>CM068841.1:100184226-101662559 GCA_028554795.2 Sinohyriopsis cumingii | reverse complement strand
CTGGTAAGCATGAATGGCGATTGTGTAAACATTGCTCAGACAGAATGTGAACTCCTGTCCTTTCAAGTTACAGTTCACAGTTTACAGTTTACTTGTGTACAGACAAGTAACCTTGTCAAAGTTGCTTGTATATAAGAACAAATTTCTGACTAAGACAGTACAATGGACTGCTGCACCCATATTCATTTGTGGTTTATTTTATGACTAACTTAAGTTTTGTGGATTACATGTATATGCCTCTGCTTAGTCCATATATGGACGCTTATGAGATTATCCATATATTGGAGGATTATGAGATTATCAAGACTGTGATGGTTTTGCAATAGCAAATGATATTGAGTATAACACTAAAAACCATAAAATTTGAAAAAATGTCCTACTTGAACTTAAACTGTTAGCAGCCTTTGCATTTTACTTAGAGAAAGAACATAGTAAGAACAGAATGTTGAAAGGAGTGTTCCACTTTGCATGTTGCCATAATTCATCAAGATATGATTGTATTGATATTATTTATCATACATTGTGTGACGGTGCATGTGCAGTATATGTAAATGTGCCTATGCTAATGCCCATGAAATAAAGTTTTAATTTGTAATTTTATTATAAGAGGAATGCAAACACTATATGCAGTGATTTTGGGGTTATGATATCTAGGTCACTGTACACAATGACAGGATGGGTTGGGTAGAGGACTTGTGATTGAAATTGGTACCATTTGAAAGAAGACATTATGTAATAGAAAGTATATTGATTTGCTTTGGAAAGTTGTCAAAGTTACTCAATTTTTCTTTGTCTTTGGTGAATGCAGTATGGTATTGAAATCATTGGTGCATCCCT
Organism: Sinohyriopsis cumingii; assembly: GCA_028554795.2. Taxonomy (NCBI): domain Eukaryota; kingdom Metazoa; phylum Mollusca; class Bivalvia; order Unionida; family Unionidae; genus Sinohyriopsis; species Sinohyriopsis cumingii. The sequence goes on along the minus strand of CM068841.1, from coordinate 101,661,722 downwards.
TTTAAAAGATAAACTGGTAGTATTGTTGTTGAAGAATCATCAGATTAAAACAACCTCACTGTTATTTCATTTTGGCCTGTCTTTTTATGGCATTTTAGCTGACCAATGTTGGAGTACCCTTGGACCAGGTGACATGGTCCCGAGTAACCTTGACCTCTGACAAGTGGATTGCAGTGAGGCATGGGAATAAAGAAGACAATAAAGGATCCATGGTGAGGTCTATTAACTTAATTAATTTATTTTATTACTAACCATTTTATCGACAGTTCTGATGATTAATATTAGCCATTTCTTCCTGTTCTGGCTACCTGTTTGTAAGCAGCCAGCAGCTCACATGTTACGACTACATGTATTACATTCTATTACACACTTTCACATCTCTGTAAAGCAAAGGAATTTAATGAAGATTGGAGGGCCTATAGAAAATCAATACATTTGATGGGCCATATTTTTTTATATATGCTGGCACTAAATATCAAACAAGAACTCATTTTGCACAGATTTTTGCCTCATTTTTATATGGGTTTGATTTATTAGTGTGATAAAGGATTAGCACCTTGGATGTTATTATGGGTTATCACGTATACTACAGTATGACATGATTATCTGTGCACTAGCCATCCAGAATTTTCACTACTCTGTACCATTGGAATTGCCTCTGGACCTACATTGTTTTCATTTATCCAGACATGTATAATCATTGTATCAATCTATAACATCATTATTTCGAAATATTGTAATTTTGCATGCTTATTTCTTTCTTTCTTTCATGAGGGCCCCTGGTGGCCAAGTGGTCTGAAGCACTAACCTACTGACCACTGCCATCTCATCACTGTCCACATGGGTTTGACCAGCAGTCCAGATGTGCATTTGTATTTCACAGTTCTTCAGTTTGAGTATTTTTATATGCAGCCTCAGTGGTGGTTGGGGTATTACAATAGTAATCCTCTTTTCATCTTTCCGACACAGTTTCATTAGCAGAACTCATTCCACGATTTTTTATGCATGACTTGAGACTTAGTTAATATTATGGTTATTGCAAATCAGTTTGCTTCTGGAAGTTCTGTGTTATTGCCCATTTTGACTTGCAGCTGTATGCAGTGTATAACAGAATCTACTAAACACAACTAGTCTCACATTTCATTCGATTACCATGAAACTTGGGAAGTGTTTTGATTGTTATGTGAATATGTGTAGATCAAAAATCCTTTTGCTTCCTTGATTCTTATTAGAGTTACTGCCCTTTTTGACTTGGAGCTTGATGTAGTGTATGACATAATCTTGTCTCGTAGTTTTCAGTGGATCGCTATAAAACATATTACATGCTATGGACATCATTTGAAGATGCACACTCATCAAAAACTCACTTTGCTCTCACACTTTTTGTTTGAATTATTGCCTTATATATGTGACACAGTCTTCTGAATGCAGCGTGTTTTGCAGTTTCATTATGAATCACTGATCACATACATACCAACCGTCAATGCTGCTTTACAGGTTTTTAAAGAAGAATATGAGATTGCTACAATACAGCACTTGGATTGAGCACTTTTCATGCTTATTGCACAGTTTGTGGACTTCATGGACGTACAGGCTATTTAAAGTGAGGTTGAATGTAAATAATTTGTCAGTATGTTTTGTGTTTGTATTCTGGTTCAGATCCACATGGATTTTGCACATTTTTACTTAGTATTTTGACCTGTAGATCCTGGTTAGTAGTTTAAAAAAAGTACATTTTGCATACAGTGTACTGTAATTAGGGCATGTAATATATTAGGTATGATGTCATAGCTGCAACAAAGTGGAAGTACTAATATTAGTACTAGTAATATATAGATGACATTTATTCTCATATTATGCTCTTTTGCCACTTAATATTAGCAAAAATTATGTTTAAACCTTTCTTGGGGTTGGTGTGTATGTGGTTATTAGTTAACTCATTAACCACTGGTACCGCATTTACGTGGTGGGAGGTAGTAGCCTACTGCCGAGGTCTGTAGCATCACGGTCATGTATGATACACTAAAGTGGGTGGTATTATAGAAAGGTAGACAGATGTAGTTTTACAATGATACCAGATAATCTGGATTTTAAACTTGTTGGCCTCAGATCTAAGGCAGACTGGTCTGAACTGCACACAGACAGGTGAACCTGTGCAAAAGGTAGGATAAGGTGGACATTTGGAATAAAGAGTGGTCTCGATACAAAAATGATGGGTCCTTGGGGAAAAAATAAAAATAAAAAAACTCCAACTTTTACCCTTCTGCTCATGTTCGAGCAAACTAACCAATGGAAAATGATATTTCTAACACAGCTAGGCATTAGGCTAATGGAAAATCTCTTCAAAGTTGATGTATTAGGATGTATTTAGAAATAGCCCCCAAAATGTGTTTCCTACTCGCATTTCAGGCAAAAACGACAAAAACCTCCAGGGGTTAATGAGTTAATGGCTGCATTTTGATGATGTCACCAAATTTGAATATTCCTTGTGTATTCAATCATTTGTGCATCAACATTGCACAAAAATTACAAATTTAGCCATTCTTTGACAATTTGTAAAAAAAAAATTCCAAATCCTTCTTCACTCACTAACCCCTGGTGCTGTGTTACTGTGGCAGGAGGAGTAGCCTACTGCCGAGCTTTGTAGCGTCAAGGTCATGTATGATACACTAAAGTGGGTGGTATTATAGAAAGGTAGACAGATGTATCTCTACAATGATACCAAAGAATTTGGACGTTTTAGTTGCACTACAAAATACAAAGGGAAAAACCTTATTTTTTGGACCCATTTTTTTCTTCACCCAAAATTTGCCCGTGGTTGGAATCAGATTTTGTTTCTGGATTTTAAACTTGTTGGCCTCAGATCTAAGGCAGACTGGTCTGAACTGCACACAGACAGGTAAACCTATACAAAAGATAGGATAAGGTGGGCATTTGGAATAAAGATTGGTCTTGATGCGAAAATGATGAGACCCAAGCAAAACAAAAAAAACCAAAAACTTCCAACTTTTACCCTTCTGCTCATGCACAAGCAAAATAGCCAATGGAAAACGATATTTCTTATACAACTAGGCATTAGGCTAATGGAAAATCTCTTCAAAGTTGATGTATTAGGATGTATTCAGAAATTGCCCCCAAAATGTGTTTCCTACTCAAATTTCAGGCAAAAACGACAAAAACCTCCAAGGGTTAATGAGTTAAAGATGTAGATTTTCACAAATCATGTGATCCTTTGATGTTTGTAAGAGTTATTGCCTTTTTTACTTGCAGCTAGATGGTAATGCAGCCATTCTTGTGGATTTTAGTGGATTGCTGTGAAACTTAGCATATATTATGTTCATCTTTAGAATATATGTATGTTGACTGGTCATTTTACTAATATTATTTTCAGACGAGCTTTTTTTATACTATAATTCCTTACCTTTCTTCTAGTTACCATTTGTATATATTTATCATTTTAACCATCCATCCAACAATCATACTTTTATATCCGGAACGTAGCTCATAAAGATATATCTTTTAAATTTGGCATATTATTCTACTCCATACAGGCTTTTACATTTGGCTTATGTATTACATGTATACTCCAGGCAGACTTTTACATTTGGCATACGTATTATACTCCAGGCAGACTTTTACATTTGGCATATGTATTATACTCCAGACAGGCTTTTACATTTGGCATATGTATTATACTCAAGACAGGCTTTTACATTTGATGTATGTATTATACTCCAGGCAGACTTTTACATTTGGCATATGTATTATACACCAGACAGACTTTTATATTTGGCATATGTATTATACTCCAGGCAGACTTTTACATTTGGCATATGTATTATACTCCAGGCAGACTTTTACATTTGGCATATGTATTATACTCCAGACAGACTTTTACATTTGATGTATGTATTATACTCCAGACAGGCTTTTACATTTGGCATATGTATTATACTCCAGACAGACTTTTACATTTGATGTATGTATTATACTCCAGGCAGACTTTTACATTTGGCATATGTATTATACTCCAGACAGGCTTTTACATTTGAGATAGGTATTATACTCCAGACAGGCTTTTACATTTGGCATATGTATTATACACCAGACAGGCTTTTACATTTGGCATATGTATTATACTCCAGACAGACTTTTACATTTGGCATATGTATTATACTCCAGACAGACTTTTACATTTGATGTATGTATTATACTCCAGACAGGCTTTTACATTTGGCATATGTATTATACACCAGACAGACTTTTACATTTGGCATATGTATTATACACCAGACAGACATTTACATTTGATGTATGTATTATACTCCAGACAGGCTTTTACATTTGGCATATGTATTATACACCAGACAGACTTTTACATTTGATGTATGTATTATACTCCAGACAGGCTTTTACATTTGGCATATGTATTATACTCCAGACAGACTTTTACATTTGGCATATGTATTATACTCCAGACAGGCTTTTACATTTGGCATATGTATTATACACCAGACAGGCTTTTACATTTGACATATGTATTATACACCAGACAGACATTTACATTTGATGTATGTATTATACTCTAGGCAGACTTTTACATTTGGCATATGTATTATACACCAGACAGGCTTTTACATTTGGCATATGTATTATACTCCAGACAGACTTTTACATTTGGCATATGTATTATACTCCAGACAGACTTTTACATTTGATGTATGTATTATACTCCAGACAGGCTTTTACATTTGGCATATGTATTATACACCAGACAGACTTTTACATTTGGCATATGTATTATACACCAGACAGGCTTTTACATTTGATGTATGTATTATACTCCAGACAGGCTTTTACATTTGGCATATGTGTTATACTCCAGACAGACTTTTACATTTGGCATATGTATTATACTCCAGACAGACTTTTACATTTGATGTATGTATTATACTCCAGACAGGCTTTTACATTTGGCATATGTATTATACACCAGACAGACTTTTACATTTGGCATATGTATTATACACCAGACAGGCTTTTACATTTGATGTATGTATTATACTCCAGACAGGCTTTTACATTTGGCATATGTATTATACTCCAGACAGACTTTTACATTTGGCATATGTATTATACTCCAGACAGACTTTTACATTTGGCATATGTATTATACTCCAGACAGACTTTTACATTTGGCATATGTATTATACTCCAGACAGACTTTTACATTTGGCATATGTATTATACTCCAGACAGACTTTTACATTTGGCATATGTATTATACTCCAGACAGGCTTTTACATTTGACATATGTATTATACTCCAGACAGGCTTTTACATTTGATGTATGTATTATACTCCAGACAGGCTTTTACATTTGGCATATGTATTATACTCCAGACAGACTTTTACATTTGGCATATGTATTATACTCCAGACAGACTTTTACATTTGGCATATGTATTATACTCCAGACAGGCTTTTACATTTGACATATGTATTATATTCCAGACAGGCTTTTAGATTTGATGTATGTATTATACTCCAGGCAGACTTTTACATTTGATGTATGTATTATACTCCAGACAGACTTTTACATTTTGGCATATGTATTATACTCCAGGCAGACTTTTACATTTGGCATATGTATTATACTCCAGACAGACTTTTACATTTGGCATATGTATTATACTCCAGACAGACTTTTACATTTGGCATATGTATTATACTCCAGACAGACTTTTACATTTGGCATATGTATTATACTCCAGACAGACTTTTACATTTGGCATATGTATTATACTCCAGGCAGACTTTTACATTTGATGTATGTATTATACTCCAGACAGACTTTTACATTTGGCATATGTATTATACTCCAGACAGACTTTTACATTTGGCATATGTGTTATACTCCAGACAGGCTTTTACATTTGATGTATGTATTATACTCCAGACAGACTTTTACATTTGGCATATGTATTATACTCCAGACAGACTTTTACATTTGGCATATGTATTATACACCAGACAGGCTTTTACATTTGACATGTTTTATACTCCAGACAGGCTTTTACATTTGACATATGTGTTATACTCTAGACAGGCTTTCAGCTCTTAAATTCTTTTTCTTCAGTTTCAGTACTTTTTATGTTTTTGTCAGTTTGTCAATCCATCCATCCTTCCATCCAGTATCCACACTTTCACATACAGGATAAAACAATCCACCCTACAAACCATTTTAGATATTTCAGAAAGATTTGACTCACATATTAGAGTAAACATGTGCCTTTTGCTATACTGTGGTTTTACTAATTTTCCTGGTTCCAGTTTTCAAGGATTTTGTTGTTGCACTGGGAAGTGAATTAAGGCCCTAACAAAAAATTAGCTGTGTGTGATGCAGGCACCTTTCTTTCTGATGCATTCTAAAAAATCTACAATTTTCTTTGGATATCTTCATTATGATAATCTGGTAATGCATTTTATGTTTTAAAGCTTATATATATATATGTATGTATATGTATGTATATATATATATATATATATATATATATATATATATATATACACTCTATCCAGGGCCCAAAATGGCTGAGTGGTATAAAGCGCTTTCTGTTACGGATCTCTGCCATCTCACCTCTGTCTGTGTGGGTTCGAGTCTTGGATTCAGCCAATGTGGGTATGTGAGAAAGCTTGCCAGTAGCTTCTCGTGGGTCGGTGGTTCTTTCCTGGGTTTTCCCGGGTTCTTCCTCCACCATTAATACTGGCTGCCATGTATAGCCTATCGTGTGCTGAAAAATGGCGTTAAACCCTACAGCAACAACAACACTCTATCCAGTAGGTGTCATTTCCACTCACTGCCTTAAATCAATATGTTGTAAGATAAGCAAGGATAGGGAGAAATTAGAAAATGTATCAAATATTCAAGGACTATTTTTACTGAAAATGAAAGAAAAAAAATAATAAATTGTACTCGTTTATACAAATTAGATTTAATAGTTATTCAGATCATTCCTTCATTTAAATGAAGCTGTTGCAGAAAAAGTTAGAAACATTACATAAGTTTTTTAGCTTTGCTTCATGCTATTTGTACTTCCACGCTTTGAATATTTTGAAATCTATTCATATGTCTGTTCATTCACACACTTTCATTTCTGGGCAAAGCTCTTGCCACACACACCTGTTTACTTTGTAAATATAAACTTCTTTTTCCACAAGTAATTCCATTGCCTAGAAGACATTTTTGCAGACATGGGGATGACAGTCGTTTTGGAGATTATATTTACCCCTGCCTTGGAAGTAATATGGTTGGGGGATATATAGCTAATGCTATGTCTGACTGCAAATCTCAACTCCAGAGCATAAATTTAAAACTATTTAAGATATTTCCACTAAACTTGGTACATATGTCAAATAAGTTGCTTACAAGTATGCTTATTTTCAACTGATTGTCAGGTGACAAATTTCATTTCCATAGAGACCCCAAGAATGTATATTGGAGTCTTTTCCTATGGCTACCTCCAGTGATAAGATGCATTACATTGTTCTAGTGGTTCCCAAGTCAGACTAGCCCAAGCAACTAAAACGTATGGTTGGACAAGTGTAATTCCTTGGAAGTAGCTGAACTTTTATATGGAAAAGAAGCAGAAATTTGAATTTTGAGACCATTTTACCCCTTAACATTCTTGACAGGCCAGTAGGTCAGAATTCGAATTCTTGCCCTAAATGTCTGGAGGCTATTTCTACTTGAACACTATGAACCAAAATTGTGCATAAATAGGTAATGGAAACATTTCAGCACTAAATTTATTTATTTGAACATTTAATGTGAGTGGATTGACATAATGACTTTCCTACATATTTTGTCTTATACATTGTAGGCACTTGGTACAAAAGATGGCACCGATGCAGGTATACCTGTAAGTTCTTGGACTTTACCAATACCATGGGCAGGGTAGTGAATAATTTGAGAAAAAATATCTTAGGTTGAAAACTTTATTCTTCCAACTTAAAATTAGGACTGAAAATTTTGGCCAGTCAGCTGTTTTTCTGTGCTGCATTCCCAATCAAGTGAGTGATTTTCAGCAGTAGACATATGTAATTTAAAATTTTGAAAGCTTATATTCTTTTGAATATGTCCATTCAAGGATTAAGGAAATGGAACTTAACAGATTTTATTGTGTAATATAAACTTTTCATATGCTGCAGTCACATACCAGACTAATTTTATACCTATAATCATACCAGACTTATTTTATACCTATAATTGCAGCAGACTACTTTTATATCTATAATCACACCAGACTAATGTTATACCTATAATCACACCAGACTAATTTTATACCAATAATCACACTAGACTTATTTTATGCCTATAATTGCAGCAGACTACTTTATATCTATAATCACACCAGACTAATTTTATACCTGTTATTGCACCAAACTAATTTGTATCTATAATCACACCAGACTAATTTTATACCTATAATTGCACCAAACTAATTTTATGCCTGTAATCACACCAGACTAATTGTATACCTATAATCACACAAAGCTAATTTTATACCTATAATTGAATCAGACTAATTGTATTCCTATAAATACAAGAAATCATAGGCATGCAGGTTTCTGTCTAAGCACACTGTTATGGTAGCATCATCGTTTCTCTAAGCACTATGTCAGAGTAGCATAAGGAAAAATTATCCACACATGTGATTATGAGGCTTTAGTGGAGGGTAAATTCTAAACTTCTTTACTTTTTCTGATAAGAGGAATAGAAAGCAGTAGGAAGAAGGACTGTATATACTCGCTTATAGAATGAGTCCAACTGAAAACTGCGCAGAACCAGATTTGCCGTTGTATGATGCGCTGGTTGATGTGTGTCTGTGCAGTTTGTTTGGAGTGATCAATTGACCAAACAACTTAGATCTTGATTTGCAGGCATGTTATGCTATGCCAGATCAGGATCTTGGTTGTTTGCAGTTTGACTAGACTTATAGTACTATATATGGTAGGTGAGTGTTGAAAAGATGAAAGGGAAATAAGCTGTCTTCTTCAGATTCTAAACTTTGACCTTCCTGATTTATGATATTCAAAGAGGAGCAAAACTGATACGAGAAAGAACAAAATCTTATGGGTGAAAGCAAGAGAAATGAAAAGTGCAAGATAAATGGCTTAAGTGATGAAGAAGTAAAGTCTTCTGCCAGACTTGTGGAAAATATCTAGATCTAGCAGAATCAAAAAGCAAAAAGGTGCAAAATGATATGGTAAAGCAGAATCCCGCCCCCCCCCCCCCATCCAACGTTGCCAGACATATTGAAAATACCAAGATCTTGCAGAAGCAAAAAGCAGAGATGTGCAAAATGACATGGTAACCCAGAATCCCAATTCCCCCTCCCTCCATGGCATGACATTGTATCAAATAAAGTATATCATTACAGATCTTGGGATTTTTTTCCATTTCAAATTGCTTTAGAAAATGCATTCAGAAGCTGGGCAAGTAAAATAAATTGTATTTTGCCAGGCTGGGTAAGTTTGAAAGAAATCCTCAATCCCAGAATATTATTCATTAACAATAGACAACTTGTACAGTTATACATCTACCTTAGGATCAACAAATAAATGCAATGTAAACAATAGCTTGTTTGAAAATTATTCATAAAATTAATACTAATTGTGCCTATGCATACAGAAATTGCAAGCAGATTTGTGAAAGTGATCGTGCATATTACTTTTGGTTAAACCTGATCAGGTGCAGATTAAATTTACTTAGATGTTTGATGTACAAGTACATGTATAGCTCTTGCCACATGTTTTGATTTTGGTCTTCCTTATTGTAGGTAACAGTTCTTAGTCCAAAGGATGGCAGCATTTCCTATGCAGGCCAAACTACTGCAGACTTTGTATTGATGAATCCATCTGAGCCTGTTATAGCTCTTAAGGGTAAGTTTCCCATTTGTATCACTGTATAATTAAAGCCAGCTTTCAACAGGATGATGTGCAGGTAGAACAAGGTCTGTTTACTTGAAATAATAAATAAACCAATCACTATACCCAGACCTACTGACACATTATGCTATTGTCAGACTCCGTCTATTTATTTTGCAGTGTTAGATCAGGAACTTTTATGTTTACTTGAACTCCTAAGTGGACCAAACATTGTAGACCTAGATTGGCTGATACATTATGCTGTGGCAGATATGGATTTATTCAGTTTGCTTAAAGTCATAAGTGGGTCAAACAATGATGACCCAAATCTACTGGTACATTATGCAATGGCAGATCAGGGTCTGTTTTCTTGAAATAATAAGTAGACCAATACTAGTACATTATGCTGTGGCAGATTTGGATCTGTTCTTGTGCTTGAAATAATAAGTAGACCAATACTAGTACATTATGCTATGGCAGATTTGGATCTATTCTTGTGCTTGAAATAATAAGTAGACCAATACTAGTACATTATGCTATGGCAGATTTGGATCCATTCTTGTGCTTGAAATCAAAACTAGACTAATACTAGTACATTATGCTGTGGCAGATTTGGATCTATTCTTGTGCTTGAAATCAAAACTAGACCAATACTAGTACATTATGCTATGGCAGATTTGTATCCATTCTTGTGCTTGAAATCAAAAGTAGACCAATACTAGTACATTATGCTATGGCAGATTTGGATCCATTCTTGTGCTTGAAATCAAAAGTAGACCAATACTAGTACATTATGCTATGGCAGATTTGGATCCATTCTTGTGCTTGAAATCATAAGTAGACCAATACTAGTACATTATGCTATGGCAGATTTGGATACATTCTTGTGCTTGAAATCAAAAGTAGACCAATACTAGAACATTATGCTATGGCAGATTTGGATCCATTCTTGTGCTTGAAATCAAAAGTAGACCAATACTAGTACATTATGCTATGGCAGATTTGGATCTATTCTTGTGCTTGAAATCAAAAGTAGACCAATACTAGTACATTATGCTATGGCAGATTTGGATCTATTCTTGTGCTTGAAATCATAAGTAGACCAATACTAGTACATTATGCTATGGCAGACTTGGATCTATTATTGTGCTTGAAATCAAAAGTAGACCAGTACTAGTACATTATGCTATGGCAGATTTGGATCTATTCTTGTGCTTGAAATAATAAGTAGACCAATACTAGTACATTATGCTATGGCAGATTTGGATCCATTCTTGTGCTTGAAATCAAAAGTAGACCAATACTAGTACATTATGCTATGGCAGATTTGGATCCATTCTTGTGCTTGAAATCAAAAGTAGACCAATACTAGTACATTATTCTATGGCAGATTTGGATCAATTCTTGTGCTTGAAATCATAAGTAGACCAATACTAGTACATTATGCTATGGCAGATTTGGATCTATTCTTGTGCTTGAAATCAAAAGTAGACCAATACTAGTACATTATGCTATGGCAGATTTGGATCTATTCTTGTGCTTGAAATCAAAAGTAGACCAATACTAGTACGTTACGCTATGGCAGACTTGGATCTATTCTTGTGCTTGAAATAATAAGTAGACCAATACTAGTACATTATGCTATGGCAGATTTGGATTTTATTCTTGTGCTTGAAATTATAAGTAGACCAATACTAGTACATTATGCTATGGCAGATTTGGATCTATTCTTGTGCTTGAAATCAAAAGTAGACCAATACTAGCACATTATCCTATGGCAGATTTGGATTTTATTCTTGTGCTTGAAATCAAAAGTAGACCAATACTAGTACGTTACGCTATGGCAGACTTGGATCTATTCTTGTGCTTGAAATAATAAGTAGACCAATACTAGTACATTATGCTATGGCAGATTTGGATTTTATTCTTGTGCTTGAAATCAAAAGTAGACCAATACTAGTACATTATGCTATGGCAGATTTGGATCTATTCTTGTGCTTGAAATCAAAAGTAGACCAATACTAGCACATTATCCTATGGCAGATTTGGATCCATTCTTGTGCTTGAAATCAAAAGTAGACCAATACTAGTACATTATGCTATGGCAGATTTGGATCTATTCTTGTGCTTGAAATCAAAAGTAGACCAATACTAGTACATTGTGTTATGGCAGACTTGGATCTATTCTTGTGCTTGAAATCAAAAGTAGACCAATACTAGTACATTATGCTATGGCAGACTTGGATCTATCCTTGTGCTTGAAATAATAAGTAGACCATTACTAGTACATTATGCTATGGCAGATTTGGATCTATTCTTGTGCTTGAAATAATAAGTAGGCCAATACTAGTACATTATGCTATGGCAGATTTGGATCCATTCTTGTGCTTGAAATCAAAAGTAGACCAATACTAGTACATTATGCTATGGCAGATTTGGATCTATTCTTGTGCTTGAAATAATAAGTAGACCAATACTAGCACATTATGCTATGGCAGATTTGGATCCATTCTTGTGCTTGAAATCAAAAGTAGACCAATACTAGTACATTATGCTATGGCAGATTTGGATCTATTCTTGTGCTTGAAATAATAAGTAGATTATGCTATGGCAGATTTGGATCCATTCTTGTGCTTGAAATTAAAAGTAGACCAATACTAGTACATTATGCTATGGCAGATTTGGATCTATTCTTGTGCTTGAAATCAAAAGTAGACCAATACTAGTACATTATTCTATGGCAGATTTGGATCTATTCTTGTGCTTGAAATCAAAAGTAGACCAATACTAGCACATTATGCTATGGCAGATTTGGATCTATTCTTATGCTTGAAATAATAAGTAGACCAGTACTAGTACATTGTGGTATGGCAGACTTGGATCTATTCTTGTGCTTGAAATCATTAGATCAAACATTGTAGACCCAGATCTGCTGGTACATTATTCTATGGCTTATCTGGGTTTATTCTGTTTGCCTGAAATCATTAGTGCCCCTAGTAGTAAAGACCAAAATTCACTGGTACATTATATTATGACAGATTTTGGTCTCTGCTGCTTGCTTGAAATCATAGGTCGACCAAGTAGTAGTGATGCCAACAGATATCCGGGTACATAGGTACCCACTTGTTGAAAATAACCTTGGTAATAAAATGAGACATAGGGTACCTGTTTACTGTCTACAAGTTGATAATAACCCCAATAATAAAATGAGACATAGGGTACCTGTACACTATATACAAGTTTTCTGCCAGTGCACATATCCTTGGCATCACTGTTTGTTTTCAAGTTGACAGTGCTTTTGATCTAGCTGCAGATAATATACAATGCCAAGAAAAGTCTGCCTCTTCCATTAAATGTTTTGCCATGTGACAACCCTTTGATTGAGCTGCAAGTGTGGTACAGTGGTCATTAACAGAGACTGGTTATTTGATCTTGCCATGCAATAGATACGTGTTCACTTGAAACCTTTAATATATTTCACCAACTGTATGATCAAAGTGTAACTTATAGAGCCCTAGGTCAGTCTCTAAATAAGCATCAGCATATGACAGTGAGGCCAGGAAAGGGAGTCAGATGATATTTATGATGACTAGACCATGATTATTTACTAGACAATTGAGGATTTCAGAATTTTTTCAGACAGTGAGGATGAATTTTCGGACTTTGTACCAGATGACATTAGTTGGTGACATTATAGGGTACTGTGAATTAAAAAACTGTGGACTAAAACTTCAGGTGTGTACATATTTAATACAATTATGTGTCTGTACAAATTTCTTCCAAACAGCCTCTGCATTAATGTCATCAGTTTCACTGAAACCTTCAAAGTCACTATCATCATCACTGTCACTGTTTTGCTTTACGTCAAAGGCAGCTCCAAGACCCTTAATCCAGCACCCTTCTATGATCTTAGGAGTGATTGCTTTCCAAGCCTGACCACTTGTGAATACAGCCTGTTTTAAATACATGCTCTTGAGAAAGGTCGAAACACCTTCTCCACTGTCCAACATTGACTGTATTAACAGTCAATGGTAATTCTGTTTAAAAGTACTGATAATTCCTTGATCCAGTGGCTGGATTATAGATGTTGCATTTTTAGGGAGGTATTCCACCTGGATCTTTCCATCGCTTGTTGCAAGTGAATCAGCAGGGGGGTGGGCTGTGCAATTATCCAATAAAAGTAGAGCTTTCTTCTCTAAGCCCCTGGATCGCTGGTGGTTTCTGATGGCTGGGACAAACAACTTGAAAAACCACTCTGTAAATATGGTCACAGTCATCCATGTGTTTCCACTGTTTCTGTATACAAATGTTCATATGATGGAAATGAGGGGACTTGTATTTGCCAATACATAATGGTTTCATCTTGTGTGTACCAGTTTTGTTCACACAAAACAAAAGTGTTAATCTCTCTTTGTTCAGCTTGAAGCCCTCCTTTTTGTATGGGTCATCTCTGGTAGCAAGAGTTTTGCTGGCATCATTCTATAGCAAAGACCAGCCTCATCACAGTTGTAAATTTGGTCTTCTGTGTATTGTTCACAGATGATTATCTCTCTGAGCTGGTTTGGATAATTACATGCGGCTTCCTGATTCGCTGAGTGTATCTCTCCCGACAACGAATTTTGTTTAATTCCATGTTGGCACTGGAATCTCCAAAGCCATCCTTGGCTTGACCTAAAACGAGATTCATTGTCCATAATTTTTGCCATTTTCTCAGCTTGGGCCTTGAGAATTGTTCCAGAGTCGGGAACACCTTGTTCATGTTGCTGTGTGAACCATGTGTACACCAAATCATCAAATTTGGTATCTTGTGCAGTCCGTGCTCATTTTTGTTTGGTCCCATCATCTGAATCAACATCATGTAAGTAATCCTGAAGTTTCTGCTCATCATTAAGCCAACCTCAAAATGTCGACTCAGCAATTTTTAGTTCATTGCAAACTTTGGCATTCGGCTAATGTGGGTATGTGAGAAAGCTTGCCAGTAGCTTCTCGTGGGTCGGTGGTTCTTTCCGGGGTTTTCCCGGGTTCTTCCTCCACCATTAATACTGGCCGCCATGTATAGCCTATCGTGTGCTGAAAAATGGCGTTAAACCCTACAACAACAACAACAACAACAAACTTTGGCTCTCATTTCACCATTATGAACCCTATCTATGATGCACAGCTTTTCAGTCACTGAGTATGCCTTTTGCTTGATTCATTTACTCTCCATGGTCACATTTACAAATGATTTAGACACATTACTGGTTGGTAATATATACTTTAATGATGCTAAGTACATAAAAATGTGAAACCATTTTTGATTGGTCAGATAAAATGAATTTTGATAATGGTAGTGGCCACAAGAACTTATGCTCAGATTTGCATACCTTTGAATTTTTTCTTTGTGCCTCCCTTGCTTGATTTGATACAAAAGACATATTCAAAGTGATAAAACAACACAGGTCTCTTTGAATTGATTTTTTTAATGCAACAATCACTTCCCCAAGTTGTTGATCAAAACAAAGCTGGCATGTAATTAGGTTCTCACAGAAGTCTCACGGGTTTTGATGTGACAGTCGATTTACTCTTTTCATGTTTTCATAGAACAGAATATGTTGCGATTATAATGTTTACACTGAAATGGAATTAAAGGATTAGAACATGACTTTCACATAGCAAGACATTTAACTGGTGTTTATTTCATTCTCTGTTGCCACCTGTTAGCATTTACCAGAAGTTTTCATTGATCAGTATTTCACCAGACTGTTTATTTACAGTGTATTGACAACTATTTATCATAAAAATCTTACATAATATATGATATCTTATTTAGAACTTGCAATTTTCACGATATGGATTCTGTCTTTACGGCCATTAATTACCATTTTCGATGATAAAACGAGAGAATGTATCAAGGTTTAATTTACCAATTCTTATTGTAATTTTTTCATGTTCAGCATATTTTAAAGATATTTAAAATATATTTTCTTTGGAAAAAAATCAGGAGTCACACTGGACACCACGTTATAAGCGTAATCGCAAGTTATCTGGGCGTGAGTTATCGAGGGAGTGATGTACTTGTTTAGTCTCTTCTTTTGGTCATATTTGCAATCACTATATCTTTTGTCGTCATCTAATTTCTGCTGTTTCATTGGTGTTTATTCATTGATTTGGCAAATGCAACCTTTTCTGATTGGTCAGTACTAGCCTGATATCCTATACCTTTGTTATCATTCACAAAAACCATGCTTCTTGTCACTGCTCTGAAAGATTAATGATGGCTGGGTTTTATTGATCTGATGGCAAAGTCACTAACCGTGAGTTAGTGGATTACCTTTAATTTTGAGCTCTGATTGTGACTTTGATCTTCTGGTACATTTTGCTATTGTAGACCTGGATCTATTCTGTAAGTAGAACAAACTGTAAACCCAGATATACAAGTCTATGATACTGTTGCATTATGCTATGACCATTCTATTCTGATTCTTTGAAGTAATAATTGGACCAAGCAGTGGACTTTTTTGGATCTAGGTACATTATGCTGTGTCAGTCATTGGTCTGCAGGTACACTATGCTATGTCAGTCGCTGGTCAACAGGTACATTAGGCTATGACAGTCACTGGTCAACAATTACATTATGCTATGTCAGTCATTGGTCAACAGTTACATTATGCTATGTTAGCCACTGGTCAACAGGTACATTAGGCTGTCAATCACTGGTCAACAATTACATTATGCTGTGTCAGTCACTGGTCAACAGGTACATTAGGCTATATCAGTCACTGGTCAATAGATACATTATGCTACGTCAGTCACTGGTCAACAGGTACATTAGGCTATGACAGCTCTGGATCATTTTTGTTCGTTTTAAATCATAAGTAGGTCAAGCATTGTATACTTTGACCTGCTACATTATGCTATTTTAGGCATTATAGTGTTTGCTTGAAATCATAGATAGATCTTGCAACAGACATGGTCACATACTTCCCTTCCTAACTTTGCCACTGGGCCGTAGTCCAGAGTTTGTCTGTGGTGTCATTTACATGCATAATATGATCTGTTCTTCAAAAAACAAAAAACATTCATCAAATAGTGTGATGTCATGCCAGGAATTGCTGACCATGAAGAAGTTTATATACAGTCCAGCCTGTGACCAATGAAAGTGAAAAAAGCACCTCATACAGTTTTCCAATACAGGAAGGCAGATTATGGCCAGATATGTGAACAGCTGAAAGCATCACAATAGTCATTCATACATAAAACAGATAACCTTTTTGCAAATGACACGTGGACATTTTTTGAGAAGATCAAATGGTTAATGGGTAATTTATGCCATCCAGGATTATATGTGGAAACAAGACAAACAAGCCTTGAATAGACACACAAAAGAAGAACAAATTGTTTGCAAGGCAGAAAACAACAGGAAAGACAAGAGATCTGAAACTTTTACAAAAAGCAAAACCAAAGTCCCAATGCTTAGAATGGCAGGTCTAGTGGAGATATATTGGGAACTTGATAGAAGTTGGAAACTCCCATCAAGAACATCAAAGTAGCAAGCACAAAACATTTTGGAACTACATTAAATCTATGGCACGCATCAACGCACATGGGAAACTACAGTCAGAGGCTTCTGACAAGACCAACATATTTATATGACAATTCCAGTTAGTCTTCACACAAAAGGACAAAGATGACTTGCCCTGCCCCCAGTGGAGGTCATTACCCACCAGTGCCTGACATCCAAGCTACTGAAGGCTTATATAGGTTATTGGCTAAAATTAACCTCCTGAAGACCACCAGACCTGTTATGAATCAGCAAGGATCCTGAACGATCACTATACTTGAGCAATATTAACTGCCTCTCAACAGGTTCAGTCCATGATGTGTGGAAACAGCAACTGTGACAGCTATCTTCAAAAACGGAGAAATATTCAAGGCCAGCCACCATCAGCCTGTCTCCCCATGATGTGTCTGCTTCAGAATGCTTGAAAACATTGTCTGCACCATGACGCATCAACTAGATCACTTAAGCATCCTAACAGACTGCCAACATGGTTCCTGTGCCAGATGAAGCTGTGAGACACAATTCATAACCCTTGTGAATGAGCTCACCAAATCCTTAGACAGAGGAGAGCAGTACAAGCTTGCAGTTCTTGACTTTATTAAGGCTTTCGATTGTGTCCCCCATGAAAGTCTCCTTTGTAAGTTGGACCATTATGGCATCAGAGTTAATGCTCTGAAATGGATCAGAGATTTTCTGAGAGATTGCAAAGGGTTATTTTAGATGGAGCAACATCTGACCCAGCATCAGTAATAGAGGAGTACCTCAAGGTAGTGTAATGGGTCCCATCTTCTTCCTGGTTTTCATCAATGACCTAACTTCAAGCATCAAATCTAGCACAAGGCTTTATGCAGATGACTTTTTAGTCTATCAGGAAATCAATGCCTCCAAGGATTGTGAGATTCTATAAGAAGACATGAACCAACTAGCTCTGTGTGGAAAAAACTTTGGGTATGTCCTTATACCCAGGAAAATGCAGCAGCCTACAAGTCTACATGAAGAAATCTATCATCTCCAATTACACTTGCAAGAGGCACAAGTTAGTTATTAGGCAGGCTACAAAGTATCTTGGATTGGAATTCTTAAAAGGTCTCTCGTGGAAACGCCTCCTTGATAAGATGGTGAAAAAAAGAGAACAGCAATGGGTTACCTTGGTTTCCAGTGCTGCAACCTCCAAATCAGCAATAAGAAAGTAAGAAGTGTAGCATATTTCTTGCTTATATGACCTGGCCTCGAGTACTGCTCATCTGTGTGGAAGCCACATAACAAAGATCAGAGGAATTAAATAGAGATGGTTCAGGGGAGATCTGCTAGAAACACCAAATATGATATAGAAATACTAGCAGCATCAGTGCAGTGTTGAATAATCTCAAGTGGGAATCACTTGAATCAAGGCAAACCAAGGCCCAGCTAATCATGTTATACAAGATGGCAAACAACCTAGTGGACATTTCTGCAGACAAATATTTGACCCTATCACATAACCAAACTAAGGCAAATAACACGAAGAAGTTCCATTGATGTCAGCGGCAACAGACTGTTACAAGTTCAGCTTCTTTCCATGCACAATTGGGACATGGAAAAATTTACCAAAAACAATTGCTGAAGCTCCTGGCTTAGTATCTTACAATCAGGAGCTTTCCAGCATATCATTCTAGTGCAATAGTCTTACAAGCAGGAGCTTTTCAACATATCATTCTAATGCAATAGTCTTACAAGCAGGAGCTTTTCAACATATCATTCTAATGCAATAGTCTTACAGAGCAGGAGCTTTTCAACATATCATTCTAATGCAGTAGTCTTACAAAGCAGGAGCTTTTTAACATATCATTCTAACGCAGTAGTCTTACAAGCAGGAGCTTTTCAGCATATCATTCTAATGCAATAGTCTTACAAGTAGCAGCTTTTCAACATATCATTCTAATGCAGTAGTCTTACAAGCAGGAGCTTTTCAACATATCATTCTAATGCAATAGTCTTACAAGCAGGAGCTTTTCAACATATCATTCTAATGCAATAGTCTTACAAGCAGGAGCTTTCCAACATATCATTCTAATGCAGTAGTCTTACAAGCAGGAGTTTTTCAACATATCATTCTAATGCAGTAGTCAGCTACAAGTAAGAACTAGAGATACTCAGGGCTGTGTCACTTGAGGTTCATTTATCTTGTCACCATGGTAGCCAGATTGGTATGTGCATGATGAAGGGACGAAAACATAGAGTGACACTGTTTCACTACCTTCTGCCATTACTCTTCTGTCTGTTCTATCTTTCTTCCCATATTCTTGACCACACATGACCCATTACTTAATAATCATGTGCCATTGAATCAACATATTTATAAATATGGAATACTTTTGTGGTTTACTTTTTCCCCATCTTTTACCTTATTACTTAAACCCCTTCATAATTTACTGTATGCAAAGAATATTACATTATCACACACTTCTCTCCTTCCTTTATCTATCCTGCCTCATTGCATCAAGTGCATCTTAATAAACCAACATCCAGTTCACTTCATATTTGAATTATTATTATGATCTCACACATCCCTTTTACCCAGTTCACTGTCTTCTTGGGTTAGTCAGCCCTGGATTGAGCCATGAGGTGAAGAAGTCTGAAACTTTATACAGTGTGACAGAACCTGGATATCAGATCAGTAGATTTAAAAAATTTGATCAGAAAATTTGCTTTTAAATTAATAGGAGTATTGGTATTGGAATGTGACAGTAACAGAACTTTTGATTCAGTCTCATATAAGGCCTTCAAAGTGTGTTTTTGTTACAGAAGAATCATTGCTCCTATGTCATGGTGTCTGTATTGCCTAGTGGTTTCATTTTTTCTCCCATATACTGTCTTAAAATGCCTAGTGGTTTCATTTCTTCTCCCATATACTGTCTTAAAATTTACTTCTCATGTAACACAATGTAAACTCAGGACCATTGCTACTCACCTTAACCCACTTAAACTCTGATTTTCTAGCATTGTTGAACCAGTTGAAATATTTCTTTACTTTTGGGGGCTTTTGATTTGAGAGAAAGCATACATTTCTTCATTTTAATATAAATGGATCAAGAAAAAAATGTATTCCTGTTACTACATATTGAAAGACACAATAAGATTCAAAGAGGACACATATCAAAATACATGTACTTATACAAATGTTTCAGCTGAAATCATGTTTTCATTACTCATTGTTTCCTTTATATCTCATCTCTGCCAAAGGTAAACCGATTTTTATTCAAAGACTCACAAGTTTCTGAGAGGTTTCTGTAATGTGTGGATTGAACTCTTAGAAATCCAAGTGGGTTTTTTCCTCTAAATTTGTTGACTTTGAAAATTATTAGATTTTAGCTATAAAATGCTATGTGCAGTTGGTGGATATGAAAACAGTATTTGTGTCCTACTGCTGGTAGAATCACATGTATGCTTTTTGGTTAATTTTTGACTCACCTGGCTGAAGACAATTAAGTTTATGGTATGGCCCCACAGCAACCCTTGTCCATCACGTATCATCCATCTGTCTATAAATACTTGTGAATACTGAAGAAGATTCACTGTTGAAGAGATTGTGATCAAACTTGGATCATAAACTTATATCATTGTGATCTTGGATGGTTTTGGTTATGAATGATGTCTATGCATATTAATGAGGTATTGCTTCATGTAATGTGTTGAGCTTGTGAACTTTGTAGAGGATTAATATTTTAACAGATTGTGATCAGACTTAGTGTATAAAGCTCTTGTTTGTCTATCAGAGTGAAACTCAATTTTGTCACTCCAAGGAAAGGTGTCATTCCAAGCACTAAGGCATCACACACTTTCTTAAACATGGCTACTGTCCCATCTGAACTATAAATTTTAGCAATTTTAGCACTCTTCTGAATCTGATTACAATCTTTGTCAATTTACTTTTTAACTCAAAATATTTATCCAAATTTGCAAACAGCATTTTGCTTAAGTCTCGACATGTCTTGATTTCGAGGTCACATGCACTGCTTATTTGGCTAGACTTGAAAACGAACACAATAATGAAAGCTAAAGTTACTCATTTGATGTACTTTTATAATGAACAAATGTACATTTTTGGGTCTTTCTGGCTCTGAATTCAGTCATTTTCCCACTCAGCAGGTGGTTGAAACAGGACTGGCAAGTCTTTGAATTTACCGCCTAGCTATTGTGTGTGTGTATGGAGGACTCTGACATCTATACAGTGATTGCCCTAATTACTTCTTGTTGACTTGGAACAATTCTGAAAAAAATTTGTATCATGTTTTTTTAATCAGGAGAATTTTGTTCCGCTTGGGACTGGGGGTTTTCTGCACACAATCGGGAGACTCCCAATTAAATCTGGAGAATTGGCATGTCTGTATACAACTCCATTTGGTATATGTCTTCAGATTGGGGCCTTCATGTATGTTACTTATATTTCAGCAATTCTTCATCATATTAGGAATGTAATATCATGTACATTCCTTGTTCTCCTGTCTCTAGGTTATGTGCCTAGGTTAAAACCATGGCTTTAAGGGATTTATGCTCTTTGATAACATGTTTCTTAAACACATTTTTTGGTTTCCTATAGTGCAGGTGAGACATAACCTTGCTTGAAGTTTGTTATTTTCTACAGCTGGACTGCGGCTTGAGGTTTTCAATGTGGAGACCAAGTCAATGATAACAAAGACCAGAATGGATGATCCATTGATGTATTGGACATGGGTGTCATCAGATTATATTGCGATGGTTACAGATCATGCAGTATACCACTGGAATCCGTGGCTAAAGAGTAAGTTTGTCACTGGACGAATTTTATTCAGAGTGATGCCTACTACATTCACAACAACTGGCATGATCTGTCAGTTAAAGAAGTCTGTTTTTATAAAATCAATGCCTACTGCACAGTTCAGAATGATGTGACCATTACATTGTGACTTCATCAATATGACAACACTTGTTACATAACTTTGTCATAATGCTATGAAATCTATGAGAGATTGAATAAATTATTAAAAAAGGAAAATGCAAATGTATACAGTTTTAATAACACAATAACAGTCCCGTGGGGGAAAAAAATCTACAAAAGCATACAAGACCTTCTGCAGGTTTTGGGCTATTTTTGGCCTTCATTAAATCAGATGTATAGGCATTTGTTGCAGAAAACTGATGTGATCTCAATAATTGTGTCATGCCAAAAATTGTCCATTCACCAAAATACACATTTCTGTGTGAATTGATAAGGATTGTGTTCACTTTACCATGTGCAGATTTAATGGAATTTTAATTATTCATTCCATTGTTGTTTGTTTGGACAATTGGTGAGAGGTACTTATTTTCTCATATTCATCTATGTAATGACCCTAACTTGAGGATAGATATTTATCCAAGAGTAGTACAAAAATAGGCACACAAACCTATACATGTTTGTTTTTCAATTTGGGTTGCTTGGACTCTTAGTCATATACAAATTTTAAAAAGTTAAGTACTTTACCATTTCATAAGTAGTGATCTTTTAGAGAAATAATTGGAATTTCTCTAAATATAAGAGCATCTCACCATTTGATGCATTTCCTTGAGTAAGCAACAGCCTACATTCCCTCAGTCCTAAAACTCAACATGCGTGCTTATATAAGTGTTTATTATGACAAATTTCACAAAATCTGGTACATATGCTACTTTCACTGAACTGTTTATTGAGATTTTCAGGATCTAGCCACCAACTAATTTGCCATTTTCACACAAGCACCTGTTTTGAAAACCACACATTTTTATTATCAGATGAATTATCTAATCCTCAATAGCATGTTACTTTATTTCTAGTCTGCAAATGTTACCTCAGTGTTTGGGATGTCAGCATTTTAGCATGGCATATTGGCAGATACTAAAAGTCCATTGTGGACTGTTCACTTTGAGTAACACCTTACATAGACCGTATGTTAATTGGAAAGGGGCATGGTACGGGGGAAAAGATGGGGCAGCAATCTAACAAGTAAAGTAGATACGAGTAGAAACTGAAATATGGGTCGGGCACACAGAGTCAAGGTCAGGGTGCCATGCCTCTCTCTGCCTGTCTAACTGGATTACTGCCTTTTGGCAAAATGCATTATGTATGTGTTTCAAATCTGACTGACCATGACCTGCTGTCCAGACTTTGTTCAACAATTCCTTATAAATACTGACTTATGCCATAGCACCACAGAGGAGGAAGGAGGAAATCTCCTCAGCTTCTGCTCAGTAAAACATTTGGTTTTCACTTTTTGTAAACTAGTTTCATTATGCAGGAATAAAAAAGTACAACCAGAAATTAAAATTAGTATTTATAACTCTCAAATTAGATAAAGGATTTGAATCTTCCATTGTAGTGCAAATCATGGTCAACTAATTATTTTATCAGCTATAGAACTACCATGTTTAAAAAATGAAGCTCACTGATTTTATGAAATGTATTACAGGAAACAATGAACATAATAGTTTAAGAAGAAGCATACATATGGGTAAATTGTACACATTAGTTGTTGTTGTTTTGAGTTTAACATAGTTTTTTAGTGCATGATGGGCTATATATGATGGGTACACATTAGTGGATTTAAACCTAAAACTGGGTTCATTTTATCACTGTTGTCACACAAGTATTGCTAGATGTTAATGGGAAGATCTGACCAGGCTGACTTTATTTAATGGGCACCTACAAGATGATATTTTATATATAAAAAAACAAACAGCCATGCAGCATGTCGTTGTCATTATTTTAAAGTTTCCAGTTGGATATATTGTGCTTAGGATGTAAGCATGTTTTTGCCAGTCTTGTTTTGAAAATGGAGCAATTTAGCCAGCTATTAATATTACAGTCAATGGAATTCAGTTTTTTTATCAGTGTCCAGTGGTATCCGAATTGAATTTCAGATAATTAGCATTTTTGTTTGGTTGCTTTGTTGCTTTTTTTCAGCTGGACCTTTTTCACAGCCAGAGAAAATGTTTGTTCGCCACCCTCGTCTGGCCTTTTCTGAGATAGTGGCCTATAAGGCGGATCCTTGCCTAAAATGGTTGGCTGTGACGGGGCTTACTCCAGAGGTCAGTAATATTTTTCATCAAAAATATTTCATTCAGATTGTTACACTATTAAGAATCATGATTTTGTTGCATCACTAAATTGAAGTGAATTACTAATGGGCGGTTTAACAAGTTATCAGTGAAAGCAATGTTTGTAAGCAAAGAATTATATATGGTCACTTTAGTTTTAAATGTAGGGATAATCAATAACTGTCAACAGGGAAGAATGTATATAACAATTATTGGTAAAACATTGATTGCTAAAAGGAAAATGAACTGCTTGGAACAAAGCAGTTCAATGTAATTTAAAATTTGTAGATCATTCACTATTTACAGAAGTTATTTTGTTTGGCATTTCTGTAATGGATAATATCTCTAGCTCTTTTCCTCAATCAGCAACTTTACTGATGCACATGATATTGTTGTAGTTGTAAGATTCACGAAAGCACTAATTTTTCCCAAATTCTGACTGTTCAGTGCATTCTGGGTATGCAACAGGATTGAAAGTGATTAGCAGTTTTGATGGTTGTTGGAAAGTTTGGATATAATTTGATTTCATATGAAACAGCACATATCTTAGCAGCATCTCAGAGAATATAGATACAATTTTGAGTTTACTTAACAGGTCATTTATAGTTACCTTACTGTTGTGAAAAGCAGTAGGTTCATGAAGTTGGTTGCGCAAATCTGTCAGCCTTGTAAACTTGTTCTTTGTGCATCTCCATAACCTTAACATACTTTTCATCTGTGAGACTTTTTAACGGTTCTAAAATGACCTTTTGTTTCAACAGCATATCTGTAGACCAATATAACAGTAATAGACTAGATACGATTTCGTGACGCAACTATATCCATCATGGTAACTTACGTACCCCAGACTACCAACATAAATGTTGGAAATTAATCTGCCACATCTTTAAAATTGTTTGAATGCTGCTGATTGACAATCAAATATGTTTACATTAGTAAGTAGGTTTTAAAGAAAATTTGTGTATGTGTTTCCATTTGCTTGGCGTATTCATTCATGGTACATTTGAAAATTGGAGTTCATTTTTAGCCATACTGATCATAGACCAGAGGAACTTATGTGATGACCTTTCATCTAGCACCTGGCATCTGTTAGCTCAGGTTTATTATCCATTCTTATCCCAAAAATGTAGTTGGTCCTAAGTGAAAAGGGTGACCTGCAGATATTTAGTATGGCTGACAGGCAGCGAGATTGAAAAGCTTGTTACTGCCACCACTCCTGAATAGATGATAACATTGATGTGGTGGTTTCAGTAAAAGACTTATGATATCTAGTCGATCCTGAATGAAAATGGCACCAGTCGAATATACAGTATGTTGGCCATCTTGTCACTTCCTTATAATGAATTTATGGTTGTATCAACATGAAATTTGCACACCATTTTTAGGGAGCTATGGTACCTCAGTTTGGAAAGCATTAGACTTGTAATCCAAGTATTGGGGTTTCAATACTTGCCCAGGTTGGCAGCCTTGGGTATGTCCTTGTGAAAGGCACTTAAGTTCCATTTCTTTGGGTTCCATTTCCTCTGCAAAATATAGCCAGTCATGTGTTAAAAGAACCATTAAAAAAAAAACAACCAGCCAATCAACCAACTAAAATACTTATAAACTGCCTGGTTGGTCCCAAACATAAATGGTGCCAGTCTGACAAACAGTATGGCAGCCACAGTGGCCCTCTTATTAATGATACTACTCTTGAACAGATGGTTGTATTGACATCAAAATTTCTTATGTCCAGTTGATCTGTCAACATGGTTAAAAGACTTTTAATGACATGTTGGTCATTATGAAATTTGCGCCGATCTGGCATCTAATAAGACCATTTCAACTTTTTTGACAATTTTGTCATTGCTACTTCTGTTGAATGGATTGTCATATCAGTGTGTGGTTTTTCATGACAAGACTTCTTATGTTGTCAAGTTGACATGGAGCTTTCACTAAAAGGTATTTTTTATGATGTCTCGTTAGTCCTTAATTAAAATGGTCCAGGTTGGATATGCCGTTGGACACCAATACACAATGTCCAACTTGAAAATCTTATTTTTTTTCATTCTATATATAGAATATAGTTTCTGAATGTAAAAAAAATGTAAATGTCAGTTTGTTAGACTATAATTGAGTGAAAATGGCAGCTTAGATGAAGAGCTGGTCTATCGGATGGTTTTAATGGTACTTTTGACATACTGAATATACTATGCTAAGGAAATGGGAACTAAGTACCATTTACAAAGGTTTTTAAGCAGCATTTGCTGCCCTGGGCAGGTATCAACACCCACGACCCATCGATTACAAGTTCATTGCTCTAGCAACTTAGATACTGCAGCTCCCAGAGGATGGAGAGAAAAGGAAGATGCAGATAATTCATGAAGAAAACTAATATTAATGGTTATTGTTTTATTAGTCCAGAATGTTACAGAAATTCATGATTCTGGAAATCAGAGAAATGGATACACCATTTATTCGAACTGCACTGTAATTGTTGCTGAATATAAAGTATATATCTGCAAGACAGAAGTTTGATACCTTTAATAAACATGGTATCCTTTCCAGATGAGCAGCCTAGATTTAAAAACTTGATGTGAAGATTCTTGATAAGCATTTTCATGGGTTAGAATCTCTAGAAATGGACAATTTATTTTGTAACATTAATTTCATCTCAAGTGCTGATTGCAGTCCATTGAATATATTTAATTTTTGTGTTCACCTGAGAAGTTTAATGACTGCTTAGTTTATATAAATTTAATTAAGGCATTAATTTTTTTAATTTTCTTTTAATTCACAATGTAATAAAAATAAAACTTCAAGATTCATTGAACATTATGCCTAGGCCTTCTTTTCTGCAGGATGACAAAATCTCAGGAGTAACACAGCTATACAACACAGATGAAGATGTCACTCAGTGTATTGCTTCACATGCCGTCTGCTTTGCCCCCTACAGGTTTCATGACAATTCAACAAAATCCACTATCCTCTGTGTGGCCACCAGGGATGTTCAGAATCATGGGAAGGTAACCCCTAAGGGTTCTCAGAAGCATCCACAGTGTACGACAATTGATACTGTGGATTTACTTTCAAACATTGGGTACCAGTTTCTTTGGATTTGAGGTTGCTAATGTAGAGGTCAGAGGTAAAAAGATCCACCTGAGAAAGTATTTTGTTTCAACCCATTAGATGAAGGCTAGCCTGGGTGACCAGGCCTACTAAAGCTGTCATCACTAAACTGGGCCCTGGGGAAAAAAACAACAAGAAATAAAAATGAGGCACCTGATTTCTTCTGTGCTAGCATAATGTAATTTTTTATGCTGTGAATATTTTGACATGTGCTCGATGGAAACAATCCACAATGAGGTGCAATTTTTAATGCATTTTTTTTTACCAAGAATGATATCTGTATATTTGCAGGCACAGACTAGAGGAGCTTTACAAATTTGTGTACTTCTGAAAAATCATTGTGTGGGTACACAAAAAAAACCATGAAAAATTTTAATTAAAAAGAGAATTAATTCACATTGTAATTGAACAATGACATAAACATGGAAGGGGGGGATGATTAGTTCATGCTATACTTTATGTGGTATAGCAAAAACCTACATTCCTGCTTTATACAGTTACTGCCAGTTACATTTTGTACCATGTTTTCCAGCATCTTCATCAAATGGTTTTCAGTATGCATGTCTCCTGTAATTTGACTGAGACTTGACACTTTCTGTCAGTATGCATGTCTCCTATAATTTGACTGAGACTTGACACATTCTGTCAATTATTTTTAATGGTTCTTGACTTCATTTTCTTATCTTTCTTGGGCAGTGTCTCAAAATATAAAGTATTGTCAATGATTTTTACAATCCTACATAAATGTGGTAGGGGTATAATATGTTACACTCATCCATCCGAATGGGTATGGTGGCTTCTTTTTAAGTGTTTGGATGGTAATTTAAGTTCTAATGAACATATTTTAATGCATCTTGTAACCCTTAACCCAAGAAATAATGTCGCTGATTTGTCATTGTATTTGTTCAAGGTCATGGTCACTGTTAATAAAACTAGATGTGACCATTGCATTTCTAGATAACTGGAAATCATTTATCCCCACAACCCCATGAAGAACCCTGTTGATTGTGGGGTCAGTAGCTTCAAGGTCAAGGACATTGTCTTTAACTTAGATTAACCACTGCACTTCATTTTCAGATAATTTCAGAACTACACAATGGATTTGTATGAAACAGAAGGGCATCATGGGTAAAAATAGAGCCATGCATGAAAAGAAAGGCTGAATAATGTGACTTTTAATTATAGCTAGCTGGAAAACTTTCTGTCATTAAAGTTTTGTTTCTTATCTCCAATATCCAGTGTACAGAATATTTTATTTCTATGATTTCAGGTCCATGTTATTGAATTGGGCCCTTACATACCAGGGAACTTTGCTCCTAGAAACAGCTATGACCATATCCAGTATCTAGATGATAAGGATCACTATGATTTTCCCATGGCAGTTCATGTACGTACATATTTTAATCAACGTTTGAACTACATCATTTATTATTCCCATTAATTATTTGTATACCACAAGTATGTAATGCAAAGGGATTTACCATTACTGCATCTTTCTATCTTGAGGTTTTTATGAAACTTTGTACACATACTTGACTAGTGGTCTGAATTTGAAATTCACAGTTCTTTACTTTCAATATTTTTAATGTTTTTGTATATTTTTCTGTCCATTCTTACATCCATCAATCAGTTATCCACTTTTATTTCTGGAGCATATCTCTCAGACTGGACATGCTCTCTTTGAATCTTAGTACACATTGGACTGGTGGCACACTTATCAGATCAAAGTGTGTTACAATGATTTATTTTTTACTCTCAAACCCTCAGATATAGTTGATGGAGTTTAACTTTAGAAAGCTCCACAAGGGGAGCATGTTATAATTTTCTCATACTGCAGATGTCATGGCAATAATAATCATTGTAGAGTAGTGTGTACAACACCTGTCAACATAGCAACATCACACTTGGGCAGATATCTGCAAAGCATTTTCATTGCTTAGAAAATAGTTCAAGAATATCTTTTGGTAAGTCTGAACAACAGTATCATCAATCTGTAATGAGAATGTAGATGCATTCAAATGACTCACTTTCAAAACTTCCAATGTACTATTGAAAGCAGCGGAGTCAACAACTACAAGTTTATGCTGTAATCTACAATCCAGTGGATTGTATTGACAGAAACTTCGTATTATATTTATTTAATGTCTGTGTGTTTGTGTGGTGGTATATAACAATACTAAGTCTATCAGCAATTTTTTTTATTCAGAATTGTAATCATTGGTTCAGAATTTTTTTAAATTCAATAAATCATAATAAAATAAATAATGCCCCCCCCTCAACAATTTTGAGTCTCAAAAATACCTTGCCCCACCCACGAACACCACCCTATTCTGGAAAGTTAGATTGTTTTGTTGTAGTCCAGATATGCCTTTTGCTGTTCATTATTTTTCACTTTTAGTATTTTAACTTTTTTCCCAAGGTCTGTCCAGACATCATCCATTATAAAAACTTCTGGTTCCAGGCCAAAATTCAAAATAATTAAGGATATCTGTGACAATTGGTGCACATATTAGGCTTGTAGAACAAGTGTGCTATTTGCTCTTCATAATCCTTCAATTTCAATATTTTTAAAATTTTGTCATCTGTTTGTTCCTCGTTCCAGCCCTCATTCATGCTTTCATTTCCTAGTACATAACTTGACATGTAGACTAGTGGTCCAGATGAGGCTATTAGTATTTCAATAGTTTTAATGTTTTGTCTGTCAGTTCATCCATCCATTCACTATCCACACTTTCTTCCCTTAATAAGCACAGATGTCTCTGAATATGCAGATATCTCTAAATAGGCACAGAGTTTTAGCGACATGGTGTATGTGTACACCATTCATAATTTTTTGTATTTTTTAATGCTTTCATCAGTTTGTCTTTCAATGCATTATCTTTAGTATCTGGAGCAAAACAAAAACAACTGTTTAAGATACCAAAATTTAGTATTCTTGTTGGACTAGTGATATAAATGTGCCTTTTGCTATTCCCAATAACCCTAAGTATCAATATTTTTAACACTTTCATCTATTTGTACATCCATCTGTCAGTCACCTTTAATTCATTTGGCATTACTCGCGATATCTCTTAATTTTAGTATACATATTAGACTAGTGGTCAAAACATGTCCTTTGCTATTTACACTTCAGTTTCAATATATTTTTAATGTTTTTGGCCATTTGTCTATACACACCTCCATTAACTATACTTTTGTTTCATCTTTAAATACATTGCTCAGTCATAATACCTTAGGAGAACTACTACTACCTCACAAATTCAGCCCTCCCAAGTTAAAAACTTTTATCTAAGAAGCTGAAAGTTTTCTGCCCACCTAGGTGGCAGTCGGGCAGAGTGATCTCCCCCATGGTATAAGGATTGGCACCAAATCCTAAGAATATCCCAGTTACAACTGCTCGTGTCAAGAAGCATGCTCATATCAGTAGAGACCTTACAAAAGCCAGAATGTACTTGGAAGATATACCACCACAAGTTGGAGGAGTTTGTACTCCATCCTTATTTCCAACTTTTTCTCTTCCTATGCTGACAGAGTTCTGCCTTTACAATTTTCTAACACTTTATCATTGTCTTACAGTTGGATACGTGTACGGGTTACCTTTGTGACTTTCACATTAGGTTTGGGTTATAGTTATTATTTTTAGGTGTATGCAAGTCTCTAGTGCTTATAGAAAACTCTTATATATATGTAATTCTTCTATGAATGGGTACATACAGGTGAGTTTTGTATACCAGGGCATTCTTAGCATCCAGGCCCTTAGCTTCAGTAATATTACTTGTACTTGGGCCTTCCTACAGATAGTATTGTAACTTACATTATACCTGGACACTTCATTGCAGTATTAGGTCATCTGCTATCACTAATTTCCAGGTAAAATATCATACTGTATAGCTCTATGCCCACCCTGAGTTCAAAAGACTGATGTAATGGACTTACATGGAAAGGCGGTCTTTAAGCCATCCTACTTTGAAATGATTTGAAATATAAACTGATCCTTCATTGCCCTCATTAAGTTATCTGTTAGCATTAATTCATAGTCGTATACTTGACACTTTATTGATTTTACTTGCATAGAATGGGTAAAATTGGCTCATAATGGATATTGTAAGTATCAATTAACGGTGCTTCATTTCATGTATAGGTTTTTCATGTGTGATGTAGAAACTTGTGTACATTACTGTATAGCCCTGTTTAGTGCCATTATACCAATGAACCCACTTCATGGAACCAGCCATACATGGATTTGTCTAATTTGCATAGTGCTGCTAGACACTTCCTGTAGACAACACCCAGTCTATACACTTATGGATCAATTTAACTACATAATGCTCAGCACTTCCTGCAGATTACTTGAAGTTTGTATAGGCACCCTCTTGAATCAATTTTACCCACAATAGTACTTCAAAACACTTCCAGCATCCATAGACAAAAAAACGGGCATTCAAGTTCCCTCATCATTATTAGATCTTACATGTATGAGTTCTGTCATATTTCTACATCACCTGCTGGGTCTATAGTTCTGACGCCAGGTGAATGTTATCCATGTACGATTCTGTTTTCAATTGTTTCCACAGTTGGAATATTTATAGGTTGCCACCTCATGGTGCAACTCTGTTCTAATACTGAACAGTGAGGGAAAGAAGTAAATTAACAACCCAAGTATCCTCTCGCACAGCAAATGCAGGGACCATTGCATGGATCAAACAAACATACCATAACCTGTCCCATATTGAATTTGATGACTTTCCTCTCACACAGATGAGTTACTTTCATTTTGACCAAACTAGGCTGTATACAAGGGATTGTTGGGTCCACAGCCACAATATATACATGATAAGTCACAGTCTCATTTCAAGGCATCTCACAAGTTTAGTCTGCTGAATAATCAGGGGCATATTCACAGGATGGCCCACTTTGTAACAGAGACATAACATCCTATGACAATAGTAGCAGGTATGAACTTCAAACGTTTGAGCAAAGATGTAAAGTTCTCTTCCTCCTACTGACCATCATACGTCAAGATATGCTTGCAACTAGACTCTTCTTTACTGATCTAGTTGATGGAATTTGCAGCATACCACCATCCCCATCAGTCTCAGCAACATTGGATTGATTTGCAAGGCAACCAGCTAGGTTGCATGGGTGTCCCTTGAGAACAGCACATGCCACTGGGAAGCCATCCTACAACTAGATGTCACAGGGAGGCTGCTTGTTTTCACCAGCATTACACATGACCATCCCTGTCTCTGAGACATACATACAGGCCTCCCATCCCACCCACAGACTCTTGTGCAAAGAAGGCTTCATTCTTTTATGGCTGAATTTGAAACAGTCCTGTGCGGCATTCATCAGTTGATCAACTTCAACACATTCAGTCAACTCTTTTGTGCTCTTGGGTTTGAGATGGAATGAAACAATGGGTCAAAATGCTGTCCTTGATGAAGACTGCTTGCATGAGATGTATTTTTCATGCCCCCTCTCAAACAGCTTCTATGATTCATCTATATCAGGCTCCAACCAACAGCTTAGTTATATTTTGGGGCAAGACATGATTTTACGTGTGACTCTCTTTTCAGCCACTATATCTTGTCCACATGAATATCTCAGACCTAGTATCCTTTCAAGATTCAGTCAACTAGGTCTGGACTTTTAGAATGTGTCCCCTGGGAATGAGATTTGGATTCATGCAATGATCAGTTCTACACTTTTTTGGAGCAATCCATCTGCAACAGTATTCGTTCACCAGCCAAGCTTTGCTCATTATGACAGCAGATGTCTTACTCCTTGGTTGCTGTATTGGGGCTCTCTGATCCGTGATTATTTGATCCAAGTGGGCACCAAACTTTGGCAATTGGACCATCTCTCTGTCAGCAACAATTTGAGGTTACATCATGAAGGCACTTTAGAACCAGTTATAGAGGTGATATTTCTGCAAACACATCCTCCGGCAATCTTGGTTACTATGGATGTGCACACAGAGGCCCGGGATGGTTGTAGGATGGCCTCCCAGTGACATGTGCTTTTCTTAAGGGTGCAAGCCTTCTATACTTTTGGACAGACATAGGAGCATGACCCTCTCAGGATCATTATTTCTATGTCCACATCATTGAAATGGACACCATTTGGAAAGCCTGTCATTGGTGACTTGCGAATCTACATGGGAATAAAGTTCTCATTCTCTCTAATAACATCACTATAGTGACTGATCTCAAACAGCCAAATGGAACATGTATACAGCAATTATATTCTTGTTTGTGACTTTCTAAAAGTAGTGTCCTCAATGACAATCCAGGTTTCAGTTCAACATATCCTAAACTGGCTTTTGTTTTGGCAGGCTCATATTTTTTCTGCAGGCAGGAACTCATACTATGGCTTTCTTATCCCTCAGTTTCAAATGATTCATACTCAGTGGGATTGACTTATGATGGACCCTAGTGACAAGATAAATGCCAACAGTCCCAGCCTTTGTCACACCAATCCTGGACCTAAGGTCTGGCTAACTGCTGCTTCGTATACATTGGAATGGCTGAATGTATACACAGCTAGACACCTTGGATTCTGAATGTGATATAGGAACTAAAAGTATAAGAGTATTCCTTCATCCTGATCATTCTATTAAAATAGGGAATACAGGTCAGTCAAGGAAGGAATATAATCTCAGTGGTTCACACCAGAGTACTTTATTCTAATGGAGACATGCATGCCACAGTAGCTAACTTTATAGGCTCTAAGTTGAGAAAAGGTTAGTACCCGTCACAAACATCCCCTTCCTTTATCGCAAGATGATTGTGCTGTCATAGAAGAGATGATATAATGAATCAAAGATTTGTCTGATCTTCTACTTGTTTGGATTTCACCTAGCCAATGACACTGGATCCTTCCCCAAGTGGACTTTTCATTGGGATTAATCTGGCTGAACAAGGCACCAAATGAACCACTCTCAAGAGCATAATTAGTTCATATATTATACAAGTCTTGCCTACTCACTACTTTGTCATTTGGCAGGCAGATCAGCAATACATTTCTTGGTGGACTCATCTGCTTTCAGTTCCAACATGAGCTTGATTAGTTCACCTATACTCTCTTCCAAGTCTTGCCTCCTCAATGCATTTGCATTTGGCAGGCAAATCAGAAATAGATTTCTTGGTCAACCCATCAACTTATATTCTGACATGATCAATCAATTTCACTCATGAAGCCTACTGCTTGCAATGGGAACATCATCTCACCTTCCTTAAAAGACCCTCTTCCTCTTTTGCATTATCTATGGCAGGCAGACTCATCAAGTTCTATGCCTTGTCAGTGGATACAAATTCCATGCAGTTCCAACACGACGGGTCAGATTCACTCATGTTGGTACCCTCTTTCATTGCCAAGAAGAGGCTTCCATCCATGGTTAACCAGACGATTGTAATGAAATCATTGTCTGCTCTGGACACTTCAGCTCAAGACCACCTACAAGATCAAGTATGGTTTTGAAGTGATGTCTTAAAAGGACAGAGTCTTTGCATCAAGGGATATCACACTTGTTTTTATCTGAACCTGGGACTGGAATATATATAAGCACAGAGGCTTTCATCCTGGACTACATGGGTTATTTGCTCTGCATATCAGTGGATAACTCCAGCTCAAATGAATTGGCTACACATTTTGGGTCATGCGGTTAGAGCAGTTGCCAAAAGCATAGCTTTCTGCTGGAATTGTTCTCTGACATTATTCAGGCCATAAAAAGGAGATCAGAATCCAGATTCTCTAGCTTTTATCTCCAAGATTTGTGATCCCAAAGGGCTCAATTTGATTGGTTGGGACCTATATCCACAGCTCAACCAGGTCAACTTTCTAAGTTGCTCAACAGCTTCTTAAGACATGGCTTCACGACTTCCACTGGATTTGTTTGGGGAAGGGAGAGAATTTTCCCTATTTGAAGCCACTCCTGACATGGAATCCCCTCCAGATGGTTTACTTAGGAGCTGTCTCACATACCTTTGAGGACTGGAAATGGTATCTCTGGTATAAAGGGATGTATCTCTCTCCACCTATTACCTATTCTCCCATGGTATTATGATTGGGTAACATATTTAAAGAAGAAACCCATTTTTCCTAGTGAAGTGTGTTTCTCCGAGAATACTTAATGATAATACACTTACAGCCTATCAGACTCCCGACAGTTATATCCATATAGAGAGCATGCCTTCTGCTCCAGTAGTAACTGAGGAATTCTTAGAATTTGGTGCCAATCCAAAGGGAGTAGTGTACTTTACATAAGCCGGAGACCAGGACAATATGTCATCATTGGATGACTCTTGTTATACTTATTGGTGCATCTCAATACATTGTACAAGAATCTCTACCACTAGCGATGTGATTTGAAAGTGAAGGGGAATAATATACTCTCTTTCATAACGTTTTATTTGCTTTTTATTTCATGATCCCTCCAGACAAATAAATATGTGCTTTTTCTTAGTGTATATTCATCTTATACTGTGGAGGTATCATGCAGGAGCAGGTGTAATATATTTAACTGACCAGATTGCTCACAATTTCTATAATTTCTTTTTTCTTCTTATTTGTCTCTGCACATGTTGATATTTTTATGCATAAAACATAAACCTATTCCAGCAGTAGACTTTGAAAATAGTTTATCGTTTGCCTCTCATATCCTGTTGAAATTGACTGCAGAAAAAGGTCGGGAGAAATGAAGGAATTTTCAGCCAATACTTGACGCCAGAAATAATGATATAATTGAGTGGTAACTGAACTGATCATGAGTAAAATTTATCGGGTTCTGACCAGACTATTTGGAGGTTGCAGTATGGATCATTTAGGTGCTTGTCATAAGCATATATATTGAGCAAATCCAAGCACTCAGTGAATTAGATTCGCTTAGTAGACTGGTTGTTTCTCATATAGTTCAAAATCGGCATCCTTTCTTCTATACAAGTTTGAAAACCAGTCTATCATGATGAGAGGCCAAAATGTCCTAGCAAACTTGAATGCTGTTACGTCACATCATACCTTCTTGAAATCAATATGAAAATGTATTTATTTTCTCAGAAATTGTGAGTTTTACATTGTTATGTCTTAATCTGCTGAAAGACGAGACCAGAATATGGCTTTGATGAAATTTGAACTGCTACTCATGATTTGCATTGCTAGTCATTCGAGTACACAAATCTCACAACCCACATGTTCATGGCATCATTGATCCAGTATTCATGTGATATCAATAATTATAACCCATTCAAATCTTGTAGAAAAAAATTAAAATATTAAATGAAAGTTGTATGCTGTTTTAAATATATAAAAAAAATATAAAAAAAGAACACAAAATTCTTTATATATTTATTTTGAGAACAACTACATGGGTTTTGTTGTATCATGTGACTAACATGTTGACATGAGCTTTGTCCAGATTGCGTGTGTGTGTGTGTGTGTGTATGATTTGGATTTTTAACGTAACTTTAACAATTTTTCAGTCATATCGCTACGATGTCTGCAGTGTGAAAGTTTATAGTGATGTCTATCACTGGGGCATCATGCCGCTGACATTTAGCATGAAGTCCCACCCAGTCACATTATCCTGACACCAGCCGACCAGTCCTAACACAAACCTCTTAATGCTGAGCGCCAAGCAAGGCAGCTGTTAGTACCATCTTTGTAAGTCTTTGGTTTGACTCGGCCGGGGATCGAACCCACTACCTCCTGCATCTGAGGCAAATGCTCTAACAACTAGGTCACCTGAGCGGTCTGTCCAGATTGCAGCTACAGTGACAGGTTTCTAGTCATTGTTCTATAAATATTTTGAGAATTATGTTCTTTCTGGTTTTTACCAAATTTATGTGACTTTCATTTAATATATTTGAATTTTTGTACAACAGCATTAGGAGTTTGCTGTTAATGTCATATGACTGTTGAACTTCTGATGTCATAGTGTGAGATTTTTGTAGTCATGTGACAAGTAATGCAAATGGCAAGTACCTGGTCAGGTTTCATCTATGCTGTAGTTTCGTCTAGTCTGTCAACAGTTTAAAGACGTAATGATTATAATACTTGCCATTCATAACAAATTAATCACTTTTCCTGTAGATTTCATGCAGGTGTGACTCAATGTAACATAGTTTAAGTTCTCTAGGCCAGTAGGTAAGTGACTAAAGCTCCGTAGCAGCAAATTCCAATTTTTTGATAGGCAATTGCTCTGACCCCACATCCCAACTTAAATGTCCAAATGTGAATAATTTGGTGGAAATACTCAGAGGAAAATTGACTGCCATTCCTTTTTTAGTTACATTTGTAGTCCAAAATGTCAAATCTCTATGGGGGGCCCTGAGTAGTCTAAAGCGCTTTCTGTTATGGATCACTGCCATCTCACCTCTGTCTGCGTGGGTTTGAGTCTCGGATTCGGCTAATGTGGGTATGTGAGAAAGCTTGCCGGTAGCTTCTCATGGGTCGGTGGTTCTTTCCGGGGTTTTCCCGGGTTCTTCCTCCACCATTAATACTGGTCACCATGTATAGCCTATCGTGTGCTGAAAAATGGCGTTAAACCCTACAACAACAACAACAACAACAACAACAAATCTCTATGCTGAACTTTGGTGCTAAACTAGTACACTGCGACATGTAGCTTGTAGCATTGGTTTCAAATAATATTTAGGTCGCAGGAGAAATGGGAGATTGTCATCCCTTGTATTGAATATCACAAAACGATTTTAGCTTCTGTGAGTATCAATACAGGTTTTGGAACTGGTTTATCGCATCACAAGCAGACATATGTTAATTTTACAGAATATAAGTTCCTTATTTATACAGTAATATATAGTTTAGAGGTTTTTTTATGTCCACATTTAATCAACTCTTTTGCAAATCATTTTTTAAATTGTGGATTTTAACCAAATCGTATTAAGGAATTTGGTTGTTTGAAATATCTTGTTTTGGGTTTTATTGGCACAGATTAATTCAGGGTTTAAGCATTTTTCTTTACCACATAAGGTTCTAATAGTTTCCATTGTTTTTTTTTTATACTGTCATAGGAAATGTTTATTTTGTATACCATACATATTGATTGTTATCTTGATTCTGATTTGTTTAGAATTAAATATTTGAAATGAAACAAAACTAATGTATGTTCATTATGGTGTTTCCTCGTACCAACATAATGCAGGTCAGCCAGGTGAAATTAGAATTTGTATTATGTTCATTGAAATGACTTAACATGCCAATTTACAGTAATATACAGTAGCCAAAATTGTTTTCATGTGATACATTTTTTGGTTTAGTGCATGATCTTGTTTTCTGACTTGATCTTTTGGCAGTTTCAAATAGAAACATCTTTGATTTTTAAAAAAATGCATGTTTTATATGCTAAAATATTCTTTAATTCTATTTAGTAATGATCATACATGAACCTTGAAAAAGTTAATTTTATCCTGGAAAAACCCTGAATATGACCTGGAAATTAATCTTTAAAAAAATGTGGGAACTATGTGGCTGAAAATACAACAGTTTATAGCAAGCAAGCACCTTAAAATTAGCTACTACAACGTTTTGAAAACACAACGGTTTATAGCAAGCAAGCACCTTAAAATTAACTACTACAGCATTTTGAAAATACAACAGTTTATAGCAAGCAAGCACCTTAAAATTAGCTACTACAGTGTTTTGAAAATACAACAGTTTATAGCAAGCAAGCACCTTAAAGTTAGCTACTACAGTGTTTTGAAAATACAAGTTTATAGCAAGTAAGCACCTTAAAATTAGCTACTACAGTAATACCTTGTGCATTCGCGTTTCTGGATTCGCGAATTCACGGATTCACGAAATTTTCATTGGTACCCTCTACTTACATGTTTTCTTTATTTTATTGAATTGTACCTTCGTTATATGACTTCTGTGACATATGAAGTTTACCTAGTTTACCTTCCTGACAGTGACAAAGAAAACGTCAGTCATTAAGTTTACAGTCCCATTCGTTACTTCGTTTTACCTTACTGTGAGTGCAAAAGAAAACAGCAGCTAATGAATTAGTATAGGGGTAATATTAGTATACATGTACCGTACTGTAAATGCACTAGTGTGGCAAATACCCATTAGGCGATACTGTACTCTATTTTTACGTCAACCATTTATTTCTCTTTTTTAGGGTAATATATTAAGCTAACTTTTAAATGAAATTAAAGTGCTTTGAGAGCATGATTTGGGTCATATTTAGGGTTTAAACCCAAGAAATAAGCATTTATTAGCATTTTTAGTGACTCGTACCAAACATTCGCAATTCCTCCTGATCCGCGACTGGTTCTGGAACCTAACCTCGTGAACGTTCGAGGTATTACTGTACAACGTTTTGAAATACTAGAATGTCAAAAGATATTTATGTGAAGGCTGTTAAAGTGATTATATGGTTATTGATTTTATTTTTGGTTCTCACTGAAAACATAGCCCAAGTAAACAGTTAATCAATCAGATGGATCCTGAAAGCATAAACTTGACAAGTTTTTGGGGTAGGGCTGGAAAATTCATTTACATAGAACACAAATGATTCCATCGAGTGACAATTAGAAACAATCTGTATTATCGTTAAGTAAAATAAATTTCATGAGTACATAGACCTGAGACTGGCATAACACTTAAGTTAGTTGCTTAAGAAATAAAATTATTTGGGTGGGAGTATACCCAAGTCAAATGGCGTATTCAGACTCGAATCATATATGCCTTTAATCTAATTGTCAGTGAAAGGCCTTTAATTGAATGATAATGAATAAATGATGAACAGAATTTATACTTACAAGAACAACATAAGCATCTGAAGATCTTCCCATCCCCATATATTATTCTTATTTCTTTGATATGTTTGTTTACATAGGTCCCTTGAAGTTGGAGAAATACAACTAAGTTTTCAAGTTGGTGGAGAATTTGATCACTCATCCCAGTGATACACTGGGAGCATCAGCTATGTCTGCATATTACTGATTTATAAAAATGGCACATATTTGTATATTTTATTTTGAATTGTTAGAATCTTGAC
Organism: Sinohyriopsis cumingii; assembly: GCA_028554795.2. Taxonomy (NCBI): domain Eukaryota; kingdom Metazoa; phylum Mollusca; class Bivalvia; order Unionida; family Unionidae; genus Sinohyriopsis; species Sinohyriopsis cumingii. The sequence continues at coordinate 101,621,052 of CM068841.1, read as the reverse complement.
AGTCAGTGAATGTAACATATTTCTCATAAATTGACAGACATTGTCAGATAAATTAATTGTTTACTCATTTTTCCATTCAGTATGAGTGTATACAATTAAACATCTATGTGTCTGCATTGGAGGTATTCTAATCTTTGATTTAAGAAAGCATTTCCACTTTCGACTTATCATGGAAGATTAATGCACCTCTTAATTAGATTGAGTACCAAAAGCATTGAATACTTTCAGAAAGGGAAATCTTGACTGCTGAAATTCATTTCCAGTATTCAATTGAACCAAATGAAAATGATAAATGGAAATTATGAGTGAAAATGTAAAATGCTGTATCAACATGCATCTCAAATGATACACAAAACACAGTTCAGCTGCAAATGCCATCCATGAAGAAAGCAAATTAAGCATATTTTAAACGAAATGAAATACAGACAATATTGTAAAATATCTGAATCAGGATCAGTACCTAGCAAAAACACAGAAAACTATGATCATTAATTAAACTAAGGCTGTAATATTTTTAGGGTCTTGACTGACAAGATCCACACTTTCATTGGAACGTGATAGTTCATGGAGTCAAGTTTAATCCACTAATTTACTTGCAAAAAATGTCATTGATTAGCAAATTTTCATTTGGTCTTATTTATGTTACAGGTGTCTGCTGATATGGGTCTTTTGTTTGTGTTGACAAAGTATGGCTACCTGTATCTGTGTGACATGGAGACAGCATCATGTTTGTGCTTTACCAGGGTGTCCATGGATGTCATATTTACCTCAACCCTCAACAGCCTTACACAAGGGATTCTGGGAGTCACCAGAGGAGGACAGGTATGCATGTCTTTGATTTTTTTTCACCTGTATATGCAGATCAGAAGACATTGGTGTCTGATTTCTGGAACAAACAGAAACAGTGGAAAGAGTATCTGCATTTTTGTCTGTCTGTCTATCTCTGATTCTAGCTTAATAGCTATATCAGACTTGCCAACTCTTATGATTTTGCCATAAGTTTTACGAAAATTATCCATAAAATATGGACTTATGGCATACTAGCAAAAACTATGGAAAAATGATTGTTGCCTAAAAGTCCAGATAATTGGTTCATCTGTGCTTTATTTGGATCCAGGTTTCATCTTAGAATTACATTTATTAGACATCACATGCCAATTTGAGTATGTCTTGTGGTGGGAGATATGATTGCCGTTGTCATGTGAAATGGAAAATAATTTCCAAGAATTATGTAAAGTTGAGAGATAGCAACAAGCCATTGAGCTGCATAGGGTTTGGAACCAGAGTTTGTGCAACTGTACTAGTGGTAAATAAAATCTACGCATACTTTACTAACTTTGAAGTTGAACATAATGTTTATCATCAATGCATAAAACTTTCAGTTACATTTTCCAGCTTTACAATAGCAGTTATTGATATTTTGTTACACCTTACTGAAAACTGGTCAATCTTACAGGAAAAAAAAAACTGCCTTACTGAGACAGACTTGTCAGGGTTGGCAGGTCTGCGATATAATAAAAAATTACATGCATTTGTAAAACCTGCATTGTAAGCCAGTGAATTTGCAAGTGAAAAACTATGCTACCCCCCACATCAATCGGACATAACTTCTTAAGTAATTGGAATACTGAATTGGTATACTGAAAATTTTGGATGCAGCCATCATTTACTATGATGTACACCTATAAACATTTTCATGGAAATCAAATATGACCTCTTGGTGACCTCTGCATGATTTGGCATGGAATGGCCCTATCACTGGAAGGTGTGCCATGTACCACAAAATGGGGGAGGTCAAGGTCACAGCTAAGTCTTTTATGTTTTCCGTTAAGCATTATGTTTCACTCTGTAACTATACAACAGTTGGAGATTAAAGGATGTAATTTGGTTTATGTCTATGTTGTTATTATTATGTTTTCTCTTTTTTCTGCAAAATTAGTGTCATGGTGTTATATGTTGTAATGGAAAGGTTGAATGTATTATGATGTTGTGCAACTGTTACTAGTTTCATTTCTTCACAATAATTCGAACACACTCTTGACACGTTAATCCACTTAGTGGATGTCTTGCACTTGATGTATGGAAAAACTCCTACCAGCTTGAGGGTAAAATGCTTAAAGGTTGAGGTCACTGTCACTGAAAAAAGAATATAGTAACTTGAGTTCACCACCATCTACAGCTACCAAACTTTGTGGATGGCATGCAGTTTGAGTGAGGAAGAACCTTGTAAATCTTAAGATTAAGTGGTACAAGACCAAGGTCACTGATTAAAGAAGGAAAATGTTTTTCTCATTAGAACTTATTCTTTATCATCTACAATTTTGAAACGTTATGTCTGGCTGGCACTTGGGCAAGAAAAAAACCTTTCCATTTTAGTGTCCAAAGGTCAAAGGGGCAGGTTTCTGTGACTGAAAGAAGACAAATGATTTCCACACAATAACTTTAGTTCTCCTTCAGTTGTTACCAGTCTTTGCAGATTGCTTGCACTCATCTGGAAGGAAAGTCATATTTATGTGGGGTTTTCACCAGAAGGCTTCTTATGATGTCTCCTTGGTCCTGCTTGAAATTGGTGTTGATCTAATGGTCAATTTGGCCACCACACTGACCATTTTGAAAATATTATTGCTATTCCTTATGAATGGATGGTGATACCCCATGGGGTTTTGATTGAAAGTCTTATTGTGTCTAATTGGTCTTAATGAAAATAATGCTGATCTGATGTTTAGTATGGCACCACATTGACTCTTTTGAAAATCTTGTTATTGCTATTCCCCCAGAACAAAAGTAATATCGCCATGTGATTTTCACCAGAAGATGACATACAGTGTTTATTTGGCCATAAATGAAAATGGTGCCAATCTGATCTCCATTGTGATGCCACAGTGGTCATTCTTCATTTATTTCTTCTGAATGAATGGTCATATTTGCATGGGGTTTCACTGAAAAACTTATGATGTATAGTTGGCCATAAATGAAAATAGTGCCAGTCTGACTTCTAATATGACTGCCATAATGGCCATGTAGAAATTCTTGTTATCTCTACTTCTCCCTGATGGCTGGTCATATCAGCATTTTGCTTTCAACAAAAGTCTTCTAGTTATGTCTAATTGGTAATAAATGGAAATAATACCAATGTGATATTCAATATGGCCACCATGGCATTCATCAAGAAAAATATCTTTGTCATTGCTCCTCCTAAAGAGAAAGTCATATCAGCTTGAGGTTTCATTGAGAAGATTTCTTATGATGCTTTGTTGGTCATAAATAAATATGGTCTCTAATTGACTTCCAGTATGTCCACCTCAGCAGCTAATCTGAAAATCTTGCTATCGCTGATGAAGATGGTTCAAAAGATGAAATGGTCTCATCTTGAATTCCTGGATATTCTTTTAAGCCAATAGAGTGTCATTCCCTTCAAGGGGTTCTTGTTTTGTCTGTTGATTTCAAAATGCTTTCGGTGTCATAGTCATTAGACATGAGGCTTGGCAGTTTTGCATTAATATACAGAAATTTTCTCAAATTTTCTTTATGCCTGATTAATATGAAATGAATCACACCTTTTACCATTTAAAACATGTTTCTATTAAGTATTAATATGCATGGCTTTTTGCAAAATGTTTTATGTTGTCATCATCTGTTTATTTATTTGTGTTGCCACCATTTTAAAAAAAGTGATCCAGAGATCTTTTAAGAGCAGGGTTTTTAGTATCTGGATTAATGAGGGAAGGTGTCTGGATTAAGAAAGCTAGGCAGAAGTCTTATTCAGAACTCATGTGACATTTGCCATCTTGTAGAAAATGTTAATTTCCATAATTACATATAAATTGTGATATCAGAAAGTGAAATTATTTCTCAGCTTAGGGAAAGTTTTAAATTTTGCAGTTATTACTCATTTGTATTAAATATGCATCTTCACTCCTGCCATTTGTATTCTTTTTGGATTGCTATGTATCCATTTTTAAAGAGTTAGAATGGTTGTTCTTTGTACTAGTATTTAAGGTTTAAGAATAGCTTTTTTGTATGCCAATAAAAAAGGGGTTTGAATAGCTTTTCTGTATGCCAGTAATTAAGGAGTTTGAATAGCTTATCTGTATGCCAGTAATTAAGGGATTCGAATAGGTACCCTGTATGCCAGCAATTAAGGGGTTTGAATAGCTTTTCTGTATGCCAGCAATTAAGGGGTTTGAATAGCTTTTCTGTATGCCAGTAATTAATCGATTTTAATAGGTGCCCTGTATGCCGGTAATTTAGGGGTTTGAATAGCTTTTATGTATGCCAGTAATTAAGGGATATGAATAGCTTTTCTGTATGCCAGTAATTAAGGGGTTTGAATAGCTGTTCTGTATGCCAGTAATTAAGGGATTTGAATAGGTGCCCTGTATGTTAGTAATTCAAGGGTTTGAATAGCTTTTCTGTATGCCAGTAATTAAGGGGTTTGAATAGCTTTTCTGTATGCCAGTAATTAAGGGATTTGAATAGGTGCCATGTATGCCAGTAATTAAGGGGTTTGAATAGCTTATCTGTATGCCAGCAATTGCGGGGTTTGAATAGCTTTTCTGTATGCTAGTAATTAAGGGATTTGAATAGGTGCCCGGTATACCAGTAATTAAGGGGTTTGAATAGCTTTTCTGTATGCCAGTAACTAAGGGGTTTGAATAGCTGTTCTGTATGCCAGTAATTAAAGGGTTTGAATAGCTTTTCTGTATGCCAGTAATTAAGGGATTTGAAATGGTGCCATGTATGCCAGTAATTAAGGGGTTTGAATAGCTGTTCTGTATGCCAGTAATTAAGGGATTTGAATAGGCACCCTGTATGCCAGTAATTAAGGGGTTTGAATAGCTTATCTGTATGCCAGCAATTAAGGTCTGTTCCATTTAAACACGCATGTACCCAGAGAAGGCAGTTTTTTTAAAACATATGCCAGGGTACTTTGAGTCACAGAGATCATAATAAAAGGATAAGAAAATTCTAAATTGCTTCAGTGGGTGAGTACCCCACTTCAAAAGTGCCTTCCCTGGGTCCCATGTATATTTTAATGGAGCAACCTTATTGGGTTTGAATATCTTTTTTCTATGCCAATAATTATGGGGTTAGTATAGCCCATTCTGTATTCTACTATGTAAGGGGTTATAATAGCTGTTCTGTATGCCAGTAATTAAGTTGTTAGAATAGCTGTTCTGTATGCCAGTAATTACGTTGTTAGAATAGCTATTCTGTATGCCAGTAATTAAGGGATTACAATAGCTGTTCTGTATGCCAGTAATTAAGGAATTAAAATAGCTGTTCTCTGTGCCAGTAATTAAGGATTACAATAGCTGTTCTGTATGCCAGTAATTAAGGGTTATAATAGCTGTTCTCTATGCCAGCAATTAAGGGTTAGAATAGTTGTTCTCTATGCCAGTAATTAAGGGGTTAGAATAGTTGTTCTCTATGCCAGTAATTAAGGGGTTAGAATAGCTGTTCTGTATGCCAGTAATTAAGGGGCTAGTATAGCTGTTCTGTATGCCAGTAATTAAGGGATTACAGTAGCTGTTCTGTATGCCAGTAATTAAGGGGTTATAATAGCTGTTCTGTATGCCAGTAATTAAGGGTTATAATAGCTGTTCTCTATGCCAGTAATTAAGGGTTAGAATAGTTGTTCTCTATGCCAGTAATTAAGGGGTTAGAATAGCTGTTCTGTATGCCAGTAATTAAGGGGCTAGTGTAGCTGTTCTGTATGCCAGTAATTAAGGGATTACAATAGCTGTTCTGTATGCCAGTAATTATGGGTTTATAATGTATGTTCTATATGCCAGTAATTAAGGGGTTATAATAGCTGTTCTGTATGCCAGTAATTAAGGGATTACAATAGCTGTTCTGTATGCCAGTAATTAAGGGGTTATAATAGCTGTTCTGTATGCCAGTAATTTAGGGGTTAGATTAGCAGTTCTGTATGCCAGTAATTAAGGGATTACAATAGCTGTTCTCTATGCCAGTAATTAAGGGGTTTTAATAGCTGTTCTGTATGCCAATAATTAAGGGGTTGTAATAGCTGTTCTGTATGCCAGTAATTAAGGGGTTATAATAGCTGTTCTCTATACCAGTATTTAAAACAGTTTAGCTTGCAAAGGCATTACTTTGATATTCTGAATCGTTTCAAAGAATAATTAAATGTTGTCCAATCCTTTTTGTATTTTATCTTCTTTATATCTTGACAGGTTATTACAGTAGATATCAAGAAAGAAGGGCTAATTGACTATGTAAGAGACACTGCAAAGAAAAGCAATCAGGCTGACCGATTGGAAAGAACCATAGCCATCCCTGTCCCAGCCAGTAATACACACTGACCAAAGGTCATTCAGACTTGTTACTGACCCAGGGTCATTCAGACTTGTCACTGACCCAGGGGCATTGACACTTGTCACTGACCCAGGGTCATTCAGACTCAAGCATTTGAGAATGATAATAACATATTACTAAATCAGGGCATACTGTAAGTAAAACATTATAGAATGGATATTTAATTCATTTCCTACCCTGCAGTCATGTTTCATTTTCTTGGCTTCTTTCTTCACAGTGACATATGGACTCTCAATCACAAGGAATAACTGCTAGACATATTCATGGATGGATCAACTTAAACAGGGATAGGTGCAATAATAAACCAATTTAATCCAACATTAACAGATTTTGACATGTCTCCATAATCATAAAGCCAGTTGCTGAGAGCCAGGTGCATAGAATTTTGATAATTGTTGCATTTCTACTTGATGTCAGATTAGTGTTTGAAGTAATAGAGGTAATAATAACATGTACATATTTGACTTTCAATATGTGTATGATACAGGATATTTTCTTCTCTTCTCATTTTCCTTTCATTATGTGCATGTAAAATGTGTTATTGTAGACAATGTACATTTAATCTCATTTGATGACAAGTGACAGAAACATACTGAACAGAGTTCCATAATCTTTAATCTGTTTATATACCTCTTTTCTTTGATGTTTATTTATATTGACATTGATTTTAAAAATTGTTACTTCTATCCAGTTTTCACGTATTTACATTTTTGTTTGCTTCTACTCTCCCAAGTATAGTCATTTCATTCAGTCCATGGATGTTGTGAAGTCCAGATATCACACCCTTATAAATGCAGCCATTTATAGATTCTTTTTTATATCAGGACATGTAAGGAGGATTCACGTCATTTGTTTCCTTGTTAACCTATCCTTCTGTAGTGTGTACTTGTATGTAATGGGACTTGAACCCAAATCCAAATTCTCAGAATATAGTCAGCATGTGAAGTTAGTGTTAAGACTCAAAGTCCAAAAGCATTCACATTGTGGAACTTTGATAGATTGAAGTTGAAATCAAAGATCATATAAGATTTCTTGGGCAAAATATGTTTTTGGTTGGCCGACTTCCATGTTTCAGATTGCTGATCCTAACACTTTTTCCCCAATGGTTTAAAAGAAAAAATTAAAAAAATTACATTAAATATATAAAAATTGCCTACCATAATTTTAGAACAAGTGCAATAAGAAATGTGTTTTGGGGGGGCCTTAATGTGATTTCCTCATCTGAGATGCTAATTTATATTACATAACATACTTATAACATCACAAAGTCTCTTGGTTTTTGTAGATAAATATTTTAGTTTGTTATAATGAAATTAACATATAATGATATGATTTTGGGGATCCCCTGGGCTTTGTTAAAAACCTCTCCAAAACAGTTTATAAAGTTGTGGCAATGTTTTATATTCCCAACCCTCTGCCATTACAGTACTAATATTGCACTGCACTAAATTCCTTAGACACTTTATTCATACACACGTACTGTAAATTATATTGTGCAAGTATTTATTGTTAACTGTGAATTGCAATGAAGCAATACTTGGTGAACTGGATACCCTTAATTGTCATTCTTGTAATATATATATATATATATATATATATATATATATATATATATATATATATATATATATATATGATATTTTCTCATTTTTCTTCTTATTAGTTTAGTGTTCTTTTGTCATTTTTAGTTCCAAGGCAAAAATACATAGGGGATTTTTCTTTTCCTCAGTTATGTACATCATAATTTTGACGTTTAAATATTTAACTGATTTTATCCAGTTGTTTGCAAGATGATTTTATTCACAGTAGCAATTCTCACAGTACCAATCATACTGGCAAGAACAGCTGATGTTATTTTTACCTTCATTTTTATTCTATTCCTTTGATCACTGAAATTATTAAAATTTTATGAAAGTAACACCAAAGTAAGTACATAAATGATTAAGAACATAAATGAAAATATAACAAATGAATCAATGAAATAAGTACTTAATCACACAAATAATTACATTAAATTATTGATTTATAAATAATCTTCGGTTCTATACCATGATGAATGTCAAATTTTTAAATAACTGAAAATGCAAAAGTTATCAATATGTTTTGCAATATCTGAAGAATTATTTTATTGCCTCAATAAATACTGTCACTTTCATTGTGACTGAAACTGTTTCAACATAGTTTACTGTATCACAGAATGAGTTTTTTATGAAGAGGCTGGATGACTACATTTATGCAGTTAATAAAACTGCACATCTTTAAGAACATTTGAATGTACATTTTTGTTTCTTTTAGAGATGTAAATCATAGTATTTTCTATGCTATGATGTCCATCCATTCATCTGATACAAATCTTGTTTCTGCTCAATAACTGAAGTTCTCCACTATGTACAGTTACCATTTTATGTGGGTGGCTCATTTTATGGGGGTGGCTTTTGGGGTCAAACGTTCAGGTTTCAAGAGAAAGGATCTCCATTAATTACATTAGTTTTACATCAAAGACTTGGACCAAACACTGTGGTGGTTTGCACTTCATCGAAGAAAAAGGCTGTTGATTTTGAGGTCAGAGGTCAATGTAGTGGGTTTTTTGACAATATCATTAATCAGACCAAACTCTGCAAATGGTCTGCACTTGGATAAAGAAGCTAGTTGATTTTAGGGTTTAAAGATGAAAGGTTAAGGTCACTATCAGATGAAAAATATCTTATGCACATAAACGTGTACTTTCACCAAAGTTTGTGGATGACTGACACACTGGATCAGAAGAAGGCTGAAGGTGACTGACTCACAAAAGAAATAGATTTTAAGATTTTTGCATAATAAGCTTATTTCCTGACCACAAACCTTTACCAAAGTTTGCAGTTAAGATATGAATGAGACTAATTGTTTTGGGGGTCAAAAGGTCAGGGTCATAGAAAGTGGGTTTTGCACACCATGTTTTGTTACAGAGGAAGTTCATTGACCAATGACCAACTTTGTGAATGGTTTGCACTTGGGATAATAAAAACACCTATATATCCTGGGGTTTAAGGGTCAGAGGTCATGGTAAATCTAGTAAGCAAATAATGGTTCTGCTTAGTAAATTAAGTTGTATACTACATACCTTGACCAATGGTCTATGTCATTGCGACTTATTAATTAATAGTTACTTGGGCCAACCATGCCCTTCTAGTACTTACATAGACTCTTATTAAACATGGGGCAGGCATGACGTTCTCAGTACTCTTGTTGTTATGTTAATTATTATGTAACAAAATAATGGACAGTTTTATATATTCTGTACAAAGACAATATACAGTATGTTGAATTTTACTGTATTCTCATACTTCCAAGTATTTGTATCTATATTGAATTTTTTTTTAACTTATGCAAATAGTGTGTTTAATTAATAACTATCCTTTAAAGTGCTGCTATGTATATAAGTTTAAATTATACATACCGTGTATGATAAAATGCAGATTCAGTTGTTTTTTGCATGTAGATTTTATGAAGGGCATTATCTGTTAATTTTATATTATTTATTCTAACTTGGTACTGTACTTATTATTTGGATTTATGTTTGTACCTTTTAGGGCATTAGTACATGTCACACACTTAATAAATATGATGTATTAAAGGATGTAGAATGTAAGGATACCAAGCACTTTTATGCTGGTATTTATTTTCAGTATCTAATTAAATATCATTTGTGGCTTTCCAAGAGCTTTAAATATCATGTGGGGATTTTCAAGAACACTCAAGTAATTGCAGTGCTGATGCAGATAAAATCTTTTTTTATTTTCATACACTGTGGGGGAAAAAATAAAACTTTTAAATTACAATTATTATTTTATCTGGAAGCATAAAAAGGCTGTTATATGGAGCCAGAATGTGTTAACTTTCCTTCTCTCTGACTTTAGAAAAACGTAGACTAGACATTTCAGAGAGATCTCTGAATTCTCCTCAGATTAGATTTTTATATTATTGTACTAATGTCATTATTGGTATTTTTGTATACCAACCTCTACAGAGGGTATATAGTAATTCTCATGTCTGTCAATCTTTCTGTCCATCACAGTTTTTGATGAATTGTCATTAACTTGGTTTATGTTATTGTTATAACTTAAAAATGTGCAGATTAACAAATCAGTCTTCCCTGCATTTTTTTAATTTAAAATATGAGTTACTGCCCTTTTTATTATTTTTCAATTGAATTCATTGTGTGTCAGAGTTTTGTGAATGCAATTAGTCTTTCAGTTTTCAGTAGATGACCATGAAATTTGGCAATACACATACACATAGAAGTTACCCAGTAGCTGATGAACATATTTGTTTTAATTCCAAAGATAAATTTGTGGCAATAAACTGTATAAAGAATATAGAAAAATCAGGATTCATGTACAATTTCTGTCTCATGTTATTAGCCAGAGGAATTTTCATGTAGAAAGCGGTATAATGAAATCTGATTTTGAACAACAAACATGTATTTCCATAATGAAAATAAGGTATTACAATGCATTATTAGTATACTAGTGCCAAAGTTTATCATTTTATTTAGTCGATACTATTAGCTCAGAATTTTTGCATTATGTTTTGCAGATATCCTTGTTCTCAGTCTTTTTTTCATAGTTAAAAATATGTTAAATTATTACGATGTACTCTTGGAAATATATATCAAATATATGCTTGTTATGTAGTTTTCACATTCCTGTTTATTTGTTGCTTTTTTAAACACCTCTGCTGCAGGTGTAGTATGGTCATCTTGTACATTTGTACATATGCATGTTCCAAGCTGGCTTGTTCATATGGTTTAATACTCAGAAATAACTTGAAAATTAGAAATTTAATTTGGTGAGATGCACATGTTAATGAGCTGTTTCGATTTTGTTGCAGTTTAAGAAACATTTTAAAACAAAATTTTAGCAGTCTTTTGCACTGTATGGACTTAAACATATTTTTTATCTGCAGTGAGGACATGTTGTACAAACATAAATCTAGTTTTATTTCAAAAGAATTTGTGTGGATGGTTGTACAAAGGTCCCTCTCTTAAGTACCTCCCCCCACTTCCAACTGACCAGAAACCACTGACATTTTTGTGATCAGAATCCATTTGCGTTATTGTTTTTCTGTTGTAAAGTACCCATTTTGGACAGTCATCCCTTTTTCATGGCCAGTGGCCAGCATATCAGAGCATGAAATGAAACATATGCCTTGCAAGCAGACAGATGGTAATGTCACATATATATTTTGCTTTCTAAATAGACAGTGACACTTATTCCAGCCTGCTGACAACACACTAACTTTAATTCTTACAGAATAGTAAGGTATTAATCTGGTTATCATTTCTACTTTGAATTCCTTGGTTGTCAGGTTTTGTGGCTTTGATAATTACTGGCGATTATTACTGCTTTGCATTCCTTGGTTGCCTGGTTTCACACTTTGATAATTACTGGCGATTATTACTGCTTTGCATTCCTTGGTTGCCTGGTTTCATACTTTGATAATTACTGGCGATTATTACTGCTTTGCATTCCTTGGTTGCCTGGTTTCACACTTTGATAATTACTGGCGATTATTACTGCTTTGCATTCCTTGGTTGCCTGGTTTCACACTTTGATAATTACTGGCGATTATTACTGCTTTGCATTCCTTGGTTGCCTGGTTTCACACTTTGATAATTACTGGCGATTATTACTGCTTTGCATTCCTTGGTTGCCTGGTTTCACACTTTGATAATTACTGGCGATTATTACTGCTTTACATTCCTTGGTTGCCTGGTTTACTTGCGATTATTGCTATCGATAATTATCAAGATGACAAAGCCAACAGTTGAAAAGCACAGCATTGTTCAGCTCAAGTCAGCATAACGTCCTGTTGCCATAAAGTAAGAATGGTATATTACCTTCTTGGCTTCTCGCATGTTGATTATGAAATGTATTTGAACAGATACCAGACTATATCAGTCAACCACATGATAAGAAATTAGTCATCGAGAAAGAGAAACATTCTCAGTTTAACTGGAAATTTAAAAGAGAAATCAATTAAACTACATAAAAAGAGAGTTCTTTGATAATTACTGGGAAACTAGACATCAGAAAGATTCAAATTAACATCATCAGTTATACATTCTGCAGCAGTCGAAAAGTGTAGTGGACAAAAAATGGTAGTTACAGCCAGATGTTTGTATGCAGTTTTTAGCGTCCGGGTTTTTGAATGGTTTTACACCAGAATTTATGATTTTTCATAATTATTTTAATATTAGTGTAAGTTTTATCACATCAATTGCATAACATGCATTTGATTTTTAAATGAATTTGTGAAATATTAAACAGTTATGTCTTAATTGCATTCTTTGTAATTAAAACTCACATCTCTATGATTCCCCTGTAGAAAGGTTAATTTCCTGCTGCAGAAAGAGTGGCATTATAAGAGGGGGACCACTGTATGTACCATTATCAGATTTCTATTTCCATTTCAAGTTTTCTGTTTTTGAAATGCCTGAGCCTAGGGAGTATCTTTTTTTCTTTTGATAAAAAAGGGAACATTATTCTTTTTTTTAGGGTACAAATTAATTAATTACAACACTTGTACCTTTGATATTGAATTTGTCTCCATACTCTTTGAAGTATACTCTGTTTTAAAGCAGACTCACTATACTTGCAGGTGCCTGTTCAGACTCGGAGGTCTCAACATTAAAGTTTTCATTAGATATCAGAACTTCACTCATTCAGAGTATTGTTTTAGATCTAACTTCATTTTTTTTTGAGCTGGTCTCCCTACTTTTATGCTGTTTGTATTGTTTAGACAGTAAGATGCATATTTGTTTTATTAAGATTTAGCATTAAAATGTCAAATATTGAATGAAGATATGACTAGTATTTACACATATTTCACTATCAGATAAAAATTGTCTTTTAATCTTCAGTTTTGTCTTCTCAGAGGCCTGTCTAGCTGATTGCATTTACATTAATTGCATGTTCATGTTGAACAATAATTATGAATATACTGAATTGAAATTTTAGTGAGTACACAGTTTTAACAAATCAAGTGAGCAAGTGTCTGTAAAATAGACCTTTGAGAGATAGTGATTTTAGGTTACCCCCAACTATTGATGTTAAATAAAATTTATTGTACCTTGTAAACTAATTTTAGATAAATTTGAATGCTCACTAAATTTAAAAATACATGACATCTACCCAGACCGACAGTTTTACAAGTTTGTAACCAGTGTAAGATGCTAGGTGCTGCCATGTTATACGAAAAACATTATACCAACAAGTGAACTTTTGGATTTTGTATGTTACCTTGAAGAAATTCTCTTTAACATTATGTCATTATTTTTGTGTGCAATTTAGCATCCCTTGTTGTTGGCAGTAATTCGTGTTACTTTCATTTGATAATACAGTACCTACTGTTGAAATAAAACAACCACACTTTGTTTTGTCAGTGTTGGATGAGTTGAGTATAGTCAAGGACGACTCACTTTTTACTAGGTCAATTCTTTCACAAAGAATTGATATTTTTACCTCTTCGTAATTAGCTAGAGTTTAATGTGTGTAAAATGCAAATATCAGAGATTCACAAAAAATCTAATGCTAAAATATTGAGATTTACAGCAATATATGAAAGGTAAAATGAAGGTGGAAAATGAAGCGGTAATATGTTAGCTGTTTATCATACACTTTATTGTCTACTGACATGGCGGATCTCCATACAGTTGAGGAATCTACAGAGACAACAATATCAGCATGACCTCAAGGAATATTTTGCATACGGGTGTACAGTTTTTAGTTTGTGCAAAAGATGTGTTTTAGTGCTGTGTGGAATATCGATTTTTAGATGGTTATCAAAATGATATTTTTAATTTTTAAATTATATTAGGAAACGATGGTCTTCTTTTTGAGTTTATTTTTCTGAAATGTAAAATTCTCTGCTGAGTTACCTATCTGTAGCTAATCAAATAAAACCAAAATTAAAAATTGGAAACAAAATTTCTTTATTTACACCACTTTGTAGATTGTACGTTTCCATAAGAGCTTACTTCAAAAGTAGCCCTTTGCACATCGTTATGCAGCATGCTTGTATTTAGCATTAATAAAAATGTTGTTTTGTCAAATATAATCGTTTAAAGACTGGTTTCTTTTTTGTAAATGTCAAAAAAGTAAAACGTTTATATCGGGTTTTATATTTAAGGCAGACATTAGAGAATTTTGTTTATTTTGTCATCAGATACAGTATCAGATTATAATACATTTGGATTACAGCCATTGCCTTGCATATACAGCACTCTGAAGTTGAAAAAGACATTTATTATGTCTTTTTGCGTGTTTAGCAACTGTATTGCTCATCTCCTTGTCAGACTAGAGTGGTGTGATAGAAGGACCATGACCAAATCCTGTCAGTCATGAGTTGCTACTTTTGGTTGTGCCTTGTCAGCTGTTGTTGAGGCCTTGCCAGTAGCGACCCATTTTGTGCATTTTCATCTAGTGAGTGATTTTAAATGTTTTTTCATGATAGGAAAGTAGACTCTGTCTATATTTTGTTAAGCCCTTGTTAATAGAAAGCAAGACCTGCAATTTTTCCAACAAATGAGTTGGCAGCATGAGCTTTGATTATTTTTAACTTGCATATGTTTCTTAAAAACCCTAATAGACTTTCATCATACTTGTCATGAATTAATATAACGTTCCTAATGCATGGATTACATGCACCTGACACTTTGATCATGGGATCATGGTCACTGTAAGAGTTCCTAATGCATGGATCACACACACACTTACCTCTTTGATCATTGGATCATGGTCACTGTAAGAGTTCCTAATGCATGGATTACACACACTTGACTCTTTGATCATGGGATCATGGTCACTGTAAGAGTTCCTATCACATGGATTACACACACTTGACTCTAATGATCATGGGATAATGGTCACTGTAAGAGTTCCTAATGCATGGATTGCAC
The DNA here is from genome assembly GCA_028554795.2 of Sinohyriopsis cumingii. NCBI lineage: Eukaryota > Metazoa > Mollusca > Bivalvia > Unionida > Unionidae > Sinohyriopsis > Sinohyriopsis cumingii. The sequence goes on along the minus strand of CM068841.1, from coordinate 101,605,772 downwards.
ACACTTACCTCTTTGATCATGGGATCATGGTCACTGTAAGAGTTCCTATCACATGGATTACACACACTTTACTCTTTTAATCATGGGATCATGGTCACTGTAAGAGTTCCTAATGCATGGATTACACACACTTGCCTCTTTGATCATGGGATCATGGTCACTGTAAGAGTTCCTAATGCATGGATAACACACACTTACCTCTTTGATCATGGGATCATGGTCACCGTAAGAGTTCCTATCACATAGATTACACACACTTTACTCTTTTAATCATGGGATCATGGTCACTGTAAGAGTTCCTATCACATAGATTACACACACTTTACTCTTTTAATCATGGGATCATGGTCACTGTAAGAGTTCCTAATGCATGGATAACACACACACTTACCTCTTTGATCATGGGATCGTGGTCACTGTAAGAGTTCCTATCACATGGATTACACACACTTACCTCTTTGATCATGGGATCGTGGTCACTGTAAGAATTCCTATCACATGGATTACACACACTTACCTCTTTGATCATGGGATCATGGTCACTGTAAGAGTTCCTAATGCATGGATTACACACACTTGACTCTTTGATCATGGGATCATGGTCACTGTAAGAGTTCCTATCACATGGATTACACACACTTGACTCTAATGATCATGGGATAATGGTCACTGTAAGAGTTCCTAATGCATGGATTGCACACACTTACCTCTTTGATCATGGGATCATGGTCACTGTAAGAGTTCCTATCACATGGATTACACACACTTTACTCTTTTAATCATGGGATCATGGTCACTGTAAGAGTTCCTAATGCATGGATTACAAACAATTGCCTCTTTGATCATGGGATCATGGTTACTGTAAGAGTTCCTAATGCATGGATTACACAGACTTGCCTCTTTGATCATGGGATCATGGTCACTGTAAGAGTTCCTAATGCATGGATAACACACACTTACCTCTTTGATCATGGGATCATGGTCACCGTAAGAGTTCCTATCACATAGATTACACACACTTTACTCTTTTAATCATGGGATCATGGTCACTGTAAGAGTTCCTATCACATAGATTACACACACTTTACTCTTTTAATCATGGGATCATGGTCACTGTAAGAGTTCCTAATGCATGGATAACACACACTTGACTCTTTGATCATGGGATCATGGTCACTGTAAGAGCTCCTATCACATGGATTACACACACTTACCTCTTTGATCATGGGATCGTGGTCACTGTAAGAGTTCCTAATGCATGGATTACACACACACTTACCTCTTTGATCATGGGATCGTGGTCACTGTAAGAGTTCCTATCACATGGATTGCACACACTTACCTCTTTGATCATGGGATCATGGTCATTGTAAGAGTTTGTATTAGGCTTTTATGTTTTTTCATTTGCTTGTATTTCCTAAAACTGTGGATTGATTTTCCTCATTATTGGGATGAATCATTATGAAGATAAGATAATTCATTCAGTGTCACACACATACCTGTCCCTTTTACCTTGCTATCAAGGCATCAGTCATTGAAAATTTATGTTTTAGATTATTTATTAAGTATTTGCATTTACTTATATTTTCTAAATCCAGTGATGGATTTTGTTCATATTTTGGATATATTATTATCAAGCTAAGACAAACCATTCTTTTACATGCTCACTTAACTTTTTTTTACCTTGAGTTCAAGGTCACATATTTGATGTTTTGACAGTGTTTTGATTGTGGGCTTGAAATGCAGGCCATGGCCATCTTGACTATCTAAATCATGTTCTATCTTTATTGTTCATGATTATTTGTTACTGTAATATTCCAACTTCACTGTGATAGAACCTAACTGGTACTAACTTAACTGGATGCCTGATGGTCTAAATTATTTAAAACTCAACTCAGTACTTGACCTTTTCATGCATGTTTGTCTGCATTATCTAAATTCATAGTGCAACTTCACATTAGGTTCACTGCAAGACATTATTTATTTCACTTATTTATGCCATTGTCTTTCTTTCTCTTGTTACAATAGTCAGTAAAATTAAAGGTGTGGGTTGCAAGCATTTGAAACCCCACCTGTATTAATTGTAGGGACACAGTTTAAACCATATATGTCACTTCTACATGCATCGTTATGAGGAAAGCAGTTGACATGGGTGAATGAGAGTCTAGAAACAAATGCTTAAGGATGCAGATGCCATCAGTTTTTCCACCAATACCACCTCCACTGCGAATCTTCTTGTCTGAAAATCTGAATGCAGAAAGAGCACACTTTCAAACAAAAATATGGCAATATCTGCCATCATGGATTTCTAACAGACCTGCAGACCTACTGTCACCATTGCTGCCACAGACATAATATATAATCATGGTACAACCTATGGGGTCACTACCAACATGGTACTGTGGCCCAGCTGGACCTGTCTTGGATATTCTGTTATTATGTGCAGACCCCATCAATTGCTACAGTGATCTTCCAATGATAGCTCAGTTCTGAACATAAGCATTTGACACCAGCCAGCCCCAGACAATATCCACTACAGCTCTAGTGCAGCCTTAACCTATGACATCAGCTTTTGGGACTGGGTACAGCAGACAGGACCCCCAGTTGGCTGAGTGGTCAAAGGTGCTCACCTTTACAGATCACTGACATCTTATCTCTCTCCCTTTGGGTTTGACACTCAGGCTCAGCCAGTGTGGGGGCAGAGAAAGCTTGGCAATAGCCTCCCCAGCTTTGTGGTTCTTTCCAGGGTTCTCACAGGTTCTTCCACCACTTAATATTCTAGCTGCCATGTATAACCTGGCATGTGCTGGTGTCAAACCCATAACAACAACAAAGACAACTACCCCAGACCCCCAATGTAACTGGCACTGGATTAATTGAACCATCCCATTCAGTCAAGAATCTGACCCATGGAAGTATCACAGACTGGCACCAAACAGGTGCCTCGCCAGCCCCAGTTCCTATGCAGCCAAGTACTGGTTACAATAACTCCCCATTTCCCTAAACTGATACCAGTCCCAGACATTTGATGACATGCACTGTGAATGTCTAGAGATAACTATCACTGAATATGTGTACTTGCAATTTTGTTCACCATCCCCAACATCTTAACAACCTACTTTCTTAGCTCAGTTGTTGCAACCTTCACAGGAGTCATTTCTATCACCTCCCTTGTCTAATTCTGAAGATCTATGGTCATAAGCAGCAGCATCCAAGAGGAGATGACTTGGCCTTCCATACATGTATCAGGCATCTGCCTTCAAAGTTAGTTCCTTCTCCTGTGCCATCAATATCCTCTTACAAAATGTGTGCATCCAGTGATTGTTTTTTTTACACAGAAATAACAAAGGTTGACAGACACAGTGGGCCTGGGAATTTCTTTAGACAAACCTTACTCTGTGTAAGGACCAGAAATCCTTCCTTGACTTGCATCAGTAAGTTTGAAATGTCACAGTGATATGATCATTGTTCAAGTAGGTTCGAGCAGACAGAACACAGCATCAACCCTTTTATTAGGAAACCCACTGGCAGACCTGCATGGGGGTAGGTTGCTAATGTGGCTTTTGTACCTTATGGGTCAGTTTAACACTTGCTTTCCAATGCAGTAGCTGCATTTGTAATCCTTTTAATCAACAGCCGAAGAATTGCATTCCTATACGTGTCTGCACTCTTCAAGGACCATCACAAGGCTATTCTCAAGTTGCATCTCTATTCTAACCTGCTGTTCCACAATCACTTCAAAGTCAGGAAACAGGTTACCAAACAAGTAAACCTCTGACAGACACAGCAATCCTGAACCTGACCATCATTTTTTAACAGAGATCAGAGAAACAGGAAGGACACATCTAAGGTATGCCAACAAGGAGATACTCTTCCAGGCCTTGTCCCTTGAGAGTTGCCTCAGTTTCTGAAAGCCGCTGATGACAAATCATGGAGAGATAGGACTGTCTTCAACCCAACTTCTTTCCCAGTCAACCTTCCTAACATGCTGAGATATCAGTTCTTTGCCACAGATTGGGAGAGACTCTGCCCCAGACAACCCATGGGTCTTACAGATCATCTCCAAGGGCCTTCAGAGTATGCTCAGTGCTCCTCCTCCTCCATTGTCAAACATTCCCCTCGCTAGAGACATCTCAAGAGACTCATACAGAGCCAACATTACACAGCAAGAAATAAACTCACCATTTGAAAATGATCTGTAAAGATTGAGGACAACACCAGGATGCATATCTTTGTATTCTCATTGTCATTAAATTCCTGATGATCACATAGAGGGACACAGGGTACTAATTCAGGGTATTCTCAGCCTGAATCTCAATTTATTGGTTTTGACAAGAATCATGGACAGAGTTGTGTCTCTCTTCTGGGCCACCTCCATGTCGATGATATCGGACAACCTGAACATTCTACAAAAGCACCAGATAGGCAACATTTTGTACCAAAGCATGCTGTTGACAAATCTGATCTTCCATCCCAGTATTTCATTCACTTGAGTATGGAATTCCAAACCCTCTCTCTTGAACTGAATTTGTCTTTGTCATGCTTTGAAAATCATCTTGGTAATGTTTACCATTCACTCAGAGAATTGAATTTCAGCCCAGGAATTTCTTGACCTCTTGTGCCTTATTGTGGCATCAAATATCCTTATCCTTGGCCACCTGTTCATGAGACCTTTGCTTATAATCATTCTTTCATAGTGGTGGATGAAAGTTTCAGACTGCAAGATGTCCTTCAGGGCAAACAAGAAGACTTCACTTGGTGTATGGTGTGTGTATCCCACTCCAGAATTAATCGTCAGAAACCATTGTCTGCACAGACACAAATACAGCATACTGGGATGCTCCACCTGATGAAACAACCATAAATGCAGGTTTACCATCTGAATCCATTGATGTTACACCTGAATGCTTGGCTCTTATAGATCAATCCCTCTGAAGGAAAAGCCTCAGTACAACAGATATTTAACTTTCACTTGTGGCTCTTTGGTGAGAAGTTTGCTCCCATCATAGTCTAGGACTACCATTCCATAATTATTGTATATACCTTTCTCCTTGGGGTGATATTCTCCATTGAAAAAACCTCTATGACATACTTGCATGTCTCAACTTGTTTCAGAGAGAAGGCCTTGGCCCTTTGTCTGAATTGCATTCATCTTTGTGTTCGGACATAGTTGAATAGGGCACCATTTGAACAACTGTTCAGAGCATTCATAACTCATCTGTCATAAAGGACCTACCGGTAGTTCCTGTTCACTTAGCTACAACATGCAGAATCAGTGAGATACATGATGCTTTGGGCAACCCAAATTATCTGCAGTTCTGCCATGATGGTGGGGCTTCTCATGATGGCCTTTGCTTTCAAAACAAAGAACAGACTGCTGCTTGAAAGGTCTTGAAACCATGTCTTTTTTGGACTCTTTGCCCCAGGGCATGTGCAAGTTTGTCTTGAAACCATGTCTTTTTTGGACTCTTTGCCCCAGTGCATGTGCAAGTTTGTCTTGAAACTGTGGTTTTTTTTGGACTCTTTGCCCTAGGGTGTGTGCAAGTTTGTCTCGAAACCATGTCTTTTTTGGACTCTTTGCCCTAGGGTGTGTGCAAGTTTGTCTTGAAACCATGTCTTTTTTGGACTGTATGCCCCAGTGCATGTTCAGAATCTTGACATGGCTCTGAAGTAGCTAATCAGAAGAGGGTGATATCATTTTTTCTTACCACTCAAAGAAGGAAGGGAAAGTTTTCAGAACAGGCTGTTATCCATGACACATGTTCTCTGTTCAGTCATCAAGGAACTAACCCAAGACCAAAATGAATTTCATATATACATGAATGATTGAAAATGTTTCGCTAAACCACATGCTTTGAACATGTGCTAACCTTAGCCCATATCTCGCACAAAACTCATCACACCAAAAACAGGCCAAGCTTTGGGGTTGTGTGATGTAACTCTCTGCATATCTAACCTATTCAACAAATTTTCTTATGATATGATAATGTATTTGAAGAAGAAACTAAATTTTGGAGTGAAATATGTTTCTTTTCATAATACCTAACCACCATAATATGGGTACATCCATGTGGTCCCTCAATGCAGTTACATCGCTGGAAAAGTGTACATCCACTCCAAAAGCAATTGACAGGATTTGTCGCTAGTCCAAGAAAACTTCTACCTATACAAGGAGATGACCATTTAGCTGTCCTATTTAATATCAAGACAAGGTAAACTTTTGTAGCTTTTGAGGAATGTGAGGTAATGGATATGTTCCTAAAATATTATAATCTGGTAAGTATTATCAAAGAAACATAATTTTGAACTTAAATTGGATTCAAAAAGCTGTAAGAGATGGGGTAAAAATAAACTACTAATGGATATTTTGCTTACTTGTGATACTGCAGACTCCAGTGTGTTGTTGAATTTCATTATGCATGCATGTATCCATAATTTTATTGAGATTAATAGATTTGTAAAGGAATTTTGTCCATTTACACACTGTAAATTAAGTATTTTTTTAATGGATACCAGTTATCATGAATTTCATGGTTCCGACCACAAATTTGATGATGCGATAAACAACGAATTTATGTGGAAATGATGGGACCTCTTCTCAAAAGCACAAATTTAAATACTGATGAAGAAAAAAAAATTCACAAAATACGAAAAATCAGCACCCATTAAAATAAATAAATTCACAATATTATTGAAACTAGATATGACAGTTCCAGGAAACTAAATATGATGTGCAATGACGTGGCTTTTTATTAAACTGTTTCCCACCATATTGATCAAAACTTTGATCTACCCGTACTTATACCTCGAAGTTGCATCTGATTCTTCTGTAGACCAGGAAAATCTTTTTAGCAGTATTGCACCATTGTGCCAAAACACTGCACTGCAACTTTCTGTATGTACGTTAGTAAACTAAACATTTTGTGCACGTAGACAATGCTCCAAACATCCATTTTTGTGTGTGAGATAGTAGAACTTATATACCATGTACAGTATTATATTTGAAAGCTAAGTGATATAACTGTGTACTCTGCAGAATTTTTGCTTGCAGATTGATCATAATATACAGATGTTTGTCTATATCAATTAGTAACACATGACTGACCCTAATGCTTATCACTATGGCCTACTTTTATTATCCCCTAGTTTAAAATCCTTTTCATGTCCATAAGTGCAACAGCAACACAAATCAAACACCAGATGTGCAGGTGGCGAATGTAGGCATACCTGTATGTTATTATAATAAAATAAAAAAAATTTGAGAGACCAGATTTCAATAGATTTGGCATGTCACTATCTTTATTTATTGTTTTATATAAATACAAGACTTGTTTATTCATGCCAATGGTCAGCTTCTTTTAATGTGAAAGTATATATGTTCATTATTAACAGTCAAAATTTCTAACTCTGATAATAAAAGTTTATTGAGCAAGATTGACTTCTTGTCTTTTATCCATTTATACCAGGGTCTCAAACACATGACCGTATCCTGTGGCCTGCAGAATTATTGCCATCCCACCTCCCACCACTTAACAGAAAGGACAGTGAGAATTTGATGCAAAAGCTATTAGTATAGCATAGCATTAAGTTGTAGACTTCTTACTGATCTAAGGAATGTAAGATTTTTGACCAAACATCAACATATTCATTTCCATGTATCTGCCAGTTTGTGTGTTGAGATTGTGAGTCACCTTCCATATCACACCAGTTTGTGTTGAGTGTGAGTCACCTTCCATGTCATACAAGTTTGTGTTGAGATTGTGAGTCACCCTCCATATCACACCAGTTTGTGTTGAGATTGTGAGTCACCTTCCATATCACACTAGTTTGTGTGTCGAGATTTTGAGTCACCTTCCATATCACACCAGTTTGTGTTTAGATTGTGAGTCACCTTCCATATCGCACCAGTTTGTGTGTTGAGATTTTGAGTCACCTTCCATATCACACCAGTTTGTGTGTTGAGATTGTGAGTCACCTTCCATATCCAGATCAAACTGTTCGTGTCAGTGAGATTTATATTATTGTAAACAAAATATTGGAATATGACTAGGTCTGAATGATTGCTTACAATAACGAATGCATGATTAATCCAAGGCAGTTCAATTTATTTACAAAATATTCAAAGCTACTAATTGTGGAAATTTAAGAAGGGTGATAGTATAACACTTTGCAACAATCAAAAGTCAGCTCCATCTTTATTAATAGAATCTGCTCAACACAGATAAATGGAAGAACGTACACACAGCTCTCTTTGCATCACATCTAACAACCAGAACTAAACCATTCTGTTGTTATGCCTGTACCTTATCTGAATTTCCCACCAGTGAATGATATCAAAAATGCTGACCATGTATGTTGGCTCTCTTCAAAACATCCTATACACAATCCTAGATCGTGATGGTGACATGTCCAGTCTCGTGTCTCATTGCCCTCCCTTTAATGAATGCATCAAAAAGGAAGAAAATGTGAAACAGAACAAACAGAAGTGTCAGTCTGTACATGGTTAATTAATAAGGGTTATTCATCTGTCACTGGACTCCCAGGGAAAGAAATATCTTAATAATGTGGAATAGTGTTTTCACTGCAAATCTACATTTATCCCCAGAACATCAAATATTGACACAGATGCCACATAGAAAACACTAAATCCTTAGATCAAATTTTGGCTGATACACTTTAACTAATTGCTTTATATCTAATATAAAATGATTTGCTTTTTTAATCTTGATATAAAAAAAAGATGACAGATGAGGGTGTCAAATATGAAATCAAAGCCAGCTCCACACTTTCATCAACTCACTCCAGTTTCTCTCAATATCCACAGCCCAAGCCAACAAATTCTTCATATCTGATATAGCCCCAAACTCTGCACTATCATGATCTCTATCAGTAATCCCCTAAACAGCATTAGCATTCCTCATTGCTGGTGGCCCCTGAATACACCCAGTGACTCCCAAGTTATTCTCTTATTGTGACATTCTGTAGTCCGTGGTTCATTCTACCCAGAAAGTTTGTGGTTATGTCTACACATTATTATCTTGCCCCATTTTGACACAGTGGGGTGTTCATTCAGTAGAATAGCACTGGAGTAAGCAAATGATTTTGTAAAAGTATTTCTTTTTGGAAATGGTGTATTGTAATTGATTTCAGTTTAGGTCCATGGTACTGGTACTGTTTTTCTGACTTGAAACATACCATTTAAATATTGTGGACAAACTTAATTCTTATCTGTCAACATTAACATGAACTTTTGGTTGCCTAATATGCATTCATATTTCAGCCATTTCAACTTAAGAATAGAATTCTGGATGGTGTATCAAATGATAAATTTAAGATATTTCTTGTTTCCTTTTTTTGAAGTTTGTTAATTGTTTCGATAGTAACTACCAGTTGTTTTTCCCCAAATTATGCAGCAGTAGTCCAAAAGAGGTAGAATCAATGCATTGTAAAATATTTTCTGATGGTTGAATTGTAGATGATATTTTATCCTCTGTAAAAGTTAATTTTGTGAGTTTACCACAGAACTAATGTGTTTCACTTGCTGACACCAGTCTAGATTCTTATGTACATGAACTCCGTCGACTTTTTTAATTCAATTATTAAAGATGTACAACTCGAAATTTGTACATGTATTTCTATTGCTGGTAAGTAATAATCATTGCTTTAGTTTTTCAGGGATTGAACATTAAACATGTTATTCAGTCAGTACCAATATCTTCACCCAAAAGTTTGTTCATAGTTATAATGCTAAAATCAGACTTATGCAAGGTAGTAATGTTGTACATGCAGTGGCAAGTCACTTATAAAGAACATGAATATTACAGACCCTAAAATATATCTATGTGGAACTCCTTTATTGATGGACATCGATAGCAACTTGCTGACTTGTGTCAGATAGGTATAATTTGAACCATGTGAGTAATGAGTGAGAACATTTGTTCTTTTTGAGTTTCCATGCATGTATATTGTGGTCAAGTAAGGCCTTCTTAAAGTCAAGGCATACAGTTCCAACCAATTCTCCATTGTCCATTGCAGCCTACCATTCATCACATTAACAAGTTTTGTTAGTGCAGTCTGGCAGGATTGGTTTCATTTAAATCCAGATTTGGATGGGTGAACTAAATGGTACTAAGGTAACCATAGAGCTGTGGAACAAATCTTTAAAACAATTAAGGTTGGGAGAAAAGACTGGACTATAATTATCTGGTTTTGATTTTGAACCCATTTTAAAAACAGCATAAACGTTTCTGCCTTCCGATGAGATGGGAAGATTCCCTTAGTAATGCTTTGATTAATTATATAAGTAAGGAATGGAGTTAATACCACCAAATTTATTTGAAATTAATGGACCAATCCAGCTGATTTCTTAGTATTTAACTTTTTCAGTTCGCTTACTACATCTGCACACAATATAAATGGAATTGTGAATTGTACATTTTCAGGAAATTTAGACTTATTACAATCTTGTAACCTATTATTTTTCTTTTACATTAATATCTGAGATATTGGAATTCTCCTTTGTTATATTAATGAAGTAATTGTTATATCTGTTAACAATATCATGCACGTCATCAGTTATTGTCCTCTCAATTAGTAGAATATTTGGGATATTAATGTTCCTGTTTGGAATAAAATCATTCAGAATTGTCCAGATTTCCTTTGGATATTCTGCCTTTTCAATTAATATTTTTTAAAAAATTCTTTCGGCAGACTGGTAGTAGATCTGTTGCACCAGATTTTGTAGTTGTGCCACTGCTTGATTTTATGAAAATAGTCTCTCTTCTGTCTGGATTCATTGATTTCTCATATAAGCCATGCAGGTTTCTGAAGGTGTTTCACTCTTTCTTTTTTTTGACCTGTATAATTTTCTTAACCAGTAGATAATGGTAAGAATTATTATAAGTTTAAATTAAAGCCTTCTTCAAGTTTTTGTCTTTTGTTCTTCATTATTTGCTCTTCTTGAGATATGAATTATGAAGGATGCAAAATATTTAGAAGTTCCAAAAGAGTACATTCAAAGATTTATGTTCTGAATATTGATGTTGCCAATTATAGTTTTGAAACAATGGGTCATAAGCTAAATCTAATATTTTGTACTTACAAGTAAACAGCTGTATTATAATACCATGATGAATCTTTTATATTGCGAGTCAAAATCTTTTTCAAAACCAAAATTATGATAAATACTAAATAAGCTTTTGAATGCTAAATTAGGTTATTAATGTAAATTTTCCTTTAAACTTGCATTTCATATGTGCTGTGGATGTTGCTCTATTTATTTTATGTACAGCTGTGACACTGACAGAATAGTCTTCTGGACAGTCCAGTATCGCGAAACAAATGTGTCAAGCCAATCGGAAAAATAATTGTGATCCGATTCCTTCTGTAAAGTGAGTCAAAATAAGTGATGAAATGCACAAACTTTCAGACAAGGGTCATCTGATCAAAAGGATCCCAAGAGGAATATTAGGGAATATTTTACTGTATTTGTTATGTATGCTTTGTTAACATAACTAATGAGAAGGTATAATTATAAAAGGAGTATGTTTTATTAATTGTTTGATGCACCAAACAGAGAAGTCCAGGATATAATTTGATGAGCAAATCATTGACAAATGAAGCAATGTTGGCTGATAAGATACTGCCAACTTTAAACTGATTGTCCACTATGAGCATTTTATGTATTAATGCTTTGTTTTCATAATTCACAATTTGAAAAGTGGGTGATCCAGATTTATTTTTATTGAGACTATATGAAGGACTCACAGTACTAATTCAGTTCCCGTAGTAAACCTATGCAAACACCATAATATAAAAAATTCAATAACTTCAAATTTTGAGTGCTCATGGTCAAACATATATTTATCAGTATAGTTGAAACCTGGATGTCAGCTTCTGTGTTGAGGAAAGGATATGAGCCGCAGCATTGTCTGGACCTACATGTGTTTGAAACATGTGCTTTCAATTCCGCACCAAGGAGTCAGATGCTAATTTTAGTAATGAGTGTTGCAAACTCAAGACTGTTAAAGGATTGAAATTCCATCAATAAAACAATATCTCTATTTTTTTTTACTTACAACTAAGATAAGCTCTCAAAAGATTTTTTTTCCTATTTACTATAACTTACATTATTAACCAGTCCTAACCCATATATACTCTCTTTTATCTTCACCCATTTCCATGCTGGTTCCCATTTTTCCAATTACTGTGTGTCCTGAAGAAACATGCGCTTGAAATGGTTTTCATATTGTACTGACCACCATTTTGGATTGGTTCTCTTGCCTGATTAATCAAATTTCAGCTTAGTGAAAAAAAATTGTAAACCAGTCTGCCACCATTTTTAACATAGTAGATTTGCTACTACCTAGGACTTAGATCAGTTTTTTAAAATCTCTACATTTGTTTCTTAGTACTGAACTTTCCAGTGTGTCCAGATCCTACAAAAATCCTAATAAATAATATGTTGATGTAAAATATCTTCAAAGTTGAACTCATGGTGAAGTTCTTGTTAAGGGTTATTTAGCGTTTTTTTTAGAGGCCAGACTGTAAACAAAGAAATTTGCAATGTGTTACAGATTTCACGTGCAGATCAGCGTTAATACTGCATTGTAGCTGAATCACATCAAAATACATGTAATGCTCATATTCTAACGAATAAATAATTACCTTAAAATCAATATCAGTGCCTAAATCTAATTCTTATATCACTACCAAAATGAGAGAGGAAACAATACTCAAAAGATAGACTGGAATTACATTTGTGGGTACTAAACTACAAGTAATAATTCTGACCCAACTCCACCTAGCCTACATATGTGCGATGGCTACAAACTGACTTGGAGCCAGACTCTCTGACTTGGAGCCAGACTCTTTTGACAAAGGTTGCCAATCAAAATACTATTCAGCCATTTCCATCATGTTGTGAAATAACAGTTATGTCAAGACCTATATATATGCTTCTGATGCTTTAACACTTATTGTATAACAGCTAAATATATTTTGCATAATCTGTCATTGTCCGTGTATAATTAAAATTAAGGATGTATTGGCCAGACATTATTGTAATAAGAATACTTTATCTCTGCATGTAAGCACAGAGTATATTATGTTCATGTAAACTGGCTTATCTGTGTTGAATTTTAATCAGAAACTATAAATTGAGGGGGAGAGGGGAATATCTTAAGTGAGTATTGACCAGCCATTATGCATGTGCATTTTAACACTGCATGTGATTGAAGAGAAAGTAGAATCTTTCCATGTAAAACAATTTTCCTCCATACACATTATCGGGGAGGGGGGTGGGAACAAGTTTTAGCTAGGATCACACTATATCAACCAGAAAAAGAAGGAAAAAAAACAATATTATGAAAACGCATTATGGTTGTAAGTAATATACGTCTGATTGTTGAATTAAAATGTTATATTATTATAGTTTGTCAAATGGTTACAACGAGCTATGTTTCTTATTAGGTAATGCAATTCCGTCTTTAAAAGAAATTTGTCTATGTCATTATTTATGACAGAAATGACCAAGCGATGTTCCTAATAGATGTGAGGTATCTATACGGAATCGGGTCACAATTAGTACTTCCAATGTAGTTCTAGTCTATATTTAGAAAATTTTTTCCTCTCTCATTTTGGTGGTGATAGTAGAAGAGTTATATTTATGCATTTTTGGTAGGGATTTAAAGGTAATTGTTTATTTTTGAGAATATGAGCTCAGTGTGTGGTTTTCCGTGTGTATTTAGGTGACAGTGCACAATGAGTAAAAAGGTCTTGGTGATGACCCAGAAGTGAAATCTGTGTTCTGTTTACATGCTACTCTGTTGACAGTCCAGCCTCTCAAAAAAATGCAGGTCAACCTTTGACAAGAATTTCACTGTGAAATCATCTTTCAAGGTATTTTAGATTAACATATAATTTGTACTGATTGTCACACAGTGGAAAGGTCAGTACTGAGAAACAAATGTAGAGACAGTATAGTAAAATTATTTGTGTTCTATGGCCATACAGTGGCCGGGAACCAATATACCCCAAGTAGTTGTGTAGAGTACCAGTCTATGTTGTAGTTTATTTACATCACGTGATCATTCCCGGGCCATACCAACATGGAGGCAAAACTCAGGCGAACGATGACATCGGTGACTGATGTCCTTTTTCCTACATCAAAGAATGCACGAGATCCACAACAACATCAGTTACTTAAAACGGGTATGAAAAATTAAAATAATTAACGAGCAATAATAAAAGCAGAATCAGGGCATTAGATTACAACGTATAACATCTCAGACTAACTTGTCAAATCTCGTTATTGTCAGACATCATTTTTTCGTGGGTCACCTATTTCCGAGATTACTTTGATTTTTAAATTTCCTTCCTTTTCTTGTTTGTTGATTACTTTTCCATTTTATTCACGATTGTGTCTTTTTTGTATGAAGTGGGTGCAATCAGGTATGATATTCTTGTAAACAAATGGTTACTGTCATTGTTTATACGAGTATAATAACAAAGTCGCAAAAGAGGACACTTTATTACGGTGGGTGGGTTGGTGCTGAAATCATGTTATCTACATGATATCTGTAGAACAAATCCCACAAGAATGTTGCATAGAGCACTTAACAGCTCCATTTATTGGTGCCTGTACTGCATTTTTCCGTTTTATCGGCAAGAATTACTTTCGGAAGACATATTAAATGAAAGACATGACTGCTGGAATATGAATTAACATGTAGCTGTTATTTTTCCGTTTATCTTCAAACTCAGTATGACTATAAAATGTTCCTTAATAATCTGAGTTTTATGTGACCTTCCCACCCCATTTTTGATAATTTAATGTTTACGTTTGGTGTAGGGTCAGAGTAATTTGCCTATGGAAAAGTTGGCATAGGGTAGCAGCCTACTAACCGGTCAAGCAAACTTAAACAACCATACATTAAGTCATACATTTGTTGTGTCTTTAATCTGCTGACAGATGAGACAAAACTCCAGCAGTGTTGAAATTCTACCAAGACTCGCTATTTGCATTGCTTAACATATGATTAACCAAATCTTACAACCTACATTTCCATGACATCAGAGATGCAATAGTCACTTTATATCAACAATAGCCCATTTTCAATGTTGTAGGAAAACAGATTAAAAATATAAATGAAAGTCACATAATGTTTATAGAAAAACAAAAGAACACAAACTTCTAAATATATTTAGTCTCAGAACTATGGCCAGAAGCCTGTCTAGAGAAAGCCAGATTCACCAAGCAGAGATCACATGTCAATGCATTAGTCAGGTGAGAACCAAAAACATTGCTGGCACATGATCATTGCTTGAAGAATCTGCCTTTCTCCAGGTTCATGTGATAATGACATATTTCTGGTGGTTGTTCTCAAAATAAACATTTTGTGACTTAAGTGTGCATTCATTGTTTTACAAGCATTACCTGACTTTCATTTGATATTTTCAAACTATGGGTACAACAATATTGGAGGAGGAAACATGTAAAATTCAGTGGATTTTGCTGGTGCAAAGCACTAAAAATTCTGATTGATAAGGCTTTCCTTTTCAGCTGAGAGCCAGGTGATTTGCCTGGCTACTTTAACTTTACACCCAGCCAATTTAATTTTTTTATGTCTCTGTTGGGGGGAGGTCCACAAAACCACACACCTACTATTGACGACTTACCCTTCAACTTAAAATCTAATGGATGGCCCTGTTGATATGCCAGGGTGTAGATCAGCTAACATATCAGAACCTTGGCTAGCAAAGATGGCATGTTCGAAGTTGTTTCTTTGTAAATTAATTCATTGTTGTTTAGTTTGCATTTTCCTTTGTGTGTTTTACTTACTTCGCAATATTCAAATAACAATTTTCTGTTTGAATATTTGCAAAAAGGTATTCTGATTTGAATGTTTGGTTATAAGTTTTAGCTCTAATGTGACAAAAGATTTTCCATTTGCTTTTTAATGTTAAATCTGTGAATAAATTACACTTTAAAAAAAACGACTGCATGAAATAATTATATTTGAAGCATTAGGAATATAATTTGTGTGCTGAGACTTTTCTCAACTAAAACTTTTTGTGATGAGTAAAATACAAAACAAAACATAGTTTCAACAAAAATTTTAAGTTGTTGTCATGGGTTTAGCACCATTTCCAGCACATGGAAGAAAAACCTGGGAAAAGCCCAGGAAGATCCAGCAACCCACAGGAAGCTTTTGGCTAGCTGTCTCACATATCCACATTGGCTGAGTTCAAGACTCAAACCCATGCAGACAGGGGTGAGATGTCAGTGATCTGTAATCCCGAGAGCTTAAACCTCATGGCCTCCTGAGGCCCTTCAAAATGTTATGTAGTGTGGCATTTTTTGTTGCTGTTGTGACACTAGTGTCTGCATTTTATGGCTATCTGCTTCTGTTAACATGACTTAATTGTTTACCTGCAATGGTTTAGATAGCCCATGTACATGGAAAAACGAACAATTTAATCAATTACATAAACAACTGGGATAATATGTTACATTAGGAAGATACATTTCTTTTTGGAATATATCTTTCACCAAATTTCAGACACAAATATATTTATATAAATAGCTGATCTGTTTTAAATGATAGAAATAGTTCATCATATAATCGAGTGATCGATAAAAGTCATTGCCTTGTACAACTTCATAACCTGTGTATTCCAGTCCACTCCAACTTCACTGTGGTGGTTATTTTGGGTCTTTTCCCTTTTCCAACCTCCCTATTGTCTTGCCTCTTTTTTGCCCTCAAACTTTGTGTGGGTAGGTGGATACGTAAGTAGATACTTTGGCAGATATGTCTGTCAGTTGTCTTACTGAGAACAGATCATTTTTCCCCACCTTCTGTCAGATGTCATTCTATTGGAATTCAAACAGACCAAAGGCTGTCTGGTCAAGCAAAACATGGCAGACCATATACAAACCTAGTTTCAAAATTAATGTACTTCCTAATGGCTATTTCATTACTGATTCCCATTAACATTACACAAGACATAGCAGTTCTGTTCTCGTCTCAATTACACAAATGAATGAATGAAATTCATTAGATGGCTTAATTACATTATTTTTAGCAAATACACACATTCAAGTCTTATCAGCATGAAATCATCTAAGATCAGTGAATTCACACGGATTCTTGTAACTCATATGAACTAAAGTAATGCATGCAATCTTAGAATACCCAATTCCTATACAAACAAGATGAGAAATTCAAACAATTCGTCAAACTTATATAAAGAAGATTATTTTATGGATTCTGATAGATTAACTCAAACACAGTTACACTCATTTCATCTCTTGATCTATGGATTTAAACAAAATAAATTCATGCAAATATAAACAATTAAACTCAAGCAAATCATTATATTGGTATGAACGAACTACAATAAATTAACACAAATGCCTTGTGCTTTCAAGCTTTGTTCGCTTCTACTGCCACAGTTGTGTCCATTGACTTTCCAGACATCCGGTCCCTTTGAGCGAAGTTTTACGAGAGAATTTCTTCCAAATTTACTCATAAATTTTCACTCTTGCAGAAAAATTGCAGACTGACGATTTCTTTTCATGAGGCAATTTATTCCAAACAAATTTTCATGTGGGAACCATTCCCATTATTAGCGTAGCCAATCAGGATTAAATATATTTACCACCTTTTATAACTAGGTGCCAAAATTGTAGTCAGCATGACTTATAGAATTCCAAACAACAGATTTGGAAAATTTCAAATCTGACAGTTCTGATATAAAATCGAAGTTAAACATCCCCTTTCAAGTTGTCTAATGGCTAGTAAATGAAGGCTTAATTAAGAATCACTTCCTCTCCCGACACAGACCTTAGAAATTATTGCAGAATGGCAATTTAACAAGCACCTGCCCCATAAATGTAATTAATTGTTCTCTGGCCTAAGTTAATGTGCTCTTCATAGATCGACAGAAATTTGCATCTTTAAAATAAGCTTAAATTAATTGTGACAGGATGGTGCAGATTAAAGTTTATTTTCCACGTGGAGTTAAGAGGCCACCTAGTCCTTAAGTAAAGATTGAAATAATAATAATAATAATAATAATAATGTTTAGATTTAGATGCTACATTGTCCTTTTTAGCAATTAGGCAGTTTAATAATCATATATAGATCTAAAAACACTTGTGCAATGATTAACATCAATGTCTTTTTAATTTTCTTTTAGGAAATGATTATGTGACCAATCTCCCTCTCCAGATGGCCATTTATTTTAATTGTTTTTTCTCTCCATTTTGGTTGACCAGTGTCATAGTTGTTTTTGAACTGAAGGTGAGTAAACAAATACCACAGATAGAAATGTTATTGTATATGTTGATATTTAGCCAACCTGGCTGATAGAAACATCGACTGTAATCCACTGTCACTATGCAGATAAGTATGCATTATTGAAAAATGTTTATGTCAATAAATTATTTGGTCAATGATTAACAAGCTTGTGAGTTAGGCCTCCAAAACAATTAGACCACACTTATATTATTTGGTAGAAATTTTTCATTAACCTGTATTTTATACACTTTCAAACCATTAAAGACAAAAGAATGTTATTTTGTGCAGCAGTCATTGAAATTAAAAGTGAATATAATGTTATAAAATTATATTTTATCCATATTAATTTAGAAGACCTTGTCCATCATAAATTTTTAGTGAATGAATTCCAGTCAGAATGTAACTAATCATAAATTATTTCTATTTAAACATTTTTTTTTAAGCTTTCAAGTTGTGGATCTTCTGTTATTGGTACAAAATTAATATAGTAGTACAAAGTTGGGGTCTGTGCCCATTCAAACAATGTTTCTACCGATTTTTGTTATCTCATTTCCTTGTGAATGAAATTGAAACTGTGATTGTGACTTGGTATATATTGAAGGCCATCTGTATTATTTGCAATATCCATTGACATCAGTTTTGTCTTGAACATTTCTTCCAAAAAAGGTCAAATATCCCAGTTTTGTTGACCCTGCCATCCTCCTCTTAGGATGCCATGCTTTTACAGACAAAAGTAGTCCTGCAGCACATGGTTGTCAACAGCATGTGCTAAGTGTTCCTTTAAAACATGATGTTATGTTTGTTCAATATAACAAGATATTGACTAGAAATAATGATTTAGAATGACTGGGAATTGGTTGCAAATAATTAGTAATGGTCTATCATGTTTGTTCTACCATTTATTTTGAAGCGAATAGCATAGACTCTAATCTGCCTGATATCATGTGACAATAGCTTTGGGTCTTTGTTGTTTGCAGATATTGCTACCCATAAAGACCGTTACATGGATGGTCATTTTGACATGTGACTTTCACCAAATTAAATATTTTGGCAGCCACCTTGTGAATCTTGTTATTGCTACTCCTAAATGGATGGGCATATCAACATTGAATTTTCAAGAAAGACTTTTGACAGGATCTAGTTGGACCTAAATGAAAATGGTCCCAATATTGCATACAGTATGGCTGCCATGATAGCCATTTCAAAAACCTTGTTATCACTAGTCCTTTGGAATGGCATAAGATTGTCAGGAAACAGCTTCTGAGTCTAGTTGGTCCGAAGTACCTGATTTGAGATGGTTACATCAGTCAGCAGATTAGAAAAAAATTAGACTCCTATCACAGTTGTCCTTGTCATATATATATATATATATATATATATATATATATATATATATATATATATATTCATTTACCTATTTTTACTTTTTCCTTTTCAGTATGTGTATCTAACAACATTATACAAGATCATTCTCCTGGCTATTTATATTGTTTTCACCATCATTGAGGTCATCAGATTGTATATCGGTTACTTAGGAAATCTAATGGAGAGGGTAAGTGCTTAATTGTTCTTTTATTTGCACACAACTTTGCACATATACACAAATACTCGTGTTTCTTCCAGTTTAGTGAAATATAAGCAGGGAAAAAAAGACAGGATCGACTAAATATATTTAACTGAGGATTAATTAATTTTCTGAAGTTTCTGTTGACTTAAGCAGTGCCATTGCTTACAAAAACTGATGTAAAAATTTTAAAATTATCAAAAAGTGCTTCTATTTAATTACAGCATATATGTATGAACCTAGCATGTTCAATGACACAAAGATAAATAGTTAGTAGGTTTTAAAAAAATGGTCACAGCCTACCAGTCTGATACCAGCTAATTTCACTGGGGAATTGGTGGCCAATCTTTCTGTCAAGTTGAATTTTTAGGTTATTGAGTAAATTTAATTTCCAAATTGTATATGTTATGATATTAAAAGAGATAATAAAAACCAAGTTAAAAAGTAAATCACTGTGAATTTGTGTGATCGCTTGCAAATCTGGGCTAGATAATAAGCTAAATACTGTACTGGTAGTCTGCATTCAGTAAGAACTTGTAACTCCATTTAAAACATATGTCATCTATGCACTGTCTGATGATACATGCTACTTACAATTCACAATGTCAACATGTGGAGGTATTTTGATACCTGGAAGTATTTTGATACATGGAAGCTGACATGAGCTACAAATCCAAACACAGTCAAGGAAAAAGTATTCAAAAGGAATATGACACTATCAAATGTTTTGAAAATAGCTGAGGTACAGAATTCAGTTGTAATATGATATAAAAACAGGATGCTGCCATGAAATCCTGTTAGCTATTCAGCTGCTGTCTGCTAATGTGGATACATTTGATCAAGTTCCAGCAATCCACAGCTTAAACTCACCTTTCTGCAGAGTTTCACGGACAGCTATACTTTGGATATCAGAGCATCATCTTTGGAGGCTAGGTCCAGTTCTGATACTGTAATTGCTGACAAGTCAGTGGATTAGGATCCTAGTTCTTATTCAGTCTATGAATCATAGTGGTCGTCAACAGCAGCAACAGATTCTGAAGCCCAGACTTTGGATTATTTATATTTTCAGCTGAAGAGTAAGCTTCATTGTCCTGGCCAGTTAACAGGTGGCCATATTAAGCTGAATTTAATAATATTTAATAATTTTGGCAAACTGTATAACACTGATTTTTATCAGTTTCAATTTTTATAGTTTGGTTAGCAAAATTATATTATGTTATGGATCTAAATATATAATTTACAAAAAAGGATTAAAAAAGACAGCGGTGCACATATCTCTGTTAAAGATTATATTGGTATTTAATTCTGCACATTTGCAATCAAACAGGATTAATCTGTACTTAGCACTTAAGTTGACTAATTTATTTATTGATTGCTTATATCTGGCAGTAGTACCACTATTGAAATATTAGGTAATTTGGTTTTCATGTGTTCTAATAGACTGCTATAAAAGCATAAAGTTTTCAACAAGTAGGAATTAAACGCATGAACAAAGACCATGGCAGTAAATTTGTTTATGTCATCACAGTTCCGTTCCCCAGTAGACTGATTCTGACTGGTTTCTGTAATGTGTTAATAGAACACATAATAAAAGCTGTTGTTTGGAGGTCTTTTTATGAATTTTCAAAAATCCTTTTTAATTTTCAAAAGCAGCAGAAACTGTTAAACAGCATGTGCAGTAGATAGCCTTTAAACAGTATAGTTTGCCTACTGCCTCACGAAACACATGTATCTAAACTTAAAATATGGGCTTATAACATGAAGTTCTTGGGTAAATTCAATAATGAGAGTGATTTGTGGGTATTAATGATGTGGTCTTGAATATGATTGGTTGAGTTTGTTACTGTTTTGAAAACTATATTTCTGATCTAATTGTGATCAGACTTGGAATATAGGCTTAAATGATCCATATCTCAGACACATATTAATGCTATGATCATCTTACATCTGATTGGCTGAGCTTGTTACCACTCTTGAGACTGTATTTCTAAGCTAATTTTGAGCTCATCATCTTGGATCGGTACAGCTATAAATAAAATATATGCAAATGACATCGCTGTGCATTTGATTGGCTGAACCTGTCAACACTTTAATGATGATATTTCTAAGCAGATTTTTCTTAAACTTTGTAAATAAAATTATGTCATAAGATATCCAAGTTCTGTTACGAACAAGAGTTATGCATATTAATAAGGTGACCTTCCAGCTGCATGGACAAGTCTCGTACCATGCAGCTGGAAGGTCACCTTATTAATATGCATGACCCGATTTCATAAAACGCAAGGTAAGTGTATCGTGATGTAGACAAGTCTTAATATGAGCAAGGCCTGTGCATTTTATAAAGGAAATTTGGTTCTGATTGACTAACTTTTACCCTGCAAGAGTGTATTTTTTTAGGATTTTGGTTATGGTATGTGGCTTATACTGTATCAAGATCTCTGTTGATTATGATTGTGCAATTACACACATTAATGATGTTATCTTGCTTTTGAGTGACTGAGCTTGTCAACAAATTAACAGCATTATTTCTCAGCATTTTGAAAAATTTGTTCCATAATATCCCCAAAGAAATGAAATAATCCTCCATTTCAGCTTTTCACCTTAAACTGGATGAAATCTAAATGTTAATTTGTACCACAAGGCCTAACCATCTCCTCCAGATATTTTTTTTGTATATAAATATATATCAATATGTATTATGCAAAGAATTTAACTTTCACTAGTGAACACTGATAGCAGCTTCATCTGTTAGTGTGTTTGCATTTTACACATGTAATGAGTTTGTAATTTCTGTGTATATGAGTTTGTAATTTCTGTGTATATGAGTTTGTAATTTCTGTGTATATGAGTTTGTAATTTCTGTGTATATGAGTTTGTAATTTCTGTGTATATTACTAATGTATGTGAACATGTACGAGATGCTTATTGATCGATTACACTCCGATTCAGTACATATATCTTAAAGGGCTTCAGAGTTGATTAGTTCATATTTGTAACTAATTGAGTTACTTCAGTTTATTGTTATTATTATTAGTTTTATATTACCAGGTTGGATGAGTTTGCTATTAAGCAGGATCAAAGCATATATATTAGGTAATCTGGCATTTGTTGGCTGATTATTACTCTAGAGACTGTTTAAATTTTTTATTAATGAAATGATTTAATATCAGTTTGGTTGAGCTTGTTACATGTCGAGATCTAGAAACCACAAGCAAGAGATTTTGAATATTAACTACCATATATACTTGCTTATTAGATGAGACCAATTGCAAACTTCATAGAACCAGATCCGCTGTTGCATATAAAAAAAATGTGCCAGCAGATCTGGGTCAGTGTTTGTGTTAAGAGTAATCAGTAGAACAACACAGACCCTGATCTGCAGGTGCGTTATGCTACAGCAGATCTGGATCTTTGTTCTTTGTAGTTTGACTTGTAAAGTAAGTGTATAGGCTCCATACATGCCTTTATTGTTGGAAATATTTTTTGTCAGGCTACAGTAGAATATATAAAAATGGACAAGATATCAAGTTTTGGAAATAGTTTACATGGGGTCAAGTCAGCTTAGTGAAATGATCACCTATTAAGTTGTATAAGCCAGGTGAGTGATAACAGAAAATTTTGTCTTCTTTTGCTTAATGTCATCAAGATTGTTCTAATTCTGATTTTTCAAACATTTTTCTAAAAGCAAGTTTATTGAGACAAGATTTAGAAAAGAGGAAATATCAGAGTTTATGAAGGCTTTAGATATCATGGTTTTGAATAACACGAACCAATTATTTTTTTCTTCTCCAGGTTCCAGAGTTAGCTGGATTTTGGTTGCTGACCATCTTGCTTCAGTTTCCTTTAATCCTATTGTTGTTATTCAATGACCAAGCTATGCTGTTACCTCTAGAGCGTGCTGTACACATAATTGAAGCCTTATTCGTCCTCTTTGAAGGAGTGTGTGGTTATTTTGCCATCAGGGTCATGGTGAACTATCAAGTTACAAAATTCCATTTGAGACAGTTCACAGACCTAGAGCAAATACAAGATGATGAGTATTGGATCAACAACAACCATCAGCATCAGTCGTAGTCTTTATATACTCAAAAGCCTATCTAGAGAGAGAGAGAGTACATTATCGGTACATTGATTAATCAGTTTTATGGCATCCTGATTTGTGATAAGAGACCACTTTTTGTTGGCAAAAAGGATGGTCTCAAGAAAGGTTCCACTGTACTGGTTACTACATAGATTATACTCAGTTTGTGTCTGTTCTGGTCACCATTCTGACCATGGATTGATTCATCTCTGACTACAACATAAACCCTGGAATGTGTCTGTACAGGGAACCGTCACTTCTAGACTGCATCTCTACATGTTAAGAAATAAAGTTGAGGCAAACTGCAAACAACTAAAATCCCGCTGTATATACAGTATGGCTACTGAGTTATTAGTAATGCAAGGAAACATTTGAGCTCTTAGAAACATTTATCACATTGGGACTTGTTTTATTTTTAAGTTATATACCTTGTTAGTAATGAAGAAAATTTTATTTATTAGTTCAGTCTTTGAGCTTTGAAAAATGCAGAAAGTCAATTTTGGACCCTGGTAGAACATTGTTCCAGGACTGTAGTGATGGCATAAATAGCCCCCACAC
The DNA here is from genome assembly GCA_028554795.2 of Sinohyriopsis cumingii. Taxonomy (NCBI): domain Eukaryota; kingdom Metazoa; phylum Mollusca; class Bivalvia; order Unionida; family Unionidae; genus Sinohyriopsis; species Sinohyriopsis cumingii. Next base: position 101,581,267 of record CM068841.1, on the reverse strand, counting down.
TCATGGTCTGTAATTATTTTAAAAGTTGGACGTTCTGTCTTTCCATCTATCTCACAGAGATATACAGATCACAGATGCATGTAATTTGATTGCATAACATTTCCATGAAGAAAAGAAAACTTTGTAAATTCCTTTCTATGCCTCCAAAAGGATGGCAGAAGGGGGGCATATTGTTTTGCTATTGTTTGCCTCTACATTGTGCAGGTCAGTATGACTGTTACGTCCATCCCAATCAGTTTTAATTCTGACAGTTTAACAAAGATTTATTGTTAGAGCCATGAAATTATATGCACTTTATTTGGGTATGAGTAGATTGACCATATTAGATTTTTTAGGCTGTTTCAGGAATTTGTGTGTTTTTGTTCAATGTTCTTCAATGTTTTGATGAAACCTTTGCACAATTGAGCAAAAACCACTTGAGCTAGACAAATGCAATTTAGATGGCTTATTTGTATCATTAGTTGTTTGCACATAGTAGTCATGTTGTTCTAACTCTGTAGTCGCACTTATCTCTAACATTGCACGAACAGTCTATTCCTTTAGTCGAACAGTCTATTCCTTTAGTTCAACACGTGGTAGCAGCAATGTTTGACCCACTTGTTACATGCAACATAGAAATCACTGTGTCAAATCGAGGTTAAGGTCATTGTTATGAATTTGGCCTGCTGACATATCGACTGTAACACGCGAAGGCATAATCTTTAGCAAATGCTAGGACTTACTTGTTACACAGATATAATTCTGCGTTAATTCAGTGTACATTGCAACAACATTTATAGCAATTATCATGAACATGCATATGTTTGCTTTTTGTTTGCATCATAGATAGAGAGTAGGTCAGTTTAGTTTATTGCAGAATGTACATGTTGGTGTGAATTATAATTAGATTATCTGACCACCACATATAAAATGGTTTTATAGATCACTACGTGAGGTGTTGCCCATCATTGACTTGACAAGACGGTTCTCTGACCTCCTTATCTAACATACCACTATGCTTTAAACACCACACACAAAATTTTACAGCGCTTCAACGCCTGAGTGAATGTAGCAGAAAGCTAGGTGATAGTACTGTTTACATTTATGTTTTGGATTATGTATACACCAGTATGTGTTTATTTTGTGTATAAGCTTGTGCTTGATATTGTCAGGCATGCCATACGGTTTCTAGGGAGCTATTTAGAATTACCAGCATATTTCGATACATAAAGCAATTTTGTAGTGATATTGTTATCTACTGCGAAGAAGACATAGGCCTTCATTGATTTGTTTTTAGTGTTGGTAAATAGTTTGATTTTTTTCCCTGAATCGTGTTTATACAACCGATTCCTGTTGTACGATTTGTTGCAGTGGTTAGATATACCTGCAATTTTTTTAGGGCTCTCTTCATGATGGTGACAAGTATGAACCCCATGACAGATAAGGAAATGATATAGGCATTGAATGCCAGTGGGTATGTGGTAATGCCTGCGGGGCCCTCAATTAAACCCATTATAACCCCAGACAAATCTGATATACCCGCATCTACCCCTTTGTCACAAAGCACTCCGGATGCAGGAATTGGGAGAGGCTCACTCATGCGATTTGGTATACCAAGTGTGGACATCAAGCCTAAGGTTAAAGTAGGTGCTTCAGCACTATTTGGTGGTTCCCAGGGTACTTTGCCCTCAGCCAATGCTTCCCCCACCCACTTCTGCTGTAGTACCCAAGATCCCTTTCTTTTCCGGGGAAGACCCAACACAGAAAGATGTCATTACATAATAGGAATGGAGATTTGAGGTAAAACATCTTATCCCTGAATATCCCCCAATGGTCATGATTCAGACTCTCAAATGGTTTCTACAAGGCAGGGCGATACATGCCGTTATAGCATTAGGCGAGAAAGCAACCACTGAAGCCATATTGAAGTGCCTAGATACTGCCTTTGGAGATGTGTAAACTCAAGACATGATTATTCAAGAGTTTTTCAACTCTTTTCAGAGAGAAGGGGAATCGGTGACTACCTTCGGTTGCAGGCTGGAGACACTTCTCCAGACTGCAATCGAAGCAGGCCACATCAGAGAAGAGGATAAGGATGGCCTCCACCAGACAGAAGCTTTGGTCTTCAATGAGGAGTGAATTCCTCAAGAGCCACACTCGCCGTAAGTTTGACTCCATCACTATGATGAGCTACTGCGAGAAATTAGGATGGTCAACAAGCAGCTGAACTTGCCGAAGGATGCTGGCCCAATCCTCCCCAAGAAAGTACACCACCAGCCCATGGTGCGTATTTGCCATGAGTGAGCGATTGCGGTGCATGATTCACATGCTTCACAAGTATTAAACTCAATTCCCCGCCAAACTAACAAAAAGCTTCTGGCGTTTCTACTCTAGTTCTTGAGATGGGCAACATCTTGAGCAGTATGAGTTGTGAAGATGAAGAGCACTTGTCTTTCACGCAAGTGAAAGACCAGGGATTTAATATAATTTGGAAAAATTATACCCTTTGAGTCTGGTATGGTATCATTTATATTTTCTGTGATAAAATTATAAATGCCGGTGTGGGGGTTGTGTATTGTGTTTGTATCAGTTTTATTCTGTATTGTATTTGTCTAGTATTTTAAGTATGCATGTTGTTTTGTTTTGGGTTTATTTCATACCATTTCATCATGTAATAAATCCCACAATCGACAAGCATTATCATTTCAAGTTGAAATAAGAGACAGCTCACATTCATATGTTAATGATCTGATTAAACTTTGTTGCCATTGTAATAGTTTTTCTAATTTTTCTGCATTTTATAACTTTATGGACTGCAAAAGATATAGTTAACAATCACAAATCTAGTTCATTACTGAATTTATCTTGCTGAAAGCTATAGCATTGTTTGATTTGGCAAAATGAATATAGCATTTGTTTTAAATTTAAAAATCTAAGTTGTGTCCAGCACTATTTCTGCAAATGATTTAACATATATCATGCAAAAATCATTCATACAGTGACAATTAAAATGTTTTTACAGCTCATTTAGGGTGCCATAAAACCACACCCTGCATACCAACTTGTTTCACATGTCAACATGCTAAGGTCTGAAGAAGCAGTAACAATCATGATATAAAACAACAAAATGTCTTAGATGAGGTAGTGACTGTAATAATGGTCCATTATCTATTTCTGTATTAAAAAGATTAACTGTTGATTTAATGCATTTTGTACATATTTATTTTATGCAAACTGTACCATACTACAGTACAAGTCACATGGGTCATGTATGCGCATTTGCTCATTTTAAATTAAATATAAATTGTTTTTTTTTTTAAATTAAACACTATTTTTCTTTAACCAAGTCTATTCAGTCCTGATTATCGAATGCTCTGCGCTTAAATGTCACCAAGAAACTTCCAGACAAAAATTATCTATTGCTATGGACTTTTACAATGGTGGTCATGTACCAAACTTGAGTCAAAATAAGAGTGCGCCAAGTGGAATCCATACAATTGAGGGTAGTACGAATTTGTTTATCACTATGCGTAGCTTTCAATGTGACATCACAGCATGTGACATTCAATCCCGATTGTACTGGATCACACCTTTAGGTTCATTTCATCCAAAAATGTCCATGTACTTTAAACAATGATTTTGCCATAAGTACCTCTCGGGGCATCAAAAAAATGACCTTCCAAAGGAATATGGATGTATATTAATCCAAATGAAGTGAATACTTGCCACTTAAAGGTATGTAGAATCAAATTCTAAAACAGCACCCATTACTGAAATAGTCGGTGTTGAATGCCTACATGACCCATGTGACTTGTACTATAGTTTAATACTTTATTCTTTTTATTTTACTTTCTATAACTACAATCCACCTGTCATACAGAATGAGCAGTGTTTGAAAGCCTGAATTTGATTTTCACTTTATACATAATACATAGAAAGATCTTAACCCTCAAACTATTATTATGTAGAAACACTGATAGAAAATGTTAAGTAAAAATTTGGCAAATTTAGGCAAATTCAGAGTAAAATTAGTTCTGTTTTCTTTTGTAATATATCCCCCCTCCCCAAAAAAGGTGGTGATTGGGGAACTGATAGAATAATTATCTCTTTAACCCCAACCAAAAAATTGTAAACTAAACTGTGACTTTGTTAAAATTCTAAAACGTACTATGGAGAGGTTAGCCAGGTTGCAGTTGCACTGACAGATTTGACTTTAATAAAATGAGTATGAACCAGGCATGTTGACTCACATGACATGTCTTAACATAATGCCTTTTTTATATATAAAAAAGGGCCTTATTTGCATAACCAATTCACCCAAGCAACTGCTTAAGTGCTTAAAGAAGTAAGACTCCACTGTTTGGTAAGCAGAAATCTTGCTGTTGGCCACGGAATGCAGATGGCTGTTTAACTGCACGATTCCAAAGGAGGGGAGATGGGAATGGGCATTGAGACTAGGTGACCATTAAATAAAGGTTACCATTAAAGCAAGTCTGACTATTGGATTTCTTTAGGTAACAATATGTACATTTCATGTGAGTAGTTAAACCTGTTTATAATAAACTTGTGAGATACAGCCTGTTACTAATCGAGTCTGAATGTTCCAAATGTTTATTCCATTATTTTTATGAATGTTTGTTAACAATTTCCCCAAGATTACTGGAGTTATAAGTGTCCTTTATTACATTACATTTTTGTCCGTCCATATGCTTTTTAATATTCTTGGTATAAATATAGATAGAAAAACAAATTGTATTGTACTGTTCTCATTTACTTTCTTCTTTAATAGACCGAAAACATACAGTTAATTTGTTACTGCATGTGTATTGCAAAGATATCAACATTTTCTGCTTCGCTGACCTTGTTACATTGGACACATTTTGTAGTGATGTAAAAAAAATACTCCATTAAAATTAATCCACAATGAGTCATGTAAATTTCACTCAGTGCAGCTTCTGTAGTAACAAATTAGAAATACATTATGTACAGGCGTGCTTCATAATTATAGTCCTTAATTTTGCTTTCATAAGGCTGCTGTCACTTTTCCTGTGGCAGTTGCAACGATATAGTCATTGTTGATGTTAAGATTCTGTTTGTAATTATCTTGCAGGCCAATAGAGTGTATACATTATGATCATAAGAGAGTGCACATGACGAGACACCTTGTTTCACCCAATTCTTGGCTTCAGTTATTCTTTTCTCCCACCCAGTTAAAGCTTTGAGAAATAGGGTTAGTACATTGTTGTTTTAGATGCCTACCACAAGATGGTATTATTTTAATGCACTCATCCATCCATCTGTCATCATTGTGGATGGATTACACATGGAAAACTCATTATTTCTGGGACAAAGACCAAGCTCACTGTGACTGGAAGAAGAAAAATGGTTCCCACACAAATATTAGATCTACATCACAGACCTGGAACAACTCTGCAAATGGCCTGCATTTAGGGCAGGAGTGGGCAAACTAAATGTGCTTCTTTTGAAGTTTAAGTTTTCAAATATTATCAACATATTAACAACTGAAAATTAATTATGATGTTATTTAGAAAAACCGTTTGTTTTTGAGATTTCAAATATTAATTATTTTACTTAATGAACTATGCAGCCCACGACAAGGTGTAAATTTGTGTATGTGGCACTTGCACTGGAAAGTTTGCCCACCTCTGACTTAGGGTAAAGAAGAAGCCTAATGATTTTGGAGTCAAAATCAAATTTTAAGCTCACTGAATGAAAGAAATACAAGTTTCTGCATAATAACAAGACTTCACCATTAGCAGTTACCAAACTTTTTGGATGGCTTGAACTTTAAGCAAGGGTCAATAGGTCAAATGGCTCTTTGTATCCAATCTTTTAGTTGTACTGTTCTGCTTTATTAGTAAACAACAAACTGAAAACCATAGGACCAAATGAGGCAAATGTGCATGCAAATGTCAGTTTAAAGAATGTACTACAATTATTTTCCCCCCCACTCCAATGATGTCTGAGATAAAGTGGTCCATGGAAGACAACAACAGAGTCTTGTAGAAACTGCTCTTTATGACCAAGTGGCCTTTTTGTACAGGTAAAGCTGTACAAAGTTATGTTGTCTGTCAACTCAATGTACCCGTCTTTTATGAAAAAGATGCTGCCTATACAAGCGACTGCTGCAGCAGACATGGCTATAACATACAAAAGTTCTGATCCACTGAATTCCATCAAATATACAAGTCAAAATCTATTCACTGAATTCCATCAAATATACAAGCCAAAATCTATTCACTGAATCCCATCAAATATACAAGTCAAAATCAATTCGCTTTGAACTGTAAAACTGCCCGTCTGAACCAGCTTTTCTCACAAAAACACCATCTGGAAAGTAACCATCTTCAGTCCACTCAAACATCTGTGAGCTATCATATGGACCATGGACTTCTGCCTCCGCATTGTTTTCCCACTTATATTCCCACTTTACAGTGTCAGTCCTCGTGTCTGTGGCTTCTGAAAAGAAATGAAGTCAATAGAACATGCATTTTTCAGTCATAAAACTTAACTCAACATTTAGAGTAATAAATCCAGACTTGAAAATCATACTCTAAATATACAACTGCACTGATCAGAATATTTTCAAGTAAAATTTGGGGTCGTGTGAAGTGGTGTGAAGTAGAGGCCACTTTAAAGCATAAAACTATAACTTAACCAATTAAAAAGAATAGCCTGTAATTAAGATTGCTTTCTAATTATGTGATAATATTTACTGGTATATTAAAATATGATTACAACAAGAATTCTGTTGAATGCCACGTCATGACTGATCCTTCATGGTATCATCCAACAAAAATTACTCCAAGGGACTGAAAAGAATTTCCACAAATACAAGATAACACAATTTCTTTCTTTTAACTGTCAAGTGCTGAAACTATCTTTGGTAACAACATTTTCATCTTGGCTGCTGCAGTGGATATACTTGATGTCAGATTGGTACCACTGTTATTTAGGACCAAGTAGACATGATTAAAACACATTAATATGACCATCCATTCAAGGGGAGTAGCAAGATTTTCAAGACAACCTTCATGGCAGCCATATTGGATGTACAATCAACACCATTTTCATTTAGGACCTATAAGGTATTATAAGAAGTCTACTGGTGAAAACCCAATGAGTTGGGTTTTTAATGAGGCTTTACAAATTTTTCAGTCATATCGCTACGATGTCTGCAGTGTGATAGTTTATAGTGATGTCTAGCACCGGGGAATCATGCCACAGACTTGTAGCATCATGTCCCACTTAGTCACATTATTCAGACACTGAGCTGACCAGTCCTAGCACTATCAATGTAATGCTGAGTGCCAAGCAAGGCAGCTGCTAGTACCATTTTCATAAGTCTTTGTTATGACTTGGCCAAGGTTTGAACCCGCGACCTCCCACATCCGAGGCAGACGCTCTAACCAATAGGCCACCAGAACAGTGTGAAAACCCCATGTTGATGTAACCATTCATTTGGGAGTAGCAAAGAAAACTATTTTCAAGATGGCCACCAAGGTGGCATATTGATGGTCAATGTACATTATTTTCATTAGTCACCATTAAGAACTCTGCTGATGACAATTTCATGTTGAAATGACTTTCCATTTAAGAGAAGCAATACATTTTTTTTTTGCCAAACATAAGACTAGCACAATTTTAATTTAGGATGAACAAGACATTGTGAGAAGTCTTCTGGTGAAAACCCCATGCTGATATGACCTTTCATTTTAGAGTAGTAAGAAGATTTCAAGATGACTGCCATGGTGGCCATATTGGATAACAGATGCACCCCATTTCCATGTAGAAACAACTAGACAGCATAAGAAGTATTCTTAAGAAAAACTATTGACATTGGAGAAGTAGTAATATGATTTTCTGGATAACTACTGTGGCAGCCATATTGGAGGTCAGATTTGTACAATTTTCATTTATAAACAACTTGACACAAGTCTTGAAGTGAAAATTCCATGCTAATAAAAGCAATAACAAGCTTTTAAGATTGGCCACAGTGGTGGCCATATTGGAAATCAGATTAGCACCATTTTCAATTAGGACCAACTAAAAAGTCTTTTAGTGAAAACCCCATGCTGATATAACCACCTATTGAGGAATACCAAGGATGTCTGTTATACAGAAGTAGCCATACTGGACGTAAGATCATCACCATTTTCATCTAGGACCAACTAGATTTCATAAGAAGTCTTTTAGTGAAAACACCATGTAGATATGACCATCCTTTCAGGATGAATAGCAATAACTAGATTTTCATGATTGACACTGCTGGCCATACTGGATGTCCAAGCAGAATCATTCTCATTTAGGACCAACCAGACCATAGGATGATTGTGTTTGTAATGTTTCATGCCAATCCTCCAAGTAGTTTAGAAGAAGTAGCAATAACAAATTTGTGCCATTGGATGGACAATGGACAAAACACCATCCCACAAGCTCTTCTGTTCAATGACCAGTAGCACAAAACAATTTAAATGTGTCTGTCAAACTGGAAGTAAATGCTGACATACATGTTTTATTCTTCTCTAAACAAGAGTGCAGTGAACAACATATATGCCCATCCTGTTTAATTGTCCTCTATGTAAATAAGTGGAATTTTTGTATTAATGATTTTCTTTTTCCAGTGACCTCAACCTTTGCACTTTTGTGTGTGTTTGATATGGATTTTTAACATAGCTTTAAGATGTCTGCAGTGTGGCAGATTATAGTAATGTCTAACACTGGGGCATCATGCCAGATATGTTGCATCATGTCCCACCCAGTTACTTTATCCTGAAACCAGACAGACCAGTCCTAACACTAACCTCTTAATGCTGAGCATTGAACAAGGCAGATGCTAGTACTATTTGTACAAGTCTTTTGGATGACTCAGCTGGGGTTTGAACCCGTGACCTCCCACATCTGAGGTGGATGCTCTAACCACTTAGGCCGCCAAAGCGGTCTTTGTCCTTGAAACTGAAATTAACAGACCTCTTCTTTACCTTAAAGTACAAAGTTTGGTCCAGATAGGTGACATAAAACGAATGTTCTGTGCAGAAACCATTTTATTATTTTTCTTTGTCAGTGACCTTGACCTCTGAACCCCAAAAGTCAATAGCTTTCTTCTTTATCCCAAATGCAAGCTATCCATAAAGTCTGGTTGAGCTCTATCATACAAACGAAAACTTTTTTTGCAGAAAAGAGTTTTAAAAATACTTGTTTTAGTCACAGTAACCTTGATGTTCAACCTTTGCAGTCCAAAGTTGAGAGGATTCTTCCTTACATCAAGCACAGCTATTCACAAATCTGGTAGCTGTAGATCACGGAGAACTGAATTTATTGTACAGTAACTGCTGATGATGGTGAAATCAAGTTATTATACAGAAACACTTTTCTTCGATCATTGAGCTTTTGAGCTCAAAACTGACAGGTTCTTCATTACCAATGTGCAAGTCATCCATCAAATTTAGTAACTGTGGATAATGGACAGCTTAAGTTATTATGCATAAACTAAATTTGTAAAAGGCGGAAGAACACTGATCATAATAAAAAGGGATTTTCATTCAAATGTCCAGGTGTCTTTAATTAAAAAATGTTTGGGTAAATTTTACTAGCATTTTTAACTGCAGCACTTGGCATTTTCCAGGTATATGCAAATGTGGACCCATTTTGTACAGTACAGCTCAAACACATTTTCCGAACCCCACACACTGTGGTGGTGGGGGAGAGGATTAAGAAAAAACCCACCTCTCCATGCTTCTTAATGGAAATGCCATGGCTACTCACAGAGAACTGCTCTACACACCATGCTTTCTTGAGTCATTATGGATGACCACTGCAGAGTGGACATGGTCTTTATCAAATGGGTGTGGTTTTCTGTGTATAGCCCCTGCAAGCATACTATTTAGAGGTTTACAGACAGAGACCAAGAGAGAGAGGCGCCTATTTATCTACATCATTAGCTGATTATCAACATTTCCTAGTTCTAATGATGATAATGTAATAAATATAATGCCACATCAAATTTCAGACAATATTAGCACAGTCACAATGCCTCACAAATTGTATTAATAATATTGAACATTTTTCATTTAGAAAAGGCTGATCGATATCTTTTGCATTAAGTTTACACTCTACTTTATTAAAAACAATTGGAACAAACTTGTGCACTGACTTGGTGAGACCCTGTTGAGCTTCTTTTGAACAATTTCGCATTTAAGTGTAAATCCAGTGTTTTCTGTTTTGTTGTTTGTGTATTCAAACATGCAGCTTCATCTGGAATTTAAATCTGAGGATTACTTTTCATGTTAAAATAGTATGATATTTTTATACTGTTCAAGAGAAGCTCAACAAGGTGTGCTTCTCGTTAAGTCAGTGCATAAGTTTGTTCCAACTTATTTGAATAGAGTAAAAGCATTAACTTAGTGCAAAAGATGGCAATCAACATTTCCTAAATGTACTGAATATACAATACTATTGAAATTTACTTTTTATTGTCTGTATATATGGTCGAAATAAAGAACACCTATTGATGAAATGGTATTTGATAGTGGAGATGCCATCAGTACACCAGTTATTTGTGGGTATGTATCACTGTCATGGAACAAAAATAATGGGGGGTAAGTCCCCCACTGCGACATGTGGGGTTTAGAAAATATTTGTGATCTGTACTGTAGGTGGTAATTTTGTTTTTAAATTTCGGGATCATGTGGTTTGAGTTAGTTGAAAAGCAAAGTGTACGAGTATGTTTACTTAATATGTTCAAAATCATTAACTTCTGAAAAGGTTGTATATTAAACCTACTCTGACTATCTGGTTTATCTCCATCTGCGCCATGTTCATTTGTATCTTTGTCTGTTTCAACCTTCTTCTCTGCTGAAGATAATTTTTCTGCCTCACGTGCATCAAAATTATCTGCAAACATATCTAAAGCATCGTCGTCCTGTGTTCCTTGAGGAATTACAGTTCTGCTTTTTGTGGAATTCTCCTCTGATTTCTTCACCTCAAAACTTATTTTTTCATATGTCATTTGATAAATATCCATATTTCCAGTGCTCAAAATTTCATCAGCAAGACCAGTTAATTTCATAAAGTTTTCTTTGTTTTGAATCTCTTCAGGAGTTTCTTCAACTTTCTGTTTCTTTGCCTTCCATTTATCCATACTGGATACTTGTTTCCTTTGGTTTCCTCCAAACCTTCGCAATGCTTTTGTGACTGTCTCCCCAGGTTGGATTAGTTCCAACATTTGCTTGTAAGTGGCGATGGTATCTATATTGGAAGTATCATCATCCGAGTCTTCATTTTCTCCACCGAGGCTGTTTTTATCGACCTCCTTTATTTGGATCCAATCGATGTTGTCCAGCCAGCCATCTCGAATCTCCCCCTGCCAAAAGACTTTAAAAACTAAGATGGCATTGGAAAACCTATGGCCTTTTCTACCAAAAGTACACCTTGGAAATATTTCAAAAAAGTGATATGGCATATAAACAGGGAATCTGCTCAATTATTCACACAAATTTAGTCAAAGACATTTTTCTAACAAGTTCGAACACTGAAAGAAACTTGCGAATGTGTCACTTTAGAAGAAATCCCATCAATCCCTGATGATTAATGTGACGGTGCAAGACTTCATTTAGTAACAAACGTGCAATGGCACAGTGAATTTCTAATGTTCTCAAGGTGTCTTTCAAACACAAGTAGAATTGCCCACGCACCCGTGACAAGGCATTTGTCTTACGCAAGTTTTTCGGTTCTCTGTTCATCATAGCCTTCAAATCTTAAGATCTCCTGTCAAGGTCTGACAAATGTCAAAATCAGATGGTTTTATGGAGGGCTACCTGGAAAATAACCTCCTAGCCAGACTTAATTTAAGAAACTAAGACTTTAATAAGAAAATGTTAGCTGGAATGCTTCACTGTTTTACTGTTGCAAGTCATTAATAATTCTCCTTTCTGACAAAGTTTCACACTTAATTTTTTAAAAAGACTTGTTTTGAATCTTGATTTAAATATACCAGACAAAACTTCACCATCATTGTTTTGCTCACATTATATTGCACTTACATTTTTTTATGAAAATGACTTCTTTTTTTTTGTTGTTCAACTTTCTGTCCATTTGACCCTTAACTTTCATCTGACCCTAAGAAAAATGTTTAGCAGTTCACACTGACCATCTGGAAAAAAAATTCCAAGTTGAAGCACTGAAAGAACCAATATGTATATGTACATATATTTACTTTGTCTTTTTCAAAGATAAATGTTCCATCTTTGTCAAAATGACCTTCTTCCATTTCCTCCCTCATGTTGAATGGAGTAATCCTGATTCCTTGGTCATAGTCAATGGTAGCTTCCTCTTGCCCTGAAGTGAAACATAGATTCAATGGTGACAATTATTCTGACTTTAAATAACATAAAATGTCAACTAGAGCATCTGCAAAGATGCCTACCTAATCATGTTCCATACAGCCCCCCCCCCCCCCCCGAGACCTGTTTTTCAAGAAAAAATGTGTTCAATAGCTTCAAAAGCTTGAAGGGGCATACCTTTCTTATGAAACTTAACTCTCTCCATACGTTTCTTTGTTTATCTCAAAAATAGGTAAACAAGTATATGCAGTTTCTAGGGTTTAATAGTAACTCTAAAGCTAGACGCATTTGCTTCAAGGCAAAAAAAAAAATCTAATGTGTTTCCAGTCATCTGACTTTCCCTGTTTCTCACTGCTGACCTGAGCACCTTCCCCCCCATTGTATAAAAAAAATACCCCCAATGAATTAAATATATATAATGTTAAAGAAAAAAAAAGAAAGAAAAAATGACTGCCTACCATAATTTTTAAACTGGTGGAACAGGAAACACAATGTTGGGGGGCCTTACAAAAAAATCAGGAAACTGAAACCTAAATGATAATGTGTCACATATGCTTCACTATATTTTTATATATATCCATGTACTATGAATGATCATCATCGCTGTTCTGTATTCATAGACCAATATAAAATTAATTTATCCCATCTCTATATCCCTGTTTAATAAAGAAGTATGATGTTAGCTTGGTTGTATCTTTCTGCGAATTTTCTATGCCAGAAAAGATTAGTGGATTTTCAAAATCATAAAACCCACCAACCTACCCTCTCAGGGCTGAGCAATTTTTTTTTAAAACCACTAGTCCAGGACAAGTGGTTTCAGAAAATTCACTAGTCCGACCTTTCTCTTCACTAGTCCCGCCTTACTTTTCACTGGTCCCAAAATGGTAATCAATTGCCAAGATTTGATGAGACGTTATGTACTGAATCCATATATTAAAAAAAAAAAACGAAATAATATACAACATAATAAAAGAATTTAATTTTTAGAAACATTGGTTGTTATACATTTGGTTTCTTCAGGTTCATGTATATATGTTTTAGCTAATGGATTTGAAAATACGTCCATGTATATGTCTGCCACCTTCCGAATCATATATTCAAGACAGGGATAACAAGCACACTCAGTATCCGTCTTGCATTTTATTCCTCCATTTTCAAACAAATTTACCTTCTCCGAACCGCCATTATTACCTTCCTTGCAAAAATAATTTAGCAAACTCATTTTATCTGCAGAGTAACTATCAGCTTGCTTGACAACTACTTCTAAAGTGATCATAACATCAATTTTCTCTTTTAAATACGAACTGAAACAGCTCATTAATTAGCGTAATTGTTTCGCTTCAAACACATTATCGCACGTGGAAGTTAATCATCTGTATAATTAATTATAAAGGAATCCAACACTGATGTCGGTAAAGTACCTTTCATTAATTTAATTACACTGACTTGCTGGATTAAAATCATAGTGAGACACTGGTTATGATCTAGATTGAGTAAATTCATTGCAACAAAACCGTTACAACACTGCTAATTGATCATACTGGCTTTCTTTATTTTACGTGTTTTGATTTGCCCATAATTTGGTTGCTTAGCCCAATATGCAGTCAAGCGGTAACAGAATGTAAATGTATACACGAAGAGGAGTAGAATTCAGTACACCCAGAGGACATGATTGGCCAAAAAAAGGTAGATATAGTGATTAAAACATGAAAAAAAGGACTAGCACGACTTTTTTAAAAAGCACTTGTCCCGGACTAGCGAATGGGAAAATTGTACTTGCCCGACTTCAAAAATGACTAATCCGGGACATCGGGCTACGGGATTTGCTCAGCCCTGCCTCTCATTATCAATGCAGAAGCTACATGAAACATATTCTTGGGAGCAGTAAGTAAACTGCTACTGATTAAAAACAAAAGTACTAGCAGATTTTTAAAAACCCAGGGTGGGGTGGAGTGGAAATCAAACTAGTACTGATGTGCAATATTTAAAACATTCAGGGTGGGGTGGAGTGGAAATCAAACTACCGTATTTAGTGTATGTTTTCGGGCTGCAACAAAATAATTACTTTTTTTGTTGTCCGAATACATATTAAATTCTTTAATTAGGTGTCCAAAAACATACAGGTGAAGATAGATTTATTAACCTCCCCATGTCCATAATGAAGTTACCATTAGCTCAGATGATGACATGCTGCCATGAAGCAAAACGAGTATTTTCTCTAAAACCACAGAAAGGATAATTAATGAAAAACAGGCATTACTTGCCTATTTTGTCTACTTGATACATGTCCATCCACCAGAAAACACAGCCATACATGCATTAGAGCCATGACTGTGTGTGTATTTTCCAAAAGAACCACCATATTAGTATTCTTGCAATCCAGTTTAACCCTCTGCCAATCACTGATCATTAAAATCTACATTACAAATGCAAGCAAGCTTTATTTCTGTGTAATTAAGAGATTAATACAAACTAAATAAAAAGATTTTGAATTTTTAATTCTTAAGATATTTATGACAGAAACATTTTAGTATCAAGAGTAGAAATACCGGTACATGTATGATGGCTAATCTTAGAGCACCAAGGGTGAGAAGCTCCATATGGGGTGAGTGTTGTATGCACGCTGAGGAAGGGTAAAAATAACAAGCAAGTTGCAATATATGAGTCATTGTGATTAATATGTTGGTATTTCTTAAAAATAAAGGTGATCTATTTGTTGTGGTTCTCTCTTCTTTTTTTCCACCTAGCCAAGGGTAGCTTCAAAATGAGCAGAGCTTGCCAACTCAAAACAATCAACTGCTCAAAGATTGTTTTGATGCATGTCAGAGATTTCAAGGTGTCTAGGTGATAATTATTAATAATATAACTTGTGGGATTTCTTTGACAGGTGTGTTCGGAAATAAAAGGCAGCCATCTGGATTTCATTAAAAGAGCACACAATGTACCAAACATTTAGCAACCACAATCAATATTTATCGTCTACAAAGAGGTTTATTACCTGTAGAACAATAACTATATTTAAACCTTGGTATATAATGCCTCAGGGATAAGGGGTTTGTTTTGTTGCACAATGCCAATGAATTTTACTAATCCATACCAACTCTCTGATGTTTTGTTTAATGATATAAAGCAGGGGTCATGGTTTCTAATCAAAGCCATAACTGTCACACCAGCTTGAAGTGCTTTCATGTGTAACAGTGTCTACACTGACAACCAATCATATTTTTATTAGCCGAATCAAGCTATTAAAAAATAAGGTATAAATAAAATACCCACCACTCTCAAAAGTTTATATACTGGATAGCTGTCGTTGTGAAACATAATATTGTTAGTACTGTAATAATTTTGTATGGATAAGTTTATCATAAGTTATGCAACAAGTGTGAAGGTACTACCTAGTTTATGGAGGGACTTTCCCTTCCCAAAATCGTCTCCAAAGAGGCCAGTAGGCCGTCCACAGAAGTGACCTCGAATTAATGATTCTGAGGATGCACCACAAAAAGAACCGCCTACGTAGAGAGCTGCTCTAGATGATGAGTCTGATATCTTGAACCTGAGAGTGCTCCACCCGGTTCTGTATGCGGTCACTATAAACATTATACATTAAAGCAAATGCAGGATATTGCTAACAAAGCAAAACTTTTGGGAATTAGACCTAGAGCGAAAAAATTCGAGATTCTGAAATCCACGGCAAGTACCTGGATGAAAATTGACTTTTCTGCAGATCTGAACTTGAACGGACATTTGCCTATGTGTGGTTGACCCACTTCATATGGACAAGCTATGGATGATAAGATAGCTCAATGGGTGCTCACTCATCGTTACTTAGAAATTCCAGTCAGTGTTGAGGGAATATGTATACATGCCAAGGAGCTTGTCTCAAAAGAATTTCCGGAGAGCAAATTCCATGCCAGTTATTCTTGGGGAAAGAGTTTCATGAGAAGTCATGGTTTGTGCTCAGAAGCAAGACCTCTCTTGCCCAACGTTTACCCAAGGATTTGGATTAAAAGATGGCTTCGTTCCACAAGTATGTGATGGACAGACGTGAGGAGGACGAGTTTGACGATAGTACTAAAACAAAAACAAAAACAACATGTGCTATGTCTTACATTGTAGGACTAATTTGCTGGCAATATGTTTGCGCGAGCTATAAGCAATAACCATTAAAAGGATTAAACTTTATTTGCTAATTTGTTATTTCTGATGCTTTGACCTTCTCAAAAATACCATATTTATTAACCTGAGATGAAATTTTAAATTTGGCCTGTTATCTACTATCCTCACCTTAAGTACAGGCCTTGCACAGCGCATTCGGAGCTAATCAGAACGAAGTTTGTGAATTTATGGATCACATAAAAATTTTAATTTATCTTAAATGGAGTGTAGACTAAATAAACAAATTTTTAAAAAAAGTAAAGATAAAACTCCAGGAACCTTCAATGTCGTCTTCATCCAAGATGTCGTACTTCAACCCCTCATCTTCTTCATCACTGTCAAGAGAATGCTTCTCTTTGAAACGTCTGGAACTTTCGCCAGATGTTATATTTTCTACATCATCTGCAAAATCAACTCTTTTTTTCGACATTTTGCAAAGACTGTATGCTAACGTCTTTTCAAAGGAACTCGTTTCTTTCCCAACTTATCCAGCGGAAACCGCATTGAACTAGGATAAATATAAATAAAATTTAAACGAAAAGAAATTAAATATTTTAAAATAAATTTCGATAATTTTAATAAATTTAGAGTTTATCAATGAGTATATATAATTTTATTTACTTAAAGGATTATTCTAAATCAAAATTATGACAAAAATTATAAATTTCGTTTTGAAAATGAAATAGCGTTGATATGCATGCAACCAAGAGTCCATGGTGTCGGCCTGGAGACGTGCCGTTATCATATATTTGTTCAATATTCACAGTGAAGTGTACGTACAGTAATCAGTATCAATATATTGCTGTTGCGTTTAGAAATACCCTGTTTATAAATGTAAACAGTTAATAGGCTTCAGTGTTGGGTCTGCAACTGTGAAATGCAACTGCATGTGCTTCAAATGTCTTCCACGTTTCGCCCAAGGTACCCGACGCAAGCTTGGTAAAATGGGTCATAATCATGAACACAGAATGTTAAGAAAGAAAATAGTGGGTTTCAAAACCCTGCTATTAAATAATCACGTATATATATTGAGAATGATTATAGCTGGTTTGAAACCCATCTAATACTTGGCCTTCTTATAGATAAATTGTTCTCCGCCTTTTTTTTTTCTCTTTTTTTTTTTTCCCCTGACGTTACTGGTAGCGGAGACCAACGGCGCTAGGCACTATTATTGCTGGAGTTTTCAGCCTCCTGTCCTGTCAGACTATCAGCTGCTCGCTAGCATAATTATAAATTTATTTCGACTGACATTTGTATGCAGATGATAGGCAAAATCCCTCTTCTTTAGACCCATCACATTAAATCCTTCCGAGTACTCACTTTTTTGTATTAATCCCTTTCAGAGCAGAATACCTGGGTATCAACTGGTTACTGACCCGAAAATTTTTAAACTGCTGATGCATGCTTGGAAGTGAGCGACCCAACAGTCTGTGATAGCCAAAGGCTGAAATATCCAGCACAAATAGTGCCAAACACCACTGCTCTCCACCAACAGTAAATTTTGTCAGAATTGTATAAAACTTAAACCAGTTACCCATTGATCCTAATAATTGGTTACCAAGGTATCAGATCAAATAGAAATTGTATTAAATGTGTAACAACCTGAAATTAAGTCAGCAATTTGTTTAGTTCACAGTATCCTATAAATTTTACTAAATAATATCACCTGGTACAAAGTCCAAGGATTAATCCTCATTTTCTGAATTCCTCCATTGTCATTGTCAATATTGTCTGACTCCTGTTCCATGGCCTCACTGTCATTTGCGGATGGTGATTTAGAGACTGAGCTTGAGCTTTGTAAATAACACTTTGATGATATAATTTGTTAAATCTATTTGAGGTTGCAACTGAATACATATTAGTTGTATGGCAAAATCAAATAACCACCCTCTGTTACTTACCACTGTTTCACACTTGCGGCTCAGTTAAAGAGTTGTCGCATGGAAAAACAAGCTATGGGATTTAGGTCCATTATTTACTGGAAGGGGCAGACCTCTGGTTGGCACTGAAAAGTACATGTATTTGAAGCTCATTCAAAAGGATTGTCAACTTGAAAACAAAGTGAGTGTTGCCTTTACAAGCACATGCAGAAAACTTGTATATGGTAAACCAGTACCCTATGGCTCATTTTGTTAACTGGATTATTATCAACAGGCAGGTACCAGAGTACCCAGATACCTGTTGGCATTGTTATCCATCAAATGTCAGAGAAACAAAAAATGTCACAGAACGACTTGATGGTCTAGTATCTAATAGGAGACTTGTTATTTTATATCACGCATTTATCTAAAGGTCCATATATTAGAATTTAGACTCACTTTTTTCACTCTGAATTAATATTTTCATGATTTATACCCATTTTAGTATTAGCCATGTATTGGGTGCCAGTGTTTTGCAGAAGTTCATGGGTGGGTGTTCAATTTTTAGTGGCAAAATCAAACAAGATATTTATTCCTCAAACAAATCTTGACAATATATTAAAAAAATTATTCATAAGACCTTGCTGTGCATATATTTCTTACCTGCAATGCACATTAGAATGACCTGGGTACAATAATAACATGTATGCATTTGATTTCAAAGAGTTTATGAAAGGCCAAATCTGTTTATATATTTTATCCAGGATGATTCTAACAGTAAAATTGGATTACCTCTGTAGTTACCTTCGATCAGTGAATACAGAATTTAAAACACTTCCTAGCTTGAATTGTGAGGTTAAAATGCCTAGTACATGTTGCTGTTTGCCTGGGTGGTATTATTTGACAGACAAATAAGTAGTGAAAGAGAACATATTGAAAGAATGATAAGTCTTGACAAAACAGTTAAAATTTTGACAAATTTCTCATCTAGTATGGATATCGAAATTGACATCAGAAATAACTTTAATTTGCTTCATGTTGTGCAATTTTTATTATTTGTTTGAAATCATGGTTTTAATTGATGAAAACATTCATTCGAGTTTAGAATATATTGACTATGCAATAACGATCATTCACTTTAAATACAGCTTATAGAAATATTTGTCAGGAAGCTCATATTGGAAGCATGACTTAGAAACATTTCAGCTTTTTGACAATTTCAGATATGAATGTATCATTCCTATAAATGTCATTGCACATGATGTCCTTGCCTTGAAAGTTATTGGCTGTACACACAAAGTACATTTCTGTGCATCGCTGTAAAGAAGTTATCCTTGAATTTGAAAAAGTTAAGGTTTTCATCAAGGAATAACTCTTACTCCACTGAAATTTACATTGGCTTTTATGTTTTGAATAGGGCAGAGTTGTGAAATTATTTAATCCCAAGACAAATATGGATTTATGACTTCTGCAATGAGAGTTTTATTTGCAAAATCATCTGGTGTTGCAGCCATTAATGGAAAATATTTGAAAACTACAATTCCTTAGGGCTGTAATGAATTGCTAAAGCCCTCCATGTACCTCTGCACAGTGACCACCTTATGTCTGTGCCCATGCTCATTAGTTGCAGACTTGACATTTGTGACTACAGTAAATGATTTGGCTTACTTCGTGCTCTCTATTCAATCTGTTGCCTTGCACATTCACCCAAACACTTCCTAGATTGAATCGTGAGGTTAAAATGTCTTTAGTTTCAAGTACACATGATTGTGTGCAGAGTAAAAATAAATAATAAAAGAGTACATATTGAAAGAATGATAGGTCTAGCCAAAACATTTAAAATATTAAAAATGAAGAACTCAGTAAATATCTCTGATTAAATTATTGTTTTATATTTTGATTGCAAGTGCAGGTTGTACATCCATATAAAAAGTAAAAAATAAAAAGCAGCATGATGGGAAATAAATTCACTTGTAAGTAAAATATTCAGCCAGTATAACTTTGAAATCTGGGTGAAGGAAACGTGAGATGTATGCATGTTCCAAAAATATGTTTAAAATTTTTACTATTTCACTTTATGGAGATAAAATGACACTTTCTTTACAAATTTGTTCCTTGGCCATGGTTTAATGGTTAGTACACGCAACCACAGAACCACATCAGGATCATAAAATAACTTTATCTGTGACCCATTTCTGAAGAATTTCTACTTTCACTTTTACTAATGACATCATTTAACAATCAGCTCATTCTCTCATCCTGAATTCCTTCCATTTCTTTTCCTTAATTTTTCTTTCAGTTGTCATTAAACCAACATTTGATTCCATGATCAATACTTAAACATGCTTTGGAACATAGATTTATATTTGTGTGTATTTCAGCCACTGGACTGGTAGCACTGGTGACACCTACAAAATTTCAAGGGCAGATAACTGACCACTAGTCCTCATTATACATATTTGTAAGCAAAATATATTGGATTTACATTGGGATCTATTTTTAAAAATGATTGACAGTATGGGTATGCAGACTATCTGTCTGATGAATGTAATGTTTTAGAACTTCAAAATTTTATGGAATTTTTAGAGTTTTTCATTTGACTCAAAGTGCAATTATTCCAGGACAAACACATAAAGTAAAAGAATGGTTTTATTGTCAATTTCTTGTCATTTTTTTCAATATCTACAAGAAAGAAAAGAGTTTAAAGAAAGTTGGGTATCTAATTCATTTACTTAAGAAAGGAAATGAAAACAGTATTTCCTGTTCACGTAAAATTGATAATTTTGTATCATATAGAAAACTAATACTTTGATAGAAATAAGACAAAAAATCAAGGATATTAATACAAACTATGGCAAGAGTACTTTCTTCTTGTATATGTAAACAAATCATGATATCAAAGAGTCATCTCTGAATATCAGTGATGACAGCTTCACGTGAAACTATAATTCAGTATCATTCTGAAAACTGTTATTTATGCAGTTGTCCACACTGAGTAACATTGCATACACATGCTCAATGGTAAACCAAATGCCTGTTATGGTGGGAAGTTTATTTGCTCTCTCAGAATAGTTCATAAGGCTTTTTTTTGAAGACTTAATAACTGGCTGGGAAAAAAAACAAATAGTGAAGTAAGTTAATTTCATGGTATGTACCTTAGTTTCAGTTTACAACTGTTAATGATAGAAGTTTGCAACAAAAATTCTGTCCAAAAGTGTAAGCGGATTATGTGATCATGACAGATTTTAAAAATATGTTTTCATGAGCATTGGGAATTAATGATTAATGACACTGCATTAAAATAATGGAGATTCAAAGCGCATGAGTGGACAATAAATGCACATTGATCCAAAAGCCATTATGGTGTTACTTTATAAAGCAATATCATGAAATTTAAGCTCACTGACATTAATTTTTTTTTTGCATTATGTTGTATTATTTTGGCCACATAACATACCTGTCATCTTTTTATATTGAGGTGATTTAGTTTTTACTTTTATTTGAGTGTGTTTCATGATCAAATGGAAGCTCATTGCACATGATATAACGAATGCAAAGTGTGAGTTAATATTGTTTATTGGATCTAGTAGCCCATTTGTTTTTGAAGATTTTAAATGTAATGAAAAATTGTGATATTAATTAATTCAAATACATGAATAAAACTGTTTTAGTTTTTACACAGTAAAACCTTTTATGGTATATTAAGTTTTCTTTATGATTATATTAATGCCACTGAGCTTTCTATTTTTATTTTATTGTATTTAATTCATTTTTGTCTATTTTTCATAGACAGTGCTTACCAATCTGGTACAAATATAATTCAATACTTATTTGATTTTATACTCATGCCTATAGGGGAAATGGTATACAGTAATCGCTGAATTATGGAGAACTCGACCCATGGAGAAGTTGCTCTGAGAGAAGTTATTCTGGGAGAACTCATCCCATGTGTCAGGAGAAGTCACCCCATGGTGGTTGGAGAAGTTGCCCCACTGTGCCTGGAGAAGTCGCCCCAAGGATCATAGATACTAATTCTGAAATATTGCCATATGGTTGTTATGGCTTTATTTATTGTTGTTTTTCTTCAACTTAATAACTTATTAAATCTATCAAATGTACTACTTTTCAACTTTTCCATTTGATCAACTCCACTTCTGTATTCAACCAAAAAGAAGTGTTCTCTATCCCTTTTTTGCTCTGCTGTTCACATCATTAGGTGCAGTTTATTTGGAAAAATAGAGTGGGTGTAAGCATGATATAATGTTTTTAGTTTTATATTTGAAACGGTTCCAATTTAATAACAAAGTCATCCTGAGATGGACCTCCATAACCCAAAATCGACTGAATTGGTGCTGACCATCAATAAGCCAAATGGTTATAGTATCGTCTTTCTAATTGAACAGTTTAATCTGATTTTTCATGGAGATTTGCTAACCATTAACGAATGTTACATGAACGTGATAAAAAGTATCATTAACACATATTCATGAAATGTGGTTGCTGCTGAGTTCAACATCATGGCTAATGTGCATAATTTTGGACGGTTTCTGAAAGCTCACTTGTATTCCACCCATCATTTAGTTTATTTCTTCTTTTTTGTTAGTGTTCCTAATTTTATTATTTCTCAATAAAATGAACTATTGAAAATTGAACAAGAAGTATAAAAAAATATTTCACTACTAAATTTCCGATGCAAAATAAACAGGATTATGTTATTTTATTATATATATCAACACCATGAGCACACATACTACTGGAATTTTGTTACCTTAAATGCATATTTGAACTGCTTGACATACTTGGGACATAATGAGAAGATCATTTTTAAAAACAAATTTAAATGTCACATTTAAATCCTGGACTAAAACTGAATAACATTTCACATGGTCCAAATCAGCTTGTAAGTTTGGAGAATCAGCCAGAAATCTGGGCCAAATCAGTTAGTAATTTGTACCGAATCAGACTGGTCTGAGTTTGAGAATAATTACCACAATAATGAATAATGTTATTATAATAGAACTATCAATCAAGAAAGTTAACAGTAACATTTGTTTGAAAAAATTTCTTGTGGTGTTCCTGTGTGTTTTGTTATAAGAAATCTAACGTGATTATTTGAACACACCGACTTTCAGTTATAAGTGATTAATTTTCTATTATCGACATTACACAGATGAGATGAATGCAGAATGGGAAGGAAGGGTTTATTATACAAAGAGTGGAAATCAGTCTTGAACGTAAGCGTGGAAGAAAAATGCATATTTGTCTGATGCAGTTACGTACAAAATCAAAGATGCATAATAAATTGATGTTGGAAACATTGAATGAAAAAGCGTAAACATGTCTTTTATGTTATTTAATTTGGTAGATAATTTCTTACTCTTCAGAGATGGAGAAGAAAAAAAAGATTTTAAAATATTGAGGATTGTTCCAGTACACATGTTAATGTAATTTTGCAATATAAATAGTTTAGCAATTATATAAAGTAAGGATTTCAAAACTTTTTGCTACCAATATTGAAACAGTTTTGCTGTATAACTGTCAGAGATGAGCACTGATGGAAAACAACGGCAATATTTCCCATATTATTCAGTAACAAGCGTAGGATTGTCTTATAGAATAAATAAAAAAAGTATTCAGGTACACGCTGAACATATTCAATCAAGGAAAAGGTATTCAGTGATCTATTTGACAATTAGAACCCTCTACTTACTCAAAAATGAATGTGACTACTTAATAGTACATTTGATAAAATTAATTGCATTTATTTGAACATCGATGAATTTAAATAAGTTGCATACGAGACTTACATAGATTTTGTCAGAATGGGTTAAGAACAAAAATATTTATATCAAAGTTACAAACAATGATAACTCGTGCTTTTTGTTTGCAATCAAATCAATTACTAATGTAAATGAACCCTTGATATCAACAATATTAATTTTTAAACAAGTGTTCATGTTGTTTTAGTAGATGTTGGATGAAAAGAATGATCTCAGCAAATTTGACAATGATTTTGATGTCACTGCATATATCTTTGAACTTACCAAAATTTACCAGATGAACGAAAAGGAATATACACTTTGCTATGATGATATTTGCACCATTACGTGGTCTAAGGTTGACATTGCCCGGGGTGGGAGTGGGAGACAAGCGCCCCAATCATCCAAAATGCCCCATACGACCTGCGTCTCCTACTGCCTCTGTCAACTAAAATCCAGCTCCTGGCCTTCGCGAGTGGCTTAGATTTGAAGCCCGGCAGACCATGTTTTCTACTAACAGGAGAAGGGGTGAAGGCGGCCCACTGGCGCCTTAAAACCAGTTGCTTCGGGTAGATGGGACTCGTAAACCTTGGATGGTAGCTCATCTAGGAGAAGGAAAACTCCGATTCCAAACCTCTGCTGCCTTGTGGCTATACCCACTCAGGGGAAAGG
The DNA here is from genome assembly GCA_028554795.2 of Sinohyriopsis cumingii. NCBI lineage: Eukaryota > Metazoa > Mollusca > Bivalvia > Unionida > Unionidae > Sinohyriopsis > Sinohyriopsis cumingii. The sequence goes on along the minus strand of CM068841.1, from coordinate 101,556,481 downwards.
CTAAGGGAGTAAACCCCGACAGAAAATCCGGAGATGGAGTCCCTAAGGCGGTATGACATTGACTTCAACGTCATTCCGGCAACTCCTGCGACGCCGTTGGTGCCAAGCTGTATCGGCATTCGTCGTTCCCTTGGGCACACCAGCTGCGTGGAGAGGGGGGATCTGCTGCATGGGCAACAGCTGATTCTCCATACCACCCTGCCCAGGCTTCATAGCTCCACTGGAGAGGACACTCCAGCGTCGTCGTACGGTGTCGGCACAACACGAGAAGTAGCAGTTTACCGGTTCTAAGTCAAAGCTCGATTGGCGTAGAGCTTGGTGCCAGGGGTTACTTCTGACGGTGGGAGAGATCATCAGGTCTCACTGGACAGCTACCGCCCACCTCAAGCTGGGCAGCCCCCAGTCAGTAAGGTGCTGCCCGCCATGGCCTGCCTGCTTCACTGGGTGCGTGGAGCTTAGAGAACCATCTCGACAAGTGGGCCACAAAACTCTGCACCAGGAAAGACTAAAAGAAGAAATAAACAGACTCCAACTCTTCGTTTTGCAACCTGGAACATCAGGACCATGTGTCCTGGATTGACCACTGACCTACAGCAGATCGACGATGCACGGAAGACTGCCGTCATTGACAGAGAACTCTCCCGACTGAACATCGACATTGCCTGCCTCCAGGAGACCTGACTGGCTGACAGCGGCACCATCAGGGAAGCCAATTACACATTCTTTTGGCAGGGGAAGCCCTTGGATGAACCTAGGCAGCATGGTGTAGGCTTTGCCGTCAAGAACACGCTAATCGCCTTCATTGAACCTCCATCATCAGGTACTGAGAGAATCCTTGCCCTCCGGCTGTCAACATCCTTAGGCCCGGTCAACATCTTCAGTGTGTACGCCCCAACCCTCTACTCCACCTACGAGGAGAAAGACAAGTTTTATGAGGCTCTGGATCAGGCAATATCCAGTGTCCCCAACAATGAAAGCCTTTACTTACTAGGAGACTTCAATGCTAGAGTGGGAGCTGACCATGAGGCCTGGTCCACCTGTCTCGGTTTTTACGGAAGGGGCAAGATCAACGAGAATGGTCAGCGACTGCTGGAGATGTGCTGCTCCCACAGCCTATGTGTGACAAACACTTTCTTCAAATGCAAGGAGATCCACCAGGTGTCGTGGAGACACCCACGTTCATGCCACTGGCACCAGCTAGACCTCGTCATCACCAGGCGTGCAGAACTGGCCAGTGTCCTCCTTACCCGCAGCTACCACAGTGCCGATTGTGACACGGACCATTCCCTGGTGGCCAGCAAGGTGCGAATATTACCCAAGAAGCTGCACCACGCCAAGAAGAAGGGTCACCCACGTATCAACACCTACTGTGCAAGCAACCCAGAGAAAACACAGCAGTTCATCAGCAAACTGAAGGAAGCCCTTACCAAAGTGACACCTGATGACACCATTGATTCCAAGTGGTCCCATATCCGTGACTCTGTGTACAAATCAGCCATCACAGCTTACGGAAAGAGGGAGCGAAAGAATGTCGACTGGTATGAGGCAAACTGGGAGGAGATGGAGCCCGTGACTGAGGCAAAGAGGAAAGCCCTTCTGGCATACAAGGCTGCACCTAGCCCCAGAACACTACAAGCCCTCAGGATTGCAAGGAATAACGCCCAGAAGACCGCCCGCCGCTGTGCCAACACCTACTGGCTGAACCTTTGCAACAGTATACAGACAGCTGCTGACACCGGGGATACAAGAGGAATGTATGAGGGTATCAAAAAAGCGACAGGCCCCCCCAGCTACAAGACCGCCCCTCTCAAGTCCAAGACGGGCGAAGTCATCACAGACCAGGGGAAACAACTGCAGCGATGGGTTGAGCACTATCTTGAGCTATATGCAACCCAAAACAATGTCACTGGAACTGCCCTGGACGCCATTCCAGACCTGCCTGTCATGGAGGAGCTAGACACACAGCCCACCCTGGAAGAGCTCGGAAAAGCCATCGATTGCCTTGCCTGTGGGAAGGCTCCTGGAAGCGACGGCATTCCGCCTGAAGTCCTCAAGAGCGGAAAACCAGCACTGCTCCAGCCCCTACACACACTCCTCTGCCTTTGCTGGGAACAGGGATACATCCCACAGGACATGCGTGATGCCAACATCGTCACTTTGTACAAAAACAAAGGAGACCGTAGCGACTGCAACAACTATCGGGGCATCTCCCTCCTCAGCATCGTCGGAAAGGCCTTCGCCCGTGTTGCCTTGGCACGCTTGCAGATCCTAGCCTCCCGCGTCTACCCAGAATCCCAGTGTGGATTTCGAGCCGGCAGGTCAACTGTAGACATGATCTTCTCACTACATCAGCTGCAGGAGAAGTGTCGCGAGCAGCGGATGCCCCTCTACATTGCCTTCATAGACCTGACGAAGGCGTTTGACATGGTTAGTCGGAGTGGACTCTTCAGACTCCTGCAGAAGATCGGCTGCCCCCCACGTCTGCTTGCTGTCATTATGTCGTTCCACGAGAACATGCACAGCACAGTGTGCTTCAATGGCGCAACATCTGAAGCATTCCCAGTCGTTAGCGGAGTCAAACAAGGCTGTGTCCTTGCACCGACGCTCTTTGCCATCTTCTTCTCCATGCTTCTCCAGTACGCATTCAAGGACTGCAGCGAGGGAGTGTACATCCATACCAGGGCTGACGGCAAGCTGTTCAACATCGCCCGTCTCCGTGCTAAGACTAAAGTCACAGAGGTACTCATCCGTGAATTGCTCTTTGCCGACGATGCAGCCTTGACATCACACACGGAAGATGGACTCCAGCAGCTGGTATGCTGCCTCTCCCATGCATGTAAGGAATTTGGACTGACCATCAGTTTGAAGAAAACAAATGTCATGGCACAGGACACAGACTCCCCTCCCTCTGTCTCCATCGATGGGTACAATTTGGAAGTTGTCGAGAACTTCACATACCTCGGGTCTAACATCTCCAGCTCACTCTCCATTGATTCTGAGGTGGGCGGCAGGATTGCCAAGGCAGCAGCAGTGATGGCCAGACTTAACCAGAGGGTCTGGAACAACCCCAACCTCACAGAGAAGACCAAACTGCGTGTCTACCAAGCGTGCGTGCTCAGCTCACTTCTCTACAGCAGCGAAACATGGACCACCTATGCAAGACACGAGAGGAAACTCAACAGCTTCCACCTGCGATGTCTGCGGCGCATTCTGCACATCCAGTGGCAGGACAAAGTACCCAACACAGAGGTTCTAGAACGAGCCAACATGAACAGCATGTTCTCCATACTCAGCGAGAGGCGCCTTCGCTGGCTCGGCCATGTCAAGAGAATGGACCCAGGTCGCATTCCCAAGGACCTGTTATATGGGGAGTTAGCAGAAGGTGCACGACCAACTGGACGACCACATCTGCGCTACAAAGATGTTTGCAAGAAGGATATGAAGACAGCAAACATCAATGTCAACGACTGGGAGAGCTGTGCAAACAACCGTTCCAGCTGGCGTCTAGCTGTCAGGCAGGGAGTTCAAAACGCAGAGGAAAAGAGAAGAATAAAGCAAGCTGAAAAGAGAGCTAAAAAGAAGGATAAGCAAAAGCTTACTTTGGAGCTATGCCATCGTCTCTCGTAGACGGACGGATGCCAAGGACGTTGGAATGACAAACATAATAAAATAGTATTAGGATACAGGTGCAGCATATAATCTAGAACAGCCCGAGTGAAACCATCAGATAATCAAGACGTATTTAAGTTATTCTAACCAAGGTTTATAACTATTAAAAAGGGAACTCGCTGATATAATTTAGATATTATTAAAATAAGAGGCAAAGATTAAATTCCATTGAAAATAATGGCATTCATTGAAAATAAATAGTTAAATAAACAGTAACAATGAACGGTCTGCTTTTGATGGATGGAGACCAAACTTTTGAGGGAAATTAGGAAAGTATAAAATAATATGTTGTATGATGTATCAGTTGGGGCTGCATGAATTTCTTACCATCTTGGACACCACACAGATGACTATATCATCTCATGTTTGGTAACTTTCAGACAAACAAGTCTGCTATAACGCCTGACAATGGTGACAGTACTAAACAGCATCAACAACAGCAAACAGTGATTCCACAATGATTAGTAATAATAGTCCAACATATACAGGGCTTAAGTAAACACTTGCAGTGGAAAACGACATTGTGTGAGGTGGTATATTTGAATTTCAGTGCTAATGTTAATCACAAATTATAATCTCAAATAGGTAATTGAACAATTAAAAATGCGATCAAATAATGCAGTAACCACCATGTGTCAACATCTTTGTTGCTAACAGTATTGTTCTAAGGTACACATTTCTATCTTTTAAATAACATATTTATTTCAAAGATTAATATTAAATAGGTTTTCTGGGTGACAAGTTTTGGGGTGACTTATCCAACCAATTGGGGCGACTTCTCGAACTACTCTATGGCGTCTTCTCCAGATACGTTGGGGCGAGTTCTCCCAGGATGAGTTCTTCATGGGATGAGTTCTCCATATACCATAACTGCTGTATCCATCCATCTTTCCTTTTATCTATCCATCCTTCCATATGGACTCATTAGCTCAGTTACCATATATTCTCATTTATAAGCCAAGTCCAACTGCAAACTACACAGACCCGCTTCTGCCATCGTATATTGTGCCGGCAGATGTTGGTCTGTGTAGTTTGTTTGGAGTAGTCAGTAGAACAAACAGCACAGACCCTTATCTGCACATGCATTATGCTATGGCAGAACAGAGTCTATGTCATTTGCAGTTTGACTCTTATAAGCGAGTATATATGCGAGTTCAACAGTTTTTGATGGATTGCCATAAGTTGGTAAATATTTAGGTCATAACCTGAAGATGTGCAAGTTGACGAGTCACTTTACTCCTTTAATTTTTGTCTTGTGGCAGAGTGTGAAACAGCCTTATTAGTGTAACTTGTCCCACGGGTTTTGATCAATTAACATGAAACTAGGTCAAATGTATGGTAATCCGCACTTAGCTCCTGCAATGTGTGTTAGAGTTATTGCCCTTTTGTCTTGTAGCTTAATGCAGTATTTGATACAATCTCATTAGCACAACTAGTATTGTAGTTTTTGATGGATTGGTATGGAACCAGGTAAATGCTATGTTTATCACCTCAAGATTTACATAAAGACAGATCACTTTGCTCCTGCAATTTCATTAGGGTTAACATCATTTTTATTTTGTAGCTTAATGACATGGTCTTGTTAATATATATATATATATATATATATATATATATATATATATATATATATATATATATATATATATATATATGATATGCACTGAAGTAATCACTTTTGCTCCTGCTGTTTTTGTTGTTCTTTTTGTCTTGTAGCCTAATGTAGTCTTGTAGTCTAATGCAGTATATAACACAATCTCTTTCGTATGAAAATAGTTCCATATTTTGTCTTGGATTTTTTAAAAATTCATTGCTGTGAAATTTAGTGGTATTATGGTCATCATCTAAAGATGCATATATCAGCAATTCTTTATGCTTACATGATTTTTTCGTTAGAGACATTACCCTTTTTTTTACTTAAGCTGGATACAGTGTGTCCGAATTTTGTGACTGCATTTATTCTTGCAGTTTTAGTGTTCTGCCATAAATCATACTTAATATTATAGTCATCATCACCAGATATGCACTTCGACAAATCATTGGATTCACACTATTTTCAAGAGAGATGTGTGCTTTTGTGGACTGTAGACTAATCATCATGACAATTTTTGTTCTAGTGTTTTCTATGATTTTCATTTTCTAAGTTAAATATTCCAAACTTGTGCTTTTAATCAGACTTTCATAGTTACTTCACCTGAAAATTTTCCTTGTTTGCCGACAATATGCGCATTCAGATTATTTAATTATGCAATAAAACTTGCTTGTTATATCTTCCTAAAAAGTGTAGTGAGCTCTAATATTAGGCTGTGAAAACTTGCACAAATTCCTGACATTCATTTCTAATTGTCTTTTTGTGCTTTTCTTGTGATATGCCATGACTTGGAAGACATACAGAAAAAGCCATACCATCGGGCATAAGTTACAATATTATACAAATATTCTTGTGTACCAGAAGAGTTTTAAGTTGATTATAGATAACATGTGACTTATTCAGGTTGCAAGTTGCAAGAAAGTCTGAGAAATTAGAGTACAGTGGGGGTGAGTGACATGGTGTTCATTATTTTCCTTCAGAATTATGCATTTTTTGCATACCATGGTCCCTGTTGATGTAATGTCAGATACATATTTTAGCCTGTTAACTTAAGTACAGCATTTTTAATGACTATTTTTAAAAAATCAATTTAGTGTTAATGACTGATGATGGCAAGTGTGGAGCCCCAGATGCGGACTATGGTGGCACTGGACCTGATTCTGAAATCCCTCATCACATCCCATGACTTTCAGGAGCTTCCAAACAAGAATTGGGAAGCCATTGCAAGGCTGATACCTGGAACAACATCTGGCATGGTAAATTTTCATTATGTTATCTCAGATGAATGTATATTTTATTTTGCTGCATTCTAATTATAAACTAATGGCTGGTGAAAGTACTTTCTGCTTTTGAAATCCATTTGTACTTTGAAATATAAAAAAGATTTGTTACAATTTGTCTTATAGTGAGTGTTATATTGAAAAAGTCATATGCATTGTATTTTTTTGTTGGATGAAAATTCAAATAAAAGTAGTTTTACGTCTTTATATTGTCTGAAAGGCAGATATAAGAATACTTCTACATCATTTTATTGTCTGTAAAAGATAATAAAAGTACAGTTCTACCTCATATTGTCTGTAATGCAGATAAAAGTAAATTTCTACCTCATTGTCTTTAATGCAAATAAAAGTATAGTTTTACCTCTTTATATCATTTGTAATGGGAACTATAAAAGTAATCTATATTAATAATAAGTAACTGAGTCTTATACTGAGAGATCTTTCAACAAGCTTTTGTCCAGATAATAGAATATGGTATCAAATCAAATAATATTTGATTCTTATTGGCCAGGAACTAAAAATAGGATATGATCTGAAATTGCTTAATAATTGATTATAATTAGCCAGGAGCTAATAATAGTGAAATCAAGCAGCGCTGATATAATTTTACCAGTTTAATGAGATTCATGACTATACCTTCATTTTGACCAGTTTAATGGGATTCAAGACCTTGCTTGCATTTTGTCCAGTTTAGTGGTATCCGTGACTATACCTGTATTTTGACCAGTGTAATGGTATTCATGACCTTACCTGCATTTTTACCAGTTTTATGGGATCCATGACTATACCTGTATTTTGACCAGTTTAATGGTATCCATGACCATACCTGCATTTTGATCAGTTTAATGGTGGCGCTATACAGTTTCGCATTTTCCATAGGGTTAGGATTTTAAAGAAAAAGAATTTCCCTGGCTTTCCTCACTGGTTATACTGGCTATTTAAAAAAGACCTTGTATATCTTAGGTATAATGCAAAGAACTTTTAATTCCCTTTATTTTGGTGTATGATTGATGGGTGTACTATGGGTTATAGAGTATACAGCTTGGCCTTACTTCAGATGTGCACCTTTCAAAAAAGTGCTAGCACTACTTGGTCATTTTCACTTCCTGAACTTCAGAGGTAAATTGTATAAAAAAGAGCCGATAACTTTTTTTTACATTTTATATATTTGGTAATTCATTCATTGCACTTTCAGAAGCTGGTATTGTCTAGTCTGGCAAAATTCATTTTCCCTATTTTAATAGCTGCTATGTATAGTGTACTTTAGACTAATTCAGGCTGATTTTTTAACACAAGGGAGCAGTCATTTTAGTTAGCAGTGTGCTTAAATCATGTAAAATTTCCAAAAGTACAAAATCCAAAAGAAATATCATCCACATTACATTAATGTAGCATACAGGTATGCCAGCATTCTCTCTATTGTGCATGTTTTAAATGCGAACTACTTCACCTTACATACGTCACTCTCTCAAAAGTACATATTATCTGGTGAGTGCCCCCAATGGTGTCCATGACCTTACCTACATTTTGACCAGTTTAATGGTATCCATGACTACACCTGCATTTTGGCCAGTTTAATGGGATTCATGACCTTGTTTGCATTTTTGCCATTTTAATGCTATCCATGACTATACTTGCATTCTGACCAATTTAAATTCAATTTATGATTATACCTGCATGTTGACCAGTTTAATGGGATCCATGACTACCTGCATTTTGAGCTGTTTAATGGTATCCATGACCTTAACTGCATTTTGAGCAGTTTAATGGGATCCATGACTATACCTGCATTTTGTCCAGTCTAATGGGATCCATGACTATACCTGTATTTTGACCAGTTTAATGGGGTCCATGACTACCTGCACTTTGACTGACAAGTTTAATGTGGTCCATGACTATACCTGCATTTTGTCCAGTTTAATGGGATTCATGACCTTACCTGCATTTTGACCAGTTTAATGGGGTCCATGACTACCTGCATTTAAACCAGTTTAATGGGATCCATGACTATACCTGTATTTTGACCAGTTTAATGGGGTCTGTAACTACCTGCAGATTGACCAGTTTAATGGGATTCATGATCTTGCCTGGATTTTAAAAGGGGCAGTATACTGGAGAACTTCTATAGTTTAGGACCAATGTACAAATAATGTCATGTAATCATATTCATAAAATAGTGTTGTACATTGAGCGCAGTCTTGCTCCACAATCATTTGTCCCATGCCCCTCCTCCAAATTTGTATCCTGTGCATCCCTAGGGCATGCTTTTTCATCACCCCAGAAATCAACAAATACATCTACAACTTTTCATTAGAGGATGTCCACCCATGTGTCTATTGGCACTAGCGGTGTCCAGACATGCGAAAGGTAAACTGAAAGATACGGAGTGAGTATCTGCTTTAAAACAATGTATCTGGAAACGAAGACATTCAAAATTTGTGTAATCAGCCAAGTTAGTGTAATGTATTTTTTTTTAGGTTAAAGTCATCACTATGGCAAGGATGATTTAATTTATTTTGAGTTGAAATAATGAAAAAAGAGATTGAATTTATGCAAATTCACAGCTTGTCATTTAATTAATGATTTGTTTGTTTGGAAATAAAAGTCATTCAGAAAACAGATATTTATTATAATAAATACTGGTAGGTAGTGAGTGTACACTAAATTTACATGAGAGCAAGATTTAGATCAGCTTATTTCAGTTTAACCAGAGATTTAATTAAATATTTTAATGTTCTAATGAGTTACCTCACCGCATGACAAAACTTGTATTGTAATAATGTAGGTGTTCAAGGAAATTATAATAGTACAGTGCAGATCAAAAAACTGTCAAAAGTAAACCAGATTATCTCAGTTTTATAGTACTATTAGTGCATTATGTACTATTCATTTGTCCCCATGTGTAGAGGGAGGGGAATACAGTGGCCCCTTCCCATAGGATCCTGCCTGCAACACTGATAATGCATATGTATACTTCCCTCTGAAAATAATTTTCTTAAAGATTATTTATTTTTTCTAATCTGAAGTAATAGAGTTTTAATTTAAAATATGGATGATCTTTCTCCACTTCAGGTTGCAAGAAGGTATGAAGAACTTTTGTCAAATGGAGAGATGTTTGCTTTTGACCATTTTGAGAAGAACTTTGGCAGCAGCTCTGGAAATCTTCCAATCAGCATGTCTGACCCTAACTTGGTTGCTAAATCCAGCTTAAGCCGGCCAGATTCAGGAAAAGGCAAAGGTACCATAAGTCCAAAAGTTGACAGCCACCGTAAAGTATGAAAGTTACTTCTAAAATTGATATTGACTTTTTAATTCATTAATGCTGATGAACATATGTTGATTTCATTTTACTAAAATGTAAAATACCATAGGTAATTTGGTAAGTACATGTAACTTCCCAGCCTTTCTGTCAAGGAAGACATGTGCATGTAGAAAATACTAATCCACTTGTATCATAAAAACCTGTCTTGAAAGATAACTGCTGTAAGGGATCACCTGTGCTGAGAGACCACATTTTTAATGCAGAGACCTTTTGATTATTTAAGAGTTATGACCTGTCATGAGAGACCACCTGTTCTGAAAAATCATGATTTTTTCAAGGCAGGTTCTACAGCTCTCAGTGGACTACATTTTGGCACACTGTAATCACAAGGATGTGTTATCTGGGCATGTGCATACCGTATTTGATTGTATAAAATATGAATCAAACTGTTGACTCCATAGACCCATATCCACAATTTTATAATGTGCAAGCTGAAGATCAGAGTATGTTTTGTCTGTTTCACTGATGACTTCAGGAGCAATGTAAACCTTGAATGAATGCTGAATTATGCTCTGGCAGGTCTGGGTCTACACAGTTTACAGTTAATGAGAAAAATAATGGTACACTAAATGATTGATGTTTGTTTGTACTTTATTTGCAGTGAGGGAAATTAAACCATAGTGAAGAATATTATTGATGTTCAGATTTTGAAATTAAACAGCATGACAACAGATCAGGATTCATGTTGTTTGTCTAACTAATTAGTCCAAACAAAAACCGTACACACCCAGATCTGGGTATGTGCAGTTTGCATTTCGATATGACTTGTACATGGGTGTGTATGGTAGTACCTTTTATTTTGATAGGTACCAGAGATGACAAAGATGGTATAGGTGGCCGTGATGCAACAGCTGGAAAAGGATACAAAGATCATGGGTAAAATGACTCTATGGAAGATTTTTAAAGAAAATGTGTTGAAATTTCAACCCATATTGATAATTACCAATTATCACATATGTGTAATTTTACCTATGCCTTTCCATGAATCATTCACAAATTTTTGTTAATTCATTATTTGATTAAATTGTTGAAACTGTGATCATGTTCCTCCAGCATCTCTGTGTTTCCTGTCGAAGTAAAACATTTTAGCAGTAAGAGAACCTTTACTGATTTTGCAAGTTTGATTGGAATTTTATTATTTCCATCTTTTAAATTTTATGTCTAATATATTCTTAAATGTAAAACTCAGTTTTGGAATGTTTAAATTTGCATGTTGGAATAGTATTGGAATTCAGAAAAAGTTATCATCCTAAAGAATAGAAATATCTTTTGTAGACTTCATGGAAGATTTTCATTACTGGTTTTTTTATATTTTTCAGGCCTGTCATGGTGATACATGTTTGTGATGAGGCCAAAAGTTGTAAGTTTATTTCCCATGCATTTTTTTTTAAATTGTGGCAGGCAGTTATGTATATCTACAGGGTTCCTGCACAAGTCTGAAATTCTGGAAAAAGTCTTTGAAAATTGTTTTTCCAGGCTTTGAAAAAGTTTTAAAAAATTGAAAAATTACTAAAAAGGCTGGAAAAGTCTTAAATTTTCATTGTTATGGAAACTGGAAATGCGACTGCTCTTTTCTGAGCTCTTTGGATGTTACTGTAGAACACAACCTGTCAAGATGCATATAGCTGATAAATTCCCCATAGAAGGCCATGCCATTTTGACTAGTGTTTGTGCTGACTCCTTGAGAAATAATCTACATTTTCCATTTCACGGATTGTTTCATTTATTTAAGTTTTGTGTTGTGCTAGTGAGTATTCCTGTTAATTTCATTGGATTTGATTTGATTTGACATTCTTGGACCGATATTTTTTGTGCCTTTGTGGACTTAATATTATTTAAAGAATGCCTGGACATTGCATTTATAACCCTCCGTTGGGCAGAAGCTGATGACTTTAAAGCCTGGATAAGACCTTCCAAACTTAAGATTAATGCATCATACTGACTGTGCATGAAAGAATTAGACGTTTCCAACATGGGGGCTTCAGCTATTAAAAGCCATATAAAATCATTGAGACACATCAAATCTTTGTCAAGATTAGGTTCCATTTATTTCATTTTTTTATATGAAAGCCTCTTCCTCCACGGCTGTCTCCAGTAATACAGCTGCTTTCCCCATGAGGTGTCTTTCACCCCTGACAGTGTCTCCATCCAGTTTTAACGCCTACTGGGTTACCGCAAGATATTACAGCTCATGCTTCCTTGGCCATGCCTCTGCTGAGGTTCTTTTGAACTCCATTGCTAAAGTTGGCTTCCACAACATGCTGTAGCTGTCCATGGAGCAGCAGTATAAACCTAGTATTTTGAAATTCGGCAGTTGCAGCCTCCATACTGTCCATAACCAATTGGAACTCAAATTTTTTTAAATTAATGTAGACTATATAACAACAGATTTTGTTAAGATAAATAAAATCTTTTACTTTCAATTATATTTTGTCATCTCTGCATATTTTACTTGCAATTTTAAGTATTTTAGCCTCATTACATCAATAAACTTGTCACTTGATTAGATCTGGAAATTTTTTATTTTTTGGTCTGGAAAAGGTCTGGTAAAGGTCTGGAATCTTTATCCCCCAAAAATATGGCAGGAACCCTGTGTCTGTTTTTTTGTTATTCCTGATAAATGATTTTATGTAATTTTGATAGTTTTATTCAAGGCTGTAAATTGTATTGAATATCTTTTGTGAAATTTTGCCTACATGACCTGAGTCTGTTTAGAGAATAATATTACATAGGATCTATAAATAGATGCTTTATATATGATTTGGCAATTATTAATAATAATCTTCATCATGCTGTTTGATTAATTTCTCATTGGCTGATGGGGTTTTGATGTTTTTCAAAGAATTCAGTAACTTCCCATTAGTTAGGCTAGGTCACATGAATAGGCAAGTTTGACACAAAATGAGTAGTGTGATCTGTACTGACCCGGGGTTGAACTTTTGAAACCACAGAAGATAATCCAATGAAACTTTAACAGGTTATATTTCATCATTAGACAGTGTGCCACATAACATAGCTACACCCCTGCCCCAAGGTCAAGGTCAAAATGGGAGATATAAATCAATAACTTGTGTCCATGTACAGGTATAGCTTTTAAAAGAAAATGAAGATATTTTAATGAATGTTTTGCTTGACTTAACAGTGTCTCACTTACTTAGTTATACTCCCTGATATCAAGGTCAAGGTCACAACAAGGGATCATGCAAGTAAATAGCCTGTTTCCAGGCTGTCCATACCCTATCATACAGTAGTGAAGACAATATCATCAAGGTCAAAATTATTAATGGGGACAAGCCAAGGTCAGTAATATAGGAAAGCTCATAAGATGTTCATTTCATTTGCAGAAATCTTGTTTTTAATGCAGTATATTTTCATTTTAAGAGAATTACTATTTTTGTTTGTGATGAATATATGCCTTATCCATTGTATATTAGAAAACTATTTAAACCTAAAAAAATTTAAAAAATGCCTTACATATTTATTGAATGTTTTGTATGCAGAAGAAATTTAAATATGGTACAACAAATTTCTCTATCCAAATTATGGGCCATATCTATGCAGTGAAATCTTGCCACTCCAGTTGAAGTCTTATTTTAAAATTAAAGACTTTGTAATATATAAATACTTTTAGTCTCTTACCTGTGTCTTATCTGAATCTAATAATTAGGATAAATTAGTATTTTTCTTATTCTTTCTCCAGTAAAACAGGATTTTCAGTGTCCAAGGGATCTCCTTGTGCGAGAGATGAAGTATTTTGCAGAATATTTGTCAACAGATGCACAGAGATGGGAGGAAGTGGATATATCAGTACACTGTGATGTGCAGATATTTGACTGGCTGATGAAATATGTAAAAAGAGGAACAAAAGAAGTCTCTGAGAAGCCCAGACTAGGTACCTTACACAAATTGTGTTCTCATCAACTTTTGTTGCCTCCAACTTACAGATGTAACAAATTCTTATCAGTTTTAGAAACCACTTTCGTTCTTCATTGGATAAATACAAAAATTAGCTCAAGGGTTTAATATTTATTGATTTGATTCAGTAATTGCATTGATGAATAATTGCCTCTAAATAAAAAGTACTTGAGAGCTTATGCTTTGACCCAGTGGCATCAACAGTATCAGAACATGGTTAGAGATTGAGTTTAAGCCTTTAACTTTGCCTCATATTTCAAATTTGTGTGTTCAATAGCATATGCCCAACTAGGCATTCATATTTCAAAGTTGTGTGTTCAATAGCATATGCCCAACTAGGCATTCATATTTCAAAGTTGTGTGTTAAATAGCATATGTCCAACTAGGCATTTATATTTTGAAGTTGTGTGTTCAATAGCATATGCCCAACTAGGCATTCATATTTCAAAGTTGTGTGTTCAATAGCATATGCCCAACTAGGCATTCATATTTCAAAGTTGTGTGTTAAATAGCATATGCCCAACTAGGCATTTATATTTCGAAGTTGTGTGTTCAATAGCATATGCCCAACTAGGCATTCATATTTCAAAGTTGTGTGTTCAATAGTATACGCCCAACTAGGCATTCATATTTCAAAGTTGTGTGTTCAATAGCATATGCCCAACTAGGCATTTATATTTCAAATTGTGTGTTCAATAGTATATGCCCATAGCCACATTTAATACTTTGTAAAACCCAATTTTATTGATATTTTAGCAATTTTTTGGAACATCTTTGACATTAAAGTTTGCATATAGTATTTGCTGTATGAAGACAGTGGGTTAATGTTTGTATCTGAAGCTTTCTTTGTTACGTGTTGGACGAAATTATGCATTTGAATTTTATTTATTTCTGTATGTTAAATAAGATGTGCCTGTCCTTATGCATCACTGTTTAGAGAGTTTATGCAAAAAACGTTTAAGGTTATGGTTTGTGGATAAGGTTTGTTCCTGCTTGTTGGAAGGAACTATGCATTTAAAGTTCACATCCGCATGCTAAATAGCATGTGCCAGGCCTTATTCAACATTGCTTTTAAGTCAGTTTCTTGGATTGTGTTTGCAACTTACTGGACAAGGTTTAGGTTAAAGTTTGTGTCTAAGGTTTTATTTATTGTATTTAGAAAGAAACAGTGCATTTAAATTTTACTGTTGTGACTTGAATAGCATGTGCTTGGCTTTGTTTACTATCTTTTTACCTCGTTTTACATTTCTTTGCAAATTTTGGGGAAAATGCTTGAGGTTAAAATGAGCATTTCAGGTTTATTATTTGTAGGAAGCATCTTGAAGTTTGTGTTTGCAGGGATTGTGTATTTCAGTTTTACATTTATAAGCATTTTCCAGCCAAAACACTTTTTACTTAATTTTTTTTACAATTTATAGTGAAAAGTATGAGATTGAAGTTTTCATGTCTGTTAGTTCAGAGGTTTGAAGTCCTTTTTTATACCTGAAGTCCACCATTTTTATTGCTTTTCAGAGGACATACAGCATTCTTTTATTCATCTGCAGTGTGAAAAAGGTGTTTAATGTTAACCTCATCTGCATTCTCACCAGTCCATCTGTTTATTCTTCTCACCATCATTTCTTGGTTTAGTTTTCATTACTCTCTCTAACTTGAAGTGCAGTGTTCTGTAACTTAGGTTACTAAGTGTAAGTGGACTGGGAATTCCAGTGGGAATTCTAAACATCATAAGAACATGAACCTTTATTATTGCCTGTCAGATGTTCTTATTATAAGTAGATCTTGACTTTAATTAGATTGTAAAGCACTGTGACTTACATTTCATGCATCCATAACATGGAGCTATGCTTTTAGGTCAGTCGAGCAATTTCGCTGGGTTATGCACAGTACCTTTGTGTGGATACTTTTTTGGTATATATGACATCATCATTTCAAATTATGTCACATTGACCTAAATTTCATGCTTCATTATCTTTTATCAATTGAAATTTTTTTTGTTTAGGACCATTTTTTGTGCACAATTTACTCTACAGGTACATGTATATGAACTGTCATTGTATTGATCATGGTTAGTAGTAATCAGGTAAATTCTCAATTAGAGAGTGCTTTGTTTTTTATATCTCAGTGACCTACTTTTAAAATTTGCAGAAATTCCAATGCAAAATGCCTGTTTCATTGTGAACCAAAATGCAAGTTATACTGTCTGCTGGGTTTTATATGATGCAAAAAAAGTTATTATGAAATCTTTAGAAGTAACTGTCTTTAACAGTTCTTGGAATTCAGTTTTAGTTTTCTCAGGTAGTGGAAGATATATCTATAGTAGGTGTACTGTTTTGGACATAAAAATAATATTCAGTATCCATTTGCCTTGTATGAAGAGGAGTTACATATATGTTGGATCCAAGTGCAAGCTGTATAGACCTAGACCTTCCATCACATAATGCTGTGGCATCCCTAGGTCTGTGCAGTTTGTTATGATTGATCAGTAGAACAAACAACATAGGCACAGATTTTCTGGTGCATAATGAGATGGCAGATCTGGGTGTATGTTTTTAGCATTGGGATCAAACTTGTATGTTTACTTGGAGTTGTTCACTTTAGACAACATATTTAATGCAGACATTTCTAAAACATGTGACCTGAAGAATAACCTTAATAAATGTCAATGTCTTTGTTGTTAAGTTCATTCTCAAAACCCATCATGTACACTAATTATGCAGAGATATATGGCTCAGCAAATATGGAATGGTAAACATGACATATTTCATACATTAGTGTGTCCTTCCTGTATACAGTTTTGATGAAATAAAAATGCAATGAAACAAGTAATTAAACAATTGCCATCAGCTTTGCCAGATACACACTCACTGTTTGTTTGCTGTACATCGAAGAGGTCTGGTTGAACAATACTTCATAGACCCTTATTTTCAGGTGGATTATGGGATGGATAATTATGTTTCGTGCTGATTACAGTTATAGTCACATTATACATAATTAAATAATGTATGTATTTTTCAATTGCAGAGCCAAATAATGTGATCTCTATCTTAATTTCATCTGATTTCCTGAAAATGGATTCATTGGTAAGATATTTTCCCCATTTTTCTATTGCACATTTCATGGGGGATTAAAGTATTGTACCCACTCATGTTTTTTTAAAGACTTATTTTTGGCTTGGATCTATTTTACTCACAAATGCAACAGAAATCTACCTGATTTGCTAACATTACTTTTCTTATCTCAGTTTGGTTGTCTCAGTTCGGTTCCCAGTCATGTTGTCCATGCACTATGAACTACTTTTAAAAGAAGAAACATTTTCTGCCAGACAGAGATTTTATAAGTACAAGCAATAATAGTAACAGATATTTAATGAAAAGAATTTCATTCATAAAGCAACTTAACATCTTGTAAAGTACTCTCCAACTTTGATAACACATCATATTAAACATTTTGAGGGAGACAGACATATGAACACGAAGTCGAGCTATCTGGGAGAGCTCATAAATGAAAGCATATCAAATAACCCAAAAGCGCTAAGGACGTCAGTTCTAATCACATGAATAAGCTGTTTGAATCCTTGCTTTTGGGCTCCGATACACCATTAACTTTATTGTAATTCATTCAATGCAGCATTGCGAATTTTATCATAGCTGTAACTCAGTAAATTTTCAGATCAGAGTCATTAAATATAGCTAAAAGTAACTAATTCATTTTAGGTATCTCATTTTAGCTACATTTAATGATGCTCATATCAAAATGTACTGAGTTACAATTTGCAAGGTTGTGTGGAATGAACTATAAATGAACTATTAAGACTGTATGGGTTAAAAATATGTTGCACTTTAGCTTGTGGGGGTAGGGTGAAGAGTACAGAAATGTCAAGTGGGGTAATATCTCTTTAAAACAAGATAGTGAACTATATTTAGAATATTCCAAAATGACTGTGTCACACTTGAAGACAAGGACATGATAGGATGTAAGAAACACAAGCAATGACAAACCAAGAATGTATGCTAATTCCATATATCCAGATAGGTATTCTGTATTTAGAGCAGTTAAAATAACAAATGTCTCAGTCACCTATATTGCCCATGTAACCCATGTGAAATTTGCACTGTTTTGTGATGGGCACCAGTTGGGGCAAAAAGCTGAGTACCTTAATGAGGTAAAAAAGACAGTGAAAACAAAGTGGCCCAAGTTGACTTCTAAGCATATCACATAAACTCAATCATGAGAAAATATTTATGATAACAGAAAACACTGTTCCAGACACAAAGGCCACATTCATCATTGGCTACAAAAATCCAAACTCTCTCAAGCACTACTGCAATCTGGCAACAATCAAAAAATGTGTAATGTGAGACCTGCATTCTTCAAATTTTGTCAGATACCCCCATTCTGCTCCAGTTGAATCAAACATAGTAAGCACTTACCAGTTGGAGTGATTCATTCATTATTCCACATACTATTATATTAGAAGATTTCCATGTAGCTTATCATTGCACTAGTAATAGCAACAATTGCCATATTTCTGCTACAGAAAATATAAATTTCCAAGAAAATCATGAACTAGAAAACAACTCCCATCATTACAAACTTCATTAGAGCTGTGTGTATGGTATTGTACCATTGGTAATGTAGAACATTTTCCCAATTTAGAACCAACAAAAGTTAAAAGTTAAATGTATAATAGATATGAATTACTTATTGTTATTTTCATATGACATCGATCAATTAAATATGACAATACAGTAATAATATTAAATATTTTCATGCTTCCATTTTCTCATGCATGGAACTTGTGTATTCAGGGTTGACAGGTCACCATACTGCCCTCATTAACATTTTCCAGTTAATGTGTGGTGTTTACAAACAAAAGCATGTTGCTCCAGATGCTTGTGTTGCAATACATCCAACACATAATAATTATAACTTTTTCTTAATTTTTTTCTTCTTTTCTTTTCTAAGGTCAACATATATAGACAAATTCTACTTAGATAATTATTACTTTTTTCTTCATTTTTTTGTCTTCTTTTCTTTTCTAAGGCCAACATATATAGATAAATTCTACTTAGATAATTATTCAGATTTTCATAAAGAGTGCAATATCAAATAACCTTTATATAATGTGAGAGTCAATAATAATATCTCAATAATATTATGTGTGTTGAATCTGCTAAAACTATATTGCAAAAAGTGGAGGGTCATTTTAATTTGATTGGAAAAAATTGGGTGAGAAAAATAAATTATGTTGGTGTTTGAACCAAGACAAGGAAATTCCAGTCATGGAGTTTCATTATTGGTCTCCCCACTTGGCAGAGCCTTGTTGGTAAAAAATAATGTTACCCCTTGACTGGGATTTCCTTGTCTTGATGCAAACACCAACATAGATTTTATTAATCCATCTCAAGTCTGTGTCATGCTATCTGCTTTCAGTTATTTAACTGCTAATAGGCTGTTTTCTCTTTAGCTCTGTCTGCCATTTGGCCTTGAAAAACTGTGGCTACCAGTATGAAGGGACATAAATGGCAATGATTATATCAGATTAGTTACCTCCCTTGGGACTGTTTGACAGCTTTTATGTTGAATCATTAATGGATGCTAGAACATCTTCTTTGTTAGATTTGTTTTCTACATATGGGTTTTTTGCATTTATGTTTATTTCATGAAACAAATGTGTACTTCCTAGTTGGACTATCACAAAATCATAAAGGTTTATCATAATAGGAAAAGGGTGTCCACAGCATGTATGCTGCAAATAGAATGGCATGCCCAACAATTTTAGACTGTCTTTCTCACATTTATGCGAGACAAAATAATGTTATAATATGCAAATGGTGTACCTGGTTCTTACAAAGTAAAAAGGTGGTGAACATGAGAAAAATCTATATGTATCAATGATATGATGACCCCTTTCCACTTCTTGTGCATGCATAATGGGGAGGGTGGGGATTAGCAATAAAATAGAAAGCAGTAGTTTCAAAGCAAAATGCATGCTTTAAAAGGAAACTTAAATTATTTTGCTTCAAATAGATTGATCTTATTTGCACTCTGGACATTCTTCTGAATCTGTTAGTTTGAATGATTTTAGTATGCCATATGTCACTGAATATTTATTAACTATATTTTAGAAATAACATGCTTGCAAATCTTAATATGAAAATATTCAAGATTAATTCAAGATACTGTATCAGCTAGGATAATTAGTACAAGTGATAAGTTGGTGCCTTTTTATTTTATTTATTCTTAGGCTTCAGATGTTGTTTTTTTTTCCTTTACAGGTACAGGAATGCATTGAATACTGTCATGGAAACATGTCTGCCATTGTAGCAACACCCTGCAATATGAACTGCATAAATGACAAGCTGGTTGGCAGGCAAGCATAGACATCTTCCTTCTTTTTTTTTAACTCTAGAACTTTTATAGGGAGCTTTGGTAGCTCAGTTTGATGAGTGTCAGACATAGAATCAAAGCATCATTCCAGTTTGACTGTTTTCATGTGCCCCTCTGAAAGGTACTTCACCCCCACTTTCCATTTTCTTGGAATGATATAGCCAATAATGTACTAAACTGTAAATTCAGTAGAAACAATAAGAAAAACAACAAGATCTTTAAATTAACTTCCAACATAGGAAATTTTTAGCCATAGTTCAAAGTTAAAAACTTTTATACCATTTGAGAAAATTAATAGCTTTTTTAGGAATACCTGCTTTTATTTGTTACTACTAAGTTCCTGACCTGGGTAAAACAATTAGTGTGGCAGATTACTTTAAGGTATATGTCATTGTTCATGTGACTAGTTTCTAAAAAATGCATATTCATGGATATTTTCTTTTGTATATCCTCCTGTGTGTTGTTTTAAAAAAAAACACAAATTAATGTAGATATACATTTAATACATACCTTCTACACTATTTCAGATGGAGGCTTCCAATCATATTCACTTGAATTGCATGTACTTTGTAAAGTGTTTGAATATTTCCCTACCCCCTCCCTTTCCATCCCCCATTACCATTATCCAAGCTGTTTGCAGTTGGATTCACGTGGTATATATTCAGATAGGGTAACAACTTAGATAAAGTTTTAAAAGTGAAAAAAATGTATGGAGTAAAAGCAAGCAATGAAAGGAAGTAAACTAAGTTCTTTTTTTCCCCCAAGGATATTTAGATGAGGATGATTCATCATTGGCACTCACCTTTAAATATAATTATGCAATAATTAGATAAGTATGCTTGATGTTTCAAAGCAGTTGCCATTTTTTTTCCATGAAAAATACTGACATGCACATTTTTCTGGTGTACCGGTAAAGGGATGCACTATGAAGTTTTCTGTTTCTGTTCTGAGTCCTTTTCACATTTAGTCAGTTATTAACTTGCATTTTCTTTTATGATTTTTCTTCACCATTGAATTTTCCCCCTCATCTAATAACAGCCTAATTTGTTGATAAACTAACTGCATTTTAGATATTCCCTTTATTAAGAAATGCAGTCCCTAACATAATTTTTGCAGACTTGAAAATACAGTAATATTAAGGGTATTATTCATTGCAAGAGAAAACCTTAGAAAGCAGAACAAGCCCCATAATTTCCAATTGCCATATATAATGATTTATTGAAAAGAGTTACTGTCTGAAAGAATTTTGATCCCCAGCGGAGATTTTAACAATTGCTGGCACCGCCATAAATTATAGCCCCACTTCACAATCATCGCTATCCTAGCAATTTGCTTTTTGCAAAATACTTTTTCTGGAAATTATTGGATTTTAAACAAATTTGCTATATAAGCTTGATATTGTTGAGACCTCAGAAAAGTTCAACTCCTTGCCATCTGTGTTATTGTCTAGAGGAGTCATGGCCCCTGATTGCATGTACTCATAACTCATGTTGCCATTACCCTCCTTTACCAGTGGATTTTGAATTTCAACCTAATTTGGTATGCAGGTCTATACTGATGACATCTTGAGTGACTTTGATTTCCAGCATTCCATGATGTCATTGATAGGAGTTATGCCCCCTGGATGCTTGCTCTTCTGAGTTTGGTTGCTGCAGCATAACTTTATCATGAATTGTTGGATTGCAGCCAAATTTGGTATGTGACTCTATGTTGATAATACATTGAATGATTTTGTTTGTGGTGTTCCAAAACATCATTCACACTAGTTACACCCCCTAATAGCCCATCTTTCCAGCTTTGATATCTGAAGTAACACTTTACTAAAAATTGTTGGATTTCAACCAAATTTAGCAGGTAGGATTACATTTGGTGAAATCTGAAAGAGATTGATTTCCAGCATTCTATAACATCATTTAAAAGAGTTATAACTGCTGATTTGCAATCCTCATCATTTTCTGCAACATTACTTTTTTTAAAGCTATTTGGATTTCAATCAGTGAAATCAAATTTAGCATATACCTTCATATTGATGAAATATTGAAATGGTTTAACTGATCTCCTTCTACATCAGTTACAAAAATCATAACCCCCTCATTGTCTGTCCTCCTGACTTTGGTTTCCATTGAATATCATTAGCAAATTTGGTATGTGACTTTAGGTTGATGACACCTTGAATTGGTTTCATTCAACAACATTAGTGTAGAAGAGTTATGGTTCCTGACTTCATGTCCTCCAGATTCTGGTTTCTGTAGAATTACTTTACCAAGGATTCTTGGATTCCAACCAAATTTGGCATGCAGCTTTATGCTGATGAGACATTGAATGATTTGTTTTTCCCACATTCCACATCATCATATGGAGGAGTTATAGCCCCTGAATGCTTATTCTCCTAACTTTCATTTCCATTTCAAGTGCCTCTATGTAATGCCCAACTGAGAGAATTGTAGCTAATGGAACCCATGTGATGCATCCATTTCTAATAGTTTAAGTTTCTTTAACTTAAGGGCATTTTATCCCTTACAAGAAAATGTCAAAGAACAATATACGTTAAGAAAATATTTTCAGGTATCATATGAAATAGGAATTTGAATGTTGAATAAACATAGAACTTATTTTCTTCAACAGGA
The DNA here is from genome assembly GCA_028554795.2 of Sinohyriopsis cumingii. Classification (NCBI taxonomy): domain Eukaryota; kingdom Metazoa; phylum Mollusca; class Bivalvia; order Unionida; family Unionidae; genus Sinohyriopsis; species Sinohyriopsis cumingii. The sequence continues at coordinate 101,533,687 of CM068841.1, read as the reverse complement.
TTTCAGATCTCTTTACTCACAATGAAGCTGATGATATCAAAGATAGAAAGGACAAATTTAAAAGGTAAGATCAGTTAGAAAGAACACATTTAAAAGATACTGTCAAAACATTACCATATTTCTAGTATGTTATTACCTTTTTGTTTCAGTCCAAATAAGTTGTCCAGTGAAGCTTATCTAAACCAACCATTTGTAGCACAGCAGTCTGGTCTCATATATATTGATTCCCATAAAGCCATTTGAATAGTGACCAACCTCTATAAAATAACAAAACATTTTTGTCCTGATTTTGTAGAGTTTCAGAAAGTTTCACTGTATTATTTCAAGTAATTAACATAGAAATAGGTAACCATAATTGAATGCAGAAGTGGGAGTAATAGAAAGATGATAAGTATTATAAGAAAAGTAGAAATCTGTGTTTGTAAAACAAGTATTCCCATGCTTCCTCAATTTGACCTTCATTCCAGTTTTTTTTCTCTCTTGGGTAGGATTTTGGGTAAGAACTGCCCAAGGGCAAATGTCAGATGGATGTGTTTTACTTGTCTTTTCAGGTCCAATAAATATTACTAGATGGTTATATTGTGGGGATCTCAGTTGCTTCCAAACTAAGACCTTGGGATTAAGGGTAGACCTCAGGGTTAATATATATGTGGTAATCGGGTAAAGATCTCAAACTTTCCATGTTATGTCACAGGGAATAATTCCCTAAAGTTGGGATGAACACTGGGAACAATGCCAGTTGCATGTAAACATGTATTTATTCATATCCAGTAAGTTTAGTTATGGTTATAAGTGTAATTATGGTTGTACGGTGGGGATCTCAATAGTTTCCAAGTTATGACCCACAGGAAAAGTCTCAAGGGACAGGGTTGGGTTATAGGGGACATAACTAGTTCAAGTATAAATTTGTATTTTCCTGGTTCTATGGTAGAGAACTCATTAGGTTTGATGCTATGACCCAGTGACTATGTCCTTGGGGTGGGGAGAGACTGCAGGGTCATAATCAGTCACATGTATACATTTTTCTTTTCATGTCCAGTTAGTTTATTTATGGTAGGACTAAGTTGGGATGGGGGGGTTAGCTCTTAAGGCATGACCCAAAGGTCCTAGCTTGACATGTTTACACTTGGTTTATTAATCAGACAAGCTAATTCTCAGAGATGTGAGACAAACAGCAATGGAGTTATGTATCAGTTATGTAAAAATTACATCTACTTTCTAGCCCCACCCCAAGGAGCAGGATCAAAATTCTAAAATAATTGGAACAATCTACATGCATAGGATTATCACTGGCTCTCAAGTTTCAAACTTTAAGAATGTAAAGAAGGTCATGAACATATGTGCATATTTATTGACAGACACAATATCTCTCTGCTTATTCGAAAGAGCAAGAGTAAAATGAATAATTACACATATAAGTACTATCACATTTACATGTGCATAAGGTGCACCTTACTGTGAGTAACATAGATCAAGGTCTGTCACCACATATTATAATTCACTGTTGATTATAATGAATGGTGTAGACTTTAATCTCTCAGTGCAGTTTGCCATAGCAGATCGGTGCTTTTGCTTTCTACATGTGGGTACATGTTGCATATAAAATATATATGATTCATTTGCATTTGTATTTTGTGGGTTCTAATGGCACTTTTAATTTGTTAATGGCTGTATCATACCAAGGAAATGGGAGCAAAGTGGCTTTCCCCAGGACATACAGAGGCTGACAACCTGGGTTGGCCTGGACGGGATTGAACCCGGATCATTTAGATCACAAGTCAGATGCTCTACCAGCTGTGCTACCTCAGCTTCCCATATGAGATGTTTGAACTCTGAAGAAAAATATAAGCACGTTTTTATCAGAGTACATTGATCATGAAAGCTTTAAGTGTATATGTGATATCTGTAGATCTCATGAGACATGATACATCAAGTGTGCTGATATCACAGACATAAATGATGACATGGCTTACATGATCAGCCTACTATACTGATTATGTGTATATGTGATATCTGTAGATCTCATGAGACATAATACATCAAGTGTGCTGATATCACATGGACATAAATGATGACATGGCTTACATGATCAGCCTACTATACTGATTATGTTTCTCCTTCAAATACGTTCCCCGATCACATTAATGTTAGGGATATAAGCCTGCTACCTCTCGAATCCAGCCCTACTGAAAGACGAAAATTCGTCTTTTCGGTCTATCTCGTATAGACCAAAGGGCAATAACTCTTGCCCCTTACCTCCCCTTGCCACCGCCAGGTGTCACTAGTTTTTAAGCTTCGCTTGTACTGATAACACGTACATTATACCTCCAAATAATCCAAGCCATCATAGTGTTAAATTGGACCATCCGAAGTTAAATTTGGATTTATTGTGTTGGACAATCATTCTTCTACAGGTTGTATACATTATTTTAACAATTTTTCTCAAAATTGAGTGACTTTATCACCCTTACGGATTTCGTTTACTGAAGACCATGTTACACACGCTATCGCGGAACTCGTGTTGTTAATTAAGAGTTAACGCGACACTGACTAATTTCGCTTACTCCATTAGTAACGGTTGTGGTATTAGTGAATTAATAACATGCTGAATTGCTAATTTGTGCTTTGTTTTCTTTTCTTGTGTCGTTTCAGTAGAAATGTCAACCAAATGCATGAAATGCAAAATGTTCAAAGCAAAAGAAGACAACCATGACTCTTGTATTGTATGTACCAAGTGTACATCATCTATACCATGCAGCGTGTGTAATACTTGGACAGAGCAAATGTGGGCTGATGTAGTCCCGAAGGCAGCAAAAGGGAGGGATAGACGGAATAAGTTGAAGTTGAAGAAAGACAGCATTGATGTCCTCAGTATACATCCGAAGACAGCCTCCATTGCGAACCTTGTTGGGGACGTTGGGGTCCCCCGTCCACCTAAAGTTCTTCGTTTGCAACCGTCAGCCACAGTAACATCAGCGGCAATGGAGGGAAATAATGTTGACAGGGTACAACAGTCCAACTTTGAACAGATGCGTCGTTTGGTCCAGGAAACGACGACGCAGCTATTGACATCAGGCCAGATATTACCCTTATTTCCCTCGCTCGCTAACACAGCTTTGTCTGACTCTTTGGGGGAATGTTCCCCCAATTTTAGGCTGCCCAATGGGCGTAAGTCCCCCCACATGTCCGAGCATGGCCTTCGGGCCTGTAAGTCAGGATGCATGGGGTTTTTACCGGATCCATCAGATCCATTTCTTTATACAATCTCTACGTCACCAGCCATCCAACTGTCCCAGCATGGGGACCCTATTGGTAAAACGATCCAACCAAACATGACTTACGGGGATTTTAGTGATAAATCCGTCCGTCAAGCTGTACCGCCAGCAACATACCAATACTATGGCGGAGATTTTAGTGAGAAATCTGTCCGTCCAGCCAGGCCATTGGAGCAGCTGGTACCGGTGATAGCAGGACTGTCGCCAACATTCAGACCGAATACAAGCCAGACAAACCAGCTGGCAGGGCTGACCGGCCATAAGTTCACAGCTTATCCACAAGGGAGAGTTAGTGACAGTGTTAAGGATGACGGAATCGCGTCATCTATGCCACCTGGTATGCTCTATCCAGAAATGCAAGCTATTACAGAACACGACTCGGCACACAGTGAGGGTGACGAAACTCCTGCAGATCCAACCATGGAAAGGACTGAGTTTGGCTTCAAGGCGGCAGTGGAAGAAATTTATAGGGTGTTGGCAATTTCAGAATGCCCTCCACCTCCTACCGCCACTCAAGACACCAAAGTTAAGGTGTCTGTAGATCTTGACGGGGAGGAAGAGACGCCGTCCTTCCAGCTCCTTCCCCAGTCGACAGAAATTAAGGAGATCAACGATCGTCTATCAGGACGAATAGGTGATCCGGGGAATACTAAGGCGTTCTTTCAGAAAGCCAAATACCAGCGACGTTCTCGGGTCGCTGGTACAAAACTCATTCAGATGCCTTCAGTACGGATCTTCCGGCCCTGGACAAAAATATGGCAGCAGTTCACATGTCCACTCCACTGTTTTACAATGTGGACAAAAATGTGTTCCATGCCACATCAAAGCTAGTCCGGAACATAGTCGCTACGTCTTCAGTGTTAGACTTGGCTTCATTAGCCATTGTCCGACTCGCAGAAAAATCCGACAATGACCATGCTTGGGAAGCGACAACCCGGATTGCTAGAGTTATTAACAGGGCAGCTCACCATTCCATGGCTAATGCGTTGACTGCTTCTGCCAACTTAGACCTGATACGACGTGACACATGTCTGCGGTCCACGTCGCTCAAGCCCCATCATACTCTGGCTTTACGGATGACTCCATTTGGGTCGTCTTTACTCTTTGGAGGAAAAATTGAAGAAGTTCGGAAGTAGGCAGCTCAGGAACTGCCCCTCCAACTCGCCGCCCAGCCCTCGCAGGCGTTTAGAAAAAATCAGCCCCTGCCACAGCGGAGGGATGATTGGCGGACCAGGGACAAGGGATCCTTACAATCAAATGTGCAGTATAGATCCCAACCCAATGCCAGGAGACAACAGTCTAATCAAGCTAGGAGGCAACCATACAGAGGCGGTAAGAAACAAAGTTTCTCCGTCTTCAAGCCTCCTAACTCTAAAAATTGACATACCCTCTCCACCACCCGCAGACAGCCTACCTGTGGACGGCCGCCTCCTGCAATTTCAGGACCGCTGGACCACCTTTTTTCCTTAGAACAATTGGGTGATCCAGGTCATTTCGGAGGGACTTCGGATTTCATTTATCCAACCCCCTCCCCTGTCCTCCTCTCCCCTCTTCACGGACATACCGTCCAATCGGGAGAAGGATACCTTTCTACAACAGGAGATACGGTCACTCATAGAAAAACGGGTGGTGGAGATTGTGAAAAACCCGCAATCGCCGGGGTTTTATTCCAGGCTGTTTCTTATCCAGAAGGCAAACGGCAAGTTGAGGCCGATCATCGACCTGAGTCGCCTCAACCAATACATTTTACCACTGAAATTCAAGATGGAAACGGCAAGATCAATCCGTCTTTCCATCGAGTGGGACGAGTATGCCGTCAGTCTAGATATGACCAACGCATGTTTTCACGTCCCTATCCACCCCGCGTCACAGAAATTTCTCTGATTCGCTTACCGTGACGCGGTTTATCAGTTCCAGGTCCTACCCTTTGGCCTCAACATCAGCCCTTGGGCTTTTACCAAGGTTATGGATTGCGTTGTCACCCTGTTCCGCTCGACTTCATCTACAGGGATGGCAGTGTACTTGGACGACATACTCCAGAAACATATGGTAAGTTCTATTCTGCTCAAAGGCAGAAACGATCTTTTAGCACTTTTAGATCATCTAGGCTTTCTCGTGAACTGGAAAAAGTCTGATCTCCGTCCATCTCAGCATTTTGTCCATCTGGGTATGGAGTTTCTCACTGATCTAAATCTGGTACGGCTTCCTCGCGCCCTCGTAATCCGGATCGTCGAACTCGTCGAGTCCGTTTCCAACAGGACGTGGATTTCAGCGAGAGAATTCTTGCAACTCCTCGGATTATTCAATGCGGCGGCAGACTTGATCCCGCTTGGCCGTCTTTTTATGCGTCCCTTACAAATGACGTTACTGGCACAATGGTGCCCCTTTTCAAGTCCCCTCAATCAAACAATAATGATCACACCCGAGATACAATCATTCCTGAGTCAGTGGCACAACCCAGGTTGACTGTCCACGGGGATTCCTCTGGAGATGCCCCAAGCGGAGATAACGGTATGTACCGACGCCAGTACCTACGGTTGGGGTGCCCACCTGTTGCCGGACTTCGCTACAGTCAGCGGCATGTGGGAGCCAAAGGAGAGGTCTCTCCACATCAACCTTTTAGAAATGAGGGCTGTCATCAATGCCTTTCATTTCTGGAAGGATCAACTCTCAGGAAAAACTGTCCTTATTATGTCAGACAACTCTGTGGTGGTGACTTACCTCCTCAAACAAGGGGGCACCAAATCACCAGACCTGTGCATTCTGATCTGGCAGTTTCTACGTTGGTGCGACAACCTCCACATCAACGTACAAATCAGACACATTCCCGGCAGACTCAATGTCTTGGCCGACACTCTATCCAGGAAAGGTCAAGTCATTCACATGGAATGGTCACTCCATCAATCAGTCTTTCTTCGGATTTGCACACTTTGGGGGTGTCCGATGATCGATCTTTTTGCGACAAGGTGGAATCACAAGTTGCCCACCTTCGTCTCTCCAGTTCCAGACCCAGAGGCTTGGGCTGTGGACGCTCTGTCAGTCAGCTGGGAGGGGTTGGGGGCATTCGCCTACCCTCCCACGGTTTTGGTACCAAAAATAATCAAGATGCTTAGGGGTCAGAACTCTCGGATGATTCTGATTGCCCCTCTCAGATGGAACAAGTCCTGGGTTACCAATCTACTCGATCTAGTGATAGATCTACCCAGGAAGATTCCAACCAGCCCAAATCTTCTAAAACAACTGCGGTCACGGGTGTTCCACCCCTGCCCAGATCGTCGTCTTCTTCACGCTTGGCTCTTGTCCAGGCAGCCTTGCGAGACAAACAATTTAAACCTTCGACTGTGGAGAGAATCTCAAGAGCAAGAAGGCCCTCCACTCTGAAGGCTTACGAGGGAGAGTGGCGTGTTTTCAGGGACTGGTGCCATATCAATAACATCGTCTCTTTGAGTGTCTCAATCCCTCAACTGGCCGACTTTTTTCTCTGGCTTTTCGAGGAGAAACAGTTGGCCCCAATTACTATCAAAGGCTACCGCTCCATGATATCAGACACATTCCACCATCATGATAGATGTGACATTGGGCATAACAAAGATCTATCAGATCTTTTAGCCAATTTTGATTTCAATCGACCAAAATCCCTCACCCTGTTTCCGAAATGGAATCTGTCCTGGGTTTTAACATGGCTCAATTCAGACAAATTTGAACCTTTAGGCCACACTTCGTTAAAGCTACTATCATACAAAAGCTTCAGCATGCAGGGTGAGCAAGTTACATGCCCTTTCCAGTGGCCTGAACTTTCTTCAGTTCAGATCAGATGGTTTGGTGGTCCTCCTGACACAACCAGGCTTTGTAGCCAAAAATAGGTTACCTTCCATTGGCAATCAAAGAATTGTCATTCGCTCGCTCTCTTCCATAGATAAGTCAAGAGCAGCAGCCATGCAAGATCCTGTTCATGCACTCAAGCACTATTTAAAACGCACAGAGGCATGTCGGGACACACGTAAGCGCCTCTTACTTCCGGTCAAAGCTGGTAAACGGGATATCACCCCTCAAGCCCTTGCTTCATGGCTGAAGTGGGTTATACGCTCAGCGTACTCTGAGGTCTCACAAGATCAGAGTCGCCTCGTGAAGATTACGGCTTATGAGATTAGGGCAATCTCTGCGAGCCTGGCATTGGAACGCAATGTTTCGATCTGAGATATAATAGAAGCTGTTGGCTGGCATGCAGAGTCAACCTTCTCCAGTTTTTATCTCAGAGATTTGGATTCACAGAGGCAAACCTTGAATCTGGTAGGTCCGGTGTCGGCAGCCCAGATGACCACCAGACCCATCTAAAACAATCAGCACAGCCTATCAGCTTCACTGGATTCGCCAGTGAAATTTTGTAGGTAAGAAGATTTCAATAACTATCTTCTTAACTGTATATAGGGGTCACATATCACGTGACCCTAGGCTGTGTTGCTGATGAAATTAGGAGAATGGGTTATCGTTCAAATGGGGAATCCAGCCATCATTCCCTAGAAGGTACCCGGGGTGGAGGTAGGATGCTCAGCATTCCCTCCTCCTATTACTTATTCTTCTAACATTAATGTGATCAGGGAATGTATTTGAAGGAGAAAGCAAATTTTTAGTAAATTGTGTTTCTCCAAGAATACTTACCCGATCACATTACTTAAAAACCCTCCCAACCACCCCGCTATGCGAGCATCCTCGTATAATATATATCGCTCAGCTTAAAAAACTAGTGACACCTGGCGGTGGCATGGGGAGGTAAGGGGCAAGAGTTATTGCCCTTTGGTCTATATGAGATAGACCGAAAAGACGAATTTTCGTCTTTTAGTAGGGCTGGATTTGAGAAGTAGCAGGCTTATATCCCTAACGTTAATGTGATCGGGTAAGTATTCTCGGAGAAACACAATTTACTAAAAATTTGCTATCTTCTTTTATATCTTTATTAAATAGATAAGTGTAGGAAGAGTTAATTGCTTCCCTTAAATACTGCTATTGCTATTAGTAACTTTCACTAATATTGTATGCAATCTCAGCACTGCACTGAAATGAGGAAGACCAGGCCATGTATTCTTAAATCTTTGTCAACAAAAAACTCAAGCCTGGTCCATTTGACATTCTGTAACTTTATGTAGAACAAAGTTGGAATCATGAATATGTGAGGGTCTTCTTATATTTGACTTCCTTGTTGGCATGTAAAATTTCTGTGAAGCACAGATCATATCCATTTTTAGCACTCTTAGCTTGAACTCCAGTTTTGTGCACAAAAAATGCCAAGAATATGGGACCAGTTGTGTTTACACCTTTCACAATCCCACTGCTTTCAACTGGGGCATCTTAATTTAGTCCTGTCTTGCCCATATGTTCATCCATATATTCATCTGTCCCAGGAGGCTTGTTTGTGCAAATCCTAATTAATGTAGATGATTGGTAGGCATGTCTGTAACCATATTTTTAAGCATTTACTTGATGTGATTAGATCTTCATGTCACTATAGCAACCTTTATAATGAATTAATTTAGCTTTTCAGAATTGTTGGGGTTGAAAACATTGTTACCACAATTACACCATAAAAGACTGGACATAGACAAATGAAATTTGGCAGGTTTTTTTGGTATATATTTAGATGATTTTGCCCTCTTAAAGTTAAAAATATACTTAAGATGTTTTAAGTTGGATTTAAATTTCATCCAGTCAGATTATTCTGTTCTAGACTTAACTTTTAGTCCAGTCTTAAGTTCTGGTGCTGAAATTGAGCCATTAGGTTTTTGTGCCATAAAAACAATTTTTCCATTTTTTAATGAACTTTTGAACTTTTTGGGTGAAAGCCTCATTACTACAATGAAACCCTGCTATAAAAAACATGAGCTTGGCTATAGTGGGCTTCTGGAATTGTACAGTAATTTCAACAACTTCTTGAAGTACACTAATGCTTTCCTTAAAGGTGTACTAATACCTTAAAATAATTTTTTCTGTAACTTTGTAGGATGTGTTTTTTCTTTTAAAAAAATAAGTTATGGCCGTGCAAGCTCTGTTCAGGATAATATTTTGCATGGATCATGTGTCCATGTGTTTGATTGGCAACTATTAGGTTTTAGTGCTTAGGCTATTACTTCTAATTTACACCCTTTCTCTTAAATTCATCATGAAACTCACACGAATTGCCATGATTATAAATATTGTTGTATTTTTTCCCCAGCAAATTATTTGCCAAGAAGATTGAAAGACTATTTGAGATGGACTTCAATAATCCAGATTCACCAGAAAACTGTTCAGCTCTATTCAGGTAAATCTCATCCAGTATTACGTTTTCTCATTGCACACACATATACCCTTTTTTGTTATTTTTTTCCCACCTGCTGAGGGTGCGATATATTTATCATTTTTGCACTGTCAGCCTTAAGATTAATTGATTTTGAAAGTAACTTATCTTATACACTATTCTCTGTGTTCAACTGAAACTCTGGTCTTTTCATTGGATAAAATCACATAACATGAACAACAAAACATTTGGTTATTAGTTCATAAAAACAGAAAGTAATTACTTATCTATTCATATGCCATTCTTGTGTTCTTTGTAAATAATGTTTAACATGTAGTTCTGCTATTTATTTCTCATGTACCTTAAATTTATCCCCAGGTGTAATAGGGTTTCATTTATTGCATGCATGGCAGCATTATCAGAGTAATAGGATCTCCTGTGTTGCCAGCATGGCAGCATTAGCAGTGTACTAGGGTTTCCTGTATTGCCTACATGCCAGCAATGGTAGTGTACTAGGGTTTCCTGTATTGCATGTATGGCAGCATTAGCAGTGTACTAGGGATCCTATATCACCTGTATGGCAGCGATGGAAGTGTACTTTGATTTCCTGTATTGCATGCATGGCAGCATTAGCAGTTACTAAGATGTCCAGTGTTGGCAGCATTAGCGGTGTTCTAGTTTCATGTATTGCATGTACAGAAGCATTAGCATTGTACTAGGCTTTCCTGTATTGCATGCATGGCAGCATTAACAGTGTACTAGGATTTATGTATTGCCTGCATGGCACAATTAGCAGTGTAATAGGGTTTCATTTATTGCCTGCATGGCAGCAATAGCAGTTTACTAGGGTTTCATGTATTGTATATATGGCAGCATTAGCAGTGTACTAGGATTTCCAGTGTTGCCAGCATTACAGCATTATCAGTGGACTAGAAGTTCCAGTGTTGCCAGCATGGCAGCATTAGCAGTGTGCTAGGGTTTCCTGCATTGCCTTTATGGCAGCATTAGCAGTATCAACATTAAAATTCTGTGTTATAGGTTTAGAAGGTCATTCATGTTGTACACATGTTGTAGTATTCAACTAAAACATTGGTATGATATTACTATATACCTGAAGTTTGTACCCTTCTATACTAGGATTTTCTTTTAAACTGCACAGTCATGATGATATCCTCAGACGAAAAACCTGTTTGTGTAAAACACTCATTTGGTCTATCAGCATTATCTTTGCTTGACTTCACAGACATGTTTCAAATATTGAATGACTCCTGACCCTAATGAGAAGGGATGTAACTCTTTTCAAAGATAAACTTGTTCTTCACACAAGATATTCAAACAGGAAATTTGCCAGGGGCAAATTAGAATGGCTATATTGAAGTGAACTGGTGACCAGTGGTATGTAACAATGTTTCTGGACCTATGATGGTAAAACTGGCAGACAAACCAACATAAAGAGAGAGGGAGAGAGTAGAAACAATTGTATGGTCTTTGTCAAGCATAATAATGATTTAGATCAACTCATCATATCTAAAATGCTTTAAATGTTTGAATTACCTCTTGTTCATAATTTGACATCATTCACTGCTCCAGTGACCTAAATGGTTAGAGCATCTGCCTTGAATGTGGGAGCTGAGTCATACCAAAAACCTATAAAAATAGTACTAGCAGCCACCTCACTTGGCACTCAGCATTAAGAGGTTAGTGTTAGGACTGGTTGGCCTGCTGTCAGGATAATGTGATTGGGTGAGATATCATGTTACATGTCTGTGGTATGATACCCCAGTGCTGGACATTACTATAAATTGCCACAATGCAGCCATCATAGCGATATGACTAAAATTGTTAAAGCTATAATAAAAATTATATTAAAAAAACACACACTAGTTTCTCTTCAACAATTCCCCATGTACTCAAATGGCTGCACTTTCACTGTCTGGGTTGCTATCCATGCAGTGTTTATAGTTCTTTATTTTCTTCATTTAAACCACTTTCACTTTTAAATCCTAAGCTTATCTTTACTTTTTTATATAAATAATATGAATGAAAATAAAAGCTATAAAACCCCAAAGTTTTACAATATCCAAAAGGGTTGTGAATACTTTAACTTAGATGCAGAATACATTTTGTATCAGTCACACTGGGGAGGGATGTGAACAGTTCACTACCTTCATCAAAACACAGTTTCCCGTAGTGATCCTAAACTCCATGCTGGCCATCTTGAAATTCTTATTATTACTATTACAAACATCATGCTGATGATAATGATAGGTACAAACATCATGCTGATGATAATGACAGATACAAACATCATACTGATGATAATGACAGATACAGACATCATGCTGATGATAATGGCAGGTACAAACATCATGCTGATGATAATGACAGGTACAAACATCATGCTGATGAGAATGATAGGTACAAACATCATGCTGATGATAATGACAGGTACAAACATGCTGATGAGAATGATAGGTACAAACATGCTGATGATAGTGACAGATACAGACTTCTTGCTGATAATACTGACATACTAACTTCATGCTGATGATAGTGACATACTAACTTCATGCTGATGATGACAGGTACAAACACCATGATGATGATGACAGGTACGAACATCATGCTGATGATGACAGGTACAAAAATCATGCTGATGATGACAGGTACAAACATCTTGCTGATGATAATGACAGATACAAACATCATGCTGATGATGACAGGTACAACCATCATGCCGATGATAAGGACAGATACAAACATCATGCTGATGATAATGACAGATACAAACATGCAGATGAGAATGATAGGTACAAACATGCTGATGATAGTGACAGATACAAACTTCTTGCTGATGATACTGACATACTAACTTCATGCTGATGATAGTGACATACTAACTTCATGCTGATGATGACAGGTACAAACACCATGATGATGATGACAGGTACGAACATCATGCTGATGATGACAGGTACAAACATCATGCTGATGATGACAGGTACAAACATCTTGCTGATGATAATGACAGGTACAAACATCATGCTGATGATAATGACAGATACAAACATCATGCTGATGATAATGACAGATACAAACATCATGCTGATGATAATGACAGGTACAAACATCATGCTGATGATGACAGGTACAAACATCTTGCTGATGATAATGACAGGTACAAACATCATGCTGATGATAATGACAGATACAAACATCATGCTGATGGTGACAGGTGGAACCATCATGCTGATGATAAGGACAGATACAAACATCATTCTGATGATAATGACAGATACAGTTATCATGCTGATGATAATGACAGGTACAAACATTATGCTGATGACAATGATATATACAAACATGCTAATGATAATGACATACAAACATTATGCTGATGATAATGACATATACAAGCATGCTAATGATAATGACAGATACAAACATTATGCTGATGATAATGACATACAAACATCATGATGAAAATGACAGATACAAATATCATGTTGATGATAATGACAGATACAAACATTATGCTGATGACACTGATATATACAAACATGCTGATGATAATGACAGATACAAAACATAATGCTGATGATAATGATAGATACAAACATTATGCTGATGATAATGACAGAAGCAGATCATGCTGATGATAATGACAGATACAAACATTATGCTGATGATAATGACAGATACAAACATAATGCTGATGATAATGATAGGTACAAATGTGCTGATAAGAATGACAGATACTAGCATTATGCTAATGATAATGACAGATGCAAACATGCTCTCTGTTAACATTCTTTTGACCTTATTGCAGATGTTCAGTGTGCAAGAAATTGCTTACCAAGACATTGGAGAGGAAGGTCAGATGCTCAACTAGTAGGTCAGTAGTATACTTTTCTCATTCAAGTAGATTTAAAGACATTTTGCACTGCAAACTTTGCTCAGCTGAGGGTTAGTTCTCCCATATATTGATCTCTTTGCTCAGAATTAGAAAGTGCAGCTCTCTCATTGTGCTATGGTAGTTAGAGTCCATAACTGCCAACCATGTTATGCACATGCACTGATGTTATTGTTATAGTGTTTAATGCCATTTTTCAGCAGATGATAGGCTATACATGGCGGCCTGTATTAATGGTCGAGGAAGAACCTGAGAGAACCTCGGAAAGAACCACCGACCCACGAGAAGCTACTGGCAAGCTTTCTCATATATCCACATTGGCCAAGCCCGAGATTCGAACCCACACAGACAGAGGTGAGATGGCAGTGATCCGTGTTGGACAGCACTTTAGACCACTTGGCCACTCAGGGCCCCCACATGCACTGAACTGTGTTATATTCAGAACTGTGATATGTACCAAGCCACACTATATTGAGAACTGTGTTATATTCAGAACTGTGATATGTACCAAGCCACACTATATTCAGAACTGTGTTATAGTCAGAACTGTGATGTGTACCAAGCCACACTATACTGAGAACTGTGTTATATTCAGAACTGTGATATGTACCAAGCCACACTATACTGAGAATAGTGTTATAGTCAGAACTGTGATATGTACCAAGCCACACTATATTGAGAACTGTGTTATATTCAGAACTGTGATATGTACCAAGCCACACTATATTGAGAACTGTTATATTCAGAACTGTGATGTGTACCAAACCACACTATATTGAGAACTGTTATATTCAGAACTGTGATGTGTACCAAACCACACTATATTCAGAACTGTGTTATATTCAGAACTGTGATATGTACCAAGCCACACTATATTCAGAACTGTGTTATATTCAGAACTGTGATATGTACCAAGCCACACTATATTCAGAACTGTGTTATATTCAGAACTGTGATATGTACCAAGCCACACTATATTGAGAACTGTGTTATATTCAGAACTGTGATATGTACCAAGCCACACTATATTCAGAACTGTGTTATATTCAGAACTGTGATATGTACCAAGCCACACTATATTGAGAACTGTTATATTCAGAACTGTGATATGTACCAAGCCACACTATATTGAGAACTGTTATATTCAGAACTGTGATATGTACCAAGCCACACTATATTGAGAACTGTGTTATATTCAGAACTGTGATATGTACCAAGCCACACTATATTGAGAACTGTGTTATATTCAGAACTGTGATATGTACCAAGCCACACTATATTGAGAACTGTGTTATATTCAGAACTGTGATATGTACCAAGCCACACTATATTCAGAACTGTGTTATATTCAGAACTGTGATATGTACCAAGCCACACTATATTCAGAACTGTGTTATATTCAGAACTGTGATATGTACCAAGCCACACTATATTGAGAACTGTTATATTCAGAACTGTGATATGTACCAAGCCACACTATATTGAGAACTGTGTTATATTCAGAACTGTGATATGTACCAAGCCACACTATATTGAGAACTGTGTTATATTCAGAACTTTGATATGTACCAAGCCACACTATATTGAGAACTGTGTTATATTCAGAACTTTGATATGTACCAAGCGACACTATACTGAGAACTGTGTTATATTCAGAACTGTGATATGTACCAAGCCACACTGTATTGAGAACTGTGTTATATTCAGAACTTTGATATGTACCAAGCCACACTATATTGAGAACTGTGTTATATTCAGAACTTTGATATGTACCAAGCCACACTATATTGAGAACTGCATAATATGCAGAACAAAGATTCAGTGAGCACTATCAATTTTTTTTAATAATGATGTTTTGAAAAGGATATGAAGATGTAAGAATAAGTTTCACCTTGTTTTCTTTCAGCCATATTGTTATCCATTGTTATGACTTTAGTCATGTTTTTTTAGTAGCCAACATTACATCTGGAATTGTGTTATAATTGTATTCATAGAAATTTTTTAACTTTAAATTAATTCCATTGAGAATGCTTCCTCCAGTGTGAAGATTTATGATGCCTTAGATAACTTTTGCAAAGTATATATTGTATTCCTCATTATAATGCTGTCTATGGGATCAATGGAGTATACAGTTTTATAGTGAGACTGCCTTGTGATGGAGTGTATGATACAGTAGTTCCTTATTATAATGCTATCTGTGGGATCCATGGAGTATACGGTTTTATAGTGAGACTGTCTTAAGAGGGAGTACATGATACAGTATTTCCTCATTATAATGCAATCTGTGGGAGCCATGGAGCTTACTGCTTTATAGTGAGACTGCTTTATAATAAAGTACATGATACAGTATTCCATCATTGTAACACTATCCATGGGAGTCACAGTTTACTGTCTTATAGTGAAGTACATGATACATATAATGTTAATATCACTGTATGAAATGGGATCCATGACCAGACTTGCCATGTAACAGGAAGCATGTGATAATGAAGAGCCTTATTGTGAGAGAGTGCTGTATATAAATTGTGAATGATTTTCTACATTAAGAATTTTTTTCTTATTCCATTCCCCATCTCATTGTCGTTTGTAGAATGACAATTGATAAAAGAGGGAATCTGATCTACTGTCACGTGCGGGACCCTTCATTTGATGTCAATGAATACTTGCTGGAGCTAAAGTCACAGCTTAAGAATTGGCGGGATGTATACTGGAGACTATGGGGAACTGTCAATTACCTAATATGCATTCGGTGTGGTGAGACATTCATGTGCAATGAGTATGGTCACTGCAAGTTTCATCCAGAACCTCCACGATATGAGAACAGCTCAAACTATGCCCCTTACATTGGGACATATCCATGCTGCCATCAAAAGACACTGAGATTTGATCCTACACAGCAAAACAAGGTGATATTTTATGTTCTTGAAGCTTAATTGCACTTTCTTGCATCATAATTCATATAGAACCTAAAGAAAGTCATTTTTTCTTGTAGTCATGCAGGTCTGTGAAAACCAAGGATTGTTAATGTTGATATTGTATTGTTCTTTTGCAGTATGTTGAACTCAGTTTTACAATATGGCATGGGAGTAAAATCACATCATTATGGCATGGAAGTAAAATCACAAACATGGAAGTAAAATCACATCAATGCCAGGCAGGCTGAAACCTATGACTGCCAGATTCCGATACATGTTGTCTAAACAAGCCACAGTCTTTTTAGCGGCCCTAGTTTTTTCTACTTTTCCTACTTTTTTGTCACTTTCCCTTTTTTTCCCTATTGTTTCCAAAATGGCCCTACAGTCCCTACTTTTTTATGTTGAAAATTGTATACACACCACATGAAGGGTTGTAACAAAGCAAATTCAGCTATGGTCTCTGTGATGTGAGGCCGGGTGTTCAAGGTTTATGTGACATTTTAGATAATTTCATGTATTGGTGCCATATGGCTTCAGATACATGCATCAGAAACTATATATAGTAATTACATAAAACTGATAGGAGTAATACCATTACATTATTATAATTATGAATATTTATGAATATGTCAACTGCCAATAGAACAATGAATTGTTTTAGTTTCTAAAGCGTCACTAAGACATGGCAGTCAAAGACAGTGTAGTTAGTTTGAAACAGCTCTTCTAAATGGGCATAAGAACACATGCAAAGATGTCTTCACACCATAGTGGTCATCTGTTCAAATCATAGTGGTCATCTGTTCAAATCAGAATGGTTACAAATGTTGCAAGTCAGTAACCTCAGCTTTGCATTTACAATTTTAAGGGGCAGTTCAAAACTTAATATCAATCTTTAGGATTTTGTCAGTTTTTGGTGAAGCTTTGGAACTAAAAACAAATTAATTGCTTGTTCTAGTGCCAATTGATTAAATATTTTTACCTATTTGTAATTTCAACACTGTAATCTTGGTACTCCTAAGAGTTGCAATAAATTTATTGTTTCTGCTGTGCCCATTTCATGTTATGTGGCTATAATATATGGTGCCATGACCAAAGTGGGCACATAGAAAATAACAACATAGACACATGACTAAAGAGAGAGAAAGTATGAAAGGTCATGCTAATATTCAAGCTTCCAAAAGTAAGGTAAGTAAAAGTTATATTATTTCAGTAATTTACATAAATTATTAGTATTTTTTCAGTGTTTTATCTATCCATGCGTCATGCATCAAATATGCAGACTTTTCTGATTTGATGCACAAAAATAGTCACCAATATGTAAATTGACGCACCCCAATGTTATATTTTACTTATTAACAAAAAACAAAGGTTTGGTCTAAAAATCCGGTAGGTAAATTGGTGCACCCCACTACATTTTTTGGGTGGTTAAAACAAAATTAAGGTTTGGTCTAACTACTTTAATGACTAGATTATAACTCTTCCAAATAGAAAACATGAACACATCAGTTTCTTACGCTAATGTTATCATAACACATAGGGTTTAAACTGAGTGTGGAGCCTGGAGCTGACCTTATGTGACATGTAACTGTCACATCATTGGTAGCAACAGGATGTTAGAACCATAAAATCACCATACCCAAGAAAGAAGAGGAAAATAAACACATGATTTGAAAGTGATTCTCACAAGAAACTATTATTTTATGTGCACCATTGTCACGCAATGAAGCAACAATTTCCATTTGCTCAATTTTATGCCTTGCATTATTCCAATATATCACGCAATGAAGCAACATTTTCCATTTGCTCAATTTTATGCCTTGCATTATTCCAGTATACTGTCAGCCTTTGATTTAAAATGGCTTCCAAGGCAAAAAAAATAAAATAGATCTGAAACAAATGAAATTATCTTTTGGACCATGTTTATGAGCGACCAATGATAATAGAATTGTTATCAAAATGGTGGAGCCTTCTTCATCCAACGATAAGGTAATGATTGCTCATAAGATAAAATGTAGTTTGTGCAGCAATGGTTGGAAACACAGCTGGCTACGTTTTCAAAAAGAAGTTAAGTCAAGCGAAGAATGTGACAGTTAAGACGCCTTTATATTTTGCCATACATTTACAAAGGCTAAAAAAAACACCAAGGCCAAACGTGCAATCAGAACAGTACACTGGCAAGGCATGCTGGGTTGCCAGAACACAAACTGCTGATTTAAGATCCACAACACTAGGCAGATTTGAATGCAGATTACAAAAACATTCTTCCAAACAAGACATAGCAGTGAAAGTGCAACTTAAATGTGTACATTGGCTGAGTGTAGAAGACATCCCTTGTTTTAAAATACTAATCTCTTCTTGCTTTAATACATGACTTAACAGCTGAAGAAATTGATGCCATTGTCATTTTGAAGAATTCTGCCAATCAGTATGACTCAGCTACTACCTGTTCAGAGTTACTGGAACGCCTATCAAATGTTGTTGAGATTAGTCTTATAAATGACTGCAAAATTCATTATTTGTGACAGCAATGCAGATGAATTGAAAGCACTGACATAGCCAACAATAAACGCTTTGTCATATATGCTCAGATTTTGTCTGATGACATAAAACTTTCAACAAGATTTTTAACAAATATATAATGTTCAGATGCTTCTGGCAAGGGAATTGCCTTATTGGTTTTAGTCACATTATATAACTAATATTTTCGTTGTGTATTTTAACAATGTAATTATATTTTAAAAACTACTGAAAACTGATCATCGGCTTGAAAAAGATTCATAGGTTTGGATTTTGACTCACTGTTTTTTGCCTTGATGAGTCAAATAACTTACATGAAGCCATTTGTAGATAAAACTGTTTTTTATTCATATACTATGTACCTTTTGTTCCTACTTTTCCCCCCACTTTTTAAATAAAAAGTATCCCCACTTTATTTGTACTTATTCACAATGAGTTGGAAACACTGAAGCCATTTAACCCATTTGCTTTTCAGCATTCCAACCTTAAATGGCATACAAATTAAATTTTATCAGTTTGGTCTCAGGTGGTGCAGAGATCTTGTGCATTTAACATGTTAATAATCCTTATTATATTTGACTCCATTTTGTTTTCTCTAAGGCAGGTTTTATTGCTCAAATAATTATTCATCCTTTTTTGTTACTTTATTCTTTACATTTGATGTCTTTACCATTTTTTATTTTTTTTAATTACTTTTGCAGAGTCTTATTTTTACTGCATAAGAAAAGGAGGTTTTTATTAAAGCCTTTTTAAATCTTTCATATCTAGTTATTATAACTTTTTACTTCTTGCTAGGCCATGAATTGCTGGATTTTCCGAGACAAATAATCTTGATATTTCATTGGAGTGAAATATGATAAATATTTTAAAACTATCTATCAATTGACGTTGTCGACATTATGTCCAAGAAATGGTAGTAGTGATAATTTGTTTGCTTAGCACATGGATGTCCCCAGTTCAAATCCAACTCAGGTCAAATACATTGTTTTCTTCCTTTTTTTAAGAGCTATTTTACCTTAAGCTTGGAAGGAGAATTATATGACTACTTAGATTTTCTCTGCCAATAAACACAAAACACAGCAAACCATAAATGGCAAACTACTGACATTATCACAGAGGATACAGAATGAAATATGCTGCTGTAGTATGTTATACATATTGCTAGACAATGTTTGAGCATAAATTAAAAAGAAAATTCACTTTCTCCATGTAGAAACCATATATATTTCATCTGTTGGATAAAAAAAACTTTTACTACTTTTTCACCCACTGAATGAAATATATGTTGTCCAGTCTGAGCAAGTAAATATCTTAACTCTGTTGCCATGTTTATAAATAACTACATTTAAACGTATGACCTTTAGAGAAGTTGGTACATGTGGTTTTATTGCATAGATATGTATGTGGAAGGGATGTATCCCTGAAATGAAGAACTCACTGACATATTCATATTCATCTGATGTATAATGAATTTATGATAGGCTATGAAATCAACACTGATCCTATGCATTTCTGAGGAACTGAAGTGACTAATGCTACAGTCAATATAGTCATTTGATAAATCAAGAAAAAAAAGTATGTACATATTAAATTTGTATATGGTTTTACAGCATGTCGGTGCATTCCTGCCTATATTGGGTTATATATAGGTATAGTTCTAACAATGTAAAGGAAACAAAATGCTGAAAACTTTAATAACAAAGACCCTTCCACATAAGCGTAAATTTATAGTCCTTGAATATAAAAGGCAAAGATCTTGAAAAGGTTAAAAAAATAAACATTAAAAATGTCAATACTCTATCTTAAAAGGAGAAAAACTTAGGATAACATTTATCAGAAAGCATTACAAAAATATGTGCATTGAAATGCAAGGCTCGGCTGGGCTAGTGAATTTGCCATGTGGTTTATAATAGTTTGATAACATGCTTGTGAAATTATATTGAAGTAGATCTGGATATCTTCAGTTCTGTTTAGTTTATATTCTTTGCATTGTGTGCATACTTACAAAGATTACACATACATTGAAAAAGGTAATTATCAAATGTCGTAAAAGATCAGATCGATAAATATATATGTATAGTTTATGCAGTTTATGATTAAATTGATATGCTTCAATTCTGATATAGGGTTGCCGAGTGCGAGATCATGTTGTGAATATGATAAGCCTGAATCCAGAGAATGACAATGAATCTGAGGATTCACCTCCAAACAAAGTATATGAAGATCTTTTAGCTCACAGGGATGCAGTCTGTGTCTCATACCAAAGACTAACAGATGCCAGGTACATTATCAGTGTCATAGGTGGCCCAATATTGTCTTAAATAGAAGGGGCCATTTGTTGCCAGGCAACCATGCTTTGAAGCAAGTCTTTTACTGTTTGATTGTTGTTGAAGCTGGTGGTTTGTTTTACAAGCTTGACTGGTCCTCCAGCTTTATCACATAACTTTCAAATCCAAAAGTTTATTTTGTTATTTCCTGTTTTCTTAGCTTTGTGGTGGAATACATTCAGAATATAAACCACGTGTTACAGAATTTTTCTTCTTTGATTTAAATATATTATTTTCAAATTTTGACAGCTTAAATGATTTAAATGCCATGCTTAAAGTTTTATATTAGAAATTCTTCAATGTAACAAAACCCACTTTTGGTTTATCAATAGACATGACTAAATTATGTCTTTGTAGTGATTAAATTTTTTTAATGAATACTTTATATCAACACTAAATTATTTTTATTGTAAGAAGGTATCATTATGCAAACTTTATTGCATTCCTTTTCTATAATAAATTAGGTATTAAAAAACTAAATTTCATATTTCAGAAAAGGAATAAATTGATTTAAAGCATTCTATACCAGAAAAATGAAAAAGAAATCCTTTTACTTTATTCCGTATCTTTGAAATCAAGTTTTTTTGTAGGAGTATGAAACAGTTTTAGTACCATAAAAAGACCCACAAGCTTTGCTTTTGTTTACAGTTCATTTTCTTTTTCTTTTTGATATTTCAGAGTTGTTAAATTTTGCAATGTTTGCTGTGCAGTGTTCTTTTGTTTACCTTTTTTTGTTGGTACATTTCTGTTTTATTTTTTTTCAAATTGGAAACCAACGTATTGGACTATTTTTCATTGTTGAAGACACTTTATTTAAATTTGAATTTATTCTTTGGAAAAGACACCAGTTTTGCTTAAAGACATTGTGCAAGCACATATCATTATCTTTGTCCTTTGATATGCCCATGTTCAAAAGTAAGACAAACCCTAACTTTGAGAAATTTGTCCTTGGATAAATGCCCATGTTCAAAAGTAAGACAAACCCTAACTTTGAGAAATTTGTCCTTTGATATGCCCATGTTCAAAAGTAAGACAAACCCTAACTTTGAGAAATTTGTCCTTTGATATGCCCATGTTCAAAAGTAAGACAAACCCTAACTTTGAGAAATTTGTCCTTGGATAAATGCCCATGTTCAAAAGTAAGACAAACCCTAACTTTGAGAAATTTGTCCTTTGATATGCCCATGCTCAAAAGTAAGACAAACCCTAACTTTGAGAAATTTTTCCCTGGATCAGTGCCCATGCTCAAAAGTAAGACAAACCCTAACTTTGAGAAGTTTTCCCTGGATCAGTGCCCATGCTCAAAAGTAAGACAAACCCTAACTTTGAGAAATGTTTCCCTGGATCAGTGCCCATGCTCAAAAGTAAGACAAACCCTAACTTTGAGAAATTTTTCCCTGGATCAGTGCCCATGCTCAAAAGTAAGACAAACCCTAACTTTGAGAAATTTTTCCCTGGATCAGTGCCCATGCTCAAAAGTAAGACAAACCCTAACTTTGAGAAATTTTTCCCTGGATCAGTGCCCATGCTCAAAAGTAAGACAAACCCTACCTTTGAGAAATTTTTCCCTGGATCAGTGCCCATGCTCAAAAGTAAGACAAACCCTAACTTTGAGAAATTTTTCCCTGGATCAGTGCCCATGCTCAAAAGTAAGACAAACCCTAACTTTGAGAAATTTTTCCCTGGATCAGTGCCCATGCTCAAAAGTAAGACAAACCCTAACTTTGAGAAATTTTTCCCTGGATCAATGCCCATGCTCAAAAGTAAGGCAAACCCTAACTTTGAGAAATTTGTCCTTTGATATGCCCATGCTCAAAAGTAAGACAAACCCTAACTTTGAGAAATTTTTCCCTGGATCAGTGCCCATGCTCAAAAGTAAGACAAACCCTAACTTTGAGAAATGTTTCCCTGGATCAGTGCCCATGCTCAAAAGTAAGACAAACCCTAACTTTGAGAAATTTGTCCTTTGATATGCCCATGCTCAAAAGTAAGACAAACCCTAACTTTGAGAAATTTTTCCCTGGATCATTGCCCATACTCAAAAGTAAGACAAACCCTAACTTTGAGAAATTTGTCCTTGGATAAATGCCCATGTTCAAAAGTAAGACAAACCCTAACTTTGAGAAATTTTTCCCTGGATCAATGCCCATGTTCAAAAGTAAGACAAACCCAAACTTTGAGAAATTTGTCCTTGGATCAATGCCCATGTTCAAAAGTAAGACAAACCCTAACTTTGAGAAGTTTTTCCCTGGATCAATGTCCATGTTCAAAAGTAAGACAAACCCTAACTTTGAGAAATTTGTCCTTTGATATGCCCATGCTCAAAAGTAAGACAAACCCTAACTTTGAGAAATTTGTCATAGACAGGAGGACCCCAAAATAAACATGCACCCACTTCTGACACGGAGTTGAACAGAACTTTGCAAACATTAATGTTGTTTTTTGTAATTCATTTAAAAAGTGTTTATAATTTATGTTCCTATTTTTATTGGCCCGGTGGCTTGAAAGTGGAATTCACTTGATAAATCAGTGCAATAATACATAAATTGTTGATATTGTTTCCTGAAGTCGTGTTTGGTCCTTCCCCTTAAATCAGTTAGCAATTAAAATTTACTTCAAAACCTATTAGCTGTCCATAATTCTTTGATTAAATAAAATATTAACTTATCACACTGAGAAATATTCACTGTTCCCGCTGTTTCAGATTAGAACAGTAGTTTGTCAGAGTGATCTTGTATGGCCTTACACATGTTGGTTGCCTGCAAAGCTGAAGTTCATTGCCAGTTCAAAACAGCATTCAAAAACCTGTTTATCTTTTCTAGCAATTACATCATCAAAGTTTTATGTGAAGGATAATCAGAAATTTACTTTTATCATATCTAGGATGACAGATTGGAAAGAAAATTATTAGAAAGTGTAATGACTTTTATATACACTTACTTTTGCAGCTAATATGTAATGACTTTTGGAATACCCTTGCATTCATGGCTAAAATGTAATGACTTTGGAATACCCTTGCATTCTTGGCTAAAATGTAATGACTTTTGGAAAACCTTTGATTTCATGGCTAATATGTAATGACTTTTGGAATACCCTTGCATTCATGGCTAATATGTCATCCTATTCTAGTTTGGTTAAAAACTGAACTTAAAATATGAACTGATCCCAGTTTGTTCGGTCTGGTACCAAAAACGTGCTTCTAACAAATCACAAAAATAATTACATTCCAATGCATGTAAATTGAAAATAATATAAAACACATGTAAACTGACAGTATCATTCAATTCTAGATTATTATTTAAAATAAATATTTTAAAGTGGATTCGATTACATTTCCAGGTGCAGATTTTTAGTACCAACTGCAAATGACTAGAATGGACTTTTCAATAAATAAAATGTGATATGCTCTAGAAATGTTTTATGAAGAAGATATTTCACCTAATTAATAATGAAGTGCAGTATATCCAATATTTGAGGATTGGACTTTTATTTTATAAAGACATGCACTGTATCTGACACCAAATCACTCATCCACTTTTTTAAAAAGATATTAGGCAGGCACCCTGGTTTTCTCACTATAGAAATATTGTAACCTGAGGATGGCTTCTTCTTTAATATCAAATCATTGTGGTTTTTTTTGTTCTTTGAAACTTTATTTTTACTTCAATTAAATATAAGCTTTATAAAATGTTAAATAAAACTGATTTTAAGACTGAACACAAAATGGTTGATTTGTCTCACCTGTCAATTGCACAGGTAAAAAGTGATCTATAAAACAAATTAGTGAAGCATTAGACAAACAGCAGTTTACCTTGGCATAAGTCCAAAATTAAAGCAGAAAGACATTTTTCTTGAACCATAGATTAAACAAAAAAGTCAATATGCCATCAATAATTCTATACATTAAAACAATTTATGTGCATAAAGCCGCATGAATTTTTCACACATTATCTGAACAAACTAAAATTAAACTTTTAAATCTTGTTATTATAGGTATGATTGACATTCTTTTTAGAGAACTTTACTGTTATATTTAAGTTTCTGTTATTATTTTTATACAATCCTATGGTTTATTGCTGTTATAGCTGACAAACAAGAGTTAAATCCCATATTTGTCAGAGGGATGGGGAGCTTCAACTTACTGCTCATGTTTCTAAAATTTGGATAAGTTAATTTTTTTGATGCAAAATAAAATATTTATTCAACTTCGAACAAGTTTCATGACTTAGAAGAATTAGTGTCATCTTAAAATTAAACATTTTGAATTAGACTGTTCATGTATATAGAGATCTTGAAAGACCCTGTCAGAGTTACCTCCCCACCTATGATTCAACAGCAATCAAATGATTAGAGAAATTCTATTGCTAATTTAGAGAATGGTTGCCTGACACCATGACTGTCTTAATGTACAGCCATTTATAAAAAGACCTAGATGAAGATAGACAAAGATTGGCCAAAATATCACTCTCAATATTTACTGTTCAGATTGTCTGAAATTTTGTTACAGGGACAATGAACTAACATATCAGGGTTTCATAATGTGAACACAGTAAATGAATCTTCACTGTTTTTGATAATTTTTAACAGTGGTTGGTTCTTGTAAAAACAGTATTTTCATAAATGTGATATATTCAGTTTGCAATATACCGCTCCGGTGGCCTAGTGGTTAGAGCATCCACTTCGGATGAGGGAGGTCATGGGTTCGATCCCTGGCCAAGTCATATTAGAGACTTACAAAAATGGTACTAACAGCTTCCTCTCTTGACGCTCAGCATTACTAGGTTAGTGTTAGGACTGGTCGGCCTGGTGTCAGGATAATATGACTGGGTGGGACATCATGCTATATGTCTGCGGCAAGATGCACCGGTTCTAGACATCACTATAAACTGCCATGCTGCAGACATCGTAGCGATATGACTGAAAAAATGTTAAAGCTATGTTAAAAATCCAAATCACACACACACACACACAATTTGTAATATATATTCTCAGATATGTACATCTGGGTTCAGGTGTCAGTTTTTGGCTGACAGCCATGTTTTATTTTTTTATGTCTATTTAATTTTTAGCTGAATGCAAGATAAGTTTTTCTTGTATTTAAATGACTGCTGCACAGAGAGATGTGATATACTGTGAAATTACTTTTATTTGTAGCATACCGATTTCATTAAAAAAGATATTTTGTTATAAACCACATTTGAAGACCTATAAAACAGTTAATCCATGGGGGGGGGGATAAAATCTTCCAAAAAATAGTAGATGTATGAATTGACTACTGGTGTACTACAAGATCTCATCAGTAATAAACAATTTCACTTTTCAGAATCATCTTTCAGTTTATTTCTAACACTTAATTATTAATATTAGTTTAACTCTTTATAACAAACTACTGTCTGAATTAGCATCCACCTCAGATGTAGGAGGTTTTGGGTTCAAACCCTGGCTGAGTCATACCAAGGACTTATTAACAGCTGCCTCACTTGGCGCTCAGCAGTAAGAGGTTGGTGTTAGGACTGGTCAGCCAGGTGTCAGGATAATGTGACTGGGTGGGACATGATGCTATATGTCTGCAGTAAGATGCCCTGGTTCTAGACATCACTATAAACTGCCACACTGCAGACATTGTAGCGATATGACTGAAAATTATTAAAGCTATGTTAAAATCATAATCACACAATATCACAAATAGCTTGCCATACAGGCCATTTCTAAATATAGCTGAATTGGAACAGAGGTCCTCTACCTACTCTCTTCTTATTATCCACCTTTTTAATGCTGTAATATAATAATTTTGAGTTTTTGCTTATTTCAGTTGTTGCATTTTCTTTTTCTGTTTTTATACTTAATATCTTGGTGGTAATAATCAAGTGAGGACCCTGAGTTTATTTAGAAATGGTATTGCAAATTGCATCATTGGCTGCTCTGATTTTTCCACTTGGGTGGATCACAGAATAATGTTAAATTGACATTGTCCGTGAAGCAGATGCATATGCTGCACAGAATTTATATCTCATTTAATTCCTCAGTTATTCCTTATAATAATTGCATATATTTATTTAGCTGAAAACTTGTACAATAATGATCAGTGATTATTTCACTTTATTAGTCTCCTATTCAGTATGCACAGGTTCTGTGAATAGTTCCCTCTCCAGACCAATGTGAACAAGGTGGAATAATTGTCATTCATGTCTGCTTTTTTAATAAACATGTTTTCAAGCTGATGCTGATTGTTGCTCTGGAAACAAAACAAAAGCAAGTTAAAATTTCAAAGTCTTTTTGGAATCTTGAGGAAAACATGTCACCGATGAGAACACCATACATATATCTAAAATAGTGAAATAGAATAAGATCTTTAATACAAGGCAATCTTAAAGGATAGAAACACATGTTACAAATTAAATTAATAATATTTATCCTTGAAGTTTGTGAAAAACCAGTGATTTGCCAATAAGTATTGGGATGAATGGTATGTAAGTACAGTAAAACGTCAGTTAGTCAGATCCTTGGGACTGTATATCTAGATAATTGGTTTTCTAGATAAATAATACATATATTTGAAATCATGTAGTAAGGGTATGATTTCACTGGTCCACATGGCATATGTATAAATGACACTTAACTGTAAATAATTCCGAAAAGAAGAGAAGATATTGAAGACAAATGCAAGTTTTGATTCCAAGAGACTTTTTGTTTTTTGTATAATCTAGACATGGACATTGTCTACAATGTCATGCGAAAGAGTGAATTGATTATATTAATACTTAGATGTCAATTTGCCAATCAGGACTGTATTAACTTTACACTGGGTCTTTTAATGAAATGGCTGTACATAGGTCATCACCCATAATCATGTTGTTTGGATTGGAGTGTACTCCCCATCACCCACCATTATATCCTCCAATATGAGCAACATGTATGTAGGCCCAGTCTGTAGTGCTCTTACGACTCCCCTTCCTTCTAACTCTCTTCTATGTGACATTCAGTACTGTATTTGTTTGTAGATAAAACACACCCAACTGTCAACATCATAGACTCAGATTTGCTATCACATTATGTACTGACAGATCAGGGTTAACGTTTTCCTTTTGATTTAAAGTGAATGATTTAGACTCTGAGGTAATACCTATACATTATATGATGGCAGAGCTGAATTTATCAGGGTACAACAATTCCAGTTTTGACCTATTTGCCATGCAACGATAATGCAGGCAAAATGGTCTCACAATTTATAATTGTGTTCTTTGTGATACTTAAAGATTGGGCTATTACCATGCAATTTCACTTGCCCAACAAATTTGCCCTGATTTATGGTGTTTACAGTTGGTTGCATGTTTTCATGTGGGCATGTATGGTACATGTCACCACTTGTGCTGGGCAGCAAGGTGTAGGGTCTCAAATTTACAAATGCTACATTAATCACTGGATGACCACACTTGAATTTTTGTAATTAGTACATGATAAACTTGCTTTACTTTCAGATAGGCAGGTGTTTTTCTTCTTACATCCATCTTATAAAAACTTAGAGCAATTAACATTTTGAACTCTTGACTGTTGATGAGGGGCCCTTAGAAATAAACACAAGAAACAGGAGGAAACTACCAGGTTTTAATGAGGGCCACTTTTATATGCTTTCTCTGGAGATCAAATATGGGACGTCAGAGATGCAAAGTACACGTGGGAAAACATTGCACTATCCAAGCCTTATTTATCAATGGAGTTCCCAACATACAGAATCCTGTCCCAGTCAAGAGACTTTCAATATGAGAAACTCAAAAATTCAGATGAAACTTGATTTCTCATCACTAGTATCATGATCTATTTGTTGGATTGATTAAATTGTCTCTCTGGAATATTATTTTTTGTGAAAAAATTCCTTAGTTGAACTGAAGTTTCTAGTTATGTCACCTGTTTATGTGTGCTACATAACTCTATGCTTTTGGACACCTGGTTTAGATATATAGATTTAAAAATATGACAAATTATTCAAATCAGTTATTCATCTTGTTCAGATAATTTCAGTTATCAGTGCTTAACGAGTTTATAAAATGATATGTCATCTAAATATGTGTCTATGATGTAAAGAAGGTTCCATTTTGATTTGTATATTTGGGTAGCTTACATTTAATAACAGTTGACCAGTGTTGCGTCTTGAGTGTAGGCAAGTCATGCAGTTTCAGGTCATAGTCATGTCATAAATTTTTTTCTCAATGATAAGACAATTTAAGGTTTAGAAAAATATTTTTAAAAAAATGAGATATTTGGTAGATATGGCTAATTAGCACATTTGTGCTAGATGTATTCTCTGTAATTGCAATCATGTAGGAGAGCAATGTTTCTGAACCTGATTGGTTAACACAAGTTTATTTGCAGAATATGTTTATTGCATTGAAAGTTGACTTTGTATTACATTTAGGCATGATAAAATGTCCTTTCTTTTACAAGTGGAATAAATGCCAGCTTTCATTTGTATTAAAATGTACTAGATATCCCTTGACTATGATGAAATTCATGTTCAACCTAAGAAATATTCATTGTTTAGCCATTGTTCACAGTGCATTGAAACTGCAGTCTTTAACAGTCATTCAGTTTTCTCTTTTTTTACAAAACTTGATTCTTTGGACAATATAATAGAAAATCCTCTAAAAAGTTTTAGAGATAAATATTGACAGAGCAAAATGTAATAACAACCTTTTTTAAATCATTAGTTAAAGACTTGAATAGAAAGCATCAGAAAGGCCAATTCTTTTTATTCTCTAATGCTTTCTTCCAAATTCTAGCTAATTACTGACATTACACCAGTCCTTCTTAATTTGAGGAACTGTAAGTGACCATCAAGCCTCCATCATCAAATTTGACTTCAGTTTTTAATTTGCATCAAATAATTAGCAGTATGTTATTTTCAAAACAATTTCTCTACTTCATATTTTAGCTATGGATATAATGCTGACAAGTCTGATGGACCAGAAAAGTAGGAAAGGATTTTGAGAATTTCAATAGCTTGATTTTAAATTAAACTGAGAATTTTGATAGCTTGATTTTAAATTAACATTTTTTTTAGCTCTACTGCGCACAGACCTAAAGAGCTTGCGTGATGACCAGTTTTCCATTGTCAGTCCATTAACCAAAAATTTGTCATTGCTACTCCTAATATAGTACTTAGTGGAATGCTGTTAAGTGTTGACTGTGAGGTATAGTGAGCTATGAAAGAAAACGATGCAATTTGGACATCAATTACTGCCAACTGAGTGGCCACCTTGAAAATCTTGTTATTGTTACTCTTTTTGAATGGATGGTTCCATGAACATGGACTTCTTATGATGTGTCCTTGGTTCCAAAAGAACATGATGCCAATCTAATATGGCTCCTATGTCAGCAATCTTGAGAACACTGTTATGACTACTCCTCTTGGATGGATGATCAAATCAATATTGGGGTTTTCACCATAAGACTTCTAATGATGTCTAGTTGGTCCTAATTGAAAATGGTGCCAATCTGATATCCAATCTGGCCACCACTTTAGCCATCTTTGAAATCATATTGCTTTTTTTTCTAAACAGAAAGTCATATCGACAAGGAGTTTTCACCAGAAGACTTCTTAAGGAGTCTAATTGGTCCTAAATGAAAGTGTTGCTGATCTGACCTATATGACTGCCATGATGCCACCTTGAAGATCTTGTTTTTACTACTCCTGGATGGATGGATGGCCATATTGGCATCAGGTTTTCACCTAAAGACTTTTGAAAATCTGATTGCTACTCAACAGGAGAGTTCTTAATTTGTCGAGTTGGTCCTAAATGAAAATGATGTTGATCTGACATTCAGTTATGGCCACCATGGTGGACATTTTAAAAATCTTGTTATCACCATTCCAAAATGAGTGGTCATATGAACATGAGGTTCTCACCACAAGAATTATTATGGTTTCTAATGGGTCCTAAATCAGATCATTCATTCAGTATGGTTACTATAATGGCTGTCTTGAAAATCTTGTTATTGCTTTGGAATGGAGAGTCATATTGATACAGGGTTTTCACTAGAAAACATCTTACTTATGATGTCTGGTTAGACCTAAAGAAATTGGTGCCAATCTTACTTCCAGTATAACTGCCACAGTGGCCATCTTGAAAATCTCATCATTGCTGAAGAATATCGGAGATTGTTTCAGCACTCATTAATTAAAAAGAAGAAATGGGGAACTTGTATTTGTGGAAATTCTTTTCATCCAGTGCAGCATCATTCCCTTGAAGGACACTTCTTTTTATTTAAGGAAACATAGCTGATTCATTTTTTTTAAATATGAAATAATATGGTCTGGTTTGTGATTGGCATTTTACCTTCAGACTTGTTTGCTATTCCTCACACTAACAGATCTTGCTACTAATATGTATTAACAATAATTAGATTGAGTTTCCTTTGCATTTGATTTTTAACACAAATGTATGTCGATCGTTTAGCTTCAAATCCATTGTAAAATATTGTGTTATAAGGTTTCATCAAGAAATTGTTCTTTTAAATCTCACTAGTGTCTCCAAAATCTTAAATAAAAAATGATTTGAAGAGCAATGAAATAGAGATATATATAATACAGGTTTTGCATTAAAAATTTCATCTTTTCTCTAAGGCTTTAAATCAAAGAGCACTGAAAATATAGTTTATTTACGGTTGAGAGGAAATAAATTTTAAGTACTCCATTAAATATTTTTGTGTGATCACTAATAGCTTGATATGAGAAGGATCAAACCACAGACCTTAGACATGCAGAGTATATTCTCAATTGCCAACTAGTTGATGTACTTACTTTTGCATAGTATGATTAGGCGACTGGTTGATGGACTTACTTTTGCATAGTATGATTAGGTGACTGGTTGATGTACTTACTTTTGCATAGTATGATTAGGCGACTGGTTGATGTACTTACTTTTGCATAGTATGATTAGGTGACTGGTTGATGTACTTACTTTTGCATAGTATGATTAGGTGACTGGTTGATGAACTTTTTTTATTTTGCTTTGTGTATTTATGCAATTAGTTGATGGATTTTGCAAAGACTACTGATATGTTGCTTGGGATTAAGTCATTTATTCTTAGATTAGTTGTAAATTTTGGTTGGAAGTTGATGATTTATTCCCAGATTTGTTTTAAGTACATTCTTAAAAGCAGGGCAGAGGAGATAACAGATAAATTCACATCTTGTCTTGAAGATCTTTTAAGGTTTCTGTTGGTCTTATGTCTTTTTAATGGATTACTTAATCAACATTGAAATAAATGCACATTATTAAACTCTAGTGTCATTTGGAATCACTGAGAGAAAAATACACCCATTGTGTAGTAAGTTCAGTATATAGTTGGTTGTTGGCTCTTTATTAGTCTGGTAAGGTTGACTTTATGGAGGCATTGAATTTTGGTAATCTTCCCAATGACTCACTACCATCCTGCCCAAGATCACAGAGAATCTATAAAAGAAACACTCCTCAAAACTGCTGTATCAAAACAATGTGTAGGGAATCAGTGTTACTTTGGAAGACTTTGGTCAAATCACTGTTGCATTTGTAACACCTTGGTCATATTAATACTGCAGGTGTATCAGGTATATACAAATTTCTGAAAGGTATTTGACAGCAACATTCTGTTATTTTTATTGACAATATGGTTGTTACACAAAGACAGGACCATTTTTGACTTTAAGCTAAACTCCCACTTTTGACAACTCTAGCAAGTGCTTTATAAAAACAAATACATCCACACACAGTGACTTTTCAAACAAGATGTATATCTTCTTTCATCTGGTTTTGTTTTGAAATAAAAGCAGTATTAAATTTAATCATAATTCTACAAGGTGTATAGTTGTCACTTTTGAAGACCTTATATTTTTTAACATGAGACATCAAAATGAGACCTTACAACCTGCTGCAAGTTTAGATTTAATAACTAAAGGTCACAATAGTAGTGATGACTTAGTGCCCTTACCCCTCCATCATTAGTACTAGTGAAAAGCACTATAGTACTGTGCCTATTTCTGACACTGTAGTAGTCTTTGTATGGACACAGGGTCTTTCTCTAACGTACACCTGTAGAATCAGTCAGACGCATGCAGTTTTGATAGTATGTTCAATAACACCTGTCTGTTATAAGATGACTGGTTTAGCAAAATATTTTTATGCACCATATTTTTAGAAATATTCATAGGGAATGAGCATGTTATAAAGAATCATTCTAATGTTTTTATGTAGTATATTGTATTACATGTATACTATTTTTTTATAAGTTGACTGGAAGTGAGGAATTTTATACAGTATTTTTTTATTACGAATGAATACCAGTCTTTCATTTTAAAGCACTGTATTATATGGTTCACAAACATGACTTTGTATTTTTTTAAAAATATGTTTCCTTATCATCGGTTCTTTTTATGAACTATGACTAGGTATACTTGGAGTGAAAATTGATATTACCATAATGTGACTATACTAATCCCACAGAACGATAACGTTTATACATCTGTACTTTCAGTTTTCATGCACTCTACTCACCATTGAATAATGGTTACTTCATTTGATTTTTTGACATTGATAAATTATCTATTTTTATGTAAATGAAGCAAAATATTCAATCATTCTTATGTATTTATTGCCATGTGCCATCTCTAATTAGGACACTGATTATTTTGATGTTTAATTAGGACACTGATTATTTTGATGTTTAATTAGGACACTGATTATTTTGATGTTTAATTAGGACTCTGATTATTTTGATGTTTAATTAGGACACTGATTATTTTGATGTTTAATTAGGACACTGATTATTTTGATGTTTAATTAGGACACTGATTATTTTGATGTTTGATTATTAATATGTGTTTGTTTTTGCATATGTGATGTCAGCAGTAGAAGGTAGGTAGTTATGTATGTCACGTAAGTTAGTAGCTTTGACCCTGATGTTTTTTTTATGTCACCTCCATGCTTTTATCTCTATCGATTATGCACTTCCTAATCTCTCACAATGAAATTTGTATCAAATGTTGAAATGTATGCTAACTACCTTTTATTGTAGAATGAATGTAGCTTATTATATAAAAAATCATCATGGGCTCTAAGTTAATTGCATAAAAATCATCATGGGCTGTAAGTTAATTGGATAAAAGTCATCAAAGGCTGTAAGTTAATTGCATAAAAATCATCATGGGCTGTTAAGTTAATTGGATGAAAAACATCATGGGCTTTAAATTAATTGGATAAACGTCATCAAAGGCTGTAAGTTAATTGGATGAAAATCATCATGGGCTGTAAGTTAATTTGATGAAAATCAAGTCAGCAACACCTAAATGCTTTGTCTTTATGTTCATTGTAGTAATAGTATAAAATAATTTTGCCATGAATATTGACTATTTTTATCCACTGTTTATTAATTTTATTAAAATGTGTGATCTTAAATATCAAAGATAACACGGAAGTTGCCCATTTATTTTCTCATGCTGCATGCACAACATCATACCATGTATTTCTGAAGTATACTATGCTAATTAAGGTCAATAGGGACAGGCCATGATTATCTATGTATTTATCAAGTCAGTTTCAATTTATATTTTCAAAAGTGAGCAGGAACTTAATGTCTTTAGTAATGAGGAGTTTGCCAGCAGTTCCAGAGGGGTGGGTGTGGCCATTGGCTCCATTATGTCAATCTCAGAGGAAGACAGCAAAACTGAGGTAAGTCATTTTTTGGTCTTTTGTATAAATGGTGAGACATGTGCAGTACATATGAATAGTGAGACCTAGGCATTGTGCATGAATAGTGAGACATAGGCATTATGTATGAACAATGAGACATAGGCATTGTGTATTAATGATGAGACATAGGCATTATGTGTGACTAGTGAGATATAGGTATTGTGTATGAATACTGAGACAGGCATTATGCCTGAATAGTGAGACATAGGCATTATGTATGAACAATGAGACATAGGCATTGTGTATTAATGATGAGACATACGCGTTATGTATGAATAGTGAGACATAGGTATTGTGTATGAATAGTGAGACAGGCATTAGGCATGAATAGTTAGACATAGGCATTATGTATGAACAATGAGACATAGGCATTGTGTATTAATGATGAGACATAGGCATTATTTATGAATAGTGAGACATAGGTATTGTGTATGAATAGTGAGACAGGCATTATGCATGAATAGTGAGACATAGGCATTATGTGTGAATAGTTAGACATAGACATTATATATGAATGTTGAGACAAAGGCTTTATGGCAAAGGCAGTTATGTTAAGGTTCTTCATTACAATTTTTTAAAGTCACATATCTTCAACATCAGCAGCTATATGTGTCCAAAGCTTGTATCCTGACATGCCACAGGATTTCCTCTCACCTGTGTAAGCAGAAAGCTGTAATTGTAACACCTTTCACCTGTGTAAGCAGAAAGCTGTAATTGTAACACCTTTCACCTGTGTAAGCAGAAAGCTATGTCATCAAATGGCTGTAAGCAGAAAGCTGTAATTGTAACACCTCTCACCTGTGTAAGCAGAAAGCTATGTTATCAAATGGCTGTAAGCAGAAAGCTGTAATTGTAACACTTTCATCTGTGTATGCAGAAAGCTATCATTGTAACACCTTTCACCTGTGTAAGCAGAAAGCTGTCATTGTAACACCTTTCACCTGTGTAAGCAGAAAGCTATCATTGTAACACCTTTCACCTGCGTAAGCAGAAAGCTGTCATTGTAACACCTTTCACCTGTGTAAGCAGAAAACTATGTCATTGTAACACTGTTCACACATGTGTAAGTAAAAAGCAATGCAGTCATAACACCTGTGTAAGCAGAAAGCTATGTCATTGTAATACTGTTCACACATGTGTAAATAGAGAGCAATGCAATCATAACACCTGTGTAAGCAGAAAGCTGTCATCATAATACCATTCACTTGTGAAATACCACATCGTGTTGGAAATTTATGTTGATGATCTTAATATATTTTGTCTTCACAAGCAGCTACTCTTTTTAATTATAGAAACATTTTCAATCTGTTTTAACACTTGCAGGGAGGTTACGAAGTTTTTTGAATTTGTTTTTACTTGTCTGCAACTTTTGGGCTTAGACTCTTTTGTTGTTGACAAGAAATACAGTTAAGGAAAATATGACATTTGCTAGGCATGTTTAATATGCATGTAAATGGCCTGATCGATTTTCATGCCTTTATTATAGATTTCTCAAATTTTCTGAATTTCTCATCTTTTGTACTTTGATCTCTTGGTTTGCAGTGGGAGCATACATGTTTTATACACAGAGATCTAGTTGTGTTCAATTATTGAGTAATTAGCTCATTGAATGATAAATTGGTAATTATTTTCTTCAAGGCTCTTCCCTTATGTTTGTATAGATTGTATTGATATTTGAAAAATAAAACAAAGAAAGAAAAGAACATTTAATAGTTGGTTAGGCCCCATCAACGATGCTGTGCCGACATTATTTAGTTGGTTTCTGATCTACCTTTACTGGTATCCATGATTGATGAGATACCTTTCATTTTATGGTTTTCAAGGGAACAAGGTAGCATCCACTTGCAGGGAAATGTTATGCAACAATCTGTCAATCATTGTACAAGAAATAAAGTACTAGTATGTGCTAACTGAGTGATCAGAGTCAGTAATAGCAAATATTTAATTTGGCTCAATAAGTATATCAAATGCCTTGGAAAATACAGAAGACTGAATCTGCTTCCTTGAACAGACATAGAAAATCAATGAGAGAGATGGCTTGATTGAATGAAGTTGAATAAAATCATAAACTTTCTGTTTAGTTTGAAAAAGCAAGATGAGAAATTTGCGGTATTGTAGCCAACAAGAATTTATTGTACATTTGAATGAATTTTTCTTTAACTGAAAAGGTTTGGCTTTAGTTCAAATGACCATAGGCCAGGCTTTCATGTCATATGCTTAGTTTTTTAACGCTTGTTCTTTTTCCATATTAGTTTTCTTGATTTTTACTCCCCCCCCCCCTTCAACACTAGACATTTGCCAGTAGGTGTACCTATAAGTGAGGAAGAAGGTTCCTCTATCTGTAGAATTTTTGGATTTCTAATTCTCTGAGCCCTGTGGTGCGTCTCGTCCCCAGTAGGGAGCTAGCAGCACCCTTTCAATCCCCAGGGCACGTTGTTGGCAAATGAGATCAAGCCCCCTGGTAGTGAGAGCTCAGATCTAAGTATGTCAGATCTGGGAAATGGTCTTCCTACAGATCTGAGTTGCCTGACTGATCTTTGCCTGCTAACCAGGCACTGGTCATTGTAGCCCCAACAGTGCATGCATGGTAATTTGGCAGAGTCCCCCTTATCTCCAGCCTGCTGTTTCATTCTGCAGGGGACTGGGAATCAGCTTACAGATGACAGATTAGGGAATTGATTGGATCGGCATCCCCCCTCCTTTTTATTTCTCTATATTCATATGAGATGTAGGGCCTCCTTCTGCTAGAGGGAAGTGACTGGCCCTTTCCCTACATGCAGCCATGGTATTCTGAGCATTGACCACATGATAGTGAGGTTGTTGCTATTGTCCATGAACCTACATCATCTTGCAAAGTTTGGTCAAGAAAAAGGGAGAGGGATGGACCTGCTTTCCAAAACTGCTCTTGGCATGTGGAGAGTCACCCTAAACCAGCAGCTGTGTCCTTTGCTAAGGACAGCCCATTAACTCCAAGCGACGAGTTACAAGTTCAAGTTCCTCTTACTCCCAAGTCTCCCCCCCACAACATTGAGACATTGGGTCATGTAATCCTGCCTCACAGGAGAGAGCAGGATGAAGATGTCCTTTCTATTTTCACTGATTTACATGAGCCCTCTTTTTGGTTCCCTTCTCCCTCTCACCTATCAGTTCAGGCAGCAGAGGAGGAAAGTAGCTGGTCTTTCAATAATGTGGTAAATGAGGTTTACAGCCTGTTGCCTAGTGACTTATACCCACGCCTTCAGGTTCTGGTGACTAAACTTCTTTCCAGTTTGGAAAAACTTTCCATGGCAAATTTGTGACCACACATCTCTTGTTGTTTGCTCACTTGGTTATGATTGAGGAGTTTCCTCAAAGGTTTAGCAATGGCCAAGACTTTGTTTTGTTAGACAACATATTGGTGGTCTGTACCCCACCCACTATGTGATAGCTGTTTCTAGTTATAAGGTTCATTCCGCTTTCTGGCTCGGTAAACTACCAGCCTTGGATGCTGAAGAGGCTTAACTGACAATTTCTATGGGGATCTGGGCTAGGGGGATCTGGGCTTGCCTTCCAATGAAAAATGTGTAATCCTTAGAGCATTTCTAGGGGGATCTGGGCTTGCCTTCGAGTGAAAAATTTGTAATCCTTTGAGCATTTCTAGGGGGATCTGGGCTTGCCTTCCAGTGACAAATTTGTAATCCTTAGAGCATTTCTAGGGAATCTGGGCTTACCTTCCAGTGAAAAATTTGTAATCCTTAGAGCATTTCTTGGAGGATCTGGGCTTGCCTTCCAGTGAAAAAATTTGTAATCCTTAGAGCATTTCTATGGGGGATCTGGGCTTGCCTTCCAGTGAAAAATTTGTAATCCTTAGAGCAAAAGACAAGGTCACAAGTAACCGCAGGTGCAGATCCAGACCTCTTTTCAGCAGTTTTGTTTGTTTGCTGAAAGAGGAATCTCTGTTGCCAATAGCGTTTCATCATTTATTGGAAGCAGTGGCAAAGAGTTCTAGGCATGCATTATTCTTGTCCAATCTCTGGCCTTCTACTCTCAGATTTTCCTGCCTCCCAAGATAGGGGTAAAGTCTCATTTAATTATCAAGATTTCCTCCTTTAGCAGATTTCTGCCTTAAGAACCATTCAAGATGGATACCAAAACACAGCCTAAGTCAGGAATATGATAAGACCTAGTGATCAGGTAGTCTTCTTAAATCTTCAAGATGTGTACCTTCACATCCCTATATTTCCTCCACACAGGAAGTACCTTTGGTTTTGCTTGACTGGAGAGGTCTTCCAATTTTGAGCTCTGCCATTTGGCCTAGGCTCCACACCTGGAGCTTTTACAAAGGTCATGGGAGTAATTGCAGCCTATCTAAGGTCACTGGGTATTCCTTTCCTCCAATATTTCAACAATTGGTTGATCCACAATGGCCACCATGTGTCCCTTAGATGGATCTCTTTTGCTGTTTGTCCATAGTGACCAGGCTGGACCTTATTGCCAAACTTAGAGAAATCAGAGCTCACTCAATCTCAAGATCTTGTCCGAATGGGGATGGGTTTCCTCACAAATGGAATTAGTCTGTGTCCCTCAGGAGGGTGTATACATGATCTTCCTGTTGGAGGCACTGAGAGTAATACTTATCTGTTGCTATTACCACATTCCCTTCTCCTGCCCCACACTGATGTCCCACTAAGTTAGGGTGCTCCCTAATAACAGAATAAAGGGGCAGTATGCATGGGAAAAATACCAGCTATGCAAT
Organism: Sinohyriopsis cumingii; assembly: GCA_028554795.2. Taxonomy (NCBI): domain Eukaryota; kingdom Metazoa; phylum Mollusca; class Bivalvia; order Unionida; family Unionidae; genus Sinohyriopsis; species Sinohyriopsis cumingii. The sequence continues at coordinate 101,494,010 of CM068841.1, read as the reverse complement.
AACAACAGGTAAGTATTACATCATTACAATTAGATTTACACCCCACCCACCTCTGAAAACTTTATATTAGGCTGTATCTCTACTAGTCCGAGTTTCCTCTGACCCTTGCCACCCCATTTTTGATATTTGGACATTTATGTTGGGTTGTAGGGTCAGAGTCAACTCCCTATCAAAAAGTTGGAATTCGTTAACACCATTTGGTGTCTGCATAGGGTAGCCACTTACTAGCTGGTCTAGCAAACTAAAACAACCGTTCATTGAGATATACCTGCATAAAATCGATAGGAATATGATTTATTTTCTCAGATATTGTGAGTAGAGCATTTGTTATATCTTTAATCTGCTGACAGACTAGCCTGAACAATAGCGTTGATGAAATTTGACCTGGAACTCACCACTTGTATTCTGAGTCACATGACTATACAAATCTCGCGACGTACATGTCATTGACATCAGAGTTCAAATAATCATGTGATATGAACAATAAATCATTTCTAATGTTGCTGCAGGAAAACAAATCGAACATATAAATGAAAGTCCAGTACTATTTACAGAAAAATTAAAAAACCAAACTTCTAAAAATATTTATTCTGAAAACAATGACCAGAAATCTGTAAATGTTGCAGCAACTTGGAAAAAACCATAATCAACAAGCGAGAGCACAGGTCAATGCGGTAGTCATGTGATACCAACAAAATATGTTGCCGACACGTGCTTAGAACTTGATCAATCTGGTTTTCTCCACCTTGCTGCAATATCGACAGGTTTCTAGTCATTGTTCTCAGAATAAATATGTTGGGAATTAAGTGTACATTATATTAATGTGCAAGTATTACGTGACTTTTAATTAATATTTTCGAATTCTATGTATAACAACTTTCGAAATGGTACATTGTTGATATCACGTGATTATTGGACCTCTGATGTCATTGACATGTAGGTTGCAAGATTTATGTAGTCATGTGACTTGGGATGCAGATGGTGAGTTCCAGGTCAAATTTCGTCAATGCTGTAGTTACATCTCATCTGTCAGCGGATTAAAGACATAACAAATGCTCTGTTTGCTATTTTTGAGAAAATAAATCAGATTCCTATCGATTTCATGTAGGTATATCTTGATGATAGGTCGTTTTAGTTTGCTAGACCGGCCAGTAAGCGGCTACCCTATGCCAACACCAGACTATATCTCTACTGATGATCCTGCAGTTGCAATAGGTCACTATGACTTGTGTGCTTTTTCAACTTGTGTTTTTCAAAAAATCATACAAGAGTTATTTTACTGATTCCCTGCCTTTTTTCTTTCATTAGCAGACTTTTCGACACCAACCTAGGCTTCAGGCCTTAACAGTAGAGAAGGAGTTTTCATTTGAGTATGATGATGTTGGGATGGGTGAAAGTGATGATGAAATAGGAGATGATGAACAGCCCAAAGCAGGTATGCATGTCATTTATAACCCAACTGGTTCTAAGAAAATATTGAATATTATGAATTTGAATGCTGCCTTGGCAACAACATTATTAATGTATTGTCTGGCTATCTTTTTTCAGATTTCCTTGCTGTAACTGTTGTACACTCCTCACTTTCTTTTCTGAGATGGTGATCGAAGCAGGGGTTCCACTTTGTCACAGTTTCTGATTAGTTAGAAAGTCAGATATCCTAGGAGGATAAAATTTAAATTTTACCAATCTTAAGACATTTGTATAAAGCCATGATCCAGTTTTATTAGTGGTTTAAGTAATGGTGATACAGATGTACTTTAATGACCAATTGACATGTTGGCAGTATTAGCTTCCATTTATATCTGATGAAAACACAGTGTAAGTGATTGGTACCAACAGGTATTTAATTTTTATTCATATGGGTAGTAGTATTGTTTTAGTATTGTTGGCTGCATTTGCTTCTATTGATGTCGTGCATTCAATGAAAATATGGTATAAGTAAGTGATCTTGACAGTGTTTTGTTTCAGCTCATACATGTGGTATTATTGTTTCAACTATTTAAGTGACTGCCATTTGCTGTTGGCATAGTTTTATTCTTTTTTTATTTATGTCAGGTATTTGCAGATGTTAGTCCATGAAATTAAATGCCTATAAATATGCAAAACCACAAATTTCAGTGAAATTTCTTTACAAAACCATGAATTTAAGTACCCATCAGATAAATGATTATACATACTACTGCTCTTGGACATCCTGACATCTGGAGTTTACTTTAAATTCATAAACCAGTGTTGCTTAGGCATGTTAAACCTTTTAATACCTATTCATGATAATGTGGAAATAGAAAGTAAAATTAATGAGATCTACCAGTCAGAGACTAATATAATCAGAGGTTCCATATTTACCAGACTATAATTAGCAACTAAGAAGGAACAGTGTATATGCAAATCTGCAAGCATAAATGAGAATCCACACTTTTCATTAAAGTCATAAGGAGAATGGATGTAAGATCAGATCTGCTGGTGTTTTATAGAATTGAAATCTTAATCCATGCTGTTTAAAGATGGACTTTCATTATAACTTAGAGAATTTAGTAAAATTGAACATTTTAACAACAGTTAGACAGCTTCTGTATCTTATAAATAAACTTCCCTTCACTTACAAACATTCCAATAATGAGTAAGTAAGCATCTGTTTAGAATAAACATAGGCATTTTGTCAATAAATTCTTTGCAAAATACATTTAGATATTAGATTAGTATCTTAAAATTACTTAGGATTGCATTACCTTGAGATTTTTTTTGTCCAGATCATTACAGTACTGAATGCTTTGAAATAGGAGCTGTTTTAACATTGGGCATCTAAGTAAGTACTAGACAGCAAGTTCTTGCTTGGGCAACTAACTACTGCCAGTTTTTTCATTGGCCAACTAAGACTCTATGAAAAGCCATTACAGATTAGTCCAATAATATATTGTCGTGTTTATTTTATTAACAAACATTTCACAAACAAAAGTGATATGCTGACTTAGTAGGGACAGTTGATTTTCAAAAACATTTTTATTTGTAGCAGATTTTCGAAAATATTATACCCCTTTAAACATATTTTTGATCGGTTATTGATGAACATTTACTCATACCAAGTGTCAAAATTTTCCAAACTTTCAGCGTGCCTTGTGAGAGGGAAACGGCTGCAAAAACAGGGTAGAATTTTTTGGGAACTTGCCATCATATGTGCTTAGTGCCTAGTGTCACTTAACTTAGTGGATTAAAATATTCTCAAAACAGATCTTAAGTGTATTTTATTTAGCATGACCATATTGAGAGAGTCTACCACCAAAGTGGAGAATACCCAAGATAGGCAACCTGACCTAACTCTTATAGCATGTGCACATTACACCATATTGGGAGAGACTACCACCAATGTGGAGAATTCCGAACATAGATCATTGAATCTAACTCGTTTAGGAGATACATATGATCAGGACATTATTGGTGTGTAGTTAGTAACAAACTTTAACTTGACAAAATTTGCTCAAATAATAATGTTTAGTCAAACAATGTAGATATTATATGGAATACGATAAATCACAGCATGATATTCCTTTGTTATGAATTGTGTGACACAATGGGAATAATATTAGCATTTTGCAAGCTGCATATAAAATGAAAACAAAATCCCAACATATGTACAGTAAAACCTGTCTTGAGAGGCTGGGTTATCTATTCTTAAGGATTTATTGATTGTATAGTGTTGTGACCTGTCATTAGAGAGAACCTATTTTGAGAGACCATTATTTTTTGGCAGATGGGGTGGTCTCTCAAGATAAGTTCTTCTATGCCATTTTTTATGAAGATTTATGTCCCCTGGTGCAGAGACATGGGGACAGAGAAATGGTCTCTGTCCATCTTTTTGCCCATGCTTATATTTCTCTGTCTGCTGTGTGAATGCATTAGCATCCATATTTCCCATTATATTTGAACTAAATATTTGCAATGAAGCTTCATCTCAGCAACAGATCTTATAAGCTAAGGGCACATTCTGTCTTTGTAAGAGTTATGGCCCATGATCATCTTGGCATTGATTTGATTTGGCTTGGTGTTTTATGGCATAGCAGCACAGGTAGGTTATTATTATTGAGGCAGTTGGAGTAAAGTGCCTTGCCCAAGGCCACGCCATGTTAGCTGACCTGGGCTAATCTGATGGCAGGATTTTGAATCTACACCCTTTTAATGACAGGTCCAGCATGCTGACCATTGAGCTACCATGGCTTCTAAAGAGGTAGATGTTTTCTTTTAGAATTATGAAGAAGAAATCAAATGTATTATATCTGTACATGTTCATCCATATGTCCATCTGTCCATTCAAGTGTCTACACTTCTATTCATGACAGTTTTCTTATAATTTAAACTCCATTTACACTGATTTAGGGAGGGTAACAATATTCTTTTGAATATGTTAAGTAGATAAATAGATGACAATGAAAGTTTCAGATCCTGGATGCAATCAGCAGGAGGAAGGGGTGAAGGTCAAAATTTACATTTTCACACGTAAAATGAACTCTGCCTTGTAATATGAACTCCATATACACCAATATAAGGAGGGTGATCATGTTTGATATAGTCTTTTAAAAAGCTGAGTAAATGAAAAAGAGAGATTACTTCCATCACTGGTGTGAAAATTGCTAAATATACTGAATAATGAATGACCAAATTTATTTATTGTACTTTATCTGATTCTTTATCTTTTTCAGGAAGAAAAGCCAGAGGGACAAAGAAGTCTTGTGTGACAATTGATCCACAGGCGATATTGATGGATGCACCTGATTTTGAGTATGTCAATACATTGTTCGAAAATGTGAAGTTGAATGATTTCTCACAAGTTTTTAATTCAGATGAAATTTAAGAAAATATGAAAATTTACCTAACTAGTTTCAAAATTGGCTTAAATGAACATGGATGAAAGATTTAATCTATCTCAAGGTAAACTATGCTTTTATTTTTTTTTATATACAACGAAACAAAAATTGCAGTAGTGATATTTCTTTTATACTCATACTTTTACCTTGGATGACAGCTTGATGTTGTGAATATACATGTGTGATATCAGGACTAGATACCTTGCCAAACTTGTTTTGGAACCAAAGTACCAAATTGTACCATATGACCCTAAAGAAGTATTGTCCTGTCTGCTGTTATGACACTACTTTCTTTTGAAGCAGTGTCATAAACTACCAATTATGACACTACTTTATTTTTATACAGTGTCATAAACTATCAATTATAACACTACTTTATTTTGATGCAGTGTCATAAACTAACAATTACAACACTACTTTCTTTTGATGCAGTGTCATAAACTACCAGTTATAACACTAATTTATATTGATACAGTTTCATAAACTACCAATTATAACACTATTTTGATGCAGTGTCATAAATTACCAGTTATGGCACTACTTTTTTTTAATGCAGTGTCATAAGCAACCAGTTCCTGAGAAAATGCATCTCTTCATGATGTCATAACCGAACATGTGTTCACACTGGTCAACACTGATTCATATGGACAGAAATTTTTTCTAGAATTTTCTCATTATCAGTTTGAATTGAAGCAAAGATGCCATGAAAAGAACTCCATTTCATTAATTCTGTTTTTTTCCCAATAAGTAGTCCTCATAAATGTCCATACGAACTACTCAGAAAGGACAAATCAAACTTCCCTCTGTAATAGACAACCAGCTACTCAGTGTGTAATAGCAGCTTGACTTGTAGTGGACAACTGCATCAGTGACACAGTGTAGAATTGTGTACTGCATTTTAACATTTCATGTGGAGCTGTTGTCACTGGTCTTTGTTTTTGTAATTTGTGCATACTTACAAGAAAAACGTTTTTACCATATATTTTATAGCTAAATCAACATCTTCTTCCTTTTGTCTTATTGATATCAGAGTATTAGTCATTATTATCTGCAGGCAAATTATCAATTTTACTTTAACAGTGAATTTTTTCACATTTTCTAACTGAATGTTTGTTATTTAATTTATTTATCACTATTTTTTTAAATTTGATTCTTTTAACTTTAGGGAACTAAACTTTTCCAAAAGCAGAAATATGTTAAGAATAAGAAAAGCTTTAGGAATTTTTAATTAAATTTCTTAATGTGATTTTTCCTATAATCATGCATTTTCAATATGCTGTTGTTATTTCACTGGGAATTTTTGTTGTTGTGGATCATATTTTGTTATGTATATTTGATTCTTTGTTGGGATTCGAATGTGGATCAGTAGAACATTTTGTTATTAGGACTACTAAACTTTTATTCTCAGATTATTTTTTGGATTATTTTTGGATTTGATTCTATAAAAACGTAAGTTCATATTTTTTTCATTTTTACAGAATTTTTCCAGGGAAATAAATTATTGTATTTTTCAAAGCTTGTTTTCACTCTTTCTTGTGTTACTGTTTATTTGAGCCTAAACAAGTGACATAAGAATTTATTTACAACAGGCAGATGGGGATTTTTGTATGTCAAGAAAAACGAAATAATTTGTGATACACATTATCATACATTTTTTTCAGGTCACCTATTTTTTTTATCCAAGTTCTTTTTAATGTCTTTCTGATAATGGTGAGACACAGATAAGATTTTTCCATGATGGCTGTGAAAACAGTATCACTTAAAATTCTGTGAGAGACAGAAGGCTGTGGATTCAGTATCATTTCAAAATTCTGTGTGACATAAATGGCTGTGAAAGCAGCATCACTTAAAATTCTCTATGACATAAATATCACTTTTCCATGATGGCTTTGGAGGCAGTATCACTCTAAAGATTGCTTGTTACAATTTTCTGTTAAGGTTTTTGCTGGTTAGAAACATTTGAGTGTTGCAAGTCATTCAAACTGTATCAAATTATCTGACAGTTGGATTTATCAGACTGTTTTAATGGCAGCAATTTTTGTTAGTCGAATGAAACATGACTACAATTTACAAACATGCTATATTATTGACCAGTCAATTCAGATTCATTGGTTTAGAGAGTTTCAAATTTCAGTCTGCTAACAAATTTTCATTTGTTCAAAATAATTGCTTTGATCAAGCAATGAAGTCTTCAGCTCTGCATCACCATTGTAGTTCAGGATGAATTAATTCTATTTTTTTTAGGTACTAACTAAAGTATTAAATTTTAAATTAAGGAGAAAAATATGCACCATGCAATCTTTTTATATTACTTATTCAACATGCTCTCTCTCTCTATATCTCTCTGTTGGCAACTTTAAATGATGGCATGATAATGGCTGGTTACTTTATAAGAGAGGGAAGGAAAGAGATATGTACTGTATATTTTTTATTTCATGACCCACAAATAAAAATTAAACATTAGAAAATGAGACAGTCCCAAATTTAGCATTTGTTATTACATGTTAATGACACAGGGACTTTTTCAGGCTATTTCAAGTGAAAGTTATGTTTTTATTCCCTAGGCAAACTAAGAAGTCCACCTGGGATGTTGGGCGTTCACTGCGGTACAATCAAGATGCCCAGAGACAAGAAGGTACAGTAACTTAGCATCATGTTAACAGTTGTCTTCCCATAATCATGAAAATGCATAATGGTTTCTTTTGGAAGAGTTCCATTAGGCCTGAAAGTCCTGTAAATCTTGAAGTAAGATTTTTTTTATTTCCTTTGCCTTGAATAACTATGTATGATGGAAAAATACTGGGGTTTTATGATAAACAAATGATGGAATTTAGTTAGTTTGACCCAGATAATAGTCAGTCCAACAGAATACTGGTTTGCATTCAACACTGCTACTGTCAGGGCATTTTTTCACATGTTATGTGTAACTTAGATGATACTTAATTATAACTGTCAATTAGTAAACATCTTAAGGTTTAGCTGTTTATTTCTTAGTTTATTTAATGTGATCTCTTGGGTTGGAACTTTTTCTTTAAGAAAAAAAGAACGAAAGAAAAGAACCATTATTATGATTAATGTTGTTGCAAATATTGAAGTAAAGATGATTCTGTGTGTGTGTGTGGTGTGTGTGTCACAGAGAGAGAGAGAGAGAGAGAGAGAGAGATGCAATTCTGAGTAATTCCAGCTAAATATAAAATAAAGGACTTAATAACAAAATAAAATAAAGGACTTAGTATCAGATCTATTAAATGTAAGTTTGTTACTTTGCCAAAAATTTATAAGGTCACAAAATTGAAAGTTCTGTTTTCCAGCACAAGCATTATGAAAACAATCCCATTCACGTGAAATGTTCTGTGTCTTTTGTATTACGGTCTTTATTAATATGGTCATGCATACATGTGAAATATGAAACAAGATGATATTAAAATATAAGGTGAGAATAAATTATTTTGTTGGTTTTCTTTCATATATTTGGCTGTTCCTTTGCCTGAGAATGCATACCTAACTGCAGTACTGTCAGTCCTTTTTCATATTTTATAATTTTTATACACCATCAGTTCATGAAAAGTGTAATTATTTTTGTACTTATTTGAATAATAGCTAAAGATGATAACAAATATTTACCCTGTAAATATTCATGCACTCACAAAACTGTAATTGGAAGTGTACAAAAACTTACCCACATTGGGCTGAGACATGTAGAATAGGCCCATTGAGTCCTGCCACATGTCTTAAGAAGAGACCCATTGAATCTTTCCACATCATAAGAATAAGCCAATTGAGTACTGCCACATATAATAAGAATAGGCCCATGGAATCTTACTACATGTCATAAGAATAGGCCCAGTGTGTGCTCCCACATGTTCTAAGAATAATTGCATAGAATCCTCCCATATATCAAAAGAACAGACCCACTGAGTCCTCCCACATGTTCTAAGAATAGGCCCATTCAGTCCTATCACATGTCATATGAATAGATCCATTGTGTCCTCCCACATGTTGTAAGAATAAGCACATTGAGTCAGTCCTCCCACATGTCATACGAATAGACCCATTGAGTCCTCAAATGCGTTGTTAGAATAGGCCCATCCAGTCCTCCCACATGTCATAAGCATAGGCCCATTGAATCTCCCCACGTCGTTAGAGCAGGCCCATTGAATCCTCTCACATGTTGTAAGAATAGGCCCATTCAGTCCTCCTACAGGAAGTAAGATGTGTCTGATGGAGGCATGTGCCAAACACATGACTGAAAGTACATTTTTTAAAATCTGACCATTGGATCAGTAAAAGCTGGCTTTTATGGTGTATCCAGTTGCATAAAAAATTTTAAATTTCTACTTGTGCTGTTGCCATAAAACACCACAAAAAATAAAAACTTAAAGTCGTGATTGTTTTCTTTGTCAGATCTGAGACGAATGAGAGAAATTCAGATGTATCTGACTAAGCTTCGACTGAATGCTGATAAAGTTGAAAAACCTAGGAAAGAGGTAAGTAAAAAAATAATCCATTATCATTAGAAATAGTTGTAAATGTAGAACTAACATTGTTCCATCTAATGGTGGTTAATTTCCTCATTATTAATGGGGCACTTGTATTTCAGTCTTTCTATCATATGTGAATATTGCAGATAACTTTGGCATGCAGCAGAGATGCTACCAGGCATGCAGTTTTGTGAATTGTGACAAATTTGTATGAATTCGAGACCTTTGATGTGTAAGAGCTCCGACAAATTAGTTTAAAGTTGTGCATATAAAAATGTAGTTCATGCAGCATACCATATTATTCTGCCATTCGACCTTAAAGTGCTTATCACAACATAATCACACCAGTAGAAGTATTGTTGCACTTGTCCTAGCTTTTTACACATCTGGTTCTTTGGCTTGATTGAATGGTTCTTAAACTAAATTTGATTTGCACATTGGGCCCCCGATGTAGCATTCTGTTGTAGTTTGAACCTTGCATCAAGGAACTTTTACAAATTATCCTTTATATTATGGGCTACCTAGAAAACCCGAAGTGGTTGATTCCCAGTGTGGTTCATCTTTAGATGATGTCATTTGCAAAATACTGGCTGATGATAGTGATGAAGGCAGTTTATTTTTAAAGTTAGGAATTATATTGGATTATTGGAGCTGGCAAAGTGTTAATGGAGATACCAGTGAATGATTTGGAACTGAAATTGGTGTTTACTATGAGTCCAATGTACATGCTGGATGGACAAAAACAGATGGCATGCCAGTCAACTCCTCATTTCAGCAGTATTTTGAAATTCAGAATAGAAAAGGCAGAGTAAACAGCTGAATTAAAATACAGACAATTTAAAAGTAGTGTACAATATTCATTGTTTTCTCCTCGTCTCGGTTTAGTCCTGTGGGATCATGTGGTACAAAACCGTATATCCCCAGTATAAAGATTATTGTAAATTTAAAAAATGAGAATCTAAATTTGGAAATAAGAAGTAATTATATTTATTTGATCAAATTACAAATCCCCATACAGCATTATAGAACATATAGTAAATCTGGCATAGTAGTCAGTAAAGCACTGAATTAAGAAAGGAAAACTTTGGCGGAGCTTATGTTAGTGAAAACTGATTTTGGAGCAGGAGTATCCTACAGATGATACATATGAGCTGTAGAAAATTGTACATAACAACAATAAAGAACAGTTTAACAGCGTGTTCCAGGAGGCTAAGCTAGCTGTAGAAAATTGTACATAACAACAGTAAAGAACAGCTTTCCAGCGTGTTCCAGGAGACTAAGCTAGCTGTAGAAAATTGTACATAACAACAATAAAGAACAGTTTTCCAGTGTGTTCAAGGAGGCTGAGCTAGCTGTAGAAAATTGTACATAACAACAAAAAAGAACAGTTTTCCAGTGTGTTCCAGGAGGCTAAGCTAGCTGTAGAAAATTGTCCATAACAACAAAAAAGAACAGTTTAACAGCATGTTCCAGGAGGCTAAGCTAGCTGTAGAAAATTGTACATAACAACAATAAACAACAGTTTTCCAGCGTGTTCCAGGAGGCTAAGCTAGCTGTAGAAAATTGTACATAACAACAATAAACAACAGTTTTCCAGCATGTTCCATCTAACTCTGTATATGCCTCTTCAGACAGTAGACTGTGAAAGGGGGTTGTCAGCACAACTCTATTCATACTCAGGTAGGGATCAGATTAGGCTCAGAATCAATCAACAGATTAATGCTTAATTATACAACTAGAGGTGACATCTTTTAAAGATTTTGATATCAGTAGGGCTCAAACAGAGTGGAGCAGGAAGAAAGATAGATATTGAAGTGTTAGGTAAATAATGACCTATGGCTGTTTTCTCCTCTCCCTCTTTTTTTATTATATTCCTCCTCCCTTATTTTTTGATAACATATTGGCAGCATCTCTGACGCAGTCCAAGGAATGCAGTAAAAGTGGTGTCTGAAGTGAGAAAGGATTCAGGGAACTGTTTTTGTTTTATTTTCACTAGACATATTTATTTTGGAAGATTGGTGATCTTGTATTGATTTGATCAGTTTCTATTATGATCCAAAGACATTTTTATCAGTAGCAACATTATTTTTATAGTTATATCAATCTATAATAATTTGTTTAATAACACATACTGAAAACTTTATAAAAATGCAATTATTCATCTAAAGTTAAAACTCTACAAGCTCTCAATGGGTTGGGGTGGTGGTTTGAGGGGAGATGACATAATGATTGCTTTTTGAAATTTCTTAATTATATGAATAGAAACACTAGAGGATTAGTAAAATACTTTCATCATGTGATATAGTACAAAACAAGAGGTCCAAGCAGGATTGCTGACATTTTGCCTAATAGCCAAATGCAAGAACAATTAGGCAAGAAATCAGGGTCAGAAGAAAGCTTTTGTGTAAAAATTTAATTTATTATTGTCATTTGTATATGTTATGAAAACAGATGTTTCAAGGTTTCTCTGTTTTTGTATCTTCATTCATTTTTAATGGCATGTAAGCATCATCAGTCCGATAATGAAAGGCCTATATTCCAGGATGAGTTTTTGTTGAAGTTGGTCAAAGTCCCTTGACTGTATTTTTTTATAGTTGAAGTTGTTTAAATGTTTTCTATGTTTAGTCACACAGCCATATTTGATGCAGGATCAGCATAATTAGAAAGCCTTCATGGTCAGATTCTGATCAGCAATTTTTAAATGTTGTTAAAGGTTTTGCCATTTTTAGTAACAACTTTATTTGAAGGTGGTAGGCATCCCATGTACACATGTAAAAGCCCTTCATGCTGGGGTGTTTTTTGTCAAATTTTGTCAGTTATGTTCAGTACCTTGTGAGTTTAGGTCATTTAAAGAGGTTTATTTTTGCATTTTTAGTAGTCATAACTGATGAGATTAGTCTCATTTGGACATATAAGAAACCTTTAGTTCTAGGATGTTACAAATTGAGTTGAATTTTAGTACAAGTCCATCAAAGATGTCCCTACTTTTTGTTATAGTAGCTATATTTGATCATAGATTGGCATCATTTGTACAAATTTGACCACTCCAGTGGCCTAGTGGTTAGAGTGTCTGCCTTGGAAGCGGAAAATCGTGGGTTCGAATCCCCGGCCGAGTCATACCAAAGACTTTCCAAAAAATGGTACTATTGTTGATCATTGATTTTAATATTAAACCATATTGATATTTTTTATATAATTAGGATGTGTTTTGATTCCATACCCAGTAAATGTGGATTGTCCTCAAATTTATCCCATACCCCAGTAAAAATGTAATGTCATCAAATTGATCCCATACCCCATTAGAAGTGTAATGTCCTCAAATTTTTCCCATACCCCAGTAAAAATGTAATGTCCTCAAATTTATCTCAATATCCCATTAAAAGTGTAATGGCCTCATATGTATCACATACCCCAGAAAAAGTGTAATATCCTCAAATTTATTCCATGCCCCAATAAAAGTGTAATGTCCTCAAATTTATCCCATACCCCCAGTAAAAGTGTAATGTTCTCAAATTTATCACATAGTTTTCACATTGTAAACATGCAGTATCAATAAATCTCACAACATTCTTTCTGAAAGTATACATTTTATTCTTTGAATGCTACAGAGATAAGAATTGATATATTTTCTTTTTCAATCCTTTAATTACAATCATTTAAAATTAAGGTGCTTCTAGTGCCCCAACTTTTGGGGTGCCTCATTTTTTTTATCATCATGTTCTGTCTTTGGGTTTCCATGCTTAGTGAGCTGAGGGCAAGAGCATCTCAGATTGGCAGCTCATCTTTTGTACTATTTACCAGATCTGAGATTTCACAAATTGTTTACACTTCACAAAGCTGAGATGAGATAAGATAAAACTCTAAATATTGACTTTCCTGTGATCATATAGTGTATGCAATAAGAAAGAAAGAAAGAAATGGATAGGGTTAGTACGTGACAGTGTTGGCAATACCATATTTAAAAATATGATTTAAAAAATATTAATCCACACAGTTATGTTTGGAGATAAAGGGAAACAACCTGATTTCACTGTTGCTTTTGATACAGTGCTGTTTAATGGAGAGTGGGAAGTTATTCATCTCTATGGACACATTTTCATTTGTGGGTTTTTTCTGTTTTTTTCTCAGTATGCTGGTGGAGTTTTCAGCAGACTCGAAATTCAGTGGAAGGCAGCATATCTGCAGCATCAAGCTAAACAACAGTCACAGCAACAACAATTCAGGTAACAGGAAACAGAAGCAACACGTATCAACTTACATCAAGCAAAGTTCTGACATATTGATTCAGATATCTAGAACTATCTCTATTTTAATGAGCAATGGTTGTACAGGAAGTCATTCTTCTAAACAATGATAGAGGTTTTTTAGCTCATGACAGGTATGTTAATAAATTTAACACCACACAATGAGACATTGAAGGCGTTTCTTTATAGGTAAGGAAAGTGTCAAAAAGTATGTAAAACTGCAGTGACACATTGCAAATATGTAACACAGATGATTTAGAAAAAGAGGTTTACTCTTGTCCTCAGCTATACAGAATAATGTGATAAGCACATTCAGTAATGTGATAGGCACATTCAGTAATGTGAAAGGTACATTCATTAATGTGAAATATACATTCAGTAATGTGAAAAATACATTCATTAATGTGAAACATACATTCAGTAATGTGAAAAATACATTCAACAATACGATACACACATTCAATAATGTGATAGGTACATTCAATAATGTGAAAGGTACATTCGTTAATGTGAAAAATACATTCAGTAATGTGAAAGGTACATTCAGTAATGTGGAAAATACATTCAGTAATGTGAAATGTACATTCAGTGATGCGATAGACACATTCAGTAATGTGATAGGCACATTCAGTAATGTGAAAGGTACATTCAGTGATGTGAAAAATACATTCAGTAATGTGAAACATACATTCATTGATGTGAAAAATACATTCAGTAATGTGAAAGGTACATTCAGTGATGTGAAAAATACATTCAGTAATGTGAAACATACATTCATTGATGCGATAGACACATTCAATGATGTGATAGGCACATTCAGTAATGTGAAAGGTACATTCAGTGATGTGAAAAATACATTCAGTAATGTGAAAGGTACATTCATTAATGTGAAAAATACATTCATTAATGTGAAATGTACAGTCAGTGATGCGATAGACACATTCAATAATGTGATAGGCACATTCAGTAATGTGAAAGGTACATTCAGTGATGTGAAAGGTACATTCAGTAATGTGAAAGGTACATTCAGTAATGTGAAAAATACATTCAGTGATGTGAAAGGTACATTCAGTAATGTGAAAGGTACATTCAGTAATGTGAAAAATACATTCAGTAATGTGAAAGGTACATTCAGTAATGTGAAAAATACATTCAGTAATGTGAAAGGTACATTCAGTGATGTGAAAAATACATTCAGTAATGTGAAAGGTACATTCAGTAATGTGAAAAATACATTCATTAATGTGATAGGCATATTCATCTGATACATGTTACCTTCAGTCTTGGTACCATAATGGCTCAAGTGGTTAAGGCATTGGACTCATGACCAGAAGGGTGCTGGTTCAAATGCCACCATTGGATTGGGTGATTTTATGTGTCTGTTGGCAAGTCACTTTAATTGTCTTGGCACAACATAACCTTGAGAAATTGTCTGTGCCACAAAACACCAAAACCCAGAACCTTCAGTCATTCTGCTTCAAATAGTGATAGAGCAACATAATTAGAGCAATATTTTCAAAATTTAAAAATTATTCATGTTTCACAGCTATCATATGCAAGGTTCACTGTGCTGTGAGAATAGTTGACACTGACCCCTTATGAACAGAATTATACTTAGAGAAACTCAAACTTCAGTGGAAAATTGTAATTGGTTTACCTGCCATGGCCCAAGTCAGATTAAATTATATTTAAATATAATATTATTTCCTTTCTTTAATTTTAGCAATATGCCTTTAATCTCTGTTAAAAGATTTTGTTTTGCAGTGTTCACAGAATATATATTCAATATGTTTACTGATATTTCAGAAACCTTTATCCATGTTCTGACATTATACTCAGATTTGGAATAATCTGATGTGTTTGTCAGTGATGTCCGATGTGTTGTGTTACACATATTTCCTACACCTTTTTAAATAGAGACTACAAACATTGGCATATAAATGTAGGTGTTTTATAGACGTTAACATTGATTTATACTGTTGATTACACACACACACACCCACACACACACCTTCAGGCAGAACAAGATGGTAGAGTGGTTGGATGGTCTGGAAATGTATGGGGAGATGGCAGAGAATGAAGTATGAAGAATAGCATGGATGTAATGGTGCTTTTTTTAAATTTGTTTTATTTTTATGATAGTACTGTATTATTTAGTTATTATAAACTTTTGTTACTTGATTTCCTCATCGTTGATAAATATAAAATGTTTTATGCATTATCGCAGGAAAAGAATACACACAGTCTACAGCGTGTATTGAGATACAGGGTATTATTAGCATGTCAAGTTATTTAATGTCCATATCACAGCAGGAGAACAATAATCACATTCTGTAGTGTGTATTGAGATATTGTGTATTACCGGAATGTAAATTCCTTTAATGTTCATATCAAAGTAAGTTTTGATTCACATGTTTTAATATAGGCATAATGTCTTAGCAAGGCCAAATATAGGACTATTTTGAGTTACAATGGGACAAAGACCAAAGAATCAAGGGCTTAAGTCTCCACTTTAAGACTGTTAATAAACATTCCTATTAGAGATATGATAAAGGTCTTTTTCAATATAATAATTTCAGGTACAGAGACATTATTATCATATATATGGTATTATAATATTAGATAGATCTTTTTCCTGTAATAAATATGATCAGTGCCTATAAAGATGTAAAATTTGTATCAAGTTCTTAACAAAGATGATACTGGACAAAGAAAATACTGTGTTAATACAATATCAACACTTATGCTACTGACAGCTAACATCTGATACATATGGCATACCATTACAATGTTCCTGACATGCTAATATATCACTCAGATATAAATGCAACCATTAAATGCACAATTCTAACAAATAAATATGAGCAGATAAGTTCATGCCTGCTTTGGACACAATAACCAAGGTTTCCATTTCATTTCAGCCACTGTCTAGACTTTCTATTCTTACCATATGCCACAAACAGAAGTTAATTTACAACAACTGAAATTTTATTTTCTTTGAACCAGGCTCCTAATTATATTCAGAATTTCTTTAACATAGGAAGCCTATTTTATTCACTTTTGTGATGTTTGTGGAGGGTGTTTCATCTTTATTTAATTTTATTTTTAAAACAAAGCTACCTTCTAATTACTTGCGAAGCTGAATTGAAGTAAAAGAAGCCCACATTTCCTGTTACAAGGGATAATATTTACCCATTTAATCTTCCATGGTTAAGCTTGCATTAAGTACAAATGTTCATTCTGTATATCCATTTCACATATCCCTTCTGAAATTATTTAGGTATTATTTTGGGAAAGAAGGAGTTTGATATTGTGTTTGAACTGAATTTATGAATTTTATGTGAATTCCTCATTCCAATTTGTATTTAATAATATTTTGGAAAATAAAAAGTCTGCATATAAACTTTAGAGCAAGAGTCATAAGTGGGAATAAAAATACCTCAGCACTAGTGTGATCAAAAAAGGGAGATCATTCATGAGGAGTGTGTGATTTGGATTTGTAAAAATTTTTTAGTCATATGACTATTATGTCTGTAGTGTGGCAGTTTATAGTGATGTCTAACACTGGGGCATAGCAGCAGGGGGGGCGAATCCGACATTTTGTCCAATCGTTATTTTGCTTAATTAATATTTCTGCACTCAGCGGATCCGATGTAGTCAGCGCCGGTAAAAAAAAAACGACGACGGTCCATCCTACACGACGGTGACGTCATTTGGTTTAATACACTTTTCTGCGCGCCGATCCCAGCGTCGTCAGCGTCCGGTAAACACAGCGACGACCGCGTCGATGTCATTTCCCCCCCTGCTGCTAAGGGGCTATTTACAATGATCTTACAAACAGAGTGATTACTAACTCCTCCTCTTGTAGATCAATTAGGTTATTTGACTGATCAGTAAGTCTGAAATTAATTCTCGTTAAAAACCAATTATGGCATCGCATATAGACCGGATTAATCGGGCTCTCAACGATTAAGAATCCGGGAGGGGCTGTTGGTGAAAATGAATAAAGGATATACCCCTGTTGAGCTTGATTTGATTGCTTGGTATCTACCTGGTAACTCCCTTCGATAACATCACACACTAGATTGATTGCTATCACCGATGCGATATTTACGTTGTATGGAGCAATATGCCTACCACCATCTCCGTTATCGTGTCTGAGGATAATTGATGGACCGAGAAAATCGTTAAGAGACTTTCTTAGTTCTGGCGCGTTGTATCCTGGAAACTTGAAATCGGGTAAATCGGCTTCTGTGATATTATACTCGGTTAGGAATTTTTGTTTATTACCATCGCTGTTAGCGGATATTATTTTAACGATTCGTTCATTGATATATTCCATGTCTGATATAAGTTGATTTAACACCTCAACGTGTTTTCGTGCTTTTGTTTTCCGTAGTTGTTTTAGTTGAAATTGGTAATTATGATTAATCTCGATAAAAACACTAGCGATATCATTTAAATTAATTGTTAATATGACTTGCAATTCAGGAGTTTCCTTATACGGAAAATACCATTGCATGGTATCCCTGTCTTGAAATATAAACTTGCTGGGTAATAACGTGCTTTTTATAATAGACAAATCATCCAGATAACTGGTAATAATTTCATGATACGATTGCGCATTCGTGTGCAAGTCCGCGGGGATTTCATTAGGTGGATTCATGGGCCAACCTAGTATGGTTCTTATTGAACTGTTATAAATATCAACCATATACCCCGGTGTGCTTATTTCAATCGTCGACGATAACGTCGGTTCATGAACCGTAATAGCGATTTTTGATTCTTTTCCTGTGATCGATTTTATCCTGCGTTGAAATTCTTTATTGATTTGTTCTACTTGGTATGACCCAGTTGGTATTGTAACCTCATTCCAGTCTGGGGTCCCATCGGGTTTATTTGTCCATGCAAAAACCAGCGAGTTATTAGGTTGTTGTCCGTTAAATGCTTCCGCTCGGATATTAGGCCAACTGTGATATATTCGCAATTTTGCCAGCGCTATTTCCTTCACTGGAATCGGAGAAGGGAAGTTTACACTGAATTCTGGCTTCGTTGATGTTATCGATATCATACTTGTTTGTACCGGAGTGGTGTTCTCCGCGATCCGTTGAAGTAATTGAAACCCTTCGGGGTTCAGCGACATTATTATTATTCGCTGTTTCTAGTGTTTAATTTCAACACCGAATATTAACAACCTGCTTGTTTTCAGGAGAATGTTTTAAGCCCATTGAAGTGGTTTCAGGAGAATGTTTTAAGCCCATTGAAGTGGTTTCAGGAGAATGTTTTAAGCCCATTGAAGTGGTTTCAGCCACGTGGTTTCCAGCTTCCAGTTGAAAATCCTCGATTTTTGACATCGTGGAGTCATACAACTGGACCATCGTGGAGAATTCAGCATCGGATATAAACGAATTATCTATCGCCAACGAGATCAACCCGGATAATTTCGAGTACGCGTCGGATACTATTTGATGTTTTACTGTATACTCGTTGAGTTTTTTCTGAGAACACGATGATATCTTTCTAGTGATTGCGTTGGCGACTCCAGCAATTGTTGTCGCCGCGGAGATAGCGATTGGAACAGCGATCGGGGCCATCATGGTCACCGTGGATAAAATAACACCAGTACCGGCTACTATACCCGACACCGAGTACACGACCGCGTCGATGGTGGTTATTTTTCGGCGGTATTTTTTTATTTTTACACGGTATTGTTCGGAAAGCGTTTTCAAATTTGCGGAGAATTCTTTTACGGTATTGAATCGATATTGATGTGACGTCGGTGATACCTCTGATTCAATTACCTTGGTGGTCATTTTTATTTTAAAAGAGCTAGTGTTTTTAATTACTTAGATCCGCTACAAATTCCACATACCATGTAATGATTGCCCTGGTTAAACTTTTATTATCGGTTTTAATTGTAAACGGTTCAGTTGCGTCCTTGTCTATAATTGTTGATATTGTATTGTTAAACCCGGATGAACTTGACGATGATATATTAAACTGTATCATTGAAACCAGTGTCAATCGATAAATACCCTTAACAGTTGCGGTGATATTTATTATATTCTGTGCAGGAGTCCAAGTGAATGGTCCATGCTGAATCGTGTATACTGTGTTGATGGTGTTCCCATGAGGGATTTTTATTTTTGTCATTTCCGGTAGTCTGTTTTTAATCGCTGTAACATCAGTTTTGATTGTTCCTATTTCCTGTGTATGCGCGTCTATATTATTTATGATCGCTGTAACATCAAGTTTGATTGTTCCTATTTCCCGTATATGCACGTATAACCCCGCTTTGATCGTTTCAACATCATTTTTGATTGTTTCTATTTCCTGTCCATACGCAGTGATATCATTTATAGTTATTGTAATTTCATCCGGTTTGGTATTTTTTTTACCAAAGAATTTATCAATGGTGTTATCAGCCCTGTTAAAAATTTTTCGTAACGTGTAAAATTGGCCAGACAGCGTTGTAAACTCCGAAATAGTACTTTTTATCCCCACAAGATTCGGTTCGGTCACCGTCGGGGTTCCAAAAAAACTAGCAGTTATATCATTTATAGTTATTGTAATTTCATCCGGTTTGGTATTTTTTTTACCAAAGAATTTATCAATGGTGTTATCAGCCCTGTTAAAATTTTTTCGTAACGTGTAAAATTGGCCAGACAGCGTTGTAAACTCCGAAATAGTACTTTTTATCCCCACAAGATTCGGTTCGGTCACCGTCGGGGTTCCAAAAAAACTAGCAGTAGTGAGTTGTATATCGGTGACAGACTTTTGTATCCCCTCGAACTGATTTGCTTGCGCGTCAAATTTATCATACAAATTTTTTAACGAATCCAACACGGATATATAATTGTCGCCCAGTTTATTTATTTTTCCATTTATCGTCAAGATGGATTCACCTGATTTAAGTCGTCCGTCATCGGTATACAACACGATATTGTTCTCGGCGGCATCACGCTGTCGTATTAAAACGTCATTCAGCGACACATTACTGGATTTCAGTTTACCCTGGCGGTCTTGAAATACAACTATTTCACCCGGGTCAACACTGGTTAAATTTAACGTATCAGCGATTTCATCCTCGATTAGTTTTTTTATGTCATCGGTGGCGATCGTTTCCGTGGATGCTTTCAGCGCCGAAACCGGTCGTCCCCAGATATCAATCATTATTATTGTAAAAAAAACCAGTTTTTAATTAACCCGCCGGGCCTCTACGACCCCACTAGTGTATTCGTTTACAACCACATGAGGTGGTTTCCGCGATGATGAAATAGCCGCGAGTACGTTCAATACCTCACGGCCGCATATCGGTGGGTCACTTAATTGTTGTGTTGGCAGCGTGGAATAAAAAACCGGGGCTGAACACGCCCGGATATACCGCATGAACTCGTTTGGCGGGGCTAACCCGTATGAATCAAAATAGACGATCGCAAGCGGATCAATTGCGTATGCAACCCAATGAGTCCCCGCTCCGGAGGATTTATCAAGGTTAATTATACCGGTTTCAATATTCCTTGGTTTTGTCGGTAATTGATCCCTCATAAAAACACCTCTGAAGTTTTTTATCGCTAACGCGTTTGCGGCATTTATTAAATCAAAATTAGACATAGGAGTCATTAAACGGTTCCCGGTAGTCTTAGACCCTTCCCCGAGTACCATGAATACGGGGTTCCCGGTAGTCTTAGACCCTTTCCGGCTACGGGTCGTTTTTTTTTATAGCCTTTCCCGGTTGCCTTCTTCAATGCCATTCCCGCCGCGGTACCAACGGCCCCCAACGCCGCCGCCTTCGCCACTGCTGGGGCCGCCGCGGCAATCAACGCTGGAATCGCAGCTAACAGCGGAAATATCCCACCAGTCTTTTCCATGTTTTTAATCGCTGCGGCCGAAAAATCTATTTGAACACCCTTTTTATTCTTCATCGCATCGTTGAAATGTTTTATTTGACGCGCCGTCAACGATATCTTATGATTACCACCTGCCATCTGTGACGGCTTTAACGTTATTGTGGTTCCACATTGTTTAGCCGACTTTGATCGTAATTTCTTGACTTGACCATCGGTTAACTCTACACTGACAACATTATACGACATTTTTATTGTAAACGCGTTTATGTTTTCAATTACATGTTTTCCACTGGTGCATCAACGATTCTCATTCGTCCACCAACGCCTTCTAGCAGCATTGATTTATCGCTGAGAATGACAGCAACCGCTCTATATTCGGCAACACCACCAGGACGTTGCACACGAGCTCAGAAGTGTATATCAACAACGGACTGTCTCGTTAAATCAAGATGTTCCAACGAAAAGTAATAAATCGGATACAGGTTTTTAAAATCAAGTTGTGATATTTGCAAACCGGTGTCGACGTTTTGATCACGACCCATATACGACAGCAATCGATGATACACGCGTGCAATCTGGTTACCCCCGTAATTGAGTTGTATATCCTCGGATGGTTCCTGCTGTCCGTTTATTCTCAACGAGACCTCATTGACACCCATTTGATCAAATATCATATGGCTGCGTTCTTGGGAACCTAATCGCGCCTTATTCTGTAGCACTACAAATATATGACGCGGGGCTGAAACACCCTGTTTGGATGCCAGGTGCCATGTAAAAATACCATCCATATTATCCTCTTTAGCATCAGTGGTTTCTGTAAGCCAACTCAACAGTGATTTACCACCTGTCTCCATGAATGAGAGTAATCGCTGTTCTGCGGTGATTGATGGGGTCATTACTGGCATCCACAATACTATATTTTTTATATTGACCTTACCGTCGTCAACACCAGCATCATGCCAGATTGCATCATTATCATTACCCTTTCGCACGAGTACTACTGTGTGCTTAGCCCCATAGATGACTTTTCTGACGTTTCTACAGAATCCGAATATATGATGCAGTGGAATTGCGCATGAAAACCGTCGGTGTTGCCCTTGCAACATCCCTACTCGTGTTGCAAACCCTAGATTGTAATTAGTAATAACATTTATGACATCAAAGTTCCCAGCTGGTCTTACATACCCGACTGGTGCTGGATTAACCGCGGTGGCGTTTGTTGCCTTTACCCTAGAAAACTGGTTGTGTTCAGCGTTATCAGTAATATCCTTTGCAAACATCATAGACGGACCAGCCGACCTTGTATAATCATCTGAGTATCTCGCTAGCCCGATTATTGTTGTTGCAACATCAACATCACGTTCTATTGATTCAATTTCTCGCCCGTCAATGAGATATTTTGCGCTCTCAAATAACGCCATTACGCCGTTGTTGACAAAACCAACTCGGATAGTCGGGTTGTTGTCGTATGGTGCATTATCGACAGCATTTGTTACAAGTTCTCCCTCAATTTCGATAAACGCCTCACACGGCAAAAAGTATTTACTGGTATCTTGGACTTGAAGTTCAATTCGCGATCGTAGATTCGGTTGCATTGCATGATAAGAATAATATTGATAATCACGGACAGAATCATCCCTGCGCACTGGGGCGTCCATATCAAACGCGGGATTGGCGGTTTGCGCAAACATTTTATTATTTATCATGTTGATGTTTAATTCATCAACGTTGTTTTCGTCGTAGGCCACTTCCCGCTATCGCGTTCATGAGCGCGTTGGTTGTTGCATCGGTGGATGACTGAGCCGCCAACGACTCTAGTTTTTCTTCCACGGCGTTATTTATTACTTTACTGACATTTGCAGGCATCACTGTCGTTGATGGCATCACCGGTGGTTTCTGTTTTCTTTTTCTCACCAACGACATTAGTTTGTCCTTTGCTGCAGAAAACGCCTTTTCGGCAACATCTCCAATAGCGCTGATTCCCTTATCACGAATAACATCAATAGCCTTCATTCCTAATTGTTTAGCTAACGGCGCTACTTTTGGAGCCATTCTTGTAAATAACCCCGCAATGGTGCTACCGAGACCGTCTCCGTACCACGCGCGGTATACGGGCAATCGTGAGTTTACCACGTAGACGCTGACTGGTCTATCATGGTTGTAGTGTATAATCATCTTTATTATAAAAAACACCAGTGTTTTCCAATTAGTGATTGATCACCAGTGATTGATCACCAGTGATTGGTCAATCGCTGTAATGACCGTGGTCCACGAGTTCGTCTATGAGCGTTCGATATACATTTATGTCCATGATACCACCGGCAAATAACCGCCTGCAAATATCAGCGGCCTCATTGATTATTTCCGGAGAGTTATTTCCGGCTCGTTTTCCTCCGATTAGTATTTCTAGCCGTGATATATCACTGAGAACACTACCAGGACAAGTAACGTCTTTACCAACAGAGTATCCTTTTCCGTGTTTTGGTCTTTCACTTTTTACTTTATTGTGGAATATTATATAATTATTATCACGCGGTGGTAATTCATTTTTATATTTATTTGCCAAATACACTATTCTTGTCCAGTCCTTTAACGACCTTATATTTTTCTCGTAGCCGCTATTGATATGCTCATCTCGTGTGTCCTTAGCAAAATTTGTAACAGTAAAATTAACTAATCCTTCGTAGCCGAGATTTCTAATTGTGTCTATTGTGCTCTTTTTAAGCACATTACGGGGTATATTCCCCTCTTTCTCTATTTCTTCCGGTATTTCTTCCGGTATTTCTTCCGGTATTTCTTCTTCTGGTTCTCTTGCGGTGGCGCCTAGTTCTTCTTCATCGGCTATTGTAACATAAGGTTCTTGTGGGTCCGTTATAGCGAGTGGTGGCGGCCTCCGTGTTGTAGCAACCGCTATTTTCGCAGGGAGTGTTTCCAGAGACTCTTTTGTTTGCTCGGTCTGAGCCGCTATCTTTTCAAGCGCACCTAGGACGGGCACAGTTGCCGCCGTAACATCTTTGGTCGCTTTAGTTACTGGAGCAAAGAGCTGTTCGCTTCCAACAGCAAAATCAGTTTGTAGTTGTTGCCGCGTTTGAAGTTGTTTTCGGACCCTGTCTCGTAACGGTATGAACTTTTTAAGTGCTGCTAGCCGCTCTCTGGCTAGCCGAGTAGTAAGTGATTCGCCTACCATTATTGCAATTGCTCCGCAGTTTCTAATTTCCCGCCGAGTGTGGCGGGGGGATATGTCCCATCGGGGGCTCCAGGGAGTTTTCGTCTATAATCCTTCTGTTTTTGATCTTACTAGAAATCTCCCGCCGTCGTTCAAAAGCCTGTCTGAGTTTTTTTCGTACTGTCTCAACGGCAGTAAATAGTCCAATAAATGCATTTACGTCATTGCCATACAAATTTTCATTGATCGTATATTGTAATCGCTTTATAAAAGAATACTCGCGTGGCAAGGTATATCGACCTTTCTTTGATTGCTCGTTAATAATTTCATAATCGGACAATATTTTTTGGTTATCAAGCTTATCAGATAATACAATTCCTTGATTTTTTAATTTTAAAATCTCAGTTAATATATTATTGATGTCTTCGATATTCATATTCTTATAAAACATCTTATTTCTAAATAAAAAAAAAAATTATTTTACAAAATGAACCCTGCGTATCAATCCCGAGGTGTGTTATCTAGTATGAAGTATTTCATCATGGCGACTTCGTCAGCGCCATAGGCGCCGGTGACCTTGTCACTCGCTGATATAATCGGAGGATTCTGTTACATATGAAAATCGAATTCTGTGACCCGTCTTTTTTGAGATCGCTGAATTCTGTATTCCTTCTGCAACAAATCGTATTGAGGCTCTACAAATATCGAAATATTTTCCTGCCTCATTCATCGACTGAAATATTTTTTCTTCGTGCGTTGTTGTATCAAATGACTTTACGCTTTTTGCTTGCTTTGAAAACTTACCAGTTTGGCCTTTTTTGGTATTTTGACTTTGCGAGATGGCTTGCAAGTTTATAAGAGAATTATCAGTCTTATTATTATTAATATGATCAATCACAAGCCCATTCTCGATTAATCCGTTGAATACTTCAAATACCACCCTATGAACATAATAATTCTTCTTTCCGGCACCAAACATCAAATACCCCTGATTATTTACGGTACCAACCGGCTTCTTCAGTCTACAATTTCTAACAACGCCGTCGCGAGATGCCTCGTAATTAACGAGCACAGGATGCGGCTGAAATTCTTGGTCCATTTGTATAATAATACTACTTGTCTAATTCATTATTTGGTTTAATTATAAACCTTGCAATGTAGTCCTGAGGAGTTTTAATGACTGAGTCAGCGGTGGGGTCAATGACGGCGTTTTTTATTCGCTTGTCGTAATAACGTTTTAACTCCCTGTATCGCTTTCCGCCACAATTGATACACAACTGTGATTTTCCTCTTACACCAACGTGGCAAACCAAGCACGGTAGGGGGCCAAGAGAACCATTACGAACGCTTTGTAAATGATACCCGCAGAATTCACCTCTACATGATTTATTGCACGGGGTTGTCGACCCAATCATCAACCATTTGCAGTGATTCATTATACTATATTCTTTCATTTAAATACTTGTTTTAATTATATGGAGGAGTTCGAGAGATTAGCAGCAATTAAGCCCTGGAAAAATATTAAGTTCAATCTCGATAGAGTCCTCAAGGACGCACCAAAAGCGTTAATAAACGATAGAACCCTGTTGAATAAAATACGCGATTGTATCAATGAATTCAAGCGTGATGGTGCATCTCATAGTTGGTCAACATTTCGAATTGATGGCGTTGTTGATGCTACCATGAACGACAACCGCGCAGCAACGATAATATCACAACTTGACGGCAAAAAGTATTTCTTCAGAGTAAAATTCATTGTCCGGGTGGAATCAGGTAATTGGATCATACGTGATAAATTTGAACCGGTTCTCAGCGACAAGAAAACAGCTATTGTTAGCCGCGACTCCAAGCCAGGGCTGTTAACCGGAATTGACAGACCATACTATGAACGAGCGTATCCTGAAACAGCAGTTGTCTATGGAATATACCCGTTAAATAAGAAACCTGATATCGGAAAACTAGCGCCGATGAAACAGTCAACGGGGATAAATTGTGTAGCAGAACGAGTAATAGAGCATTTTACAAATGCGTGTCGAGGAAATAAACTGACCAATTTACGACGTAGCAAAATAAACCAATGGGAGGAGACAGTGCGCGAGCGAGGAGCAACCATCAGCGACATAGTGAGATTAGAAAAGTCGCTGAGATTTCCAATAACCGTTACAACAATAACCGGTGAAGTATTATATGAATCAAAGTATAAATCAAATGGAGCCCCAATCAAAATTATTGATCATAACGAACACGCGTGGACGTCCGCGGTCACAATATTTCCACGGGATAGAACAGTAAAGTATATCCCCGGGGAATTCCTGGGAGAGGATGGTTTTCTCGCGGAGAGGAAACTATTTGATGCTATTGCTTGTTTGTGTAAAAACGACCCTGTGTCAGTGTGGTTACTTCGAAGCACTGAAAACAACATGGATACCTTTGATCAGTTTGTAAGACCAAACGGTGAATTATATCGCACTGAAGCGTTTCACAACAAGATGAAAAAAACCGCCATGGAATTTGGAGAGCATGATGAACAACTGCTAACAAATTGTTTTACGATTCCATCGGTTGCGGCTCATGTTGCAGCAAGGAAAAATGCGTGGAGACCAACGCGCAAGGAATTTCTACCGGATATACAATCCAGTTGTTTGGAATACTATCACGGTGGACTATGGAACACTGAATACAACCGCGACGCTATGATTTCCGTTGATATGGTTGCCTGTTATCCAGCGAGTTTTCTCGGGTATGGATCCGCCGCTGGGTACTTTAAACGATTTGGACACCCCAGACATGAAATGACTCGTGTTGCTATTAATGGACCACTGCCTGATTTTGATTTAACCGGATTCGCTCGCATAGTATCATTTGAATTCGCAGCAGGACTTCATCGCTGTTGTTATATTTGGATCGGTAGACACATGGCTGAAAAGAAGTGGCTGCCAATAGCGCTGCTACGGTATATGATTGATTGTAGCATGTTTGTATCGTTGATTGTCAGTGACGCGATTATATCATACCGGGCGCAGACTGAAGTCTGGTTACCAGAACCAGAGCGTCTAGATAGCATAATTGACGAGTCCAGAAAACACATTGATGCCGACGAGGAATATATCATCGAATGGTCCAAAAAGATATTCAACCAACGAAACCGCGAGGCAAAAGATCTCGGTAGAAGAATAATTGGTAAGTTCACACAAGGTGGAAAAAACTGCGACTACAAACGATATTGCTCACGGCTGATTATAGATGACGCAGAATATGATTTCGTAATCAAGGACGCAGTGGCAAAAAATAGATATGTGAACTGCAAAACAGCTTTCTTGTCCAATGGAACAAAGTTGGGTACAGTTGTTACCTACAGCGATGGAGACAGCCCGGCATATCCACATTTGAGGGCGTCTATGCTGGGTTACGCCGCTATAAATTTATTCTCGATGATAAATAGATTTCCCGACACCGCGGTTAGAGTAGCCGTTGATTCATTTTATATAGACGTAAAGTATAAGGGAAACATAGCCGAGTTTACTAGTCCGGACGAGAGTTGGGGTATATGGAGAATTAAAAATGAAATACGACGCGATTATTCCCCGTCAGCAGATGTCACCGTTGAAAATAATTACTTACGCGGTGATAAATTGTCAGAATGGTCTAATGCACCACCGTGTTCTGATCCAATTTGTAGATACAAAACAGTTTATTTAAGCGGCTGTGGCGGGTCAGGAAAGACGACTCGGGCAATTGAATTATTTCAAACGCGGGCAAGTATAATCGTGCTTACACCGACCCATAGACTAGCGCGAGAGATAAAACAACGAAATGTTGACGCCGTTACTTATCACAGCTTTTTTCGATACAGCGGCGGTGAGTGGACTCCTGATCGAATGGGGGAAAAATTTATTCCTGAAGTTATCATCTGGGATGAGATATGTACTGTTGCGTTAGATACTTTACAAATGTTTCTTGAGTGGTTGCTGCGCGCGAATACAGCGGTAATCATGTGTGGCGACCATGGCCAACCACCACCATTTGTCGGCGAGGGTCCACATGATTGGTTAAAGGGTTTTGTGGACTATTATGAAGAAACCGATACTGATTACCGAGCACTTGATGAACAACTGCGCGAGGTTAAAAAATTAATCAGATTACAGCCGGATAGAGTTCAAATCCACGAGGTGATTCCGGAAACGCTGTTAAATGAATTCTGGGAAACATGGAGACCAAACGATTTGATTGTAGCGAGTAGAAAGATAGTCAGAGACACACTTCAGCGGAAGTTGTTTACGTTGCATAAGGAAAAGTTTCCAACGTGCCCAGTGCCGTTATGTTATAGACCCGCGGACACACAGCGGCAGAACATTGAAGTTGAAATCCCGGGCCCGACAGCGTCAGGAACAAAAAAACAAATTCTTGTGCTGAATGATATTGTGCTTGTTGATATCAGCGTCGTCGAGGACGCGCTACGTGCTGATAAATCCCCGTGGACGCTAGGATACGCAACGACAATACATTCCTCGCAGGGATTAACCATCACGGACACAATTGTTTGGATGGTTGATAATCGCATCGAATGGTCAAATCTAGTCTATCTTGCAGTGTCCAGAGTACGGAGGATAAATCAGCTTCGAAGAATTGTTATTGACGAAGCCAGTGACAACGATGACATTATTGATGCTAGCGTCATTGATAGAAAACTCTCGGGTTACCGCCAACAGGATAAAAAAAAACAGCGGCGTTTTGATATTGATGCCGAATTAATAATTGCGTTACGACAACAACAGAATAATCACTGCGCGAGTTGCAATTGTGTAATGTGCTGGCGTTATTCGGATAAAGACGCTCGCCAATTTACCATGGACAGGATCGATAACAGTTTCGGTCATGTCAAAAACAATGTGAGGTTGACCTGTCTTGAGTGCAATAGACGCAATGGCGCTAGTTAAGGCCACGTGGGGGCAATTGAGTATCGTCAGGTATCACTTGTAGTTGCTCGCGAGTAAATCCGCGCTGAGGAGCAGTTGAATCCAGTCTATAGATTGGTGGTCTACCAGTTGATCGTGTTATCGTTGATATGTTATGCGTGGTAACACTCCAAATAGGATCAGTAGCTCTTTTTTTACCGCCTTCAAGCTCTCCTGGTTCATACAGATATCTAACAGTGACATCGCCGAGAATCGGCTTGGAAACGCTATCTATTTTTGATCTTCCGGGTATATACTTTTTTTTAATCGCGTCGCTGGGCTTCATGTTGATTGCTCGGGTAATCTCGTTATTTAATGCTGCAATTACGCCTGGCAACCTTTTGACCCATTCACGAGATCGTTTTTCCTGGATGAATTCTTTCGCGTATTGATACCCAAATAACCGTTCAGCAAGAGTCCGATTGAATCGTTCAACAATTGCCTGATCACGATGTAGTGCAGTATGACCTCGTCGTATCGCGACGCTATGATGTTTCAGCGTTGATAAAACAGCGCCGCGAAATTCACTACCAGGATCAACTTGTAATAGTTTTGGCCAGCGCAGAGGACCCCTTCGATAAATCCGCTCAAACGCACCGGCTACTTCAGTTGCTGACTTTGTTTTTAACGGCTCCGCTTGTTTGTATCGACTCGCAACATCAACTACGGTTAGTGCGTATTTGTAACCGTTGTCATGCGGCAGAAATAGTATATCAGCCTGATGAACTTCATTGGGTACGCTGACATCAAAGTGTGAGAAGTTGATTTGTTTAGGTGGTGGTAGATAGATTTGCCATATAGCCTGTTTGGATAACCAATTAGCCGCAACGGCCTTTGTTACCTTTGCAGCGCTTGCGAGTTTACCAATTGCGGCCTTCCCCTTCCAGTATCCTCTCGGAGAATAATAGATGGATTCCATGTTGTTATTATAAACGCTAGCGTTTTCAATTACCAGCGCGAGAAGCTCCGCTTCCAATCATTAATTTACCTTTCATAGCCGATTTTACCAACCATGAAGCCAATTTTTCTTTGAATGATTTATCAGGAATAGCATTTAACGCGTGAATTAATTTTACATCCGCAATATGACGCTGTTGCAGATCGCTACTTTTGTAGTAAGCAACATCATGAGCATGACACGCCTTATCGATAGCGTTTATTGGATACTCACCAGGTTTGGGCTGATTTTGATCATCGAGTCTGATATCTAATCATGTTCCGGGGCCACAGTAGCTATATCCTGGGAGGTGCTTTTCTCCTGGATACTTTGCCCACGGTGTTCCGGGGAGTTTTGATAACTTGGCTGCAATATCACCTCCTCTCTTTTCTTTAAAGCATCCCCGGGTCTAATAGAAATAAATCTAAATTTCTTTGTACCGCATTGTACACACTTACCAGTAAGCGCTGATCTGTTATTTCTTGTTGTAACGGTTGTCATATCATTTGTGCCAGTACGCACTCTACACTTTACACAATATAGATCCATAATTTATGTATAGAGATATGAATATAATTGATTTTTCGGCGACTAAAACGAGAGAACCAGTTAAGCATGTTGCAGCGTTACCAAACTCGATCCGGATGATTATCATCGGACCATCTGGATCCGGCAAGATGCAATTGTTACTCAATTTAATAATGAGATGGATGAAGTGGGATAAGTTGTATTTAATCGCCCCTAGCGTGGATGATCAACGATGTTACGAGGTGTTGAAAGATTTTAACGAGAATGCATCAGCGATCGCTGAAAAAAATGTTATTGAGTTTATTACAGATATCAGTGATGCACCGGGTATTGATGATATTGATGGCGACGTTAACAATCTAGTCGTGTACGATGATGTTATGTTAGACAATCAAAAAAACCCAGCTAGGATATTTTCCAGAGGCAGGCATAAAAACACCGACGTGATATATGTCACTCAACGATACACTCAGATTCCAAAAGTAATCAGAGACAACTGTAATATTCTTGCTGTATTCAACGGCGTTGATACACACACGCTACGAAATATTTGGCAGACATGGTGCGGTGGTGACATGGACTTTAATGGTTTTCGAAACTTTTTTAGTCATGCTCAGTCGACCCCACATGGATTTGTAACGATAAATTTACATGATCCTCGGACACGATATCGTATCGGACTTGACCAAATATTCGGTTAGTTGTAAATAATTTTCATTGTAAATAGCCCCTTAGCAGCAGGGGGGGAAATGACATCGACGCGGTCGTCGCTGTGTTTACCGGACGCTGACGACGCTGGGATCGGCGCGCAGAAAAGTGTATTAAACCAAATGACGTCACCGTCGTGTAGGATGGACCGTCGTCGTTTTTTTTTTTACCGGCGCTGACTACACCGGATCCGCTGAGTGCAGAAATATTAATTAAGCAAAATAACGATTGGACAAAATGTCGGATTCGCCCCCCCTGCTGCTGGCATCATGCCACAGACATGTAGCATCACATCCCACCCAGTCATATTATCCTGACATCAGGCTGACATTCCTAACACTAATCTGAATGCCGAGCAGTAAGTGAGGCAGCTGTTTGTACCATTTTTATAAGTCTTTGGTATGACTCGACCGGGATTTGAACCCTGACCTCCTGCATCTGAGGCGGATGCTCTAACCACTCGGTCACCAGAATGATCCATTCATGAGGAAAGCTATTGTTTATGTTTATGATTATTGTTTTGGTAAAAAATGTTGAAGGAATTCATGAGTTGTGGATTTGTAGGAATTATTACACTACTTATTCCTATCTGACCTTAATTTGTTCTTGTTTACACCAGTCCAATAAGAAAATGAAATACTAGTATGTTATTAATAATGAATGTGTCATCCATTCTGGCCAGGCTGCTATTATTCCTGATAAGTATGCCCATGGGTTGGCATTACTGCTGTAAGATGGCAGATGTGATTTACCTGTTTTCAGTTGGGTATATGTATTATATAAACAATTCAGTCCAAGTAAAGCAATCTATGCTTTCTAGGTCTCTTTCTCCTCTTGCAACTAATTTATGCTCAAGATAAGCTCACACTGACATTTTTTTTTGTGTATTTTTTATTGAAAACCACAAATCAGATTTAGAAATGGATTGCACAGGTCATATTGTTAACTAGCTCTTCACTGGTAGTGTTGCTCTCTGAGTGACCTCCTCGGAAAATGCCTGAGTGTCCCTGTAAAATTAACAAATTCCTATGTCTTATCATTATAGGGGGACAGAAGTACATACAGTTAGGTCTAACTCAACAAAATTTGTGATAGGATGTTGAACAGAAAAGAGAGCGTATAGAATGGCCTGTTGTCCATCATCCAGCATGTACAGTCCACTGTCCTGGTCTACGACCAATAGAGCTTATATGATGGCGTTTTGTCTGTCATCTTTTGGTCAGTTAGCACAAGTTTAATACACAGGATTGCCATTAACCGTTTCACACACACATTTTCAACCCAAAGCTTAGTGAAACTGATGCTTCTCAGGTATCCAGTATGACCAAAATGGTATTCGTCTTGAAAATCTTATCACTACTCCTCCTAATGGATGGTCATATCAACCCAAAGCTTAGTGAAACTGATGCTTCTCAGGTATCCAGTATGACCAAAACGGTATTCGTCTTGAAAATCTTATCACTACTCCTCCTAATGGATGGTCATATCAACCCAAAGCTTAGTGAAACTGATGCTTCTCAGGTATCCAGTATGACCAAAACGGTATTCGTCTTGAAAATCTTATCACTACTCCTCCTAATGGATGGTCATATCAACATCTTTAGATGTTTGGTTGGAACTAATTGAAAATAATGCTGATCTGATGTCCTATATGATTGGCATGGCAGCCATCATGAAATATTATTTCTTGGTGCTATACTTGAATGAAAAGTCATATTGTCTTAGGATTTTTAGCAGAAAACGTCTTATGATATCTGTTTGGTCAAAATTTAATATGGTGCTGCCCAGACAACCAGTATGGCCACCTCATTGATTATCTTGAAAATGTCAATATTTTTTTACTCCACCTCAATTAAAGGTCAAATCAGAAGCTTTTCACTAACAAACTTCTTATCATGTCTAGTTATCTAATTGAAAATGATGCCAATATGATATCCAGCATGGCTATCACAGCAGACATCTTAAAAATCTTGTTATTGTGACTCACTGGAGAATAGTGTCTCCATGAGGTTTCTCCAGGATATTTCATATGGTGTGGTGTAGTTGGTCTTAAATTCTTATGGTGTCTAGTTAGTCTTAAATTTAAATTGTACTGATCTGATATCCAGTATGGCTTCCAAAATAGGCATTATGAAAATCTTATCGCTGCTTTCTCCTGGATGAAAAAGTATATTAACACGAGGTTTTGGCCAGAAGACTTCTTAAGATCCAATGTGGCATCCATCTTGAAAATCTATTCCTCCAAAATGGAAAGTCATATCGACATGTAGTTTTCACCAGAAAGCTAATTATATCTAGTTGGGCCTCAATGACAATTATGCCAATCTGATCTCCAATGTTGCTGCCAGAATGAGCATACTGAATAGTGTTTTCGTTTCTCCCGTCATTTAAAAATGGAGGTTTCACCAAAAGTAAAAATGGTGTTTAGTTAGTCTTAAATGACAAAGGTGCTGCACTTGCATGGCTGCCACAGTGGATAATTTAAGAATCTTATTGCATAAGAATATCAAAGATGGTTTGGTATTTCAAAAGCAGAAGTGGGTTATCTTGAATTCCTGGAAAATCTTTTGGGCTAGTTGAGCATCAGTCCTTATAAATTTATTCTGGCAAGATTCTCATACCTTGGAAACTCTTCTTACAGTGTTCTTTTTAAAGTAGATTTCTGTCATTATTTTTGTTTGATTGTTGAAAAGAAAATATTAAATGTTGTATTGAACTTTTCAATGTCAGTTTAATTTGTGTTCTTTGAAAAATTCATGTAACCTTTGTTGCTATGTTCTCAGTTGTCACTGCAAAGCCTTTCCCATGCTTCTTCATGACTCAGCTGATGACCTATATGTAAAATGTTATGTCAAACACTGAAGATGTTTCTCTCACACATCTAGTTTGATATCTGTGTGCATAGCAGATCTACTGGGTCTGTGAAGTTGTTCTGGTCTAAGACTTACATATGCCCTTTCTTAAATTGGCTACAAACCTGCCATCACAACCTTACATTAAATTTTTGTATCATGTACCAAATAATGAAATTTTAGTTTTCTTTGTCACCAGAAAATAACAAAGTATGATATTTGAGAACTATCAATGCAGTGTTTTTAAAACTATTTAAACTTTTTCAGCCCAGAAGTCTGTTTTGACAACCATGGGTTATAATTAGGATTATCATAATATAATACTTGACTAGTTTATACCATTTTCTTCATAATTACTGTGATTAGCAAAGAGTTTTGTATCTTATAACATATACCTCTGTTTCCTGCAGAATCGGCAGGAGTAATACATACCACAGTTCAGGCCGAAAAGAAAAACGGGCTTTGTCAGGCGTTTAACATCACTTCAACAGGTTTTCCTCTCAATTAGCATAAATATCTCTTTACATATCACTTGTCTGATGCATGCCAACACTAACTTTTATCCTATTTATCTATATATAATGTATGCCCAACCCATATGTACCATAAAGCTAGATCCGCTGTTACATAATGCACTGTCAGATCAGGGTCTTTACTGCTGCCATGAAATTCTCTGTAGAAAGAAGAGTTTAGACCTAGCCTTATGTGACAGCTGGGTCCATTCTGTTTGCAGATGGGCATGCATTGTATATGAGTGAATATAGTACTCGAGTGACTATACGCATGATCTTTATTATCATTAGATACATAATGTTTGTCCAAAATTTTTATTTCTCCATCTCTTAACATCTGTTTATACTGTATACTACAAGACCACAAAGAAGATTAGATCAGTGCATGAAATCAACTTATTGCCATGGATAACATAGCATTAAAAAATTGTACAAAATCAAATTTGTTTCCTTCACAAATTGCACAAATATAAATTAGTATGTAGACTGTGTGCTGTGAATGTCCAACAAATTAGTTGAAAAATCATGACGTCACACCTGATCGTCCAGCAAGCTTACCATTATACTTGTGATAAGAAAATGCTTGATACCATTTCTGGCAATAGTATTGGTAAGCAATCTTTACAGATTGGCAAGTGTTTGACTTTAACAAATATTCTGCGATAGGTTAATTGTCTACAGTTCTTTAAATAAAGTTATTATTATTATTATTATTATTATTATTATTATTATTATACCTAATGAATTGTACATAAGAATTTGTATTAAGCATAAGTTAAAAATTGAAGGATATTCTTCATACAGTGGTAACAGAATTAAAGGAGATGAGTCAAATTTGTTATGGTTGTGATGTGACAAAGTGAAATTGACCCAAATCCTCCAGGTCAGAGTATAATCTTTGCATCACAAATCCTTCTGTATTGGCTTTTGTCTTCACTGCATAGGATACATCAGTAATTTTTCTTATTTATGCAGCAGAGGAGTTGTCTTTTGAAATTCTGGCTTCATTGCCTGTCTTCTTGTATCCAGATATTTTTGCAATTCTGGTGTACTGTATAGCATGCTATTTTTGTATTCTGAGCTTTAAGATTAGTGCAGTTTTATTTTTTGGATATTATTATTTATTTCCTCACTCTTTATGAAATGTTGACAAATCTTTCATTTTTGAGGTTTTGAGGAAAAATAAAACTCACTTAGAAAAGGTTGTGTTGTATGAGTAAACAGAACTCAGCATGGAATGTTTGTGTTATAATATAGTAAACAGCAAATAGGAGTGCACAGAACTAATTTTAATAGACATTTGAGACAGTGATGATGATTATTAAGTACTTTCATTGTTGTAGGCATATAGCTGTCAGTAATAGAAAATCAGTATGGGTATATTTAAATCAGAAAATAACATGATATATCCACATTTAGATTTATTATAAAATAGTTCTCATTGATAAATTGCTTTATGTCTACTTAATTCCATGTAATTAAATTCATGTATGGGGTTCTATGGTCTCTACAGATGGATAATTGTCACAGATGGAGAACTGTTTTTCATGTCTTTTAATTTGTGGTTCATTGCAACCATGGCTTCTATGAAATGAGTAGATTGTAATTTGCAATATTTAAATAGATTATTCATGTAAAAAATTCTTGAATGAGTGTTTGTGCATATGTTGGTTGTCTAAGTACACAAGAAATGTTTCCATGCTAATTTAATGCTTCTTTTTACAATTTAGTTTCAGATAATCTTTTTAATTTTAAAAATAGTTGAAACACTAAAACTGTTATCAGTGTATTTTTTAGGACAGAAAATCCATGATACATTCCTGGATAGACCTGTATATCGGCATTAACAATGAAATTCCCAGATAGACCTATATATTGACACTGACAATAACATTCCTTGATAGAGCTGTATGTTGGCATTGCCATTCCTATATCAGCATGTATATTGCATTGACATGTGACATTCCTAGTTAAGCCTGTATAACGGTGTTGACAATGAAATTCCTAAAAAGACCTGTATATTGACATTGACATTCCTTTATCTGTATATTTGTATTGACATTGACATTCCTAGATTAGCCTTTATATCAGTAGTGACATTGACATTCCTAGATAGACCTCTATATTTGTATTGACATTGACATTCCTTGATAGACCTGTATATCAGTATTGACATTCAAAGATAGACTTCTATATTTGTATTGACAATGACATTCCTTGATAGACCTGTATATCAGTATTGACATTCAAAGATAGACTTATATATTTGTATTGACAATGACATTGCTTGATAGACCTGTATATCAGTATTGACATTGACATTCAAAGATAGACCTCTTTATCAGTAATGACAGTGACATTCCTCGATAGACTTGTATTATCAATATATGCACTGACATTCAAAGATAGACCTGTATATCAGTATGGGGACCAGGAACCCTTGTGTGCTTGATAAATCAAAAGTATTTAAGGTAGACAAATTAAAGTTAGTTTTGTATTCTTATCTAGGTGGTTTTTTTCTGGCCATTACATATTTGATTTAAATTTATTATATGAAAAGCATGTTAGCATGATTAATAAAAAAGCTTATGATGTTGACAAATAAAGTTTGCATTATACATTCATATGTTTGTGCATAGGTAGATTACCTGATTAAATTTTCATGACATTGAAAAGCAACATTTCTATAAAAAAATATGTTTAAAATTTGTTTTGATACTCTATTTTATCTGAAGAAAAAACGGATTTTAGTGAGTCTGCACTGTTAATAACATTACAGCTGTGGGGCAGAACATGGTTTACAAAATATAATTTCATTTTTTGTATTCCTCTGCATAGCTTTAACATTGTTAGCATCCCTGACAACTAAATTGAATCTAGTTCTGTGTTAGCATCCCTGACAACTAGATTGAATCTAGTTCTGATGTGTTAGCATCCCTGACAACTAGATTGAATCTAGTTCTAATGTGTTAGCATCCATGACAACTAGATTGAATCTAGTTCTGATGTGTTAGCATCCCTGACAGCTAGATTGAATCTAGTTCTGACATGTTAGCATCCCTGACAACTAGATTGAATCTAGTTCTGATGTTAGTTATGAAAACAATAAAAATATTGCTTGAGTGAACTTAGTCCCATCTTCTCACTAGCGTAGAATTTAATTTAAAAGGAAAGTTGTTTTTCATCAGAAAAAGAACTGTGTAAAGTAAAATGAATTATAAGTATGCACAGACTGTTTTGAAAAAATAGAATGAGAAATGTTTTAGTTAGAGCTATTGTATATTCTGGCTTAAAAGTCTGATTAAACTGCAAATAATATAACATAATATAAACCCTGATCTGCAGTTACATAATGTGCTGGCAGATCAGGATCATTGCTGTTTATTGTACTGA
This sequence comes from Sinohyriopsis cumingii, assembly GCA_028554795.2. Lineage (NCBI taxonomy): Eukaryota > Metazoa > Mollusca > Bivalvia > Unionida > Unionidae > Sinohyriopsis > Sinohyriopsis cumingii. Next base: position 101,455,525 of record CM068841.1, on the reverse strand, counting down.
TTACTCCTAACAAACTGCATATAGCCAGATCTGTCATTGCATAATGTGCTAGCAGATCAGGGTCTGTGCTGTTTATTGTACTGATTACTCCTAACAAACTGCATATAGCCAGATCTGCCATTGCATAATGTGCTAGCAGATCAGGGTCTGTGCTGTTTATTGTACTGATTACTCCTAACAAACTGCATATAGCCAGATCTGTCATTGCATAATGTGCTAGCAGATCAGGGTCTGTGCTGTTTATTGTATTGGTTACTCCCAACAAACTGCATATAGCCAGATCTGTCATTGCATAATGCACCCGCAGGCTGGTAGATTAAAACAGTTGGTGTACTTGGATCATATCATCGATTCTAAACTAAAATTCTCTTGTATGTGTCATCATGAAATTTGTCAAAATTAATCTTAGTAAGTCATGGTTATAAATGCCAGCATGTTATTTGCAAGAAACATTTGTTCATTGAGCAGACATTAGAGTCTATACGGATGAGGGATTTACTTTACCACCAGTCAAAGACACAGCATAGATAACCGCATCTTCCAATAGAACTAGTTGAATGCTAATGATGACATAAAAATAGTAAAATTATGGATTTTAAATGTTTTATATATGGTTGTTAAAATCATCATGATGATAGTATAAACGTGATTTTGCAGTGACTCACATGGCAGCAAGGACATTAATACAATCAGACTATTGGAATTTGCTAAATATTTGGCTAATGTTTGGACCGAGTTGGCAGTTCATCTGTTTTTAACTAAGCCTGGAAGAAGGCTGTATGAACTTATGGTATTATAATGCTGTGTCCATTGTTGATCTGTTGTGCTCCCATTTTTTTTCAGCGTTGTCCTTTGTCTGTCCATCAACATTTGCTATTTTTGACATTGTCTCTAGAACAACCGAGTCACTGTGAATCACACTTTGTAGAAATATTTCTTGGAAATTCATCGCAATTGTGTCCTGGGTGGTCTCCCTTTGTAACAGTATGGTTTCAAGAGCACCAGGTGGAAAATCTATATTCAATTCCTTGTCCTGAATTACTATGACAGTTTGGATCAGAACTTAGCAAGAATGTTCCTTAGGACATCTTCAGTCAAAATTGACCTTGGTGGCTTCCCATGTAGTAGTGGTTTCCATTCCAGCCAGGTGGAAAACTTATTTTTGACTTCCTCTCCAGAATAGCTGAGTTACTTTCACTCAAACATGCAGTTTCCTTAGGATATGTCTATAAAAATGAGTCTGAGGTGACTTCATAGCAATTATGTAGCTTTCATAAAAAAAAGCCTCTTCTCTAAGAATTCTCTTCTAAATATGCTTTTTGTTTTCAAAATACATCTCATGAAGATTGATAACCAGTACAGCTTACAAATACTGTATAATCAATAATATATGTATACTTTGTTACTGTACCTTCCCAGGATTTGCCATAAATGATTGCACCAGGTCTGATTGGACCTCTTGTTGACATTCATGCCTGCACTTGAACTGAACATTTCATGACCTGTAGTTTCAAAGTCAGGAAGACATATAACCTGAAACAACATTATAGTTGTATGGTGCCTGAATAAAGAAAAATGGTTACTGCACAATGACTTCAGTTCTCCACCATCTATGGCTTGCACATAAGTAAGAAATGTATTGATTTTGGGGTCATAGTTCATAGGTCAACTACACTGCAACTGAAAGAAGACAGGCGAATGATTTCCACACAGTAGCATCACGTGGACCAAACGTTGTGGAATGGTTGCATTTTGGGTAAGGAAGAGTATTTGTTTTGAGAATAAAAGGTAAAATGGCAAAGTAACTGCTTCTGAGAAAAGAAACATAGTTTTCACACAATAATAGTTACACACACCACTGACCTGGAACAAACTTTTTGTATGGCTTGCACGTCTTTTTCATATTGTCACATGATGAGGTAAGCAAGTATAGAAGAGTTTTGTATGAAATTTGTGTACTTTCTAAATCTTGATATATCCAAGTTTACTTTAAGGGCTTGTCCTAGTTAGAATCACAACACTGCTTTTGTATTTGTGTTTGCAGCATGTCACTGTTAATATCACTTTGTCTTATGACCTTATCTGAAAGAACTGTTTTTTTTTATTTATTATTATTATCATTAATATTATTATTATTATTATTATCATTAATATTATTATTATTATTATTATTATTATTATTATTATTATTATTATTGTGTTGTTGTTGTTTTGCCAAATATGACAGGAAAACCTTGTTGTTTATATTTTTATAACTTCTAGTGTTACACCATTCGTTGTTTATGTTAATTTATAAATGCTTCATATAAACATCTCACTCTTTAGAACAGAAAGAGTACTCTTCCATAATGTCAATATTCAGATGTAGTAACTTTGTAGGAATATTTCTATTTTATCAGACTGACTTTGTAACTTTGTAGGAATATTCCTATTTTATCAGACTGACTTTGTAACTTTGTAGGATTATTTCTATTTTATCAGACTGACTTTGTAACATTGTAGGAATATTGCTATTTTATCAGACTGATGTAACTTTGTAGGAATATTTCTATTTTATCTGACTGACTTTGTAACTTTGAATGAATATTTCTATTTTATCACACTGACTTTGTAACTTTGTAGGAATATTTCTATTTTATCAGACTGACTTTGTAACCCTGTAGGAATATTTCTATTTTATCAGACTGACTTTGTAACCCTGTAGGAATATTTCTATTTTATCAGACTGACTTTGTAACCCTGTAGGAATATTTCTATTTTATCATACTGACTTTGTAACTTTGTAGGAATATTCCTATTTTATAGACTGACTTTGGGAGCTTATCCAAGTTGTAAATTAACAAAATAGAGACACTGTTTTATTGATGGAATTTCAGTCCTTTAACAGTCTTGAGTTTGGAACACTCATTACTAAAATTAGCACCTCACTCTTTGGTGCAAAATTGAAAGCACATGTTTCAAACACATGCAGGTCTAGAAAATGGTGCAACTCATATCCTTTCCTCTACACAGAAGCTGACATCCAGGTTTCATCTATACTGATAAATATAGGTTTGATTATGAACATTCAGAAGTTTAAGTTATTAAATTTTTAATGTTATGAAATTTTTAATATCATATTGTTTGCATAGGTTTACTATGGGAACTGAATTAGTACCATGAATCCTTAAGTGTAGACCTCATTAAAAGGGAGACCACTGTGAATATGGAAGGAATAGTTCAATAACTGCTGTAAAAAAAATCTAACAAATACAGATACACTGTATTGGATTATCTTGATAACTTGCTGGGTTTTTTCTCTAACTTGCATTAGTTCATTTTTTGTCAGTAACATCTCAATTTTAAAAGTTCTGAAAATTGGTTTCAAAATCTAAAATGTCTAAAACTTATATTTGTATATCTTTTACTTATACAAGATCTCTGATAAACTTCATGTCCCAGTGTTACTATACAGTCATTTGCACACAGCCTGTGATATTATATGTTCAGTATTCTATAGGAATGTTTCTTCTTGTTATTGATGCTTGTTGTTTTACAGCTGGCTTCTTATATGCACAACTTCTAAATTGATCAAGGTAATTTCTGACTCCAGTTGCTATATATACATTTTTGGGTCAGCATAGAACAATTGCAATAATCATTGCCCTGTTTCATACTTTTTTGTTCTTTGTTATATTTTAAGCAGGAACATGTTTAAAACTGAATTGTTTTGGAAATTCAGATGAAGGAAAAAATATGTTCTTTGCAAGTTTTTTTAAGCATGTCACAACCTTCAATACATTTTATTCAGCTTTGGTTGCACATTATTCATCTAATTACCCTGATAAAGATAGGAGACATCAATGGTACAACTAAATGGTAAGTAACTGATTATCCATAAATTATTTTGTTAGTTCAAAACCCAATCACTTAAAAACTTACATTTTTATAATAGTGCTTATATACCAATGCTGATGAAGCCAGACATGCTTATGAAAAGCCTGGTGAGAACCTTGTGTTGCATTTTACTTTAAAAAATTGTTAAATCTTTTTTATTCTTTTATTTGCAGGAATAGATCTCGATTCAACCAAATTCGCACGTCAATACCCTAAGACATTGGACAGTGTCGAGCACTAACAGTTCAAATATATTCTTGCATTCATCTCACTTGAATGTTGTTTATTGTGCATGTACCTACTGGTGTCAGGGATGATGAGGAAAGCTTCATTGTCCGTCAGTCCCGGACAGGATCAAAATGTTGATGGGCTAGTAATATGGACTAGCAAAATTTTATTTCACTTATGTAACATTTTATAAAGAACATAAGAAATATATCTGATTCTTTTGCATTTTTATGAAAACTTTTCTTCTGAGCAAGTAGACTATTAAAGAGTTAGTCCAGTTGAGCATGGTCAGCATAACTTCAAGGACAGAAGATTCCATTTGTACGTCTGGGTACAGACCAATAGAGCCATGATGATGATGGTTTTCAGAATTATCAGCATAACTTCAAGGACAGAAGATTCCATTTGTACGTCTGGGTACAGACCAATAGAGCCATGATGATGATGGTTTTCAGAATTATCAGTACAACTTTATGGACAGACGATTCTTTAACATATTTAAATCTGGATACAGACTCAGATTCTTGATGATGACAATTAGAATTATCAGCATAACTTCAAGGACAGAAGATTCCATTTGTACGTCTGGGTACAGACCAATAGAGCCATGATGATGATGGTTTTCAGAATTATCAGCATAACTTCAAGGACAGAAGATTCCATTTGTACGTCTGGGTACAGACCAATAGAGCCATGATGATGATGGTTTTCAGAATTATCAGCATAACTTCAAGGACAGAAGATTCCATTTGTACGTCTGGGTACAGACCAATAGAGCCATGATGATGATGGTTTTCAGAATTATCAGTACAACTTTATGGACAGACGATTCTTTAACATATTTAAATCTGGATACAGACTCAGATTCTTGATGATGACAATTAGAATTATCAGCATAACTTCAAGGACAGAAGATTCTTTAACGTATACATCTGGATACAGAGCAGTGGATTCATGATAATAATTCCTTTGTCCAATAATTTTCTGAATGGTAGAAATTTTGGCTTCATGGGAAGGCAACTATGCAGGATAGTAGAAGATATGGATTACATTGACACATCACTGACACAAAACACTTTTTGTCCCAGTAGTAGTTATTTGGAGATGTGATGACTGAAGTTGTATTTAGAGATTTGCCTATCAAGGCCTTCACATAAATTTAGGACTCCAATAATGAGGAAGACATAGATTTAAAAGATCTTTTCTTTTGGGATACTGAAGTTGGCTAAAGTTTCTTCTTACCACACACAGATTAAACATTTGATAACGGACATAGACTAGTATGTTTGACTAATTTGAATCTGCTTTTGGTTATTTGGTTATTACATCACTTTTTCAGTATTAGCCTCTATATGAATTGATAAAGTTCAAAATTAACCATTGTAATTATAGATAGGAAGAAAATTCATTTGTTTTAGAGGGAGCAAATGTTTAGACATTATTCTTTGTCAATAATTATTTTCTGATTACGTTTTGAAAGTCATGCAAGTCAGGCTCAGTAATGTTGAAGAAAAATGACTTTAATGCTGTGCATTTTACCCTTAGAAATGTAGGTTGCTGTGATATTTTTTTTAAATAAGATTACAAATATTATACATATATTTCTATCTAATTGTCCACACTTGGTATAATTTGTTTTCAGATGCTGAGAATAGTTTTATTGTTTATACAGTCTTACGTTTTAAAATGCCTTTAGCGTATTTTAGGTACACACTGTACAGAAATGATCATCCTAAAATTTGTTATCAAATTTTACTCTCTGTAACCTATGTTTTCATCAGAAATATCACATGTCTCAATTTTGGATTTATACATATTTTGCACATACCAAGGACATATATATATATATATATATATATATATATATATATATATATATATATATATATATATATATATATATATATAAGAAAGTTTGATAAATTTTCAGTCCAGATGAATAAGGTTTACAGAAATGAATGTTTACTGCATGTTTCCGATTAAATATGCTCAGATGTTAACATGTGGTATGTATTGCCACATTGAGTTCACACAGATGTTACCATGTGTCATGTATGGCCACTTTGAGTTCACTCATATGTTACCATATGTAAGGCCACATTAAGTTCACACAGATATTACCATGTATCATATATGGCCACATTGAGTTCACACAGATGTTACTATGTGTCATGTATGGCTACATTGAGTTCACACAGATGTTACTGTGTGTCATGTATGGCCACATTGAATTCACTCATATGTTACTATGTGTCATGTATGGCCACATTGAGTTCACACAGATGTTACCATATGTATGGCCACATTAAGTTCACACAGATGTTACCATGTGTCATGTATGGCCACAATGAGTTCACACAGATGTTACTATGTGTCATGTATGGCCACATCGAGTTCACTCATATGTTACCATATGTATAGCCACATTGAGTTCACACAGATATTACGATGCAGCTGTAATTGACAATCAATTTTGTGTATGTGTAAGCTAAAAATATGTCAAAAGAAATGTTAAAACCTAAAATAGAATTACCTTAATTGCTGAAATGCACATATCTCCTATAACTAATTGAAATTTATAGAAATCCACATCTTACTACAATATTCCCTAACACCATAGTAATTTTCATAATTTGTTTTCTTTAAATTTATATCACTAACAAATGTTTTTCCATAATAAAAAATGTTTCTTGTTTGTGAAAGCAATGTTTTCTTGTTCATTTGTCATAGTTTCAATAAGAACATAGGGAAACTGCAGTTTTGTACAAAACTTTGCATTAGAAATAAAGTGTGTTTTGGAAAATAAAGAATTTAGTGTATCTCCGCAAGCATAGTTTTTGAGAAGTATACTTGATTCAGCTTGTCTGTCACATGTTTGTTTAATAATACATGTATCACTGATTTATTTGATATATCCTAATGAAAAATATGTTATTATTTAATCATTGTTTTTCTCCATTATTTTTACATTGTCAGAATCATTCAGTATTTGTCCATATTGTACGGCTTCATACTGCATGACGTGTGTCTAAAAACAGTATGGTGTATTAAGAACTAGTTTTATAGCAAATAAACAATGCACATACATGTGGCAGATGCTTTATCTTTCGATTTATTACATTTAGTTTGTGAATAAACTAAATAAGCTGTAGAGATGATAAAGTTAACAACGTGGACCAGTTTGCTGAGTCAGAAATGAAACTTTAAATCAAGCAAACGAATGAATGTAATATTCACAATGTCAACAACAAACATGAAAGATGCAGTAATCGAAAATACCATTCTGATCATTTAAACAGTTAATTAGGAGAAATATACTTATCTTTTTGCAAATAGAATGGTTCAGACTATAGTGCTCTCTAGGATCTATAAAAATAGTACAGAAAAGCATATTGAGGCCAAGAGCTATTGCTTGTCTATCAGAGATGTACCATTTTACTAGTTGGTCAAAACAATAAATTCAAGAAAGAAAATGCAGCTGAAGGTTTTGTTAGGAAAATAACAGCCTCAGAGCCAATAAGCCAAGGAAATGAAAAGGTATTATTTCCACTGGCTAAATGGACTGTCACACAATAGCTGCTTTGCAGTATCCCTGTTTAACTATTTTGATAGAATGTTAGGCTAGTGAAAGTACACATACACTGTATGATAGGGATCATAGCTGGGGTCCCTGAAGTGACAAGGCATAAACATATGTCTTCTTTAGTTGGTAATAAGAATGGTAATAAATATAATTATGCATCTTGAATTAGTTCTGCAGATGCCAGTGACTTGACCCATGTCATGGAAAACCTGATACTGTTACACTCCAAACTGTACTGTAATTTCAACTAACTGAAATTGCATTCTCCTTACTGCACTGAATTGACCCAGTAAATCCTGTCCATCATAAGCAGAAAGGCACTATTGAGTTGGATCAATAGAAAAACAAAAAAGTCCATTTCAGACCAACTGCAACAGTTCTTGCATGCATATTCATTCAAAATATAACTCTAAATTTCAACTAGACCAAAACAAGAATTTTTTAAAAACTAATGTCAAGCACATTACAAAATTCAAAGATCCATGGGCGGTGCAATGTGTGCATTAATATTGTTACTGTGTATTGATGACTCTAAGGTTGTGTATTTATTTTGAAACACAACATAAATTAAATTACTTTGTTTCTGGTGGTGTTTTTTTTAGTATTATTAAGCCTTAGGTAGGAAAATGAAATGTGTATAGAATAAAAAGGTAACTGTATTTACATGTAAAATATGAAATCGTTTTTTCTGAATAATACTGCACTCCTTCCATACAAATGTAATAACCTGGATGTATGCTTTTGCATAATGGCAAGATGTTGTACATGTATTTTGTATAAAAAAATGGAGTCTGTCTGATCAGGATTTCAAAAGGGATACCCAGTTTTATTACAGATTTTGTCTGTTGATCACAATTATGTCCAGTTAGTTTCCATGTAAGTTTCAGCATTGCCTTATTATGATCTTTAGAGTTATCTCCTTTAGTATGATAATAGGAGTTTTAGATTTTTTTTACTGATCTAGGTTGAAGCCTTCTACTCCCCATGACTGTGTCCTCACATAACATGCACATACATGGAAGCAAACAAACAAAGCAAATTTACCAAGAGACATCCCTGCCAATGGATAGCCATGTAGGGTAGTAATCCACGTTGCCTATGACCCTTTCCACCCCATTTCAAACATTTTGACATTTATGTTGGGTTGTTGGGACAGACTTAATTGCATAATGAAAAGTTGGAATTTGCCAACATCATGCAGTGGTTGCATAGAGTAACCACTTGCTAGCAGGCCTAGCAAACTTATGTATAGCCATACCTGCATGAAATGGATCAAAAGTTGATTTTTTTAATCAGAAAACCATGGTGTTGATGAAATTTGACCTGATAGTCACAATTTGCATTGCTAGTCACATGACTAGCCAGTCTTACAATACATGTCCAAGATATCAGAGGTCCATTACTCATGATATTAACAATAAACCTCTTTCCAATGCTGTTGTAGAAAAGATTTGCAAATATTAAATGAAAGTCTTGTAATGTTTGTAACAGTACAAAAGGACATATAATTCTCAACAGAATTATTCTGATCACAATGACCAGAAACCTTTCACAACAACCTGGATCCAGATTAATGAAGAGCAAATGTCAATGAGCAGTGTGCAAAATCACCAACAATAACATCACTGACGAGTGATCTATGTTTAATGAGTGCCTTTTTCCAGGTAGGCAATTGGCTCTGACCTCAAACCCCAATATAAATGTCAGAATGAATAAATAGGGCGGAAGAGATCAGATGAAACTCAAATTAGTGGCATGCAAGTTTTCAACAGAGTAGCCAGACAAACCACTATTATTGTACTATTTACATGTCTCTGAGCCTGTGACATAAACTTCGTAAATGTGATGAAGACAAATAAATACAAAAGTACACATCTGCATGTACACATCAACGTACACAATCATGATTTGCATGAACGTTCATATGGTGAACAACCGACCACTATTATCAGAATCGTATACACACACAACATATGCACAGAAGTGAAGTTTTCAGTCAGGTCAATACTACTATAGGAATAGGATTATTAGACATCACTATACTGTTTATGAAATATTCTACTGTTATTGTTTTCTTTGTTTGGCTATCTTTTATACTAACTGGCAAAACATTTACATATTGATGTGTACAATATTTTGAAAGAATTTATGAGCACATCTAATATATGAATCATATTACCCGAACAGTGGAGTATTTGTTACATTGCAGAAAGATTACATTGATATTTCGCTTGAATGCCTCGTACAGATTTATCAGAGAAGTCAAATGTATGATTTTTCAAATATGTATCCAGAATCTATTGATAAATTAATATACTATTCTATTATAACTAACATATTATTTAGTGACGATTGTTATACCAAGGACAGTACTGTAGACGACCCATGCTAATAACGATGGAAAGATGCGAGCTCGCACACCTTTGGTCATATGTACGGCAAGCTAACCATTGAGCCACCATGGCTTCTTGGTGGAATTAAAGAGTAGAGCAATGATTCGGAGCAAACGTTTTAGGCAAACATAACAATACATTTGTCTCTACTTAACGTATTAAAAAATATTGGCTATCAAATGCATGAGTGTATGCATTGTAAAGCTTATCGGGAGACTTTTTGATGTAAATTCCGTAGTCGCATTTTATGAAATCTAAATTCCACATCCCTTTTATAAATCATTAATAGAACATTCTGAAGTAAGGCTTAAAGATTCTGAAGAGAGGGAAATATTTATGAAGAGTATTTCTTGTGTCAAATGACAAAGAGGCTAACTTTGCATGCATTAAAAATATTGTATCAAAATCATATACATTGTATACATTGTGCCTTAGTAGGGCATTGTCCTTGTTGATGATAAAACCTGTTGAGCTTCTAGTTATGAAGGAGAGTGAGGCTCTGTTGTCTGACATAAAGTATAACATTATTATTCGCGGAACCTTGACATTAGAGGCTGTGGTACGAGCGGTCACATGAGTCACTCCTACATTTCTTAACAGGCTGTGTATTAAAAGACGCAATAATCTAAGCTATTATGAAAGCGTGCACTAATTTCCAGTGGTAGGACTGTACATACTTTAAGATATACGGTCTTCCGTCCATGCATTTTTACTACTACCAAAGAGACAATGTTTATTACATATTTTTGGGCATGGGCATATTGTGAAATTCTTGTATCAGGATTTTAATTAAAAATGCTTAAGTTTTCTCGACCTCACAATATGTATGTATGTATGTATGTATGTATGTATGTACGTACGTGTGTGTGTATGTGTGTGTGTGTATGTATGTATGTATACATGTATATGTATGTATGTATATATGTATATATGTATGTATGTACATATGTGTGTGTGTATGTATATATGTATGTATGTATGTATTTACAACTGATTGAGTTAATGACAATATTTCCTTGTAAACATAGCTTACACCAGGTTGATCAAATCGAGAATACATAATCTTGAAGCACTACTATTAAGACTCTATGGTCTTAAATAAAGTAATAGAAAAAGCAAAAACTAACTAGTCTTGTAAAATTCAACAAACAATTTATTTCCCTCGAATAAAAAGTGTTTAAAAGAACTTACAGTAGTGCGTATTAAATTACAAATAGTCCAAACAAGTTTTATCATAAGTCCTAATGAATAAAGTTCTAATTAAATTCCAGTGGTGTGCGTGTGTGATTTGGATTTTTAAGGTAGCTTGAACAATTTTTCAGTCAAATGTCTGCAGTGTGACAGTTTATAGTATGTCTAGCAATGGGGCATCATGCATAATGCGCATACATGTAACATCATGTCCCACCCAGTCACATTATCCTGACACCAGGTTGACAGCTCTAACACTAACCTCTTAATGCTGAATGCCAAGCAAGGCAACTGTTTGTACCATTTTTACAAGTCTTTAGTATAACTCGGTCGGGGTTCAAACCCGCTACCTTCCGCATCTGAGGTTGACGCTCTAACCACCAGATCACATTTGCAGTCAATTCCAGTGGTATACCAAATAAGACCCAACGCTGAAGGTGTAGATGTGCCTGAAGTCTCGAATGTACTATTTTAACAATGTTCTGAAGTGCGGTGATGTACCAACTGTCTTTTGATGAATCACAAATGATATGATCAAAGATATCCATCTTTGAATTCACTATAATTACAGATTAATGTCTGAGTCCAAGAATATTAATGAGCACTTTGTATTTCCAGAGAAAAATAATTTGAATAAATAATTCTAGCACAAAACAAATTACTGAACACAACAATAAAACGGATTCTTCTTCAAGATCCTATAAAACGAATTGATAATTTCTAGATAACAAGATTGTATAATTAAAAAGGAAACTATGACACAAAAGGATACAGGGTACAGGACAAAAGTTCATATCTAGAACAATCCAAGCTATACTTAGACAAGGTCTGTTACTACAATTATAATAAAGAACATGGTAAGCATAATGTCTTTGACTCAGACCAAGATAATGATCCTAATATTTAACCCACACACTTAAACAATATTAATTAGGTATTATTTGTTTACCAACCTATTTTTGGACAAGGTCATGTTGAAAATAAAATTATCCATAGCATGTAATGAATAAAAAAAGCAAATTAATTATACATAACTCTACCAATAATCAAATTACAAAATATAAAAAATGCTGCATCACTGTATGTATTTATAAGGTAACGACAGGCTTCGTTGCCTGTATGCATGTACACGATTACCACAGGATGGATTGTTTGATTGTATTACGCTGCGCCTTTTCTCCAGGTGAACATTCGCTCCGAGAGCATATCTGCATTAGTACTATGTCTGCTTATCTCATTCCATGCTTCAGTACATTTACTTTTGCACACTAAGAAATAAATCCGCATAACCCATGTTGAGCTATTCAATCACAACTTAAGCGAGAGGTCTATGGTGGCGTGCTCTTTAATATTTATCATTTAAAATTGTACTTCACATAAGAAATTTATTTCAAAATATCAACAATTTTGCTGAATTCTTTATATTAAAAATAATTTATTTTAAAATTTTAAAACATCGGCCTAATTTTTTTGAACATGAAGATTCATCATAGGCAATGATTTCCCATAGAAAGTCCAGTTACAGTCAAAATAGTATTTGAAGGTCACAATGTTTTAATGTAATTACATACCGCAATATGCACCTCGGGATCTTGCAGTTATATTAGGCACCAACAATTTAAGGTTCTGAGACAGGCCTGACAGGTTGTCACTAGCTGTACCAAAAATATCTTGTCCTTATTTATAGGAAAATAATACTGCATTAAATCCATTATATAATTTTACTTATTTATTTATTTATTTAGGATAACAGGGGAAAAAATCTCACCTCAAAATAATCACAGCACCCCACCCCCAAATTAAATGGTCATTACCTTATAACAGATGAATCTGTGATGTGTGTGTGTGTTAGTTGTTACATAAGTTGTCATCTAAAGACTGTAATTTAGGTGAGCTGATTAAGCTTACACTATAGCTGACACACTGGGAAAGATAGTGTGCTGACATTAGATAACTTGTTGATAACCATAGTTCAGTGCTGACACAGAAGCCTACACGTTACTAGTTATACTATTGATATAATGTGTAAGGAAACTTTGAGTGGGATGCCAACACCCGGGTTTAGATATTTATCGGAGAGGACCAGTAATCATGAAACGCACCGACTCAACAAATAAAAAAATATTTTGTGGACTTGAGAAATACCGTAAAATTCAAACAGACGACTGATCTCTTGAAAACCATAGTATGATTCTCGGTCTTACAATTGCATACTCTTAAAACACTAACATATGCAAGCGATTAACTATAACACAATATTTGTTTATATTTTTAATCGGATTTTAACCAAATATCTTTCGCAAATTCCATTTGGCCACCACGTATCAAACATAAAATCAAAGGGTCATAAATATCATTTTGTGTGTAATATTCAAAGCTAATTTGTGACAATTACAACTTTTTGATTTTTTTAACATGTAAAGCGAAAAGACCAACTTTAAGAGCATTCAATTCGTAACAAGATTACTCGGGATTTTTGTTACATTTCGTACCGAATTAAGCTACCGAAGTACCAGTAAAGTGAAAAATTACATTGAAACGGATAAAAAAATAACGCCATAAACAAATATACCAGTAATACAGTATACCGCATACCATAGCGTGTGTGTGATATGTAGTACAGCCTTAATATCCTATGTAACAGTGAAGTAAACGAAAATAAGAGAAGTTACGGTACATCTTACCACTTTAAAATCAGACAGGATGTTAACTTACACCTGTTTGTGGTGGTGCAAACTTCACAGTTAAAAATAATGAACATGAAATATTCTATGTTCTTGTTCCAAATATTTCATTTTTATATATTTGACATAATAAATTCGAAAACTTGATACCAGTGGCGTCGAAATCACCCAAGTACACACACCATTGCAGGGTGGGGGTGGTAGGAGCCAAAATTGCCATCAAACAACTTTCTTTTATTCTCATGGGGCACCAGAATTAATTTCTAAGAGGGGGAGCAGATTTTCTTGCAAAGCCACAGCTTGATATATAAACAAGTGTGGTATTTTCTTGATATTGTAAGGATGCGAATTTCTGTTGATCTATAAAGAGCACATTAATTTGGGCCAGATAACAGTTAGATTTATGTGGACTAGTGCTTTTTAAATCGCTATACTTCAATGATTTATAATGTCTGTGTCGGGAGAGGAAGTGATTCTTAATTAAGCCTTCGTTTACTTAACCGTTAGACGACTAGAAAGGGAAGGTTAACTTCGATTTTTTATCTGAACTGTCATAAGCTGAGTTTTTCCAGATCTCTTGTTTGGAATTCTGCAAGTCATGCTGACCTTTTTTTAGCACCTAGTTTGAAAGGCGCTAAATACATTGTATCCTGAATGGTTACGCAAAATAAGGGGTGTGGTTCCCACACGAAACTTCTTGGGGTTAAATTGCCCTCATCGAAAAATCTAGTCAGTCTGAAATTTTCCTGCAAGAGTGAAAATATAAGGGGCTCCTAGAGTGAATTTGGAAGAAATTCTCTCGTAAAACATTCTCGTAAAACATTTGTCAAAGGAAGCAGATGTCTGGAAAGTCAACGAACACAATTTTGTCGGTAGAAGCGAACAAAGCTTGATAGCACAATGGGAAATAGCTCCACGGACGTATCCAATGAAATATCCACAGACGTATCCACGTACCTACTTATCCAAGTATCTACGTACTTACGTATCCACCTACGCACACAAAGTTTGAGGGCCAAAAAGATGCGAGACAGTAGGGAGGTTGGAAAAGGGAACAAGCGAAAGGACTTAGAGGAACCACCATAATGAAGTTGGAGTAGACTGGAATAAGTAGGTTATGAAGTTGTACAAGGCAATGACTTCGATCGTTCACTCAATTATATGATAAACTAATTCCATCATTTAAAACAGATCGACTATTTATATAAATATATTTGTGTTTGAAATTCGGCGAAAGATTTATTCCAAAAAGAGACAACAAAGTCATCTCGTCCAGTCTTGCTATCGTGAGTAAGTGTTAGTGAGAATGAATAGAGGAACAGAGAATGTCCCTTGAAGAGTGATACATTCATCTCCGAGTAAACAAAATTTTGAGATGGAGTCAAATCCGACGCATGACTGACAAATTAGCCAAGAAGAGTCATCGTCTCCCAATAGGTGATAGTTCCTTCAGAAGGGCACATTTGCTACCGTTGTGCGTCAACCAGTCGTCGAAGTTCTGGAGGATGGGGCCCCGAATATTTCTAGTGATGCTTTAAAATTGGAAGCTAGGACGAAAGGAATAAACTTAAATATATCCAGTCCCAGTTCAAACCACAAAATTGTCATGTGGGCCGTCAAGATGAGATGTGAAGATAAGCATCCTGGAGATGGCAATCCTGACAGAAGCCGATGTTTCTTGAAACGCTCTTCCAGAGGGAATTTGTTCAAAAGGAAAGATGAATGACGAGTCGAAAATTCTACCGTCTCTCTGAAATTAAAATCCTATATATTCTTCATCCTCTCTACTGCGCCATTCTAGTGTAGGGTGTATACCTATTCGTGTGAGAGGTTCAACCGTGCCACTACAAAAAATCATAAGCTGACCTCATGTGGAACGTTGGAGAGAGGGGAATCTAGTAGGTGACTCCCTAGAGACAATTGCATCCCGCCATTGGGAAAGAAGGGAGGGGTCTGTGGGGTTCCTCTCTGACCCTATTGGGTACCTCGTTGCGATTAAAACGAGAGGAAATTAATTTTAATTTATAACTAATTTTGGTTCTGATTATTTCCTAGCTGACAACGTTTAGGAGGCTCAGCCGTGAACCTTTCGGGATGTGAGGGTTCCTTTGCCGGTTTATAGTGTTTTCCTCCGAGAAAGAAAAAAGACCGCTCCGGTGGCCTCAGTGGTTAGAGCGTTCGCCTCTAATGTGGGAGGTTCGAACCCGGGCCGAGTCACAACAAAGACTTACAAAAATGCACAGACAGCTGCCTCGCTAGGTGTTCATCATTATGAAATTAGTGTTATGACTGGTAGGCCTGGTGTCAGGATAATGTTTCTATGTGGGACATGATGCTACATGTCTCCTGCATGATGCCCCAGTGCTAGACATAAAAAACTGTTACACTGCAGACAACTTAGCGCTATGACTGAAAAATTGTTAAAAGCTAAGTTAAAAATCCAAATCACACACAAACACACTCCTCCGAAAAACGTCTCCGGAAACTCTCTCAATGGTAACATTCCTGTGGAGGTGAAAGTGCTCTGCAGAGAGTTCCACAGACATTCATTGACAGAGTATGTCTCCATGTCTAGTCATGGTCTCAACGAATTTTTACAATGGATCGTCGAAAGACTTGACTGGAAGATAGGCCTAGGTACCTACCTAAATCCCCACCAAGAGTCCAAGGTGAGGCATTTAAGACACAAGTTCCGATGATCCAGAGTGTTTGGGCCACATGTCGAGTGATGTAGGCTGTAAACCTTATTGATCTTATACCTTTCTACCCAGTGTCTGTGATCCTTTCAAATGGAAGCAGGCAACTCCCTAAACCAGACAGCTCTCTATCATGAAACCTGGTGAATTTCATACATCTGTAAGTGCCGTAAATCCCTCCTTAAAATAGTGTGGGTCTTTCAGAGACGAAGATGAAGTAAAGGGACCCTACTTCCTGGCCCTACAGACCTGGAGACTTTGCACCAAGCTGCAAACCTTGTTAGGCCACAATCAACAAATAGATCGCCTCCATGTGCAGTCTAAGCAGGTGGGGTGAATGTTCCATGCTACCATTTCTTGCTCATATTTACCAATACCTTTAAGCATTTCTGGAGGCTGAAAGAAATAAAATTATAAACAGGAACAATAACTTTTTAGTTACTACTAGAGGGATAAAACAAAAGCACCACTTTACTAGCAATGTACTTACAACCCTCTAAATCAATAAAACAAAATAGAGATACATGAAGAAAACAAAAACAGACTGGGGTGAAAGTAAGAAACATAGCAAAAAACAGGATATGACTCATAGTTGAAATACCAAAAGACAAATGATGAAGTGGTGAGTGGCTCCAGGAAAGGATAGCAATGCAACAACAGCAGGTTATGTATTACTGCTATCAAGCATATAATTCCAACAAAGAAAACAAATCCTGAAAAATAGGTCATAGAAACCTCTTTTTTAGAAACTGTATGTAGAGTTTTCTAGTGATGCATCCACTCACCAAGTTTGATGATTAAAGGAATATTAGAATGCATACAGCATGCTAATTTAATTGGTCACAACCTGAACAGAAACTTATTAGACAGCAAAATGTGAAATGTAGGTCTCAGTGACCTTCTTTTGTTGAACAAGTGTGGTGCTAACAGATACAGACAATGAATTGGATGATATTATGACAAGCTTGTGAAAGACTTTTTAAAAAAATTCAACCAAAGTCAGTGATGTGTACAATATTGGTAACAGTGATCTACTTTGGTGATGAGGGTTTGATACTAATTATGATGCATCCCTTCACCAAGTTCCATGATTCCAAGTAAAACAGTATTTATATAATGTAGTGTGCAAAAACCACCCCCAAGCTAAATGAAAAATTTAACTATGTATGTACAGCTGATGTACATGCAGGCACAAAGTTAGGGTAAACAATTTAGGCACCATGAGTCTCACTCCCAACTCTTGCCTAGGAAAGAAAGAATGGTTTAGATTAAGTAAGGCTCTATATAGCTTGAATCTGTGCGGACACCATTGTTGATGCCAGGAGTAATGCAATGTCTCTATTTCATTTAGGGGACCTAAAATTGCATGTTTAGTTCTGTGACAATGTACAAACCTCATTTCATTGGAATATGTTAATGGCTCCTGAGCTATGCAGGTTACAGACTAAAACTTAATGGAAAATGGTAAATAATACCATCAAAATTTGATCGTGAAATACTAAACCTTTAAAAGGATTTCTGACATACAACAGTCAATTCACAGACCAAATGGCATCCAAATATATGCAGGGTTGCAGACCTTTGAACGTTAATATGTGTAAATGGACAGATGGGGCCATAACAAAACAACTTATATCTCCTGTCCATCCATGCACAAGAAATAGGTCACAGTAAACTAACTTGTTATACGTGCAACCTTAACCGAAGGATGATAAATGAAAACAACTTCAATAGTTAGCATGAAAACTTTATTGCAAATAAATCAGATGGGTACATACTACCACCTACAAAAGTCCTGGTAATAATAGAATTTTAGTTTGAGATTGATTTTATTCTTAAACCCAATGAAAACTGATTTACAAAATCAGGTGCTTTTTCACTGACTAAAACAAAATCTCCAGATCTGTTAAAGATTTTCAGTTTTATGATCTCTGAACCTGAACCATAATATCAGTCAACAATGCTATGTCACTACAAGGTCAGTCATACCTGCCCATGTCTGGTTCATGGCTGAAGGCCTAAACAACCAAACAGAAGGCAAGATGACAGACCAGTACATATAATAATGCCAACAAAATAAACCCAATGACACATTTAAAAATCATTTTATGATGACATAATATAAAGTAATAAAACCACTGTCATATCGAAATGGCCAATACCATTCCACAAAAATGAAGCTGTACAAAGGTCTTGACAGAGTTGATATGGGGCTTTATTCATAGTATCTGGGTTCATTGTATTTCAACTTTAAGATAACGTTGCACAGACTGCTTATAAAGTCCATTGCAAACCCTCATACAGCCTGTATTCAATGTACTAGACTTGGGTAATTAATGTTGTTATGGTGTCAGATAAAGGTCTGGATATAAGCTGTACAAAGAAATGCTAGAAAACACACAGAACCTGTGCCAGTCAATGAGATCCCTACCTCCAATTTCAAAATCCGTTAAATGTTGGAACAAACAATAATAATACCCCGCACAAAGAGTAGCACTTATTTAAAAATACGAACACTTAATATTCAGTAAGTCCACTGAATTTTGAAAGAAAATGGTGAAATTATATATTGGTCTTCGAAATGTAAAACATTATTATCAATTTGTTTTCAATCCATCAAAATCCTGTAAAAGTTACAAAGTGAAAATTGTGTTCACAATATACAATGTGATCATAAAGAATAGCCACATTCTGGTAACTGTAAAATTCATAAAGAAAATCTCATCCAGGTGTTGGAGAGACAATGATTAGAGACATCTATCATATGGCTTGGATCACGGAGAAGCAGTAATCAAATGTCCACTGGCCAACCAGTCTGCTTATTAATACAAGTTTCCCTGAATAAAAAAAATAATAACCTGCAGCAGTCTTGACTGACACTCAATACTGAAATATTTCCAACTATTAAATAAATTTCTATTTACACCATTTTTCATATTTAATACAAAAATAAATCAGATTCTAGTGAACCTTGAAAACTTCTTTGGATTATAACAACACTGAAAAATAAAAATATATTTCTATGAGATTAACTTTTGTAATCCAAGACAAGCACACTGTGTGTATGTATGTATGTATGTGTGTGTATATATATATATATATATATATACACATACATACAAACATGTAAACATTATTTATAGAAAAAATCTGTTAACTTTTAACCTAAATGTTGGATTTATTTTGTGTTTTTTAAAATTTTCCGAGTTGTGCATAGATTGCCAATGTTATTTTACACATGCAGATATCAGATTTAGAGCAATAATTTGCTTTTCTTTCTTAGAATTTAAGATATTTTACATTTCAATATCAATATGTTGATAATCTGACTGACGAATCATAACAAAAAGTAAAACAAAAAGTTCATAATCTCATCGTGAACCTTTAGTAAACATCAAAGGAAAAATAGAAACATGTTACAATACAAAATGGCTGTAAAGCTAGTGTGAGGTAAACAAACTTTTCTGTGGTCAAAAATGTACATGAAAGTATTTAAAATCTAACGCTATCAATCTGATGAACAAAAGCTCCATTCTAGCAAAAATTATAATCCCTTGCTGCATTAATGTAATAATCATTTGAAAATTATAATCCCTTGTTGTATTAATGTAATAATCATTTGAAAAGTATAATCCCTTGCTGCATTAATGTAATAATCATTTGAAAAGTATAATCCCTTGCTGCATTAATGTAATAATCATTTGAAAAGTATAATCCCTTGCTGCATTAATGTAATAATCATTTGAAAATTATAATCCCTTGTTGTATTAATGTAATAATCATTTGAAAATTATATTCCCTTGTTGTATTAATGTAATAATCATTTGAAAAGTATAATCCCTTGCTGCATTAATGTAATAATCATTTGAAAAGTATAATCCCTTGCTGCATTAATGTAATAATCATTTGAAAAGTATAATCCCTTGCTGCATTAATGTAATAATCATTTGAAAACTATAATCCCTTGTTGTATTAATGTAAGAATCATTTGAAAATTATAATCCCTTGCTGCATTAATGTAAGAATCATTTGAAAATTATAATCCCTTGCTGCATTAATGTAATAATCATTTGAAAATTATAATCCCTTGCTGCATTAATGTAATAATCATTTGAAAATTATAATCCCTTGTTGTATTAATGTAAGAATCATTTGAAAATTATAATCCCTTGCTGCATTAATGTAAGAATCATTTGAAAATTATAATCCCTTGCTGCATTAATGTAATAATCATTTGAAAATTATAATCCCTTGCTGCATTAATGTAATAATCATTTGAAAATTATAATCCCTTGTTGTATTAATGTAAGAATCATTTGAAAATTATAATCCCTTGCTGCATTAATGTAAGAATCATTTGAAAATTATAATCCCTTGCTGCATTAATGTAAGAATCATTTGAAAAGTATAATCCCTTGCTGCATTAGTGTAAGAATCATTTGAAAAGTATAATCCCTTGCTGCATTAATGTAATAATCATTTGAAAATTATAATCCCTTGTTGTATTAATGTAAGAATCATTTGAAAATTATAATCCCTTGCTGCATTAGTGTAAGAATCATTTGAAAATTATAATCCCTTGCTGCATTAGTGTAAGAATCATTTGAAAAGTATAATCCCTTGCTGCATTAGTGTAAGAATCATTTGAAAAGTATAATCCCTTGCTGCATTAGTGTAAGAATCATTTGAAAAGTATAATCCCTTGCTGTATTAATGTAAGACTCATTTGAAAAGTATAATCCCTTGCTGTATTAATGTAAGACTCATTTGAAAATTATAATCCCTTGCTGCATTAATGTAAGAATCATTTGAAAAGTATAATCCCTTGCTGCATTAATGTAAGAATCATTTGAAAATTATAATCCCTTGCTGTATTAATGTAAGACTCATTTGAAAATTATAATCCCTTGCTGCATTAATGTAAGATTCATTTGAAAATTATAATCCCTTGCTGCATTAATGTAAGACTCATTTGAAAATTATAATCCCTTGCTGTATTAATGTAAGAATCATTTGAAAATTATAATCCCTTGCTGTATTAGTGTAAGACTCATTTGAAAATTATAATCCCTTGCTGTATTAGTGTAAGAATCATTTGAAAAGTATAATCCCTTGCTGCATTAGTGTAAGAATCATTTGAAAAGTATAATCCCTTGCTGTATTAATGTAAGACTCATTTGAAAATTATAATCCCTTGCTGCATTAATGTAAGAATCATTTGAAAAGTATAATCCCTTGCTGCATTAATGTAAGAATCATTTGAAAATTATAATCCCTTGCTGTATTAATGTAAGACTCATTTGAAAATTATAACCCCTTGCTGCATTAATGTAAGACTCATTTGAAAATTATAATCCCTTGCTGCATTAATGTAAGACTCATTTGAAAATTATAATCCCTTGCTGTATTAATGTAAGACTCATTTGAAAATTATAATCCCTTGCTGCATTAATGTAAGACTCATTTGAAAATTATAATCCCTTGCTGTATTAATGTAAGACTCATTTGAAAATTATAATCCCTTGCTGCATTAATGTAAGACTCATTTGAAAATTATAATCCCTTGCTGCATTAATGTAAGAATCATTTGAAAATTATAATCCCTTGCTGCATTAATGGTAAGACTCATTTGAAAATTATAATCCCTTGCTGCATTAATGTAAGAATCATTTGAAAATTATAATCCCTTGCTGCATTAATGTAAGAATCATTTGAAAATTATAATCCCTTGCTGCATTAATGTAAGAATCATTTGAAAATTATAATCCCTTGCTGCATTAATGTAAGAATCATTTGAAAATTATAATCCCTTGCTGTATTAATGTAAGAATCATTTGAAAATTATAATCCCTTGCTGTATTAATGTAAGAATCATTTGAAAATTATAATTCCTTGCTGTATTAATGTAAGAATCATTTGAAAAGTATAACCATAATTAGAACCATAGTTGTTGCGAATTGAAAAAAAAAAGATTTGCATCTAAAGACACACGCATCCCTAATGCATACCAGCATGTCCAAGTCAGTTAAAAAGAACAATAAATAAAATAATCTTACCAAATTTCATTTATCTACCTTTATTGTGTCTTGCTGAAAAAACTATCGTAAAACAAAGTGCAATTCCCAAATGTTAGCAAAAGTGAATTTTTTTTTTATTATAGTAATGGCCATCAAATCCAATCAGGTCATATATACAGATATAAATCCACCTACTAAATATTTTTCATTTATGTTCAATGGTGCCAAAATGTTTCTAAAGACATCTGATTGACAAGACCAACTCAAGATACTGCAATCAGCAGGAGCATTAAAAAAATGATAAAAAGAGTATGAGAAATTAAAGCTAATATCTTTGAATACCTCAAGATTGTCATATAAAATTGTTTCAATTTCTTCTTCTCTAATTACTGAATTAATAAACTGAAAACACAAATGCCCTTCTGCAATGCCTGAAAAATGAACAACAAAAACATTATGGGACAGACATGGTTGGAGTGAGTAAAACTATATGCCCCTTGCATAAGTTTGGATGGTGCATGCAAATATGTAAAAAGTACAACTTTATCAAAATGGCTAAGGTTATTTTTTCATAGTGGGAACTATCATATGGCTATGTATGTTACAGAATTATGTCACTAATAAGTACATGGTATTTTATACAACATGAAATACTGCTTAAGACTGTCGTACATTAGAGAGAGTAAAAACTATGCCCCATGCATATTTTTTTGGCAGGGCATAAAACTATGTAAAATGTATAACTATTTATCAAAACCTATAGGATTTTTTTTTCAAACTGGGATCTTATAAATGTATAGTACAGAATTGATGTGACTGATATGTACATGATATTGTATACTACACAGAATACTCCTTGAAGATGGCAGTACACTGAATTGCTCAACACTGCTGACATTATTCATATGGAATTCATTGTATATACATAACTGAAACTGATTTCCTAGGCCTGAGTAAAATAAATTAGGTGTCTCCTGTAACAGGCTCGAAAAAACTTGGGTTAATTGGGTGACATTTTTTAAAATCTGAGGAATATATGAATTCCTACATTCTTGATTAATTCCAATCTGAACAATGCAAAGCATCCATAGTAGTAACATCCCACAAAATCCTGGAGTCAGCAGGGTTTTAATAAGGTCACTTTGGTTACAGGAAGCACAGAATTGATTTCACTTAGCCTAGTAATAATACTGATTTTTTAATGACATCATCTGTGTGTACTTATTATACTGAGCACTGACTCAAATATTTGTTGCAGTAGACAGTACAAATATTATGATACAAAAAAATGAAGTGAGCTTTACAATACATCTAAATATTCATGCTATGGTGTTAGGTAGTGATGATCAAAAGCAACCATAAAAATTTCACTTTATGTATTCAGTGTTGCACAGATCCACGTGCATGTTAATGAGGATCTTATCTTTCACTTTCTATGAAATTTATCACATGCATGTTATCAAGTATCTTACACATGTTGTTATTTTATGAATCTTGTATCTTATGTGTTTTTAAAAAAATTAAATTATCACATGCATGTTATCAAGTATCTTACACGTTTTTTTTATGAATCTAGTATCTTATGTCTTTTTAAAAAAATTAAATTTATCATGTGCATGTTATCAATGACATTACATGGGTGCTCATTTGATATGAAATTTATCACATGTATGTTAGCAAGTATCTTACACGATTTTTTTGATGAATCAAGGATCTTGTGCCTTTTTTTCAAAATGAAAGTTTTCACATTTATTTAAGCAATATATTACATCAGTGCTTTGTTTAAAATTAAATTTATCACATGAATGTTATCAATGAAATTATATGGGAGTTTATTTGGTATGAAATTTATCACCTGCATGTTATCAAGGATCTTGTTTTTTAATGAAATTTATCATGTGCATGCTATTAATGATATCAATGGGCATTCATTTGATATAAAATTTATCAAACGAACTGAATAATATTATATACCATGAGCTCCTTAGTCTGAGTAGCATACTATATTATTCACTAAGTTTCATAACTTCAACGTCTAATGAAAAATGAGTCTGAGATTCAATTAGTCACTTAATGTTAAGTACTTTTCCTTACTGCTGCTGTATAACACTGCTAACAGTCATATCAAATTGAGATGCTGTTACATAACTCTACGGCATGATGTTATGATACTAATTAATCTTAACATAATAACGTAAAGTCTGTAGTATCTCATAATGCTTAAGATAATCCATAATAAACATTGAAAACTGGTACCTACAATTCATATCTACAACTAAATATAACATGGAGATCTATTACACATTTCGATATCTTGAGATGCATCTTCATTTTAAGAA
This sequence comes from Sinohyriopsis cumingii, assembly GCA_028554795.2. Classification (NCBI taxonomy): domain Eukaryota; kingdom Metazoa; phylum Mollusca; class Bivalvia; order Unionida; family Unionidae; genus Sinohyriopsis; species Sinohyriopsis cumingii. The sequence goes on along the minus strand of CM068841.1, from coordinate 101,430,518 downwards.
CAAAATGTACTGATGAATGCACAGATTGTAAAACTTCATGCTTTTTTGACAATGCATGATCATACTTTGCTTTCTCATTTTAAATGGTATATACATATTATTACACACATCTCATTCTTATGTATCACATCCATTTAACCATACATGTTGATCTGGCACTATATACGAGTTTTTTTTATCTGAATTTTCATATTGCACAGAGACTGGAACTATTCAGGTATTTTCATCAAGTCTGAGCATCCACATTCATAAAAACACTGAAACAAACTTTGATAAACCTCAATTTGTCTTGAAGTCTATCTACAATGCATATCTAAAAATGTTTGCAAAGTATCAAATGGGGGGAGGGAGTATATAATAAATACAAAACTGCATTTGTGTTTTCTTCCAAGTTGGGGGGAAGAACTCATTCGATATAGTATATGGATATAGCTCTGGCTAACAGCCTCAACATATCCCTATACCATATTAAACTTTTCTTTCACTGACTCTGAAAAAACTCATATGCAGTTGTATGTATTTCTCAAAATACCAGGACATTTAAAATAATCTGTGATGAACTGACAGGCTGAGGTGAAATCAATGCAAACTCTTGTTCTAACACATATCATACCTATACTACATTACTAAGACTGGCAGGATTATAATGACAACCTAAAATGCAAACAATAAACAAACACATCCTATTCTTCTGGTGAACATGGCAAAGAACTTTGTCTAACATTACAAAGTGCTAAGTGCTCCTGTCTAACATGGCAAAATGCTGAATATCAGTGGTTAAAATAAAATCCCATATGGTGCAGTAACATTAACATGCCTGGACTTAGATTAGCTGAAGATGATTCCAACTGTAAGCTTGTCTCCTGGTCTTATATGGGATGGTACTTGCAATCTCATATGGGATGGTACTTGCAATCTCATATGGGATGGTACTTGCAATCTCATATGGGATGGTACTTGCAATCTCATATGGTATGGTACTTGAGATACTCATTGATTTTGAATGGTAAATAAAGATGGTCCACTTTTGTACTTGGTACATTCTGACGAATGACCATTCTACACAGATGTTGCAGAGATGGAACTTCATGTGGTACTTTATAGAAGGTGACTTCTCCCTCTCTTGTTCTGAAAAAAAAAAGTTAATTATAGCACCATATCCCCTGATAAAACCAAGTTGGCCAATCATATACATGTAAATGTATCAAAAAGACATGGTGGGCAAGATTGTTATTAGTCAGTTATATTTTTAAGTTTGTAAATATTTGCCAAAATTTGGTAAAAACATATAGTGTACTTATCACTGGATACATTAAAGTGTTTATTCATTTTGCGCAATAAAAAATTATAAGTTAATACATTTAAGAATTTGTAAATGATAATGACCAAAACTACATGGAACTTAATTAAATAATTTCTTTCCAATTAAAATAATCAATTTTCATGCAACAGTAAAAAATTAAAAAATTAATTCTTTTTTTATTGAGGAATGAAACAGATCTTTAAACACAGAAATGATGGAGAAACTAATAAAATAACTATTTCTCATACATGTTTTCATATGTAGCCTGGTAACTAATAACGAAAGTTTGTGGATGAGAAAAATGACTATCCAGCAAATCTCTTGAATCTTAACTCAAAATCTTATTTTTTACATTTTAGACATCTGATTCCTGATGAGTAAAATCTGATTTCTCAGTTTATGTTTGATCTCCGATAAGTAAAATTTGATTTCTAACATTTTCAGAGGTTTGATCACTGATAAGGAAAATCTGATTTGTCACATTTTTAGATGTTTGATCTCGTGTGTAAATTTTGATTTTTCACATTTTAATCTTTCATCTTGAAGAGTAAAATCTGATTTCTCACATTTTAGACTTCTGATCTCAGTGTTTTCATTTCAAATTGCTCTACTCTTAGAACTCTTGTTTACTAGGAAACAGTTTCCTGTACTTGAGGTGTGTAAATTCACACAAGGTGTATACATGTACAATATATGGGACAATGCATATCCGTTTAGCCATACAAATACACAACTCATTTATTCATAATACATCCTGTTCTTACATCTTGAAAAGGTTGCTTCTTTGCTCTGGATAATTTATGATTTTTCCCTTACTCAGGGCATAAGTATCTTCAATTTTTTTGGCAATATCACACTGAATTACCACCCATCTACTCCAGTCTCCTCTTATCACATGACCATTGTAAGTCATGTGATCAACAGTAGTCACTGAGGAAGGCAGTCTGATATTGCCAAAAATTTGAACCCTATAAGGTAATAATGCTACGAGTAAGGAAACATTTTAATAATCACAACACATCATATTGTTTACATACAAATACACAGCAAATTTATTTATCTGCATTATTGGTTATGTATGTTTTTCCTTCTTTTAAATAAAGAGGTGTCAAAAAATGAAATGTATAAAAATTGCATTTACCAGTAATTTTTGTGATAGATTAAACCAGTCTCAAGTGCATATCACCAAGGACTCAAAAACACTGGTCTTTTCAAGAACTCAAACATATGGCCTTAAAAAAGAAGGCCCCTAACATGGGTCTTTTCAAAACAAAAGATTTTATATTAATACTTCTCCTTGACATAACATTTTACCATTACTCTACTTTCATACTGATGTGACAGCACAGTCTATGATGTTTGTTCTTCTGATTACTCCTAACAAACTGCACAGACCCAGATCTGCTGGCACATAAAGTGAATGTAGATCCGGTGCTTATGCAGTTTGGAATCCAACTTAGGCGCATTTGTAATAAGATATTTAACACAACTATTCTTGGTAGATGTCTTTATAAAAAGTGGAATGAGCTCCACTTTCAAAAACTAGAACTGTTACAGGATATACCTGCATACAAGTCATATCTAACTGCAAGCTGCACATATCCGGGTCTATTCAGTTTGTTAGGAGGAATCAGTAAAACAAACAACACAGATCGTGATCTGCTGGTGCATGATGCAACGGCAGCTCAGGCTCTATGTTGTATGCACTTGGAAGTGAATATATATGGTAACAAGTAGGTGACCATGGCTGCCCCTTGGTTAATGACAAAGTTCCTATAACATCCTCCTTGACATTAAGTGATACAAAGTTAGCTAGGTACATGTATGTATGTCATGAATTAAACAAGACTTAAAAAACAGCAACACCTGCCACAAACAGAGGATCCTTGACCTGTTTATCACAGGAAAGTGAAAAAAGGCAACAAGAACACTTTTCATTTGTCAAGCACTAAGACAAAATCCAGTCATATGGTCAGCCCTTTGCAACAAATAGTCTTATTCATACAAGGCATTGCCTTTTATTTAGCAAGGAAAGACATACATTCAGTACAAGTAAAAACATCAAAGTGATGTTTATCTAAGTAAATATAAACCAAATTTCTTTAACTGAACTGACTTGCACCAAAGCATTTCAGATCTGTTGGCCTTTAAAAATTAGATTTGGTATTTGTAATGCTTACCATTCACCAAGAAACATAATTTTTATACACATTTGTTGTCATTGTTGCTGTATTGGGTTTAATGCCAGCACAAGATAGGCTATACATTGCGGCCATTATATCTGGTGGAGAATGCTGTTGTTGTGGGGTTTAACACCATTTTTCAGCACATGATAGTCTATACATGGCGGCCAGTATTAATGGTGGAGGAAGAACCCAGGAAAACCCTGGAAAAAACCACCGACCCACAAGAAGCTACTGGCAAGCTTTCTCACATACCCACATTAGCTGAATCTGAGACTCGAACCCACGCAGACAGAGGTGAGATGGCAGTGATCCATAACAGAGCGCTTTAGACCACTCGGCCACTTGGGGCCCCCTCTGGTGGAGGAAGAACCTCGAAAACATCCTGGGAAGAACTACCAACTTACGGGATGGTACTGGCAAAATGTCTCACATACCCATGCTGGCTGAGCCAGAGACTCGAACCCAAGCAGAATGGTGAGATGTCTGATCTGTAAAGATGAGTTCCTTTGATCACTCAGCCACCCAGGACACCAAATCATTTACTGGCATATATAAATAAAATTTTACATCTCTTCAAACTCTTTTTGCATATAGACAAATAATCTAGCCAAACTCTTAAAACATTTGTATTCTGTCAAAGTCCCAGCTATAAGCTTTAATCTACCCGTCTTGGGAATATTACTGCAGCACTGTGTTTGATCACTAAATGTTGCCGCGGGGTTAGTGTTGAACTCTTACACAAGGTTACCATGACCAGCCAGAGACCGGAGACTTGAGTTGGCGAAGGCGACCGGTTGCATCACTTAACAAAGGCTTGCTGTTATCACACCTGTATGTTAAAAGCTAGTTCAAGGATCAAAGGGAAGTATGCAGGGTGAACGAGGCATGTTCTTATCTGTCCCCATATTGAAAGGACAACGAGAGGGACATTGTCCGCTAAGTTTGATTGGATCGGTCCACAGCAATATCTAATAAAAAATTGAGACAGAGGGTATGATTACAATTCAGACCTGAATGATACCTTCCGAACTTGTAAAATTAGTTCAGTATTCACCAGAAAGGATTGCAGATCAAGAACATAGGGATATCATGATGTGAACGAAAGCATGACTGAAGAAATTTAATAGCCATTATCTGATGATAAGCTGTGTGTAGTGTGAGATTAGAGGGCAAAGGAGAAAGATTGTACCGTCCTTGTGTTTTCACAGGAAGCTTTTTAGGGGGCAGAACTTCGGTTCCATTGGGTCCCAAGTCTTCAAAGTTGGAGATGGAAATTAGACTGTAGCCTAAACAGTCAAAGTTGACAGAAGTGCAGTCATGGGACAGAAAGTGAAGGAAGAGGAAAAGGAGTATGAAGAAAGTTCAGGAGTAGGAGGAGAAGGAATTTGGAGAAAGGTCAGGGAGGAAGAGAATGAATTGGGAGAAATAAGAGAGAAAGGATACAACATATAAGTAGAAATACAAGGACAGGTGGAAATCAATCTCACACTACTAATCAAGTGATGCAATAGGCTTATTAAAGGGTTGAGCAGAAGGAGTGTAATTGGAAATTTGAGTCATTTGATTACTGAATTGTTATTAAATTGTTATTCATAGAATATCAACCTTTTTGTATGTTTAACCAACTAACCGTTGAACTGCTGACTGGTGGCTCGGAGCTTTACATTTTTCTTTATCTAAATCTAACATCCAACAAAACAGAGCCTGGGTGGGACTTGTGTAATAGTTTAAATAAAATACTGGGAGCACCCCACTCCAACCATATACTTTGTCACATATTTTGACAAGGATGATTCTTCCTATCTGGAACAAGCAAATGAAAACACACACACACACAATTTTGCAACTTTAGGAAAGCAAAAGAAAAGAAAAATTACTAGATAAGGCACAAAAAAGATGTTACATGTTTCCTATTGCACTCTTTTTAAATTAGGGTTGGTATATATATAATGTACAAAGATTACAAGTACTGCACTCAACCACTCAGTTAGATGGACATAACAATTTAGGATGTTTTTAAATAATTTCTTTTTTTTTTACTACAAACTTACAAACTTTCAACATACACTGCAATATATATTAGAATGATTAGTATATATAATGTACAAAACACTTGAAGTACTTGGCTAAACCAGTTCAAACAGAAGCACAAATCAATTTATTTTTCATTTTTAATTTTACCATGAGGGAAAACAGTGCTAGGGTCAGCAAATAAAAATGGACAGTCTGCTGACCAGAAAGATATTTTTTTTTTTGTGCCTAACTATCTAAACAAATAGAATGGGTATACTTATTACAGTGTGTACTCATTTTTAAGTTGTGTTCAACTCCAAAAAACAGAAACCCATATCTGCCATTGAAAAATGTGCCAGAAGATCAGTGTCTGTGTTGTTTGTTCTATTGATTTAGGATAACAAACAGCAAAAATCCGGACCTGCTGGAACAATGAGATGGCAGACCTAGGTCGGTGCAGGTTATAGTTGTATCCAACATGTAAGCAGGTATATACTGTAAAGATTTTCTGGTCCAATTCACATTAGTTATGTTGTTGATGTAGGGTTTAATGCCATTTTTCATCACAAGATAGGCTATACATGGCGGCCTGGATAAATGGTGGAGGAAGAACCCGGTAAAAAAACCTGGAAAGAACCAAAATCCCACAAGAAGCTACAGGCAAACTTTTTCACATATCCACATTGGCCGAATCTGAGACTTGAACCCAAACAGACAGAGGTGAGATGGCAGGTGATACAGCGAGTTATGTCATTAGCTCAGACAAAAATGAAAATAAACTATCAAAACATAGTGCCTAATGATGATGCAGTTTTATTTCAGGACATGAAGTTAAGAAATAAATGCCAGATTGGGACATACATATACTGCTTTAACTCATGTAAATGTACACCCAACTACAAATTGTGTACTGGCAAAGATGTGCATCTGCAAGCAATTATCCTGACAATTTCTTTAAGCTTGATGTCTGGGACCCACATTTTTTACCATTATTCCCAACCGTTTTAGCCTGCAAAAAATCTGGTAGACTCAATCTCAACTAAGCATTTGAATGCAAGCTGACAGTGTTGACCATCCATCCAGGAGAGGTAGTGATAACAAGATTTTCAAGATGGTCACTGTAGTGGCCATACTGGACATCAGATTGGTACTATTTTCATTGAGGACCAAGAAGACATCATACAAAAACTTCTGGTGATACCCCCATGTAAGTAGACCTTCTGTAAAGGAAGATTACTGATAACAAGATTTGAAGGATGGCCACTGGTAGCTATGTTGGACAATGCTTTGGCACCATTTTCATTTAGGACCAACTAGACATGATAAAAGCCTTTCAGTGAAAACCATGTTGATATACCCTTCCATTCAGGAGAAGTACCAATATAATTTTCAATATGGCAACTGACCTCCAAGCTGCACCATTTTTATTTCAAACAAAACAGCCCATGGGATGAATGTAGATATCAAATTTCATGGCGATCCTCCAAGTGGTATGGAAAGTGTAGTGATGACAATGGCTGGACCACAATATATATGTCAGATGACAAACAAACAACAGAACAGACAACAGACTATCCCATAAGGTCTTCTTGCCTGTGACCAGTAGAGATAATGAACTTCTAAAAAAGAAAATGTACCTGGTTCTGGTAACCCTACCTTATGTTAATCGCACGATCCTATAACATTTTATCATGTCTGCACCCCCACCCACCCCCCCATCTGAACTGAGGTGACCCATTCTTCACTCCAAACTGGTAAATGTATACTGGAAACAATGACATTTACACAAATTGGATAAAAAGAGTGAGAAGAAAAGAAAATGTGTACCAACCTTTCCACTCTTTTTTTGTCATACCATTATCAAAACAAAGTATAATTTGTATTATGGCCTAAGCATCAGAAGTCAATTTGTTTTCATATGCCAGAGGTGGTTGAATCTACAAGAGAAACATACTACTTCTCCAAAAACAGTCCCATAAAATTTCATGATGTGTAAAGTGGGAAACACTTTATAATTCTGTTAATCGCTATCAATTCTACCAAGCTTTTGATCATGGTGGTCAAAGGGATTTCAGAGGGTCAGCGTTTTGTAGTCCAAATTTTCCAGTGTACACTAAAAATGGCCCTTTGGATTGAATAAATCCTAATTTCCTTAAACCATTCATCTGATGAATATTTTTCATTTTTCAACAAAATGTTAATAAATTTTTCTTGCATGTTTGATATAACTAATGTATAAATAAGTCTCAATTACAACTGGATCTGTAGGAATTATGTAAGTGGAGTCTCACTCATATATATATATATATATATACTGTACTTTGTTATTGACCTAGACTAGTAGCTGTACATCTGAAACAACCTAAGCTGTGGGCAAATATGACTCTCCAGGGATCATAATAGGGCTGCTCCAAACAAACAGGTACAACTTTTAGGATCTTAAATTCATGTACTAAGCGTTTTTGGGAAAAACGCCCATGTCCATTTGACTTGGAGTAACCCACACCTTTTTGAATTGGTGTAGAGACCTTAGAAAATGCCCCAAAATAAATACCAGTCTTTATCAATTTGATTTAAAAATATACCTGCCATCCCCTTATTATGAGATTGGCCAGTCCAAAAGCAAAAACATGTTTATAAAACATCTGTTGAACAGCCAGACAGCTGCAATGAACTAGTTTGGTCATTGTGTTTTTCCTTAATAAAAAGTCAGTGACTTGGAACATGCTGGCTTGTATTCTGTCTGCAACCTTGACCCTAATACTGTTCTGCATTGAAGAAATACCCTGTGTAATTTACAGGTAAAAACAAGATCCCAGATAATGTACTTCTAAGAATGTGCAAGGTGTAAGATGATGTTCTTTACATTGCAACATACACAACGGAGGGAATGCTGGCATACCTCTATACTATTTTCATGTACTGTGACTGAAATTTCTTTACATGCTGTAGTTGTGTAAATCATTCATGATCTAAGCACACATCTGATCAGAATGGTTTCCCCCAATGACTCTGAAAAATCAGCTTGAGCTAGTTATAATGTACATAAACTTTAGCAGGTATTAGAAAAGGGAAACTAATTTTGTAAGAATAGGCAATGCCAGCTTCTGAAAGTGCAAATGAATGCATTACAAAATGAATACATTACAAAATAATAATTTACCTTTCTAGTCCAGAACGTGAAAATGACCAAGCATAGCCAGCAGATTTTTTATAGGTGCATATCTTAAGTAATGCCATGCTGTATACTCAATAACCCAATTTGCATCCACCAATCATAAACCAAAATAAAGGGAATTAAATGTTCTTTTAGCAATACCCAAGATATACAAGATCTTTTTTTAGATAGCTAGCTTTAAAAATTCAACCCTAGGCAGAGTATAAAACTGCAAAGCACCACCTAATGAGATGTTATAAGAATTCATATGGAGCAAAACCCTATCTTGACTCTGACTTTCTGTTCAGGAGAAGGAAAAGATCTGAATGAGGGCTGGTATGGTGGCCATACTGATGTTGGATGTGTGTGTGATTTGGATTTTTAATGTAGCTTTAACAATTTGAGTCATATTGCTATGATGTCTGCTGTGCGACAGTTTATAGTGACGTCTAGCACTGGGGCATCATGACACAGACATGTGGTATCATGTCCCACCCAGTCACATTATTCTGACACCAGGCCAACCAGTCCTAACACTAACCTCTTAATGCTGAGCACCATGCAAGGCAGCTGCTAGTACCATTTTTTTTATAAGTCTTTGGTATGACTTGGCTGGAGTTCAACCCCCATAACCTCTTGCATCTGAGGCAGATGCTCTAACCACCTAGGCCACTGGAGTGGTCCACTGTATCTAATAAATTTCACTTTGAGCAAACAAGGCATCATAAAAAACTTTTGATGAAAAACATACATTGATATGAACATCTATTCAAAAGTCGAAGCAGAAACAAGATTTTCAACAAAACCATAATCCTGACTGGCACCAGCTTCATGTAGTAGTTGTTCTGGGTTTAATGCCATATTTCAACACATGATAGGTTATGCATTGCAGCCAGTATATCCGGTCTTGTTGTTTTGGGTTTAATGCCAATTTCAGTGCAAGATGGGCTATATACTGCAGCAAGTATAGAGGAAGAACCCAGGGAAACCCCATTAAGAACCACAGACCCACAGGAAGCTACTAGCATGCTTTCTCACGTACCTACTTTAGCCAAGCCCAAGAATCAATCCTATACAGATTTGAGATGCAAGTAATCTGTAAAGGAAAATGCTTTACTCCACTCTGTGACCCCCAGTTTCATTTAGGACCAGCGGGAGAATATAAGAAAACCCCATGTTGGTTTGCCTTTCCATTAAGAATTAGTGTCAACAATGTTTTCAAAATGGCCATATTTGATGTCAGATCAGTACCATTTTCATTTAGGACCAACCTGTTAAAAACCTCCTGTCAATACGACTTTTGGTTTGGGATGGAAAGAATTAGCAAGATTCTCAAGATGGTTACACTGCATGTAACACCTGCAATGAACTGGAAGGGGAAGAAAACAGAATCAATGCATTTCCTACTGCAACAATTACAGAATATTCTCCACATGACACCATAAACACTGGAAGTCAATTGCCTTCTAGTCTGGGTGAAGCTGCCAAACATCTTGAACACTGACCTTGGCAGACAGATCGCTTGATATGGTATGTATATATGTAATAAGACGCAACGGTACCTCAGCACAAAAGTGGCTGTGTAGTGCTGACAAAAATGTATGTTTAAAAAATGCACGAGCCAGGTGTGAATGGATGGGATCACTACCTTACAGGAGTTGGTGACTTCCTTTTACCATAAAGTGCAAGTGATTGCCCCCTCATGGGAGCTGATGACCACCAGGAAGTATCAATAATCCTTCCCTAACATTAGCTGGTGACTTCATTACACCATGGAGTACCACCAATTCCTCCCTTATACCAGGAAGTGTCACAGATCCCTCATTTATAGAAGCTGCTAACTTTCTTATGCTGCGAAGTGCTACTAACCCCTCCAAGAATGGCAGGGATCTTCCAAATTCCAAATCTTGCCTGACATTAAGGCACAGAAAGAACATCCATCCATGCAAGCACACACAGTGCATGCCAAGCAGTTCCTTATGACATATTAAAAGTCTAAAAGAAAACATAAAAACATGCAATCAACTGCAACAAATTTATGGTGGGTAATACTACTTACTCTAACATTAGTTACTTAACAGGTGATGAAATAGGAAGTACCTCTTCCTGCACAACAAGATTCCCACAATGGGACTGATGCTATAATGGCTGAAAAGAATTTCCAGAAATTCAAGATACTACTATTTCTTATTTACAACTGCTGATTATTAAACCATTTCTGATAATTTTGAGGAATAACACAATTTTCAACTTAGCCACAGTAGTGGCCATATGGGATCTAAAATTGGAATTTTGTTATTTTGAACCAGCTAGTCATCACCAGAAGTCTTTTAGTTGAAACCGCATGGCTATCCATTCAGGAGGAACTGGGATAAGATTTTCAAGATGGCTCCCACTGTGACCATAATGTATGTCAGATCAGGACCATTTTTATTTAGGACAAACTAAGCATAAAAATTCTTTTGGTCTGAAATCCCATTGGTAAATGACCACTGATCTAGGAGGAGTAACAATGAAATATTAAATTTTAGATCAGTACCATTTTCATTTAGATCCAACTAGATATCACAAAAAGTATTTTGGTGAAAACCAAATTTCAGTATGACCATCCTATCTGAATGAGTGACAATAACACAATTTTCAACATGGCGACTGTGGTGTTCATATCAGATGTCAGATCTGCACCAAGTGTTCTTATCAGATCTCAGATCTGTACCATTTTCATATGGGATTAAGTAGACATCATATGAAGTCTTTCAGTAAAAATCCCATATATCACTATAACTTTCCTTTCAGAAGTAGCAACAACATTATTTTCAAGATGCTCCAGTGTTGGCAACAATATTGGATGTCAGTATTAGTACTATTATCATTTGGTCCAACCAGATATCGCCAAAAGACTTTTTGGTGAAAATTGCATGTCAATATGATCTAAATCAAGGTGGAGCAGTAGCAATAAAAAGATGTTCAAGTTGACCACTGTGGCAGTCAATATTGGAGATCCGCATGATTTTCATTTTGGACCAACTAAACATCATTAGAAGTCTTTTGGTGACAAGACTTTCTGCTTAGGAGCAGCAATGACAAGGTTTTCAAGATGGCTGCCACGGTGGCCATACTGTATGTCAGATTTGCACCATTTTCAGTTCAGACCAACCAGACATCAGAAGAAGAAGTCAGTTAGTGATAACTTTATGTTGATATGACTATCCATTCAGGAGTAGTAGCAATAACAAGACCTTCAAAAGAAGCTACTGTGGCAGCCATACTGAATGTTCAAGCATCGCCATTTTCATTTAGGACAATCTAGACCATAAGATGGATGAGAGCGTCAAGTTTCATGGCAATTCTCCCAGTAGTTTAGGAAGAACAGTGATAACAAACCTTTGCTAATGGACAAAAGGCCATCCCATAAGGTCCGTAACAAGATGAGCTAAAACCATCACAAATCAACAAAAAGGAACCAAGATAAAGATGAAATATGTTAACATTGGGAACACTAGAGTTCCTCAATGGGACTAATTCTCAGCTGTCAAGACAGTTTCCTTTTTTTACACGGTTAAGTATTGAAACCATCATTGATATTCTTGAATGATGAGATTTTCAAATTAATCACTGTGGTGGCTATACTGGATGCAAGATCACACCATTTTCACTTATTACCATGAAGACATCATTTGAAAACTTGTTTGAAACCCCACACAAATATTACCATTCATTTAAGAGAAGTAGCAATAACAAGATTTTCAAAATATTCCTCAGGATTGCTATATTTGAACTGAGACTGGCACCTTTTGCATTTATCACCAATCCGATATAAAATGTCATTTGGTGAAAAACCCCATATCAATATGGCTACAGATTCTGCAGGTAGTGATAACATGATGTTCAAGATGATGACCATAGTGGAAATATGGATGTCAGATCAGCATCATTTTCATTTCAGTCATTAGAAGTTTTTTGTTGCTGAAAACCCCATACTAATATGACCATCAGGAGCAATAGCAATAACAAGATTTTCAAGATGGCCACTGTGACAGCCATGCTGGATGTCTGTGCAAACAAGCCCATGGGATGAATGTACAAGTTTCATGGTAAAGTAGTTAAGGTGGAGAAGTGATAACAAACTTGTGCTAAATGACTGATGGATGACAGATGTTTTGTTCCAAGACCTCCAATTACTAACTGAAGGAGACACTTCACCTTGAGCAGGGACTAGCACCAGGGAAAGGAATAGCAATGCAATAATAGCAGGTATTGTCTTAAAACTATTCAAATGTGGTTCATGCAAGTTGGCTATGCTAAAATGGGTCTAACTGAGATTATAGACAGCATAATGTTATGACTCTAGGTCTTAAACTATATAACAGACATAAGCAAAACCAACAAGTTTAGTCATATTAACAAATAATTTCTCTAAATTACAAAAATTTATGAGACTTATGTTATTGTGAATAAAATCCCAGGTAATCCTAAATATCATATTACAAGTCTAAATGTACAGAATGTTCCGAATGAATTCCAATAGTCTTGAATTTCCAGACCAAAATGATAACAATCCAGTGTCTTTTAATGAGTTCTCAAAATGATATTTTAGTCCAAAAAGTCAATTAAGCACTTTGTAATTCCAGTGAATAATTAAAATAAGTAATTCCTCTCAAATTGTATCTGAACACAATTTTAAATGATTCCAGAGACTGATCTTAAAACGGCAATGAATAATTGTTTACCATGTCCCATTTATCACCACTTGACCGAAGTCACAGAGAATGTTATCTAAAACCAATCATATCCATGAAAATTCCACTAAGGCCCCAGAAAGATGTATATTTCCTATTGCACTGGATTTAAAATTAGGGATATGGATTGTTTCAAACATTATAAATATTATAATGATTAGTATATATAATGTACTAAGCACTTCATGTACTGGGCTAAACCAGCTCAATTAGATGAACAAATCAATTTTGCGAAATTTAAAAAAAAAAACTCTTGGGGGAAGATGTTCCAAGGTCAGCAACGAAAAGAAGAATGGTGGGCCAACTGGTGTGTGTGTGATCTTGATTTTTAACATAGCTTTAACAATTGTTCAGTCATATCGCTACGATGTCTGCAGGGCGACAGTTTATAATGATGTCTAGCACTGAGGCATCATGCTACAGACATGCATGATGTTCCACCCAGTCACATTATCCTGACACCAGGCTGACCAGTCCAAACAATAACCTCTTAATGCTGAACACCAAGCAAGGCAGCTGTTAGTACCGTTATTGTAAGTCTTTGGTATGACTCGGCTGGGGATCGAACCCACGACCTTCCGCATCCAAGGCAGATGTTATAACCACTAGGCCACCGGAGTGGTCAATACAACTGGAAACATAATTTTTTTGGCCTAACCCCTTAACTCAAATTCTAGTAAACATCTTGTTTACCACCACAAAAAAATAATGTAAAAAATCAGGCAAGCAAAACTTCAGTCACAACCCTCAATCACAATTATCAAAAACATCGGGCAAACAAAAGCTCTTACCCACAACCCTCAATCAATGACAAAGTCAAGCACACAATATAAATTAGATATACATAACATATATATAACACATTTATTATATTATCTTATTATGATAATATATTATATACTGAGGCATTATTAATATTATTATGATTATTTATTTCTTACTTTTGTTGTATATATTCTTAATAATTATATTACAAGTTTAATGGACAAAGGTCTATCAGATTGGATCAGAACAAGACAGCCAATGTAAGCAGCATGAGTTTATATTTTAGTAAGCCTTTTGAGTAAAGAATTGAATATTTTAACAAAAGTCTTGAAACAATCACAAATTGTACACATGCAATAATGTGTGGAATAAGAAAGCTCTTTATTGCATCATCTGAGATACAATTCAACCAACCATTACCTATTAAATATTTGTCAGTCACATTCTAAAATCACTTGCCCCACCCTTAGTCGCCTTGATCAATCAGGCAACCATTAATGTCGCACTCTGAACAATCAACCCCAAAAAATGTTTACATTACAGTCTAATGTCCAGCTGGTCAAATTGTCAAATGAATACTATCATACAGGTTAGAGAATCTGTCATTTGTAATCTATGGTGATTGGAATGAATACTATCATACAGGTTAGAGAATCTGTCATTTGTAATCTATGGTGATTAGAATGAATACTATCATACAGGTTAGAGAATCTGTCATTTGTAATCTATGGTGATTGGAATGAATACTATCATACAGGTTAGAGAATCTGTCATTTGTAATCTATGGTGATTAGAATGAATACTATCATACAGGTTAGAGAATCTGTCATTTGTAATCTATGGTGATTGGAATGAATACTATCAGACAGAGAGAATTTGTCATTTGTAATCTATGGTGATTGGAATGAATACTATCATACAATTGAGAGAATTTGTCATTTGTAATCTACGGTGATTGGAATGAATACTATCATACAATTTAGAGAATTTGTCATTTGTGATCTATGGTGATTGGAATGAATACTATCATACAGGTTAGAGAATTTGTCATTTGCAATCTATGGTGATTGGAATGAACACTATCATACAGGTTAGAGAATTTGTCATTTGTAATCTATGGTGATTGGAATGAATACTATCATACAATTGAGAGAATTTGTCATTTGTAATCTATGGTGATTGGAACCTCTCAAAATTCTCCAACTTGTAAGATAGTATTAGCTGTATTAAATATTAATCCTGTCTAGTATTTTCGAGCATTCTCTTTCACTTTCTATTGTTTGGTGTATGTTTGTATTTCTCTATAATTAATCCTATATACCTTGATTTATTTCAAAGGAATCCAGAATGACTTTGTTAACAGATGAGAATTAATTACTAAGTTGCCATACGAATGTGTCTGCTATGCACAAGTGCATGTAACAGACTTAGCAGCATCATTTTCAAGTGATGTGTGCTTAGCTGTGAAGGAATATGGGCTGGTGCACACAAGTAAGGTGATGGGTGCCATTTACCCATGGACCTGGGTTTAAATCTCTGTACACTATGAATTAAAAATTTTCTAACCTGTATAATAATATTATTTGTATTAAATATTAATTCTAAAAAATATAATCAATCATTCTCTTATAGAATCCAGGGACAGCACTTTCCGTTCTGTTTGGTGTATATTTGTTAATTCATACAAATCAATACAGATCAATATCGATATAATTTTTTCATTATGGACCCTGGGCAGGTAGTCTCAAATGCTTGCCTTTACTGATCACTGCCATCTCATGTATGTCTGCATGTATTCAGGTCTTGGCTTGGCCAATGTAGGTACGTGAGAAAGCTTGCCAGAGCTTCTCACGAGTCTGTGGCTCTTACTGGGTTCTTTCTCCACCAGTTATACTGGCTGCGATGTATATCTTATCTTGTGCTGAAAATTTTCCACAACAACAACAACTTTTTCATTATTACCAGCCCTATCATTATTATGATATGAAAATGCCAAATATAGGGGAGTTACTGATAAAAATTCCTCTTCTTATAAGACAAACCCTTCTGCAGTAAAAAGGGGATCTTCTAAAAATGATAGTCTTATAGTCTCCATGAGGCTGAAAAAATGGCTAACAGATACTTTTTTGGTGACAGGCAAGGCAGCCTTTCATTATAGGGTCCTTTCAACAGGGAAACAATCAAACTTTTAAAAAATAAAATTGAGATGCAAGATCCAATGTAAAGTTTACTTACCCAACTGAGACAACTGCCCCATTGGGACTAGATGCACAACACAAGAGATTATTCTTTGCTGCAATCCTCACTGGATTTTGAATGTCATGTAAATTCCAGTATCGCATGTATCTGTAGAAATTAAAGTATAACAATGGTTACTGTAGAGAGCATGTTGATAATGGTTTTCATTGGTATAATAATGCTACATTCTGACTGTCACACAAATTGTATTGCTGATGCCAGACCCATGCAAACGTCACAAAAAACCACATTATTCCCAAACCCATGGTTTTACTACTGCGAATTTAGTTTTAATGGTTTTAACATAACCAGATACATATACTTTAAAAGCTGAAAATGTTATGATCACTATTCTAGCCTACTGCTGAAAACGTGGGGATATTATTTGAATCTCTTCCTCGAATTCCTTTGAGACAATACAGAAATAATGCATCACATTGATAAATTTAACTGTGTTGCATGTGTTTTAGTTATAACTGAAATAAGGAGAGAAAGTGACCATGAAGGAGAGAAAGTGAGACAGAATACAAAAAATAAAATGTTAATAAACATTTTCTTACCCATCATCACAAACTGTTGCAACATGCAGGCAGTCAGCTAAAAATGACACACCTCGTACATAATGTCCATTTTCTCCACCAGCATAAATCAGATGAGGGGGTGGGCACATATGCCTATGAAACAAAAATATATTCATCAACATTAAAAGAAAACAGGAACAAAATTTAAGCAGAACTAAATGCTAGACAAAGATGGCTGCAAATGATGCATGGACTGCAAAAATACTGTTCAATACAAGACTAAAAGTCAAATACAGATAACTTAGAAAAAGAGACCTTTGAAGGCCAGTTATGCTCTACTTGTCAAAATGAATGTCAACGAATCTAAGATACCACCATCTTTGTAACTGCCAAGTTTTTAAACCACCTCTGACATTCTTGAGCAACTCAATGACCAATGTCATGTGATAATAGATGTAAGATTTGCACTGTTTCCCTTTAGGACAAACACAATATCATAAGAAAACCCCATGTACAATATAACAATCCATTTAAAAGGAGTAGAGATAAACAGATTTTCACTTTGGTTGACATAATGGTGTCAGATTAGCATCGTTTCTTTAGGACCAACTAGGCAACATACAAAATATTCTGGTAAAAACCACACACTGATACGACTTTCCGTTTAGATTTTCATGATGGTCACTATACTGAATGTCAGATTGGAATGACTCATAAAGGTCCAACTTGAGACCATATGAAGTGTTTTTGTGGAAACCATTTGTTTATATGACCATCCATTCTGCAGTAAAAAAAAGATTTTCAAGATGGCTGTTAAGGCAGCCATATTGGATCTCTGAGAAGAACCATTTTCACTCAGGACCAATGTAAACCTTGTGTTGAATATATGTGTAAAAGTCTCATGACAATCATCCAAGTTGTTTAGTAGTGGTGATGATAACAAATCTGTGCTAATGGATGGAGAGACAACAGAAATTAGACCATCCTATAAGTTCTTCTGGTCTATGACAACTATAACTAAATACCCTAACTGCTGCAGTTCGATTCATTGGCTATTCAAGTTTATGAGGGCTTCAGACAAGAAATCTTCAAGCCACGACTCAGTAGGACATTTGAGTTATGCTGTTACAGAGTACAAGTAATTGATGTTTGAGTTATAAAATGTTACTGTACATTGTGGCTTCATTATTTATTGTGGGTTACCAATATTCAAGAATTTTATAGTTGCAACAAGCCACAACTAGATAAACCCAACAAACAGTACTTGTCATTTTATTTGTGACCAAAAATATGTATACTCAAAATAATAAACAAGCTCACAGTATTTGATTATTATTGCTAATGATCTTACCCAAGGGAGAGTAAAGCGTCCCCAGTAAATGGGTCCCAAATGATAGCATTAGTATCGAACGATGCTGTAGCAAGAAGAGCGCCATCTGGTGAGAAATTACAAGAATAAACTGTGTGCAAATGACCAGTTAACTTGCGTGGTGGAGAATTCAAATCATGTGCATCCCAGATAAATACCTGCAATGGAAAGGTTTCTTACAAGAGGCAGACAATGCTAAATTGCTAATTTTATTAACTGCATTTGGTAAATTATGTCTTAACACCTTTACAACAGCATATATTACAAATCAGCTGGTGTAAAAATTGCAAGAAGAACTGGATCTATGCTCTTTGTGCTAGTTATCTTTCTTACATAACAGTGTAGGCCCTAATTTCCCATTGCTAACATACAACTGCAGATCTGTGCCTAGGTTTTGTGCAGTTAGGTGGAATGGGAATAAATGAATAAATTAAGCCCAGGAAGAAATCTGCACAGGCAAAGATTAAACAGATGTCAGCAAGAGCAGCCCATATAGATGCCCAAGTAATGTGGACAAGATGGCATATGCCAGAGATAAAACTCATATGGTCAGACCGTTGGCAATATGAACCACTGCCAATCTAGTTCCTGCTTCAGTTTCTGTATGAACTGCTCCCATCACCAGAAAATCTATCTGTACAGATGTAACATGATGGATGATCCCACTTCCAGTATATCCTATCATCATGTGAGGTAGACTTGGCTCAAGGATGAGAGATGGAGACACTAAAAGGTCCTCAAAGAGATTTGTTGGAGAAAGAACAATGGAAAGTCAGGTCCCCATTTTATCCAATTTATTAAAGAGGGACAAATGAAACCAACAACAAACAATACTGGAATAGTTCAAGAGGCAAAGTCATGGGAGATGAGCGCACACCTGGAGAAAAAAGCTTATATTCCTAGAAGCTGTGCAGACATCACACCATCCAGACATTTCACATGGTCTGAGACTGCAAAGACGATCGTCTTGGCGGAATTGACCATCCCATGGGAAGAACGATCAGAAGCGATATATGAATTTAAGGTGGAGAAGTACCAGGAACTGTTAGAGAACTAAGATAAAAATCTTGCCACTTCCAAGAAGTAGGATGCAGAGGATCTGCTGCAGTCTACCTGAAAGATGTTCCGTGAAACAGGAATCAGAGGAAGAATGATGGAAAACATCAGTGCAGATACTGAGCAAGTCTTATGTTACATGTTTAGGCTTAAATAAACAGTAACAAAAGAAAAAGTAAATACAACAAGCTTTTAAAAATTTAACAAGTAATTTATTTCCCTGGAAAAACTCTGTAAAAATGAAAAAATAAGGACTTATGGCTTTAATAATCAAATCCAAAAATAACCCAACAATAATCCACGAATCAAAGTTTAGAAGTCCTAATAATGAAATGTTCTAATGAATTCAAGTTCAAGTCCCAATGAAATATTCAAGATGGAAGGCAATGACGTATACTGTATCCTTTGTGGTGTTGTAATGCCTACAATTGTGTGTTATTCACAAACAATAATCCGGTGTTTGAATTTCCCAATAAAATTTAATGAAATGTCTTTGTCCAAAAATTCTGTATGAGCACTAAAAAAAAATTCCAGGAAAAAGAATTATCCTTTGGAATCCAAATAATTCCAATAAACATTAAAATGTAATTCCCCAAACTGGTCACAAACAAATGAACACATCTAGTGTTTTAAGCCCCAACTGAGAAAAATCTCCATAAACAATGATCATACAGTAACTCAAAATGCAAAAAAATTCCCGGATGAGGGTCAACTTTCCAGAATCTTCGAGAAGTATTTATGTCTAAAGCACGTAGTCCCAGTATGACCTTGATGAAAAGCAATCATTTTACTCCAAGAATAAGATAAAAAATAAAAAGTTGTTTACTTGTCTCAGTTATTTCTGAAATCAAGGACTGGAACTAGGTCAGCTTTAGATGTCTACAACTGAAGAGTCATGGTCAAACTATTTTCTGAAAAAATACTGACTTCCTGGTAAACAAAACTACATTTTTTTCACATGTAATGAAATTAAAAATAAAAAGGTTTTAAAACTTACAAACAAATAAATTAAATAACTTAAATCAAATATACGTAACAGCAAGGCAGCAGAGAAAGCATCCAGCTGGGTTTGGACAAGACATTCAGAAGTGAACTGGAAACCAACACCAATGGACAGAATTTGGCCCTTTTAAAAACCTGACTTCTGTTTATGCTGGCTAATAAAATACATCTTGCAAATATCACACTCCAACATCAAAAAGACACTGCTTCTGTAAAGTCTTGCTTTTAATTATTAAAAAAATGGTCAATTTTTTTAAAATTATACCATCATACTCACAAAACTCAATACTGAAATAAAATAGAAATTTAAACAATTTTCTCAACTGCTTATACGATATACAGGTTGTGCTGTTTTGTTAAAGTATTTAAAGAAAACAACATACAGATCTGTTTCCTCCAACAGCGGCAATTTGTTTACTGTTGGGTGACCATTTGCAGCTGAACACGAAGGCACTGCAAGGCATGAATTTCAGCGTTTTGAACATATTGCCATCTCGGTTCAAATCCCAAAATTTAATTGTATAGTCGTTAGATGCTGATACCAGTATAAGACTCCCATCTGGAGCAAAACTCAAGTCTCGTACAACATTTTGGTGGTCAATTAGTTTGATCAAAAGTTCACCTGAAACATAAAAATATAGATACAGCCATAAGAAAACTTTTTGTGCACACTGACATAATGATACACACTTTCGAATACGGACATATTAGAGTGAAATCGGCCTTAGTTGACACATCCATATAAAGGACAGCAGTGCACATATGACACCATCTTATGAACCCTTTAATTTTACATACAAATTTTACTTGCATATACACACCTGTCCATTGACGACAAAATTATGTAGTCCCTCTGGGTATCCTTTATGGGCAGATTTCACATTATCAGGTAAGATAGTGTAGTATTCATTAGGTAAATTAAAACTAAAAATTACCAGACAATGAACGCACAAGATTTGCATGTGAAAACATACAATCTCATCTTTATTTCTTATTTCCTCCTCACAATACATATACTTATTTTGATCCCTACATTTTAGTGGGAATACTGTGATATCCTCCTTATGCCCATTGCCATTTCTACACAACAGCTGGACGGAAATTCATGAAACTTTGTCATAATGTAGCAGTTTATCAACTTTAAGAGAATGCCATCTTTGACTCCCATCCCATAGGTCCTGCAAGGTCATATGTACAAAAATAATCCAATGTACTGATATTTTAAAAAAATTCTTACCAAATATTTCATATTTGCAGTCACAGAAGGATGCATCAATCATTTATGTGATGGATTTCATATGATGACCCCTGGGACTATA
Source organism: Sinohyriopsis cumingii (assembly GCA_028554795.2). NCBI lineage: Eukaryota > Metazoa > Mollusca > Bivalvia > Unionida > Unionidae > Sinohyriopsis > Sinohyriopsis cumingii. The sequence goes on along the minus strand of CM068841.1, from coordinate 101,408,850 downwards.
TCTTGAGAGGTGGTGACGGCAGGGGTGGGTAACTGGAAGGGGGAGTCAACAGAGGTCTCGATTATGCAATAATAAGTGCCAGAATTTGCAAATGCAAACCACAGCATTTGCTCTAGTTTTAATTTTTTTTCCTTCAGTTTCTTTTCAGGTTCTGTTGTTCTTCTTGTGAGTCTCAGCTGATGTACACATACACATAATTATTTTTTTCCATGCATGATACACCACTATTTTTCCATGCGGGCAACATACAATGCTGTGAAAATCTCTAGACTGAACCTGCCCCTTTTGCTCTGATAGACAAATAAAAGACAAAACTCTCCATTCATACACTGTTTAAGTGGTACTTCACAACAAAGTGTGTATGCAAGAATAAAGGTTACAAATCCTGGCTGGCAATCATAGTGGCCACACTTGATGTGATATCACTCCATACTGGCAATCACAGTGGCCACATTTGATGTGATATCACTCCAGTCTGGCAATCACAGTGGCCACACTTGATGTGATATCACTCCAGGCTGGCAATAGCAGTGTCCATACTTGATGCAAGGTCAACACCAATTTTAATTGGGACCAACTCATTATCATAATAAGTCTATTTCGGTGTAAACTTCAGGTTGATATGACCATTCTTTCACTTGCTGCAATAACATTATTTTCAAGATGGATGCCACTGTGGTCATACTAGATGTCATATCATCACCATTTTCATGAGGTCCTACTGGACATTGTATGAAGTATGTTGGTGAAAACACCCTATCAAAATGACTGTCCATACAGCAATAGTAGTGATTAAAAGATTTTCAAGATGACCATCATGAAACTGTAGACACTTCTTTCAGGCATTACATAGTCAAATGGACAGAAAAATGTGACTGGTTTTGCAGATTTTTTTCATATGAAGGAAGTTTTACTGCATTTCGAATGTGAATGTCTTCACAAAGAAGTCCTACCTGTATATGCAGACCATAGCTTTATCTGCCCAAGAGCCAATCCTGTAGCAAGAATAAGGTCCTTCTCAAATAGGAACAACCGCCTAAGACTGATGTCAACTGCTGAGGTTCCAGTTCCGAAAGCCAATGACCACACATAGTCTTTACAGTTGAGGATGAACCGGCGACGTTGGTAAGTTTTATTTTTCTCATTCTCAGAATCAGCACATTTCAGGTGAGATCTCAGTTGTGTGTTATTGAAAATTTCTAAATCATCCTGCTCAACAGTATGCGTTTCATCTTCCCGCCCTCTCAATCTGAAACAGGCAAAATAGGTTCAAAATGGGGGTCATTTCCTCATGTAAAGCTGCCCTTTTCCCTAAAAGAGCATAATTTATACATTGGTTCCTCACTATAAAGTACACCAATATAATACAGTCACTGATAAAAAATAAACAGGTAGGATATGAAACTCTACACACACACACACACACACACAGTAGAAACTGTCTTGAAAGACCACCTCTTCTGCCAGTAATAAAGGTCTCTTATGCCAAGTGTTAAGGTCATATCACTATAAAATAAACAAATTCCATGCATTGAGAATGTGGTATTTCAAGAGAGGTTACAAACAGTTCAAAACAAGAACCAGCAAAATCCAATCTGAATACAGTGTCAAACAAGAACTTGCTAAGAAATCTGCTTTTAGCATGGTATAATGGTCAAATTTCATGACTGCAAATTTCAAGTGAACTTCCTTTACAGTACACACATTTTTTAAAAAAAAGTGAAAATGTACATGAATTTTTGTTCTGTGAAAAATTTCCTTGATCCAAGTGAAAACAAATACAAGAACATGTTGTATCCCATTTAATATACGTTAATAAAAACATCTTTGACACAAAAGGGTGATACAGAAACATTAACTTGGTTATTACAGTATATAAATATATATATATATATATATATATATATATATATATATATATATATTGCAGAACATGATGAATTTACTGAACTGATAAAATTTAATCCTACAACACAGTCCTTGAATTTACTGTGTTTAATGTACTTACATGCAATTATTATCTCTGTCCCATGGCAATAACTGGACGATATGATTCCCACATGACCAGGCAAAATACGAACAATCAGGTGCCCAGGCAACACACCATGTTTCCTTTTGGGCTTCAGGGAAATGGTTCAAAGCCTTAAGTTCATCACACTTAATCGCAGGAGCTACAAAAATATGAAAATCTGGCTATCGACTGTCTCAAACAACATTCAACTTTCTGACACCATGACTAATGAGGATGTTTAATGTGAAGCAATAAGCAGAGATGTAATAATTTAATAAACTGGGTATTTTACTTACAGTCTGGTTGTGCTTCTTGGAATTTAATGGAGTATTTATGAACATTAGAAAACAAAACAAACAATACCAAATGGAATCATCAAAATATTAATTTTGCCTTTTTTAATGCATAAAACAGATTTGTAACCATGGAGACTCTGAGTATAATTGTATGCTTGAGTGAGTGTTCCTAGCCATTAAGCACTAATTTCAAACATGCATGAAATATCCGGAACTTGTCCTCACAGCACAGTTTATATTAATAGAATAGAGGGGACCTGGGTGCCCAAGTGGTCTAAAGCACCTGTCTTTTCCAATCACTGCCATTTCACCTCTCCCCTCGTGGGTTAGAGTCTTGGACTTAACCAATGTGGGTATGTGAGAAAACTGCCAGTAGTTTCCTGTGGGTTGGTGGTTCTTGCCAAGTTTTCACAAGTTTTCCTCCATCAGTCATACTGGCCGCCATGTATAGCCTATCTTGCACATAGAAATGGCATTAAAACTAAAACAACAACATTAATCAAAAAGACAACACAAAAACATGGACTGTTCATATGGCAGGAATAAAGTACTGACAGTTTTGGATTAAATGCTTGAAATTAAATTGTTTTGCATAATTTTAATACATTAAGAAAACCTCTTTCTGCATCTTTTGTCAATTTGTTTGGGTAAAATATGTAAAGATGCTTCTTAGCTGGGGCTTTGACTGCTTCATATTCTTGCATATTTTATCAATGACACTCTAAAAATGGATCTAATTTCAATACGATTGTATTAATTTCTTTTTTGACATACATTTTTCATTAATTATGTTTTGGGGTGTATCATTCAATTCTTAAAATCAGGGTTAGTAGCATATTTCTTGTAAGGTTTTCAAGGTGCATTCTTACATTAATTTTAAAGAATACATCAATGAAACTATATGTAAACACAATAGTTACTATTACTTCATACAAGGAAAATTTCTTGCAAATGTATTTCATTTAAAAAAAACATTAAGTCAAGATTATGATCATTGATATCATTCCTATTAATACTAAATAAACATCTTACATCTGGGTATTAGAATAATGTAAATTCACTGAACTATGTTCATTTTACTCTGTCTACACTAAACTATGTACAATGTCCAAAATATTTTGGAGTGAATTTTTCAGTTCTTGTAGCTTGTCATCATGCTGTTTTTCAAGAGCTCTTTAAGTTCAGCTATATTGTCCTTAACACTTTTCCTCAAACTATCTGATGTCATGATAAAGGAAATTTTCCTATGGGTCTATGCTTTCAATGCATAGTCATCAGCAGCAGCTGTCACTGTCTCAATGTCTTTTTTCAGTACCTGCCTTTCTTCTTCACTTACCACCACACAACAAAAAGAGTAACAAAGATATTTGTTTTTTTTTTGTATTATCATTTATTTAAAAACGGCATATGGCTATTTTAAACCATTTCATATTAGATATACATGTATTAATATTCTCTCAGCATAGCTGATATCTATATTTTTAGATTCATCGTGTTCATTGCACTTATTGTCTGTCCTATTTCCACTCAATCAAAATATGGAACTGGATCAAACTAATTTCACAATTACAACTATATATAGCTACTATTTTAAAACTTGAACCTCTGTGTTCACATACTTCTTTCTTCAAAAACGATTTCATTTTCAAGACTTCTAGTTTTTTTTTAATATTAGCCACCATTACGAGAGCTTGGTGTTTTTTCCAGCTGCATGTGACTATAGAGCACTCTCTCCCACTGCATGCAAATCAACATCCTTCTGGCATAATTGGAATTTTGCAAAGCTCTCTAAGAAAGATCTCATAATCCAAGCTTCATATTTTTCTTGTCTAGCCAGCGAGGTTGGAATCGGCAGCCAGCCATTTCAAAGCATACAAATGATTCAAATCTAAACCACAGCTACAATCGGGCTTTGTACAATTCGAAATTAAAATTATGACTTTGCAGTGGACAGTTGCGGAAAGTCCCTTCCGGCATAAACTTAGCAAGAGGTCTTTTTATTCCTTTTTAATTAAATCTGTAAAATGAAAACTGTTTATTCATTCCTTGCAGTTTCAAGAAAATCAAAGCTTTTCCAGGTGCCCAGAAAATATTTTGAATTTTCAAGATGTTTTCAAGGCCTTGAGGTACAAATTCAATTTTCAAGGCTTTTCTAGGTTTTCAAGGTTCCCTACGGACCCTGTAAAATGTTATACTAATTATCTGAGGCACCTACAGTTTACAAGTCTTCAACAAGTCTTTAACAATGATTTAGCAGGGATTAATTCACTGTTCGGTTTTGAAATCAAACTTTTTTTAAACTGAGTGGTAGGAGGCTTGAGAAGTAGGGTAATCTATTTCAAGCTGGAGTATTCTTTTCAAGCCGAGCCAGTGTGAATTAACTTATGGCGGAGTTTTTAATCTTATTTTATGGTGTCTTTCAAATTCTTTTTTGTCATTGTTGACCATAATTTATGCATGGGCCAGAAAATTCCTATACACCACTCCCTCGACAACTCGCACACATCGGGGTCCAGAAACATCAACCGCACTATAAGTGAGGCGCGAGTTATCGAGGGACCTATAAAATAAGCCCAAAACCAATAAAGTGATCGATGACATAAAGGAAAATAAGGGGGGGGGGGGGTAGGCAGATTATAGTGTTGAATACTCACTTTATAATCGTGCTGAGATTAACTGTGAATAAATATCTCTTCATAACGGTGTACTTTATTTATTATTTCCTCATAGGGCAACATTAATTTCAGGATAAATTACAGTATATTGAGGCGATCATCTAAAACATTATTCCACGTGGTTTCCGTTCGCTTAACATGTGTAACCACTTCACACATTGTGTACTACGTTGCTAATTTTTATGTTGAATTGGATACATTCTAGTTTTATTGTTTGATCCAAATTAGACATTTTTTTATATACAAAAGATCTACTCTTTTCGAGAAACAGTGTTGATCAAACGATAGATAGACAGATTTGAATGCGATAGAAGTAAAATGGAAAACAAAAAAAATGGGTTAATCAGTACTAACATATTTAATTGGTCTACAAATTTAAAACAACGTAAATTAGAACAAGTTAATACTTGCCGTTCATGCCACGCTTGACAAAATTCAATTCACTTTTTAAAAAAATCAATTTTTTTGTGTGTGTTACTCCTTGGTTTCTCTGCCGCCAAGCAAAATCCCTCAGATTTCTCAACTGCATGAGCTTTACGTAGTCAACATTTTGGGTCTCCAGCTACCTTATGGCAATATCAAAATATTTGATTGCTTCCTCTGCAGAGGGGGGATGTGGTGCAACATCTGCGTCTGCATCACTTTTAACACTTGTGGTACTCCAGTTAGAATCGTCTTCTGCTGCAAATTTGTTCGTTATAGAATTAATTATTGTTTCATCTGACATGTATTCGGCTGTGGGGCAATCATTGTCAGCACAAATCCACTCCTCCATATCATCAACAGAAACTCCCATGTCAGGACCATCAGTGTGTACAAATTTCTCCTAAACAGCCTCGGCATTAATGACATCAGTTTCACTGAAACCTTCGAAGTCACTATCATTGTCGCTGTCTCTGTTACTGTTTTGCTTTACGTCAAAGGCAGCTCCAAGACCCTTAATCCAGCACCCCAGGTCTCTTGCAATCGATTTTTTTTTAATGCAACAAACACTTCTCCAAGTTCTTGATCAAAACAAAGCCGGCATGTAATTAGGTTCTCACAGAAGTACTCACGGGTTTCGATGTGACGGTTGATTGACTCTTTATATGTTTTCAATGAACAGAATATGTTGTGATTATAATGTTTACACCGAAACGGAATTAAAGGATTAGAATGTGACTTTCTCACAGGAAGACGTTTAATTGGTGTTTATTTCATTCTCTGTTGCCACCTGTTAGCATTTACCAGAAGTTTTCATTGATCGCTATTTCACCAAACTGTTTATTTACAGTATACTGACAACTATTTATCATAAAAACTTACATAATATATGATATCTTGAAACAGAGGTCTCGCTCGGATTTTAAAACTGGGTCTTTCTGCCTCTGAATTCAATCACTAAATATCAGTACAATTTCTCACCCGGCCGCCAATCAAAGCCTTTGAACTAGCCGCCTAGCTATTGCATCATGTTCTTTTTTTTATGTACTCTTATAAAATGGCAACATGTATGTACATCAAAGAGTCTTTCAGTCAATGAATTCTGTCATTGTAAATATCAGCACAGTTAAATTATCAACACATTTTCCCCCAAAGCAGGTGGCTGAAACAGGACCGGCAAATCTTTGAATTTTCCCGTGCACCTATTACATGCATACGGAGGACTCCCGCCTCAGTGATTTTCTGTGTCCCATATCAAAAATTGGCATCCAAATACGCATAATTAAGCGTTTTCGAGATCTCTGAAATTAATTCTTATTTAGAACTTGCAAATTTCAAAATATGGATTATATTTTTATGGGCATTAATCACCATTTTTGATGATAAAACGAGCAATGTATCAAGGTTTAATTATCAATTCTTATCGTAATTTTTGATGTTCAGCATATTTTAAAGATAATTTAAATACATTCTCTCTGGAAAAAATCGGGAGCCAAGACAGACACCACGTTATAAGCGGGATCGTGAGTTATCCGGGCGCTAGTTATCGAGGGAGCGGTGTATAGTGAAATATCTCTACATATTGAATTACCTCTCAAAACAATGCCAAATACAATTAGTCTAACTCGAGGCTTTTCATATAATGCAACAATGCAGTACGGTTTCCTGGTGGCTGTCAAAACATGCCAGACAAAATCTAGTCTTGTACAGTGTGCCACAAAACAGAATGATACAAAAGAGCAATCACATTCTTTTTTACACTGGCAGATAATTTACCTAATTTATTGTGGCACTGACTTGCTATCACAGATGACTGATGTAGATTTGTTCAAACTGAGGCTTATAAAGACACTTTTAGTACCAATCTTTCATGCATTTTGCAAAGCAGACTATTTCATGATGCAATAACTTCATTTAAAATAATGAACAATGTTTTTGCTCTTGGCTAATGTGCATGTCAGGGGAACAAAATCTGAAAACATGGACACAATGAGAATTGTTTTGAAGATTATTTATAATTCTTTAAAAACAAATAATATGACATACAGAATTAGAATAGTCATGGCAGACACGTAATGAGACTGCTCCTGCAAATCTTATCCTTTACACATCAAATGAATGTTATACATATCTGAAATGATATAAATATCTAACGAATGTTATACATATCTGAAATGATATACATATCTAAAGAATGTTATACAAATCTAATGTTATACATATCTAATAAAATGTTATACATATCGAATAAATGTCGCACATAACACACAATCTAGATAGAATGGAATTTCCTGGAATTTCTTATTGGAACTGAGACACTTCATGGTCTCATAAACTGTGCACATATTTGTTCACATAAAATAATTCATGTACTAATTTGGTTCTGCACCTGACTGTAGTCTACACCTTTTAAACCAATTGAAACTGCTGTAGCAAAAGCTTTACATCTTTACTGACATGTGACATTTAGTTTTGCATTGGTACGTCAATGTGTCACTTTGGTCAGTCAGCTGTCCTTTCTTATTTGGATTTGTGAAACATTAGTACTAAAGTGGCTGAAATATGGTCCCAAATATACTTGATACCTTGACATGGAACAATATGAAGAAAAAAAATCATCTGTGCTGAAAATGAAAGAACATAACGATAATTTCGGATAACTGATGAGGTATGAAGAAAATGGATATAATAAATGAATGACAAAATATAGATATAATAAATTATTGAAAATACTATATTTAAATATGTAAAATATGTACGAAATCGTGAAAAAATATAGAAATGCTAAATTCATACCTATATTTTCTGGATCAACTGCCTGAAAGCTTTTGGGTTCCTGTGTATCGCGTGTCATTAAGCCGTTCGTCTTCAAAGGAATCACACTGCAACAGAATTAAAGTACACTGTAAGTATCATTTTCTACAAGATATAACAGAAAGCTTAGTCTGGGATACTTGACGTTGAACTCGGTTACATTAAGTTCAAACGCTACTTTGAGTTTCTCTGTATAACTGCCAACAACTTTGTTTGATGAAATCTGTGTATCCAGGAGATCTGAGAAGCATAACCACAAAAATTATAATGTGGGAATCAATAAGGAGCTGACCTGCCTAAGTACAGTCAACCTTTTAAACTGGATAATAATCAAGCCAAGGAAACTTCCTATTGAAAGAAAAGAAAATCACATTTTCTTGATCTTAGGCCTAGCAATGCCAAACCCGAAAGTGGAATACCTCTAGCACGAATTTGAGAGAACAAAAAACAAACAAAACCCACAAAAAGTTATATAGCATAAACCATTTTGTCTACGGTGACATGGATGGGAAGATATGATTACTGCTGTAACTAAAACCACATGAAAGTAATTTTTTTATGGCATTAATCTAGCAATTCAACAACTACTGAGTTAGCCACACCGTATATGAGCCTTGAGACACAGTTCAAGTCTACAACTAGTGGCTCCCACAGAATTATTGGGGAGGGGAAAAAATGTAGTGGTCAGCTATCAGTTTTTACTGTTGTAGGCCACAACATGTTTAGAGGTGAAATTGCCCATGTGTGGTCACCCATGTCGACCACCAATGACCCACAAACACATGGGCTCGTATTGTACCGTGTGGAACACAACATAGATCAACTGGGCTGGAGTGTATTCCATCTGCAGATACAACTCGTGTCCTGCTGACTAAGTACGATTGAACCACAGTAAGGCTGTATCATGAATGCCAAATACATGCTGGAGACGGTGAAGTAATATATCATGGTCTATTGTGTCAAATGCTGCAGACAAATAAGGAGGGTGAGGACTGTAATCTTTCCGCTATCCAACGCAGAGAGAACGTCATTAACTACTTTTAGAAGAGTAGTTTCAGTACTGTGGCAAGGGCGATATGCAGATTGTACATTGCTAAAAAGACTGTTTGAATTTAGATGAGATACAAGCTGGGATAGAACAACCTTTTCTAAGATTTTTTATATGAATGGGAGATTAGAAACTGGGCAGTAGTTCTTTAAATTGTTATGGTCTAGTGTTGGTTTCTTCAGCAGAGGCTTTACAATGGCAGTTTTGAAAAATGATGGGAATTCCCCGGATGAGAGAGAGGTATTAATAACATCTGTTAGTGAAGGCAAGCAGCAGTGATGTTGGAACTGGATCAATTAACATTATTAGTAGTAGTTGTCAACACATACGCCGCAGACATGCCAGCCTTGAAGAGTCCTTCTCAGTAAGGCAGTTGGGTTTTTTTCCATATGAGTGACCAGTTTTCAGTAAGGTGTCAGAAAATATCAATAACTGCTATTGTAAAGCTGGAAAACGTAATTAAAAGTTCGACACATTGACGATAAATATGTTCAACTGACAAATTTGTAAAGTACGCGTAGTCTTTATTTACCACTAGTACAGTTCCACAAACTCTAGTTCGAAACCCTATGTAGCTCAATGTCTTGTTGCCATCTCTCAACTTGACATAATTCTTGGAAATTCTTTTCCATTCCACATGACAACGGCAATCATATCTCTCGCCACGAGACATACTCAAATTATGTCCAATAAACGTAATTGTGTCCTTTCCAGCTTTTATTCACAAGAATCTGAATACTCCTTTTAATTCTTCTGTGTTGATTATTAACACTTTTAAGAAACTTATATTCATTTTTCGTCTTAAACATGCATCGCAATCCGGACGCCATTTTTAAGAATGCTATAATCAGCAGTTTGATCATGCAGACGCTTTCTATGAACAAAAAGGTGCAGTTTAAAGCGCCTGGGGTGCTGCTGTATAGTTTGGTTCCCTGACTATTTCCACCAATATTAAGATGAAACCCGGATCCAAATAAAACACATATGAACCAAGTATCCTGGTTTTTCGGCAACGACAATTTTTCCGTAGTTTTTGTTTGTATGCGTAAGTCCGTATTTTAAGGGTAATTTTCGTAAGACTTACGGCAAAATCATAAGAGTTGGCAGGTCTGATCATACGTAAGCATCTACTTATAGTACCTATGTAACTTTACGCTCTTAATATTCCCAAAACGGCGCTTAGTCATGTAGGGAAAATCAAGCTAAAGATAATTTGTGCAACTTACAACCATGAATAAAAAATATAAAAAACTTGACAAAATCATGTGCCAAGAGTTTAAAAAAATATAGAGACACATAACAATGTAGTATTTTTGAAAAATTCGTTTTTCGTTGCAAACGTATGACTAATAGGTAAATTGTAAGGAACGATACAAACCCGTGCCCGCAAATGGCAAGGTCGCCTCCACCCACAGCTCAGCTTTACTTGCGTTACATAAATCAATTAATGTATTAAATGGAGTTCACTAATTAGGGAGACAATCACGTTTACAACAACAAAAATGACTACGTTTCAATGATCAACAGAACACAAAATTATCTTGCTGTATTTACATGTCGGTGAATATGGCCGTCAAAAGACACGAGGAAAGTGTTCTTGACCTCTACGAACTTTTCCCATCGTGTGCCAAAATGAACTACTATTAAACCTGTAGAATAAGAGCTCAGTGTGGAATCTAGATTGGAGTGTTCAATTGGTGTCTGGAGTGGAGCATGCAATCTGGGGTGTATTAATCTACACGAAATTGCAGTGTTTATTTGTTGTTATTTGCACATGGTTATGTCGTGACACAAAATATGCATGCAAATTATTCATATGAACACACGTCCAAGTACAATATTAAACTGGCATTAATGTTATATTACTCTGAGAATTTATACAATTATTCAAAATATTCATGGCATCTAAGTGTTTTGATAATATTTTAAACCTTACTCAACTTTATTGTCACTGATTTTCATTTATCGCTGGTGGAATAAGGCAAGGATGCCCTTGAAGATATTCTTGGCAATAGTATTAGACATGCTTTCACAACAGATACTGCGAAGAGTCCCTGATAACATTTTTGTTTGTGACGGGCAGGTCTTTCTTTCCTCTTGATCTTTTGTTGAGATTTTGAGCTACACTGACCATGTTATAATCATAGGCTCAGAAAAAAACAAAAACATGCAACTGACAACAAACACTAATTCCGTCTAGATTAATAAATCCCCGACTCCAGATTTCACTCCAATCTAACATTACACTCTAGATTTTACACTATGAATATGAAATGGGTGTACTTTGGTTACAAATATCTGGTGTGGACACATCCATGACAGTCCTGTACTCCTCTACCTTTTAAACCCAACCATTTGCCTTCTAATATATCATTAAAGCTCATCACCGAACAACCAAGTTTCATAAATCCGATATCCTGCCGGAATTGTGTTAAGTGTACACAACTCCAGGAATAGACACAACACTTGTTAGCACCAGCTGTATCAGAAGCCGGGATCATCTAAAAGGATTTTGTTTTTAAAAACCCAAAATAAAACATTAAAAAAATCAGGTGTTCCACCATCGTAGCTAAGTTATCAAAAGTACCGAAACTTCTGAAGTTTGGAGTTCACCTGGATAAATTATACAGGGAAACGTACTTGACATCTCGTAGTTCGTTTTCCTGATTTGAATAAATTTTCGCAGCATACTTAGAAACGGTGTACAATGGAATTTTGCAAGCTGTTTTATCTTTACAAATAGTGTTTTAAATCTTCCTTTCCTAAGGAGCCTATAAGAGGAAGTTTTATAGACATGACCAGCCTTGTTCGATATTTTATTAAAGTTGCCAACTTGAAAGTAAGTCAGTGTTTAACATTTATTATTGTTGTTTTAGGGTTTAACGCCATTTTTCAGCACAAGATAGGCTATACATGGCGGCCAGTATTAATGGTGGAGGAAGAACCCGGGAAATCCCCGGAAAGAACCACCGACCCTCGAGAAGCTACTGGCAAGCTCTCTCACATACCCACACTGGCCGAATCCGAGACTCGAACCCACGCAGACAGAGGTGAGATGGCAGTGATCCGTAACGGAGAGCGCTTTAGACCACTCGGCCACTCGGGGCCCCGTTTAACATTTAAATCACTTGCATACTACTTGGAGCGGGAAGGTATACAAGACCACGGATTGGACTTGTGGGCCCAAGTAACAATTCTCAGTAGGCTCCAAAAAATTAAAACTTTTAATACCGATCTTGATCCGGGGTGTGGATGGACGCATGTAGGGTCACGAACACGGGATGCGAGTGTGGATGGACGCATGGAGGGTCACGAACACGCGATGCGAAAGTAGACGTTTTATTAATGCAGACCTGACAAAATAATAAACAAAACTCATAATTCACAAGCTGTTACAAATCCCGGGCAAGAGCAATTTGAAGGCATATACAAATGCAGTCTCTATACAGTTCGTATGCTCATGTAACCAAGAAATACATGTTGGTCCTGTTAGATATTACCACGGAGGACAGAGTAGATTAGAAGATTTGGCTTAAAACATACGAAATGACAAGCCCACAATCACTAAGTCCAAAAATGGAGTGTGTGTGTTTTAAAATCCAGTCCTAGCTCTACAAAAACAACCATCACCACTTATAGACATGCGTGGTCGCAGGTAAAAGCTCAATTACTGAGCTAGAAATGATTACTAGTTACACTTTACTCACCTGTCAATTTGAGCCAATTTTAATCCTGAACCATGGATTACATCTACTGTTGCTTTTCTCTTTCTGTTCTTCTGTTATATATCCAATATCATTCACTATTATACAGTAATAGAATTATTTTGAACTGAATTTGCTTTTAAAATAATTTGTGACGGAGAAATACCAATAGTATGGCTTGCATAACGCCCTTGTCTGAATTATTTTGTAAACCTGATACGAATGGCATTCTGAATGTACGCACATTGTTTAGATATGTTGTAACAGTGAACAAATTGGATTCGAGCCAAAAATAAACTATACATGTCCTAATAAATAACCTACCCTATTCACACTGTTGAAAGGCAAATCAGATTTGGTATTAAGCATCTGTTAGTACAGCTTTTAGATGTGGATTTATAAAACCCGAAATAAATCCCTGCACGCCACCTATTCTTCAGGGTCATGGACAGGGTACGACAAATATAGGACAAAATTTCGGGGACCCACAACGGTCAGGGGGCCCATGACCCTTACAATTTGCAATTCATTGGGTCTAGAGAAATTTTCTTAGGGCCCCAAAATCCTGTCCTGTCTTCTACAACGGAAAATGTTTAGAAGAAATCCTTCCATCATGCCGAAGAAAAGTGTGTGTGTGTGTGTGTGTGTCTGTGTGTGTGTGTGTGATTAGCATTTTTAACGTAGCTTTAAAAAAAATTCAGTCATATTGCAGTGTGGCAATTTATAGTGATGTCTAGCTCTGGGGCAACATGCCGCAGACATGTAGCATGATGACCCACCCAGTCACACTATCCTGACACCAGGCCGAGCAGTCCTAACACTAACCTCTCAATGCTGAGCGCCTAGCAAGGCACCTGTTAGTACCATTTTTGTTAAGTCTTTGGTATGACTCGGCCGGGGTTTGAACGTACGACCTCCCGCTTCCGAGACGGACGCTCTAACCACTAGGCCAATAGAGCGGTCCCGAAGAAAAGGGATCACTTTTCTAAATATCTGAGGGATTTATCAACGATTCAATATTGTGCTTGTAAATACGGTGTGCAATTTTCGTACCAATTGTAATATTTTACGAACCATTTAGGAATCAGCGTGGCGAATCCCGCGTGCATACGTCATCGAACAGAGTTGGGTTGGTATGGTCATGCATCCGAACTACAAGTCATTATTTTTTCTTTTGTAAGTCTGAAATCACTTGTAATGTGTGGTGGACTGAGAGTATTACTTCGAATCCAGGACTATTAGGACTAGTGTAGCTGATTCAGTTTTCAAGTGCGTCTACAGTTTCTGCATATAAAAAAAAATGTGGCCTTGCACTTCCATTGTCGCGGTTCCAATAGAATCCTCTTCATGTAGATGATAACGCTTGGGATGTATATCACGTGCTAACTGACAGTTTATACGTTTCAGGAATCCAAGAACTGGCCCAGTTTTCTAACGTACTGTATTTAACAGTGACTGCAAACACTGCAGTCGACTAAATTCTTGTCCAAATGTTTTTTCCTTCTTCTTTCGTACGAGTTAAATGACAACAACTTGTTCATGTGTATCCTTACAAAAATGCCCTAGTGACAAAGACTTTTGTGCATCCATCGATATTTTTTCTTCTGAAGAGCTATATTTATATCACGCAGAAACGCGAGCATCTCGAATACATTTATGTCACGAGGTGGTGATGATGATGTGACCTCCCCACCCCTTATGATTTTTGGTTATCGTTATCTAGGTGCTGATCGCCCACGGTGTTATTGCCCGGATCGAGTAAACAATAAAATAAAATATGAAATTAATGGAAGATTAACAAATATCTGTGCAGAGATAAAACACGAACCCCCATCCCATGTAAAATATAACAGTTTAATCAAGTGCATAAACACAATTGAAATTGAACATGACATTTGAATGAGAAACTTTCTCTTAGAAATAGTTACAAAATTTATGAGAAATTCAATTAGCCAATATGTTACACCGCTAACACAAACTTCAAAATATAATCGAGTGACTGATTGAACTCTTATTGCATGCCATCATCACCAGGGACCTAGTGGCCTAGTGGTTAGAGCGTCCGCTTCGGATGCGGGAGGTCGTCGGTTCAATCCCCGTCTGGGTCATACCAAAGACTTACAAAAATGGCACACACACACACACACAAAGCATCACCAGGCTCCTTCCAGTCTTCCCAAATCACTTTTGGTGACAGGTCGGTGTTACCGTATTTCTTCAGGTCATCAACCGTCTTGGTGGTAGACTGCGCTCTTTTCACCGTGCAGTACGGTATGGAGCTATTATTTTACTTCAAGTTAAAATATAATACCCAGCCTAAATACGTGTCGGTTTGTTTTTCTTCGCCAGGGATCAAACAATATTCAAAACTCATTATACGTCAGATTTCGCCCATCGTAATTCAACAGAACTAAGCTATTGTCAGTACGTAACCTAATAAACACTCACAACCCTATTACTTATAAATTAAGCCATATTATATTTTAGATAAAGGCATGCAAACAATTCTGGACTCAGGAAGAATTTAAGCATGAATTTAAAAACGAAGAAATTCAACATATAATCACAAACTCATATCAATAAACATATTGTTATATGCAGAAGGGGTCTCTTTACCGAGCGAATAAAACACGTGTGAGTTCTGCTCAAAGTCCCTTGATATACCCTATTTCCAAGTACTTCTAGACAAAAGTGAGTTGTTGTCAACTGATAGCTATAAAAACGCGCCAAGACTATAAATAATTTTCCTTAATTAATCAATGACCACAAAATATCTCAACTTCACATCTGCATCACAACGTCACAATTGCATGGCAACCGAAAAACTTATTAGTTTTAGTTACGTAGCACCAGTACTTCGCACTTTGAAAATAGACATACAACTCAAAGCACCGAATACAGGGAACTATTTTCCTACTCTATCCCTGGGCCAGTCGAACCACAACTTTGAGCCTGAATTCACTGTATCACTCCACCATATTTACCTTCATGGTACATATAAAAGGATTCTCCAGATAATAGAACAACCCATTCTCCATTATTACACTGTACAAAATATTAATCTCTGTCACAAATATTTCACATGGAGATACACAACCAATCAACACCTTTAGATTTAACAAAAAACTATTTGGCTCCATGTCCACATATCAGGCTCTGACCTGAACAAAACTAGGGGCCGTCCATTTAGTACTTACTCATGGAGGGGGAGGAGGGGTTAACCCAAATGCATACACTTGCGGATGGGAATGGGGTCTACTGATAATGTACGTACGCACAGGAAACGGCGTGGGGTGGGGTGGTAAAACCGCAATAACAATTTTTCTAATTCGTAATCTGTTCGACTGGGTTCAGTCGGCGTTTGAATTTTAGCGGACATTAGACAAACTTTTTAAACTTACGCAGCTTATTTCTTTGATGCAGCCAGACATCCAACGTCAATGGACTATGTTTTTTTAAAACACGTTAATATTATTAATCCTTGATCGTTTCTGAGTGGATTAAATATAGTCCGTTCTATAGAATTGGGGGGGGGGGTGCATCAAGCGTACGTACGAGGGGGTGTGGGTGGTAAAAAAGTACGCTTGTGCACAGGGAGGGGTGGGGGTCAAGCTTTGCCAGATTTTTGCGTACGTACTAAATGGATGCCCCCCCCCCCCGAAACTAAACCATGCGATAATAAAATCTCACCAACACTGCACTCTGTGACGTTTGTCCCTAGAGACTGGCTAGTTACCCGGGCTGAGAAATATTTTTCCAAACCTACTCCCCATAATCAAACAACTACTCAGGAAATTCTAATACATCTACAAAATGGAGACGTAAATACAAACGGCGCATTCCCTGGATTTGTTACAATATTGTATGCAACTGAGTCAAGACTTTGGTGCCTTCTCTCTCTCTCTCTCTCTCTCTCTCGCTAATCATGGGAGAATTCCCTGTCTCTACTCCCGTTTCGGGTCTCTCAAATTTTCAGATCCCCTGTCCATGGACGATTTATTTAAGGAGAAAAGTACTTTTACTGATTTCTGAGCCAGCTTCCACTTTCAGCCGGGAAAAAAGTTGATTAATATCGCGTGGGAGGTTATCTTAAAACACTGAATTTCGTCTGGAAACATACCCCGTTGTTTACTTAGCCAATCATGATTACTTTCTCTAAACGCTAAAAAATTGTTATCACTCCAATCGAGAACAATCCTCTCTCGACCGCCTTTATTAATAACTATTCTGGAAAATACCATTTTGTGACAACTGTTAAAATGGACTGAGATTTTCTTAAAGGTTTTGCTCTGTCTCAGCCCTTTCATTCCCGATACTTCACCTTACATTTACATATCTGTCGGACCGTTATCGAACGGATTCTAATTAAAATTCAATTCATGCCCAAAACGGAGCAATCACCCCTCACAGTCAGCAGTTTATTGCGATTTTCGCTCATACGTCAAACTTAATGGTCACGTGTCACGCTGACCCCGACGGAATGCACTGTCAAATTATGTCTTAAAATTCTGCGTCATTACAATTTAAGTAAAGTATAATTTTCAACTGAATTAAATGAATCGTGATATGATTTCCGTAAGAACACGATTATAACAATGAAGACTTGACGCGAGCTGTTAGCTGATTTGAATATCATGTGCTGTTTTATGTGCCGTTGATAACTGATGTTATATGGGGCCCTATCATGGAACAAGCATTTAACTTTCCGAGACAGATCTGGAATTTCTCTAAAACAAAATATGTCCGGCCTTCAAATGGCTTTTAAAAATAGCCTTCCTCTGATTTATAGAATCAAAACCTATTATATCAATTATATTAGTTGGAAAAAAACCCAGAAAAACAAGAGTCCCTCACTTTACTGTTAGAAAAGAATCTCTAGGAATTCAAGACCATTTCTTTTTAACTTTTAAGAGCTGAAACCATTGTTCAGCAGTACGATTGTCAAATTAGCCACGCTGGCAGCCATATCGGATAAAGAACTACACTATTTTCATTTAGTACAAAGCTGACACCATTAGAAGACCTTTGGTGCAAAACTCATGCTGCTATGACTCAGAAGAATTTGTGGAAAGATTATCAGTATGTGCAGTGTGGTGGCCTTATATGAGATTAGTTCTGGCTTATATGACATTGGGGTCCCGAGTGGCCAAGTGTTCTAAAGCGCTCTCTCTTACGAATCACTGCCATCTCACCTCTGTGTGAGTTCGAGTCTAGGATTCGGCCAATGTGGGTATGTGAGAAAGCTTGCCAGTAGCTTCTCGTGGGTCGGTGGTTCTTCGCGGGTTTTTTCTGGGTTCTTCCTCCACCATTAATACTGGCCGCCATGCATAGCCTATCGTGTGCTGAAAACTGGCGCTAAACCCCACAACAACAACAACATTATATGAGATTAGTTCTGGATTATATGAGATTAGTTCTGGCTTACATGAGATTAGTTCTGCACCATTTTCATCAAGGACTAACTAGAAATCATAATTAGTCTGGTGACAACTCCATATTGATATGACCTGTACATGATGAAACATGTTTAAAAGTTATCAAAATATTACAACTTGTATTATTTTCTCTTCACCACAGCTGTTGTATAACATAAAATAGCAACCACGAAAACGGTTTACAAAAGACAATCGGTAATATCTTCTATGGCAGAAGCCCTATTTTCATGCATTTATATAATAAAATATTGGATATAATTATTACTTTTATTACTAATGGATCTGGCTATGTCCACTGAGTCAAAGTGTGCTTGAAATTAGGCCACACACATCCATTTTTTTCAGTTGTTTTTCAAGGTTCCTGTTTGAATTTTCGGCAGGAACTGTGTAGAATGCAATGTGTGTGTGTGTGTGTGTGTGTGTGTGTGTGTGTGTGTGTTTTAATGTAGCTTTAACAGTTTTAGTCATATCGCTACGATGTCTGCTGTGTGGCAGTTTATAGAGATGTCTAACACTGGGGCATCATGCCACAGACACGTAGCATATGTCCCACCCAGTCACATTATCCTGATACCTTGCCGACCAGTCATAACACTAACCTCTTAAAGCTGAGCGCCAGGCGAAGCAGCTACTAGTAGGGGTGAAACGATTCATCGATACATCGATGCATCGATACTTTTGCCATTTCGATACACATATCGATACACAAGGTGAAGAATCGATACAAAACGATATCTACCTTATAATAGCTACATAAATCTTCAGCAGTTATGATAATTAAATTAGGAGCTCATTAGATCAAACTGTCGCGGTAGTTGTTTTGTATACACAGGAAGTATAGCGTGTGAGATTCAGTTAGTCATCTCCGTTCCCGCACCCGGACCTGTTCTATAGATAAGAGTTTCCTTGTACTAGGAAATTACATTATTTTTTGTTTTTTAAATAATACCATAATTTAAAAATATAATCAAAGACATAAATTAATAATAGTTTCTGAAGGAAAAAATTTTTTCTTAAAATTGTTATAATAATGTAAGTGTCAATTCTTTTCTCTTTGCGTGGGACTAAACTATCGGTATGGGTATGGAACCGATGATAGAACTTATGATTATTCTTAATCACTAAGACGTTTGGGATGCTTTCATGCAATGAACTACAAACAGCGGGGTGACCAAGGTGATTCCAACATCCGGTCAAATGGAGCAGACGCAAAAGGCCGAAAAAATTGAACTCGAGTTACCTGCCATTAGAAGATCATCGGCCTGGAACTATTTTGGATATCCTGTGGAGTATGAGAATGGAGTAAGAAAAGTAGACAAGTCCAGATGTGTTTGCAAACTGTGTTTTACAGCTCTTAGGAATACTGGAAACACCACAAATATGTCTACACATTTAAAACGGCACCACCCAACCATTGCCATTGGAATTCCTTTTAAAGATGACAAGATTTCAGCTCCCAAGGTCAGTGTTTCTCCTACTTCTAAGCCATCACATCCAACAACCACTGGTCAGCTCAGATTGACTGAAGTTTTTCAATCTCCATTAATTCCATCAACGCAAAGATCACAGACAATCACTAAGCATATAGCGATGTTTATTGCACATGATATGCGCCCTTTCTCAGTGGTTGATTCGCTAGGTTTCAGAAATCTGATTCGTACCCTGGAACCTCGCTACATCATCCCATCAAGAACACACTTTGCTGAGAAAGTTATCCCAGACCTATACCTTCACACCAGACAAGAAGTGCAAAGCACCATATCAGAGGCAGAATCAGTGGCCATTACTACAGATGGTTGGACTTCAGGGGCTACAGAGAGTTACATAACAATCACAGCTCATATGATTGATAAGGAATGGTGCATGAAAAGCTTTGTTCTTTAGACGAGACCTTTACACGAGTCTCACACTGGTAAAAATATAGGAGCAGTACTAGTTGATGCCAGTAAGGAATGGCAACTGGAAAGGCCCCACAAGTTACTCCCCATAGTAACAGATAATGCTGCTAACATGGATGTTGCTATTCAAGAGGCAAAGTTCACACCACATATCAAGTGCTTTGCACATACACTAAATCTAGCAACCAAGAGAGGGCTGCAAGTTCATCAGATGTCACGCCTTCTTGGGAAGATCCGGCACATTGTCTCGTTTTTCCATCACAGTACAACTGCTACTACCCTGCTGAAATCCAAACAAGAGCTGTTGCAGCTTCCTAAACACAAACTTATCCAAGATGTCCAGACACGTTGGAATAGTTCTTATGATATGATTGAACGATTTTTAGAGCAGCAGCCTGCCATTGTAGCTACTTCATTAAGTAAGGAAATCAGACAGAGGGAGACGGACTTAAACACTTTATCAGAGGACGATGTATCAGATGCAGAGGATATTCTCAAACTGCTCAAACCAATGAAGACCATTACAACGATATTGTGCGATGAAGCAGCACCTACCATATCAATGATTTTTCCTCTTAAACATCGTATTATTAGTGCAATGGAAGTGCAAGAAAGTGACTCTGCACTTGTGAAGGCAGTCAAGGTGGCAATCTCCCAAGACCTAGACAAAAGATACAATGACAAGGACACGCAGCAGTTTCTGTTGCAGAGTTGTGCCCTAGATCCAAGATTTAGGGCTCTAACTGATGTAGACGATGCTACAAGGATCCAAATATATGCTTCCATTGTCATGCAAACAGTGAAGGTCAATGAGGTAAGTCAAAAATTTACATATGAGTATCGTTGTGTTATCTACGTGCAACGGTTGAAGTATAACATAATATTATTGTCCCCTTTCAAGATTTTAAGGATATATGAAATTTCTTTTGGTAGTTAAAATTGGACACTTGTCCCCAAAGGTTACCCTAGATGCACCACTGATCTTGGTATGCCCCAGAGTCACCTTCAAAGTTCTTATGTCATCCGATTTTCTCCATCTCCTCTGAAACACTGACACACACACACACACATAGAGCAAACACACAAACTATTACATAACTTCATTGTTTGAAGTTCATAACTTCATATACACAAATATTTCTTAATATTCAATATTGATCTTATATTGATAAAATCATGTTGTTTTATTTATATTAAATGCCAGTGAATTAATGCTAAAATGTTAATTAACATAAAATTGCGAGATTCGTATTAACTTAAGGAGTACATATTATATAATTTCGATTTTTATTACAGTGTGAAACAGTAGTGAAGACAGAGAAGACTGATGAACTCACTCATGTACTACCATCTAGTCTTCCCCCACTACCACAGCTTCCTGCAGTACAAGTTACAGAATGAGATAACAGACCAGCAGCAACAGCGAAGGTTGAAGTTGATGAGCCTCCAGTGAAAAAGGGTGCACTTGAAGATCTTTTTGGAGATGTGTACGTGGTCAAGGTGGAGCCATCAAAGTCCCTCTTTCAGAGGGCTGACACAGAGATAACACGTTATAGGAATGAGACATCTAGTATACATATTGGTGACAACCCACTGATGTGGTGGAAATTCAACGAAACATCATTCCCTTTGCTGGCCAAACTAGCCAAGATGTTGTTGACTATTCCAGCAACATCAGTGCCATCTGAAAGAGTCTTTTCAGCTGCTGGAGATGTTGTATCAGCACAAAGAGCCTCTCTGACTGGGGAGAATGTGGATATTTTGATTTTTTTGAAGAAGAATATGAAATTTTGAAAGTTGTGACGAGTAGTCTGACAGTCTTGTGCTTATGTTATGCAGAATGATCTAATTCAGTTCATTTATGCCTTTTACAGAGTCATCACAATTGCCAGATAGTTTTAGAACAATGAGTTTGTGACTTAAGAAGACTCATTCATTTTCTGGAAAACGCATTTATGTTGATGAGGATATCATTTTCAATCATCATGAACTTTTCTTTAATTCAGTTATTGAATTCAAATACACATGACAATTTATGTGAAATTACATTTAACACTGTTTGCAGTTAGGTGCTTGTGCGTTATAGACTGATATAGCATATATCAGGTTCAACATTATTTGCAGTTAGGTGCTGTGTATTATAGATTCATATAACAGATCTCGGGCTCAACGTTGTTTGCAGTTGGGTGCTTGTGTGATAAAGATGGATGTAGCAGATCTCAGGTTCAATACTGCAGTTAGGTGCTTGCAAGTTTTAAATTGATATAGCAGATCTCAGGTTTGACACTGCAGTTGGGTGCTTGTATGTGTTATAGATAGATATAACAGATCTCAGTTTTTACACTGCAGTTGGGTGTTTGTGTGATATAGATTGATATAACAGATCTCAGGTTTAACACTGCATAATTATTATTTCTGAATCCCAATAATTTTAAATTTATTTTGTATTTTTGTATTACATGTACTTTTTAGTGTGTTATTGTGTTGCAGTATGTTATTGCATGATGAATCAGACACAAAACTTGTAATAGTCCTGTGCATCTGTTAGGCAGAATTATCTAATTCAGTTCATTTATGCCATTTACAGTCATCACAATTGTCAGCTAGTTTTAGAACACTGAGTTTGTGACTTAAGAAGATTTATTCATTTGCTGGAAGATGCATTTAAGTTGATGAGGATATCATCTTCAGTTATTAGGAACTTTCTTTAATTCATCTATAGACTTCAATTACACACATGGCAATTTATGTGAAATTAATTAGTGTTTGCTGCAGTGAAGTTTATCATTTGTATTTTCTAAGATGATCTTTCTTGAACTGAAGAAAGGGGGGAAGTATACAGCTTAGAAAAGGTTGCATAATTATAATTTCCAAATCCTAAGCATTTTAAATTTTTGTTGTATTTTTGTGTTACGTGTACTTTTTAATATATTATTTTGTTCCAGTATGTTGTTGCATGATGAATCAGACACAAAACTTGTAACATTTCATTTTTATTGAATGAAGGATAAAGAAACACATCAAAGATTTTGTTATATTTTATTTGGTTACACAGAACAACAATGTTAGTAGTCGTGACATTGTATCTTGATTCAATTTTTTCTCTGTTATCATTATACATAACAGGTTAACAAGGTGACTCACTGCTGATACATTGCATATTTGACACTGTTTGAACTTGAAAATACCATTCAACATATACATTCACATGATTAATCAAATGTACTGTGATAATCCCATTTTCAGTTTGATACATGTATCGATATGTATCGTATCGTAGGCTGTGTATCGTGTATCGTATCGATACGTGGCACAGGCGTATCGTTTCACCCCTAGCTACTAGTACCATTTTTATAAGTCTTTAGTATGTCTCGGCCGGGGTTCAAACCCGCAACCTCCAGCATCCGAGGCGGACGCTCTAACAACTTAGGCCACTGCAGCCGTAGACTAAAATTCCCTTTCTTGTATTTATGATCATCACGCAACAAATAATTCTTTTTCTATCTCTCCGCCTTCCTCTTGAAGGGAAAAACTGACGCAAAAATCAACGTATTACTTTAATTATTACTGTACTGTACGGAAGCAAAAAATTAGACGGGCGAGGGTGGGTGAGTGAGATGTCACGAAATCAATGCAAGATAAAGTGAACTTATGGCAGACTATACGATGACAATTTAGCCTGAAGACTCCAAGCATGGACCATGAAAGAACCGAGATTCTCAACAATATCGTGCATTGTCGAAAAGCTGACTAGAGAACAGATAGCTCCCTATTTTCACAATGACGGATACGTATTCCTTCTAATAATTAGAAGAAAAAAGTTGCTAACAGCTGTTTTGATAGTTGATAGCACACATGACTTATCCACTTATATTGTGCTGACTTGCTTATATTCAACATATGACGTGAGATTCGTCTTGATGGTATGTGCCAAGTGAAACCCTAGATGACTTTTTTACTTCAAATGAACGATGTCGTTTTTTTTTTCATGACGTCCTATTCGCGCTTTTTAAAAACTAAATATAGTTTTACAGAGTTTTATTCTAGTTTGTTGACATGTGTGTGCTTGATATATATGCTGCAATGATTGCCATCCATTAGAACTATGAGATTTAATTTGATGTGAAACTAATAGTGTATTTTATTCCAACAATTTGTAATTACAAATACAACTTTGTTTTTACACCAAGAACACAACAGCTGCAACTTCTACTACCACTATTATTATATGGCACGTTCTCTGCAAACGAACAACATTATACAACTACTGATATAATTTTGGTTTATATTAATACTTTATCTAATATAAAGGAACATCTGAAAATAAATTGCAAAGAAATTGAGTGATCATTTTTATTAGGTTAGAAATATTAAATTTATGTGTCACAAATTCACCAGAAAACTCGTTTCTCATGGAAAAAATCACAATTTTAAAGATGAGCGCGCCAAAACGTTTTTATTGCATCGGCAAACTTCAGATTATTGTTCAAACAGCCCTGAATTGTTCCATTTCACAGTGAGCCATCTATGAGTCTCTTCAGGTATGCAATAAAAAGCAGTTGGATATGTGGGGTCACCTTGCCTTGTTCACAATGGTGTTTGAAGCCACTCGCTGAGTTGTTTTGCTAGCTCCTACAGACAACATCGAGCGTTCGCCGATATTCTGCAATAGTCCTCTATCAACGCCAATTGACTTAGGTTTTGCTCCTATGATACACAGGTTAGGGAAGTTAGAAATTTTGTCAAATGGTCAAACGATTACTCTGGCCTGTCATTGTGTAAAACTGGTAACCACAATAATGTCAATAGAAACATTTGCAAATTTATTGTTCACATTACACAATTCTTTTCATAATGTAATTAAGAAACATATGTTCTTCATAAGTTTATTTGGGATTGGAAAATAGAATTAACAGAAAAGTAATTACTAAGATTGACACAAAGAGAGTATATAAATGGGGAATATTATGTTTAAAGATGCCCTTAATAATGGAGTAGAAAAATATTAACTTCTAAGCCCCCCCCCCACGTGTTAGCTGCCTGGGCTTTACATGGTAACAAACTGTTTTTGAGTTTGTAATAGACTTTCTTAAAGAAAATAGACCAAAAATATTTTTGACGGATGTTTTTCAGCATATAACAACTCCGTACAATAAGTCTATAGTGCAAAGTAAATAGGAGTTGCTACAAACACGAATATGGATAGATCCCAACATCAAAAATGGAAATTCTAGTGCAATGTATAAGCACTAGGTTTAAAAAAAAAAAAGGAATTTTATACATGAACGACTTTTAAGTAAAAATGATTCATGGACTGAATTGGTAAACGTTGTCAATAAAATCAGACTTCATATAAGCTTTTTAGAGTTCTGGGGGGCTACAAAATGCTATTAAAAACAGATAAATCTGATATCAACAATTGTTAAACACACACTTTACCAGTCATCTATTATTCTTAGTAAAAGATGTGCAAATGAATGTAAAATAATGCATAGATGCTAATTTAGAACAATTATGAACAATCTAATAATGAAATAGAAATTTGGAATTTAGTGCTTTGGAGAAAGAATAAAGTACTTTTCCTTGCCAAAAACAATGACTAAGTCTCTCATTCTTAGCAGATTCAAACAAAATTAGCGTACAATTATACCAACAAAATAGTTTATCCTGTAAAATTTCAAATCAATCCTATTCTTTGTGCAATAATTTTACCGAAAGTTTTTTTCATTTATTTTGGAACCGTCCAAATGCAAAATTAATCCTGATATTTTTTACTGACTGGTTAAAGGTTGGTTGTAGGTTTTAAAGCCATTTTCCAGTAGCTGATATGTAAACATGCTAAAATACATTTTTCAAATATATTATTTTGCAAGTATTTTATCAAAAAGTGGTAATTCATAATTTGATGTTATTAGTGTTTATTGATAGACAGGTACATACAGCCTTCTAAGCGTTTCGAGGTTTTATGATAACAGATGAAAAAAATTTTATTTTATATTTTCCTTTATTTTACTAGATCTCAATAATATAGACATACTACTACTACTATTCTCTCTCTCTCTCTCTCTCTCTCTCTCTCTCTCTCTCTCTCTCTCTCTTATGGAAGTTAAATAAATGCATACTTAATTGTTAATTTCAAAGTTTTCAAAATGTTTGATTATGACATTGATTTTGAAACACTGAACACAAGGCACCCAAACCTTAGCAATCTACTATGTCTGTAGCCATAAAAAATGGAGTTCATGGCAATGCCTGTTGTACTTAATCCACAACTTCTTGAATGAGTTTATTCATTTTCCCTGTCACCAGCTGCAACCCTCAGAGTAACAATACTTCCATGGCTGCAACCCTCAGAGTAACGATACTTCCACAGCTGAGCCTGATTAACAATCAATCCTTATTTTATCACCAAATTCAACATGCTGACATGTTACAAAGCCAGACAGCATAAACAGTATTAGATAAAGGATCATGGGAAGCATAAAACTTATGGTAAATGGTAAGAACAAAGAACAAGCAAAGATTTCAGTTGCTATAGTATATTCAGTGTAGAAAAGTTCCGCTTGAAGCAAACACAATACAAAATTGTAAGCTGGGTACAAATTTTAAGTTTTGAAGCCTTTAATAAAGTGAAAAACAAAAGTAACATTTGCTTGTCTACATAACCATTCAAAAGGTTGTGCTGACAATAAAAAACAAGTATGCCCCAGGGTTCTAAATCACAATGTATATGCCCTAGGGTTCTAAAGCATAACACGTGTAAAAACAAAAGACATGTACGATACTTGTTAGACAGAAAGAATTATAGAGTTCTGTTTTAATGTTTTCTGTTTATGGTAATGTGTTGGATCATGAATCAGCATCCACAAAACACACCTCAACTCCTTAACTGTCTTGATGCCATAGTGCCCCATCATGTGCAAATTGGTGAAATGTTATCAAAGAAGTTGTCAATGGCAACAGTGACCAGGTCCTGCATGACAGATGGTGTCTTATGGCTAAAAACAGAGAACAATATGCCCATGCTGATGGGTATAAAGGCAAATTATGGGTAACCTGTATTAACTATTTCAAAACTTAATAATTACTGGATATGGTGACAGGCTTACTTTTTCTATGCTGAACTGTCCTATGTTTATGTCCTCAGTGTTGCATCTTGAGCAATCAAAGGCACATTTTCCACAATCCAAAATGCAAGTGTTCCCCTAAATTAAACAAATCCCCATATCTTGTTAATTAATAGGGGAACGGAGATATATTAAATGTCACCTGGACAGGTCAACAAAGTGCAACACTGATTTTTTTAATTACAATTTGTAATTCCAGAAATACGGTGCATTCATACAAAGAATTTTCATCAAAATTACTGATTATACAAAAATAAAGTGCAGTTCTTTGAAATGGTACAGTACATTGGGACCGAAGACCTTCTAAATACAACCTCAAGCCTCTTAATATTTCTTCATGTTCTATTTTATGTTTTGCTGCCATTATCTGCTTATTTTTCCAAAACTAATCTATAAAGCAAAGGTATAATAAAGATATTATACATATTCATATATAAAACAAACAACATAGATCCCGATCTGCCATTGATTAATGCACCCACAGATCAGAGTCTATGCTCTTTGTTCTAATTATCACTCCTTAAAAACTGCATAGACCTAGATATGCTGGCAGACTAGGGTCTATACAGTATGCAGCTGGATTCATCTTATAAACTAGTATATATGGTAGGTGTTTGTAGTCAAATTTTCTGTACCCTATGAACAGGGACATATCTTTTATCATTTTCTCTCTCTCTCTCTCTCTCTCTCTCTCTCTCTCTCTCTCTCTCTCTCTCTCTTGTGATGACTGCCTTCATGATATGGTTAATCTTTATTTTAATGTTTAGAAGGATGATTGGGGATATTTTTTCCTGCACACTGGAACAGAGGCATGTACTTATATCAGTAACAACTATACCTTGGTAGTATTATGAAACCTTAATATAAAGGTCCCTTTGGACCACAATACATTGTTATTTATGCATAGTGCTCTGTTTCAATTTTGAGACTGGAACTCCAAGTGTTTCCAGAAAATGAGGGTCCAGTTTGCATTTAACAAATCAGATTAAGACCTGATCACTGAATGATGGATATAAATAAAATGTTGTGTTCTGTTGATCATGGAGTCCATTTCAAATAGCAATGCTCAAAATTCTGAAAGTGATGTGCCACTCGGAACATAATGTTACTAACAACAAATCTCGGTAACACAATTGTGTAATGCTTTACTGACAGGCTACTGAAAATAAGCATACCAGAAAATCCAAAGGTCACCAGAATAATAGTCTATCAGATCTCCATGTAACAATAGAACCAATTTTAACAACTGGCAGCCTCTGACCTAAACCTGGAAGTCCATGAAGCATGAACTCCCAAAACAAATATTCCTATTTATGGATGGGTATTCTTTACTAAGATCAAAGATGTAAGTGTGTGTGTGTGTAATTAGGATTCTTAACATAGCTTTTTAAAAAATTCAGTCATACTGCTATGATGTCTGCAGTGTAGCAGTTTATAGTGATGTCTAGCACTGGAGCATCATGCTGCAGACATGGGACATCATGTCCCACCCATTCACGTTATCCTGACACCAGGCTGACCAGTCCTAACATAAATCTCTTAATGCTGAACACCTAGTGAGGCAGCTGGTAGTCCTATATTTTTTATAAGTTTTGGTACAATTTGGTCGGGGTTTGAACCAGTGATCACCCACATCTGAGAGGGATGCTCTCACCACTTAGGTCAAAAGGAGCATTATACATGAAAGTAAACTTCAATATAATGAAATGATTTAGTGCCCTTAACATGTATGTGTAAGTGAAGGCAGATTTTACAGTATTTTTATAAACTGCACTGAAGATTATGATCAAAATACCATATCTCCATACAAATATATTATCCATTTCCATTGCAACTGAATAACTTTGATAATATTAACCCTGTGCCATGAATTTGGAATTCAAAAGAGTTCTTAGAATTTAGCTCTTGCTGATCATGACGAGCGTCATCCAAATGCTAGCTGGAAGACTGGAAATATCCATTTTCAAGAAAGGGCAAATACCACAGAAATGATAAAATTTGCAAAATGGTTGCTTTGAGACAAATCTGAAGCCATGCATAGGAGTACAGCTATACACAGATTATATCATAGGACACTGGTACAGCTATACATTGGTTGTGTCACTGGACAATTTAGTACAGCTATACATAGGTTATATCACAGGACACTGTAGTACATTTATACATAAGTTATATCACAGGTCACTGTAGTACAGCTTATACATAGGTTATTTCACAGGACATTGGAAATATCAGAGGACACTGGAGTATGGACATACATAGATGTTTTATTTACTCAGATGAACCGTAGATAGGGTACAACACTCCATTGTCCCGTGATATAATATATGTACACGTGTACTCCAATATCCTCTGATACAACCTATGCAAAGCTGTACAAATTGATTCAGAAGGAAATCTGCCTAAACACCGTTTAATGTAAAAGTAGCATCTTCCAAATTTGCTAACAAGGTTTTGTTTCCGCATGAAACTATTTGCTGAATTAAATTGTCACGTTTCGAACATTCATATGATATAATTTTTCTTGAAATGAATGAAAATTGTGAGAAAGACAAAAGGATATTGTAAATATTGTCGTCCTAGAATCTAAAATGGGGTGGGCTGGGTCAGCGAAAGCAAGTATGAAAAAAAAAAGCCCGACTCTGACTACCAGTAAACATAATATCAATATGTCACGCTGAAATAAATGCACTATATACAATAAATACACCAAGCTAAATACATTAAAAACGGCAAGTAAAACAAACAAATTACAAACATTTAAAAAATTTTACCTTCGCTAGGGCAAATATAGTCTTTCTAATGCACAGTAGGAAGCTTGATTACTACCGGTGTCACTCCAATTTCATAACCATTCAAGATGTAGGCTTGGTCACGTAAACACAAGTTGACCTATTTAATCATTGTATGCTATTCACATATACCTGGAAATACAAACAGAACTCCACATAACATGACCTGAATTATTTGACCTACA
Organism: Sinohyriopsis cumingii; assembly: GCA_028554795.2. Lineage (NCBI taxonomy): Eukaryota > Metazoa > Mollusca > Bivalvia > Unionida > Unionidae > Sinohyriopsis > Sinohyriopsis cumingii. The sequence goes on along the minus strand of CM068841.1, from coordinate 101,378,442 downwards.
GATTCAGCAAAGAAATATGCCAAACATACCAGATACGACTGCTAAAAAGTACCGTAATGCTGATATGAGAAAAAAAAAAGAAACAAAAAAGAAAAACACATCCAAACTATTTTCATGTACGTACACGAAAGCTATCACGAATGTACACAATACTCCTCACGTATATACCTGATATTTATGTACATACTTGTTAATTATCACGTACATACGTGCAGGGTCGTCCGCAATATTACTTTCTGCGAGAGTCTGGGGGTGGGGAGGGGTCAAATACGTAGTGGACAGCTATTAAGTTTTACGGATGCCATAACAAGATCAGAGGTGAACTCCTGGCGGTGCGTGTGTGAAGGGGCAAGTCCCGACTCCTTACCCAATTGTGTGGGCGCCCATGCGTGCGTGTGATTATCAGTCTGTTCCCTTTCTGTACCTAGTTAATAATAATAATAATAATAATAATAATAATAATAATTATTATTATTATTATTTTTATTATTATTATTATTAATGGTATGTGATATTTGACGTGGCGCACAGAAGACTAAGCGTGAGCAAAATGTTTAAACACATGCTTACACTTGCACATACTCTATATAAAGGTATATTGCTTGAAGCAGACATCTATAAAAACTACTTTACTGACATTATACAGTCCTTTACAGCTATTGTTCCCAGTTACTCGCAGTGAGCGTTAGTGTATTTTGTTATTCATTTTAAAAGAACGACCAACAAAAAATATTTAGGGTTGGTGTTTGTTTTGAATTTGATGAAATGCTTTGTTGGGTTCGATCCCGTACATTTTTAAATAATATAATCTAAGAGATTTGCTGAAGTTAGGAATGTATTGTATTGGTTTGGTCTCACCCTTTTCGCGAGTATAATCCAGCAGGTGAGCTCCATTGTCTTTATTTCTTCTCTTTATGGCCTTATATATATGTTCAGTTTCTTCAACAGTGGCCTCTCTCTCCCAACCGATCCAGTGCCTAAGTGGTTAGAGCGTCCGCCTCCGTTGCGGGGGGTAGCGGGTTTGAACCTCGGTCGAGTCACACCAAATACCTATAAAACTGGTACTTGCAGCTGCCTCACTTAGCGCTCAGCATTAAGAGGTTAGTGTTAGGAATGGTCGGTCTGGTATCAGGACAATGTGACTGGGTGGATCATCATACTACATATCTGCGGCCATGATGCCGGAGTGCTTAACATCACTATAAACTGCCACACTGCAGACATCATAACAATATGACTGAAAAAATTGTAAATCTATGTTAATAATCCAGATCTCTCTCTCTCTCTCTCTCTCTCTCTCTCTCTCTCTCTCTCTCTCTCTTATTGGGGCTCACACTCATCCAGTTTTTTAACTTAGAGAAAAATCGTTTATTTTTGGAGGATACAATACATCGCATGGAAAATTAAGTTGTCTTACAGTATATTTGTGAAAAAGTAAGAATCAAATAAGATGTCAAAGGCTATACATTGGTTAACGAGATATTGTAATCTAATATACGATGTATTTTTGAATTATTAATTTTCCAAGTAGTGACTGCTTCACTTGCTTCAGGAATATATGTACTTATTTAAATTGTTTCAATTTCTCTATCGCCGGTTTCCAGATTTATGTGTGATTCTCATCAAACGGGCAGCCAAACTGGTTATCTTTTTCTCCCAAACAAAAATTAAAAACCTGCAACAACAAATAATTGTTTTACATAACTTTTCACCGTTTTAAATACTGAAATAAATACTTGCTCTGTGTTATTATTCAGAGCGTCACCTTCTATAATGCTTATATCATTACAATCAATGCTATCATTCGATTCAGTGTGTACAATGCTATAAGTAATGGGGGGGGGGTGCGATATACGGGCAATGGGAATTAGTATTACAAGACCATCTGGGCATGTATACGGACAAGATTTATACGGACAAAAGGTTGGGCCCGTATATGGACAATAGTAATGAACAGGTGGGGTGACGTCATGTTGCTGGACATTGGCAACAATGTTGCAAGTGGCTGACCTCAATTGGGCGGAACAGTGTGGCAAGGGGCTGACCCGAATACGCGTTAGTCTAGGGACATATATAATCTATGTTGGGGTTTGGGCCGAGACAAGGAAATCCCACTTTAGTGGTTAAATTACTTGTCTCCCCACGAGGCTTGTCTCGTGGGGAGACATAAATTGTAACCCCGCGAGGCTTGCCGAGTGTGGAGACATATAATTTAACCCCGCGACTGGGATTTCCTTGTCTCGGTCCAAACCCCAACGTAGATTATTTTTCTCACCCAACATTTTCCTTTAAAGTAAAAAGAACTCTCTTCACTAGTATAATATAGTTCACGTCCAAATGTCTACATGCAGTTCATTAATACAAATATGTTAATGAGGGATGTGGTGTGAAGTACACAGTTTATACGCGTGAGCAAAGAAAAATAACAACATAAAACGTAGCTTATTAATGAGGTATTATCACGTTCAATATATGGATGTTATATGAAATTAACAATAAATAATTAATATTTATTTCAAGAAAATGTTTCATTTTCTTCAGTTCCAATTTTGAAAAGTTATATCGTAAATAATTAAACGATACTGAGTACACATCTCTACTGTAGTTTGGAAGCTGTAACGAAGCGTAACATGTTGCATTAGATTATTAATGGGTAATTAGAGATCTGTGTGACTATCGTATATAACTCTCCTTTTCTCTGGTGGAGGTGAAACTGTTTTGTGACATACTTGTGTTGAAATTAATATTGATTGTAAAATTAACACCGTGTATGAAAAAGACTCTCCAAATACGGACCCTAGTGGATAAAAATTTGCTGAACTTTCAAGTTCACGGTTTCTATGAAAATTACTTTTTCTGTCTGGAAATATGGTAAGTGCTACCGTGAAATTTGCTTATGGATTAATGTGTGGACGGATAAATGATTCATTCTGGCTGGTAAGTGCTTTATTTGTCATTAAAGATCGTAGGTATATGTTTGATTCAACTGGGTCAAAATTTAAGATGCTTGACAAAATTAGAAGTAAGCATTTCTGGCTGTTACTAAGTTTTCTGTACTTGTTGAAAGAGTTGGGATTTTTGTGGCCGGTAGCGTGTGTAGCCTGAGTGTCCCTTGATTAATAGAATCTTTGTTGGGATTTAGGACCACGACAAGGAAATTCCAGTCAAAAGGTTATATTATGTGTCTCTCTACGAGGCTATGAAGTGTGTAGGCCGTGGCTATGTGCATGGATAAGTGTTTTCTGTCGTAGTTTATTCCAAACAGCATTGAGAAGTTTATTATATCTGTAGCACAGTCATTTTTCAAGTCAGCGTCATTAAATGTAGCTAACAGTATATAATTTGTTTCCCACAAACTATTGAAATCTAGTTAGGTGGCTTTAGCTACATTTAATGACGCTGACCTGAAAATGTACTGAGTTAGGCCTGCATATAGGATAAAATTGACCATGCTATGTGAAACTAACTAGCAAAATACCAAATAGCTCGACATCGTGTGCGTTTGTGTGTCTATCTCTCGAAATGTTTTGTATGGTGTGTTCTGAAAGATGGATTGACCATAAGGTTTTCTTTCTTTTAAAGTAGTGCTCAGCGCGTGAACACCTTGACTGAGACGACTGGTCTGAGATTACTAGACTGATATAAGAAAAGTAAGGTTAGCAAAACGGCTAGATTTCTCTGTCGCATGGGTGAGAAAAATAGAGAGACACAACTCACACACACACGGATACATACATACATACATACGGACCTACATACACCACACTCAAACGTACGAGTGCACACACACACGCACACACACACACACACACACACACACACACACAAATATGGCAAAGAGAATAGATATCTTTTCGAGGCAATGGAGTGGCTCTGAAAAGGGCCTTTGGGTTTCTTCCTCTTTTTTGTCTGCTAATTTCTTCTTTTTCTCCAGCAAACTCTTATTTTCTTCACTTTATTCTTCTTTTTCTTCTAATCTGTCTTCTCCTTTTACTCTTCCTCCTCCTTCTCCTCTTTTTTCCTATTTTCATTCTCCTTTTGTTTTTCAGTTTTTCGATTCATTGCTCTCATCCTCTCTTTGTCTTCTATTTCTTCCTTTTCCTGTTATTTATTATCTCTTCCCTTTCTTTAAATTGTTTATTTCCAAAGCCAATTTGTGCGGGATATAAGCCCTAAACTGCGTAGCGACCAGTATTTCCTCTACCAAGCCAGTCGTATCTAGCACCGCCAGCAATTTCAGCATCTTCTCCATGTTGCTAACCATATCCTTCTTTGATTATTCAACGCTGAATGGCGCGAATTGAGTGATTGATTATTTAAATTTACGTCTTTTTCGCCCGACTGCACATATACGATGCTTTATTCCAGCAAATCTGGATGTTTAATTACTCCTAGGGGAACGAATTGGTGCCTCATCCCCCAGGCATTTATGTGTTCAAAGAACACTGATTAATTTGGCCATCAGGTCGTGGGTCTAATTATTCCCTAACGACCTGAATGTAGGTCCGTCACGAGTGGGAATGAACCCAACACGCACTCATGATAAGAAAGTTAGTATTCAGTTGCGATTGAACGCACCAGGTGTCAACCCAAGCAGTATGTAACGTCCGCTACGATTGGTCGGCAGCGATGACGTCACCTTGTTTTTTTGACGGGTGGAAATGCATCCACATCTCCGTCAATGTACAATGTCCGAGAGAGGCAATGAAGGCAAGGCACTCGGCAAGCCGGCCATGGATGTAGTGTACTCCCAGAAACGTCAGCCCGTACTTATTTCAAATCTAGTCCAGTTCTTCTAATGGACAGTAAAAACTAATAATAATGTGTTAGCCACCTGTGCAATTGGATCAAATCCAGCAAGTCTAAAAAATTCCTACTTCTTATCAAATCTAATTCTAGTACATTGTGTACATAATAAAATGCCCTATTTGTCCTATTTAACTAATATGTCTAAGCGATATTTAAAAAGTTTGATCACTATCAGGTCATAAAAAGTTTTTAAGTTTTGATGTGGCAATCCAATGGATCAAGTTTACATGAATATAGAGATTTCATCGAAATAGGTTTCAAGCCAAACAGAAAAACCTCAAGGCAAATTGGTTTCCACTCTTTGTAGCACTGAAGAGTGCCCGTACGCCATCATAACTCGTTCCATTAACTGGCTTGGGAATACCACTTTGGCTGCAACATGGATTCTTTTGCATGAATTTTATGTCGACAGTGAGGAACCAAGACAATGCGTCTGGAAGGTCATAATGGATTTATAAGTTGATGGGAAATCATGTGATCAACCATGACTGGACAGTTGGTGTATTGTACCCCTCTAATTCGGATGGCTCTACGGACTTTCCTCAAGGCCGCTTTGCTGGTTTGCGGTATGGTGGGGTGCAGCTCATGATTTCTAGCATTAAAGACAGTTTTATGGTCAGCCAGATGTTTAATGGCTTCATCTTTGAAATGGAAAAGTGCATTGAGCCCCATTTTGTGAGCAAGTTATTTTCATTTAAGTGGAGTGAGGCATTTGGGTTTTCAGGGGAGTTGCTTATGGAGTTATTGAGATTACTGGCCAAAGTTAGCATGTTATTTGTTTACCTGATGTTGTGTCTAATGGGATTAATCTTGACTTGGGACCTAGTTTAATAGATGAAAAATAAGTCAGGTGGGTTGAATTATCTGATTGTTAACTACTAATTTTGAAAACAGCCAAGTCTCGATATGCTCTAACGATTGAAAAGAGATTGTGGCGTGATCAAAGAATATGCTACTAGATGTTGAGGGTCTTTATAATTGGATTGGGGTGGGGTAGATGTTGTTAATGGGAGAGAGTGAGCGAGAAAGAGAGAATGTTGTTGATTTCCAAACAGCACAAATAGTTACCAGCAGGTTTTAATGACAAAATAATAAATTATACCTTTTGATTTCCCTCCCTAATCGAAATTTGACTTGAAGAGGTGATAACGTATGCTAGACTACAGTTGGGCGGGCTGCTAGACCTCGTCTGCAGGTCAGACTGCTCGGTAGGCTGCTAGTCCTCGTCTGAAGGTCAGACTGCTCGGTAGGCTGCTAGTCCTCGTCTGCAGGTCAGACTGCTCGGTAGGCTGCTAGTCCTCATCTGAAGGTCAGACTGCTCGGTAGGCTGCTAGACCTCGTCTGCAGGTCAGACTGCTCGGTAGGCTGCTAGACCTCGTCTGCAGGTCAGACTGCTCGGTAGGCTGCTAGTCCTCGTCTGCAGGTCAGACTGCTCGGTAGGCTGCTAGACCTCGTAATTTCAGATGATATGATTCAGTGGTTATAAGTTGATATGTCCCGGACACTTCAGCTACAACCTTTTGCTTTGTGGGTCCGTACACGTCTTACGAGTGACAAGACCCTGAATACATCTGCTCTGCTCGTAATAAACCAATTCGAATGAATGATGATGATGGTCAGACAGGAGGCTACCCCCGCTTTATATGACTCAAGCGCGGACGTGATAGAAAACATCCCTACGTTTTGTTTTTGTGGGTCGGAACGCTATGGAGCTGATCTTCATGGTGAGGGACAGAGAGAAGTCAAAGATCATGTATTAGCAATATTCATTTTTTAAAACAAACGACAGACACATGTTTTCACAAAACAACATTTCTATTCAACCAATAAACATCAACCAATGACATATAATTTCAAACAAACAATTTTTGACAAAGTTGACAACGTTGTGAAGTGAAGTTAGATTTCCACTGAGGGATGTCATTGGGCCATTGATGTACACTACGTTTCCTAGCTAAAGACAAGAGATATCCATAATGGTCATAAACCATCGATCTACTTTGTCATCGTTTCTAGAGGAGCTACAATCAAAATAAGTCACTAAATGTTTTAAGGGATATTCAAGACTGCGTTGATGAAAACAATACACACAATATTGTACATGCACTATGGAATCTGTGCCTTGTAATTTCACATTATTGAATCGTGTCGTGTGGGCATTTCTTCTCATAAAGTCGATGATGTCGTCTTCCAATGGCGGTAATCCATACGAATCAAAATACTCCACACAGCCATCTCCAGGGAAGTAGACAGCAACCCAGTGGATTCCTGGGAGATGACGGTCGTCTGTGTTGATGTCATAAGCTTGATGGTCTTGAGGTTTGCAGTTCATCTTTAGCACACACGACACGATTCCAAGAAGCAGTGTACGAACTGTTGTTCAAAAGGTAATAAAGTTCCCAGGTATCCATATTTTTGTTTTGTTGTTTTTTTCCCCACAGGAAATGATAAGTCATCAATTCAATCCTGACCTTTTGCTTGAAAATCTCTGACAAATAACCGTTTTTTCGCTTCGTCATCGCATTCTGAGCCAAGAGATATTCGATGTGCTGTATCTCTAGAGCAATAAATGGAGGAGAGCAATGAGCACTCAAGTCTTTATACCACTGATGCAACACTGCTTCTTCCGAGATGAGACCACAAGCGTCCTCCAGATACTCGTCCAATTTTTCTTCTTGACTCATTATCAGACACTTATCATGTTGAATTTGACTGGGATGATCGATTTGACATCCATAGCAATCTTTCTTGGTCAATTCCGTAATTTTATCCGCCAGGTGTTTGGTAAAACAGGAGACTAAATGTTATTCTTGTTCTGGTCATCTGGACATCATCACAATGTCATCTTCGTCTTAGTATTTTTTGGTGGATGGTTCTGCTTCCCCCATATCCTCCCATTCCATTTCCAAAGATTCTCCACCATTCAAAGAGGGATAAGAGTCTGCCATAGTTTCTAATAATCTAGAAAGACTTCTTTCAAACTGTTGATTTATATCGTATTAGCAAATTCGGCATACATGATGACGTTCACCTTGTGGTCTCGGGGTATAGATGTAGCAAACTGAATCTGCAGACGAATCTGGCCAGACGTTATAGGGTGGAAATGGCCCTCGTCACTGCCTTTGTCTGGAGTGAAATCAAAACCCCACAACGCATAGCCTTCTGCATAATCGTCGTACGAAATGTCGTGGCTGATGTTGGTCCCTAATTGTCCCATGGTTTTGGACAGGGACAAGTACGATCTCAAGTAATTCTTCTGAGCAAAGTTAGGTTCGATGGGTCTGGTACACGAAGCTTTGCCATCGCCACTGGCATGGATCTTGTTCAAGTTGTAATAATGAAACTGGAAAGGATTTTCTTTGGGGAGTCCGTTGAAGGTTGTATTTTTGACGATGCCTATGAATAAACGCCCGGGTAACTGTCCTTGGAACAGATGATCTTCAATCATAGATAGCTATCCAGCGGGATTGGTAAAAGTTATCACTTCCACGCGTCGTATCGGATACTTGGTGGTCGTTCTTCTCAGTGTGGCTGATGTCGTTTCGCATTTTAGGTAACACTTCCACGCGTCGCACGTAAAGACGGGCTTCTTGGATGATGGTTTTGTAAGCGTTAGCTTCATCAGTTTTAGCCATCATAAGGAAAGCGGTACTGCTGAAATTCATTCTCAGACGCACATCCGCTTCGTTCAGCAAATACCTTTATTGCAAACACATGTCAGGTTTCCATAACACGCATGCTTCCAGATTTGTGTTCTTGGCTCCTTTTCCGTACGTCAAGAGATTTTCCAGGTATGCTCGTAAGGGTAAGTATCTAGGCTGCTGCTGACAGTTTGTTATTCAAGTGCAAATAAACTCCGCTGAACAAGGAATGCATTGTTGACGGGAGCTACTCTGTCATTGGTTCCCAGATTGTTGTTGTCCGTTTCGTTCACTTTGACTTTTAGGTACAAGTAACTGCTATTCGGATCGATATAATCTTCGAGCTGTACTTTGATTTAAAACTCGATGGGATTCTTGCACCTTCATCATGGTGGGTGGCATGGCAAACTGATACAGGAGCAATACTCTCGGTGCATCATTTTTTCTTCTTCTCTCTATGTGTTTTATTTTAATAATCAAAACCGTCTAAGTTTCGAACTGTTCTTCTTTTCTTGGTCTTTCTATCTCTATGGGTGTGAAGTCCTCTGAAGGAGTGTTTTCGTCGTCTCTTTCTGCCTCGTCCTTTCTGTGGTGTCAGGGAAGCATGGATGCCTGATTCGGCAGAGTCCAATGCATTTATAGGAGTTTATCGCCGATCCAAAATGTCTTTGCCTGTTTGAAGCAAAACTTTTTTGCCTACTCACAAGAAAGCTTCTTTGGGGTATTGTTTGTCGATGATGTCAGTTTGGAGAAATTATTTGCCTTGCGTCAAAGCGGCACCTTTCAAAGCGTGCAATCCTCATGTCACCATCGGTTTCGAAACGGGGCCACCGAACGAAAGTAAGATTTCAGCATATATCCTAAACCATGTCATAGCTGTCGAGCGACTCCTCGATACACAGGATACATGACTTACGACTCGTTAGAGAATCGTTTTCGAAAATGAAGTTTCACCGTGACTTTCCCTTTCCTGAATGGACTATTTTGCCCCAGCTCTCCTTTTATAGCAATATTGGCAGTGTCAGAATACGACTTACTGACAGATACATAATGAAGATGTACAAATTCGCGGTGAACATGATAGGTGTTTCTACCTTCCTAGTCACTGGTCGTGGCAGAATCCACTTTGAAAGGAATGACTCGCAGTAACGGTACGGAGGTGTGTCCCACCACGGTGTACTCCACCACACTGGAGAACACAAAAATCAAATTTAATCCTTGGTTTAGTTCTACCGGGAAACGAAAATACCTCGCAAAATCCAAGCTGCTGATGATGAATAGCATGTTGATCTTCTTGGTCTGCCTTTTCGTGACCATCTTGAGATTTCCACCCAAAACGTCAAACAATTCAGGACAAAATTTAATGCCCAACGTTTTGGTATCCGGAAATTTCATGAATAGACGAAAAGCCACTTTAAATTATAGTAAAATTTGACCGAATGAATACCCCTGGCTGTCCGTGTTTGCACACATTTCTTTCACTCAAAATCACCTGCAATGGCTTCTGTCTGGTACATAGTCATACTTTCGATGTTAAATTGACAAAGTATCCATTTGAAGTGAATCGCCTTTACTGTTTTCGGCCAATGTACATTGCACCGTAGTTTCCTCCGACCCTTGCCACCACATTTTCTTTTTCTATTTGGACATTCATGTTGGGGTGTAGGGTCAGAGTCCACTGCCTATCGAAAAGTTAGAATTCACCGAGATTTGTATAGTCATGTGACCCAGAATGCAAATGACGAGATCCAGGTCAAATTTCAGCAACAATGTACTTCTGTCTCGTCTGTCAGCGGATTAAAGAAAATAAAGCATATTTCTATCGATTTTATGCAGGTATATCTCGATGAAAGGTCGTTCAAGTTTGCGAGGCTGGCTAGTAAATGGCTACCCTATGCCGACACCAGATGGTATTGGCGAATTCATGCTTTTCGATTGGCAGTGGACTTTGACCCTACACACGAACATAAATGTCCAAATATAAAAAAATGGGGTGGCAAGGGTCAGAAGAAATTCGAACTAAATGCACCACTGTTTCAAGCTACTGGTTAGCTGGCATTACATACTAAGGGACGCAACTCATGAAATCCAATATATGTCACTGGGACAAAGGACTAAAATATCTGCTCGATCTGCCAAGGTGTAGATGGGATAATGGTACCAATTGCGCTGGTCCAGGTGAGTGGAGCTTATGGTGTAGGGGACATTATATTCAGAAATAAAGAACAACACTAGCTGTGATTGGTGCATTATGTGAGTTGTACTTTCTGTTAGGCTTAAAAAAGTTAAGCCTCTTGGCAACATGTGAGATTATTTTAATTCCTTTCTAGATCATATTTTGTACTTTTATGATTTTTATTTTTAAATGTGGTACACATGGCTGAAAATGTAACTGACGTGACTAGATAACTCTTACCCCTGTCTAGTCCCAGCAGAGTTATCTCTCTTAAATGTAATGTAGTACCTGGGTTTGTCCTTGTCAAATTGTCAGTCTAACATTGTTCTCTATGACAGTATGTGACATGCATGCTGAGGTCGGATAGAAAGTATATTTATGTCACAAAACTATGGAAAAATAATTGGTACCGTGATACCTATAGGGAAGAACAGCCTCACATTGTATCCATAGAAATGCATACACGTGGGCGGCATTTATGAACTGTACTAGTCTGATGTAGGAAAACAAATGGATGCTGATTATTTTTGGTCAAATATTGACAGTCTTTTAAGAATAACATGGATGAAGTCTTCAGAAAGTTAGCTTTGGATGGAGCTTTTGTAACGATAGCTATGACAGACATCGACTGATGGCTTTATGTCTGTGTAGTCAGCTCCAAGATTGACATACATGCAACAAAAATTATATTAAGATAATATAGTTGATTTTGGTCAAATATTGAATATTTTACCTGCAAAAGATGAATAATCATGTATAAAAAACCAACTATCTTGTTCTTGTAAGTCATGTCATAAACCAGGATAGAGAACACTCTAGGTTCACTTGTATCATATAGAATATTCTGGTATGAGTAAGTTTAGGTAATTTATTACAGATATGGTATTCCTCCCCACTTTGATTTTAATTGTCCTGCTCTAATTGTCCATTTTTGTACAATTTCCTGCATTGAAATTGTTCATGCACTTTATTTAGTTAAGTTCTCTTGCATTCCCTTTTGTTGAAGTAGCAGGGAATACCAACAGACAAGAGCATTTTATTTTAAGTCAGCATTTCCCATTAACACTTGTTGAAGCCCAGTTTTAATCTACTATTGACTTTCAATTAGTTGTATTTATTTCTGTCCAGCTGTTCTTGTGGAATTTCCATATTAGGTCTAATATTGTTGTGTGATAACCATTTTAGACACACAGTGCGCATTCGTTCCATTCAAATCCACACTGTTCTTCAAACTTTGCATCCCATTGCAAGAATCCAGATTGGCATGGGATCATATCTGCATGGTTATGGAAGGCTGTAACCCACATGCCGGCATTGTAGAAAACATGAACTATGTGATGTGAAACAGCCGCGTCATCTTAGAAAACAAAATTACATCACTCTTGAAGTCTCCACTACATATAGAAGTCTGAATGGCAGGTTCTCACTTTATCAATAATGTATTTTTGGATAAATTAATTGCAACGAAGTTAATACAGGTTGTTCATGAACTCATATATATTACATGGATAATAAACTGGAGGAAATAAAATTACCACACCTTATGTATATAATTCAGTTATCTCCCTTACACCAGACATAACATTTCAAGAAATAAAACTCACATTTTAGTGACTGGTTATGAAAATAAAGAGAAGATATGTGAAGTATTATAGTAGCCCTCAATCTTTACGCAAATGTAAGTAGAAGCAATTTAATAATTTATCACAGTAAAGTTTGCAAGTTTAAAAACTGATAAAGTATGTTTTGTTGGGTTTAGGTAAGTTCCTGCCTAACTTAAGCCCATTATTATTATTTTCTTATGTAGAATAAATATACATTATATGTATCTATATTATCTAAATTATTCACCCTTTTAAATTAGATGGAATTGGACACCAATTCACCTGAAATTTGGGTACCTGTAAGGGATGTTATAACACAGTTGCTTTTGCGCTGTCCTTGGACCTATGGGGCCCTGCCCCCATATATTTGTCCAAGGTAAGGTCATCACACTTTCACTTCTCATTTTTCTCATTGCTGCTTTTGTCTCCTTTAATTCGTTTATCATAAGGCATCTCTCCCTTTCAGATACACACTTTTCTCCTGTTTTTAACTCCATTTGACTCACTATATTTATTGTTTATATTTTGGTATTTTTCTGTATTTTATTCCCCTAATTTCACACCCAATCCAACATAACCACTTAGAAGCTGTAATCTACTATATCTGGTAACTGAATGGCTTACTGAATCAATTTCATTCACAACACAAAGGAGGGAAGCTTTCTATTTGTGTTACAAAGAGGATGGGTAAGTAGTCCTTTGTGTGAGGACTGGAGGTTAGTGACCTCATGTATCCGCAGATAGTGTAAAGTGTTCAAAGCTTATACTTTATAATTAGATTAGGTCATGTCCACCTGTCTCTGTTAAGTTCTGCATCTACCAAATAAATATCAAGTCGTTTCTTTTAGGTGAATTGTACTTTTTGAAGTAGGAAAGGTACATACTATCTGGTACATTGACCTTTGACCTAGTTATTACATAATATGATATAATGTGATTTATCCCATTTCACCCATGTGAAGTTCAATAAGTGCTGATATGAATAAGACACAACTCATAGTTAAAAGAATTCATTTTATTTCAAAAGATGATTTTGCTAGTGATGCAAAAGTATGAAAACAAGAGTTCAAACAGCTCAATGACATTTCTATACACATTCAAATAAGACATAGCGTAGTACCTCATAAAATTGTTTTTGACAAGTGAGAGTAAATACATTTGTGACTTATATAGTCACAAACTATTTCACAGATTACTGGAAAAATTAAGATTTGCTATAGGTATAACGGCACAAATTGCGCAAGTCCAGGTGGATGGAGCTTAAGGTGTAGGGAGCATGGTATTCAGAAATAAAGAACAACACTAGCTGTGATTGGTGCATTATGTAAGAGTTGTACATTCCGTTAGGTTAAAAAAAAGTTAAGCCTCTTGGCAAAATGTGAGATTATGTTAATTCCTATCTAGATCATATTTTGTATTTTTTATGTTTTGTTTTAAATGTGGTACACATGGCTAAAAATTTGACTGTTGTGACTAGATAACTCTTACCATTGTCTGGTTCCAGCTGAGTTATCTCTCTTAAATGAAAAGGAGTCCCTGGTTTTGTCCTTGTCAAATTGACAACCTAACGTTGTTCTCTATGACAGTGTGTAACACGCATGCTGAGGTAGGATAGAAAGTATTTTTTCCACAAAACATTACCATTGAGGTCTATGGAAAAACAATTGGTACCGTGATACCAGATAGGGTTAACATATTGGAACCTTGGCAAGAGAAGATAATCTACTCCCGAATCGGTCCCTTTGAGGTTCCACAAGAGGTTCGGATCCTGCACGCATCATCTTGCTAGCTTTTTTTATGTGGTTGCTCCAAGTTACGTGCATGGATTATTGTTGTCTTTTCATATTTAACTTTTATTCCATTTAGGTGCAGTTTTTGGTGTTTCACTTTATACGTGTTCTAGGTGTACATATTGCCCCTATTGTTTTACCAGGTGATAGTTTGAATCCCATCAAATCTCATCTGCAATCGGCTGACTACGGTTTCACTGGAGTGGTTGTTTGCCTTCCAGAGTCCGAGGTCATCAGCAAATTAGGATAGGTTCACGTGGGTCAGATTGACTGACATGTCTTCTGACTTTAGCATTATGTTGAACAGAGTGGGCCTTAGTAAGGTGCCTTAAGGGGGTGTCATTTTCTAGCTCATGTATTTCCGAGTAGTAGTTGCCCACTCTTTTTTCGATAGGAAAGGAAATTCGATATCCATCTATGTATCCGACCTCTTATTCCGTACATTCATTAATAAATAGAGATAAACAGTGTTATTAATATTTTTATTATTATAATGGACATTTAAACTTTTTTTATACCTTGATATATTATTGACGAATATTCAATATTTCACCAGAACTCAAATTATATAATAAAAAATTATGATGTGCATAATACTTATAATTATATAAATAAATAAGTATGTTATAAATAATTAATCATAATATATCGAAAATTAATTTTAAAATGCCCCTTCATTTTTAAAGATTTGGTAAACTTATTTTTATGATATTAGTTTATACTTTTACTATAGAAGTTTTTTCTGCAAATTAGAATATACATATATTCTTAACTAATTGTAAACAGGGGGACATACTTATTATTTTAAAAAATAATAATGGATTAATGACTGTCGTAGAGAGTTTTGTAATTTAAACCTTTTGGATATACCGTATTAAGACGGTGAATCGAACAGGTTTCCTTTAGCATAAGTTCCATCTTAGAATCAGCTATAAAAATAGGTTGAAAGGAGAAATCTTGCAAAGTATGGGAACTTTTGTTAAAATGTGTGGCAACATGAGATGAAAATGATTGATCGATATAATTTTTGTGTTGGTTCATAAGTTTAGATATTTGTTGAGTGGTTTGTCCAATATATTGGATGCCACATTTTTTGCATGTGATAATAATAATAATAATGAGGACTTTGTATGACGCCTAATCTTTAGAAGCTCTACGCGCTTTACAACTTTAGACAACACCTAAAACATAAAATAAAAACATAAAAAACACATATATAATTATATGATTACAAAAAAACAAACACCACGAAATTAGAAAACATAAAACATGCTGAGAATATTTAAGGTAGGAGACATTATTAGGTCTTTAAGTTTGCTCTTGCAGTCGAAATAAGTTAGTTTTGAGAGCACTCTTGAATGAGATCACTGTCTTTGTGTCTAAGTTCAGTGGGCAATTCGTTCCACGTTGCTGGGCCCTGGTATGCAAAAGAACGTTCTCCATATGACAAATAAATAGCATCTGATGTTGCACAGTAGGTATCATAATGTATTTTAAATATTTATTTTGTATTATTACTATTGAAAGATGTGTTTTCATTAATACAAGAACAGTGCGAACACCTAGGTCTATTATATCTTGTTGATAATCCCTTTTTATATGATGTTTTTTCTAGTTTAGAATTAATTAGGAAATCCTTATGAGTTTTAGTTCTTTTATAAGCAAGTGTGGGTTTGCTTTCGTGTAGCGATTTAACACTTGCTTTTGTGATTTAACTTCACAATGAGGACATTGGTTCATATCAGATTACATGCCTTTTCAAGGTCGAGGAAGACGGCGATAAGATTATTTTCTCATTTCCTTTTTGCATTGAAAGTCAGTCTAATGCTTGATTCCTAGTTGACCTAACTTGGATTGCTTCTTCCGAAATCCGCTTTGATTCTGAGGCATTAACATTTTCTTACAAGGAGGTGCTTCAGTCAGTTGTTTGTCATTGTTTCTATGATTTTGCGATTACTAGTGACTGCGACTGACCTGTACGAAATGTTATCCGCTAGGTCTTTTTCCTGGTCCTGGGATTGGGATGACAAAAACCAGTTTCCATTTTCTCCTTATTTCCAGATCACATTCAGCAGATCCAATATCGCCAGTTCAGTATTTTATGGAGGATTCCTACAGATTTCAAACTTACGCTTATCCTCACCAGGAGATTTTTTTTTTCTTACTAAGCGCTTCTCTCCACTTAAGGACTGTGCAATCTAAGTTTTAGGGGCCCGAGTGGTATACCCTGTAAGTAAATAAATGCGGTGATATCTTTTTTATTTCTGTATAGCTAGAGGCCACCAGCCTACCTCAAGGGGAACTGATACACTGCGGCAAATTTGAGCCACCATATTCGACTGAACTGTCTGTTCGAGGTAAGTTTATGTAGCGCATGCGTACATGGAAGAGTTTTCATGCAAAAATACATACTACACCAAAGTCAGTAGGTTCTCAGAGTATTATCGCTGTTAAATATGTGTCCCAAGCACTGATGATAACTTCAGGTACCTCAACCGATGATTGGTGTTTGAAGAAATTACACGTCATACAATACCCAAAGATAAATGAGTAGCCTCCACACTACTCTATAGTCTTTGGTACACATTATCAATTACCTGAAAAGTGTGATTAATACACCATTGGTGTCGGCATTGGGTAGCTGCTTACTAGCCGGACCAGCAAACTTGAACGACCTTTCATCGAGATATACCTGCATGAAATCGATAGTAATATGATTTATTTTCTCAAAAATTGCGATCATAGCAGTCGTTATGTCTTTAATCCGCTGACAGACTAGTACTAATATTAGTACCCTTACTCCTACCCCTACTAACATGAGCATATACGTGTCAATGAAGCAAGCCGGGTGTTATTCACACCCAGCTCTCTTTTAGCCTAATATCAACAATTTGAACATATTCTTTGCATATAATCCATGAGTAGTCCTCTTACATAATACCGGAAGTATCGAAAATCTTTGTAGAAATAGTTGTGACATCTCGTTTACTTTTTTATCCGATATTTTCGTTTAGATCGTCCGTCATATTAGTTCAAATAATCATTACTTCCGTTCTCAACCTCGTTTGTTTGTGTGTCATATAAGGACACTGAGGCCTTATTTGGAAAAAGTAAACAGATAGTAGTAAAAACTTGGCGCGGTTTGAGTCAGAAATTCTGCTCATTAAAAGTAAATACGGTTTATCGGCAACTTTGAAATTCCACCAAGAAGCCATTATTCGCCACTTGATTGATAATAACATAGCGTAGAATATCCAAATATGGTCTAGCAAGCCTTACGTAGAAAAGGGGTCACGGTGAGAGTCTCGCGTTATGTGTCATGGCGGACACGGTGAGGTTAGTGTAACCAAGCCATTTTATTTTATCGTATAAGGGCTTAATAAATTAAAATTAAGCCAAACTTCTTTCACAACATGATCATACTTATGTAGTAGATTTCTACACTGTTTGTTTTTCTGACTTCAGTGATAATATTTTTTGCTCCATTACATGATATGGGATCAGTTCGTAGCCTCAACCACAACAAATCAAATTGAGGCTACGACATCTTAGCTACTGACAGACGAGACGAAAGTACATCGTTGCTGAAATTTGACCGGGATCTGGCTATTTGCATTCCTAGTCACGTGACTACACAACTCTCGCAACCTACATATCAATTAATAATTCTTTTCTATGTACATAACTTTTAAGTTTCTCTTGACTATATTCACATAAGTCTGACGTTTTATCAATAAAGTCCGACGAAATCTGTGAGAACACGAAATCACCATAACTGTATAGTAAATATACACGATGAGTGCAAGAATGACCCCACCCCTCCGCTCGATTCGACTCTTGTCTCGCGTCTTTTATTGCTTCAGAATCGCAGGAAGACCGAAATAGCTACATATAGTCATTCAACAGACAGTAAATCATGCGTGAAGATCTAATGCTCGTACAGAACGCGATGAAGATTTTATCTTTTATCATCATGAAAATTAACTATGACAAATAAACTAATTCGTTGAATTTGTCCAGAATAACGACTGCATCTTGAAAATGTTAATCACATTATAACATTACTACTGTTTTCAAAAAATGTAAAAAATGTATCCTTTCCTACCGTTTTATATTCTCATTCATCAAGATGATGATGATGATGATGATGACGATGATGATGATGATGATCATCATCATCATCATCACTAGTACATCTCTCATACAAGTATCATATTTTCCCCTTCACCATCATTTTATTCGGTTATGAAAAATTCTTTGTAAAAACATATTATATTAATAGGTGGCAATTTCCATAAAGATAATCAAATACTTTTTTCTTCAAAATTCCAGTTGGTCCAGCATCCATCTTGGATCTGCTATTTAAAGTTTGACGATGTAATCAGTCATCTTTTGTACTATCCCAATATTAACCGCATGTATCTCTTTTGGAAATGGAAGTAGGTTCTCATATGATACATTGTAAAATAAAAAGCAAGGTAAACATTGTATTTTGTGATAATACTTTCAACGGTTATTGAATACTTTCAACGGTTATTGCAACCGGTATAGAATCGGCTACATCGGACGGTAATTCTGAAAATAAAAGTTGATTTACGTGAAGGTCGTCCGAGTGTAATGCGTTGATACATTATTGTCTGTTGAATGGATATGTTTAGCTCTTTTAGACTTCTTGCCATTCTGAGGTGATAAAAGACGCGAGACAACAGTCGAATCAAGCGGAGGGGTGGAATCACGCATGCACTCCTTGTGTATATTTATAGTACACATAAGGCGATTTCGTCTTATAACTGATTTGTCGTACTTTATTGATAAAAAGTCAGTCTCTTGTACTACATTTGCAATTTATACTCTATAAAACTATTTTCGCATAAATAAAAATATTTATAGTGAAATGTATGTATGTATGTATATATATATATATATATATATATATATATATATATATATATATATATATATATATATATATATATATATATATATAATATTTTATAGAAAAAGTCCACCAATTGCTACTAATATATGAAAAAATTCATAACTGCAATTTGACATTTTTATATGGAAGATATATCTTTATTTACTAACGTTATTGTGTATCGGTTTAGGGGCGATACTACACTTAAATTGAGGAAATAAACAACGACGAAGAATAGTCGACATGCACTTGTAGGTACTTGTGTGAAATGTGGTACCAAAAATACAGATTTGTGCCATCTCGCGAGACGTCAAAGGTTCGTGGTATCGCTAAGATACTCGGAAAATTATCAGGAACTCCATGAGCTAAGTATCCTGGTGAGAAACATCTTCCGGGATATGATTAGTGTGGTCCTAGAACTCGACTTGATATTAGACTCGACGAAAAAATCAAGCCAAACCAGGAGAATATCCAGCGAATGCGATTTATAAAGTGTGCCGTGTTTATGATGTCGCGTATAAAATCGAGATATACAACAGCGACATATCGCAGAGGTCAAGTTGATTTACACGTTGAAGTCTGGAAAAGATAAATCTGTAACAGAATCGCTCGCCAATTGGCTGGTAAGTCCAACAATAAGTGGTAAGTTAGCCATAGGGGCCGGCAATTAATTCTCCATAAATATAATAATGGAGTCGATTTATTATTGTCCAAGAGGATGATGGAGTGGTATAGCAACGATTAGAAAACTAGCTGTTGCAGCAGGTGTCTCGCGTGGTATTGCATCAGACCGGTTAGCCCGACAGGCGTTACGGCAAATTTAACTACCACCACACAAAAAAAAAAATAACTACGAACGGTTTAATGTTAGCACTCCCAACAAAGTTGATCAGGTAGCTATTTTGTTTTTACCCCATGACACTCACTGGTAAACGTAAACGTCAGAAAACGTACATACAAATATGCGTTGACGGTCTTCGACGTTGCTAGTAGATACAAAGGAGCAGCGCCGCTATCAGCTAAAACAGCAACTGAAGTTGCAGCCACATTTGAACGAATTTATCAACGTGGACCCTTACGATGGCCAAATGCTACAAGCTGATCCTGGCAAAGAATTTTATGGTGCTGTAACACTGCTGATGCAGCAACATAAGGTTAAAATCAGACAAGGACACACCGCAATTCATAGTGATCCGGCAATCGTTGATCGATTTAATTGAACACTTGCTGAGCGATTGTTTGGATGTCAGTACATTTTCAGACACGAGATCTCGTGAATGGGTTGCAAGACTACCAAGTGTGATTGCTGCTTTAAACTCGTAACTCTCGATACTGCTAAGTACACTAGATATGACCTTTCTACATGATCATCGACTCTCCAGATATTAGGATCCTCGATTGTTATACCATGTGACGTACGAATATTTATTGTGTATCCTAGAGTCCAGTTCCCCGGATCCTCTAAAACATTCTCAGCAGCATCAACATGGACAGCAACAATATCGTTAAGAACTTGTTCTTGTTTTATCCGATTTGAGAATCTCAAAGTCAATATTTTGTCGACGCGTGTCTGCTGGGCGAAAGCATAATGTGATAGGTAAATCTGGAAAGTTTTCCTTGTGAAGTAAGAATAATCTACGCTGAAGTGAATCATGGACGACTTTCCTGGATGCAATCATGGAATTACTGGGCCGCCATAAGTTCCAGAAATCATCAGTCATCGTTTCTGGAATTACCTGACGCATCACCCAGCATTGATTCTGGTTGGATTTAAGTCTCAGCTTCGCTTTTAGTTTCTTCAGTGAGTCATTGGTGGCTCTGTGGTCCTCTAATATTTCTTCGTAATAATCGACATATTCTTTCAACCAACAATGTGATGATTCTCCGACAAAGGGTACTGGTTAGCTATGATCCCCGCACATGATAAATGCCGTTGATGCCGTCGACAACCATTCAAGAAACATTTTTAACGTGTCTAAAGACAACGTACATATTTAATCCAAGATGATGATCGTATGTATATATTTTTCACCAATTTTCGCTGGATTCCATGCATCTCCCTTTCATCGAAAGAAGCTGTTATACGTGCAAGACTTAATACCCATCTCTTTCATGTTTCTGGCAAGTCGGTGAGTTGGGGTTATTACTACCATAACTGAATCCCTAAACAATTTTAACGGGCATATAGTTTTACCAGATCCTCGGTTTGTGGCCTATACGAAATGAATGCCCTACTCACTGTCAACTAAAACAATATCTTCTCATCAAGCGCATGTCTCAATAGTACTACTGGAGTCCAACCACGTTTATTCTTTGCGCAGTTGTCTATCTCTGAAGTTGTCTATCTCTGAAACTGGTTCGTTAAAATGACGACCAAACCAAGCGACAATTACCTTGATGAACAGCAAATTCGAAATGATTAAATCTCAGCAAATCTTGTTAGATCGAAATTCGGCAGGGTGCCATTTATCGTAACTGGAGTCATTTCATGTGTCGGATGTCCAAATCTTTCAAAATAAGGTCTACATTCATCCATCCCAAGAAAACTTCCTGGATAACATGCAACCATCTCAATCGAGATAACGTCCTTGTAATCATATTTAGTATTCCAATGACCTCCGTGTCCCATTTCAACGCACGCACGTTGAATATCTTCAAGAAATTCCATACGTGTTGGTCGCCATGATTGTTTTCTGTACAACAAAATGAGTAACGACAGATGAGATAGTAAAACAGTTATTCAGTAATTGGTTTATCAAATCCATGTCATCGGTGTATTTTTGTGCAACCACAGTCATTTGCTCTTAAAGAGATTCTGTACGATAAAGTTCACCAGACGGTGATACGAACTGAACAAATCCACTGTCTTCATCACTTTGAAACGTCCAAAATGACACAGGGTCGTGCCTACTGATATCCCTGATACACTCAAAATTATCACCCCAGTAAAATTTGACATTTCTTCTGAGTGGACATTTTTTGTTATACTCGTGGTTCATGCGTGAGCTTTGTGGTCAGTTATTACTATCAGGGAGCCCTCAATTTATACTTCGAAGTGTACCAGATCTCATTGGTTATTGTTTTTACCTCTGTCAGGAATTTTAATTTCTTTTGCAACTCAGCGATATCTTTTATTCTGGCGCTATTTTCTCTTACACCTTCGGCCCATTCGTTTATTTTTTTTTATATTGCGTCGTAGATCTGTTAGGCGATTTCCTTGTAACGCATTTATGAAATGTTTTGTGATTCTCTCGGCTACATAATTTAGAATAACACTGTTTGTTGCAGTCAGGGTGCTAGCACCCTTCATCGGTCGAAGATCATCAATATCAGGTTCATCATCTAGTGGATAAATCGCATAAACAACTGCCGTCACAGGATATGCTCGCTCATAATATGGTTTGTCAATACCCGTCAGCATCCCTGGTTTTGAAATTTTTACTTAACGTGACAGCACCCTGGAAGTGTTATGATTCCCGAAAAGTGTCACGTTTGTCACGGATAATCCATGTCGTGAAACGCTCTGCGTTTTGGTCAGCATCATCATCACCACCATCGCTAGTGATGGTATCCATGACGGTAACGATTCGATTTATTCTAGATAGGCATTTTTGGATCGCTAGCAGTCCATCGTCAAGATAATTAATAATCGTCACTGCTCGTTGGTCATTAATTGTAGCATTAATGGAGATACTTTCTTGCTTAATTCTAAATATTGAGCAAACATGCACTGCATCATCGGTTGAGTAATTCCAAATTTGGTATTATAGAGTGCTTTTTCTTAGAGGTTAATCTGTCAAAATCAAACCTAGACTGAGAAGGCTTGATCGTAGCCAATCTTGCAGACACCTTCATTATATAATTAAGGCAAATATATCTTCTAATTAAAGATCGTCTTAGAGGAATATACAATGACGTCACGAGCAAAGAATACTTACCAATGGCTGATGATTGGATCACAACCCGATGTTCAAAACCATGTTACTATAATTTTTGTGGCTACCATCATCAAATTGTTAAACGTGGTTGTTTAGGGCCAAAGCCATGCGTGAAATATGGAATTGGTGTCAGAGGAAAATCACAACTTCGCATAAATTGTGGTGGCAGAAATTACAGAGCTTTGAAACGTTATTATGATTTTAAAAAACGATGAAGGTTAGAGCATCAGTGGTCCAATAAAGGATGCAAATGATTATTTCGGTAGATTTTCTACTGGAAAATACACGATAACATTGCCTTATAATTCGACCAACCGTTAATATTATTTCTAGTAATATAAAATTATAATTCAGACAAAAGATATATACTATAAAAATGGAGCAAGGAAACACCGTCGAAGAATTCAAAAGGCATCCTATCTTTGATAAATATAAGACAAATCGCGCTGGTGTAATCAGAAACCGTCGACCAAAAAGGCCAGTCGGTTCTGTTACTAATGCCGGTTGTCTCATGTTCACTATTGATTAAAAAAAATGGTATCATTCTAATAAATTTGTTTATGAGTGTTTTAATGGCTTGATCAAAAACTTATGTCATCAATCACCTTGACTGCAATACACGTAATAATTCTTTACATAATCTTGAAGCTATTACGCCGAGAGAAAAACTAGAAAAAGTGAAGCATGAGGTTACAGGAATTCACGGGCAGTTTTTCAGTAAGAGTAGACTCAGGATCAGGTAAAGAAATTAGAATAGAATTTCCTTCAATGACCAAAGCTGGAAAATATATGGGCATTTATTCGGCGTGTCGCAGAAGGCATACTTAACTCAATATTTTCAAAGCGGTTTAATTAAAACAAATCATTATATATAATTAGACCACATTAGATTCCTTGGAATCCTGTCATATTGGCTTTACATGACCAGTACACGTATTAATGGGAGATAACTCTGCAGGGACTAAACAGTACGAGAAATAACAGCATCTATGCTGGTCTCCAAATACGGCCTAAACCACCCCCTCCCCATATTTGAAAAAAGGCCGAGGCTATTCGCAGAGCGGCCGTGTGGACAATTTTACAAAGACTATACGAACGGCCGCCGTGTGGCCAGTTTAGAAAAGACTATTAGCAGTGGCGTCACTCGGGTTGGTGTCACCCCGTGTGGTAGCTCATGGTGTCACCCCCATGGTCCTCCTTCCGTAACAGACCATACAGAATCCTTAGTAATGTCATTTTGGTGTCACTCCCTCTGATGGTGTCACCCGGTGCAGTCCGCACCCCCCTAGCGACGCCACTGCTGTGCCTGCTAGTCATGTATTTAACTATGATCGGTTATCCGCTTATGAAATCCGACTAGACCGAGCAGTGTGTGCTCTGTAAAATTTGCAATTTTTCATTTTGGTGTCACCCCTCTGAGATGGTGTCACCCGGTGCGGTCCGCACCCCCCGCAACCCCCTAGCGACGCCACTGACTATTAGCACGGCCGCTCGTATGCGTTATTAAATGTGCATTACCTGAACACGTAAAACTATTCGCACGGTGGATTTTTGTAAACATAATTTACTTCAAGCTGTTAATATATCTGTCATGTACCTGATCTTCCCTCTTTTTCCTCAAGTGATTGTGGGTAAAACTGCTACAGTGTTACACATAATTAAGGCTAAGTAATGATCGTACGGCAAATGGTGGAAGCAATGACCGTTACCTGTACCGGTGCAAGGGTATCTGGCACTTTAGTCTAACCTTCCTCCTTGCGCTTCCCGCCCTTTTCAGGATATCGCTTAGTATAAACTGTTCGTTAATATTAATACCTATTCAGATTGATAATTTATTAATTTAAGTATTTAGTCTACATATTTAATCAGTGTACTTCATCCCCCCTCACCAATCTTGCAGCATTATGCGGTCGCCTTTTCGATTAAACCGGCCCGGAACCTCACTGACATCATAGTCTCACAAAAATGACCTTTGATTTAGGCCCTTTAATTAAGGACACATAAGAAACATACCACTTCATTTTTCCGGAGGGGGGGGGAGGGGTAATGGAATTTTCTTTTTGACCAAAATATTTTGTGTTAACAAATATAATGAGTAACCAGTATAATCGATATAATTTCCTTTGTTCCTATTGAGTAAAGTAAGAACGTTCCTTTCAAGCTGCGGGGGCGGGATATCTAGAATTTTGTAAAACTGAAAAATCAGCACCGTGGATCGAAAAAAAAATGGCCGATTTGTATGTTTAGCTATTGGTTTTGGAAGAGAAAGCGGCTTTAAAACTGTTAAATCATATGACGGAAATATTTTATACAACCAATCTATGCTTTCATTACTGTCACATACAACAACAGGAGGCCAGTTATTTACATATACCATGGGATGGAAATGGATGGGCTTTCCCTCTAGCAAATATTTTTCAGATTTGTATTTGGAAATAATACTTTTTGGAACAGATAGACTAGTTACATCTGAAGAAAATCAAAGGCTGGATTTTGTTTCCACACCCATATCCAGATTAACATTGTGTATGTTTATATGTGAAAGTTTATGTGTATGTGACAAAAACAGAATACGCATACAGCAGCACAGACTAGGTTTGTAGTTTAGGTTTAAATGCCATATCTCATCACATGATAGGCTATACATGGCAGCCAAAAAACCCGAAAGAATACCCCGGAACAACCACTGACCCATGCAAAGCAAATGGCAAGAGTTATCACATTCCCATGTTGACCAGGGTTGCAACACAGCCTCTCTTCATAGACATGTCCTCCTTTATGAAAACACATGGATACAAGTTGAATCGGTAGATGCTGATACTTTCCGAAGACTTCTTTCTTTCTGAAAATTTAAATATGGTAAACCTTGTATTGACTTAGAGACTAAGACCAACATATATAGAAATGAAATGTCTGTCATCCAATATTTGTTTCTTCTTTGCAATGTTTTCAGTTTACTGAAGTTCAAGCAGATGTGGAAAACGTCCTTTCCTAAGCACATATGAGAGAGAGAGAGAGAGAGAGAGAGAGAGAGAGAGAGAGAGAGAGAGAGAGAGAATAAGCATTTATTATGAATACTATATGGAAGTCAAAATATTGAGATGCTGTCTGCTCACCAATATCCATCATTCACTCACCATGGGTCTGCTATAATCTATTTCGAACGATACAAATTTAGTGCTGGCCTTGAAAAAAGAATTCCCTCTGTTTTGCGTTTCTGATTACGATAATTAAAGTCATACGGATCGTATTACATTCATTACTGCCATATAAACTCCTCCAAAATGCAAATTAAATGTATGTTTTTACGTATCACGATCCAGTCCTAAAAGATATTACATTGCTATGTCACGGGAATGATTACCAGCCTTTTGATGTTATGACTGCATAAGACGTTTTGTTCACAGTAAATTGCAATTGTCGATATTAAGGTATTATTATATGTAAAAGCAAGCAAAACATAAACTATACTACTGATTTTCAGAGCTATAAACTTCCATCCTTCTTCTAAAATTGCTGCAGAATTGACCAATTAAAGGTATTTTGCACAACCCACTCTTTTAAACTGTTATCCTGAAGCAAATCCAAAATCGGTATAAAAACACTGTTCCTTCAGAAATACTGTAGCCAAACAGCCAAGCACACACAATATTACCTCATGTTCTTCTTGTCACATTTAAAGATTTTACTTCTCACCCTTCACTGAATGCTTTATCCATGAACATTTCCTTTGGAACTGACAGACATGTCTGATGGTACTAATCCTTGGAACTGGAGCATTCAATCATTCTCTCTTTATGATTGTCATGAAGTCTGCAAATGCATCAAATATTTTCTTTTGATATTATATATGTCTCTTTTATTTTATTTTTCTATGATGTGTTTGGTGTGGGAATTCTGCAATATGACTTTGTTAAAACAATCATTCAAGTGTGTCCACATGACGTCTTTGTTATACTTAAGATTAGTTGGATCTTCTCCTTTGCAAAGTGATGCTTCCATGGCAATTGTATATAGGCCACAGTGAACTCCTCCCTCTTGCCTCTGACATTTTCTAATCCTTAGTGTTATGGGCTTGGTTTGTGTCATTGTAATTGCTGTTATTTGCATTTGAACATTCACTGAAATATGATGAGTGGAAAATGCCAATGAGTCAAATACACCTCTTTCATAATTATTACCTATTATACTTGATACTGTCAGCCAGTATAAATTTCCACCATGCAGTATTTGCACAAACATCCCTTTGCAGATCTAAAACTGAAGTTTGCGTCCTAGTTTCTTTTGTAGCCTTAGAGCTGCATTTATATGGGTATCTATTAACATTCCACCATCTCTTAGTACTGCAAGCTCCCCTGGTTGTAAGGTAATGGACTATGTTTAGGACTGAATATCTTTTTTGTTTTCGTGTATTATTCCTTTGTCTTGCTTGGAACATATTTTCAGTATTTACAGCATTTTTTGTGCTTCTTTTTCTTAATTTTAGATCTTCCCGGAACTGGTGGCGATGACGGCAACCTTAAGTTTGTTATATTCTGGAGTGCATCTGAGAAGGTTCCCGTTCTTATCAAACCAGTTTCTATAGAAATTTCATTATTAGGCAGACTGCTTGGACACTCTTTAGTACTATCTTCTGATGGTTAAGTTCCTGAATGTTTGCTTCTCTAGTTGACGTCATTATGTTTTCCTGATCATTTGACATGTCAGATTGGTGTGTGAAAGTACTTCTTTTCTCTTGCCAAACAAAGGCGAAGGAGGTGTTTTTTTTTCTTCTCCGAGTCCAATCCTTCTGAACCTACGTCATTGCCAGTTTAATTAAGAACATGCCTTGTTTGAATATCTTCGTCTTCTTGGCATTTTTCTGTTGTGCATTTAATTTAATTTGTTGTGTTTAGCTCCACATTGTTGTTTGCTTTCTTTGAAGAGTTGTTGTGATGAATGCCTTCCTGAATATAACCAGGTGAATGGTGAACTGGGTTTTGCCAGGCTCATACCTTTATTGGTCATCTTCCATGATGTCAACCAGCACCACCTTCTGACCTTTGGACCATATACTGAAGGGCAGCTTTATCGTGTCTAATATTTCTGTGAATTTTTTGGATCCAAGGGTTGAAACTAAATCAGCCAGTGGTCTGCACACAACAATCATATCTCTGTATTTGTCTTCCTTTGACTTTGGAACAATGTTCTATTTCTCTGGATTGGATAGCATCCGGCTCTCCACCCAATCAGGTTTCCGCTTAAATATTACTTCAGCACCATAGCCTAAACACCATCTTGGAAATATATCGGCGTTTAAAAAGAGAATTTCTTTTTTGTTTTTCATTCTTGTTGCAAGGATGTGTAGACATCGCACTCCCATCATTGTTTTAAGCACTCAGTAGTTCTCAGGATTGCATGCATATTTTTCTGTTTTAGATCTTGCTGCTTTCAAATGATGCACAACTATATTGGCTGCATAGGGAGACAATTTGTTCCCAATGATGTCGACAACTTCATCATTATCATTCAGCATGTATGGAACTGTCATCAGCTGAACAAAAGATTGATGTCGTACATCATAACTGGATGATCTGCATACCAAAAGTAAACAATGAACAGCTCCTGGAACATAAATTCCCATGAAGAACCTCTTTTATCTTCTGATTTATTGATGCCATTCTGTTATTAGTTGTATTTCCAAGGTTTATATGCATGCTGGTCCGGTACGCATACCACATATGAGCACTATCCAACCAGTTCTTGTAGTAGTAGTCAACAAACTGTTGTGGTGCTACCTTGAGCAGCTAGCCAAAGCTGTTGTCATAATCTGTCTGGACCTTGCATACACCATACGCCGTACAAGCTACATTATTGTACTTTGGACCTCTTGATGCACTACACATTTCTTTAATTCTCTTGCAACTGAATGTATTATAAGAAATTTGCACAACTGGATGGAAACATCCAGCATGACCTTCTGCATGACAGCTATTTCAAACTGGTCTTTGCCAACGACACTACTGGGGCCCCGAGTGCCCGAGTGGTATAAAGCGCTCTCCGTTACGGATCACTGCCATCTCACCTCTGTCTGCGTGGGTTCATGTCCATGATTCGGCCAATGTGGATATGTGAGAAAGCTTGCCAATAGCTTCTCGTGGGTCTGTGGTTCTTCCCGGGTTTTTCCTCCACCATTAACACTGGCCGCCATGCATAGTCGATCGTGTGCTGAAAAATGGCGTTAAACCCCACAACAACAACAACGACACTACTGTTTTTTACTTTCTCCAAATTGTGAATTCATCGAAGCTTACCTATCTGATTTTGGATTGTCTCCCTTTTGTGCAACTAAACTAACCACAACAATGCACCCCTGACCATTCCCATCTTCGACTATTAAAATATATAAGGGCATTCTTAATTTGTTTACTCTGTACGTTCCATCCAAAAACATGATCTCTAGTAACTTTCGTACGTCCTTCTCATTTCACCTGTCACAACCAAAATGCATTCCAGATCTCCAGTCCCTCCTGTCTGGACTGATATGGCTGCATCGGTAATTTCATCACCTAAGAAAGATAATTGCAAACACAAATATAGGGGCTATTCTGGATTATAGAAGCTAAGTACAGTGTTAATACAATACAGGGTTGAAGGGATCGGACTACTAATTAATTTTCAAAAGAATTTGATGTTGATATATAAAATAAAATGAATTTCTTCCCCTGGGTATTTTACAGCATTCTTTTACGCCTCGTGATGCGAAACTTGATGCTGCCCCGTCTGCACATAATATCATAGCCTTGCAGAACAAGTAGGACACTAGTTTGTCAGTGGGGAAATTAAATACCGGATATCAGAATAAAAGTAAATATTTTGTTTTCAACCACAGAACATGGACTGAAGTTTATGAAATATGTAAAGAAAAAAATTCAATTTACAAAATTAATTTGAAAAGGAAAGCATCAGGGTATACAAACATGCAACACTACAAAAATGAACATTCATGCGTGTTAGCATACATATCGGAATCATCGAAGGACAGAAGAACACATTTTTATTTTAATTTTAGCAAACACGAGTGAACAATATAATAATTTTTACCAAGTTTTCCCAATTCTGCAAGCAATCTCTCTTTTTCAGTTTGTGTTCCGAATTCCTAATTCTTCATTTTCTGTTGCACGTTGTGCAGATCCTTTAGAGTGATGAAAGAGGACCCTTGAAGACTAATATTGTTAGAACGTCAAAAGTATCTACTATATAATAACAATCCAGCTTGTTTCAGCTGACCTTATATGTTAACATTGTACACACAGAAAATCAGAAATGATATTGAAATAAATGTCTAATCATTTGTTTGCTATTACCATTTATCTCTTAAGTTTTAGAATAAAATACGTTGATGTATTTCTTCAAGCAGCAAAGTTCGCGACACACTGGGAGTGTGAAGTGGGGTGAAAAAAAGCATGGAACTAAACATGGCTATAATTAAGCAGGGTTCACGCTACCAGGCGAAGTGGACGAGTAAGTCGCCTAAAAAAGAAAACTTCGCCTTCTTCCCTTAGGAAAGCGAAAACATGTTCGCCCTATGATTATTTTAGAGGTACATTGACTGACTACATTTTTAGATGCCTCCTCGCCGCAGCCAGGTTAGTTCTAGTGCTGTGTTGTAGTGAAATGTATTCATCAAGCCAGGCCTAGTTTGTTTGTCATTTACTTTGAAAACTCTTGCACATTCACAGGCATGTGTTTTGATAGCTGATTGACCATTTACTCTTTCCCGAATAAGTTAGCAACTATCACTGCCCCACTTCCGCGTGTTATGCTTTGATGATAAAAACATACAAACTTGTTTAGAAACTTTAACAATAATATGTAAATAACAATTTGTGTTTTAAGATCAGATTTAGTTATTCAAAGTATTCACTGGAATTACAGTGTGTGCTCAACGATATTTTTGGACAGAAACATTAATTTCGAAATTTTGACTTATCTTGGATTACAGTATTGTGATATATCGAAAAATTGTTGGCACATCTCCGCCCAAGTTGGGTCACTGACATAATAGCTCATTCGAGAGAAAAGTCACATCAGCACCTTCAGTGTTATCAATCAATCAACCAACCAATCAACCAATCATAAAAAGTATATACCTGGCAATGAATATGGTCTTGTAACAATTTAACTTTGACTCTCATATTCAGCATTGTTTTCATCATTTCCTTTGCATTTCTGTCTAATCGCCGCTGCTGAGGATACTAAATAGATAAATCTGGATCCAACGGATGGTTATGTTCATTATTCAACTTACGAATCGAATGTTTACCAACGTCTCTATCAGCTGAGCAGCTGGGAGGGTTAACAGACCAATTTCGAAGCAAGTCTTTGAAAATAAAGCTTCATACGAAAAAAATGAAAATATAAGGTCAATAACGTCAAACCGAAGCCTCTAACAAACCGAGTTTTTCTCTAATTGGGTTACCTCATTTCGTTACTTTATCTTTGTCGTTCGTGTTTTCAAATTTGTATGTGTGTTTGTTTATCCGTCGGACACTCATTTTTGTTCGCACTCTCCCCGCTGCTATAGTGTGTGAGTAATTAAATCATTATTATATCAATAATGGAATCTGGTACAGCTAGATTAGCTCGACAGCGACTAGAGGCAATGAAGACATATATCCCTGTTCGTGATGCTGTCAAGCAGCAACTACAAACGCGTCAGGAGTCTCAGATGGAATTTGCAGGTGTACAGAACAGTTATTTAAACCAACTGTCGAACCAACAAAAAATTGTTACAGCGACTGAGGCGGCTCAAAAAAACTCTTGAAAATTACCTGTTGATATTGTTGGCCGTCTTCAAGCAGATCAACCACCACCTCACCAACCTCCTCAACCACAACCTAAAGTCCAACCACAACCTCTGCCAAGAGTCAGAATTAACATCATAGATAAATTTACGCCTGAAGGTATTGCCGAAATCAGAGACCCAAACCAAGTAATTAACATTGCCGCGTATGCATATCGTAATAGAGAAAAGTATGTAAAACCCGAATATGTTAAAACTCCAAAAGCTGCCGATTGGATTAGGGATGTATATCGCATCGTTACTAATACTCCGCAAATCAGATCTGGGGAAAACATTTAAAATTGTTGCCTCTTTAACCAGAAAGTATATGAGTATATTGAACAAATAAAGCAAGGAAGGAGACAGAAAGAAGAAGAAATGAAGCAGCAACTTGAAAAAGCAAGAACAGAACGGAAAGCTCAAAAACAGGTAAGAAAAAAGCAGTCAAAACAACAAGTCATGAAGAATAATTAGAAGCAATGGAAACTGCGATGAGGGTTATGGGTGAAAAAAGCAGAGAAATATTGTCTAGCCCCAGTGTCCCTTGAAGTGGTCTTGTTACTCGAAGAAGTGGTCTTCTTACTCCATGAGGTCCCAGCAACGTCCTTGCAGATGTTGAAAGACTAGAAGTTCTGAGCGGCAGAAGACGAGCCGGTAATAATTCCCTAGAAATTATTAATGAAGCAGCTGATAGTTGTTAACGATTATTTACGGGCGGTTTCATGGACAGTAATGTGTATCGGTCTTTCATCGATGAAATCGTTGATGATTATCACAGTGATTAAGGGTAAGCAATTAAATACAATTACTAAAATAAGATGATCATACATAATGCTCAACGTGGACCGATCACGGTCAGAGTGATAAATTCGTGATTATCAAGATACAAAGCGATCTATGGTGTTGGACTCGGTGATATTGTTCAAGGTCTATTTAGAAGGATAGGTCCAAAAGCAATACCGATTGCAAAACAATTATCATTGAACGCTATTGACGTTGTTCGTGATAAAGGTATTGGTGCTGTTGGTGATGTTGCCAGCAAATCATTCTCAGCAATCAAGGATAGACTAGCACGATTAATACGACGAAAGCCACAGCCAGTAAAATTACCCAGTACTGAAGTTATGCCTTCAAATCTTACTAAAAAAATAACTCAAGCTGCAACTCAAAAACTAATAGAGTTAACTGGTGTACCACTATCAGAAAAAGAAAAAATATAACTGCAAGTTTAATAGCAGGAAGTGGTCGTCGTGTTACACGATATCTGATCCAGCATTTGACATGGGTGCGCCAGTTTTCAAAGATAAATCTGTGCGCGATTATCAGTATTATTCTTATGACGCACGAGAGCCAAATCACCGTGGACGAATCAAATTTCAAGTTTAGGATACAAGCAGATATTTCTTACCTGCTGAGGCATTTATTGAAGTAGAAGGTAGACGTTTACAAGCATATGTTACAGGAATCAGAATTGGTGATCGACTTGGTTTTGTTAACAATGGTATTATGGCGTTCTTTAAAAGTGTCATATACATAACTGACGGAAGACCCATTGAATCATGCCTGGAAAACGTCGATATTGCCACGACGATACTTGGCCATGCAAGATACAGCGATGTTTATTCAAGATCAGCTGGTCCGTCAATGATGTTTGCAAGGATACAACTGATCATCCAGAAAACAGACAGTATGATATAAGACGACCAAGATACACCGCGGACGGCGCTGCTGCTGAAGTGTGGCCGGTGGTTCATGATGCTAATCCAGAATTCAACTTAGGATTTGCGGCACGTAGATTAATGTTAAATAATTAAGAAGAATTTTGATGTGTGATTCCACTATCACATCTATTTGTCAGAAAGGTTATTTTCGGAGCCAAGCATACTGTTGTACTTGTTAGAAAAGATAACAACAATGATGCAACTGGTGACCCGACACAGTTGGTGTGTGTATTGTAAGACTAACAAAACTTTCCATGTGGATGCCAGTAATGACCCCAACAATATTTGAAGAAGAACGTCAACTCTCTTTTATGAGTCAAGTTGGTAAATTAACATTGCCATGGTTGACGATGACAACAGACAGTATTTCAAGTGAAGTTGTTGGTTCATTTACATGGCATATAGCATGCACGAGAAAACACACAAACACGAAATCAAATGGTATTTGACACGCTTGGAGTGAAATTTCTTTAAGGATTAATGGGCATCAGGAACCATCCGAAGAAGTATTACTGAGTTTTGATCACAATCATGTAGCACGTGCTTATCATCAGTTGATGATTTTTATGGGGCGTGATCGGAATTCTGATTCTGATTTGCAGATATCTCAGCGTGATGTTTCAACGCTGTATCCAATCTGTTACTTTTCGTTAGAACATTTAGACCTGCTTAGGCAATCCGTCGTAGATATACACTTCCGAGTTCGTGTAGCACGATCACCACCAAGAAAACATGGTCCACCAGTTATTCCTGGTGGTTACAGAGCAATCGTTGTTATGCTCTCAGACAAAACAATGGTGCTTGAAGGTGTAAGTGGACGAATGAGAGTTATTGATGCCCCAGTTGAAAACATTTGACGTTTTCCAAACATGTAATTAAACCGCTTATGATATTGTAATGTCATATAATCATGTTAGTGTTACTCTGACCCCTGGTCAGATTAAAAAGCTTCAATCAAAATCAGTAAAGAACTGTGGAATAAAAATATCACCAAAAGAACAAATCGAAGGTGATCAAAATAAACTATCATTGTCAGAACATCAACTCAGGCACTTCATTAAAGCTAAAGAATCAAAAGCCGGTGTTAGACTTAATTTTTCTGCGGGTGCCATTAAAGAAGCAGTCAAGACGGGTGGTATATTTCCACTTCTTGCAGCTATTCCAGCGTTAATAGCCGCTGCAGCCCCAACTGTTGAAAAGCAGCTGCATTTGGTGCTGTTGGAGATGGTGCTGAGATGGCACTAAAGCAACAGGTCACGGAATAAAAAACTTCCAAAAAGATAGGGAAAGGGTCTAAGACTACCAGGAACTCCACACTCGTGGTACGGAAAAGGTCTGAGACTTCCCGGGATACTTCGTTAGACGCAAAGCGCCTCTTTCCTATGTCCAATTTTGATTCATTTGATGCTTTCAAAAAACGAAACATCCAAAGCTTCAGCGGTGTCTTTATGTCTGATCAATTGCCAAAACAAACAAACCGTGTTGAAACCGGTATCAATTATCTCGATATGAGTTCTTGTCCAGGTACTTATTGGATTGCATACGCGATGGACTCACGTGGAATTATTTATTTTGATTTGTATTGATTGGCGCCACTAAAAGAATTTTTAAAAGATGTCGGCAGAGTACAACGCACTCATCTTCAAAACACTCCCGTCTGGTATTCAACATTACCAACACAGAAAATAACCGATCCGCCAATATGTTGCCTTGAAGTAATTGCCGTAATCGACGCTGTGTCATCGTCAACAACACCACCTCATAAATTCGTGCACAAGTATACAAGTAGAAGGTATAACCGTATAACGTCTTTTTAAACAGATCTTAAAGCATAATGGTATATATTTACGGACGATTTTGTCTCCTGAGCAAAACTCAGCAAGGCGACCTCTCGCGAATCTAACAAGTCTTGCAAATGTGGACCAAAATTAAGTCGTTGTTTTTCATGACTAAAAATAAAGATTAAAGATGAGCAATATCCCGTTGGCAGATATTATTCTGCGGGTTCCAGATGCGACAGAAGATAATGTAGTGGTGTTTGCTAAAAGCGGTAAAATTAAAAAATCGGAGGAATCAGTTTTATCAATCATGGGAGAATTTGCTGGATGCATCAGAAGAATTGGAGATATCATGTATGGCGATCTCAGTGTCAGTAAAATACAATTATTAATGTGAGAGAATCAATGATGAATTCCAGCGCAGAATTAAATCTATGATATAAAAGAATCCAAAATCGCTATTACGGTTCATGAATCAACATTTTCAGCAGTGATAAAAATAAACTCTGTATATTATGCTGTATATATATATATATATATATATATATATATATATATATATATATATATATATATATATATATATATATATATATATATATATATACATATATATATACATATATACATACATATATATATACATACAGATACATATATATATACATATATATATATATATATATATATATATATATATATATATATATATATATATATATATATATATATATATATATATATATATACATATATACATATACATATATATATACATATATTATTCTCAAAATCATTTATATCAGGATTTTAGTTATCAGAATATTTCTTTTGTTTTGGTAACCAAACTTGTTTCTGCGGACTATATTATATAATTGCTTCACTTACAACCAACGATATCAATATTTTTACATCAAGAATATATCGTAATAAAACTATTGGTGCACACATTTTCTCTGAAAAGTGTTTGCCAAACCAGACATAACAAATCATAAAGAGATTTTTAGCAAACTTAAATGACTCGATACAAGCGAATCCAGGCAAGACAAAATTTGGTAATGGTCCGTTTATGGCAACACTGGTCATCTCGTATGTTGGATGTACAAATCACTCAAAATATTTCGAACACTCTGCCATTCCAAGAACACTTCCAGGATAGTATGCAACTATATCAATCGTGATAACATTCGTATCTGGTATTCCATAATCCACCGTGTCCGTATTCCACACAACTGCATTGTATTCAACAAATTTCAAACGTGTTGGTTTCTATGAATTCTCCTTCTGAGCAATTTGAGCAGTAACTGACGGAACGGTAAAACAATTACTCAGTAATTGTTCAGCATCGTCTTGGGTATATTTCAACGCAAGATTTTTCATTTCTTCTTGGAGAGATTCTGTGCGATAAATATATACATTAGGTCGTACGAAGTGATGATAGTTTCCATCACCGGAGCTTTGAAACAGTCACACGGATACAGGATCGCTTTTACTGATATTTCTGATAAAATCGAACATATCACCGTTATAGAATTAACAGTTCGTTTTCGTGGACATATTGGTACAGCCGAAGTCCGCGCATGTGCATTATGATCAATAACATTCATCGGAGCTCCTTTAGATTTAGATTTCGATTCGTACAAAAATATCTCCGGTTATTGTTTTTACTATTATTTGACATTTTAGTTTCTTTCCAGGTTCTGCTACATCTCTGATAGACGCTCCGGTATCTTTAACTGTTTCTGTCCATTTGTTTATTTTTTCACGTCGTAGATCTGTTAGTTTATTTCCACGAATCGCGTTTGTGAAGTGTTCTGTAACTCGTACGGCTACATAATTTATTTTCGAAAATTTCATTGGTTTGAGATCATTAACACTATGTTTATTATTCAGCAAATATATTGAATAAATAACTGCAGTCACAATATACGCTTTTGATAATATGGTTTGTTAATACCAGTCAGCATTGCTTATTTGGAATTTTTTAACGTAACAATATTTCCAGTGTGAAGACGGACAGAGTCACGTTTGTCACGAATAATCCAAGTAGTATCTACTTCCACAATAAATTTTATTCTAAACAATGTCTTTGATTGTCGAGATAATTAATAATCGTCGCAGCTCGCTGGTCATTCATTGTAGCATCGATAACGACATCGGTTTTGCGCATAACTGTGAATGTTCACCACACATGAGATGAACCATCATTACGACAAATTTTCTTGGCGTCATGAATACTTTTAATCAGAGTTTTCGTCGGATTAACCAGAGCTCGCCTCCGCAAGTCAGGGGTACGTCTGTCATATATAATGATTCAAAACAAAGAATAGACGTAAATGGCTAATGATAGGTGCTACAACACCCTGTAACAAAGCATGCGTAAACGAATCATGTGGACTTCACCTACAAAGCGTACGAAGAGGGAGTCTAGGACCAAAACCGTGCTTGAAGTGTGGTGTTGGGGTTAGAGAAGAAACGCATCTGTGTGTGCAATGTGGTGTTTAAAAATACAGAAAGATGAAATAATATCATAATAAAAATCAAGCCGGCAATAACAAGGTCATAAAAAAACGCCAAAGACTATCTCGCCAGATTTTCAAAATAATTATTAATGAAATTGTTTGATAATCTAATTTAATTTGGGTAATATACTCATCAAATCTGTGAAATTAACCATTAATCTAAAATAATATTAATAACGATGAAATGATTGTAAAATCAATGATAAAATCATTAAATATAAAATGATTAATGCATTTGACTAATAATCTGATTTAATTTGGGTAAAATACCCATCAGTTTCATGAAATTGTTTTATAATCTGAAAAATTATTGGTAATGTACCCATCAATTGATTAAATTCGATTTTTATTCTGAATCAGATTCAATGACTCTATCATTGATATTATTTTTAATCTGCCTTGACCTTGAAAGGGTAATATATATCCCTTACTTTGTCAAGGGAATCAGACAATATCTTATAAGCTGATCAAATCCTATGCAAGAACGTGCATAATTCAGAATCTGATCTCTATCACACATAATCGTAATAATATGTTCTCGCTGCAGCTGATTTAACTGTTCCTGCGTTAACAAAAGTTCTTCATCGCCGTAGTCATCAATAATTATATTAGCACTACATTGTTCTGGCTTGACTTTGTCAAGGGTGGATAGTGTCAGTATTGTTCTGATGGCACTTTCAAGTGTCTTATATAAAAACGTGTTGGTACATTATATAATACCCCGTGATTAAATCAAGAAATAATTGTGAGTTCGTAGACTCAGAAACATATTTTACAAAAATCCTTTACGAACATGAAGATCTATGATCTTACATACAGATTTAAATTCAAAACTTAATGTTGCAAATCAAGCAAGTGTCTGGTCTGGTCAGTAAGTTTGAAATGTATCCTTGATAATAGCGGATTATGAAATTGCAGATAAACCGGATTAATGGGTTCTTGTACGATCAAATATCCAGTAGGTACTTGAGGTGTAAATATATATAAAATATATCCTTGCTGGGCCTGTCTGGATTTCTCAAGATCTACTTAATGGCTGTCATCAACTGCGTCACATAGGAGATTGACTGCGATCGTTGCTGTTATATTTACAATACCTGATGAAATATGGCTACCTCCACTGTATGGATCATTGTTATAATTAAGAATAGTTGCTAGTGGAGCTATTTTTCTCCATGACTCAACAATTTTCGGAAACATTTCATTAATGAGATCGTTGACTGATTTCCTGAACTCATCAGCGTTAATTCCTGGTAATTTAAATGCTGGCAGTACTTTTTCGGTTCTTTTATAATGTTTTAAAACTGTTTTTGTGTTATTACACTGAGGTCAATGAATACATCACCAAAGAAAATAAATAAAACCGCAAAAGATCTTGGCAGAAAAATTGGTAAATTTACACAAGGAGGATCATATGATGATAAACGACATTGTACAAGATTAGTTATAGACGATGCTGAACTTGATTTTATAATTACTGATGCAGCGAAGAGAAACACATTTATAAGTCGAAGCAATGTTAATTTATCGGACGGAACTAAATTAGGTACAGTTGTGAGTTACACTGACGGTGTGTCACCACTGTTTACTCATTTAAGATCTTCAATGCTCGAGGACGTTTCGATAAATTTATTATCGATGATATATTTCCTGATGCTGCTGTTAGAGTCGCCACAGATTCACTTTATGTCAATAAAATAATTTAGGATTGCTCGAACAACTACATATCAGCGCTGATGCGTCATGGGGCGAATGGAGAATAAAATAAGAATATACACTTAGTTTTTTTTTAATCTCCCGACGTTGAAATCAAAGAAATTTATTACAAAAATAATCAAATATCAGAATTTTCATCTGCACCATCGGTATATGATTCTGTCGCCAGACATAAAACAGTTTACTTAAACGGACCTTGATGATCAGCAAAGACAACACGTACAGTTTAATTATTTCCTGGACTTGATATAATTGTGTTAACCCCTACATATAGACTCGCCATAGAAAATTGAACGAACGAGGAGTAAAATCTCATTCTTGTCATAACTTCTTTTGGTGGAAGGGAGATACATGGGCTCCCGCACAAATGGGTGAAAAATATATTCCAAAGATTATTATCTGGGATGGAATATGTACAGTGTCGCTGGAGACATTACAAATATTCATTGCTTGGTTTTGACAAAAAATACTGCTGTGATAATGTATGGTGATCATGGTCAACCACCACCTTTTGTTGGATTGTCTCCACATGAATAGCTAAAAATGTTCGTAGATTATTATGAAGAGATAACTGATGATCATAGAGCGCTTGATTCAGAATTAAGAGAGCTTAAGAAATTAATCAGGCTACAACGAAATAAAATTTTATGTGAAATAATGCGTGAGATAATTTCAGAAAATCCTATGAACAATTTTTGGAATTTATGGAGTTCAGATGACTTGATTGTTGCAAGTAGAAAGGTTGTTCGTGATATACAATTATTTCAGTTACTGAAAGAAAAATGTTCAAAACTACTCGTGCCATTGTGTTATCGACCAGCAGATACTCGACGGAAAAATATCGACGTTGAAATTCCAGGTTCCATGACAGAGTCAAGGAAACAAAATTTTGTGTTAAATGATATTGTTGTTGTTCCCATCAGTGTTGTTGAGAGTGCGTTAACGATTGAGAAAACTCCATGGATGCTAGGATATGCTATAACGATTCGTTCGTCGCAAGGATTAACTATTTTGGATATTGATATTTGTATTGTTGATGATCGTATTAAATGGTTAAATTTAGTTTATATCGCAGTGTCTCGAGTCAGAAGATCTCAGCTGCGGAGGGTTATCATAGACTTCACAGAAAATAATAATCAAACTGATAGCAATGGAGATGATATAGTAAGACAAAATTAATTGGTTATAAACAATGTGACAAAAAATAAACGCGACTTTGATCTCGATGCTGAATTTATCATGACGCTAAAACAACAACAGCATAATCATTGCGCGATCTGTAACACAGTAATGCTGTGACAATATTCAAATAATAATACAAGACAGTTTACCTTAGATAGAATTAATAGTAGTAATGGTTACAAACGCGAAAAGGTAATGCTGGCCTGCCTTGACTGTAATCAACGTCGGGGCGCTAGTTCACAAAAGTGAACGCGGTAGTAATTGTATATCCTCAGGAATTACTTGTAATTGTTCGCATACAAATCCACG
Organism: Sinohyriopsis cumingii; assembly: GCA_028554795.2. Lineage (NCBI taxonomy): Eukaryota > Metazoa > Mollusca > Bivalvia > Unionida > Unionidae > Sinohyriopsis > Sinohyriopsis cumingii. Next base: position 101,337,514 of record CM068841.1, on the reverse strand, counting down.
TTGAGCGACAGTTGAATCTAATCTGTATATTGCAGGTCTACCCGTGGATCTTACTACGCTGGAAATTTTATGTGTCGGCACAATCCAGAAAGGATCAGTTGCTCTTTTTTACCACCTTCAAGTTCACCAGGTTCATATAAATATCTTACAGTGACATTACCTAGTACCAGTTGTTTAGTAAAGGAGTGGTGTCGTTGTATCTGTGTCTTTTTTGTGATCGCATTGGTAGGTTTCATATAATTTGCATGAGTAATTTCATTATTTAACGCAGCTATTACACATGGTAGTCTTGCAATCATTCGCGAGATCTCCTGTCTTTCTGAATCATTTCTTTCGCATACTGATATCCAAATAACCTATCAGCAAGTGTTCGATTAAATCGTTCAGCAATTGTATGATCGCGATGAAGTGCGACATGTCCTCGTCTGATTTTGACGTTATGTTTTTTCATCAGAGATGATACTGCACCAAGAAATTCCTTGACAGGATCAACCTGTAGTAAATGTTGCCATCGTAGACCACCACGTTGAAATATTCGTTCAAAAGGAGATGCAACTTCAGTTGCTTTTTAGTTGATAGTGGTTCTGCTTCTTTATGCCTACTTGCAACGTTAACGACATTCAACACGTATTTGTACGTGCGTGATTGACCTCTACCAATTTTAATAGTATCGTGTGGTAAAAACAAAGTATCTGTTTGATGAACTTCATTGTGACTGCTGACATCAAAATGTGAGTACTGAATTTGTTTAGGTGGTGGTAGTTATATTTGTTATATTCCTGTCGTGTTAATTAATTTGCAGCAACAGACATCTGCTGCATCAGTGAGTTTGCTAATCGTTGCTCTACCCATCCAGTATCCTCTTGGGCTATAATAAATCGATTCCAGTATGATAATGATAATCGGTTGATTAATTACCGGTCCCTAATACTAGTTTACCTTTCATCCCGGATTTTACTAGGAAGCTAGCAAGTTTTTCTCTGAAACATTTATTTTTTTATGGAATTTAACGAGTGAATCAATTGTTGTAAATGCTTATTTTTATACGCTACATCATGAACGTGACATGCTTGATCAATCGCATTTATTGGATACTCTCCAGGTCTTGGTTGATCTCGCTCGTCAAGTCGGGTTCCATGACCACACTAATTATATCCAGGAAGATGCGTTTCTCCTGGGTATTTAGCACATGGAGCTCCTGATAATTTTCCTAATGAAGCAGTGATATCAATACGTGTTTTCCTTCACTTGTCCAGTGAGATAAATTTGTATTTTTTGTACCACATTTCACACACTTACCTGTAAGTGCAATCTTTTTATTTTTTATTAATGTTGTTGTTAATCCACTGGTGGGGGTGGATGCTCTGCATCGAATACAATATAAATCCAAATTAATTATCTATTATATTTGTACAAAATCGATATCACTGATTTCTCAATGACACGAAAGCAAGAACCAGTCAAGCATCATCCAGCGCTACCAAATTATATCAGAGCAATTATCATATGTCCATTTGGGTCTGGTAAGACACAATTGTTGCTTAATCTAATAACGAGATGGATCAAGTGGGATAAGTTATATTTAGTGGCACCATCCGTAGACGATCAGCGATGTGCTTAAAGATTTTAATGAAAACGCAAAATTGTTGGACGAGGATGGTAATGATATTATTGATTTTATCACCGATATCGATGAAGCCCAATCTGTAAATGACCTCGATGGATTTATTAATAATCTCGTAGTATACGATGAGGTGATCCTGGACAAACGTTCAAATCCAGCTCGGATATTTTCTCGAGGCAGGCACAAAAACCCAGACGTGATTTATGTTACTCATAAATTTATTTTACTCAGCGATGCACACAACTACCTAAATTGATAAATACAGTATTTTAGTTGTGTTTAATGGATTGATACACATACTCTGGGAAACATTCATCAGACTTGATGTTCAGGGGATATAGACATGATTAAGCTTATATTTTTTTTTAAAGCGCAATTTACCCCATACGGATTTATAACAATAAATTTACATGATCCTCGGTAACGATATCGTGTTGGTTTTGATAAAACTTTTGGAGAAAAAAAATAGCAGCAGAGAGGGTGCAAACAAAAATGAGTGTCCGACGGGGAAACAAACACAAATTTAAAAACACGAACGACAAAGATTAAGTAACAAAATGGGTTAACCCAAGTAGAGAAAATCTCAGTTGGTTAGAGGCTTCTGTTTGACGTTACTGACCCTGTATTTCATTTTTTTCGTATGAAGCTTTATTTTCAAAAATGACTTGCTCCAAAATTAGTCTGTTCACCCTCCCTGTTGCTAACTGTCAGAAACACTTCAGTTGGGCAGCCACTCTTGAATGATCTGCAAACATAAAACAATTATTCAAGTCTTAATAGGATGAATAGGTCATAACAGGATGAATAATTTCTGTCTTTCTACGTATCTGAGCAAGAGTATTCGTTCAAACTATTTTGTGTGGTTTGTATACCAACCTAATTTATTATTTATTAATATATTAACAATAAGGTGTATGGGAAAAGAATTAGTGGTCCTATCCTTAAACGACAATAATTTATGAGGAATAAGCCAAACCTAGTATAGGTGGTACGTAAACAAAAAACTGATAAAAAAAACTGTATCATGAGGTTTGCTGTATTATAGAGAATAATGTTATATTAACATTTTGGAGAAATGCTTTCCCAGCAATACTTTTTTGTTGTCCCGGGCTCCTGACCAATTAATTTTTGTACTTATGATCTTAATCACGATGGTTGTAGATGGTGCGTGGGGTGGGATGAGGTCAGTAGCGGCCTTAACGAAGTGTGGTGGGTGGGGTTGGTGGTGGGGACAGAGTGGCAAATATCTAACTCCGCTTTTTAGAAATGCCTCAAGATATATTTGTTTAAAATTCATTTACCTTTGATTCGGGCGTAATCCAAGACCTTACCTTCTGCCCTCTCCACCACGTTTGCAGCGGAACCTTACATAGCGCTATACAAATTTGCTTTCATAAGGCTTAGGGAATGACATCAATGCCTTATCAGCTGCTTCGACGGACGTACCGTCTCCTTTAACCCACTGAAGACTTTTTCCCCCATTTTTTCCAACACGGCGAAGAAATCGATGCAATTATCGAAGGTGTCTCCTTCTTTCAGGTCTTCCATCTCAGCTGCTGGCGGGTAATCTGATAATATGATTCGGAAACAAGCGCGCAATCCGATTTGAATGGAAATATTTTGGACTAGTCCCTTATGCGCCTAATTATCGCCGTGCGGATTGTCATTGCTGTTCTGTCCGCACGGCGGCCGTGCGAATAGTATTTTCAAACGTTGCCACACAGCGGCCGTGCGAAAGGACACTTCTTTTTAAAAATTGCACAGCTTGAAAATAGCACAGTCAGGCTAAATTAATGAAAGTGTGATAGGAGTAGTGAATGGGGTCACCCTAGCGAAAGTGGGAATTAGCATTACAGACCCCCCCCCCCCCGGGGTCACTCTAGCGACAATGGAAATTTAACATGGGGAAAAATCGTGGGTCACTCTAGCGACAAGGGAAATTAACATGGGAATAAATCGTGGGTCTGTCTAGCGACAAGGGAAATTAACATGGGGAAAATTGTTGGGTCACTCTAGCGACAAGGGGAATTTAACATGGAACTATAGTGTGGGTCTGTCTAGCGACAAGGGAATTTAACATGAGGAATAGAGTTTGGGTCTGTCTAGGGACAAGAAGAATTGAACATGGGATTTTCTGTTTTTTTGAAATAAAAAATAACAAAATAAAAAAAGGGTAGGCAATCGAAAGTCATTCTCTTTTCGAGAAATGTGGGTGGCCCTGAAAAGGGCCTTTGGTTTCATCATTATCTTCTTCTTTTATTTCCTCCACTTCTGTAGCCATCTTTTAACTTTTGCCATTATTCCTGTCTTCTTCTTTATTTCTGATTCAGGCATCCAGTCCGGGTGACCCATGGCTCGGAATTTCTCCTGTATTCGTATCCAGTTATTGTTCAGTTTCTCAAAGCTTTCTTTTCTCTTTCTATTTTCTTCTTCTTTTCTTTCTTTATTCCATCTCTCTTTGATCTTCTTTACCTTTACCTCCATCACTTTTCTCATCAACTCCTCTCCTTTCCTCATTCTGTCCTGACCTCTCTCCACAAAAGAGCACTCTGTCCCATGTGACATATTTTCAAGAAAGCACCTGACTTTGCTTGCATTGTCAAGTTCTTCCTTTAGGCTTCCCACTCTGACATAGGTGGGATTTATCATACCTCTCAATCTCTTTTCCTCCTCTTCTATCATTTCTGCTATCACTTCTTTTGCTACGTTTAGGCATTTAGCGTAGTCCAGATACTCTGCTATCTTCCATTCTTTTTCTAGTCTCTCCACTACATAGATACCATCCATTATCCAATTGTATATATCTACCAAGTCGTTGAACAAATCACTTGCAACCACCATCTTCCTTTTTATTATTCCGTAGAATGGTTCGAACATCAAACCTTGTGGGTTCTTATAGTGAAAGCGCGGACGTGATGGAAAACATCCCCCTAAAAACATAAAATTGATCTTGCCTAGATCATGACCAAACAACGCGCGGACGTGAAGGAAAACATCCCCCTACTTTCTCATTTCATACAATAAAACCCAAACTATACTCTCCACATACGCTAAGAAACAATAAAGAAACCCGTAATCTACTTTTCACACTAACTTACGTGATCAGTTACAAACACAAACACAAACACACAAACACATACACTCACACTATGAAAAGAGAGTCAGTGTTTATATTCACACTACTCTACCTACACACATTGGCAAATTGATGGTTATTTCTTTTCTAGAGTATTGGGTAGCCCTGAAAAGGGCTGGGTTTTTTTTGAACTTCATGGACACCTGGTTAATGGTGGCACCTTCGAGGCCTGGCGCCACATACACATCTTGTTCCCCAGTTGCTTTTTACTTTTTTTAGGGAGAGAGCAGAGGCAGGATAAATAGCTTCAGAATCCCAATTTTCTGTCTCTGGGATTCTGAAATTTCTTCTTCTTCTCTCCTTTTCCTCCTCTTCTTTGTTTCTTCTCTCCTCCTCCTCTTCTTTGTATCTTCTCTCCTCCTCTTCTTTGTTTCTTCTTTCCTCCTCCTCTCTCATCCTTCCCTCTTCGACAATGGCCTCCGCGGCCAGTTCGTTCAACAGGTGCCTGGCATATTCCAGATGCACATGAAGGTCCAACAGTTTCGCTAGTCTGGTGTTCATTCTGGTGTTGATCAATCAACAAGAGTAGCTCGACTGCCGAACGAGTTTCAATTTATACTAAAAGTGCGGACGTGAAGGAAAACATCCCCTAAAAACATAAAATTGATCTTACCTAGATCATGACCAAAAACAACGCGCGGACCTAAAAGAAACACTCACTCACTTTTTTATACTTCACATTCCTATTCTAAAAACTTTTTCATTAATCACTTCAATATACTATTCACATACGCAAAGCAATCCAACCCAACCCCAAATCTACTCTCCCCACACGTCAAAAACCAAAAAAAAAAAAAAAACCATCACTATCTACTATCCACACCAACGTACGTGATCGGTTACAAACACAAACACACAAACACATACACGCACACTATAAAAAAGAGTCAGTGTTTATATTCACACTACTCTACCTACACACATTGGCCAATCGATGGTTATTTCTCTTCTAGAGTATGGGGTAGTCCTGAAAAGGGCTGTTTTTTGTTTGCTATGGCAATCTTTTAGTTTCTAAGAATGCGTCGTCCTCTGAGGATAGACTTTCTGACGATAGGTCTGCTTCTTCGGAAAGAGAAGAAGAACTCTTTGGTGTCGATACGACAATCGACAAAGCCTCTGTCAGGTTCAGGTTCCTGCTGCTGCTGTTGTTGTTGCTGTTGCTGCTGTCTCTGAAGTCTGTACTTCTCTGTCCATTCTTCTTTCTCCCTGTTCACTTCTTCTCTGAAGAGCTCTTCTATCAGGTCTTCAGTTACTTTTAATATTCTCACATTCTCTATCTCTTCAGCTTTCGGTATCAGACTGTGTCTGACCCTATGCAAATTCACGTAGGCTTCGTTTAGCTTAGCTAGTTTGGAGCACATCTTCGTAGGAGGATGAGTCAACAATGGATGGTTAGACTGGAAACTACCCCGGTTCTTAAAGTCAAAGCGGGGACGTGAAGGAAAACATCCCTCCACGGTTTTCGAGCCGGAACGTTTAATGAGTGACATGAGAGGGATAGTAAGAATTCAAAGAGCATGAATCAACATTCTTATAGCCAAACAAACGACAAAGGCATTTTTCTTTCAAAACACAACATTTTTTATTCAAAAATCACTTAACACTAACCATCAACTCGAACATTTTTAACAATAATCCAACATCAAACATTTTTTTCTAATCACAAACATTTTTTTCAATTTACAGTCTACTTTAAACAGGGCTGACAACTTTGTGAATGAAATTGTGATTTCCACTGTTGGAAGTCATTAGGCCATTGATGGACACTACGTTTCCTAGCTTGAGACAAAAGATAAGCATAATGGTCACAAAACCATCGATCTACTTTCACATCGTTTCTAGAAGAAGAACGAGGATCAAAATGAGTCATTAAATGTTCTCAGGAATAGCCCAGGCTGCGATGATGCAGAAAGTACACACAATATTGTCCACACACCAAGGAATCTGTGCCTTGTAATTTCACATTATTGAATCGGGTGGTTTGAGCATTTCTTCTCATAAAGTCAATGATATCGTCTTCCAAAGGGGGCAATCCGTACGAATCGAAATATTCCACACATCCTTCTTGAGGAAAGTAAACGGCTACCCAGTGGGTTCCTGGGAGATGACTGTCGTCCGTGTTGATCACGTAAGCTAGATGGTCTTGAGGTTTGCGATGAGGGAGTTCATCTTTAGCACAGACGACAGGATTCCAAGAAGCCGTATACGAACTGTGGTTCAAAAGGTAATAAAGTTCCCAGGTATCCATTGTTTTGTGTTTTTTTTTCTTCTTCTTCACAGGTAATAATAAGTCATCAATTCGATCCTGACCTTTTTGCTTGAAAATGTCTGACAAATAACCGTTTCTTCGTTTCGTCTCCTCACTCTGATTCAGGAGAGCTTCGATACGATCGATCTTTTGAGTGGTTAATGGTGGACAAGAATGTTCACGCAAGTCTTTATACCACTGGTGCAACACGTCTTCGTCCGAGATGAGACTCCAAGCTTCGTCCAGATACTCGTTCAATTTTTCTTCTTGACTCAGCATCAGGCATTTATCGTGTTGAATTTGACTGGGATGATCGTTTTGACATCCATAGCAATTTTTCTTGATCAATTCAGTCATTTTCTCGGCCAAGTGTTTGGCAAAACAACAGGAGACTAAATGGGCTTCTTGTTCTGGCCATCTTGACTTCATCATGATAACTTCTTCTTCTTTTTCCATGGTCTCCTCACATTTCATCTCCAAAGTTTCTCCACTAGGTAAAGAGGGATAACAGTCTTCCATAGCTTCCATAGCTTCTAATAGTCTAGAATGACTTCTCTCAAACTGTTGATTTCTATGGTATTATCAAATTCTCCATACAGGATGACGTTCACCGTGTCTGGTAGAGCATTAGTAAATTGAAGTTCCACACGAATCTGGCCAGATTTTATAGGGTGGAAATGTCCCTCGTCGCTGCCTTGGTCTGGAGAGAAATCGAAAGCCCACAAAGCATAACCTCCTGGGTAATCTTCGTACGTAATGCCGTGACTGGTGTTGGTCCCTAATTGTCCAGTGGCTTCGTACAGGGACAAGTACGATCTCAAGTAATTCTTCTTCTCAAAGTCAGGTTCGAAAGGTCGGGTACACAAGGTCTTGCCATCGCGACTGACTTCGATCTTGGACACGCCAAAGTGTTGAAAGTGGAAAGGATTTTCAGCGAAGGTTCCGTTGAAGGTTGAATTCTCGACCATACCAAGGATTAAACGTTTGGGTAACTGTCCTTGAAACAGATGATCTTCGATCATGGATCGCTGTCCCTTGGGAATGGTGAAGGTTTTCACTTCCACGCGACGGATCGGATACTTGGCGGTCGTTCTGCTCAACGTCTGACTGATGTCGTTTCCCACTTTGGGTAACACTTCCACGCGTCGTACGTAGAGTTTGGCCTCCTCGATTTTGCTTTTAGGAGTGGCAGCAGCAGTATCAGCCAACAAATGGAAAGCGGCACTGCTGCGATTCAGTCTCAAGCGGACATTTACCCCGTTCAGCAAATATTTCTCTTGCAACCACATGTCCAAATGCAAACGATCCATCAGTTCTAAACTGTTCTTATTTAAGATTTTGTTTCGTCTTACCTCAAAGCCGTCATTGTCTTTATCTATTATGTCAAACTTGGTCGCTTCGTCATGTTCCCATAGCACACAAGCATTGAGATGAGTGTTCTTGGCATCTATTCCGTACGTCAAGAGATTTTCCAGGTAGGCACGATAAGGGTAAGTATCCATGCTGCTGCTGATCAGTTTGTTATTCAAGTACAAGTCCACTGAGCTGAACAAGGAATGCATGAAATTGTTGACGGGAGCTATATTCTCAGTGTCTTCTACTGCACCATTATCCTTATCTAGAACTTTGACTTTCAAGTACAAGTAACTGCTATTCAGATCGATGTAATCTTCGGGCTGTCCTTTGATTTCAAACTCGATGGGAGAGGAATCCCTCAAAGAGGAGACGGGGTGAAATTCCACCCATTGGGATTCTTGCATCGTCATCATCGTGGGGGGCATGGCAAACAGGTCCAGTTCCGTCTTGGATCAAGCGCAAGATTCTCGGTGCATCATTTTTTCTCTGTGTCTCAATAATCGAAAACGTCTAAGTCTCGAACGGTTCTTCTTCTTTTCTTTGTCTTTCTCGCTTTAGACGTGTGAAGTCTGGTGAAAGGGTGTTTTCTTTGTCGTCTCTTTCTGCCTTGTCCTTGCTGAATGCCTGACTCGGTAGCGTGCAAGGCATTTATAGGTGTTTCTCGGCGACCCAAAATGTCTTTGCCCGTTTGCAGCAAGACATTTTTGTCAGCCCTCATGAAGGCTTCTTTAGGATTTTGTTTGTCGATGATGACATTTTGGAGAAATTCTTTGCCTTGCGTCAGTGCCGCATCTTTCAAGGCGTGCAATCCGCGTGTCACCATCAGAAAGATGTCGATGTACTTCAGAGTGTGGTGATGCGTAAAATATTTCCACATGCGTTCTTTCAAAGTGTGTTGAAAACGTTCCACGATGCTGGCTTTGGTTTCGGGATTCTCGGTGGTAAAAAAATGAATGTCACGTTTCTTTAATTCTTTTTGGAAATTCGGTGCCTTTGTCCGTTTGCCATCGAAGAGGGTGACGACCGCTTTGTTTCAACACCCGTTGCAGGGCTCGCACTAACTCGCTGCTCGATTTGGAAGTCAAGGGCACGACCCAGGCAAATTTGGAAAAGACGTCGATGACACAAAACAAATATTTGTAGCCACGATTGTAGCTGGCCAAATGAGAGACATCGGCTAAATCGGCTTGCCATTGATGATCGATGCCTTCCACTCGGGTGCGACCTCTGGCAAACTTGCGTCGAATGGGTTTGTGTAAAGTGTAGGTAGCTTGTTCTTGTAACCATCGTTGCACTTGAGGTAAACGGAGACTATTCAGTCGAGTTTTGGCAGCGCGATACAATTTTTGAACTCCTGCGTAACCTGCAGGATGGGAGGGATCGTAGTAAATGCTGGCTAAGACTTTATCCATTTTTTTGTGTTTGTGTGTTAATAAGACACCCACTCTTGGAGGATGCTACTCTTTTTCTCTTGGGGTATTTTCTTGGATTGCAATGCTTTGCGTGTGCGACCGGCAATAGGTGTTGAAAAGGAGGATATCTGAGCCGGGGATATCGATTCTTGTTTCACTTCTGTCTTCACTTTCTTTTTCTCTTGTGATGAAGAAGAGGTGGCCATCATTTTTTTAATCCATCCAATTCTGGAGGTAGGTGGTGTTGTTAACTTGCGTACTTTTTCTGGTGGAGTTTGAAACCCTTCTTCTTCTTCTTCTTCTCCTTTTTCTGTCTTGGTCACTGGTAGCGGTGGTACTGGTACTCGTGATGGTGCTGGACTTTTCATCAAGGTCTTAAAATCTTTCAGAGTGGGTAGAGCTGTTTCGTCTAAAGCTTTCTGGTGAAAGAGTTGCAGTCGTTGCAAGAGTTGACCGTACTTTTGCGATTTTTCTGTTTCGGACAAATCTTGGCGATCCATCAAGGACTGCAATTCGTGTTGTAACTGGGACATCTCACTCAGATTGGGATTGTGAGGTAAATGCGGGGTGCGTTGTTCTTGCCACCGATGGTATTCCATCCATCGTTTGTAAGGCACTAAAGCTAGTTTTCGTCCTTCCATGGGTTGTCAAGGGTCGATTCTGAGATCTTGGGACTTCCGAGGGCCTTTTTATCTTGCTCCCACCAGTCCTCCCAACATGGTTCCCAAGACTCCTTTCAGCAAGGGACCTAACAAGAGGGGTGAAATGCCTCCACGTCGGACCAACATCTTCTTTTGATGAATGGGAATTTTCTTTTGAACCATTTGGCGAAGAACGTGACGATATTTGCTTAAGCATTGTTTCTGGTGTTTGGACAAAGGGATCGTGCCTTTCAAGACGTTCAAACAACATTCGCACACGGTATCGATGACCTCTTTGGAGGCCGATTGAATGAGTTTTTTTCGTAGAGGTGGAGAAGCTTTGGACGGGACAGATAACATGTCCCCATGTTTGACTAAACGTGGTGGTAGTCCTTTCCTTTTCTTTCCTTGGGGTTTTCTGGAGGGTGACATCTTTGAGTCTTCAGGAGCACCAAAAAACACTGATACCCCCGACTTGGTCACAGGCCTTTTTTATACTGGAACGCGTCGCCACTGATTGTCTTTACGTCGTATCAACTTCAGGACAGGCATGACACGTCGTGCAGGGGTACGCAACGGACTAAATCGAGCCAGTTCTTGCTTGGACAAATCCAGTAAACTTTGTAACATGCCCAATCTTTCTTGGACTTTGATTTTGGGAGAAGGTACTTTGTCAGCAGCAGCCACTGTCACTAAATTGGAGGGTCCTGCCACTGGGGAAGTTCTTTTTGGGGTCATCAACGGAGAAGTTCTTGGTGTGATCAACGTCTCCAAGTACTCTTCAGTTCTTGGTGTCATCAACGGAGAAGTGGATGAACGTGAGGCTGCCGGAGACGCAGTCACCGCCGTGGCAGGTCGTGGTTTGCGAGTGTAAGGTTGCGTCCTGGCCGAAGAAGAAGTGTCTCTCTTGCGACTAGTTTTCTTCTGTGGGCTTTTCTTTTTCTGGGGACTTTTTCTCTGTTTCTTTTCCTGGGGGCTTCTTTTTTTTTTCTAGGGTGGTGGTGTCTGGTAAGAGGAGTGTCCCGCCACTGGAGAAGTTCTCCTTGGGGACCTGGTCTTTTTCTTTTTCTTCTTGGAGCTTCGTTTGACTTTTTTCTTGGGGAGAACTTTCGGGACATTAGGATCCCATCTTAAGAGAGAGCGAATGATGACCCCTCCTAGAGTACCGCTCCCTCCAGGTTTCAAAATGATTTGTTTTTTTGGTTTGAGTGTCGATGCGGGGATCGGCCAGTTGGACCAAAGCAACTTTGTTTCGATGAAAAAAGCGTTTGGTTTGATGAGGAATCTGAATGATTCCTTGGAGCATTTGACGTGCCGTCACCGTGAACCATCGTAAGACTTCTTTGACACTAGCTTCTAAGACACGAGCTCGTATTTGTGGATTTTTTTCTCGACTGATGCCATACAAGGTACGAATCAATTTGACGGGAAGATGCGACTGAAGGGACGTCATGTTGACGTTGTGTGAGACAGACGAAAAGGGTCTAAGGTTTTTATAGATTTTTTTTGTGGAGTGAAATGAAGACGAGGACGGAGACGTGTACAGGACAGGCCCTCCGTCTTGGCACCAGTGGTGAAACAAGTGGGTACGAAATCGCAAATCCTCGGGGGTTGTAGGTTTCAAATCGACGAGTAAATAGGCGTGTGGCGTTTGAGTGGCATCGTCGTACGCCTGAGTCAGCCAAGGCGTTCCTAACTGTTTGGCTAAGACTTGCACTTGCGATTTATCTCGAGGGCTTTTAAACAAGACCACGTAATGCGCATTGAGACTGATGGTGCGATGGGCTTTACTTTGTTGAAACAAATTTTGGGTGATGTAAACGACACTGGCATTACGGTGATGCCCTTTGCGCGTGAACCACAGTTTAATTTCTTCTTCGTCTTCTCCTAACATGTCGTCAAAAATGACCAAATGGGTTTGACGGGAGTCAGAGACGATGCCGTCGTCTTCTTTAGGAATGCCTTCCACAAACACGATGGAATCGCCTTGACTTTCTCGCAAGAGGCTGTACGCCGATTGCCACTCTTTGTAACACCACACGATTCGTTGAGGGGGTCGATCGATCAAATGATGTTTATGTTCGATCAAACGTTTGACGAATTCGGTTTTGCCTGAACCGCTAGGTCCATCAATGAGCATGTTAAAGGGATGGAAAAGATATAAAGCCTCCCAGCTGGCAGGATCTAAGTGTTCGTCGATGACTTTGACAGTAGAGGAAGAGGGAGCAGAGACAGCAGAGGTAGCCATAGTGTGAGAAATTTCACTTGTGACACGAAAACAAACAAGACAAGAGTTTATATACTTTTTTCAGAACACGTTTATTAAATGTTTCAAATATGAACAGCACGAAAGACAAAAATACATAAAAGCCAAATAGTTATGTACAGGAATAAAAAACACATCAAAAAGATCAAAGTGGAATATAAACAAGTCTCTGTACAACATGTTTTGGGTAACCAAGATGTCCTAGGGACAGTGTGTAATGTTCTTACAGTCTCTACATGAGGTATTGTCACTCAAGTGTCCTCCCGGAATGACCTTTCAGGAATGTCCATGACAGTCCTGTCCTGAAGCGAGTGGTTGTTCTCGGTGACGCGTTCTTCTGGCACTGTCACTAACACAGGTTGAAAAGTAACTTTTTTCCTTGAACAACTCTTGTGCATACTGAGCCACTTCTTGGGTCCAAGCCTCAAAACCCCCCTTGTTTCAGTCGCGAACATCTGTCCAATGGGGGTGTAAGTCACAAGCGACACACACATCGTCATAGACGTCTTCGGTAGCTAAAAGTTGACGAATCTTTTTTCCCTGTTGAGGTCGAGAAGTATCCAGATGAAAACGCAAGGCTTTGAGCAAAAGGAGTTTTTCGTGACCATTTAAGGCCATGGGGGTATGGTAAGTACTAATCGTAAAGAGTCCACAAGGAATCGGCTGGTAAACGAAATCCCAGAAAACAAGTCACTAAGACACACACCACTTGTCGACCCAAATTGAATGGATACAGTTCTTGTAATAATCGATGGTAATGATCCACGGTTTGAATATGGTCATTGAGTTCCTTCCACGGAATCTGTTCAATCACTTGTGACATAAGCCGTGGCATGGATTCCTGTTTTTATGCTCTCTTTTTTTCGGAAGCAATACACGTACATTCTACCCAGACATCTTCGTTCTTCAGTAGGAAATCTAGAATACTGTAACCTACAGTTCAAACTTCGATTAGAAGTTTTCTCTTCTACTAAGCAGATTCCACGTAACATATGTTGGTAATCCTTTAACTCGTCTTCCTCAATGCGTTGCTCTAGGTGAATCTCGAAGTAACCAAAATGATGAACATTTCGTTCATTCATTAACTCACTAACAAGGTCTGACCACTGAAACAATTTCTGACGAATCAGTCCTCTTATACCATTCAGGTACCAGTGGTTAAAGATCTGGTGACGTAACGGATGCAATTGTTCTTTACGTTTGATTTGTATTTTCACCAGCTCTCGGTAAATCCTTTCTCTCAACTCCTCAGGGAAGCCCAAAATGTTCTCTTATAAAGTATCCATAAGTATATACACTGTTTTTGGAATCCTTGGGTGGTGGCCAATAGCCTCGTTTACCTTTGTGCCTGATGTAATATCCACTTATAATCAGTCTTCTTATACTTTGGAACAGAGCATAATTTAAAAACGGTTGAATAACTTTGCGTTTGCGTTTCACTTGTATTTTGATCAGTTCTCGGTAAATGCGTTCTCTCAACTCCACAGGCAAAGCACGAATGTTCTCGTGTAAAATATCCATGAACAGATTATGGTAAGTTACTTCAGTGTCTCGGTCCCACTAAGGGTAAGTAATGACAATTCGGTGACCATCGAGCATGTTCTACGTAGGCCGAATCTTGCGGTTCCCAGTGGTGAAGTGACACACCGCAACTGAAGCACTTGACTTTATCTCCTTCGCCCAAGTAGAAAAATCCGGCTCTGGCTAATTCTTCGGGGGTCGGTCCTTCCAGATACTTAGGCCATTTTCCTTTGAACGATTGAAGACGATTTTCAAAGTCGCAGTATTCAGACAAACGCACAGGAAACGAATATTCGCCTTTCACAGGTTCGTTTCGATGAGGGTTGGCTGACATGAACAGGAGTTTGCTCAGGGCTGGATGACATCCGTAGGGGGGTAGACGTGAAGGTGAACATTCCCCTTTAAAACGAAACCCAGTAAAATGTCCAAGAGGACGAGCGGCATCACTTTCGCATCCCTCCGGTTTGACACGCACAGCATCACTTTCCATGATAGGGGTAGTGACACTAAAGTTCCCATGATGCTTTACGGCATCGCTAAGGTCACAACGTACAGCATCGTACCCATCGCAAGGCTCACAATCGCATTCCACTTCAGAAGCCCCACACTTGAATTGTGCTTTTCTAAACAACTTGTTTTGTGTTTCTCTGAAAATATTCATCTTGTTCGCTCGGTCTTGGTAGTCACAATGAACTATCGATCTTGACCATAGCCCCTTTTTATACTAGTCGCAATGCAGTCTCCAGCTTGTACATCTTTCCTTTTTTACGTTTTCTATGTCCTGTTTTGGAAGGTACCGTCTCTAAGGTACCGTCATAATTGTACCGTAGTGTGATGGGTGGAAAGGCCATAGAAAGGTAAGGGCAGTGCGGAAACCATCGAGTATGTTCCAGAATAGCTGAATCTTTATAGATACATAGATCCATTCGTAACTTCAGTCCGCAAGCGAAACACCGTACCTCGTATCCCAATCCTGACTCAGGTCCCAAGTAGACAAATCCTGTTCTAGCTAAAAAATGCGAAGAAGGTAATCCTTCCCTATCCGTAGGCCATTTCTGAAACGTGTCCAATCGACGGGCACAATCACAATAGTCAGGTAAGAAGACTGGAAAATGGTAGGGTTTGAACTTGGAGTTCTCATCGGGTTTCTCACTCGATTCTTGCTGTGGCGAAGCCATCCTTCTAGTGGGTGACTATCCTCTTACTCCCAATGTTTTATACCAACGTGTCCATACGGCAAAGTAAAGTGGTTGGGTAGTCACACTCGCTTCTGGTACACGATTTGATAGACTTTTTCCAAGGGTCGACTGACGATGTGGTGAGTGGTTAAACGTACAATCTTGTTCGGTTGATAGGTGGTCACTTTAAAGTCTCCATCCTCTCCCGATTGCAAGGCTTCTTTCAATACCCCAAAGTTGACCACACGACTGGTACGATAATTCAGAGTCAGTCCTTTCACTTTGCACGTCGTGTGCACTTCTCCTTGTTTGTCCCGGTATTCGTAGCCGTAATTTTTGGGACTGCCACTGACGAAACTTAGAATCTTGTCGTCGGGATGCTCGTCTGTCCAGGCTCCTAAACGGTCTCCTTCGATGTCAGGGTGCTGTTGACTCGGGTGATGGATGTAAATGCAACTGTCCGTGTCAAAGTACAGAACGCGTTCCCCTAACAGTTCTAAAGCGTCGTACAATTTTAACCGAACATGAGCTGTCACGTAAGCCGCAATGATGACATTTCCAAATGGGTCGTCTTGTACAAAGTCCAGATCTTCTTCGTAATTGACCAAGATCAAATCCTCGCGAACGACGTCCACGTGTTTCATGTATTTGGTTTTGTCGTGAATCATCTTGAAGTAGCGGGAAGGTTCTGTCAAATATTCCGTCTTGGGTAAACACGGTCGTTGTGCCATTTTACCCCACAAGCAATTTAACATCACTTTGGCAAACGATCGCCTGCCTTCGTTTTTCTTTATGTGATCTAAAGTGGTGCCTTCTTGTTCATAGTATTTCTCTTTAAATGTCTTTTCGTCTTCGGGAGTGTGACACCAGGAAGGATAGCCGCTGACTTCTTGCTTCAGTTTCAAAAAGGCATCCACGTAGTTGGCGAAAATGCCTTTCTGACTGGGGTCACCCTTGTGGTATTGTTGTGTCTTGGGAAAGTGGCAAATTTCGTACACTTCTAACAGTTGGTATCCCATGTCTAGAGCTTTGAACAATTCCACGCTAACCCACGTCCCCGTCAAAGCCCGTTCTTCTTGGGTGTGATGGCAAGGCTGGTCTTGGTTGCACGTTTCGGCACAAGTACGGCACAATGGAAACATCAGTTTGCCTTGGCAATGGTAAGGTAAGACGGGATGCTACAAGTCCGTGGGCGGTAAAACTTTACACTTGATCAGACCTTCGTATTGTCGAATGTTTTTCAGGTCGATGTGTTCCGTCAGCAATTGTATGCCCTGTAGGAAAGCGACAATATTTGCACACGTAGATATACAGCGAACACACGTCCAAGTATTTGATTTCTTCTCCTTTCTCTTCGTCGGCTTGGTACAGCAAACAGGTGGCATTGGTCCTTCCTCCGTACAAACTATCCCTCGGGTTCAGCGGGTCTATGAACTGGTAACTTTCCACGAGGCGGTTAAATTCGGGATCGGTTTTCAAACGGTGATCGTACTCGTGTTCCCACATTTTCACCACTTGGTATCCTTGCTGTTCTAACTTTAGGCGTCGCTGGCAAGTGTCCTAGTACAAGTCTTCCATGGTTCGTTGTAAAAACTGATTTTTAGTGCTACGATCAGGGTAACGGGACATCCATGAAATAAGCAACCGTTAAACTCGTACACGATCTTGGGGTTTTCTAAGTCCCAGCCATCGACCGAATACGTTCCGATGGTCTTTTCACCCCCTCCGTTGCGGGCATGCTGAATCCATTTGTCTTCCTTGCCGCACAAGTAATGTAACCAGCGTAGGGCTTTGACCGAGTATTGACGTTTGACATAGTGGGTCGATTGAGGGCTGATGACAGCCACGGTGTTTTCAGGCATGAATCGTTGTCTGTACACTAAGGAACACGCTTTGGCAATGGTGCAAGCTTCTTTCAAAGGATCGACCCCTCCGTGTTCCATGAACAGTTCTCGAAATTTTCCACAGCAACGTCGTAAAATGTCCACGTCGGAACGACAATACTTTAGCATTTCTTCCGAAAGGGTCCGAGGCGTGAGCCTGGTACCAAGCGTAGAAAGCTTCTCGTTGTTCGGTACGCATGTTGTCGGGGTCGTAATAGTGAGCTTCAGGTAAATGGGTAGAACGGCGTGTTGATTGGCTTCCGTATTGAAAAAGTGTGGAAAGTACCCTTTAGCGATTTCTGTCATTCCAAACGTTTTAGGCATTCGACTCAAAGGCATGGCCAAATAGCTCATCGAATCTTTAAACTGTACTTGTCCCACTTCCATGAAAATGATTTTAGCTCCATTCAAAGTCACTTTAGGACGCTCGGTGCCTTGTTCCGTATAGTATCTGAGAAGAAACTGTCCATCGTATCCGGAGAAATTGTGAGCCTTCACCGTGGCATGACGATGACAATCTCCGTAACGTTCGATGTCCTCTTGGCTCCACGTCTTGTCGATGGGGTCTAAGACCCATTGGGCAAAATCGGCTAACGTGTTCGGTTCCCGAAAGATTTTTTCACGCCCTCCAGGAATTTTGCTGCAGTGAGGGCAATGACTGAAGATAGGTTCTTGAATGCACTTTTCGCACGCTCGATGAGCCACGCAGAAATTAGGAATGTGAATGCCAGTCTCTTGCATGCATTCGAAATCGAAAAAGATGAAATTGCCTTTCTTCTTGTGACCGTCCTCTTTCTCTGATGGGGGTTGGTATTTTTGCACGTAGCATTGGTGTTCCAAGTCCACGATGTGGTGACAAATGTGACATTTTTTCTTTCCTGAACATACGTGTGCCTTGGTATTGTTGGTACGTTGGCCTTGTCCACACGTAGGGCACAATCTCAGCAGTTGACAAGCACATTTCTGCTGTGAACCTTGCGTCTTCAAATGTTGGTAACAGGTAGGGCTGACAAACGTGCGCAGACAAGTTGAACAAGGCACTGGTCCTTCGCTCAGACAGGGATGAGAGGCCAAACATCCTGAGCATTTCAATCCACAGTGCTTGTGTTGCTCTCGATTATTATAACCATAATCACATTTCTCACAATAATAAACATATCCCAGGAATCCGGTGATACTGGTAATGGTATCGAAATGGTCATCGTAATAATAGACATGAATGTATTTTCCGTCCTTAAAGTCTTTCCCTCGAAACAACAGAGGCCCGCGCATTTCTTGAGGGTGCACTTTCAAGGTGTATCGTGGAGCTAGGACATCTTGCAATTTTTGCATCTCAGGAATGCCACAGGGTGTGTCTTTGGACAGTCCGGCTTGTTGTAACAGGAGTTCTGCTTCATTTCGTTGTTTGGCTCGATCGGATCGTTGAATAGTTTTCCAGGTTCTTTTCCATTCTGCCGTGTCGTTCTTGTTCGCATAGGTTCGTCCCACCACGATGGCACGGGCTAAACACATCTGGTCTTGAGGGTTGTTAATTCGGACGAGACTTGTTTTGGTGTTGCGAAGCTCGTTCACCAATAACATCTTTTTGCGTCCAGCCCCTTGAGGAGGAGAGACGTGGGTCATGTCCAGTGTGGCTTTTCCATCGGTGATGTCAAACTGATCATTAGATTGTTGTACGTGTTGAATTTTGTCCATGACTTTGGAAGTGGTCAATTCTGCAGGGGTGCTAAACTCGATCCAAACAGGGGATTTCAAACCGTCGTGTTGTATGGAAAGTCCCAAGCGATCGTCTTCTTTGGGTTGACATTATCGCTTGAGTGTGGTGAGCAAAGAATCCCACACTCCGGTGATGAATCCTTCTGCTTTCTCTAACGGTACTTCAGCCTTGAAATCTTTAAACTTCACCGTGTATTTGTAAGCCGTGGTTCTAAATTTTCGAGAGGAGCGCTTTTCCGTCTCTCGAATGGAATAGTATTTTTCAGGGTTGACTAAGGGTGGCGAACTTGGTTTAGAGGGTTCGGATTCTGGTTCACTCATGTCCTCTTCAAACTCACTGGCATGAATTTGTGCCAAGACTTCAGCTCTGGTACGAGGCGATAGATCACGTTTCTGCCTCTTACTTTCTTCTTCTTTCTTCTCGAACGAATAGGATCGTTTCATCTTGAGTGCTAAACGTCAAATGACTCAAGTTTAAACACCATAGACTAATTTATAGTCATGGCAGACCAGCGTATATAAAAGGGTGTGTGTCTTGTCCTTTCACTATTCATTTCACTCTCAAACCGAGCACAACGATGGAAGAGACTACCCGGATGGAACGTTTCATCAGAGCTTTGCGAGGGGTCATTAGAAAATGCTCTTCAGACCAGCCGACGGACTACTCTCCTTCCTTTCGAGATAAAAGTCAAGATATATATATCTGTCAGAAGAAAGGGCATTGGTCTTCAGAGTGTCCAGACCGTCAAAAAAAAAAAAACAGGGGCTAAAAAAGGCAAAAGTCAAGATACCTGTTATTATTGTCAAGAAAAAGGACATTGGTCTCCAGATTGCCCAAAAAAGAAACAAGAGGAGTCAGAAGAAAAGAGGGATTCTTCAGAAGAAGAGAGGATTCCTCAGAGGAAGAAAGCAGCCAGGTAAAGAAAAAGAAACAGGAGAAGAAAAGAAGAAGGGAAGAAAGTGAAGAGGAAGAAGAGGAAAAGCCTGTAAGGGTGAAGAAATTTAAAAAACAGAGAGAGTAAACAAGGAGACAGAAGAAGTGTATGAACTTTTTAAAGTGCTCTGTTGTGAATTGTGAATTGGATTGTAACTATGGATAAAAGAATACATTAATTATATAAGGTAAGTGTCTTTGTGTTTTGATTTTAAAATAAGAAGCTACACTCACGCACTCATATACACGTACTATAGGGGTAAAATGGGTTGATTCTTTTTGAGTTATTGGCAATTGAAATTGTATTTCTTTTCGAGAAATGTGGGTGGCCCTGAAAAGGGCCTTTTTTGGTGTAGGGGTGAGTTTAAGCAATCAACTTTATCTGCCTTAAGCCTTTGCCACGGCCGAGGCCTACTTCTGATGATGATGATTTGGTTGAAATCACTAAGGGTGGTACGGTAGGCTTAGTCACAGGGTTGGCGTGTTTAGCTCGGGAAGGTCGTATTCTCTTCGGTCGTGATATAGAAGTCTGATACATTTGTTTCAGACTCCTTAACTCCGCTAAAATGTCCAACAGTACCGTGACCGTTTGATTTTCACCCTCTTGTTTCTTTGCTGATACTTCTTGTTGTTGTTTTATTCTTGCCTCGTCTTCTTGCTGCTGTTGCTGTAGGAGAAAAGCTTGTTCCGCTTCCTTTTGTCGTTGTATAAATTTCTCCAATTCTTCTTTCTGTCTCTGACTAAAATTCTCCATTTGCGGTAATGAAGAAGGTAACGAAGGTTCCGGAACAAATTCTTGCGAGGTAAGAAAATCCACAAAATCCCAATTTACCTCTTCTGAAAGTAAGTCCGGGTTCCCTTGGGCGGTCTCCACTGCTCGTGCACCCCAATGGATCGTTTTCTGAGTTTCCGTCATGTTGAATCACTATCGCATAGATTGACTGCACACAGGCGCTAGCGAATCTATATAGACCACGTGACGTCACAAACTGCTCTCTTCGGATTGGATGCGGGTTGACTGAATTTTGTAATGCGTGTTCGGATTGGTGAATGAACTCAATCCGTTTCAATCCTTCCTCTGCCTATAAATAAGCACAGTTCACTGCACTGATTCACCTCTTCTCGTCGCTTCAAGATGTGGACCACAGTTGAATCATCCACCCTTGTGTCTTCAATGATGTTTAGGACGGACATGCTCATGTATGTCCGGTCCAAGTGGACTGTTGTTGATAGGACAGATACTAGTCTATGGATGAGAAGAGTTTACATAGAAAGACAAGGATGCCTCAAGAGGGTACTCGTGTATGGACCTGCAGTTAGAAGGAGTTTAAGAAGAAGAAGATGTGACAGATGCCGTCTATGTTAATATTAATATTAACATAAACCCAAAGGCCCTTTTCAGGGCCACCCACATTTCTCGAAAAGAGAATGACTTTCGATTGTCTACCCTTTTTTTATTTTGTTATTTTTTATTTTTTTAAAAAAAATCTCATGTTCAATTCCCCCTTGTCCCTAGACAGACCCAAACTCTATTCCTCATGTTAATTTCCCTTGTCGCTAGACAGACCCACACTATAGTTCCATGTTAAATTCCCCTTGTCGCTAGAGTGACCCAACAATTTTCCCCATGTTAATTTCCCTTGTCGCTAGACAGACCCACGATTTATTCCCATGTTAATTTCCCTTGTCGCTAGAGTGACCCACGATTTTTCCCCATGTTAAATTTCCATTGTCGCTAGAGTGACCCGGGGGGCTGGGGGGGGGCTGTAATGCTAATTCTCATTGTCGCTAGGGTGACCCCATTCACTACTGATAGGTGTTTGAGTGTGTTTGTGTGTGTGATTTAGATTTTTAAGGTATCTTTAACAATCTTCTGTCATATCGCTACGATGTCTGCAGTGTGACAGTTTATAGTGATGTTTAGCACCGAGGCATCATGCCGCAGACATGTAGGATGATGTCCCACCCAGTCACATTATCCTCACACCATGCCGACCAGACCTAACACTAACCTCTTAATGCTGAGCGCCAAGCGAGGCAGCTGTTAGTACCATTTTAAAAAGTCTTTGGCATGACTCAGCCGGTGTTCGAACCCGCGACCTGATAAGCGTTTGATTTCCATATATCAGTATGTGAAGAGACTTTAGTCTCCATCGACATATTCCCGGGAAAGGAAATAAAAACGTGAGTTGTTTTAAGACGACGTGTTTGTAAGCGACTGATTTTTTTCATATGTCCGTATGATCAGAGACTTTAGTCTCCGTTCACATACTTCCCAGGAATAAAATCAGCGTTCCGTTTTTAAAAAGCTCTGTTTTACATTCATTTAGCCTGACTAAGGGGCTTAAAGCCCCCCACCCCACCCCCTCGACTTTAGTACCTGCATGTTGGGCTTGTATACAATGAGATCAGTCTCTGGCCGACAGACAGACTGACTTTTTAAAATAAAATTCCAGTATGTACATGTATAATACACTCATCAAGTTATTTGATTTTGTGGGCTGAATCAATAACATGACGGGTGTATTATACCTGTAAGGAGGCGTATTCACGCTGGTTTTGTGAGTAATTTTAAATATGAGTTCCAAACATGTTCTATGAAAATATGAGCCATGGCACAATCGGTAACGCGTCTGAATACTAAATACCTATTCAAATTAATACACGTTTCGAATCTCCACAAACGAAAAAGATATTTTTCTATCTAGCAAGTAGGGAGAGAGCTGAGATGGTGTAAATATGATCTTGAAATCCAACATGCTAATGTGTGATCGACGTCAATTGCTTGACTGGACATACATAATTCCTGGAAGGTCAGGTCGCTTAGATCACACTATGATAGAATGTTGTTTGGCAATATAAGAATTACTGGGGGTAGTGTCTACGCATAAATTTATGCTGATCAGTACAGATGCCTGTTGGACTTAAAATAATATATGAACACCATCAGCTAACGGTAGCAGTATGTCCATATCCCAGGAAATATTACCGATAGGCATCACATGAACCTAGTTATCTCATTTTGTGCTAGCACATTAATTATTTATTTAAAGAAATATTTTTATTATATTATAAATCACGAATATTAATACTATTATTTTGCAATTTAACTATTACATGACACGGATGATAGCATCCAACTTACTGATGAACTTGATCCTGAAAAAATGACAAACGATTTTGAAATGTTACGAGACCGAAAATCAGAATGAAGATACACGCTAACAGCTGAATACATGTTCCTCAAATTACTTCAGCATGCAATGACGATGTCCCTATCTAGGATCAGAGATGATACATAAATTCAGCAATTCGTTCCACTCGTACAGGCGATAAAGAAAACTGGATCAGAGTTGTCTCAAGAGTATGAAGAAAAAAATTGTTGGCGCGCGTGTATGACAGCTTAAGAAATTTATGGAAGACCATGCTGACTGTTAAATTGTTTTACAGCGGAACAGAGAACGCTAGCGTTCTCAGCAATCAAGGAAAACAATAAAATACAGTATCCTGGTGGACACTAAAACAAATAAGTATTTTTGTGCTTATTCTTTTATTGACGGATAGCTAGCGATCTGTGTATAAATGATTGTTTGGTAGATTGTTGGGACAGTAAGCTAGTAAACTGTGCTCTACGTTCGATGCGTTTCACGGTCTAGAGTCTGTTTCTGGAGAAGCTAGCTTAGAAAAGTTAACTTTTCACATATGGACCTATAATTATCGCTTCTATGCGTAAACCAAGCAGGTGTCCGTTCTGATTTGTAAGTCTGAAAAGTATCCGTAACAACAGCGAATTTTTATGACATAGTAAATAAACAGTATTAACAGGTACTGATACAATCAAATGAACGGGGGGTGGGGTGGGGGGGGGGGGTGGAATCAGGAGTAAATGAGTAACAAAAATAATCCCTGCTGTGCTTGTTTGGATTTCTCAAGATCTACTTGATAACTGCCATCAACAGCATCACATACGAGGTTTCCGGATACAGTTGATGTAATGTTGACAACGCCCGCTGATATATGACGACCACTATCACCATCGCTAGCGATGGAACCATTGTTATGTTTGAGAATCTTTGCTGACATAGATCCATTTTTTATTTTTTTTCCCATCCGTGTGATCTTGGGGTAGAATTCATTGACGTTTGGATTAATCAGCATAGCGTAATGTCAAGTCAGTTTAGTTTGAACATCGGTGAATTCGCTTAAGTGAGAAAATTTTCTTTAAATCATACTCTATCCGAAAGGTACCTCCGTAGTATAATACTAATGCGGGGACCCAAAATATCACTACCTTTATGAATTACAGGAGCAGGCGGAGGGTTGCAGACAACATAAAAGTGGCGATGACATGGGGGGGGGGAGGGGACCTCCTCGTCAAGGTCCCACTTTTTTAAAATGGGGGTTGAAAAATGCTGTTTTGAGCCAAGCAAAGTTGGCTCATTACTTAGCCAAAGGCCAATCCGAGGCTTGTAAGATTGTTGATTTTACCTGTGGTAATGCCGATTTATCAATCCGAGCAAAAGGAAATGATGTCGACCAGGTTAATAGATGCTGAACATCTGTTAACTTTCTGGAGTAATTGTTATCGTTTTTGTCATAGTTTCTTTCCATAATTTCTTTTTTCATTTATATGTGAGCATACCCCCCCCCCCCCCGGCGAATCGCTAACTGCAAAATGAAAGTTTAGAGAGTGAGAGGGTTGTTCAGGTTGAATTTCAATTTTGTAATCAAGCACACACACACACCCTAAGTAAACCCTGGGTGTTTTAAAATGAACACCCTTATTTTGGTTCTGAAGGCAGTCCAGGCAAGTGCACATGGGTTAAGTTTTACAAGATTACAATTACCCATTCAACGATATTTCATATTTTTTCAATGCATCGCAGGCACACCCCAGGTGCTATAAAATGAACATCTTTATCTGGGTTATGAAGAGGGCCCAGGCAAGTGCATCTGGGTTAAGTTTTACAGTTTACAATTACGCATTCAACGATATTTCATATTTTTCAATGCATCTAATGAAATTTGATATGCTTGCTTGACTTTCCAGAATTTTATTTATTATTCATGAGGTGACGTCTGGACTCTACTGGTTTGGATGAGTTCACCTTCGGTGAATTATCACCTCGCTTAACCTATGTAAGTGAAGTCTAGAGATCATTACGATATATATAATCCTGGGAAACATACAAATTGTTCCCTCAGGAACTGATATATAAGTATATTAACGTTAACTCGCTACTAAACCATCACTCTTCTTCGTTAGAAGGCGAACTCACGTTGCACCTTGCGATACTCATCACCTTCAACACATGAAGGTTAATACTTCACCTCCACCTTATTCACCGCCCCGATTAAACAACTCTATCTTGTACTTCCATAACGTGAATTTTATGTGATATAAATCATCACAAATATATTTTTAAATTCTTTCAGAGAGAGGTGGATAAAGCGCAATTATATTTGAAGCTCCATTGCATCTTTTCCCGCGGGAGTGGATCACTTTTGTCTCCGGTGATTCTCTGGTTTACATAAGTCTGGTATTAAATCTTAAATGATTATGTATATGCAACTGTATTTACATTCAGTAATTTATGTTCACGTGCTCTTTGTACATAAGGTAATTTACAAATAAATACTTTCGATGTTGATTCTATACGGTCTTGTATTACTCTTTCTAATCATAAGCTAGACAGGAGGACCCAAAAATACTGTTGCCCGTATACTGGCGTTACACTGCCAAGACATTTCTCACCGTGTTGTTATACTACCAAGATTTTTCACTGTGTGATTATACAGCCAAGAGATTTCTCGCCGTGAGATTATACTACCAAGAGATTTCTCACCATGTGATTATAATGCCAAGAGATTTCTCATCGTGTAGTTATACTACTAAGGATTTCTCATCCTGTGATTATAGCGCCATGAGTTTTATTACTGTGAGATTATACTACCAAAAAATGTATTACCTTGTGATTATAATGCAGTGAGAGCTCTCACCTTGCGATTATACGGCCAAGATATTTCTCAAGGTGAGATGAGATTATTCTACCAAGACATCTCTCACCCTGTGATTATAATGCCTTTAGATCTCTCACCCTGCGATTATACAGCCAAGAGATTTCTCAACGCGAGATTATACTACCAAGAGAATTCTCATCCCGTGATTATAATGCCAAAAGAATTCTAACCCTGTGATTATGGTACCAAGAGATTTATCACCCTGTATTTATAGTGCCAAGAGATTTTCTTCAGTGTGATTATACTAACAAAAGATTTCTCACCGTGAAATTATACTGTGAAGAGATTTCTCACCTTATGATTATACTACCAAGAGATTTCTCACCCTGTGATTATACTGCCATGATATTGCTCAGTGTGTGATTATACTACCAAGAGATTTCTCACCCTGTGATTGTATTACCAAGATATTTTCTCACAGTGTGATTAAAATGCAATGAGATTTCTCACCCTGTGATTATACTACCAAGAGATTTATCACCGTTTGATTATACTGCCAGTACTGTTCTTAATTGCTGTGATAAATGTGAATCACATCAGTGGACACTACCATCTATATCCGAGCAGATCACTTCCAGAATAATTAAAATTGATTACAATTTTTACTTTAATCTCTTTAGGGATTTCGACTCGCGACTATTTGTACTGGAATTTTATTGTTTATTCTAGTCAAAATCCCTTGTGATTATACTGCCATGAGATTTCTCACTGTGTGATTATACTACCAAGAGATTTATCACCCTGTGTTTATGTTACCAAGATATTTTCTCACTGTGTGATTGAAGTGCAAAGAGATTTCTCACCCTGTGATTATTATGCAAAGAGATTTTTCACCGTGTGGTTATGCCAACAAGATTTTTCATCGTGTGATTATACAGCCTAGAGATTTCTCACCGTGAGATTGTACCAAGAGATTTCTCACCCTGTAATTATAATGCCAAGTTATTTCTCATCGTGTAATCATATTACTAAGTGATTTCTCATTCTGTGATTAAAGTGCCAAGAGTTTTCTCACTGTGAGATTATACTACCAAGAGATTTCTCACCTTGTGATTATAATGCCAAGAGAATTCTCACCCTGTGGTTATGGTACCAATAAATTTACCACACTGTATTTATAGTGCCAAGAGATTTCTCTCAGTGTGATCATGCTACCAAAGGATTTCTTGCCGTGAGATTATGCTGTGAAGAGATTTCTCACCTTGTGATTATACTGTCGTAGGATTTCTAACTGTGTGATTATACGACCAAGAGATTGCTCACCCTGTGATTATATTACCAAGATATTTTCTCACTGTGTGATCAAAGTACAAAGAGATTTCTCTGCCTGTGATTATACTACCAAGAGATTTATCACCCTGTGATTATACAGCCAAGAGATTTCTCACCTTGTGATTGTACTACCAAGAGAGTTCTCACCTGTGATTATACTACCAAGAGATTTCTCACCCTGTGATTGTACTACCAAGAGAGTTCTCACCTGTGATTATACTACCAAGAGATTTATCACCCTGTGATTGTACAGCCAAGAGATTTCTCACCCTGTGATTGTACTACCAAGAGAGTTCTCACCCTGTGATTATACTGCCAGTACTGTTCTTAATTGCTGAAATAAATGTCAATCACAGCAGTGACACTACCATCTATATCCGAGCAGATCACTTCCAAAAAAATTAAAATTGATTAAAAAAGCTACTTTAATCTCAAGACTATTTGTACTGGAAATGTATTGTTTATTCTAGTCAAAAACCATTTACATGTTCAAAAAGAAGGTATTTTTGAAATCTGTTATAGTCTGAGTTAATGCCAATGCAGTACAAAGTCCTCATGAGAAAACCTAAAGTTGTTTAGCAGCTGTTTAACCAAATTTAAATAGCTGTCTTTTGAAAATATCATTGAACCGCCGATATTCTGAGCACTACTTTTTAAAAACCCGAAGTTCGCATTTCGATATTCCGACACACATTCTTGTGGGTTACCTCCCCTACGTACGATAATACTTAAGCAGTGCTTAATATTTGGTTGAAAAATAACATCTGGACAACCAAGCTTTCTGTATTAATTTTATTACAGCAATTTTCATTATAATTCTTTGTGATATTTTTTCATAGGTGACTTTGGAGTAGAATATAAAAAGAAACATAAGGTAGAAAACACTCCTAGATTTTTTTCCAGCTATGGACCGTAAGTTCGACTTTTTATCAAAATTTCTTACAAAAGTATCTATCACACATGCACAATCAATCAACGAAATGCCTTTACTTTTTCTGAGCGTCTATTTTTTTTCATACATAGTGTAAATGTGACTATAGCCGCTTAATTTATCACAGTGTGGGATCCTGTTCACCACATATCAATTTGATGGCAATAATTGCGCCTAATTTTGTCCTGTTGTACACTGTGCATCTGATTTGCCTTATATCCGTTAATTTTGCGCGACTTGGTGCCGTTTCTTTTGCTACAGATTGCCATTAGGAACATCTCACATATTTACCGGCAATAAGAAAATCTCAGCACTCAGGTTCCGGTAGTGTGATTTAGGCATCTTACTGCATGGCTCAAATGTTTTTCAAGAGGTTTTCTTTCAATAACTGATAATGCAATCGTTTATACAAAATACAGTTTTGTGCTGACTTCATATCTGTTTTTTATATACAAAAAGCACCCAATACTTCTTAGAACAGTACTAATGATGTTGACGACAACGACGACGCTGACGAAGGAAACGATGACAAAATGAAGATGAAGGCAATGCTGCTGCAGACGAAGGCAAAGAATAAGGTTTGACGATGGAAATGACGATACAACAATGTTGATTACGATGACGACAGCGACGATGACAGAAATGACGATGTTGGCGACTGTAAGGATCATTAAGATCTATTAGGACACTCAATACCAGAACTGCTACTGTTGTAACTAATGCAGATCGTAGTCCTTCCAGAATCAGCATGGCAATGTACATGATACACGCATAGAATCGATTACTGCAGAGACATAAACGCGCCTCACAACCGCCATAAAAAAATCAGCTTCAAACGATCAGCTTTGGTCTTTAAGGTATGGAACTTTTGTTTTTAAAGCATGGAATTGTTCTTAATTTGAGATGAAGCTATTTCGGTTCTGTTTGAAATGAAAGCATCTGGTAAATTATTGAGATCAAAGAAAGCCGCACCCCAGGTGCTGACTCCCAAGGTAGCCACTCCAACAGCTAGGAAGTTCAGTATGAATCCAGCTTTCATCTGAAATATATCATAAATAAAGACATACATATATTGTTAAATAAATAGAATCACATATATATCATAATTAAATATGTAACTTAAGATTGAAATAGTTTTAGCCCTCCGCCAATTTTGAATTTCTGATAAAGCATACCAGAGTATCATAATAATATTGCGTTTAAATAAAAAATGTTTGGGTTTAAACACTAATATGTGTCATATCTCACACACACACACCCCCCATTTTATGGCTTTAAAATATAGATCTGAAAGTGAAAGTACCTGGATCTAACCAACGGTATGCCATGTGTAGAATCTCAGTGATGGGAGAAACAGGAGATGGTATTTTCATTAACAGCCTCACATTTATATAGATTTTATAATGGTCAATACATGAATTGGGGTAGGGGTGGGGGACCAAATGCTCATTCAATTGTTTTAATAGATATAAGTTATCAAATATATTGTAGCCTTTTATCTTCCCCTTTCAAAAAAGTTCCTCGCCACGCATGCATATATATTCCTATGTACAAAATAAAGAAGAAAGAATGAGAAAGAAAAAGAGAACTTTAGAAAGAAAGCGAGAAGAAAGGAAGGAAGAAACAAGGGGATGGTGTACTTGCAAATTCAAGGCCTCTATGTATATCGACAGCTGCCATTCTGACTACCTCTGTGTTTTAAGAAACAAGGATTGATTGAGGCGTTGCTAATGCATCAATCTATTTTTTATCATTCGCAACTTCTCGGTCAATCTAACGGTTAATCCAAACGTAGAAATAGCCGAGGTGGTCCCAATAGATTGCAGTTCCTTATGCGAAGACATTCCGGCAAACAAAAAGTGTAATTTTTCTGTAAATTACTGCACCGTCATACATCCGAGGCATATTTTTCTCTTTGTTATATCAAACTGAACGACACTTAAAAGATTATGTGATTGTCTATCAAATAAAAATTCGGTGTTATGAAAGGAAAGACGTGCTCTCATAAAACACAATACAAAAGACTTTTCAAATGGGTGTTCTACAAAAGTCAGTAATGATCGCTAATGTAACTGCTCATATTTTCATTTGCTTAAGTACTGTATTTTTCTTGCAGTGTTGTCCACATTTTCGTATTTTCGTCGAAATGTCTCTTGCTGTCATTCAGTCCATATATGGTTTAGGAGGTAACTCACCATTTCATAAATAGACACGTATCCGAGAGAGTAGACTAAAGCATTTGGCGGAGTGGCAACCGGAAGTATGAAGGCGTAGGAGGTGGCCATCGTGGCAGGTATCATCAGATACAGCGGATTCTGTCCTATACTCAAAGCCTAGATTGATAAAACAGAATAATACAATATTTCAGTTTCTCAGGTTTAAACTTAAAGTCTGAATATACCTCCCCGTTTGTTTGTACCCCCTCCCCAAATCGATTTAAAAAAAACCAAAAACACAAATGCGAAATAGATGCACAGAACTTAGTAAGTTCATTTATTGATTTATAATTTCAAACCTACTTATGCCCAAGTGGGATTCTAAGACCGTTATCCTCTGTGGAAGTTTCAGAGTAAAAGACTATCCTGTTAGCCAGTTATTTCCAGTTCCTGAACAAGTTCATTTTCAGCGAATGGGTGTGTGCACGACTACACATGTATGTACATAGAAGGAAAATACTATGTCGTTTGCATCCGATATTTGCAATGCCAAATCAAGCAAATGAAAAGAATGAACTCTTGAAACAAGGTTTCATAATCACGAAATATTCTTTGCCTGAAATTAGAATTATAAACTACTACTACTACTTTTTCATAAGACATTAAGTTTTTCTCAATTATGTAAATTCGATAATAAATTTCCTAAGCTCTACAAATTTGTTTAATGTTTTGGCATACAGAGACTTTGTGGCAGGGTTTGTAACATTACAGTCTGAAACTAAGTTTACTATTTTGTTTTCATACAGTTTCCTAAGTATGAATTTCGTTGTTGGAACGTTTGCTCATGATTATAAAGATATACATGAGAGAATAACAAATTTGCGTAGTTTTAAGTATCCAAACAAATTATAGAATTTATTTTAAAAAGTTTTGAAATGTGTCGGGCATATTAATATGTCTAACTTTCGTAATATTTCCACCTACTTTTTCTAACACGTATCTCAAGATAATTGCAAAAGATATGGTTAAGTTTCTTTGCACTACACCTTGATTTCTAACATGTATTACACAGTTTTATTTTCCATTCAGATTGACTAGATATCAGTTTTATTTTCCATTCGGATTGACTAGATATCAGTTTTATTTTCCATTCACCTTGATTAGATATAAGTTTTATTTTCCATTCAGATTTACTAGATATCAGCTTTATTTTCCATTCACATCGTCTAGATACCAGTTGTTTTTCCATTCACATTGACTATATATCAGTTTTATTTTCCATTCAGATTGACTAGATATCAGTTTCAGCTGCCGCATTAAAACAAACACTACTTCTGACACTGTTACACAGTCTTATTTTCCATTCAGATTGACTAGATATCAGTCTTATTTTCCATTCAGATTGGATTGCATGAGATTTTACATCTTTGGGAAAGATATTGATTATACGGATATCTTCTACAGTCTTTATTTTCTATTTCATTCTGTTAATTTATTAACTTGTTTATCTTCATATGTTTGTTGGTTATCAAATTTCTGAGTTCAAGTCAATACAATATCTTGATCCTCATCTTGACCACACACACACACACACACACGCACACACACACACCTACCAGCTGTTGTATTATAGGTAAAGTCAGCGTCGCGGCTGCTGTATTCGTTGTCACTTCTGTTACTAAGGAGATGAGAATTGTCACCAAGAAGCATGTAATCCAAGATGGAAGTCTACTAAAGATAACCAAAACCTGGCGTATCCAGTTGGAGAGACCGGAGACCTGAAAATAATTTCACGTACGTTTTTATATCGTTCGAACTGGACATGCTACCAACTTAATAGTTATAAGCGAATCAAGACATTTTAACTCATAAATGGCTCCGTCATGTGGCTTAAATGGTAAATAAGTGCCTTTCCCAAAGATACACCATGGCAGGCGAGTCAGGCTGGTCTGCATGGGTTTCGAACCACGACCCTTAGATTAAGAATTCGATGCTCTATCAACTGAGTTATTGTTTATATGTGCATGTGTATTTGGGTATGCTGCTTTCTATGGAAGCTGATATTATACGATGAATAAAAGAGACCTATCATATGACGAATAATTGAACCAATCATATAATGAATAAATGGGACCAATCAAATGAGGAATAAATGGGACAAATCATATGATGTACAAATTGGACCAATACATTTTATTTTTATAAGCTAACGGGCATTACGTACAAGTATTCGCTGTAGCAGTTTTTACTGCATGAGATCGATATTCACTTCATCTGTCCCATTAGACGTAGAGCAGAAAAAAAAATAATACCAAGCCTACAATTCTTAAGATTGCACTGAATGAGTATTTAATAAAAATACGCTTAAATTTGTTGCAGCTATGTTACGTTGGATATTGAATGTTCATCATGGTTAGTAGTCAGAAAACAGGAAGATGATATTGAACTGAGACTAAAATAAACTGAAAGAGTTTATACTATCGCGTGAAAAGTTGATAATACTGTATTATGGAGTAGATTCAAATATACAGAGGTTCCTCCATGCATGCCATATTTCTAAAACAAAGCAGTGTGTGTTCTTATCTAGTGACATTTATTTGAGATATACTGAAATATGTTAAACCGCGTTAGCGGTTCGAAAGAGCGCTCCAACAGTTTGGTGCCCTACTAATTTTAAAAATTTCATATTGCTTTCAAAAGAGTTTCCCCAATTTCATAAAAATTAAATTTGACACGCCCTTCCTCCAGTATTTACTATTACATCACCTTGCATCCCTCAGCCAAGGCAAAGCCGCCGCCAAATAACAGGAACAGTCCCCAGGGTAACTTTTCATGTACCACATTCCACGTAAGCAATGTCTTCACTGGGATATTAGCAGGGCCTGCGGAAAACGTAGTGAACGTAAGTACCAATATATGCAATAAAGTTACTCATGTTATCGTTTATCATTATCGATACGGCCGGTCATTCTATAAAATCTTTGAATTCTATCTCAATACTCTTAAATAGATGTCATTCTCAGTCGAGTAGTATGTTAAACATATTGTATATTTTCCGGAACTCAAACTCAGTATACTTACTCACATAGCCACACTTATAATGTCTCAAGTTTTTTTTGTTTTTTTTTTTAAAAATTAAATTGCAAACCAAAATGAATATGAGGTCTCAACATGTTGCGCATTTGTGTTAAAGTCACGTGGTTCAAGTAGTTCTAATATGGCGATACTTGTACGTGAAATGTTTTATGTAAACGAAAAGGCCCAAAACGTTTTGCTTTTTGAATCAATAGAGCGTTGTCAAGAAATATTTATACAAAGTGAAAACAAGTTGGTTGTTAAGAAGACTTAATCAATTTGTTTATATCGTTTTTGTTGTCATTCAGTTGAGACTTTACTCGATATAACAATAAAATCATATTTTGATTTAATAATAATCTTAACTTGGATCAAAGCCATCACAAACATCAGACACCCCCCCCCTCCTAGCATATGAAACCTTCCTTGTCATTTTTTCATCCTCGTGAAACGACATACCAAACTGCCCTCCTCTATCTGTGTGTGTGTGTGTGTGTGTGTGTGTGTGTGTGTGTGAGGAAAGGAAGGATTGACATGGCAATATACCCGCTAAACTGTCTGTATCATTAAACTCAATCAGCTAAACTGTCTTTTCATTATATTCAATCATTTAAACTTTTTGTTTCATTATACTCAATCATTTAAACTGTCTGTATCATTATACTCAATCATTTAAACTGTCTGTATCATTATTTTCAATCATTTAAACTGTCTGTATCATTATACTCAATCATTTAAACTGTCTGTATCATTATACTCAATCATTTAAACTGTCTGTATCATTATGCTCAATCATTTAAACTGTCTGTTTCATTATACTCTATCATTTAAAATGTTATCATTAGCTCAATCCGCTAAACTGCCTGTGTCATTATACTCAATCCGCTAAACTGCCTGTGTCATTATACTCAATCCGCTAAACTACCTTTATCATTATACCCAATTTGCTTAACTGTCTGTGTCATTATACTCAATCCGCTAAACTGTGTCATTATACTCAATCCGCTTAACTGTCTGTATCATTATACTCAATCATTTAAACTGTCTGTATCATTATACTCAATCATTTAAACTGTCTGGATCATTATACTCTATCATTTAAAATGTATCATTAGCTCAATCCGCTAAACTGCCTGTGTCATTATACTCAATCCGCTAAACTATCTTTGTCATTATACCCAATTTGCTTAACTGTCTGTGTCATTATACTCAATCCGCTTAACTGTCTGTATCATTATACTCAACCATTTAAACTGTTTCATTATATTCAGTCCGCTAAATCCACTAAACTGACTATCATTATGATCAATAGTTTAAAATGATAGTATATATATACTCATGTTTTCTGATATAAAAAAAATAGCCTCTAAGTGCATTGTAATAGAGATTAAACACTGCTGAACCTTTTCCTCTGAAAGAATTGAAAAGCTCTTCAATATTAGCAGGAATCAAGAACAACAACACTGCAACCAGCGTGGGGGCGGCTGAGTCTGTCACGTATCTGCAGAATTAAATGCAAACATATATTACCTTAGGTGACAATTTTCAAACGACATGTGATAACAGCAGACCAGAGACTGAGTTAAACAAACCCTTCGCCGAATTTTAGGATCAAACTTCTGCTTTATTAATAGCTGACAGCATATAAGTATTGCAGTGATCACAGTGACAACATGAAATCACAACCGCTCCGGTTGCCTAGTGGTTAGAGCGTCCGCCTTGGAAGCGGTTCGAAACCCGGAGGAGTCGTACCAAAGACTTATAAAAATGGTACTGACAGCTGCCTCGCTAGGCTCTCAGCACTAAGAGGTTAGTGTTAGGACTGGTCGGCTTGGTGTCAGGATTTTGTGACTGAGTCGGACATCACGCTACACTGCCACACTGCGATATGAGTCAACAATTCTTAAAGCTGCGCTAAAAATCCAAATCTCTCTCTCT
Source organism: Sinohyriopsis cumingii (assembly GCA_028554795.2). Classification (NCBI taxonomy): domain Eukaryota; kingdom Metazoa; phylum Mollusca; class Bivalvia; order Unionida; family Unionidae; genus Sinohyriopsis; species Sinohyriopsis cumingii. Next base: position 101,302,206 of record CM068841.1, on the reverse strand, counting down.
GTCTCTCTCTCTCTCACACACACACAGACACACACACGCGCACACATATACACACAGACACACACACACACGGTTAAAGTTAAGTAATGATCGCAGTAATAACATTATAAGACAAATCGCAATTAGAACATTATTTGACAGAATAAAGGTTGTGTTCTAAGGTAATAACATTATTTGACAGAGTAAACGTTGTGTAATAAGGTAATAACATTATTTGACAGTAAACGTTGTGTAATAAGGTAATAACATTATTTGACAGTAAGCGTTTTGTAATAAGGTAATAACATTATTTGACAGAGTAAACGTTGTGTAATAAGGTAATAACATTATTTGACAGTAAGCGTTTTGTAATAAGGTAATAACATTATTTGACAGTAAGCGTTTTGTAATAAGGTAATAACATTATTTGACAGAGTAAACATTGTGTAATAAGGTGATAACATTATTTGACAGAGTAGGCGTTGTGTAATAAGGTGATAACATTATTTGACAGAGTAAGCGTTTTGTAATAAGGTAATAACATTATTTGAGAGATAAACGTTATGTAATGATCACAGTAATAATGTGGTATGACGGTACAAATGAAGTAGTGATCACAGTACTGTCATTATTTGACAGGTACATTTATATAACGATGACAACAATAATGTGTTATGACGGTACAAGCTAAGTAATGATGACAGTTAAAACGTTATTTGAAGGGCAAAAGTAATACTAATAATAACATTATTTGACAGGTTAAAAGTTATGTAATTAATGATCACAATAATAAATGACATGACAGTGTAAGATTTGTGTAATGATCACAGTAATAATTTGATTTGACTTTGTAAAACCTTTTTTTAATAGTCAGGGATAACGTTATTTTAAATGGTTATGTAAAGATCACGTGCATTTAATAATTCGGTGGGGTGAAAGTTATGCAATAATCACAGAGGTGACATGATCTATCACTCCCAATATGATCATAACAATTATTTCACCTTAATCTCGCGAGGCTCTCAAAATTCTTCTGCTTCTGTATTTTACAATCTTTCAAAAGAATGTCGTCCGATTGGATGATGAATATAGATGTTACGGAGGGAAACTCTTCATTAGATATCAGAACATGGAAGTAGCGCATATGGAGAGAGCTTAATACGTCAGAACGATCTTTTCCATAAGACATGTACCTTTAGCGCCCGTTATATTTTCTTTTTATTTTGTTTGTTAAATTCTGCAACAGACCTACAATGAGGAGAATGAAAATAATGCAGATATTTTTAATTTGTTTGTAACATTTGAGCTAAAAGAAGCTTATGCTGTTTGTAGATACGTTCCAAGTTTTGGACAAAATAGATTGAAAATAATGACACAGTATACTTTTGAATGTATAATACAACTTACTTGTACCGGAATATGTTTCCCCACCCGCCTACACCACCAAGGTCACGAGACACCCACGATAATATCAACACCACAAACAGTACTAAGACCGAAATCTCTGGAAATCTGAAAGATGTCATAAAAATTGAAAATACTTTTTGAAATGATTTTCATAAATACCTATAACGTGATAAATCTTGAAATTAAAAATCGTATGTATAAATCATGGTAATACACCACTGAAATTACGCTTTCAGTTCAGAACAATCTTTCATAGCAGACACTTGATGTATATTGTTAGCTAAAGATAATTTAAAGGTTGTTTTCACTGAATTACGATGCCAAGTGCGAATTCAGCTAAAGCTACATTAAAAGTTTGTTTTCACTAACTACAACAGCAAGTGCCGTATGATCTAAAGCTACATAAGAAGAAAAACATTTTTACTGAACTACAACGCCAAGTGCGAATTTAGTTAAAGCTTCATTTACATTTTCTATTCACTGAACTACAACGGCAAGTGAAATATTAGCTAAAAATACATTAAAACATTGCTTTCAATGAACAACGATGCCAAGTGCAAAACTGGTAAAAGATACATTAAAACGTTTTCATTTTCACTGAGCTACCATGTCAAGTGCCATACAATGTACTTAATTTCTAAACATTAATCTTCAAAATAGTTATTAGACCTGGGTAAAGAAAATTTTGCTCATTGATTACAAATATTGTTCCTTAATTGATGCATTGATTTATTTGAAAAGTATCTAGGAAAATGATGATTTCTTGTTATTTCGATTACACAAGAGTTAGGACGTTCATCTATTATTTACCATATTAAGGTTTTATTTCTTTCACAAACTAAAAAAATGGTTCGAAGATAACTCCTTTACCTCATGCTTCCAGACTTTCTATATTCCTTTACCTCATATTTCCAAGTTTTCTATATTCCTGTTGCAGATATAAGTACAATTGCTCCTCTCGAGTTTTAGATCGCTTCCGACTTCTGAAAATAGTTACAATGAGCAAGTGAAAGTAATAATGAAACAAAAAACTAAAGGTTAGAAAGGTCTGTGATGTATTTGCCAAAATTTATTGCTAGAGTTTATTTTATTATTTTTCTTTCAGAAGAATTTGTTTAAATTGTGTAACTATTCTTACAAACAACGGTCAAAGTTATTTGCGAATCATATTGTTTTCTTCGATTTTAGTTATTATTTATTGATTATAGGGAAATATTTCTCAACTCGAATAATGTCTGGGAGCAGATATCATAATGTACCGTATTCACGAGACTTTGTAACATCATAGATTAGTTTTGTAAAATGGACATTCTCGGAATTGTTTGACACGGAGAATTATTTTAATATCCCAGGTATACGTGATTAGTAATTTGAAATAGTAATAACTTTTTGTATTGGAAGTTTGGACCCAGTTTTGTATTGCTTGTTATTAAGTACTAATATTTGGTTCGAAAACGCTCACTCATAAATTATAAAATCGTGAAACAAAAGAACAAACATGTGCAATTGTTAAATCAGAGTCTGCGTTCTTATGCGTGTGTACGTTTTCTCTGGTGGTTACCATTATCATAATGTTCTTTTATAGACTTATAATACGTCTCGGATGGATACCAATAGCATAGTGTTCTTAAATAGGAGTTCTGTTTATTTAAGTTTGTAAATGTTTATATTTCATTCATGGACAAGCGTATATAGTATATATGTTTGATTTCATTGACCTTGTACATTGGTGATCTATTGATATATTCATTTGAAATTTAAATTTTTCTATAAATTCTCTTTTTGACTGAAAACCGATTTGTCGCATTAAATTTCTTACAACAAGAATAGCATCATTAGTACATGCTCAATTGACTTCTCACCTTATTCCATTGAAATAAAAGTTCAGCCACAAAAAGAGAAGAATAAACTGCAGAAGGGAAATCGGAAAAGCGACAACCAACCAACTGGCGAAATTTAGACCGGAGCTCAGTCCAACTTTTGTAAAGACCCTGAAATACAATTCAGCATCAATATGATAAAGTTTAGAGACAGACAGGTTCATTTAATGCTGAATTATTCTACTGTTGCTTCACATGATTTCACTTTTAACTACTCAGTACCATATCTACGCCACTGGCGATTATTATGATCCAATCACTAGTTTGCGCAGCGACAACTTAATTGCGGTGCTCCGCAACTTAAAGAAAAGATTCTTCAAAAACACCATCTTGATGGATCTCACCAAGTCTGATGAAAACCAACGCGCTAAATTCTGTTTAACACTGAAACCTGTCTGTGACTGGTAGAGATAAGGAACCACACAACCTTTGGCAATAGTGAAAAGATGTCTTTCGTTATTAAAGTTAGCGATACTCAAGAGGCCACACAATTGTGTACTTTCTGGACATTTAGTAGAGTTAGTTTAATAAGGAAATGTGTTAACTAAAGATGACCTTTATTAGCAGATGTCCTTTATTGTGATGTTCTGCTAAGACAGGTTTGTATGTATCTTTGAAAGCCAGAATTGCATTAATATCGTTTACATAAGAATCTTATTATGCACTCCATGTGCTTTGGTGCATTGATTCCATGTATTAAAAGATTTGCAAGATTAATCTTCTTTATAGAATGAAGAATTGAGACTAGCTAGGAAAATTCCATGAAGATCCAAAATATCCAAACACTTTTAGGAGCGAAATTTTCGAAACGAAAGATACAGACTTTGAATATTTGACGTCAACAGAAGAAGGCAGCATTTTAGTTTTTATATTTCATCATGTATATCAATTATATTGAAATTAAATTATTCAAACCCAATAATTTTCAAATTATTTAATTATGCAAGTAAAGATGTGTGTGTGAGTGAGAGAGAGAGAGAGAGAGAGAGAGAGAGAGAGGGAGAGATAGAGAGAGACATGCGGACAGACAGACAGACAGACAGACAGAGAGAACATACTCATCCGCCATTCCCTTTAAAATTATGTTGGAAGCACAGCCGGTGATAGTTGTCGTCCCCCCTATGTTTGATGCGTAAGCGATACTGAGGCTTATTGCTTTTGCCATTTGTTGATGCTCCCTTGACGTTTGCGGTACCTGTGATGCAAGGTCAATCTGATCTCTAGGAAAACATGATTGATTATGTTAGCAATAAACTATGACGTCTTTGTGATACTAACAAAATCTAAATTGTTACTGCTTTCATTGAATTGTTCACTGTTCCACATTTGTGCTACCTGATATCACTGTCTATATGCATGTACATATTGTTATGTATATCAATATCATATGTATTATTTTTTATTCATAATTGTTAATAAGGGTCATTTATTTGTTCGTATGACTATATTACGAGGGGTGATGTAGTAACTATAAAAGGTCTTTTTCGGAGTTCTTGTTTTAGAGGATCACATGATTTTATAATGAGGGGGTATGTAATGAGTAACTGTAAAAGGTCTTTTTCGGAGCTAGTTAATAGCAATGTAACTACTTTACATTATATTTGCACCGAGGTCCCTCAGAAAACTGACTAACATTTTGATTTGTATTATTTTTCCAGCTATCACAGCCTGACGTGGAATGTATGATCAGTGATCTATACAAAGTTATCACAGCCTGACCCCGAATGTATGATCAATGATTTTAACAAAATTATCATACCCTGACGTCCCTGGGAAAAATTTGTATAAAGCGCTTCAACACAAATCCATAATCAAATTTGAACATGCTTTGTAAAATCTGAAATTAGCTGCGTATATACTGTTAAACATGAAGTACTTGTATTCACCTAGTTCCCTCTGAGGACTACACGATGTACTGTTTACAATATTATTTCTCCGGATAGTGGTCTGAATAGATGAATTAGATTACTACTTAAAATAACAGCTTTACATTAAAGTCTTACTGGTCTAAACGTACCTTAACTGATACTATTTTATGTACTATTTAGGTATTCTCTCTAAATTTATAACAGTCTGCTACGTCAAGTGTTTAATTACGTTTTACTTTGTATCATAGGTTTCACAGAACTCCCTATAATGTAGTAAATAATTTGATTTATTTCTCTTTTTTTAGATTTACAAATCTTTAAGTTTGATAATTGCATGATAACTGTATCATAACTGTATGATAATTGCACGATAAATGCATGATAACAGTATGATAATTGCATTATAACTGTATGATAATTATATGATAACTGTATGATAACTGCTTAGTTTCACAAAGTTACCAAAGATAACTATTGAATACATTACTTTTTGTTGCCATGGAAAAAAAATTAGTCGTTTTAAAAACGTGTTATAAATGTTATTGGTATTGGTGCTAGCATTTTAACAATGCACTTCACTTATTCTGAGTATTTGTATCACCAAGTTATCTCATAGCTTTGAATTTGAGATAACAAATATACTAATAGTTTGGTCTTCTTCTTTTATCCCCAGTATGTCTACAAAATAAAATTACGATTTTTTTTCATACATATTTTCTTCCTCCATTAACTAAATAAAAATGTAACTTGTCTGATCAAAGGTAATGAGAAATTTCTTTTATTGCAAAAGAAAATTCCAGCTTACAACATACGATAGTTGTATCAGTAAATTAATTTTGGAATCTCTTTGATTTATGAAGATGACAGAATGCAAACTAAATGTTCACACATCTATCATGTGTGACTCTTTGCATTTTTCTGTCTCCATATGTATTTTCATTTATTGTCGATACAGTTCACAAGCTGCTGTTTTATCCTTGTACCAGTTATATTTACTTAATGTCTAGACCAATGGCTAAGCAAAGATCATCACGTTCAGTCAATGTCTAAATCAGTAACTAAGTAAGTAGCATCACGTTAAGCCAATGTCTAAATCAGTTACTAAGCAAAGATCATCACATGTAACCAGTCTAAATCAGTCACTAAGTAAAGATCATCACGTTTAGCCAGTGTCTAAATCAGTCACTAGGTAAATAGCATCGCGTTTGGCTTTTGTCTAAATCAGTCACTAAGTAAATAGCATCACGTTTGGCCAATGTCTAAATCAGTCACTAAGTAAATAGCATCACTTTTAGCCAATGTCTAAATCAGTCCCTAAGTAAACAGCATCACGTTTAGCCAGTGTCTAAATCAGTAACTAAGTAGAGATCATCAAGTTTAGCCAGTGTCTAAATCAGTCACTAAGAACATCACGTTTTGCCAATGTTTAAATCAGTCATTAAGTAAATAGCATCACATGTAACCAGTATAAATCAGTCACTAAGTAAAGATCATCACGTTTAGCCAGTGTCTAAATCAGTCACTAGGTAAAGATCATCACGTTTAGCCAGTGTCTAAATCAGTCACTAAGTAAATAGCATCACGTCTGGCCAATGTCTAAATCAGTCACTAAGCAAAGAGCAGCACATGTAGCCAATGACTAAATCAGTAAGAAAAGAGCTTCTTGACGGAATGTAATTCATGTTGTTATTCGTTATGGCAAATGTTACTTCATTATTTCACTCAGGCACAAGTCAGCATAACACACTTCCACCTGCATAAAGAAATCATTAAGGGAGTCATGTTCCTTCTACCGTTGATTAGAAGCAAACACTGTATTCTCTAATCTGCCGACCCATGATGCACCGATATATATTTGGTGGACACTGCTTGCATTTAGATACGGCGTATAGACAGACAAATACAGTAGCATACCCAGGTTTATCCTCAGCTTCTTTGGGCGCATCTTCATCTCTGTTACAGACGACCTCAATGGTTGTGCTGTTTTCGGAGACACCACAAGAGTTTGTATACTTATGCATCTCTAGTGAATGTTGTTCTTCCCCTACGGCATCTGTGAAAATTATAAACGAAAGAATACATGTCCTTGTCAAGATTATATTCATTTGGAATAATCCCATCACGATACCTAAAGAATGCATGTCCTTATCAAGATGAAATTCATTTGGAATAACTCCATCACGATACCTAAAGAATGTATGTCCTTATCAAGACAAAATTCATTTGGAATAACCCCATCACGATGCCTAAAGAATACAAGTCCTTATCAAGATGAAATTCATTTGGAATAACCCCATCACGATACCTAAAGAATGCATGTCCTTATCAAGGTTCAATTCATTTGGAATAACCCCATCACGATACCTAAAGAATGCATGTCCTTATCAAGATGAAATTCATTTGGAATAACCCCATCACGATACCTAAAGAATACATCCTTATCAAGATTGAATTCATTTGGAATAACCCCAATCACGATACCTAAAGAATACATGTGCTAATCAAGATTAAATTCATTTGGAACAACCCAATCACGATACCTAAAGAATGCATGTCCTTATCAAGATGAAATTCATTTGGAACAACCCCATCACGATACCTAAAGAATATATCCTTATCAAGATGAAATTCATTTGGAATAACCCCCATCACGATACCTAAAGAATACATGTGCTAATCAAGATTAAATTCATTTGGAACAACCCCATCACGATACCTAAAGAATGCATGTCCTTATCAAGATGAAATTCATTTGGAAAAACCCCCATCACGATACCTAAAGAATACATGTGCTAATCAAGATTAAATTGATTTGGAATAACTCCATCACGATACCTAAAGAATACACGTCCTTATCAAGAGTAAATCCATTTGGAACAACCCCATCACGATACCTAAAAAATACATGTCCTTATCAAGATTCAATTCATTTGGAATAACCCAATCACGATACCTAAAGAATACATGTCCTTATCAAGAAGAGATTCATTTGGAATAAGCCCCATCACGATACCTAAAGAATGCATGTCCTTATCAAGATGAAATTCATTTGGAATAACCCAATCACGATACCTAAAGAATGCATATCCTTATCAAGATTAAAATCATTTGGAATAACCCAATCACGATACCTAAAGAATGCATATCCTTATCAAGATTAAAATCATTTGGAATAACCCCATCACGATACCTAAAGAATGCATATCCTTATCAAGATTAAAATCATTTGGAATAACCCAACCCCATCACGATACCTATAGACTAATAACTGGATGTCTAAAGAGGTTCGCCCTGCTAGTCTTATTCAAGAGTAGAATGAATCGCACTCGGACGTGTATGCATAGTTTCATTACAGATGTCTTTTAACAGGGAGAAATTAAATATGAAACGTATTCTGTGTATTAAATCATACATTTGGCAATAATAAGTAGAAGGAAAAGGGCACATGCTGTTTGAAGTAATTCTGTAACATATGTACTTCAAAACAATATATTTAGGCGCGTGAATTTAATCTTAACTAATGATCATGAAACAACGAAATTTTCATCTAATTTCATGAATGTTCTGTGTTTACCATGAGAAGAAAGGCCACTAGGTTCTGTGTGCTCCAGCTCTTTTAATAGCGCATGCGCAATGGGACACATCATGGCTGTGGTTGCCATATTACTTGTCCACATGGAGAGAAACCAAGCAGAAAGCATCAAGCCGATCATCAACCTAGGACAGGGAGTAATGCAAAACAAATTATAACCAAAAGACTGAAATATTTCTACTTTATGCACATATTTTATTAGAATTGTATACAAAATTATGTATACTTTAATACATATTGTGTTAAAGTAAGATATAATTGAAAACCCTCAAACTTTAGTCCTAAGAGTCTAAACAAAAATTGATTCCACTAGATAAGGGTCGGATTAAGGTTAAGCGGGGCTTTAAACTAATTGGCTACCGTCGATCAGCTGTTACTTTAATATGGATTGGAAGGCCTAAAGAAAATCCTAAGACATATGAGGACCTAAGGCTCTAATCTTTTTATCCTTTGGGTTAATCCGGCCATGTGCCTGATAGCAGTAAAACATTGGACTATAACAATGCCGAAGAGGCTTGAATGAAAGCAAAAATAAGCTTTTGTAAAATAAACGTTTATGATTTTACTTTTTAGATGTAATGCCATTATGCATGTGTGTAAATCTTTATACTTCCTTTAAGGAACTAAGCTAACATGAAAATTATCTTCTTTAGGCATAGGTCTCATGAACTACTGGAGAGAAGTTCTGCTCTTTGAATATATGCCACTAATTAATGCATTAATCAACTATATACAGCAGGTATTGCAAATGGCTTCTCATCACAGGAGGCAGTTAACAACCTAATCATCCGACACATGCTTCATAGTACAGAAGAATTTGCAGCGATTCAGGTTGTTCGGTACCAGATTCTGACATCACTGTCTTGGTTCTGACCTTTGTACCACATACGAAACATGATTGTCTATTTGACATTGAATATAGAAACACACAAAATACTGACTGTGAAATAGATCATGGAGCATCAGGGAAGAGAGATGTCCAAACCATTTCTTTCAACTTTCGGGCTGCTGCGCAAATATCGTGTGCAATAAATGGAAAACTAAGCCACTGAAAATCCGGGACAAAAATATAAAACTCCAGACCTTATTCCAATTTCCTACTAGATTAGAACATAGCATACTTATTTCCATTACAACTATAGCAGAGCTGGAATGAATTGGGTGTTCTTTGTATTGGAAACGAGCGTGCATGAATGTCAATAAGTTACGTGTTGACCTCTTGAGACAGACGCCCTAGATCAATTATGTCAATTCGGCACTGTCCAGGGATCTTAGTTTCTTGTCGGCTTTCCAGTCTTCTTAACAAGCATATTCTTTTGTGAGACACAACTCAGCTTCGTCCCCACAGCCGCATATCACTAGCCATAAAAACATGGATGGACTTCAGATGATTGCAATGTTTATTTACGCTTGGACATTAAGTGAACATTCTTTCGCCAGAGTAAGTTAACGTTTTATCAGAAAACTGTTTTATCGGCAACCGTGTTGATAATGAAGAGGATGTTGACGAAAATTATCCTGATTTTGACAACTACATTGACTTAACGAGGGGAGTGATACATTATTTCAGGACGTTCAAATACATACAATATTGTCATAATCTTTAGATAGTGAGATACGACTGTTGACAGCTAGTTTCTACGCGTATAATACAAATCCTCAAGTTACGTTTCTTCAGGGAACGTTTTATGATATGTCATTTTTATTTATTTAAACATAACTTATGTATAAATTGTTGCTGCTTTTGACGTTTTCCTACAGTCTTCATTACATGACGTCACAAGCAAGACATCTCGAAAAATAAACACATTTATACTTTATCATTTCCAAACTAATTCATTTGGCTGGTTGGAAATAAATATTCTCATAATGTGTGTTAATTTATAATGGAAAATACAACTATAAATTTATAATTTACTTTGTGCATCAGTTTTCATAAGTATGCGTTAGACGTTATCGAGTTTTTGAAAAACAAACTAACATTTGACAATTTGTTGTTGTCGTTTAGAACTATCCAAAACGTGTATATCATTTACGCACATAATCGCCCATAATGGTATATAGATCTTCAAAATTCCCAAGAGCTAGGAATTTGCTTAACTGGCCCCATGGGCAAAACAGACTGAATGACTGAAATACCGTTAAAACTGTATTTTGTTGTATACAATACCCCCACAGCTATGAAAAGTACAGACTTGGATCTGCTGAGGCATTCAGTTGGAAATAGAGGATTTCAAATGGGTAACGATTTAATATTGAATTTATGAAACGAGTTGAATAATGTCCAGATTTTGAGAGCCATGGCGAGCAAAAGCTAGACATGATTTAACGAGTTTCATAAATTTAGTATTAAATCATTACCCATTTGAGATTCTTTTTATCTCATAGTAATAGTTCAGTAGAAATTATTTAGATAGAAAGAAGAACGAATAATTTCGTTCATTCTGATAGACGCTGTACCTTTCATTTGTTGTACGTAAAACATAGTCCCAAACAAAGTTGAAATAGTAAAAGTATATGATACATTTTTGCTAACTATAAATCAAAGAATAAGCGTCTATCCAAATCAACAGAACATGTTACAAAAGACAAAACATTTGTCAACACAAAATGTCCAGTGCGTGTGATGTCACATTCTTTGATACGATGTACACTACCGGTTACATTGTTGCGACATTATTGTGAAATGAAGATTACTGGATGCAGAAATACACATATGTACTGTATTGTATTTGTGATCAGATATTTCCAGTATTTGATTTGGAACATTAGATGGTACAGAAGACGTAAAAAAATCTTTTTTTCTGAGTCGGACTTGCATCACATATTTACTGCGTAAATATGCTGGGGTTGGATAAAGTTCTGTCAGTTGGGGATACCTGTTTATGTCTACCGTCTTCTGTGAACAAAGGTGAGTTTATTTACTTCAGTAAGTTCACATTTAAACCAAGCTTGTATATTGAGTGGAGTTCATGCTTAAGATAGACCGCCTCTCCATCCCCATCCCCACCCTCGCTATCATATGAGCAATACCCGTAGTTTTACTTGTTTAGTTATTGTTCTTGTCTTAGCGTTTTTGACATTTTTCATGTTATGATATGATATACATGACATAACAAACCCCTGTGGGGGTAAATTGGCAACACTGAAACAGACGAGATCATTTTCCCAAATTACTTTTCGCGAGTCGAATCAAAAATATTCCATGAAAAACAAAAAATTCCAGTTTAAGAAAGTTTTCCCCACAATTGCAGCCAATCAGTAAAGATAATACTGCACAATAATTTCATGGGCTTATTTGGACCAATCAGAATCACATAAAGTTATATGTTCACATGCTATAATATCAAAAATATTAAACTACACACACTGTAGGCAAAGTGTAACGACTATGTGATAAATCAGGGTCTAAGATGCTCGTTTGATCCATGATTTCAAGCGAACACCATATACCCCGATTTGCTGGCATATTATGCGAATGACTATTTAACTCTAGTCTGGTCGCAGTTGGTTGGGTGTCATGCACGTGTGAATATGGTATGATAACATTATTATCATAATTATTATCACCAACATCAAAGGCCGTGTTCCAACAGCAAGTAGAACTCGGAGGGCTATCCTTCTGTGGATATTCCAATGCTCAACCGCTATAGCCATTATTAATCCGCCCACGAACAACATCGAGGAATCCTTAAAAAGCCAAGCAAAATCAACTATTAAGGAACTGTTTTTCTTAGTTCATATACACAATTTGAATAGCAAACTTTCCTGCATAAAACATGCAAGGTGACATTATTATAGAAGGTTTTATGCAATGTGGCATATGCATCATATTGCAGTCTGAGGACTGTGGTTTTATATTTAAATGTCAAGATTTAAATGCTGCTGAGGTACATGTATTTACAAGAATCGTAGACTGACAGTGCTCTCTCTCCTTCTCTCTCTCTCTCTCTCTCTCTATTGATAAAACATTAATTGCATTGTTGGATTTATTTAACACATGCGATAGGAAAAAACATTTATCCAATACGATAATTTCACAAGAGTTACATGAGATTGTAAGAATAAAATATGACGATCGAGCAGTAAAAGATAATAAAACGCATATAAAATAACACTTGAAGAAACACAAAGTACTATATTTTGATCAATCGATGATGTAATTAAGCATTTTGTTATTTCTTACTGTGTCATCTACTGTTTCTTAATATTCGAAAATCAAAAGTCAGTTTATTATCAGCTTCGTACATTTTATTTCCGTAGCTTAGTTTACTATTATATTTTACACATTAATCATGTAACCAAAGGTTACTTTACTTTATGACCATTTCCACAGAATTATCGAAGAATTTGAAAATACAGACCGTGATGTACGTTTTGGAGGTTTGTGTGCCCGTCATAAGGCCCGTCATGGGGAACAGCATAACCGGAAGGAGGGCTGTCACAGCGATCGGAAAAGCCTCTGTTACCCAGTAAACCGCCATCAGGAGTAGCGTAAAGCCACATTTCGCCTCCTGATTAAAAAGAGAAAAGTCACGATAGAATAACTTTCATCACCATATATTACTATCAAGTAAAAAAGAGTATTCATGTCACGGGCAAAAAATCATAAAGCTTAATTTGTTTGGATGGGGAAAATAACTGTAATCCTTGACGTATCGCAGTGAGCAAAGTTGTTTTTTTATTCGATAGCGGATATCGTGCATAAAGTTTAATACTGTGCTCCAGTGTGTGTGTGTGTGTGTGTGTGTGTGTGTGAGAGAGAGAGAGAGAGAGAGAGAGAGACCTGCTGGTTGACAGGTTAACCGATCGTAACAACATTAAGAGGTTAGTGCTATTACTGGTCGGCATGGTGTCAGGATAATTTAATTGGGTGGGACATGATGATACATGTCTGCGACATAATGCCCCGGTGCTAGACATCACTGCCGACATCATAGCGATATGACAATTTCTTTTAAAGCTAAGTTAAAAATCCAAATCACACACACACACACGCACGCACATACACACTAGCGCGCGCGTCAAGTGTCTTAAACTATGTAACAAGTCAAAGTAAAACCCAACAAGCATTGAAATTTCCAAAATATAATTTATTTCCCTAAAATATCAAATCAAACCAGGTGTAAACATTAAAAATAACTTTCAGGATTTGAATTTCTAGAATGTTATCATAAACTGTACAATCATTTTAAAATAAACTAAATCTGTATCACTAATAGATTGGTATCACGCATTATTGACAGGAACTAATTTCAAATAAAACATGGCATGCTTGACCTTGGCAATCGGCCTTGACTCGTGAATAAAATTATCACACCGTGTTGTATATGTACACTATACATGCGACGTGACATCAGCTTTAAATTGCTTTCTATTGTGTTAGAATTACCAATCATAATACTAATGACATTAGACCAAAGGACTTAAATATATATATATATATATATATATATATATATATATATATATATATATATATATATATATATATATATATATGGCAGTTGTGTTGTCTTATATATTTATTTTGGTGTTCGACGGTACGTAATCTACTGGAAGGCATTGGCGACCAAACATCGGGGCGGAATGCTCTTGCCACCTTCCCCCAGTTATTACCTCACATGTCTGGGCCTACATCCGTAAAATTTAATTGCTGAACACTACATATTTGCCCCGCCCCCTCCTTTATGAAACATTTCAGCGGGTGCCCATGCTGCAACGCTACATAGTGCCGAAGCAATGAATGTAAAATGTCTATTACATCAATGCGTCACAGATGCCGACCCGGCTTATCTGGACAGGATTACAGTAATCATGGAATAATTCACCTAGACGCGTTATTGATGAATATTTTATCTACATTTTCTTATTCGTTGTGATCTTCGTTACAAGCCACGCAGTTCGTAAGGTTGCATAGCTGGTGCCTTGCGAAGACGCACTGTAAGATTCATTACCAATATTACAAAATATTCGATACCTTGAAGACAATCCTCAAAATAGACTGTCATCTATATTTTGAACAATAATTAGTATCACATAAAGGAAAGCAGAAAATTCAAATTCGCATTTTTCCGGTATGGATTTAATTCACATTCGCTATCAGCAGACAATTTTGTTAATTAACCTGCATATTTAATTTCCATTGAACTGCATCTGCATGCATGTGTAATTTCGTTTCTTACTATGTTTTCATTGTATAGTGTATACTGTAGATGACGATACCTTGCTCTAGTTATTAACAGCCATTCAATTTAATTAATTGACAACATGCATCCACACGGTCCAGTTGGCTATTGGAATAGACAATTGTTTCATCACCACTAAAAGTATTTTATTATTTTTATAAAAAGAATACCACATCATTTGACACCGACAAAACTGATCTGAATAATTACGAAGTCAAAACAATCAAGTCAAATCGATTAACACTAAACTCAAATTTCCCGACAATTCTTCACCGGAAAATGACAAAATAACATCGAATTTGAAAATGAAATTTCTGTACTTGATGGTACCTTAAAAATAATACAAAACTTTAATGTTATCAAATTGTCACTCTTTTGCAGAATGTGGCAAGGATATTATGCAGAGAAAATGGTTGTCAGAATATTCGACATGTTTCATGTTTTTGAGTCGAACTGGAACATTTGACTGTTACCGCTACTTTTGTGGAAGTACAAATGCAATGCGATATCAGGAAAGGCTGAAGCTATTATGTTCTGTTGGTTACAAGTTCTTTGTTGGACGTTGCCTGAATTGTTATATGAATGGTTTACTGGTTTTCATTATTCCCTCTTAGAATTTTCTTGAAACAAATTACTCTTGTACTAGGATTTGAAATTGTTGGAAAGTCTTTTGGCATAAATGTTGAGCATCCGATATCATAGGATCCTCTGGTTTAATTTGCTCAGAGCTTTAAAGGGAGGACATGAATATGTTTTCTGGTTGGGGGTGGGGTAGGGGCAAGCTATAAAACTAGAAAGAGTAGAATAGCAGTAACTGGAAAATGGTGACTAGGACAATGAGCTGTTTCCAACACTTGCAAAAACATGCTTTCTGCTGTCACAAAAGTTACATATGGGGTGAAGAAAATATCGCCCCGCCATTGATATTGTTACGTATATTTCATTTGTATTATTGATTGGTTTTTCATAATGATTATATGTTATGCACATTTTATTTTGCACTTGACATTGTCCAAAATCAAATTCACTGTGTATATGACTTGGGACATTGATTTTGTAAACAACATAATGCATGGCTAATATTTCTCTTTGAGAATAGATTACAGATTAGGATCATTATCAATTGGGTGGGTGGGTTTAAACATAATTATCATAATTGGAATTCCCCCATGGAAATTCCCAGTGTACCTGTTGTTTGTTATGTTCATTGTTATATTTTTATAATAATCCTAATTTTGCTGACAACTTAAAATGTTCTAGAAATGAACTTGTGACCCTCATCCTGGTTCTATTTTTGCGTCTTAGTTTTTTTTTATATAATGTTGTTTACTTACGAAATTATTTATTCTTGCCTTAATATAATTAAAGCAGAATCAGTCTTGTTGTTGTATTCAGATTTTCATTTGGGTGGAGTTTTTGATTCATATTAATATTAACTGGAAATACAAAGTGCTGAGTACTGCTTATCAACAATATTCTTGGACTAAAACATTCATTTGGAATTATTGTGAATTCAGACAAGAATATTTTTTGATTATATTACTTAGATAAAAATATTTTTAGCACATCGCCACAATCCAGGCTACTGGCACATTGGCAAATGGAATAAATTTGGGATACCACTTAAATACAATTGGACCTTTATACATTTGTACTTTTGATACAACGTTTATGGTAAATTGGAGTTCAATTTTAAATTTCCACTTTGTATTCTAGGAAAAAATAATTATTTGTTGAATTTTACAAAACATTTTGATTTTTGTTCTATCTTGTTACTTAGACCATTGAGTCGTAACAATATGACTAATCATTCTAAACTTTAATAGTCATTATTAGTGATGATAACTCAGACGATGGTGACACTAACATAAACCATCATGCTGAGACTAAACACTGCCTGTTATCGTTGGTTGTTGTTTACCAGTGACAGATAACGATTGAAAGGCATATACTTATGTAGTCTTTTACGCAGTCACCCCCGTCATATCTAAATCAGAAGGCAGGTGAAATTTACATTTGGAATGGGGTAGGGGTCTGGGGTGCGTATTAGCGGTACGCATCTGCTCCCCAGCTCCAAACCCTATCACCTACAAAAAAATCACCCTGAAAATCAGTTGGCTTTGTATAGCCTAGAGAATAATCATTTTATTTTATTTTATTCATTTATTTTTTATTTTATTGTGGAGTGGACTATGATGAAGGTGGAGTTGACTGAGATTGCACTTCAATATTTATCCGGGGATAGACACAAAGTCAATTCATCTTATTAGCATAAGCGTTTCTTTCAAAATCAAAATCTGATGCTTGCATTCCCATGCCGTTTGCATAGATATGAGATTTTAAACAGGAGATGCACACACGTATACTTTATTAGACTTGTTTGAAAAGGATAGCATTGATAGACATCTAACTTTTTTAAGCATCCATAGCTTGTTTAAAAAATAAGTTTTAGTGTACCCGTCAATATGCTGGACTTGACGTAGTTATGCAGAAGATTTCATTTAATTTTAATGTCCACTACAGCAAAAAAAAAAAAAAAAAAAAAGGGCGTCAAGTGTAATTTTAACCAAACCCAAGTAAACTCGAAGTGACAGTACTTTTATGGATTGCAGTATAATGTTATGTTATGTTATATTAATGTGTCTGTCAACAGCAGCTTTATAGAACCGGTTCAATAAGACATCCGGTTTACTGGAAACTTTTCCTGTCTTGTTTTCAAATTCTAAACTCAATAACTTTCCGTCAGTTCGAAAGAAAGTTCAGAATATTAGAGAAATAAATGTTTTCACCGTTATTCACGACTCTAAAACTATAAACCAGTCAAGTTTCTACACCGATTGTTGAAGTTAGATCTATAATTATACATGCCGACTAAATGGCCTTTTGAAGTGAGGCATCATCAAACGTTTTTCTTGGTTAATTACATGTATTCCATCGATGAAAAAGGTATGAATAAGTATTACCATCCAAGCTTTTCTTGACTGGATATGCTCAGTATTTTGTGACCATTAACAAATTACCTATAAAACCTCAAGCTACGGAGTCAGTTAATTTCAAAGCATTCCTATATAAACAATCACAGTGAGAATGACATGTATTTAGCGTATTTATATTAAGGCATAATAATATACTCTTACGTGGAGAGGAAAGAAAATTATGTTTCATGTATCGTGTTCAAATGATGAAAATGTCATCAACTTACCGGTGTTCCGATAATTAACAAAGGCAGCAACAGTAATGGAGTTATAACAATGATCAGAATGTTCCTCAGTACCCAAATCCTTGTTCTCAAGTTCATTTTCTTTCAATACTGCAACCTGGTAGATTCGATTTGCAGGAAATTCAACCTTAGCTTTTATTACCTGAGGCGAATCTAGATGGTGACCATTGCAATTAAAGTAAAACTCAACATTAAATGTGGCACGGAATGATTCTAGGGTTGAAGAGGTTAGTATGTGAAGAAACCTGAGTTGTTCTGCTATCAGTATATCATTAACAGTATATAGTACCGCGTATATTTATAATCTATTCAAATTCGTGGAACATCTGGGCATGTGTTTTTCATTTAGCCTACCGATGCTGATTTAATAAGAGCTGGAATGGCTGTATGAGAGGCTTTGTGCATTCCTGTTGAAAAGCTAAAGATAACATCTCACTGGAAGTCGAGGTGAGGGGTTTATTGAGATGAAGTCCTTCGTACAAGTCAGAAGCGTACAGAAGCCAGAAGCATATAGGAGGCCGCAAACTTGGCATATCGTCTTACACCTTGCCAAATGGTTTAAACGTTTTAAGGATCAATTCTTCGAACGCCAGCTATTTTCGTTACAAATTGTTTCCTCTGTATAGTTATAAGTGCTTGATTGGAGAAATGCCAAATGCAATGTTATATATCGTGTTTACCACCTGAATGGTTTGTAACACGGATATTTAGTGTCAGAATTGTTTTCTACTATTTGAATATAATTAGGTGGAATCTACTCTCTTTCCCATTAGTGTTACTTCTTATGTTTATTGTCTGTACGTACGTACATACCAGTTTATGTGTATGTTTGACTATAGATCTATCTGTACGTAACGTACATATAACCCATCTGTCTGTCTATATGTATGTATATCTGTCCGTACATACATACCTGTCTGTCTGTATGTTTAACTGTATATCTGTCTGTACGAGGCAGCATACATAGTGAACCTTCATTGGATAATTTAGTTTTTATTTCCAACATACTTACACAATTTTCTTTAACAATATTTAATGTTGGACTATATATATATATATATATATATATATATATATATATATATATATATATATATATATATATACATAATAAAAATAAACCCAGTATCAAAAAGTTCAATACTACACATTACAATATGGATTTAAAATGAAATACCCCACGAAGAAAACGAAACTATTTTGACCACTTAAAGCACTGTGTTAAAAATCATATTATATCTATTCTTCTTCTGTTCATCTCAAAGCTCAATCTATAAAGATACATGATTGTTGTGTCAGGATGACATTTTTGATTGTGTATGTCAGGATGAGACTTATGACTGTCTATGTCAGGATCAGACTTATGATTGTGTGTGTCAGGATGAGACTTATGACTGTCTATATCAGGATCAGACTTATGATTGTGTATGTCAGGATGAGACTTATGACTGTCTATGTCAGGATCTGACTTATGATTGTGTATCTCAGAATAAGACTTACGCTTGTCAATGGTAGGATGAGATTAATATTGTCTATGATAATGAGAAAAATTATGCTATTTGATGTTGATCTCAGACTTACATAACAACATTTATTTACATTATTTATAAATTTAATAATTTAATTCTTAAACAGTTTTACTGAATTTCATTGTAATATTAAATGTGGAAAAACCATATTTATTCCATGTGAATTAACTTTCAAGAATTTAACAATTTATTAATCAGCTTCCATCATATATATATATATATATATATATATATATATATATATATATATATATATATATATATATATATATATATATATATATAATTTTTGTCTTGAGTAATTACCAAGATAACAGTCAGATTAGTCAGTCACGTATTGAATTCAGCTAAGGGATACCGACCAACAACAAAGAGTGGACATGTCAAGAAGACTGATTTGAAATAATGGGTCGAAGATACTGATTTTCTTATATGGTCTATATGATATTAACGTAATGCCACCTTGACAGGGTGAATACGACATGATATATAGTAGTCGTAGTGTAATAACACTAAAACACCTGTATATATTAGACATGAATGTAAGTCGTCTATCAACTTTAAAAAAAGTATTGCTGTCGTGGATGCTCTGGAAGATGCTTTTGGATGTCGAAATAATGTGGCATATATTGAATGCCTTCAGACCTTCAGACAGAAAATAGCAGAGAAATCATCGGTTCATTGACGGATCATACATTTGATTGGAACTAAGCGTGTTGGAGCAGAATATGTCTTAAAGGAGAAGTTGTGTGCAAGTTTGTTTTAAAATGTGTTTTTGTATGTGTTCATGTAGTTCAGGTCAATCAGTATTATTGTACGTCACTATATAGTTGTAAAATATAGACAGGTTTATCTGGCATATAGCCAATTTTCATGGGCGCTGCCATTCTATGTCACGTGATACATTTGCCATTACACTACTGCGAATTCGTCTGTCGCAGTGTCAGTTGCTTTATGTTAACATTTAGTGTTTGACGATTGTACATGTATTGATGTTTTTTTGTGTGATGGATATAAAAGCAAAGTATAAAACAGGTAGTGGAACTTCCTGTGCAGTCAGTGGAACAACTCAAGAAAAATAAATATAGAAAGAATCCTTATGTGAAACACACAAATAAATCCACAGTTAATGTTCGTGTTTACTTCATCATCTTCTTGTAATAAAATTCATGAAGGCGCAATATCTGAATTTTCACAAAGTGATAAAGTGATCGTCATACTGAACATAAACAAACTAGTGGTCATCTTCATCATGCCAAATAAAAAAAAATCACTTTCTCAACCCCGCACAAAACATAGTTAATTGAACTTGTAAATAAGATCCTCTGCCTTCTTTAAGTTTTAATGTATTTCCATTTTCACTCTTTACACCATATTTACAACTAGCAAAAGGATGCTTTAACACTGTCCATTTAGGATCTGGAAATGGACTTTTAAGATCTAGAAGAGTAATTCAATTTAAAATCGCATTAGGACTAGCACAAAACCATTTATCCTCCAGTGACACGTACAATATACGGTCACTTACAGTATATCCATTTAAATTTAAAAATTGTTTTGCTTTAAACTCACTGTCCTGTCCATGTTTTGTGATGTGATGTGATGTGATTTTGATTTTTAACGTAGCTTTAACAATTTTTCAGTCATATCGCTACGATGTCTGCAATGTGGCAGTTTATAGTGATGTCTAGCACTGGGGCATCATGCCGCAGACATGTAGCATGATGTCCCACCCAGTCACATTATCCTGACACCAGGCCGACCAGTCCTAACACTAACCTCTTAATGCTGAACGCCAAGCGAGGCAGCTGTTAGTACCATTTTTTAAGTCTCTGGTATGACTCGGCCGGGGATCGAACTCCATGTTTTGTAAATTTGCTGTCAATAAATTTTTAATGTACATGATCCCTTAAGAAACTGATTGTCACATTTGCTAAGTCCCATCTATAGAGTCATGTATAAGCTATAATCTACCTGGCTTGGGAATATTACCGCGGCTTGGTGTTTGATCTCTAAAGATTGCCGCGGGGTTAGTGTTGAACTCTTAAGCATGGTTACCATGACCAGCCAGAGACTGGAAACTGCAGTTGATGAAGGTGGTTCACGGTTCGAGCGGTGCTTATACGGGAGGAAGTTCATACTGGAGACCGACCACCAACCCTCGCGTATCTCGCGCAGGCGAAAGTGTCCAATGGACACTTGATACGATGGTCGCTGTTCTTACAGCAGTACCAGATACAGATCAGATATGTGAAAGAAACCGAGAACTTAGGCGCCGATTCATAAGCAGGAGCGCTGAAATGGCATAGATCGCTCAGTATATAACCGTATGTTGTGTGTATATTCATGTCCGTAGTCAGCGTGTAGCGTCGTTATGATTTTGTTTCATTTGATGCGTGTAGTAACGCACATTTGCATTTAGAGCAATCTTTGGGGAATAAAATCCCGATTTTATTATCAAGCCTGAGGGGTGGGTGTCACCTTTGCTAAGTCTCATATATAGAGTCATCTATAATCATTAATCTACGGATCTTGGGAATATTACCACGGTCTTGTGTTTGATCTCTAAACGTTTCCGCGGGTTTAGTGTTGAAATTGTACGCAATGTTACCATGACCAGCCAGAGAACGGAAACTTCAGTTGGCGAAGGCGACCGGTCTCATCACTTAACACAGGCTTACTATTATCATACTTATATGTTAAAAGTTTGTTCAAGGATTAAAAGGAAGTCCACGGGGTGAACGGGGCGTTTTCTTATCCGTCCCAACGTTGACAGACAGTGAGAGGGCCATTGTCCATTAAGTTTGATTGGATCGGTCCACAGCGATATCCAATCAAAAATTGAGATAGAGGGCTTGATTATAATTCAGACTTGAATGATACCTTCCGAACTCGTAAGATTAATTCAGTATTTGCCTGAAAGGATTGCAGATCAATAGGGTTTACTCCGAGAAGAATCCACTCGTAATCTGGCGGCAGAACTTAGAAGCTTTTTAGGGGACAGAACTTCCATTTCCATTGGGTCCCAGGACTTAAAGAGCTGGAGACTGAATTGAGACTGTAGCCGAGACAGTCGAAGTCGACAAGAGTTTAGTCGTGGGGGAGAAAGTGGAGGAGGAGGAGAAGAAGTCTAGATAAAGTCGAGGAGGAGGAGGAGAAAGAATTCGGAAAAATGTCGAGGAGGAAGAGGAGAAGGAAGTGAGATAAATAATAGAGATAAAGGATACAACAGACGAGTAGAAATACAAGGATAGGTGGAAATCAATCAAGTGATGCAATAGGCTTATTAAAGTGTCGTGTGGAATGAGTGTAATTGGAAATTTGAGTTATTTGATTATTGAATTATTATTAAATTGTTATTCATTTCAAACTTTTTTTTTATAATTAACCATCTAACCGTCGGCATTGCTGACTGCAGGCTCAGAGCTTTACATCTATCTTTCACTAAATTTAACTCCAACAAAATAGAGCCTGGGTGGGACTTCTATAATAGCTTAAATAAAATATCGGAAGCACCCGACCCCAACCATATACATCACCACACTGATGCAATCAGCTGTCTCTTCAATGGGTACTTTGTGTTCACTGCTAGCTGTAAATCTCAATTTTCGAGAGTCTCTCCACAAAGGACATTTAAACTGAGTGACAGGTTCATTTTGAAGTTTATTACTATGATCTGCATCCAGGCGGATGTTAAACCTCTCCCACAAAAAGATAAGCCTTCATAACTGTTTTGATCAGGAAGTGATATATCACCTGTACAGTTCGAAGGTTCACTTGCGAAACGTTTGCTCATTGTTGTTCCTTTAATTCGAAGTAAAGCTTTAAGTGGTGAATTGTCAGCAGCAGTTTTAAACTCTGCCTTTGTCAGATAAAATGGAAACATGCACTAATTCTCTTTCATCTTTAATGGGGCGTCACGAAATTTGGTATTTTTAATTTTAATATTTGCACTGTGTTCTCTTCGTACCTCTGCTCCACTAGCTGTCTTACCAGTGCAACTGACCCGAGTAAGATTATTTCTCACAGCATGTTCAATTTTCCACAACAAATCAGCGACATGACTGTACGAGCGTCCTTTCTCTGGTATACATGTACACCACCCATTCTCAACAACCCTCTCCAAGGTGCAAACAACATCAGCTTTCTTTACTTTATTTAATGATCGTGATGAGCGTATTTCTCCATTCATGGTAATTTTATTCTCCAAGATCGATGTATTGTGCAAAATAGTATCCACATTTTCGCTCTGGAAGTAGTTATAACTTTGTAAGCTTTTGAAGTTCTTCATTTCTTTTCCATCTACTGCTTTCGATGAGATTAATCAGTCGTAAATGTCACCGTACATGACATGTGGCCACTCTATCATGTCGTCAGTCCTTTCATTTATATTGCAAAATACATCAGGCATTAAACATCATGCTACTGACATTTTCAAGTTTCAGTTTGTTTACGGTGCTTCGCAATAATGTAATGGCAGAAGCAGTAGTGTTCCAAGCGGACTCAATCGATTCAAAGGGTGATTATTGATGTGTGATGTGATGTGATTTTGATTTTTTACGTAGCTTTAACAATTTTTCAGTTATATCGCTACGATGTCTGCAATGTGGCAGTTTATAGTGATGTCTAGCATTGGGGCATCATGCCGCAGACATGTAGCATGATGTCCCACCCAGTCACATTATCCTGACACCAGGCCGACTAGTCCTAACACTAACCTCTTAAAGCTGAACGCCAAGCGAGGCAGCTGTTAGTACCATTTTTGTAAGTCTATGGTATGACTCGGTCGGGGATCGAACCCACGACCTCCCGCATCCGAGGCGGAGCGGTGGTGATTATTGAACAAATCTGTCTATATTTCTTGACTACGTTGTTGTTGTCGGGTTTAACGCCATTTTCCAGCACAAGATAAGTCAAACATGGCGGCCAGCATAACTGGCGGAGGAAGAACCTTGGAAAACACCCGGAAGAACTACCGACCCACGAAAAACAACTGGCAAAATTTCTCACGTACCCACGTTAGCCGACAGTGAGACTCGAACCCACGCAGACAGGGGTGAGATGGCAGTGATTCGGAACGGTGAGCGCCTTAGACCACTCTGCCACTCAGGGTTATTTAAAAAATTTGTTGTTATTTTGCCTGCGAAACATAAATGATACATATTGTATCACTTTTCCAATTTGATATTATTGGCAGTCGCGGCGGATTAGGTGTGCTAGGTTTTCCTGAAACTGTATGATGATGAGAGACATAACTTTATGGGGGTGTAGTCATCTCGAGGAATACTTCTCACTACAAGAAAATGCACATCATGTTTACCTGCTTTTCACGTACAAATGACTAGGTTAAGGTTTTTGTAATTTTGCTGTTTCTTTGGTAACATTGCATTTACGACCATTAATCTCGATAGGTATATTAACCTCGCAGTGGTACTACATCCATGTAAGAAATTTAGAACTAGGAATAGCAACAAATGGTTAATGGTTAATTATAAATTGCTCCCTGTGGAAAAGCTGGTATCTAAAGAAATTAATGCAGTTTATTTACACACACACACACACAAGCGCGCGCGCGCGTTCATGACTAACCTTCAAAACATAGGTAATCCCTCTAAACCAGTATCACCATATGTGAGTGCGTGTATGTATATATGTATGTGCTATTATCTGGCACCGTGATATAAAAATGTGGATAAAATGGATTTTGCACTGATAAAAAAGGAACCATATCTTTGTGCCAGCAACCTATTTTTGGGGTCTGAAGTTGTTTATAGTTATGAGACTGAAAAGGGAAACCTGTTGTGGCAGATCCATGAGACCTAAATGAAACAGTGGCTTTGAGGAGTGAAACCTTTGATGAAAGATCCATGAGACCTAAATGAAACAGTGGCTTTGAGGAGTGAAACCTGGTGTGGATCCATGAGACCTAAATGAAACAGTGGCTTTGAGGAGTGAAACCTGCTGTGGATTCATGAGACCTAAATGAAACAGTGGCTTTGAGGAGTGAAACCTGCTGTGGATCCATGAGACCTAAATGAAACAGTGGCTTTGAGGAGTGAAACCTGGTGTGGATCCATGAGACCTAAATGAAACAGTGGCTTTGAGGAGTGAAACCTTTGATGAAAGATCCATGAGACCTAAATGAAACAGTGGCTTTGAGGAGTGAAACCTGGTGTGGATCCATGAGACCTAAATGAAACAGTGGCTTTGAGGAGTGAAACCTTTGATGAAAGATCCATGATACCTGAATGTTGTAGTAGCTTAGTGTGAAACCTTTTGTGGAAGATCCTTGAGACCTCAGTGTAGCAGTAGTTTAGAGGAGTTCCAATTGTACAGTTAATGATCATTACAAGATTATACAGTGGAAACTCTCGAGTCTGCGGCTTTCATAATATACCCTACTTACACATTTAATGGTCATTACAAGCTGTCACAGTGGAAAATCTCGAGTCTGCCGCTTTTATAAAATACCCTACTTGTACAGTGAATGGATCATTACAAGCTGGTTTAGCGAGAAAATCCACAGCCTGCGGCTTCCAGCAATATACCCAGCTGGTACAATTAATGGTCTTTACAAGCCAATACAGTGGAATAACATGAATCAAGATCACTGACCTTGAACTCAGTTAAATCACACGATGCCGATCATCAAACTCGGATTAAAAAATGGAGACACCTTCTCAAGATCCATTCGCTTTTGTTGAAGGTATTCTGTTCAAACGCTTACTTCATTTTAAAACTCTAAATAGTGACCAGTGACCTTGGAACGTTTATTAAATATGCCTGAGATATTTATGAAACATTCCAAGAAGATACATTTAATCAATTCCTATTCGAGTTACTGAGGTCACAATTCTAATTCAGACTTGTTCAAGTCGCGATCTTACTGAGCTCAAGGTCACACCATACTGATAGTCAAAAATATTTAAATTGTCATTGAAAATGCATCAACACTACCCATACACATATCCATACTTATTACATTTGACAATGTATCTGTTATGCAATATCTCATTTTCTTACTTGTCTGACATTGATGTCAATGTCGAAGAGGGTTGATTATCCAGCTTGATCAAGCTATTGTCGAGGTTTTCTGTTATTTCTTTAAATTGGTGTTCAGAAGGAGGAGCAACAGATACATGACCGACCCCAGATGCCAAACAACAAGACCGATAAGGCCTAATTACCAGGAGAGCTAATTATGACCCTTTGCTTTTTGAAATAATGTTTCATTACCAGTTGTGACTGCTTTCGGCATATTACACCCAATTTAATATTAAATGTTATATGCTATTTTTCTTTAACAATCTGTTGGAATCAAATACTAATTGCAACATTAGTCAACTCATAGTCTGGTGTACTGCACTTAGCAGGCAGCTGTCGAAATATACAACCCGTATAAAATCTCATTCAAACTAATAAAAATGGTGCCTACTTTACAAAATTTAAATCTGGATTATCCAATTTGAAATTAAGTCTGCAATATTGCAAATTATTTTTTAAGTACCTTATACCTACCTTTCTAAAACAGAGTCTCTTTGAGGGGCTGATTTTCTCCAGAAAATGTCTTTTGTACACAAAAATGTTTGCACTCCGGTTAAAGGAGGAATTTGCTAGTTAGTGCCAGTTTATTTTATTCTAATGCCGCTTTACTACCTTTTGAACACTTTTAATAAATTATACAGGATCAAGTCTTTTCTTTGCTTGGTTTTCTGTAGAAAGGCCACACTTTCAGACGGAATTCGGGCATTCATTGGCATTTTGGGCATATGGTTTAGGGCGAAATACTAAGACATATGAACTGTGTATCTCAACTTCCATGCATTGTTTCAATATACCAGGTTATACTGCTTCAAACATTTGACAGAATCTGGAATACTTGAATGTTCATTTTTCCTACACTGTTGTCAATGATTCCAGCTTAGCGTCAAGTTCAGCTGCAGTCATTCTATCAACAAGTCCTCTCATTTTTAGTTCTTCTGGTCACAGACCAGAAGAGCTTGTGAGATGATCTGTTGACCGTCCGTCGTCTGTGGTCCGATAATCGTCCGTTCGTTAGTAAACCTTTGTTATTCTATTAAACTACTTGGAGAATTGCCTTAAAACTGTGCACACAGATTCATCCCCTGGTCTAGTTGTTCGTAAATGAAATGGTGCTGTTAGCACACCCAATATGGCCGTCACGGCAGCCATCTTGAAACTCTTGTTACCGTTGCTCCTCCTTAATTGATCGTCATATCAAAATCGGATTTTCACTTAAAGACTTCTCATGTTTTCTGATTGGTCCCTCATGAAAATGGTGCCGATGTGAGATCCATTATGGCCGCAAAGATAACAATCTTAAGACAATCTTGTTATCGCAGCTCAACCTAAATATAATTTTATATTGAACTGGGATTTTCACTAGAAGACGTCTTATGATGTCCAGTTGATCTTAAATAAAAATGGTACCGATCATTTAAAGTCTCATTGTTGTCGGTGATAACAAATATATAGTGCCGTTGTACAGAATGTCAGATATCGTTGCTCCTCCTTAATTGATCGTCATATCAAAATTGGATTTTCACTAAAAGACTTCTCATGTTGTCTGATTGGTCCCTCATGAAAATGGTGCCGATGCGAGATCCATTATGGCCGCAAAGATAACAATCTTAAGACAGTCTTGTTATCGCAGCTCAACCTAAACAGAATTTTATATTGAACTGGGATTTTCACTAGAAGACGTCTTATGATGTCCAGTTGATCTTAAATAAAAATGGTACCGATCATTTAAAGTCTCATTGTTGTCGGTGAAAACAAATATATAGTGCCGTTGTACAGAATGTCAGCAGTATATCCATAATCATAATGTATTAAACATCAAATTTTAAATGGTTAAGTATGTGGATATTTTACTGATTTTCTACTGGAAGAGTGTTTTTTTTCGGATGTTTGCTTTGTGGGTTAAATCAGGTCTGCTCTGACAAGAATGTCTCATGTATTTTTATGTTCAAAGGTAACTGGCTTTTGTAGGATGCATCGTCTTGAGAGTTTCGAAGGATTTACGTGTCGGTCAGTTTTGATAAATGATGCGAACTACTTGATGGCAATCTGGATGGAATGTGAAGAAATATAGTCGTTCAAGATGTATTGTTTTTTATTTAAACATATCATCTTTATTTATAAGACCTTAATATTGCCTCTGCAATACCAGCATTATTTCTCAAGTGAGCTTCTTTCGATCTAAGTTCACGTGTCAGAGGCAATCCTGCTAACTCTCAGTGGAAATATACTGTATGTTCGGAATGCAGTTGATCGGGTGGCAACCGGATGGGAAGAAATATTGGTTCTTTGATTCCTTTACAGTTGACGTCTGTATGGAGCTTGCTCTCTACAATTTTTGTTTTTGTGTCAAAAATATGTGACTTGAGTTTGGAAATTTAACGTTCATAAATTGTGGAACTCGTTGACTAGTGTTGAATTAAGCAAACCTGTTTTGTGGTTTCTTCATTCCTTTTCCTTTCGACATTTAATTTTGATTTCATTCCATTAAGATGTTAGCATTAAAACTGGCCCCTGCCCCCTTAAGGAAAACTAATAATTTTTATTGGTGCAGTCAGCCACATCTATTATACTTTTCTGTTTCTTTGTGTATATTTACATAATTTTTATGCGTTAGCTTCATTATATTTCCTTCCTGACCACTCCGGTGGCCTAGTGGTTAATGCGTCCGCCTCGGAACCGGGAGGTCGTGGGTTCGAACCCCGGCCGAGTCATACCAATGACTTACAAAAATGGTACTAACAGCTGCCTAGCTAGGCGCTCAGCTTTAAGAGGTTAGTGTTAGGACTGGTCGGCCTGGTGTCAGGATAACGTGACTAGGTGGGGCATCATGCTACATGTCTGCAGCATGATGCTCCAGTGCTAGACATCACTATAAACTGCCACAGTGCAGACATCGTAGCGACTGAAAAATTGTTAAAGCTACGTTAAAAATCCTAATCACCCCACCCCCCACCACCCCACACATATATTTCCTTCCCTTTTCCAGGTAACACTTAGTGTTGTATGTAATCCTCTTTGGAGAGGGAGGTAACTGTGTTTTGTACCTGAATGTGAGAACTGTTTTCATCATGACAAAGTAGCTTATTTTGGACCTAACTTACTAAATATGGGAACAAAATGGTGACCATAATATATTGTCTTACTCTATCTGTAGTTGTCAAGGTTTATACCCTCATGTTTATGAATATTATTCACATTTCAATACAGACACACAGAAACTATTGCATAACGTCAAAATGCATTCTTAAAAGTAATTTAACTCCACAGGAGCAAATAGATTTCAGAGAAATCATACATACACATACTGTTGTGAATGTTGAATGTCACCAGTGGCAAGGGTTAGAAATAATGATACTTATGGCATATTGCTTGCTATATTTTGGTGAGAAGAATGAAAGTTTTAGCACACGGGCATAGTTTCTACCTTCATGACCCGACTAAAGTTCACATAAGAGATTCATATCTTACACTTGGGTGATAATAAGAAATGTTTCAGTGTTATGCATATATTTTGAAATTTCTAGATTCAGTTAACAAAGGAGGAAAAGCTTAAAATTAAGTGGCAGTTTCATGCATTTGACAATACACATACAGTTTATCCTCTGAAATTCTTATGTTTTCACTGAATACTAAAAATACATCAACGTCACTTGTTTCTTTTCTTCCTGCAGATCTCAGTTTATATGGTAAAATATTAGGATTAATCGGTTAGTCAAGCTGAAAGAAACAATAGCTTGAATCTCATCAAGATACTCATTCTGATCCAAGTGCACAATAGAGTGACTTTAACGGACAGATTTAGCTTCCGCAGAAGTTGTTTTATTGTACGTGTTTATTAAAGCCAAGCAGGTGAAATGCATTTTACCTTGAACTGAATTTTCCACTGTAAATATGTGTTATATACCTTATCTTATTATTTACTAGGATTTCGTAAGCTCTAGAAATCATTAAAGTCAGTTGTAAGTGAAATGGTGTCTGAGAAGAAATTTCTGTGTTAAATTGTATTGAGTAATTGTATATATATATATGGTCAGTTTCAGTGGCTATATAATAATGAATTTATTTGATATGTCACTTTGTAAGTTTAACAGGGTCCCACACATCAGTATATCAATATTCCATCATGGTCTAATGTTAACTGATTAAACTTTGATCTCTCAAGATTAGCTAGACTTGTTGTGATTACCCCCCCCCAAAAAAAATAAAAAACCCACCCACCCACACAACATAATTGCTGCTATTATCATCTCCGGAATGATAATGAAAGTTAGGAACTGCTTGTTTTATATCACTCTAAAAGTAATTCTAAAGCACATTAGTTACTTAAATGTGTGATTTCGTTAAGTTTGCTAGAAGAGTTATAGAAACTTTTCACTTCTGTTGCTGACAACTAATATAGCATTTCTGTCGTTCTCTTAGAATTTATAACTTCCAACTCTCTTCTTGACATTCCTGAATCATTGTAAAGGAATTTTGATTCTGTCCTGATGCTGTGGTGGTAAACAAAGACCAAAAACACTGTAGGTTGCAAACAATGTGAAATTTTTTCAAGAAATGCAGTCAGTCATAACTGACAATGTAAATAATGCAGTGTTTTTTTGTCGCAAATTAGTCACTTTTCTAAAAGCGTGATACCATTTTTAGTTTTGCGCACAAAAAGTTTTCCTTTATACCATTTTCCTAGATAATGTCTAAGTATGTGATATGTACACAACTTTTGACATAAACTATTTACAGCCAAATTTTAAAGATGGCAGGTCCAGTTTCCATACATTTGACCAGAATGTGTGTGACTGGTTTCAGCTCATTTTGTTTGTTTGCTTCTTTTGGTGACTTTGATGTAACCTGTATCTCCCTATCGTGCGGAATATTGGATTGCAGGGAGGACATGCGTAGTGCAACAAGCACTGAGGGGGCAGGGGCCAATTTTTATATACAAATTTAATGACACAATCAGCGACCTAGTATAAAAAATCATAAAAATCAAATACACAAGTGAGGTCAAAAAGGTCCATATTATTGGATATCTATATTAAAACAAAGCATAAGAATATTATCCTCTTGACTACATAAGTCAATGGCAGTTCATAGCAGAAGTTTATGCAAACCATCCCCAAAGTTCTACCTGCACTGTTCATGTCCGAAGGTCATTTTTGACATCATGTGATGCTCACAGTGCAAACACAAGCCTTTTTCCAAGATGAAACTTCTGCAAAACAGTGTGTACCTAACAGGGTGATGCAACTGAAAATAGTTGTCATCCAAGCCATTTTTTTTAGAAACGCAATTTGATAGGATGAACAATCTGGCTGCCCTTGAATTTTTAGGGGCAAGGTATTCCTTGCTTGTCTGATCTATGTATCCCTCGTTGAACATTTCGTCATAACATTTTTAACGATTTCAAGTGTGTGTGTGTGATTTGGATTTGTAATGTAGCTTAAACAATGTTTCAGTCATATCGCTACGATGTCTGCAGTGTGGCAATTTATAGTGATGTCTAGCACTGGGGCACTGGGGCATAATGCCACAGACATGTAGCATGATGTCCCACACATTTACATTATCCTGACACCAGCCCGACCAGTCCTAACGCTAACCTTTTAATGCTAAGCGCCTAGCGAGGCATCTGTTAGTACCATTTGTCTTTGTATGACTCTGCCGGGGTTCGAACCAGCGACCTTCCGCATCTGAGGCGGATACTAGCCACCTGAGCGGTCATTTCAAGTGTTGGATCTTGGTTTAGTTGCGAGTAGAACTTAGCGTCGCTCAATAGTTTATTGGCTTAGTATATGTAATCTTTCCTGTCGGTTACAGAAACAGCAGAACTATGGTATCCGGTCTGGGGTTTGAGTGAATTTAGAGTCTTTTCGGTGGCATCAGAACACTTATTTCGAAATAGTTACGTTTATCGCCCTTATAAACCTTTTGGGACTTAATGGAAAAATGTATCTTGAGTCTCGTTCTGTGGCTCAATTTTTCGGTTCTGTTTTAAAATCTCGCATCTGTGCGCAGAAAGAAACATACCTCAAGAGATTAAATTTCCATTGCTTCTGTTAGTGAGAGGTTCACTACAGTGTGGGGGCCAATCATACATAATTTTTTCATTTTGACGTATTCACTAATCTTTGATCAATCGACCATAACTTATAGAGAGTTAAACATAATAATTTTAGTCCACACGTAAATGTAATATTTTGGGGTATATATTTCATGAATCATGTAATGTTATGTCTGATATTTTATTTATACTTTTATTTTTGTGTTTTAATCCTTGTGTTTAGCTTTTGTGTCTTTTGTGAGCATTTGCCTTCGACAGAAGTATTGGTTTATGTATTAATGCTAGTATACTCGTGTTATGGTAGAAGTAGCGGACAGACGGATAGAGAGATGAAAAGGAGACATACAGATTAAGTTGCTATTATGAAATGATTATAATGACACACGTTTATATAATAGATTGTTGGACATGTGTGATCCAGTGTCAATTCAGTTATAATCAGGGCATTTACTTTCATGTTGACTTTATTTTAATGTCAAAGCTATTACCACCAAAATCACTCTTGGGAACTTTATATCTCATGTCAGTCAGATGATATCGTGTTAATTTGATCTCCAGTTCAAATACGTTCCTTATGCTTGCTCTATCTGCGTTGTAGAACTACTGAAGTCCCAATAATGATTTTTACAGCTGTGTTGCCATTATGTGTTGTTAAAAGAACCTAGCAACATATGTAGACAATCACTGCAGAATCTCATCTACCGTTCTCAGTTGTAAAGCACAATGCTTAGTAAAATTAAAAGATAATCAATAACAGCTAATTTTATAAAAGTGCTATATATTAAGTAGTTTCTCAATTAATATACACTAGTAACTAATCCCCCCCCCCCACAATAGTTTGAAAAAAGAACTCCAAATCTTGTAATGTGTTTTTCTATACTTTATTTTTCCCGGATAATAATAATGTAACAGAGAAACATTTGCAGATATTAATTTAAGTATATCAATTTAAATTGATGTATGCAATTTGGCACCGAGTTAAATTCGTGGAATATTTAAGAGTGGATGTATCGGAATGCATCTGGTAGGGATTATTAATGAGGTTCCGTTAGGTACTTATCTCAGGCGAAACTGGACAAAGGGTGAAGATTGGGTTTTGTTTATTGAAATGCCAAGAGTTGAAATGATGCAGAAACAGTATTTGTACTTTGTTAAAATAATTGTGTATGGATGCAAATTTCTGTCGATCTATAACGAGCACATTAATTTCGTCCAAAGAACAGTTAATTATATTTATGGGGACAAGTGCTTGTTAAATAGCTATAATTCAATGATTTCTAATGTCAGTGTCGGGAGAGGAAGTGAGTCTTAATTAAGCCTTCCTTTACATAACCGTTAGACGATTGCAAAAGGGACGGTTAACTTCGGTTTTATATCGGAACTGTTAGATTTGAAATTTTCCAGCTCGCTTGTATGGAAGTCTATAAGTCATGCTGACCGCAATTTTATAAAGTTATAAAAGGCGGTAAATATATTTAATCCTGATTGGTTACACTAAATAAGGGGCGGGGTTCCCACACGAAAATTCCTTTGGGTTAAATTGCCCTCGTGGAAAGAAATCTAATCAGTCTGCAATTTTTCTGCAAGAGTGAAAATATACGGGACTCCGAAAGTAAATTTGGAAGAAATTCTTTCGTAAATCATTGGTTAATGGGACAGGATGTCTGAAAAGTCAACGGACACAATTGTGGCGGTAGAAGCGAAAAAAGCTTGAAAGCACAAGGTACCTGCGTCAATTTTATGTTATCCGTGATACCAATATAATGATTTGCTTGAATTTAATTGTTTCTATTTGCATAAATTTATTTGTTTAAATCCGTAGGTAAATTCTCTTGAAATGAGTGTAACTGAGTTTGAGTTAACCTATCTGAATCAGTACAATGATTTTCTTTATATATGTTGACGAATTGTTTGGATTTGTCGTCTTGTTTGTATATGAATCGGGTATACTAAGATTTCATGCATTACTATAGTTGATATGAGTTACGTGAATCCGTTGAATTCACCAATCTTAGATGATTTCATGTATGCTAAATACTTGAATGTGTGTAATCGCTGAAAATAATGTAGCTAAACCACATAATGAATTTTATTCTTTCATTTGTATAATTGAGACGAGAAAGGAACTGTTATGTCTTGTGTAATGTTAATGGGAATCAGTATTACTTGGACTTCCAATGTTTAAATCTTGGATTATTCTTGGATTATTTTTGGATTTGATTCTTGAAACCGTAAGTTATATTTGTTTAATTTTACCTTTTTTTCTAGGGAAATAAATTATTTGTTAAACTTTAAAAAAACTCATTGTCCTCACTCTTTTCTTGTTTCTGTTTATGAGAGCCTAAACACGTAACAGTAAGAAAGGCTGACACAATTTACATTCGTTACAAGGATCTTAAAGTTCCAAACTGATATAAGTATGTTTTTATTTCTTCTCAACCATGCTTTCACGTAAAGTAGTCCGCTGCTCTTAAACTGACACATATAAAAAAGATACAGCTATAAAGACGTAATCGTTGCTTACAGGTCATACAGTCCGCTACTGTAAAATCGGACACTTTTTTTTTAAAATGGCCAAAAAAGACGTGAAACAACACCCTTCCATAATACCGTAACATGGGATAAGGTAGATATAAGGTATCACCCAAACACCGATCAAAATAATCTACAGCAGAGCATTGCCTGTTTCAATAATAACAAACTTTAGTTTCTAAAATACAACCAAAAGACTATATATGAAGTTCTTCTTAGAATAAGTACTTGTACTCCATCTTGCGGTTTCATTGTGAATAGTAAAAGAAAATTAACATCACCAGCAACGAACGTAGTATACACAATACATAATCTGACTGGCACAAAATGGTGTCTCACTACCTGAGACATTGATTCAGTATAGTACACAATTATGATGGTTCATCCATCACATCAAACAACCAAGGATAGATGTAGGAACATGGGTACGTCTGCATTTTGGAAGGTAAGTTAAAATGTTCCTGCTTACATACATGTGTGTGCAATAAAATAAGTATTCACATATATATATTTAAACGGTGGATGACCTCAAAACCTTTGGAAACGAAAGTAATATATCGTTTTGCACGTTCTGGGTGGCATGTACTTATATACATAAAAATACAATGCATTCTGGTTTTGAAGGTGAAGATCGAAATAAACGTTTGGAAGACGTAATAACTCGTGTATATGCATCATTATTTGTTGGCAGGTACCGAGTTGTCTAAGGCGCTCGCCTTTACATATGACCCCTTTTTCCGTGTGGGTTTAAGTCTTGTGGGTATGCGAGAAAGCTTTTCAGTAGTTTGCCGTTAAGTCGGTGGTTCTTCCCAGCGTCTTCCTCCAACAAACTAAAACGGTGTCCACGTATCAAGTGATGAATATGGCGTAAAACCACAGGGAACATTTACATTGTTTGGTAGCAGCTGCTATTTTTGATTTTATGTCTGTAGAATCATATAGATATTATCTTCCAAATAAGTCTTTGGTATTTTTTATTGACATTAAATCATTAAACGTTTGTCATGGGCTGATGGTCTATTGAATGAGGAATAAGGAATGGAATAATGTATTATGATTTCATATACGACTTCTATTCAATGTCTGAGATTTAATTTCCCCCAGTTTCTGTCTTAGCAATCTCTTTCACGTAAGAGTGTCTAAAGGCAATTAACAGTCGTTATTAATGTGTTGATCAAAAGAACTAATACCTTATGATTACATCAATATGTGGTTATCCAATTACAATATTACATTTTCCATAAAAGAGTACAGAACATTATGTTTCAATATGTAGTTATCTGTTTTGAGAAAGGTTAAATAAGATAATAGCTCCATCAATGTCTGAGTCACCTTTCGAGAGAAAATGTCGAAGATTTAGCGAGGGCGTTAAAACTATGTACCAATTAATTCGATGCTGGATGAAATACGTGAACATATAAACATGCAAAGGTTTGTTTTCGTTTTTGTTAATAAAGGAATGTAAGTTAACCGGTACAAAAGTAGGGAAGAAAGTGTGTGTGTGTGTGTGTGTGTGTGTGTGTGTGATTTTGATTTTTAACGTAGCTTTAACAATTTTTCAGTCATACCGCTACGATGTCTGCAGTGTGACAGCTTATAGTGATGTCTAGCAATGGGGCATCATTCCGCAGACATGTAGCATGATGTTCCATCGAGTCACATTATCCTGACACCAGGCGGACCAGTCCTAACACTAACCTCTTAATGCTGAGCGCCAAGCGAGGCAGCTGTTAGTACCATTTTTGTAAGTCTTTGGTATGACTCGGCCGGAAAACGAACCCAAGACCTCCCACATCAGATGAAGTATGTATGTATGTATGTATGTATGTATGTATGCCACAGCGCTTGCTAACATCTTTCGGTACTATATGGGTTCATCCTTTTTCAAGTGGATAAGGGAAGATGGTGATTCAATGTTTCATTTTCGGCAATTTTTGAGCGTTTAATTATATCTGTCATTTTTGAAGAAAACAGTCTTGCTTCAGCTTGTATTGAACGATGTCAGTCTTGTTGGCTTTAGTCTCATTGAGGGTCTTCCACTTGAAAACTTACGCCTATATTAGCAGTTAAAATAATAGGCACTATGATTACTATCTTCTCATAATTACTGTCATTCATATTTTGTATCGTCTACTAATAAAACTAT
This sequence comes from Sinohyriopsis cumingii, assembly GCA_028554795.2. Taxonomy (NCBI): domain Eukaryota; kingdom Metazoa; phylum Mollusca; class Bivalvia; order Unionida; family Unionidae; genus Sinohyriopsis; species Sinohyriopsis cumingii. The sequence continues at coordinate 101,264,763 of CM068841.1, read as the reverse complement.
ATACTAAGCAGTGAAGCTATCATGCAACGGTAGAGACTGTTCCAACCTTCGTACTAATATACCCTAATATAAATATGGTTACATCAGAGTTACACGAAAAAACATTGACCGAACCGTCATAGGAATGGCGGCAAACAGTTGTGATGACGGGAAAAAAGGTGAACTATGTATTGAGTTCGGCGTAATAATATTCATTTCTATTTAGTATAAGTAGTAAATGGGGTCACTTTAGGGACAATGGGACTTAGCATTAAAAAACACCCTGGGTCACTTTAGGGACAATGGAAATTTAACATGGAGAAAAATCGTGGGTCACTTTAGGGGCAATGGGAATTTAACATAGAGTTTGGGTCTGTCTAGGGACAAGGGAAATTAACATGGGGGAATAGAGTTTGGGTTTGTTTAGGGACAAGGGGAATTGAATATGAGATTTTTTTTTTTTTTAAATTTAAATTTAAATTTAAATTTAAATTTAAATTTAAAAAAGGGGTAGGCAATTGAAAGGCTATCTCTTTTCGAGAAATATGGCTGGCCCTGAAAAGGGCCTTTGGGTTTTCTTCTTCTTCTTCTTCTTCTTCTTCTTCTTCTGCTTCTAATTTCTTCTTTTCCTCCACCAACTTCTTATTTTCTCTCCTACACTCTTTCTCTTCTTTTCTTTCTTTTTTCTCCTCCTCTTCTTTCTTCTTGTCTTCCTCCTCTTCTTTCTTCCTCTTCTCATTTTCTTCTTCTTTTTCAATTTTTTCGTTCCATTTGCTTATTCTTATCCTTTCCTCATCATCCTCCTTCTCCTCCTTTATCTCTTTCATTACACCACTAATCTTGTCCTTTACCTTTTTTAAGTTATTAATTTCCATCTTTACAAGATGGGGACTATAGGAATAATGGTCTTCAACGAGTCTTATTAACATCTGCTCCATCATTCCTAAGTTGTCTAAAACGTCTTGCAATGTTTGCATTTTGTCCATTTGGTTAGAAGCCATCTTCTTTGTAGAATGGTTTGAACGACGAATACTGTGGGTTCTTATAGTGAAAGCGCGGACGTGAAGGAAAACATCCCCCTAAAACATAAAATTGATCTTACCTAGATCATGACCAAAGAAACAACAACGCGCGGACGTGAAGGAAAACATCCCCTACTTTCTCATTTCATATAATAAAACCAAAACTATACTCTCCACATACGCTAAGAAACAATAAACAAACCCATAATCTACTATTTACACAAACTTACGTGAGCAGTTACAAACACAAACACAAACACAAACACACAAAATAAACAATAAAGAAACCCATAATCTACTATTCACACAACCATACCTGAGCTCTTACAAACACCATCACACAAACACATACCCTCACATTTTTTTCAAAAAGAGTTAGTGTTTATAATCACACTACTCTACCTACACACATTGGCAAATCGATCTTTATTTCTTTTCTAGAGTATTGGGTAGCCCTGAAAAGGGCTGTTTTTTTGGAACTTCATGGACACCTGGTTAATGGTGGCACCTTCCAGGCCTGGCGCCACATACACATCTTGTCCCCCAGTTACTTTTTACCTTTTTGGGGGAGAGAGCAGAGGCAGGATATGTGGCTTCAGAATCCCAATTTTCGGTTTCTGGGATTCTGAAATTTTTTCTTCTTCTCTTCTTTTCCTCCTCGTCTTCTTTGTATCTTCTCTCCTCTTTGTATCTTCTTTCCTCTTCTTCTTTATATCTTCTCTCCTCCTCTTCTTTGTTTCTTCTTTCCTCCTCCTCCTCTCTTATCCTTCCCTCCTCCACAATGGCTTCCGTGGCCAGTTCATTTAATATGCGCCTGGCATATTCCAGATGCACATGAAGTTCCAACAGTTTCTCCAGTCTCGTGTTCATTTTTGGTGTTGATCAATCAACAAGGGTAGTTGGACTGCCGAACGAGTTTCAATTTATAGTGAAAGCGCGGACGTGAAGGAAAACATCCCCCTAAAAACATAAAATTGATCTTACCTACATCATGACCAAAAACAACAACGCTCGGACCTAAAAGAAACACTCACTCACTTTTTTATGCTACCCATCACTATTTTAAATTTTTTTATAAATCACTTCAATAGACTATCCACATACGCAAAGCAATCCAATCTAACCCCAAATATACACCTCAAACACCAAAAATGACATCATTTTAATCTACTATCCATACCAACTTACTTGAGCACTTACAAACACAAACACACAATCACATACCCTCACATTTTTTTAAAAAAGAGTTAGTGTTTATTTTCACACTACTCTACCTACACACATTGGCAAATGGATTGTTATTTCTTTTCTAGAGTATTGGGTAGCCCTGAAAAGGGCTGTTTTTTTTGTTTGCTATGGCATTCTTTTTTAGTTTCTAAGAATGCGATGTCCTCTGAGGATAGACTTTCTGGCGATAGGTCTGCTTCTTCGAAAAGAGAAGAAGAACTCTTTGGTGTCGATACGACAATCGACAAAGCCTCTGTCAGCTTCAGGTTGCTGCTGCTGTTGTTGTTGTTGCTGCTGTTGCTGCTGTCTCTGAAGTCTGTACTTCTCTGTCCATTCTTCTTTTTCCCTGTTCATTTCTTCTCTGAAGAGCTCTTCTATCAGGTCTTCAGTGATTTTTAACATTCTCATATTCTCTATTTCTTCTGGCTTCGTTGAGCTTAGCTAGTTTGGAGCACATCTTCGTAGAAGGATGAGTCAACAATGGATGGGTAGACTGGAAACAACCCGGTTCTTAAAGTCAAAGCGCGGACGTGAAGGAAAACATCCCCCACACGGTTTTTGAGTCGCAACGTTTAGTGAGTGTCATGAGAGGGATAGTAAGAAATGAAAGAGCATCAATCCAACATTCTTATAGCTAAACAAAAGACAGAGGCATTTTTTTTCAAAACACAACATTTTTTATTCAAAAATCACTTAACACTAAACAACAACTCTAACATTTTTAACAATAATCCAACAATATAACATCAAACAATTTTTTCAAAACACAACATTTTTTATTCAAAAATCACTTAACACTAAACAACAACAACTCTAACATTTTTTAACAATAATCCAACACTAAAAGTTTCTCCACTAGGTAAAGAGGGATAACAGTCTTCCATGGTTTCTAGTAATCTAGGATGACTTCTCTCAAACTGTTGATTTCTATGGTATTATCGAATTCTGCATACAGGATGACGTTCACCGTTTCATCAGGGTCTCGGTCTTTAAACTGAATTTCCACACGAATCTGGCCGGATTTTATAGGGTGGAAATGTCCCTCGTCGCTGCCTTGGTCTGGAGTGAAATCGAAAGCCCACAAAGCGTAGCCTCCTGCATAATCCTCGTACGTAATACCGTGACTGGTATTGGTTCCTAACTGTCCGGTGGCTTCGTACAGGGACAAGTACGATCTCAAGTAATTTTTCTTGGTAAAGTCAGGTTCGAAAGGTCGGGTACACAAAGTCTTACCATCGCGACTGACTTCGATTTTGGACACGCCAAAGTGTTGAAAGTAGAAAGGATTTTTTTCGGCAGCTCCGTTGAAGGCTGTATTCTCGACGATACCAACGATCAAACGTTTGGGTAACTGTCCTTGAAACAGATGATCTTCGATCATGGATCGCTGTCCCTTGGGAATGGTGAAGGTTTTCACTTCCACGCGTCGTATGGGATACTTGGCAGTCGTTCTGCTCAACGTCTGACTGATGTCGTTTCCCACTTTAGGTAACACTTCCACACGGCGTACGTAGAGTCTGGCTTCTAGGATTTTGGTTTTGTAACCGTCACTATCAGCCATCAAATGGAAAGCGGCACTGCTACGATTCAGTCTCAGGCGGACATCCACCCCGTTCAGCAAATACTTTTCTTGCAACCACATGTCCAAATGCAAACGATCCATTAGTTCTAAACTTGTGTCGGCTCCCGTGATTCTCTTTCTTCGTTCTACAAATCCATCATTGTTGTCTTAATTTTCATTAGTTTCCAATATTTCAAACTTGGTAGGTTCGTCAGCTTCCCATACCACACAGGCATTGAGATGAGTGTTCTTGGCATCTATTCCGTACGTCAAGAGATTTTCCAGGTAGGCACGATAAGGGTAAGTATCCATGCTGCTACTGACCAGTTTGTTATTCAAATACAAGTCCACTCCACTGAACAAGGAATGCATGAAATTGTTGACGGGAGCTACTGCTTCATCGTCTATAGCACATCCAGTCTTATCTAGAATTTTGACTTTCAGGTACAAGTAACTGCTATTCAGATCGATGTAATCTTCGGGCTGTCCTTTGATTTCAAACTCGATGGGAGCGGAATCCGTCAAAGAGGAGACGGGGTGAAATTCCACCCACTGGGATTCTTGCATCGTCATCATCGTGGGGGGCATGGCAAACAGATCCAGTTCCGTCTTGGAACAAGCGCAAGATTCTCGGTGCATCATTTTTTTGTCTCTTTTCTCAATAATCGAAAACGTCTAAGTCTCGAACGGTTCTTCTTTTCTTGGCCTTTCTAGCTTAAAGTCTGGTGAAAGGGTGTTTTCTTCGTCGTCTCTTTCTGCCTTGTCCTTGCTGAATGCCTGACTCGGTAGCGTGCAGGGCATTTATAGGTGTTTCTCGGTGACCCAAAATGTCTTTGCCCGTTTGCAGCAAGACATTTTTGCCTCTTTCAAGGCGTGCAATCCGCGTGTCACCATCGGTTTCAACACCGGGGCCACCGAACGAAAGGCCGATTTTAACATATCTCCTAAACCGTGTCCTCGCTGTCGAGCAACCCCTCGGTACACTGGATACATGACTTACGAATCGTGAGAAAACCGTTTTCGAAAATGGAGTTTCACCGTGACTTTTCCTTTGGTGAATGGAATATTTTGTCCCAAATCTCCTTTTATAGTAATGTTGACAGTGTCCAAATACGACTTACTGACAGGCAAATAGTGAGGATGTACAAATTCGCGGTGGACGTGGTAAGTGTTTCCACCTTCCTCGTCAGTGTTCGTGGCAGAATCCACTTTGAAAGGAATGACACGCAGTAACGGTACGGAGGTGTGTCCCACCACGTTATACTCCACCACATCGGAGTACACAAACATCAAATTCAGTCCTTGGTTCAGTTCTACCGGGGCACGAAATAACTTGCTAAAAGACTCGTTGTCGTAAACGATGGGTAATTCGCTTTTCTTCATCATGCTCATTCTCAGGTTCATGTCTCCGCCCAACATGTCATACAACTCAGGACAAAATAAAATGGACAGGATTTTACTTCGTTCAAATTTCATCAAGAAGCGACGAGCTGTTTTGTGGTACTCCATGGTGACACTTTTGTTAACATACTCCAAAGCTTTCAGAAACACGACATTAAACCTGGAGGCTATGGTGCTGACCAAATGTTGACCACTAAAATAATAGCCCGGGGAAATGAACAAGTGATAGGTGGTGTACTTTTGTGTACGGGTTTTCTTGTCATATTTGACATTGCTATCCATCCACTGTTGCAATTGTTCGTCATGAACTTCCACATCAAAAAAATTTTGATTGGGAAGGACATTGAGGACTTGGGTCGGGTGAATCATTTCTACTAAAGCCACTTCCCAATGGGCTTCGTGATCTAAGGGGATGGCTTGAGGTAATTTGGCCGTGTAACAGCACAACGTGTTCTTGGGAAACACCTCCATGGAACTGTCACTGGGTAAGGTTAAGTAAAATTGGTTTTGGTGACTCATAATTCCAGAGTTCTGTGGCTGTCCGAGGGGTTAGTCTACGTCAAAGGCGTGTCTTCCCCCAAAATGGGGTTCTGATTGTAGTTGGAGTGGTGACTGGCACTGGCACTGGACACAAGGTTCCCGTGGTTCCCGTTCGAGGTGAATTTCAGGGAGGGATTAGGAAGCAGGTAACCGATGCAACTGCTCAATAAAATGGTCCACAATTGTTTGTCTCCTTGTTGCAAACTCAAATTGGCGATGGCTGCCCCGATGACACAATACACCACGAAGATTTGGCAGAAAAAGACGATTTGCGTTTTAGGCACACGTTCTCCACACCACACCCACAAGGGTTGTTTTTGTAAATCTTGCACAGAAGAACTGGGTGAAGGAGGAGTGGTCGACGTAGCTGCGTCTGTGTGAAAACGCATGATGGTCACTTCTTTTTATAGTCGATGACTTGCGAAGCGTCGATCCAAGAATCAAAACTGGGTGGATATCCTTTCCAACGTACTTTGACTTCTTTGACACGTCGTTTGCCCACTTTACGGGTTCTGCGTTCGAGAATGCTTTCGATGTCGTACACGTCGTCTTCTTTTTTGGTGACACGTTGTAACTCGGGCAAATAAAACGTTCCTTTGAGCACTTCTCCGTTCATGTCTTCCAATTTATAGACGGCAGGATGACGGCCATGCACTCGTCCAGTGACGCGAAACAGTTCGGTCGTCCAGTTAGGTAAGTAACCTTTGTCAAAAGTGCGTTTGGTTTTGCCAATGCGCACCCAATCTCCTACGGCCAACTCTCCACTTTTCTTGGGGACAGCCCTCGTCGGGGACGTACCAAACAGACGCTCAAACACCAGCACTTCGTTGTCGGGAGTCACGTCTTGCGGGGCACGTCCGATGCTTCGATGGTAAGATTGGTTGTACGCTTGCACCAGGTGCGGTAAGATGTCGATGTACTTCAGAGTGTGGTGATGCGTAAAATATTTCCACATGCGTTCTTTCAAAGTGCGTTGAAAACGTTCCACGATGCTGGCTTTGGTTTCGGGATTCTCGGTGGTAAAAAAATGAATGTCACGTTTCTTTAATTCTTTTTGGAAAGCTTGGTTCAGAAATTCGGTACCTTTGTCCGTTTGCCATCGAAGAGGGTGACGACCACTTTGTTTCAACACCCGTTGCAGGGCTCGCACTAACTCGCTGCTCGATTTGGAAGTCAAGGGTACGACCCAGGCAAATTTGGAAAAGACGTCGATGACATAAAACAAATATTTGTGGCCACGATTGTAGCTGGCCAAATGAGAGACATCGGCTAAATCGGCTTGCCATTGATGATCGATGCCTTCCACTCGGGTGCGACTTCTGGCAAACTTGCGTCGAATGGGTTTGTGTAAAGTGTAGGTAGCTTGTTCTTGTAACCATCGTTGCACTTGAGGTAAACGGAGACTTTTCAGTTGCGTTTTGGCAGCACGATACAATTTTTGAACTCCTGCGTAACCTGCAGGATGGTAGGGATCGTAGTAAATGCTGGCTAAGACTTTTTCCATTTTTTTGTGTTGGTTGGTGTGTTAATAAGGCACCCACTCTTGGAGGATGCTACTCTTTTTCTCTTGGGGTATTCTCTTGGATTGCAATGCTTTGCGTGTGCGACCGGCAATAGGTGTTGAAGAGGAGGAGGATGTCTGAGCGGGGGATATCGGTTCTTGTTTCACTTCTGTCTTCACTTCTGTCTTCACTTTCTTTTTCTCTTGTGATGAAGAAGGGGTGGCCATCATCTTTTTAATCCATCCAATTCTGGAGGTAGGTGGTGTTGTTAACTTGCGTACTTTTTCTGGTGGAGTTTGAAACCCTTCTTCTTCTTCTTCTTTTCCTTTTTCTGTCTTGGTCACTGGTACTGGTGGTACTGGTACTGGTACTGGTGATGGTGCTGGACTTTTCATCAAGGTCTTAAAATCTTTCAAATTGGGTAGAGCTGTTTCGTCTAAAGCTTTCTGGTGAAAGAGTTGCAGTCGTTGCAAGAGTTGACCGTACTTTTGCGATTTTTCTGTTTCGGACAAATCTTGGCGATCCATCAAGGACTGCAATTCGTGTTGTAACTGGGACATCTCGCTCAAATGGGGATTGGGAGGTAAATGCGAGGTGTGTTGTTCTTGTCACCGATGGTATTCCATCCATCGTTTGTAAGGCACTAAAGCTAGTTTTCGTCCTTCCATGGGGTTGTCAGGGGTCGATTCTGAGATCTTGGAACTTCCGAGGACTTTTTATCTTGCTCCCACCAGTCCTCCCAACATGGTTCCCAAGACTCCTTTCAGTATGGGGCCTAACAAGAGAGGTAAAATACCTCCACGTTGCACTGACATCTTCTTTTTTCGACGAATGGGAATTTTCTTTTGAACCATTTGGCGAGGAACGTGACGATGTTTGCCTAAGCATTGTTTCTGGTGTTTGGACAAAGGGATCGTGCCTTTCAAAACGTGCAAACAACATTCGCACACGGTATCGATGACCTCTTTGGAGGCCGTTTGAATGAGTTTATCTCGTAGGGGTGGAGAAGCTTTAGACAGGACAGATAACATATCCCCATGTTTGGCTAAACGTGGTGGCAGTCCTTTCCTTTTCTTTCCTTGGGGTTTTCTGGAGGGTGACATCTTTGAGTCTTCAGGAGCACCAAAAAAACACTGATACCCGACTTGGTCACAGGCCTTTTTTATACTGGAACGCGTCGCCACTGATTGTCTTGACGTCGTATTAGTTTGAGGACAGGCATGACACGTCGTGCAGGGGTACGTAACGGACTAAATCGAGCCAGTTCTTGCTTGGACAAATCCAGTAAACCTTGTAACATGCCCGATCTTTCTTGAACTTTGATTTTGGGAGAAGGTACTTTGTGAGCAGCAGCCACTGCCACTAAATTGGAAGGTCCTGCCACTGGGGAAGTTCTTTTGGGGGTCATCAACGGAGAAGTTCTTGGTGTGATCAACGTCTCCAAGTACTCTTCAGTTCTGGGTGTCATTAACGGAGAAGTGGACAAACGTGAGGCTGCCGGAGACGCAGTCACCGCCGTGGCAGGTCGTGGTTTGCGAGTGTAAGGTTGCGTCCTGGCCGAAGTGCCTCTCTTGCGACTAGTTTTCTGTGGACTTTTCTTTTTCTGGGGACTTTTTCTCTGTTTCTTTTTCTGGGGGCTTCTTTTCTTTTTCCGGGGTGGTGGTGTCTGGTCAGAGGAGGGTCTTGCCACTGGAGAAGTTCTCCTTGGGGACCTGGTCTTTTTCTTCTTGGGGCTTCGTTGGACTTTTGTCTTAGGTATAACTTTGGGGGCATTAGGATCCCATCTTAAGAGTGAGCGAATGATGACCCCTCCTAGAGTACCGCTCCCTCCAGGTTTCAAAATGATTTGTTTTTTGGTTTGAGTGTCGATGCGGGGATCGGCCAGTTGGACCAAAGCGACTTTGTTTCGATCAAAAAAGCGTTTGGTTTGATGAGGAATCTGAATGATTCCTTGGAGCAATTGACGTGCCGTCACCGTGAACCATCGTAAGACTTCTTTGAGACTAGCTTCTAAGACACGAGCTCGTGTTTGTGGATCTTTTTCTCGACTGATGCCATACAAGGCACGAATCAATTTGACGGGAAGATGCGACTGAAGGGACGTCATGTTCGCACTGAGAGTGAGACAGACGAAAAAGGGTCTGAGGTTTTTATAGATTTTTTTTATGTGGAGTGAAATGAAGTCGAGGACGGAGACGTGTACAGGACAGGCCCTCCGTCTTGGCACCAGTGGTGAAACAAGTGGGTACGAAATCGCAAATCCTCGGGAGTCGTAGGTTTCAAATCGACGAGTAAATAGGCGTGTGGCGTTTGAGTGGCATCGTCGTACGCCTGAGTCAGCCAAGGCGTTCCTAACTGTTTGGCTAAGACTTGCACTTGCGATTTATCTCGAGGGCTTTTAAACAAGACCACGTAATGCGCATTGAGACTGATGGTGCGATGGGCTTTACTTTGTTGAAACAAATTTTGGGTGATGTAAACGACACTGGCATTACGGTGATGCCCTTTGCGCGTGAACCACAGTTTAATTTCTTCTTCGTCTTCTCCTAACATGTCGTCGAAAATGACCAAATGGGTTTGACGGGAGTCAGAGACGATACCGTCGTCTTCTTTAGGAATGCCTTCCACAAACACGATGGAATCGCCTTGACTTTCTCGCAAGAGGCTGTACGCCGATTGCCACTCTTTGTAACACCACACGATTCGTTGAGGGGGTCGATCGATCAAATGATGTTTATGTTCGATCAAACGTTTGACGAATTCGGTTTTGCCTGAACCGCTAGGTCCAGCAATGAGCATGTTAAAGGGATGGCGAAGATACAAAGCCTCCCAACTGGCACGATCTAAGTGTTCGTCGATGACTTTGACAGTAGAGGAAGAGGGAGCAGAGACAGCAGAGGTAGCCATGGTGTGAGAAATGTCACTTGTGACACGAAAACAGACAAGACAAGAGTTTATATACTTTTTTCAGAACACGTTTATTGAATGTTTTTTTTCAAACATAAATACGAAAGACAAAAATACATAAAAGCCAAAGGCTTAAGTACAAGAATAAAAGGCACATGATAACCATGAACGTGGAATAAAAACAAGTGTCTGTACAACAACCACATGTTTTGGGTAAAGTTCTAACCAGTTCTATAGTAGGGGGTAAGGTCACACAAGTGTCCTCCCGAAAGGGTCTTTCAGGCCTGTCCATGACAGTCCCGTCCTGGGTGACGGGTTCTTGTGGCACCGTCACTAACACGGGTTGAAAAGTAACTTTTTTCCTTGAATAACTCTCGTGCATACTGGGCCACCTCTTGGGTCCAAGCCAAACCAATCTGGTTTCTTCTTCGTCAACGACATGGTAAGTTACTTCAATGAACAATGAACTATCGATCTAGCCTAGGGTTCCTTTTTATATGCAGACCAATACCGACGTGACCGTACGGCAACGTAAAGTGATTGGGAAGTCGCACTCGCTTCTGGTATACAATTTGATAGACTTTTTCCAAGGGTCGACTGACGATGTGGTGAGTGGGTAAACGTACAATCTTGTTCGGTTGATAGGTGGTCACTTTAAAGTTTCCATCCTCTCCCGATTGCAAGGCTTCTTTCAATACCCCAAAGTTGACCACTCGACTGGTACGATGATTCAGAGTCAGTCCTTTCACTTTGCACGTCGTGTGCACTTCTCCTTGTTTGTCCCGGTATTCGTAGCCGTAATTTTTGGGACCACCACTGACGAAACTTAGAATCTTGTCGTCGGGATGCTCGTCTGTCCAGGCTCCTAAACGGTCTCCTTCGATGTCAGGGTGATGTTGAATCGGGTGATGGATGTAAATGCAACTGTCCGTGTCAAAGTACAGGACGCGTTCTTCTAACAGTTCTAAAGCTTCGTACAATTTTAAGCGAGCATGAGCTGTCACGTAAGCCGCAATGATGACATTTCCAAAAGGGTCGTCTTGTACAAAGTCCAGATCTTCTTCGTAATTGACCAAGATCAAATCCTCTCGAACGACGTCCACGTGTTTCATGTATTTGGTTTTGTCGTGAATCATCTGGAAGTAGCGGGAAGGTTCTGTCAAATATTCCGTCTTGGGTAAACACGGTCGTTGTGCCATTTTACCCCACAAGCAATTTAACATCACTTTGGCAAACGATCGCCTGCCTTCGTTTTTTTCGATGTGGTCTAAAGAGATGCCTTCTTGTTCGTAGTATTTCTCTTTGAATTGTATTTGGTCTTCGGGAGTGTGACACCAGGAAGGATAGCCGCTGGCTTCTTGTTTCAGTTTCAAAAAGGCATCCACGTAGTCGGCGAAAATGCCTTTCTGAGTAGGGTCACCCTTGTGGTACTGTTGTGTCTTGGGAAAGTGGCAAATTTCGTACACTTCTAACAGTTGGTATCCCATGTCCAGAGCTTTGAACAATTCTACGCTGACCCAGGTTCCCGTCAAGGCACGTTCTTCCTGGCTGTGATGGCAAGGTTGGTCCTGGTTGCACGTTTCGGCACAAGTACGGCACAAGGGAAACATCAGTTTGCCTTGACAATGGTGAGGTAAGACGGGATGGTATAGGTTCGTGGGAGGCAAAACTTTGCACTTGATCAAGCCTTCGTATTGTCGAATGTTTTTCAGGTCGATGTGTTCCGTCCGCAATTGCGGGTGCCCTACGGGAAAGCGACAATATTTGCACACGTAGGGATACAGCGAACACACGTCCAAGTATTTGATTTCTTCTCCTTTCTCTTCGTCGGCTTGGTACAGCAAACAGGTGGCATTGGTCCTTCCTCCGTACAAACTGTCCCTCGGGTTCAACGGGTCCATGAACTGGTAACTTTCGACGAGGCGTTTAAACTCGGGATCGGTTTTCATACGGTGATCGTACTCGTGTTCCCACATTTCCACCACTTGGTATCCTTGCTGTTCTAACTTTAGGCGCCGCTGACAGGTGTCCTGGTACAAGTCTTCCATGGTTCGTTGTAAAAACTGATTTTTAGTGTCACGGTCAGGGTAACAGACGGGACATCCATGAAATAAGCAACCGTTAAACTCGTACACGATCTTGGGGTTTTCTAAGTCCCAGCCATCGACCGAATACGTTCCGATGGTCTTTTCACCCCCTCCGTTGCGGGCATGCTGAATCCATTTGTCTTCCTTGTCGCACAAGTAATGTAACCAACGTAAGGCTTTGACCGAGTATTGACGTTTGAGAAAGTGGGTCGTTTGAGGAATGATGACAGCCACGGTGTTTTCAGGCATGAATCGTTGTCGATACACTAAGGAACACGCTTTGGCAATGGTGCAAGCTTCTTTCAAAGGATCGACCCCTCCGTGTTCCATGAACAGTTCTCGAAATTTTCCACAGCAACGTCGTAATATATCCACGTCGGAACGACAATACTTTAGCATTTCTTCCTGAAAGTTGAAAGGATCCGAGGCGTGAGCCTGGTACCAAGCGTAGAAAGCTTCTCGTTGTTCGGTACGCATGTTGTCGGGGTCGTAATAGTGAGCCTCAGGTAAATGGGGTAGAACGGCGTGTTGATTGGCTTCCGTATTGAAAAAGTGTGGAAAGTACCCTTTAGCCATTTCTGTCATTCCAAACGTTTTAGGCATTCGGCTCAAAGGCATGGCCAAGTAACTCATCGAATCTTGAAGCTGCACTTGTCCCACTTGCATGAAAATGATTTTGGCTCCGTTCAAAGTGACTTTAGGACGCTCGGTGCCTTGTTCCGTATAGTATCTGAGAAGAAACTGTCCATCGTATCCGGAGAAATTGTGAGCCATCACCGTGGCATGACGATGACAATCTCCGTAACGTTCGATGTCCTCTTTGCTCCACGTCTTGTCGATGGGGTCTAAGACCCATTGGGCAAAATCGGCTAACGTGTTCGGTCCTCGAAAGATTTTTTCACGCCCTCCAGGAATCTTGCTGCAGTGAGGGCAATGACTGAAGATAGGTTCTTGAATGCACTTCTCGCACGCTCGATGAGCCACGCAGAAATTAGGAATGTGAATGCCAGTCTCTTGCATGCATTCAAAATCGAAAAAGATGAAATTGCCTTTCTTCTTGTGACCGTCCTCTTTCTCTGGTGGGGGTTGGTATTTTTGCACGTAACATTCGTGTTCCAAGTCCACGATATGGTGACAAATGTGACATTTTTTCTTTCCTCGACATACGTGTGCCTTGGTACTATTGGTACGTATGCCTTGTCCACAGGTAGGGCACAATCTCAGGAGTTGACAAGCACATTTCTTCTGTGAACCTTGTGTTTTCAAATGTTGTTGGTAACAGGTAGGGCTGACAAACGTGCGCAGACAAGTCGAACAAGGCACTGGTTCTTCGCTCAGACAGGGTGGAGAGGCCAAACATCCTGGGCATTTCCATCCACAATGCTTGTGTTGCTCTCGATTGTTATAACCATAGTCACATTTCTCACAATAATAAACATATCCCAGGAATCCAGTGATACTGGTAATGGTATCGAAATGGTCATCGTGATGATAAACATGAATGTATTTTCCGTCCTTAAAATCCTGGCCTCGAAACAACAGAGACCCGCGCATTTCTTGAGGGTGCACTTTCAAGGTGTAGCGTGGAGCTAGGGCATCTTGCAATTTTTGCATCTCAGGAATGCCACAGGGTGAGTCTTTGGACAGGCCAGCTTGTTGCAACAGGAGTTCTGCTTCGTTTCGTTGTTTGGTTCGGTTCGATTTTCGAATGTTCTCCCAGGTTCTTTTCCATTCTACCGTGTCGTTCTTGTTGGCATAGGTTCGTCCCACCACGATGGCACGGGCTAAGCACATCTGGTCTTGAGGGTTGTTAATTCGGACGAGACTCTTTTTGGTGTTGCGAAGGTCGTTCACCAGTAGGACCTTTTTGCGTCCTGTCCCTTGAGGAAGAGAGACGTGAGCCATTTTCAGTGTGGCTTTACCATCGGTGATGTCAAACTGGTCATTAGATTGTTGTACGTGTTGAATCTTGTCCATGACTTTGGAAGGGGTTAGTTCTGCGGGTCTGCTAAACTCGATCCAAACAGGGGATTTCAAGCCGTCGTGATCTATGGATAGTGTCAAGCGATCGTCTTCTTTGGGTTGACATTGTCGCTTGAGTGAGGTGAGCAAAGAATCCCACATCTCGGTGATAAACCCTTCTGCTTTCTCCAAGGGTACGTCGGCCTTGAAATCTTTAAACTTCACTGTGTAGGTGTAAGCCGTGGTTCTAAATTTTCTAGAGGAGCGCTTTTCCGTCTCTCGAATGGAATAGTACTTTTCAGGGTTGACTAAGGGTGGTGAACTTGGTTTAGAGGGTTCGGATTCTGGTTCACTCATGTCCTCTTCAAAATCACTGGCATGAATTTGTGCCAAGATTTCAGCCCTGGTACGAGGCGATAGATCACGTTTCTGCCTCTTACTTTCTTCTTCTACTTCTTTCTTCTCGAATGAATAGGATCGTTTCATCTTGAGTGCAAAACGTCAAATGACTCAAGTTTAAACACCATAGACTAATTTATAGTCATGACAAACCAGCGTATATAAAAGGGTGTGTGTCTTGTCCTTTCACTATTCATTTCACTCTCAAACCGAGCACAACGATGGAAGAGACTACCCAGATGGAACGTTTCGTCAGAGCTTTGCGAGGGGTCATTAGAAAATTCTCTTCAGACCAGCCTACGGACTACTCTCCTTCCTTTCGAGATAAAAGTCAGGATACTTGCTATATCTGTCAGAAGAAAGGGCATTGGTCTTCAGAGTGTCCAGACCGTCAAAAAAGAAAAAAAAACAGGGGCTAAAAAAGACAAAAGTCAAGATACCTGTTATTATTGTAAAGAAAAAGGACATTGGTCTCCAGATTGCCCAAAAAAGAAACAAGAGGAGTCAGAAGAAAAGAAGGATTCTTCAGAAGAAGAGAGGGATTCTTTGGAAGAAGAGAGGGATTCTTCGAAAGAAGAGAGGGAATATTTAGAGGAAGAGGAAGAAAGAAGACAATTCTATTTACAAGAGGCAAAGAAACAGGAGAAGAAAAGAAGGGAAGAAAATGAGGAAAAAACGGTGAAGAAATTCAAAAAACAGAGAGACTAAACAAGGAGAAAGAAGAAGTGTTCTGTTGTGAATTGTGAATTGGATTGTAAAAAATGGATAAAAGAATGCATTAATGATATAAGGTAAGTGTCTTTGAGTTTTGATTTTAAAATAAGAAGCTACACTCACGCACTCATACACAGACACGTACTATAAGGGTAAAATGGGTGGGGTTTATTTTTGAATTATTGGCAAATTGAAATTGTATTTCTTTTCGAGAAATGTGGGTGGCCCTGAAAAGGGCCTTTTTTCTTTATGGTGTAGGAGTGAGTTTAACCAATCAACTTTAACTGCCTTAAGCCTTTGCCACGGCCAAGGCCTACTTCTGATGATTGGGTTGAAATCACTAAGGGTGGTACGATAGGCTTAGTCACAGGGTTGGCGTGTTTAGCTCGGGAAGGTCGTATTCTCTTCGGTCGTGATAAAGAAGTCTGATACATTTGTTTCAGACTTCTTAACTCCGCTAAAATGTCCAACAGTACCGTAGCCGTTTGATTTTCACCCTCTTGTTTCTTTGCTGCTACTTCTTCTTGCTGTTGTTGCTGTTGTTTTTTTTCTTACCTCTTCTTGTTGCTGTTGCTGTTGCTGTAGGAGAAAAGCTTGTTCCGCTTCCTTTTGTCGTTGCATAAATTTCTCCAATTCTTCTTTCTGTCTCTGTCTAAAATTCTCCACTTGCGGTAATGAAGAATGAGACGAAGGTTCCGGAACAAATTCTTGCGAGGTAAGAAAATCCACAAAATCCCAATGTACCTCTTCTGAAAGTAAGTCCGGGTTCCCTTGGGCGGTCTCCCCTGCTGGTGCACCCCAATGGATCGTTTTCTGAATTTCCGTCATGTTGAATCACTGTCGCATAGATTGACTGCACACAAGCGCTAGCGAATTTATATAGACCAACTGACGTCACAGACTAATCTCTTCGGATTGGATGCGGGCTGACTGAATTTTGTAACGCGTGTTTGGATTGGTGAATGAACTCAATCCGTTTCAATCCTACCTCTACCTATAAATAAGCGCAGTTCAGTGGATTGATTCACCTGTTCTCGTCGCTTCAAGATGTGGACCGATGTGCAATCTTCTACGCTTGTGTCTTCCATGATGTTCCGGACGGACATACCCATGTATGTCCGATCCAAGTGGACCGTTGTCCACAGGACAAACACCAGCCTGTGAATACGTAGGATCTACGTAGAAAGACAAGGATGCCTCAAAAGAGTCCTGATTTACGGTCCTACAGTGAAATGCAGCCTAAGGACAAGAAGAAGACCAATGCGGTGCCCTTTATGTTAATGGATACATTAACATAAACCCAAAGGCCCTTTTCAAGGCCAGCCATATTTCTCGAAAAGAGATAGCCTTTCAATTGCCTACCCCTTTTTTAAATTTAAATTTAAATTTAAATTTTTTTTATAAAAAAAATCCCATATTCAATTCCCCTTGTCCCTAAACAAACCCAAACTCTATTCCCCATGTTAATTTCCCTTGTCCCTAGACAGACCCAAACTCTATATTAAATTCCCATTGTCCCTAAAGTGACCCACGATTTTTCTCCATGTTAAATTTCCATTGTCCCTAAAGTGACCCAGGGTGTTTTTTAATGCTTAGTCCCATTGTCCCTAAAGTGACCCCATTTACTACTAGTATATAGCACTATTATTACATCAAAAGACCAATGCTAATGATGAAACTAATGTTGGTAACGGTGCCAAGATTCAGGCCAATCATACAGCTTAGGGGGTGGGGGTGGGGAGTTGTGATGCTCATGAATTGAGATTTTAAAGAAGCACGTTATTAGGACTGGGGACAGTAGAGGTAGATACGAGAGTGGTTAATGTCAGTTTAGGATGTAGCAGTCAAAAGTATATTTGTTCATTGCTAGACGCATAGTTGTGGTTGGCACTACGCTGTATCCATCTAGAAAGTCTAACTTGGGCCGAATCAATCTTAACTTCCCCTATGCCTCCCGTCAATTTTGCCTGGAGGAGCATTTCGGAACGAGTTCTCATCATTGTCTCAGCTGTCATTTCTCTCGGTTTCTGTCTCAGTAATCTCTTCCACGTAATAGTGTCAAAAGGCATTTAACTGTCCTTATTAAACTGTTGACCAAGAAGAACTAATACCATATGATGACATAAATATGTAGTTATCCAATTACAATATTACATTTTGCATTAAAGTGTACAAACTATTTATTTAAATATGTAGTTATCTGATTTGTGAAAGGTTTGATAAGGTAATGGCTCCATCAAAATATTCACCAAGTGATGACCTACTAAATGCAATGTGTCAACAAGTAAACATGCAAGAAAGAAAGTATGTCTGTCTGTCTATCTGTCTGTATGTATGTATGTATGTCTGCATGCATGTCCGTCTGTCTGTCTGCATGCCTGCATGTATGTATGTAAGTATGTATGTATGTAAGTATGCATGTATGTATGTATGTATGTATTGAGTTATGTATGTATGTATGTATGTATGTATGTATGTATGTATGTATGTATGTATGTTTGTTTGTATGTATGTATGTATGTATGTATGTATGTATGTATGTATGTATGTATGTATGTATGTATGTGTGTATGCAAATTGTCTGTTGATGCAAGTAATATTCGGAATGGAGCAGTTTTGATTCAAGAAGAAGAAAATGGTATTGATCATCCAGTTTGCTATTTTTCTAAGATATTAAATAAGCACCAAAAGAATGTATTCAACCTTCGAGAAGGAGTGTTTGGCTTTGATATTGGCATTACAACATTTTGAAGTTTACTTTAGTTCAGCTCCTTCCTCAGTTGTTGTATTTAGTGATCACAACCCCCTTATTTTTATCGGCAAGATTAAAAATAAAAATCAAAGACTACTAAGTTTGAGTCTGTTATTACAGGAATATAATCTTGAAACCTAGCACATCAAGGGAAAATATAATTTAATATTGAATGCACTTTCCTGTGTACAGCAATATATTATTTCATGTACACTGTGTTTAACTTATATGAGGTCTTTTTGACCTCATTATAATTAGTATGTGGTAAAAAGAAAGCTTTATCATATCAATCTTTCTTTTTCTGTATGGGGGAAGTGTTATGTATATTTGATTTAATTCAATTTATATCTGATTCAATTATTTGTAAGTTTTAAAATTTTTTTTTTAAAATTTCATTATATGTCAAAATAATGTAGTTCTTTTTAGTATGAACTCACACTTTTCCAGAAAATAGTTCGACCTTGATTGTTCATTTTTGTAAACACATAAGGCTGACCTGATTCCCGACCTTAATTCAAAATAAGTAACAATATTTTTTAAAATTATTTTTATTGTGGGAATAGTAAGGTTGGGATCGAGGTTGAATTGGATACGTGCATCTCGACTTGTAAATAGGCTTTAGTGAAGGAAACAGCTTTTTTCTCGGAGCAAAATGATTGGTTTTCGTCAACGTCATACCGGGGCTACGTGATTTTATTATATATGTAAACATGATCACTTGATCCTCTATTTGGCATTTAGGCATTTTGAAAATTGCTCATTACTTAGTTTTAATAGTGATGCTGAGAGAGAGAGAGAGAGAGAGAGAGAGAGAGAGAGAGAGAGAGAGATCAGTCGGTCTTCTAAACACTGGGACGTAAAGTTTTTTTTGTGTCATTTTGGAAACTGCCTTTTAATGTTTATTCGAATTATTTGGATTCTAAAAGATAATTTCGTTTCTCTGGAAATATTTTGACTGCTCATGCATAGTTATTGAACTAAGAAATTTCATTAATTCAAATACCGGATTATTTCTTGTGTCTCTACAAGGAACTGTAGACTTCAACACAGTACAGGATAGAGCATACATCATCGCCTTCCATCTTCGATTCTTCCTCGGGACTCGAACTTGATTTCATTAGAACATTTTATTATTAGGACTTCTAAAAGTATATTAGTGCATTATTCTTGGATTATTTTTTTATTTGATTCTTAAAACGGTAAGTTCTTATATTTTGCATTTTACAGTATTTTTCCAGGAAAATAAAGAATTTATTAAATTTTTCAAAGCTTGTTGTTTTCATTCTTTCTTGTGTTACTGTTTATTTGGACCTAAACACGTAACACAAGATAGCGAATCCATAATTGCCACAAAGATATATTTTGGGATCTGCGCGTGCCCGTATGCGTAAGTTTGATATATATCGAAGATAAACTTACCTTTATGCAACTATGCACACCCGCGTGATATTTCTTTGACCAAATAATATTTACCGCGTGATAGAGTTGTTATGGCAGACACCCCACATACTAGGTATGCTCAAGATCTTTATGTACTACACCGCGATGGACCCTGTTTGCTTGCTTCATATTTGCCGGTCTGCGGTACGACCACGGTCGAGTATACTTAGGTCCAAGTCCGTCATATTCTTCAATAGGCTTCCTCTCGCACTCATCATTGAATTTTCCAACTAACTTTTTGTTAACGTTGGTGATCTTTTGGATACTCGCTAGTGTCGAATTTGTCAACAATTGTCGCCACACCCAGGTCAGCGTAATCGTCGCGCATTGTAATGAGCATTAACAGTGAATCTGCCTCTGTGCATATAAATTTGAATTTGTCACCGTTCCGTGGTCTGTTCGAGTAATATAACTTGGATATGAGCAGTTTTTATAAGTCTAGCAATGACACGTCAACACAGATAATCTTTTGGACTCTATTGCTGGGTAGGCAACCAATCTTTAAAATGTGTGTTGTTCCCAAACAAGGTCTACGCGGATTATCTTTAACAAGTTCTGAATTTTACCGAATACGACATTATTGATCAATTTGAAAAGGCTTTCTCAGACAACTTCGTCTAAACCATGCACAGATTCGTATTGATCTAATGTAAGGAGCCAGCCATGCGCGCTGTAAAAACTGGAGCACCCGATTAGTTTTACACACACGCATGCATATTGCGCACGTAAACTACACAATTACGTTTCTTGTCCAAGTTTGGCACTAGCTTATTTTATTCCGTAATCATGCCGTGATATTATCAACGATTCCACACTGGTAATGGGAGAACCATTCGAGGGGTACCAACAATTCTTTCTGGACCTACGGATAACAAGCAGGTGTTGTGCAGCTCTTACGATACTCCAGGCAAACTTCTACGTACCCATAGTCACTCTTTTTAACGTACTTATTTATATCTTTGTAAGGCATTTAGTCTTGATACAGGTCGATGGCGTATGGATCAATAATGTCAGGCTCGTATCCATCCACGTTGGAATTAGTCGCGTGAGCGTAGCCATGACTAGCAGTGGAAATTTCTCCACGCTTACCATGTACTGTAAATAGATGCTGATCAATATTAGCGAGCATCTCAAACTCGATTTTTCTATTTATAACAGAGCATCTCAAGACATTTCCAGTGATAAGAAACAATGTCCAGATTTTGGCAACCAAACATCGACCAGGCCTTGTTACGCTCGAGTAAATACTTTCGCGAGACAGTGATGACTAAAGAACCTCGATTGGAAGCAGCACAACTTCGGCAAACTTACCGCAGTCGCTCATCTGCTCGTACAGGTACACCCCTTTGCGAGCATCTAAAATTGAGCGTTTCTTTCCACAGCGAAGTTGTTGAAAAATATAATATTTGAAGCATGGATTGTCTGTCACATCTAGAAACAGTTAATAAAACTCGAATGCAGTTTGTTCCGCAACTTGAGTTGTATTTGACAGAACGTTCGGGGCGTCGGGAAGCGAAACTTTCACGGGAACTTTCAAATTTTCGAAGTTTGCGTAAATAATTATTGGAACATTCATCTTCCATTGCAACGCAGTGAATTGAAAAACCTTTTATGCAGTTTATGGCATGATAGTACGCTGTGGCTTCTCTCTACTCCTTTGCAGCAAAAGCAATGGTCGTCCGTTAACTGTTGCGTGCTAAATATATATAGGCCACGTTCACATGAAAACTTTCTTCCATGGTGTTTGCTGTGCCGGCAAATAATTCATGGATTTTTTTATCTACACGCAGCGATACTATGCCACTGGACCGTCATTGGTGCTGAATAGGTGCTGAACATTACTTTGAACCGCATATATAGATCTTTGTTTTGTGTATGTGAGAATAATTGAACCAAATACAGGCCACTGCCCCAACCATACACATTAACGGCGATATCAGGGCTGAGTCATTAATAGTTTTTGATGTCAGTACCAAGTACAGGAAATTGTTATCAAATTTGAGTTCGCCAAGGTCCTGTTTGAATTTTCGAGGCGGATTTGCATGATCGCTAGCAGGATTTAGCTGGGATAAGTTAACCTATTAGGACACTCGTTGTCGTCCCTTTTCACATGTATTACGGCTTGCGGTAGACGCTGGTGTTGGAATATAACTCAATCTGCGATACGGCTTCAATGGAACACCCCTCAACAGTCCATCTTGAACCTCAGTTTGTGGATTTTTCAACAGCTTTGTCGATTTCATTATGAATGTCATCAGCGTCTTTACGTTTCAAGACTGTCTGGGGATCACTCCAAGACCACGGGCATGAGATTTTAAGCGCACCTCTGTCAGATTTGTTGTGTCTAAACGATATAATAAACTTCGCGCCAAGAACAATGCACATCTTTAACCCAGCAGTGTCCGCGTACTGTATTATCGATCTGATTTTTGGATGCGTGTTCGAGAGAAGCTTCCCAACATCATAGACTGACTTGTAATTGATAGGACTGGTTCAAGGCTGGGAGACATGATATGTAAGGTTGGTCTCAAACGCCCGTTATGATACTACTAGGTCAGGTAAACTTTTTAATTGTTGTGTATCTCTGGTGGCATTTTGCTTAGCAAGATTACTTATTGGTGTCAAGCGAAGGAAGTAGTGACCTAAGTTATATGCTTTAGTGATCACTTTGTTGAATATCCTATAAAATCATGAGGCATGAAATAGAAATTTCTGAATACAGCTCAGATTTACATAACGTGTACACGAAAATATGCATGTCTGCACAGAACCCCAAGTGCTTTATATAAAATGTAAACACGTAATAATTTAATTTTGCACCGCTTGCGACTGACATCTTAATCAACTTAAACTGCTGTAACGAAAAGTTC
This sequence comes from Sinohyriopsis cumingii, assembly GCA_028554795.2. Classification (NCBI taxonomy): domain Eukaryota; kingdom Metazoa; phylum Mollusca; class Bivalvia; order Unionida; family Unionidae; genus Sinohyriopsis; species Sinohyriopsis cumingii. Next base: position 101,242,400 of record CM068841.1, on the reverse strand, counting down.
GCTTGCACTTGTTTGCCAGTATTCTACATCGTTCTACTCGGTATGGATATCGGCTACATTTACATAATATAAGCAAGCCTTGACACGGAGGCAAACTTCCAGAAATATATGAGAATACAGTAAAATCCCCTGTATAACCCCCACCCATCCCGGGAAAAGTTCAAACTTGTTTTCTTTGTGATATATACGACTTCTATGAAGTAATAGGAAAAATAATCTCTCTTCCTCTTCTCTCTTCTTTTTATATATCTCCAAATGTATTCGATTCCCTTCCTCTTTCATTGTTTTCATTTCCTAAATTTGATGGGAGCTGGGATAACCTCAAACATAGATTTGCCTCGTTGTTAAAACAGCCTTGTTTTCCTAAAATATGTTCTAAAATTATAGACTGTAGAAGAAGTGATCCCCAGAATGTGTTCTTGCATTCCATCTTGCCACTGCCATTTTCAATCTTTTTTATATATACAAGAATCAGCATGTACAAGCACAGTATTTTTGCACACCATTGAAAATCATTTGGGCACAAAGCGGTTCTCGCTAGAAAGATGGGGGTTCGTCTCGTAACGAATAATTCTATACCAACAATGCCTGGGATTCAACATTAGCTCTTAATAATTAATGAACTTGCACATCCTTCTGAAATTATTACAAAATATTTTATTTATTGTGGAGTGGGGTGTTTATTTTAATGGTACTTTGTTTTGTTATGCACAATATCTTGCCAGTATATTTGAAGGATTATCTGCTGATTATTTGGCATCTTTGGGGTCGACATTTTGGCTACTGACGAGTCTGTATAATTCCAAAAGGACGAGATTATCCCCACCAATCCAACCCGAAATGTATGTGTGGTCGGCGTGTGCGGGTGTTAGCAATAAGGTATATATGAATCTTCCTATATATGTATATGCCTCTTAAATACTATATATGTACATATCTATCTGCTCAAAAGATGGACGATGTAAGTTCTAAATGCATTTATTAAGGCAAACTTATATTTAAAAAATTACATGTATACTTATCTCGAGGTTGGCGTGCATGATTATTAAAAAGAAATGATTTAAACTTGTTTAAAAAGAAATTTATGGTCACACGGGTAAACTCAACCGACTCGCGAATTATGAAGTCTGTATTTACCTTTTTTAATTTCGTGTTGGATAAATCAGAAAATATGCACACGCAAAATAATAACAAAATCAATCATAGTACTTTATAACATTTTAATAATTGTCGGGTCACCGAAATTTACTTTTTTACAAGCCTCTGTCTTAGAACACGGACAAATTTGCTTTTTCGTGCCCCAAGATTTACAGCCATTACAGTAGTCAACAAAAAGACCTAAAAACTGTGAAGTTTAGACATTGGCCCGCGGATAAGCCGACCTCTCTTCTTCCAGACCATTATTTGTTTCATAAATTGTTCGGCTTATACGCGACTTTATACGGTATATATATCATCGTCTAAATTATATCCATTATCATCTAAATTATATACATTATAATCTAAATTCGTCCATAACTATAACAGTACTTGGCGGATATTTTGTGGATAATTATGTCTATACGTGAACACTTGTGTTCGTCCATCTGTTAATCATTTTGTGTTCCATTTACCGTACATCGTTCTCCACCACTCTCGCTTATGATTCATAGTGCAGGTTTTGGGTCCAGGGTGTAGCCTTATTCGGTTAAGATAGGAACGTTGTGTAAACCTGAACTCCGTCTACACCAATTGAAACAAGGTTATGATTTATCTTACATATCACAAGGTCTTTGATAAAAAGGTAGACTTTTTCTCTCCTTATGCAACCTTCTTTAATGCAGCAAATGTTGTTGTTGAAACTAATTGCTATTAAAATGAATTTTATAACACTTTGCACAACTATTTAACTATATATTTTGTTTGTCTGAAAAGAGCCGCTGCCTTCTAAAGCTAAAACGTCGTTCAGTGTCCCGTGTAAACAGTATTATTCCATTGAAAACAATATTTTGAAGAGATCAAACTATCTGTATCACATAAACTATGTTGTTTGATATTTAAATTTCTGCCTTTTTTCAAGAGTTTTGCAATATTCTAAATTAATTAGCGAATCGCAGTTTGCAAGAATTAAGTTTAAACTTAAACAAAAAGATTTATATATGCTTGTTAACTGGGAATTTACAAAAACAAATGTCTTCTAATTTCTATTTGTGTAACTAAGCTGTAATCAACATTGTACAGTCCAAAATGTTTGTTTCTTTTCTTCGCAGTTTGTTCACAAATAATTAGATTATTGTTTTAGTACATTTGCCACTAAACGTTTAGTGTCATGCATGTAGACTATTTCTTGTGTTTGGACATCGATATTTCCCCTTAATGCCTCAAATTTCATTTTCATATGTTCATTGATTTCAGATTAACCTATCATTAAAGCCTACCCTCTCATATAATGGTTGGGAGAGGTTTTTTTAAAAAACCAACAATTAATTTTGAAATAAATTTTCATTCCGAACCCACTGCATGATGTAATAAACGGGGACCCCAAGTGGCCGAGTGGTCTAAAGCGCTCACCATTCCGGATCACTGCCATCTCTACTCTGTCTGCGTGGGTTCGAGTCCAAGGCTAGGCTAGCATGGATACGTGGGAAAGCATGCCAGTAGCTTCTCGTGGGCCAGTGGCTCTTCCCTGGGTTTTCCAGGGTTCTTCCTCCGCCAGTTATACTGGCCGCCAAGTATAGCCTGTCTTGTGCTGAAAAATAGTGTTAAACCCTAGAACAACAACAACAAACATAAGTGATAAATTGAGTCTGCAAGAAAAAAAGTTTTGTTGATGTAGGTACATGTAGATTGTTTGACAGCTTATTTAGAGATCTTAAAAGTTTGAACACTAAATTAAACTAAGAGAAGTCGTGTAAAATAATTATTTAACAGTGTGTTTGAGACTAGTGATAAATTGTGTCAGCTGACCTCAGCAAAACAAACTGACATTTGCATTCGACAAGCTATGTGCACACGATAATTCTAGATATGTTATTATGAACTATTAAGGCTTTTCAAACTTCGCTCATGAACACTGTGCCCCTTTCATATACCGACTGAAGAAAAATATTGCTTCTTATTTTTGGAATCCTGTGTACGCGTGCTTGTGTTTGAGCAGCGGGGGGGGGGGGGGCGAATCCGACATTTTGTCCAATCGTCATTTGGCTTAATTAATACCTTCTGCACTCAGCGGATCCGGTGTAGTCAGCGCCTGGTAAAAAAAAAAACGACGTTGTCGTCGGGGGATCGTCTAATCGTCATTTGGTTTAATTAATACCTTCTGCGCGCCGAACCCCAGCGTCGTCAGCGTCCGTTAAAAAAGCGCGACGACCGCGTCGATGTCATTGCCCCCCCTGCTGCTAAGTGGTTATTTACAATGATCTAACAAACAGAGTGATCACTAACTCCTCCTCTTGTAGATCAATTAGGTTATTTGACTGATCAGTAAGTCTGAAATTAATTCTCGTTAAAAACCGATTATGGCATCGCATATAGACCGGATTAATTGGGCTCTCAACGATTAAGAATCCTGGAGGGGCTGTTGGCGAAAATGAATAAAGGATATACCCCTGTTGAGCTTGATTTGATTGCTTGGTATCTACCTGGTAACTCCCTTCGATAACATCGCACACTAGATTGATTGCTATCACCGATGCGATATTTACGTTGTATGGAGCAATATGCCTACCACCATCTCCGTTATCGTGTCTGAGGATAATTGATGGACCGAGAAAATCATTAAGAGACTTTCTTAGTTCTGGCGCGTTGTATCCTGGAAACTTGAAATCGGGTAAATCGGCTTCTGTGATATTGTACTCGGTTAGGAATTTTTGTTTATTATCATCGTTGTTAGCAGATGTTGTCTTAACGATTCGTTCATTGATATATTCCATGTCTGATATAAGTTGATTTAACACCTCAACGTGTTTTCGTGCTTTTGTTTTCCGTAGCTGTTCTAGTTGTAATTGGTAATTACGATTAATCTCGGCAAACGCACCAGTGATATCATTTAAACCAACTGTGACCGTGGCGGACGATTCAGGAGTTTGCTTATACGGAAAATACCATTGCATGGTATTCCTGTCTTGAAATATAAACCCGCTGGGTAATAACGTGTTTCTTATAATAGACAATTCATCTTGATAACTGGGATTAATCTCATGATACGATTGCACATTTGTGTGCAAATACGTGGGGATTTCATTAGGTGGATTCTCGGGCCAACCTAGTATGGTTCTTATTGAACTGTTATAAATATCAACCATATACCCCGGTGTGCTTATTTCAATCGTCGACGATAACGTCGGTTCATGAACCGTAATATCGATTTTTGATTCTTTTCCTGTGATCGATTTTATCCTGCGTTGAAATTCTTTATTGATTTGTTCTACTTGGTATGACCCAATTGGTATTGTAATCTCATTCCAGTCTGGGGTCCCATCGGGTTTATTTGTCCATGCAAAAACCAGCGAGTTATTAGGTTGTTGTCCGTTAAATGCTTCCGCTCGGATATTAGGCCAACTGTGATATACTCGCAATTTTGCCAGCGCTATTTCCTTCACTGGAATCGGAGAAGGGAAGTTTACACTGAATTCTGGCTTCGTTGATGTTATCGATATCATATTTGTTTGTACCGGAGTGGTGTTCTCCGCGATCCGTTGAAATAATTGCAACCATTCGGGGTTCAGCGACATTATTATTATTCGCTGTTTCTAGTGTTTAATTTCAACACCGAATATTAACAACCTGCTTGTTTTCAGGAGAATGTTTTAAGCCCATTGAAGTTGTTTCAGGAGAATGTTTTAAGTCCCATTGAAGTTGTTTCAGGAGAATGTTTTAAGCCCATTGAAGTTGTTTCAGCGACGTGGTTTCCAGCTTCCAGTTGAAAATCCTCGATTTTTGACATCGCGGAGTCATACAACTGGACCATCGTGGAGAATTCAGCATCGGATATAAACGAATTATCTATCGCCAACGAGATCAACCCGGATAATTTCGAGTACGCGTCGGATACTATTTGATGTTTTACTGTATACTCGTTGAGTTTTTTCTGAGAACACGATGATATCTTTCTAGTGATTGCGTTGGCGACTGCAGCAATTGTTGTCGCCGCGGAGATAGCGATTGGAACAGCGATCGGAGTCATCATGGTCACCGTGGATAAAATAACACCGGTACCGGCTACTATACCCGACACCGAGTACACGACCGCGTCGATGGTGGTTATTTTTCGACGGTATTTTTTTATTTTTACACGGTATTGTTCGGAAAGCGTTTTCAAATTCGCGGAGAATTCTTTTACGGTATTGAATCGATATTGATGTGACGTCGGTGATACCTCTGATTCAATTACCTTGGTGGTCATTTTTATTTTAAAAGAGCTAGTGTTTTTAATTACTTAGATCCATTACAAATTCCACATACCATGTAATGTTTGCCCCGGTTAAATGTCTATCGACGGCATAAATTGTAAACTGTTCAGTTTCGTCCTTGTCTATAATTGTTGATATTGTATTGTTAAACCCGGATGAACTCGACGATAATATATTAAACTGCATCATTGAAACCAGTGTAAATCGATAAATACCCTTAACAGTTGCGGTGATATATATTATATTTTGTGTAGGAGTCCAAGTGAATGATCCATGATAAATCGTGTATACTGTGTTGATGGTGTTTTCATGAGGGATTTTTATTTTTGTCACCTCCGGTAGTCTGTCTTTAATCGCTGTAACATCAGTTTTGATTGTTTCTATTTCCTGTGTATGCGCGTCTACACTCCTTTTGTTCGCCGCATCATCTGTTTTGATTGTTACTATTTCCTGTCCATATGTGTATACATTCCCTTTGATCGATTCAACGTTAATTTTGATTGTTTCTATTTCCTGTGTCGCGTCTACACTCCTTTTGTTCGCTTCAACATCATTTTTGATTATTTCTATTTCCCGTTCATTCACGTATAAACCCGCTTTGATCGTTTTAACATCAATTTTGATTGTTTCTATTTCCTGTCCATACGCAGTGATATCATTTATAGTTATTGTAATTTCATCCGGTCTGGTATTTTTTTTACCAAAGAATTTATCAATGGTGTTATCAGCCCTGTTAAAATTTTTTCGTAACGTGTAAAATTGGCCCGACAGCGTTGTAAACTCCGAAATAGTATTTTTTATCCCCACAAGATTCGGTTCGGTTACCGTCGGGGTTCCAAAAAAACTAGCAGTAGTGAGTTGTATATCGGTGACAGACTTTTGTATCCCCTCGAACTGATTTGCTTGCGCGTCAAATTTATCATACAAATTTTTTAACGAATCCGACACGGATATATAATTGTCGCCAAGTGTACTTATTTTTCCATTTATCGTCAAGATGAATTCACCTGATTTAAGTCGTCCGTCATCGGTATACAACACGATAGTGTTCTCGGCGGCATCACGCTGTCGTATTAAAACGTCATTCAGCGACACATTACTGGATTTCAGTTTACCCTGGCGGTCTTGAAATACAACTATTTCGCCCGGGTCAACACTGGTTAAATTTAACGTATCAGCGATTTCATCCTCGATTAGTTTTTTTATGTCATCGGTGGCGAGCGTTTCCGTGGATTTTTTCAGCGCCGAAACCGGTCGTCCCCAGATATCAATCATTATTATTGTAAAAAAAACAGTGTTTTTAATTAACCCGCCGGGCCTCTACGACCCCACTAGTGTATTCGTTTACAACCACATGAGGTGGTTTCCGCAATACCTCACGGCCGCATATCGGTGGGTCACTTAATTGTTGTGTTGGCAGCGTGGAATAAAAAACCGGGGCTGAACACGCCCGGATATACCGCATGAACTCGTTTGGCGGGGCTAACCCGTATGAATCAAAATAGACGATCGCACGCGGATCAATTGCGTATGCAACCCAATGAGTCCCCGCTCCGGAGGATTTATCGAGCTTAATTATACAGGTTTCAATATTCCTTGGTTTTGTCGGTAATTGATCCCTCATAAAAACACCTCTGAAGTTTTTTATCGCTAACGCGTTTGCGGCATCTATTAAATCAAAATTAGACATAGGAGTCATTAAACGGTTCCCGGTAGTCTTAGACCCTTCCCCGAGTACCATGAATACGGGGTTCCCGGTAGTCTTAGACCCTTTCCTGCTACGGGTCGTTTTTTTTATAGCCTTTCCCGGTTGCCTTCTTCAATGCCATTCCCGCCGCGGTACCAACGGCTCCTAACGCCGCCGCCTTCGCCACTGCTGGGGTCGCCGCGGCAATCAACGCTGGAATCGCAGCTAACAGCGGAAATATCCCACCGGTCTTTTCCATGTTTTTAATCGCTGCGGCCGAAAAATCTATTTGAATACCCTTTTTATTCTTCATCGCATCACTGAAATGTTTTATTTGACGCGCCGTCAACGATATCTTATGATTACCACCTGCCATCTGTGACGGCTTCAGCGTTATTGTGGTTCCGCATTGTTTAGCCGACTTTGATCGTAATTTCTTGACTTGACCATCAGTCAACTCTACACTGACAACACTATACGACATTTTATTGTAAGCGCGTTTGTGTTTTCAATTACATGTTTTCCACTGGCGCATCAACGATTCTCATTCGTCCACCAACACCTTCTAGCAGCATTGATTTATCGCTGAGAATGACAGCAACCGCTCTATAATCGGCAATAACGCCGCGAGTTACATTAGCTCGGAAGTGTATATCAACGACGGATTGTCTTGTTAAATCAAGATGTTCCAGCGAAAAGTAATAGATCGGATATAGTTCTTTGAAATCATGTTGTGATATTTGCAAACCAGTGTCGACGTTTTGATCACGACTCATATACGACAGCAACCGATGGTACACGCGTGCAATATGGTTTTGACCGTAATTAAGTTGTATATCCTCAGATGGTTCCTGCTGGCCGTTTATTCTCAGCGAGACGTCAGTAACGCCTAATCGATCAAATATCATATGGCTGGATAGTTGATTATCAACTCTCGTCATATCCTGCAACGCAACAAATATATGACGCGGAGCCGAAATGCCTTGTTGTGATGCCAGGTTCCATGTAAATATACCATTGATATTTGATTGCTTAGTATCTGTTGTTGTTGTTAGCCAACTTAGTAATGATTTTCCTCCCTGCTCCATAAAGGATAGCAATCGTGCCTCTGTGGTAATGGATGGAGTCATTACTGGCATCCACAATAATATTTTAGTTAAAACGACTTTACCAGAGTCATTATTTGGATTCGTAAGATCCGCTGGAATTCTCCAAATTGCATTTCTATCATCACCTTTTCGCACAAGCACCACGGTATGCTTTGCTCCGTAGATAACTTTTCGCACGTTCCTACAAAATCCAAATATATGATGCAGTGGAATCGCGCATGAGAAAGATCTACGCGGCCCTGTTAACATTGATATGCGTGCTGCAGCTCCGATGTTAAAATTAGGATCGCTGTTTATAATCATATTCTCAACATCAGCGTTAGCGCTGTCAGCATTATTTCTTGGTCGTCTTACCACAAATTGCGAGTTTCCAGCAGTGTTTCTAGTATCCTTTGCAAACATCATAGATGGACCCGCTGATCTTGTATAATCGTCGGAATATCTTGCCAGCCCGATTATTGTTGTAGCAACATCAACATCACGTTCTATTGATTCAATTTCTCGCCCGTCAATGAGATATTTTGCGCTCTCAAATAGCGCCATTACGCCGTTATTGACTAAGCCAACTTTGGTACCATCTGGATACGGTGCTGGTACAGCAGGAGTATCGGCCTCTGTTACAAGTTCTCCTTCGATTTCAATAAACGCTTCACACGGTAAAAAATATTTACTGGTATCATGGACTTGAAGTTCAATTCGCGATCGTATGTCGGGTTGTACTGCATGATAGGAATAAAATTGATAATTACGGACAGAATCATCCTTGTGCACTGGTGCGTCCATATCAAACGCCGGGTCAGCTGTTCGTTTAAACATTTTATTTAATAATACGCTGATGCATCTAAATCATCGTCGTCGTTTTAAACCACTTCCCGCTATTATGTTTGCGATGTCATCTTGATTATTGTTTACCAACGACGCTAGTTTTTCTTCCACGGCGTTATTTATTACTTTACTGACATTTGCAGGCATCACTGTCGTTGATGGCATCACCGGTGGTTTCTGTTTTCTTTTTCGTGAAAATCCCTTGGATTTTACCAACGACATTAGTTTATCTCGTGCTGCAGAAAACACCCTTCCGGCAACATCTCCAATAGCACTAATACCCTTATCACGAATAACATCAATGGCCTTCATTCCTAATTGTTTAGCTAACGGCGCCACTTTTGGAGCCATTCTTGTAAATAACCCCGCAATGGTGCTACCGAGACCGTCTCCGTACCACGCGCGGTATACGGGCAATCGTGAGTTTACCACGTAGACGCTGACTGGTTTATCATGGTTGTAGTGTATAATCATCTTTATTATAAAAAACACCAGTGTTTTCCAATTAGTGGTTGATCACCCCCCTTCCCACCACCGAATCATAAATTTTGTCAAAAACATCGATTTTCTCTAAATGATTTCCTGGGGTTTTCATCGGCGGTAAAAATCCGCGTTTTTTGTCAATTTTTGTCAATTTTTGTCAATTTTTGTCGTTTTTTGTCGATTTTTTGTCGTTTTTGGTTGGTTTTTGCCGGTTTTTGGTAAAAAATATCGATTTTCTCTAAATGATTTCCTGGGGTTTTCACCCGTAAAAACCGATCAAAAACGACAAAAAAAACGACCAAAAAGTGACAAAAAACTGACAAAAAACGACCAAAAACGACCAAAAAAACGACCAAAAACCGACAAGAAACGACAATTTTATAATTTTTTTAATCATCCACTAACTCGTCAATGAGCGTTCGATATGCATTAATGTCCATGATACCACCGGCAAATAACCGCCTGCAAATATCAGCGGCCTCATTGATTATTTCCGGAGAGTTATTTCCGGCTCGTTTTCCTCCGATTAGTATTTCTAGCCGTGATATATCACTGAGAACACTACCAGGACAAGTAACGTCTTTACCAACAGAGTATCCTTTTCCGTGTTTTGGTCTTTCACTTTTTACTTTATTGTGGAATATTATATAATTATTATCACGCGGTGGTAATTCATTTTTATGTTTATTTGCCAAATACACTATTCTTGTCCAATCCTTTAACGACCTTATATTTTTCTCGTAGCCACTATTGATATGCTCATCTCGTGTGTCCTTATCAAAATTTGTAACAGTAAAATTAACTAATTCTTCGTAGCCGAGATTTCTAATTTGATCTATTGTGCTCTTTTTAAGAACATTACGGGGTATATTCCCCTCTTTCCGTATTTCTTCCGGTATTTCTTCCGGTATTTCCTCCGGTATTTCTTCTTCTGGTTCTCTTGCGGTGGCGCCTAGTTCTTCCTCGTCGGCCATTGTAACATATGGTTCTTGTGAGTCCGTTATAGCGAGTGGTGGCGGCCTCCGTGTTGTAGCAACCGCTATTTTCGCAGGGAGTGTTTCCAGAGACTTTTTTGTTTGCTCGGTCTGAGCCGCTATCTTTTCAAGCGCACCGAGGACGGGCACAGTTGCCGCCGTAACATTTTTGGTCGCTTTAGTTACCGGAGCAAAGAGCTGTTCGCTTCCAACAGCAAAATCAGTTTGTAGTTGTTGCCGCGTTTGAAGTTGTTTTCGGACCCTGTCTCGTAACGGTATGAACTTTTTAAGCGCTACTAGCCGCTCTCTGGCTAGCCGAGTAGTAAGTGATTCGCCTACCATTATTGCAATTGCTCCGTAGTTTCTAATTTCCCGCCGAGTGTGGCGGGGGGATATGTCCCAGGGGCTCCAGGGAGTTTTCGTCTATAATCCTTCTAATGTTTTTAATTTTATTAGAGATTTCTCGACGTCGTTCAAAAGCCTGTCCGAGTTTTTTTCGTACTGTCTCAACGGCAGTAAATAGTCCAATAAATGCATTTACGTCATTGCCATACAAGTTTTCATTGATCGTATATTGTAATCGCTTTATAAAAGAATACTCGCGTGGCAAGGTATATCGACCTTTCTTTGATTGCTCGTTAATAATTTCATAATCGGACAATATTTTTTGGTTATCAAGCTTATCAGATAATTCAATTCCTTGATTTTTTAATTTTAAAATCTCGGTTAATATATTATTGATGTCTTCGATATTCATATTCTTATAAAACATCTTATTTCTAAATTAAAAAAAAATTATTTTACAAAATGAACCCCGCGTATCAATCCCGAGGTGTGTTAACATTCGATGAAACCGTAGGATAATTCGTTTTCTTCCGGTATTTCTTCCGGAAGAGACAATTTATTGTAGCGTTCGCACTGTCATGGCGACTTCGTCAGCGCCATAGGCGCCGGTGACTTCGTCACGGTGACCTTGTCACTCGCTGATTTCTGTTATATATGAAAATCGAATTCTGTGACCCGTCTTTTTTGAGATCGCTGAATTCTGTATTCCTTCTGCAACAAATCGTATTGAGGCGATATAAATGTCAAAATATTTTCCTGCCTCATTCATCGACTGAAATATTTTTTCCTCGTGAGTTGTTGTATCAAATGACTTTACGGGTTTTGCTTTCTTTGAAAACTTACCAGTTTGGCCTTTTTTGGTATTCTGACTTTGCGAGATAGCTTGCAAGTTTATAAGAGAATTATCAGTCTTATTATTATTAATATGATCAATCACAAGCCCATTTTCGATTAATCCGTTGAATGCTTCAAATACAATCCTGTGAACATAATATCTTTTTCCTCCCGCACCAAACATCAAATACCCCTGATTATTTACGGTACCAATCGGCTTCTTTAGTCTACAATTTCTAACAACGCCGTCGCGAGATGCCTCGTAATTAGCGAGCACAGGATGCGGCTGAAATTCTTGGTTCATTTGTATAATAATACTACTTGTCTAATTCATTATTTGGTTTAATTATAAACCTTGCAATATAGTCCTGAGGAGTTTTGATGACGAAGTCGGCGGTGGGGTCAATGACGGCATTTTTTATTCGTTTATCATAATAGCGTTTTAACTCTCTGTATCGCTTTCCGCACAATTGATACACAACTGCGATTTTCCTCTTACACCAACGTGGGAAGCCAAGCACGGTAGGGGGCCAAGAGAACCATTACGAACGCTTTGTAAATGATAATCGCAGAATTCACCTCTACATGATTTATTGCACGGGGTTGTCGACCCAATCATCAACCATTTGCAGTGATTCATTAAACTATATTCTTTCATTTAAATACTTGTTTTAATTATGTGGATGAGTTCGAGAGATTAGCAGCAATTAAGCCCTGGAAAAATATTAAGTTCAATCTCGATAGAGTCCTCAAGGACGCACCAAAAGCGTTAATAAACGATAGAACCCTGTTGAATAAAATACGCGATTGTATCAATGAATTCGAGCGTGATGGTGCATCTCATAGTTGGTCAACATTTCGAATTGATGGTGTTGTTGATGCTACCATGAACAACAAACGCGCGGCAACGATAATATCACAACTTGGCTCCAGCAAGTATTTCTTCAGAGTAAAATTTATTGTCCGGGTGGAATCAGGTAATTGGATCATACGTGATAAATTTGAACCAGTTCTCAGCGACAAGCAAACAGTCACTGTTAGCCGCGACTCCAAGCCAGGGCTGTTAACCGGAATTGACAGACCATACTATGAACGAGCGTATCCTGAAACAGCAGTTGTCTATGGAATATACCCGTTAAATAAGAAACCTGATATCGGAAAACTAGCGCCGATGAAACAGTCAACGGGGATAAATTGTGTAGCAGAACGAGTAATAGAGCATTTTACAAATGCATGTCGAGGAAATAAACTGACCGATTTACGACGTAGCAAAATAAACCAATGGGAGGAGACAGTGCGAGAGCGAGGAGCAACCATCAGCGACATAGCGAGATTAGAAACGTCGCTGAGATTTCCAATAACCGTTACAACGATAACCGGTGAAGTATTATATGAATCAAAGTATAAATCAAATGGAGCCCCAATCAAAATTATTGATCATAACGAACACGCGTGGACGCCCGCGGTCACAATATTTCCACGGGATAGAACAGTAAAGTATATCCCCGGGGAATTCCTGGGAGAGGATGGTTTTCTTGCGGAGAGGAAACTATTTGATGCTATTGCTTGTTTGTGTAAAAACGACCCTGTGTCAGTGTGGTTACTTCGCAGCGCTGAAAACGACATGGATACCTTTGATCAGTTTGTAAGACCAAACGGTGAATTATATCGCACTGAAGCGTTTCACAACAAGATGAAAAAAACCGCCATGGAATTTGAAGAGCATGATGAACAACTGCTAACAAATTGTTTTACGATTCCATCGGTTGCGGCTCATGTTGCAGCAAGGAAAAATGCGTGGAGACCAACGCGCAAGGAATTTCTACCGGATGTACAATCCAGTTGTTTGGAATATTATCACGGTGGACTATGGAACACTGAATACAACCGCGACGCTATGATTTCCGTTGATATGGTTGCCTGTTATCCAGCGAGTTTTCTCGGGTATGGATCCGCCGCTGAGTATTTCAAACGATTTGGACACCCCAGACATGAAATGACTCGTGTTGCTATTAATGGACCACTGCCTGATTTTGATTTAACCGGATTCGCTCGCATAGTATCATTTGAATTCGCGGCAGGACTTCATCGCTGTTGTTATATTTGGATCGGTAGACACATGGCTGAAAAGAAGTGGCTGCCAATAGCGCTGCTACGGTATATGATTGATTGTAGCATGCTTGTATCGTTGATTGTCAGTGACGCGATTATATCATACCGGGCGCAGACTGAAGTCTGGTTACCAGAACCAGAGCGTCTAGATAGCATAATTGACGAATCCAGAAAACACATTGATGCCGACGAGGAATATATCATCGAATGGTCCAAAAAGATATTCAACCAACGAAACTGCGAGGCAAAAGATCTCGGTAGAAGAATAATCGGTAAGTTCACACAAGGTGGAAAAAACTGCGACTACAAACGATATTGCTCACGGCTGATTATAGATGACGCAGAATATGATTTCGTAATCAAGGATGCAGTGGCAAAAAATAGATACGTGAACTGCAAAACAGCTTTCTTGTCCAATGGAACAAAGTTGGGTACAGTTGTTACTTACGCCGATGGAGACAGCCCCGCGTATCCGCATTTGAGGGCGTCTATGTTGGGTTACGCCGCTATCAATTTATTCTCGATGATAAATAGATTTCCCGACACCGCGGTTATAGTAGCCGTTGATTCATTTTATATAGACGTAAAGTACAAGGGAAACATAGCCGAGTTTACTAGTCCGGACGAGAGTTGGGGTATATGGAGAATTAAAAATGAAATACGACGCGATTATTCCCCGTCAGCAGATGTCACCGTTGAAAATAATTACTTACGCGGTGATAAATTGTCAGAATGGTCTAATGCACCACCGTGTTCTGATCCAATTTGTAGACACAAAACAGTTTATTTAAGCGGCTGTGGCGGGTCAGGAAAGACGACTCGGGCAATTGAATTATTTCGAACGCGGGCAAGTATAATCGTGCTTACACCGACCCATAGACTAACGCGAGAGATAAAACAACGAAATGTTGACGCCGTTACTTATCACAGCTTTTTTCGATACAGCGGCGGTGAGTGGACTCCTGATCGAATGGGGGAAAAATTTATTCCTGAGGTTATCATCTGGGATGAGATATGTACTGTTTCGTTAGATACTTTACAAATGTTTCTTGAGTGGTTGCTGCGCGCGAATACAGCGGTAATCATGTGTGGCGACCATGGCCAACCACCACCATTTGTCGGCGAGGGTCCACATGATTGGTTAAAGAATTTTGTGGACTATTATGAAGAAACCGATACTGATTACCGAGCACTTGATGAACAATTGCGCGAGGTTAAAAAATTAATCAGATTACAGCCGGATAGAGTTCAATGTGAAATAATCCGCGAGGTGATTCCGGAAACGCCGTTAAATGAATTCTGGGAAACATGGAGACCAAACGATTTGATTGTAGCGAGTAGAAAGATAGTCAGAGACACATTTCAGCGGAAGTTGTTTATGTTGCATAAGGAAAAGTTTCCAACGCGCCCAGTGCCGTTATGCTATAGACCCGCGGACACACGGCGGCAGAACATTGAAGTTGAAATCCCGGGCCCGACGGCGTCAGGGACAAAAAAACAAGTTCTCGTGCTGAATGATATTGTACTCGTTGATATCAGCGTCGTCGAGGACGCGCTACGTGCTGATAAATCGCCATGGACGCTAGGATACGCAACAACAATACATTCCTCGCAGGGATTAACCATCACGGACACAATTGTTTGGATGGTTGATAATCGCATCGAATGGTCAAATCTAGTCTATCTTGCAGTGTCCAGAGTACGGAGAATGAATCAGCTTCGAAAAATTGTTATTGACGAAGCCAGTGACAACGATGACATTATTGATGCAAGCGTCATTGATAGAAAACTCTCGGGTTACCGCCAACAGGATAAAAAAAAAACAGCGGCGTTTTGATATTGATGCCGAATTAATAATTGCGTTACGACAACAACAGAATAATCACTGCGCGAGTTGCAATTGTGTAATGCGCTGGCGTTATTCGGATAAAGACGCTCGCCAATTTACCGTGGACAGGATCGATAACAGTCTCGGTCATATCCGTGGTAATGTGAGGTTAACTTGTCTTGAGTGCAATAGACGCAACGGCGCTAGTTAAGGCCACGTGGGGGTAATTGAGTACCATCAGGTATCACTTGTAGTTGCTCGCGAGTAAATCCGCGCTGAGGAGCAGTTGAATCCAGTCTATAGATCGGTGGTCTACCAGTTGATCGTGTTATCGTTGATATGTTATGTGTGGTAACACTCCAAATAGGATCAGTAGCTCTTTTTTTTACCGCCTTCAAGCTCTCCTGGTTCATACAGATATCTAACAGTGACATCGCCGATAATCGGCTTGGAAACGCTATCTATTTTTGATCTTCCGGGTATATACTTTTTTTTAATCGCGTCGCTGGGCTTCATGTTGATTGCTCGGGTAATCTCGTTATTTAACGCTGCAATTACGCCTGGCAACCTTTTGACCCATTCACGAGATCGTTTTTCTTGGATGAATTCCTTCGCGTATTGATACCCAAATAACCGTTCAGCAAGAGTCCGATTGAATCGTTCAACAATTGCCTGATCACGATGTAGCGCAGTATGACCTCGTCGTATCGCGACGCTATGATGTTTCAGCGTTGATAAAACAGCGCCGCGAAATTCATTGCCAGGATCAACTTGTAATAGATTTGGCCAGCGCAGAGGACCCTTTCGGTAAATCCGCTCAAACGCATCGGCTACTTCAGTTGCTGACTTTGTTTTTAACGGCTCCGCTTGTTTGTATCGACTCGCAACATCAACTACGGTTAGCGCGTATTTGTAACCGTTGTCATGCGGCAGAAATAATATGTCAGCTTGATGAACTTCATTGGGTACGGTAACATCAAAGCGCGAAAAGTTGATTTGTTTAGGCGGTGGTAGATAAATTTGCCATATAGCCTGTTTGGATAACCAATTAGCCGCAACGGCCTTTGTTACCTTTGCAGCGCTTGCTAGTTTACCAATTGCGGCATTCCCCTTCCAGTATCCTCTCGGAGAATAATAGATGGATTCCATGTTGTTATTATAAACGCTAGCGTTTTCAATTACCAGCGCGAGAAGCTCCGCTTCCAATCATTAATTTACCTTTCATAGCCGATTTTACCAACCATGAAGCCAATTTTTCTTTGAATGATTTATCAGGAATAGCATTTAACGCGTGAATTAATTTTACATCCGCGATATGACGCTGTTGCAGATCGCTACTTTTGTAGTAAGCAACATCATGAGCATGACACGCCTTATCGATAGCGTTTATTGGATACTCACCGGGTTTGGGCTGATTTTGATCATCGACTCTGATATCTAATCGTGTTCCGGGGCCACAGTAGCTATATCCTGGGAGGTGCTTTTCTCCTGGATACTTTGCCCACGGTGTTCCGGGGAGTTTTGATAACTTGGCTGCAATATCACCTCCTCGCTTTTTTTTAAAGCATCCCCGGGTCTAATAGAAATAAATCTAAATTTCTTTGTACCGCATTGTACACACTTACCAGTAAGTGCCGATCTGTTATTTCTCGTTGTAACGGTTGTCATATCATTTGTGCCAGTACGCACTCTACACTTCACACAATATAGATCCATAATTTATGTATAGAGATATGAATATAATTGATTTTTCGGCGACTAAAACAAGAGAACCAGTTAAGCATGTTGCAGCGTTACCAAACTCGATCCGGATGATTATCATCGGACCATCTGGATCCGGCAAGACGCAATTGTTACTCAATTTAATAATGAGATGGATGAAGTGGGATAAGTTGTATTTAATCGCCCCTAGCGTGGATGATCAACGATGCTACGAGGTGTTGAAAGATTTTAACGAGAATGCATCAGCGATCGCTGAAAAAAATGTTATTGAGTTTATTACAGATATCAATGATGCACCAGGTATTGATGATATTGATGGCGACGTTAACAATCTAGTCGTGTACGATGATGTTATGTTAGACAATCAAAAAAACCCAGCTAGGATATTTTCCAGAGGCAGGCATAAAAACACCGACGTGATATATGTCACTCAACGATACACTCAGATTCCAAAAGTAATCAGAGACAACTGTAATATTCTGGCTGTATTCAACGGCGTTGATACACACACGCTACGAAATATTTGGCAGACATGGTGCGGCGATGACATGGACTTTAATGGTTTTCGAAACTTTTTTAGTCATGCTCAGTCGACCCCACATGGATTTGTAACGATAAATTTACATGATCCTCGGACACGATATCGTATCGGACTTGACCAGATATTCGGTTAGTTGTAAATAATTTTCATTGTAAATAACTTCTTAGCAGCAGGGGGGGGGGGCAATGACATCGACGCGGTCGTCGCTGTGTTTACCGGACGCTGACAAAACTGGGATCGGCTCGCAGAAAATGTATTAAACCAAATGACGTCACCGTCGTGTAGGATGGACCGTCGTCGTTTTTTTTTTACCGGCGCTGACTACACCGGATCCGCTGAGTGCAGAAAGTAATAATTAAGCAAAATAACGATTGGACAAAATGTCGGATTCGCCCCCCCCCCCCCCGCTGCTGTTTGTTTACTTATCTTTGCTATGATTTCGTTTTCTAAAATTTGAAATGTTTCTAAATACAAAAGAGTGAAGGTTGTTACAAATATTTTGCACGACAGTATCCGCGGCAACTTCGAAATTGGATTGTTAAATCAGTTAAACTTGCTTTCTTTGTGATATATACGATACCTAAAAATGTGAAATTTTATGGATGTTGCATTTTTATTTTATGAACAAATTTTTTTTTACATTACTAAAGAATCAACACAGTGCAACTCGTATTACATGAATGGCTTGACAGGGAAAAGTAGGGGCGTTATATTTACGCAAAATCTGATGGGTGAGATCAACAACGAATTTAGTTGTTGTTGTTGTGGGGTTTAACGCCATTTTTCAGCACAAGATAGGCTATGTATGGCGGCCAGTATTAATGGTGGAGGAAGAACCCGGGAAAACCCCGGGAAGAACCACCGACCCACGAGAAGCTACTGGCAAGCTTTCTCACATACCCGCATTGGCCGAATCCTAGACTCGAACCCACGCAGACAGAGGTGAGATGGCAGTGATCCGTAACGGAGAGCGCTTTAGACCACTCGGCCAGTCGGGGCCCCAACGAATATAGTTTGAGTTTTCCTAAGTTATAGTATGTATGTATGTATGTATGTATGTATGTTTGTTTGTATGTATGTATGTATGTATGTATGTATGTATGTATGTATGTATGTATGTATGTATGTATGCACGTTTGCATTGTTGTGTATATTTAATTTATTTTGTTTCATTGAGGGAAGAACAGAAATGGCCTATCTGATTTTTATCATTGTTTAATAGTTGTTTGCTGATATTTGACTTCAAGGTCTATCCTTGCTAGCAAAATTTAGAATGTTCTGGAAGCGAACTTTTCACTCACATCCTTGTCATTTTATTGTGACTTTGGGTTTTATATCAGGTTGTTATCATTTGAGGTTCCTTCTTTAAGACCAGTCTCTATAATTATTTACTGTTGTGTTCAGATATAACTTCGGAGGAATCATTTACTTAAAATTATACATTGAAATTGCAAAGTGCCTAAAACAATAAATATCAGCAACACCAACGCTCCTCTTCTGACAATCGTATACTCATTCTTCCAAGTATGAAAACAAAATCATATGGACATCGTTCTTTTGCATACCAGGGTCCAATAACGTGGAATGAATTGCCCACTGAACTTAGACACAAAGACACAGTGATCACATTCAAGAGGGCTCTCTAAACTCACTTATTTCGACAGCAAGAACAAACTTAAAGACCTAATACTGTTTCCTAATTGAAATATTCTCAGCATGTTTTTTTTTTAATTTCTTTAATGTTTTCCTAATTCCGTGTTGTTTGTTTTTGTAATAATATTATTATGCTTCTTATCTTATAGGTGTTGTCTAAAGTTGTAAAGCGCTTAGATCTTCTAAAGATTAGACGCTATCCAAAGTCCTCATTAGTATGTATGTATGTATGTATGTATGTATGTATGTATGTATGTATGTATGTATGTATGTATGTATGTTTGTATGTATGTATGTATGTATTGAGTTATGTATGTATGTGTATGTATGTATGTATGTATGTATGTATGTATGTTTGTATGTATGTATGCAAATTATCTGTTGATGCAAGTAATATTCGGAATGGAGCAGTTTTGATTCAAGAAGAAGAAAATGGTATTGATCATCCAGTTTGCTATTTTTCTAAGATATTAAATAAGCACCAAAAGAATGTATTCAACCTTCGAGAAGGAGTGTTTGGCTTTGATATTGGCATTACAACATTTTGAAGTTTACTTTAGTTCAGCTCCTTCCTCAATTGTTGTGTTTAGTGATTATAACCCCCTTACTTTTATCGGCAAGATTAAAAATAAAAATCAAAGACTACTAAGTTTGAGTCTGTTATTACAGGAATATAATCTTGAAACCTGGCACATCAAGGGAAAATATAATTTAATATTGAATGCACTTTCCTGTGTACAGCAATATATTATTTCATGTACACTGTGTTTAACTTATATAAGGTCTTTTTAACCTCATTATAATTAGTATGTGGTAAAAAGAAAGCTGTATCATATCAATCTTTCTTTTTCTGTTTGGGGGAAGTGTTATGTATATTTGATTTAATTCAATTTATATCTGATTCAATTATTTGTAAGTTTTAAAATCTTTATTTTTAAATTTCATTATATGTCAAAATAATGTAGTTCTTTTTAGTATGAACTCATACTTTTTCCAGAAAATAGTTCGACCTTGATTGTTCATTTTTGTAAACACATAAGGCTGACCTGATTCCCGACCTTAATTCAAAATAAGTAACAATATTTTTTAAAATTATTTTTATTGTGGGACTAGTAAGGTTGAGATCGAGGTTGAATTGGATACGTGCATCTCGACTTGTAAATAGGCTTTATTGAAGGAAACAGCTTTTTTCTCGGAGTAAAATGATTGGTTTTCGTCAACGTCATACCGGGGCTACGTGATTTTATTATATATGTAAACATGATCACTTGATCCTCTATTTGGCATTTAGGCATTTTGAAAATTGCGCATTACTTAGTTTCAATAGTGATGCTGAGAGAGAGAGAGAGAGAGAGAGAGAGAGAGAGAGAGAGAGAGAGAGAGAGAGATCAGTCGGTCTTCTAAACACTGGGACGTAAATTGTCTTTTTTCTTGTGTCATTTTGGAAACTGCATTTTAATGTTTATTCGAATTATTTGGATTCTAAAAGATAATTTCGTTTCTCTGGAAATATTTTGAGTGCTCATGCATAATTCTTGAACTAAGAAATTTCATTAATTCAAATACCGGGTTATTTCTTGTGTCTCTTCAAGGAACTGTAGACTTCAACACAGTACAGGATAGAGCATACGTCATCGCCATCCATCTTCGATTCTTCCTCGGGACTCGAACTTGATCATAGACTGACTTGTAATTGATTGGAATATAGGACTGGTTCAAGGCTGGGAGACATGATATGTAAGGTTGGTCTCAAACGCCCGTTATGATACTACTAGGTCAGGTAAACCTTTTAATTGTTGTTTATCTCTGGTGACATTTTGCTTAGCAAGATTACTTATTGGTGTCAAGCGAAGGAAGTAGTGACCTAAGTTATATGCTTTAGTGATCACTTTGTTGAATATCTTATTAAATCATGAGGCATGAAATAGAAATTTCTGAATACAGCTCAGATTTACATAACGTGTACACGTAAATATGCATGTCTGCACAGAGCACCATGTGCTTTGTATAAAATGTAAACACGTAATAATTTAAGTTTGCACCGGTTGCGACTGACATCTTAATCAACTTAAACTGCTGTAACGAAAAGTTCGCTTGCACTTGTGTGCCAGTATTCTACATCGTTCTTCTCGGTATGGATATCGGCTACATTTACATAATATAAGCAAGCCTTGACACGGAGGCAAACTTCCAGAAATATATGAGAATACAATAAAATCCCCTGTATAACCCCCACCCACCCCGGGAAAAGTTCAAACTTGTTTTCTTTGTGATATATACGACTTCTATGAAGTAATAGGAAAAACAATCTCTCTTCCTCTTCTCTCTTCTTTTTATATATCTCCAAATGTATTCGATTCCCTTCCTCTTTCATTGTTTTCATTTCCTAAATTTGATGGGAGCTGGGATAACCTCAAACATAGATTTGCCTCGTTGTTCAAACAGTCTTGTTTTCCTAAAATATGTTCTAAAATTATTGATTGTAGAATAAGTGATCCCCAGAATGTGTTCTTGCATTCCATCTTGCCACTGCCATTTTCAATTTTTTTTATATATACAAGAATCAACATGTACAAACACAGTATTTTTGCACACCATTGAAAATCATTTGGGCACAAAGCGGTTCTCGCTAGAAAGATGGGGGTTCGTCTCGTAACGAATAATTCTATACCGACAATGCGTGGGATTCAACATTAGCTCTTAATAATTAATGAACTTGCACATCCTTCTGAAATTATTACAAAAGATTTTATTTATTGTGGAGTGGGGTGTTTATTTTAATGGTACTTGTCTTGTTATGCACAATATCTTGCCAGTATGTTTGAAGGATTATCTGCTGATTATTTGGCATCTTTGGGGTCGACATTTTGGCTACTGACGAGTCTGTATAATTCCAAAAGGACGAGATTATCCCCACCAATCCAACCCGAAATGTACGTGTGTGTGGTCGGCGTGTGCGGGTGTTAGCAATAAGGTATATATGAATCTTCCTATATATGTATATGCCTCTTAAATACTATACATGTACATATTTATCTGCTCAAAAGATGGACGATGTAAGTTCTAAATGCATTTATTAAGGCAAACTTATATTTTAAAAAATTACATGTATACTTATCTCGAGGTTGGCGTGCATGATTATTAGAAAGAAATGATTTAAACTTGCTTTAAAAGAAATTTATGGTCACACGGGTAAACTCAACCGACTCGCGAATTATGAAGTCTGTATTTACCTTTTTTAATTTCGTGTTGGAGAAATCAGAAAATGTGCACACGCAAAATAATAACAAAATCAATCATAGTACTTTATAACATTTTAATAATTGTCGGGTCACCGAAATTTACTTTTTACAAGCCTCTGTCTTAGAACACGGACAAATTTGCTTTCTCGTGCCTCAAGATTTACAGCCATTACAGTAGTCAACAAAAAGACCTAAAAACTGTCAAGTTTAGAAATTGGCCCGCGGATAAGCCGACCTCTCTTCTTCCAGACCATGATTTGTTTCATAAATTGTTCGGCTTATACGCGACTTTATACGGTATATATATCATCGTCTAAATTATATACATTATCATCTAAATTATATACATTATAATCTAAATTCGTCCATAACTATAACAGTACTTGGCGGATATTTTGTGGATAATTATGTCTATACGTGAACACTTATGTCCGTCCATCTGTTAATCATTTTGTGTTCCATTTACCGTACATCGTTCTCCACCACTCTCGCTTATGATCTTATGTTTCATAGTGCAGGGTTTGGGTCCAGGGTGTAGCTTTATTCGGTTAAGATAGGAACGTTGTGTAAACCTGAACTCCGTCTACACCAATTGAAACAAGGTTATGATTTATCTTACATATCACAAGGTCTTTGATAAAAAGGCAGACTTTTTCTCTCCTTATGCAACCTTCTTTAATGCAGCAAATGTTGTTGTTGAAACTAATTGCTATTAAAATGAATTTTATAACACTTTGCACAACTATTTAACTATATATTTTGTTTGTCTGAAAAGAGCCGCTGCCTTCTAAAGCTAAAACGTCGTTCAGTGTCCCGTGTAAACAGTGTTATTCCATTGAAAACAATATTTTGAAGAAATCAAACTATCTGTATCACATAAACTATGTTGTTTAATATTTAAATTTCTGCCTTTTTTCAAGAGTTTTGCAATATTCTAAATTAATTAGCGAATCGCAGTTTGCAAGAATTAAGTTTAAACTTAAACAAAAAGATTTATACATGCTTGTTAACTGGTAATGTACAAAAACAAATGTCTTCTAATTTCTCTTTGTGTAGCTAAGCTGTAATCAACATTGTACAGTCCAAAATGTTTGTTTCTTTTCTTCGCAGTTTGTTCACAAATAATTAGATTAATGTTTTAGTACATTTGCCACTAAACGTTTAGTGCCATGCATGTAGACTATTTCTTGTGTTTGGACATCGATATTTCTCCTTAATGCCTCAAATTTCATTTTCATATGTTCATTGATTTCAGATTAACCTATCATTAAAGCCTACCCTCTTATATAATGGTTGGGAGAGGTTTTTTTTAAAAACCAACAATTAATTTTGAAATAAATTTTCATTCCGAACCCACTGCATAATGTAATAAACGGGGACCCCAAGTGGCCGAGTGGTCTAAAGCGCTCACCATTCCGGATCACTGCCATCTCTACTCTGTCTGCGTGGGTTCGAGTCCAAGGCTAGGCTAGCATGGATACGTGGGAAAGCATGCCAGTAGCTTCTCGTGGGCCAGTGACTCTTCCCTGGGTTTTCCAGGGTTCTTCCTCCGCCAGTTATACTGGCCGCCAAGTATAGCCTGTCTTGTGCTGAAAAATAGTGTTAAACCCTAGAACAACAACAACAAACATAAGTGATAAATTGAGTCTGCAAGAAAAGAAGTTTTGTTGATGTAGGTACATGTAGATTGTTTGACAGCTTATTTAGAGATCTTAAAAGTTTGAACACTAAATTAAACTAAGAGAAGTCGTGTAAAATAATTATTTAACAGTGTGTTTGAGACTAGTGATAAATTGTGTCAGCTGACCTCAGCAAAACAAACTGACATTTGCATTCGACAAGCTATGTGCACACGATAATTCTAGATATGTTATTATGAACTATTAAGGCTTTTCAAACTTCGCTAATGAACACTGTGCCACTTTCATATACCGACTGAAAAAAAATATTGCTTCTTATTTTTGGAATCCTGTGTACGCGTGCTTGTGTTTGTTTACTTATCTTTGCTATGATTTCGTTTTCTAAAATTTGAAATGTTTCTAAATACAAAAGAGTGAAGGTTGTTACAAATATTTTGCACAACAGTATCCGCGGCAACTTCGAAATTGGATTGTTAAATCAGTTAAACTTGCTTTCTTTGTGATATATACGATACCTAAAAATGTGAAATTTTATGGATGTTGCATTTTTATTTTATGAACAAATTTTTTTTACATTACTAAAGAATCAACACAGTGCAACTCGTATTACATGAATGTCTTGACAGGGAAAATTAGGGGCGTTATATTTACGCAAAATCTGATGGGTGAGATCAACAACGAATTTAGTTGTTGTTGTTGTGGGGTTTAACGCCATTTTTCAGCACAAGATAGGCTATGTATGGCGGCCAGTATTAATGGTGGAGGAAGAACCCGGGAAAACCCCGGGAAGAACCACCGACCTACGAGAAGCTACTGGCAAGCTTTCTCACATACCCACATTGGCCGAATCCTAGACTCGGACCCACGCAGACAGAGGTGAGATGGCAGTGATCCGTAACGGAGAGCGCTTTAGACCACTCGGCCAGTCGGGGCCCCAACGAATATAGTTTGAGTTTTCCTAAGTTATAGTATGTATGTATATATGTATGTATGTATGTATGTATGTATGTATGGATGTTAGTGTATGTATGTATGTATGTATGTATGTATGTATGTATGTATGCACGTTTGCATTGTTGTGTATATTTAATTTATTTTGTTTCATTGAGGGAAGAACAGAAATGGCCTATCTGATTTTTATCATTGTTTAATAGTTGTTTGCTGATATTTGACTTCAAGGTCTATCCTTGCTAGCAAAATTTAGAATGTTCTGGAAGCGAACTTTTCACTCACATCCTTGTCATTTTATTGTGACTTAGGGTTTTATATCAGGTTGTTATCATTTGAGGTTCCTTCTTTAAGACCAGTCTCTATAATTATTTACTGTTGTGTTCAGATATAACTTCGGAGGAATCATTTACTTAAAATTATACATTGAAATTGCAAAGTGCCTAAAACAATAAATATCAGCAATACCAACGCTCCTCTTCTGACAATCGTATACTCATTCTTCCAAGTATGAAAACAAAATCATATGGACATCGTTCTTTTGCATACCAGGGTCCAATAACGTGGAATGAATTGCCCACTGAACTTAGACACAAAGACACAGTGATCACATTCAAGAGGGCTCTCTAAACTCACTTATTTCGACAGCAAGAACAAACTTAAAGACCTAATACTGTTTCCTAATTGAAATATTCTCAGCATGTTTTTTTTTTTTAAATTTCTTTAATGTTTTCCTAATTCCGTGTTGTTTGTTTTTGTAATAATATTATTATGCTTCTTATCTTATATGTGTTGTCTAAAGTTGTAAAGCGCTTAAATCTTCTAAAGATTTGACGCTATACAAAGTCCTCATTAGTATGCATGTATGTATGTATGTATGTATGTATGTATGTATGTATGTATGTATGTTTGCATTGTTGTGTATATCTAATTTATTTTGTTTCATTGAGGGAAGAACAGAAATGGCCTATCTGATTTTTATCATTGTTTAAAAGTTGTTTGCTGATATTTGACTTCAAGGTCTATCCTTGCTAGCAAAATTTAGAATGTTCTGGAAGCGAACTTTACACTCATATCCTTGTCATTTTATTGTGACTTAGAGTTTTATATCAGGTTGTTAGAATTTCCTTCTTTAAGACCAGTCTCTATAATTATTTACTGTTGTGTTCAGATATAACTTGAGAGGGATCATTTACTTAAAATTATTCATTGAAATCGCAAAGTGCTCATTTACGTTTTGGACAAGATCACTATTGTTGGATTATTGTGATTTCGTTGAAAGACATTCTGGATTATATTATTGTAATGCATGAAGACTGTTGGCACATCAGCTCATTCAAGATAATTGAAACTCATCATATTAAATAGTTCATTCGAAACCCAATGCTTTTGGACTTGTGATAAAACTTTTAGGATTAGTTAGGGTTTAACTGAAAATATTGTAAGTTTCTCTTAAATATTTACTTTGTAACTTAGAGAAATAAATTTATTTGTTTATTTTACTAAACTTATTGGTTTCGCTTCTATCTGTTACTTAGTTCAAGACCATATAATCGTAAAAGTATGTATGTATGTATGTATGTATGTATGTGTGTGTGTGTGTGTGTGTGTGTGTGTGTGTGTGTGTGTGTGGATGGATGGATGTCTGGATGTCTGGATGAATGTCTGGATGTCTGGATGCATGTATGTATGTATGGATGTCTGGATGTATGTATGTATGTATGTATGTATGTATGTATGTATGTATGTTTGTGTGTGTGTATGTGTAGTATGCATGCATGTATGTATGTATGTATGTGTGTGTGTGTGTGTGTGTGTGTGTGTGTGTGCGCGCGCGTGCAGGTGTGTGTGTGTGGATGGATGGATGGATGGATGGATGAATGTCTGGATGTCTGGATGCATGTATGTATGTATGTATGTATGGATGGACGTATGGATGTCTGGATGTCTGGATGAATGTCTGGATGTATGTATGTATGTATGTATGTATGTATGCATGTATGTATGTCTTCATGTATGTATGATCAGGGTGCCCAATAAAAGTGAAATTCCTAAAATGGTTGTCCAAACAATGACATATAAAGATGGCGTTCTCCGAAATTAATCCATAGATTAAAAGACTCTGAGTTACAGATTCATTAATAAATTATGAATCCGATTTTAAATGTCACGATTTAAATACTTTACCACTAATCCATGTATTATGTCAGACTCACGATGTATTTTATTCCAGTTATCCATGCAAAGTATTTAAAAATATATGAATTACAGAAAATCTTAAAATATTGAAAAACTTCTGATCAGGGCAAAAATCTATTTAATAGTATGGATTTTGGTTCTTAGGAAGTGTACTTTTGACGTCAATTGACCTTTACGACACATATAAGCATGCGCGGTTTTATTATTATGTTTTTAGGATGGAGTTTGGGGTTGGGTCTTTAAAAAAAAGTACCAATGTTATTGCACAAAGCGTACCTCGTGTCCACAAATTTCGGGGTGCTTTGTGTTCCTTTAGAATACATTCAAGTTTGACATTGTTGATTTGTATTTAAATTCCTTAGCGATAAAGAAAAGTGAAGCAGGCAAGATATTCGATGATAAAACAATATTACTAACCCTTTTTTGCTTATCATTTGTCGACTTGTATAACATAATGTTGACTTTTGGCGTAAAGACTGTGTACTATTTGCCCCAAAAAGTTAGTTTAAATGTTTGTTTTTTCTTCTCCATATTTAAAATGTTGAAGGTGCCGGTAAACGTTATTACATGGCTTCATGAATGACTGCAGACTTAGAAAAATTAATTTCAATCAAAAGGATGAAACATTTGTGTCAGATCTCATTTTGAACCAAATATTATTATTTGCACATTCTTTCATTACGCAAGGAAGGGCAAAAGGTACCCACTTGAGTGAAGGAATGATACCAGAAAGATTGCATTATCGTGCAAACTATTTACCCTACGTTTAATGATACCATTTCTGCATTTGCAAACAGAATTGAAATTTAATCCTACCCGACAATTAATTCTAGTACTAATCAAGTAATGATTTGCTAAATTGCTGATATTATATACCTTTTGAGTCATATCGTATTCCCAATGTTAATTATCGTTAAATATATACGATTATCTTACGTTATTACAGACCCTATATCGTTAAATATATACAATTATCTTACGTTATTACAGACCCTATATAACTGAGCCCTGACCTCATCCAACCACAGTAGATCGTTGTTTACGGTACACGTTTCAACGGTGTTGCTAGTACAATGTTCACGTTCTTATTCTTCGTCGCTTTGGTAAGTTGAAATTTTATTTAAACATCATGAAAATAACTCTTAATAATTGAGAATTATCTGATATACTATTGGCAATCACCTTTAGCACTGTTTGCACATATTTGTTTCAGCTAACTTGTTATATAACATATATATTTCATTTGTTCTCTGTCTGTCTGTCTGTCTGTCTGTCTCTCTCTCTCTCTCTCTCTCTCTCTCTCTCTCTCTCTCTCTCTCTCTCTCTATATATATATATATATATATATATATATATATATATATATATATATATATATATATATATATATATATATAAACAAGTCGTCCTTTTTATTGTAATAATTTACACGTAAACTGTATTCTATGTCTGAAGTATAAAATAATTTGTTCTGACGGCGGAACAGTTAAAACCAGTTCTAGAGTTGATGATTATTACTTTATTTTTATAAAAATGGAACTAATAAACAATTTACAGAGGTTCTTATAGCATCTCAAATTACCAAAATCATTTCACATCTGTAATATATCTACTTATTTTGACCGTGTAACTGTGGCATTTGCTTCAAATATTTGTACTAGTGAAGACCACGTAAATTAAAGTGTATATAAAAATATATGGGAAACATTTTCCTTATTGTATGCAATAACCAAAGATGCCTTTTTATATTCAAATATATACTTAATATTATTGCAAACGTTTGTCACAAACGGGGATAGCGATTATCTTGTGTTTTTTAACTGATCACTGGAAAAATCGGTATTTTTTTACTATACATCCCATGTGCTACGATAATATATATTAAACATTCGATTATGGATTGAATCTGGTACGAGTTCAAATTTGTTTGTTGGAGTTTTCCGTTATTTGGAGATTGTGAGGGATTCGTTATGTCAGGCTTAAACATGTCATTTGGGTAATGCCGAGTACTTCAACGATTGATCTTTGACCTATTGAGATTTGGCTGTTCGCTGTTGAAACCTAATAAATTAGCGGTCGCAACCTGTAAATCGAAAAGGCGTGATAACTGGAAATATGTTAAATCGATGAGTTTTGAAATTCCGCATATAGACAATGCGCTTTCTTCGCTATTAAAACTAGCCTCTGCTCAGTTCGAAATGTGGAATGAATGGTCCTGTTCCGCTGCATGTAGTTAGAGGTTAAAAATTAAATGTCATCCATTGTATAATCGAGTTAAACGTTATGTTTGTTGCTGTTATTACACACTTCCCTTACATGTATAGCGTTGTATAGGATTTTACTAATGGCAATGGCATTTTGCTAACGCAGTGACAGATCAATAGGTATGTAACTAATTAAACATCCTAATCAGTTATCTGTGTAGAGTTTACAACATGTTAACATATTCTAATATTAACAACTTCGAAATAATTTCAACAGGCTGGCACTCGTGCCAGTCTTCACCCAATGTAGTTGGGATAAATTATACATCATTCTATAATGACGAATTCCAATAAATATTTCGCATAGACTATCGAATCCCACATTCTGCCTTTGTTCTTTGTTTTTTCTTTATTTGTTTTTGTGCTGGAAATTTTGGCAGAAAAAATGTCGAAACTTGTAAATTACATGTTCATGCATCTTTAAGGCAGCCGCGGTAGCTAAGTTGGTAGAGTGCCAACGCATTATATAAACAATTTTGTTATAATACGTAATATATTGACTGTATAATGAATGTATATTTTGATACATACGCTTCCAACTGACAGCCTTTCCAAAACCGTGAAAACTTCAATTTTTGAAAATAGACGGAAACTCATTTAATCTTTAGGTGCGTTCTTGTCGGAGTTCAGGAAACATTAAGAACACATACTGTATTGTCAGATTTTATGAAAACTTAGTACACACATTGTATAGACATTGTCGGATTTTTGGAAATATTTAGAACACGTACCGTACAACCATCCTCGTTTTAAAAATATTCGATCCACATGTAAGACTCCTGGTCACTATTCGATCGACACTCAATAAACGATGTTAATCTAGAAACAAATGGAGTTCTTGTTCGTTCAGTGGAGGAGTATCTTACTTTGCCTTGGGATAATGATAACTACGAAGAGAAGTAATTCATTTACAAATACTTCAGATATGAAACCCTTAGAATGTTTGTGGATTTGTTGAAACTTTAATGTTAGTAAGAAATGAAGTGACTGATGTGTTTAATTTACATTTCATTTTGTCTTTTTGTTTAAAAATAACTAAATTTTTTAATTTTTTTTTTTTATAAACTTCTAAATAGTCCTTGTAAAAGTCTGATTAATTAAACCATATTTTTCATAAAAGATCGTTTTTTGTCTGTATAGTTAACTGATTTACATTAGATTTACTTTTCAGTATTGCAAACAGTTGTCAAAAAGGGGAAGGGGTAAGAGATTTGTGATTTTACGTAGAGGGGATCTGGGGGTTTTTGTGACGAAGTGTGATGCGATGGGAAGGGAAAAATGGCAACAATTGGGTGACATCATATGTCGACGACCCGTTAAGGATCCAGGTCACTAACTTATTCGTGTAAGTGAGAAATTCTAGCATTTACTTTTTACAAAGATGCTTAGGTTAAACTTTAGATCCAGTTAACGATGTCACGAGTTTGTTGCAGAAAGCAGAGTACTAATTTACGATGCAGCGGTATGCCACCAGATTTGCGGGTTAGTTTTACAAACCAAGACAAATAGTTCTGGTCAAAAACTAATTTACAGTGAAAGATATAATTTTCTTCTCATATTTGTAGTTTCTGATCTGACAAGAATGAATTTTAAACTTTTTGATATAGGTGAGTAAATGGAACTTAGCATTGTTTTATACAACGCTCGTTTTCAACAGAATATTTCAAAATTTAAAATGACGTAGTTTAGGAAAATGCAGTAGCTTCTCTGGCAGAGAGTTGGTCTCGTAATCCAAGGCTCGTGTGTTCGATTCCCGTCCAGGGCAGCCCCGAGTCGGCTGTCTTGGTGTATCATTGGGAAAGGCACTTAGCTCCATTTCCGCGAAATGAAATGCCGGTAAAATGCACAAAAAGAAAACAGAAATCTGACATCGATCATTATATAAAGATCAGAACTATTTGCTCAATGAAAAATCAAAGCATAATTTTATATTTAGTAAAAAGAAATCGAGCCTGTTTATATTGTCTGGCTTATACTTTTGGTTATATAATAATAATAATAATAATAATAATAATAATAATGTAATTTTGTCATTAGAAGTTACTGATGGATCAGAAATGTCGATGGAAAAATAGCAACAGTCTTGACGGTATAAAGCTTTTATCCCTGATTTGCAACGAATCTCAAAGCCTACTCCCTTTATTTACAACAAGGAATTCTGCATACATATTTCACCAGTGTGGCTGTCTTTTATTTGCAATTTGCAAACTATTGCAACTGTCATTTAAAAATATTTTGATAATATATGATTATGTATATGATATAATTCATTTTTATATTGCATGCTCTGCTAGAGAGATTGTCTCTCTTGCAGCACCGCTGGTTTTTTACTTTAAAAAAATGCGGTACGAAAGGAAGGATCACTTCAACAATATATGCGGACCTTTGTTTCGATTGTTGGGAGATGTTATTATTTTTGGGTAGACGTAAACGATTTTAGTATGACGAACAAATAATCGATAATGAGCAGGTGCGGTTATTTTATATGATATACGGCGTTTATATGATATACGGCGTTTATATGATTACGGCGTTTAGGTGATATACAGCGTTTCTTCTTGAAGCGCTCGATAAATAGTTGACCTTTTCATAATTTATATGTGTAAGTCAAGACAATTGGTTCATAAAGAACAAATGTACGAGTGGGCAGCAACATTATTCTCCTTAGAGAAGATTCAAATAACTCAACAGTACAGGTGTTGCGATCAATCGACAATTTTAGATTACAGGGAGTAGATTTCTCTTTGTATTTGGAGGGTATGGTTGAGTTTAAGTATTTGATGAAGTTGAAGAAAGTCAAGTAATTGCTCGGCTTGTGGAGCAGAAAAATTTGTCCTTTATTTGAAAATTTACTTTGATAATTTCCTTGATTTTGCTAAAATTTATTCATCTGTTTGCTGCTGTAGCAAGTCCTCCACCCTATATAGAAAATGAACTGAATACATTATTTTTCAAGTTTATTTGGTGCGCAAAACCGATTGATGTTTGTAAAGCTTTCTTTAAGGAAGGGGATTTAATATGATTAACTTTCATTAATTTAAGTGTTTTATAAAACTTTCTTGGGTTAGGCGCTTGATACTGAACGAAGATGGTTTATGGCAAAAACTGGTTTTCGAACAAACCTTTGGAAAATGTAGAGGTATAATGTTATTAAAATCAGAAAAACCAATTGGGAAGGAAACTTAAAAAAATTACAAATAACTTTTGGCGGTATGTTATTTATGCTTTATCTCAAATAAAAAATGAAACATCGACTGTTAGGAATACTCGTCTCTAGATATTGTTAATTTAGTCAATATATACAAGTCTAAACCATATACAAGGTGGAGAACAAACGGTGTTGTACTTAGTAAACACCTTGTTGATGCACAAGAAACTATTAAGTTTTGATAAAATTAAATCATGAACACAAACTAATAATTTTATACAGTATTTCGCTCTTATCTCAATGATATCAGTGAAGTGGTCAATGAAAATTTTAAAAAATCTTGAAAGTTGAAATACTTTCCAGGTAATACTAGACAAAATTTCGCTCCTTAGGATAAGACCACATAATAAATTTATTTATAAAGATATAATAAGAACCAACACACAGAAGCCAAATGGTAAATATAAAACTTTGTCCAGGCAGCTAGGGTGTGCAATTGGTGTAAATGAATGGACCAAAAGATACAACACTGATAAGCTATAACTTTAGATTTCTGCATTGAAATATTGCCACAAACAAGTAGTTTTTTTTTAAGTGATAATGATAAATGCACCTTCTTGAAGGAGGGAACATAAAAAAATTGAGTACTTATTCTACGAATGTCCAGTTACCGAACATTTGTGGAAATTATTTTTGGAATGGATCCAAGCATACGACCCAAATTTTACAAGTACACGTAAAGATCTCTTTTACCAGGAAATAAAAACTTTGATGATCTTATCGACGTTCTAATTTTACTTGCAAAGCATGGAATATATATATATATATATATATATATATATATATATATATATATATATATATATATATATATATATATATATATATATATATATATATATATATCACGTTGTACATAAAAAAATTCCTAACCTCAACTATTATAAAAATTGTGTTTTATCATACACAAGGCTGGACAAATATTTCGCCAAAGTGATTAACAGAAGTGATGAGTTTGAGGAGAAGTGGACCCTTCTGTCAAATTTTGGTCTGATTTTTTCTTTTTTCTTTACGTTCACATCAAACAGACAAACAGACAACGTAAAACACATTGGGGTTTGTAAATGAGTGGTTTGTTTTGTCCAACATTTGTGACTGTATATGTCTGTGAGCGTATTTTAGTGTTGTGTCAAAGGAAAGGAACACAAGTAAGGATCAGGATGGAAACAAATTTTAAGGTAATGCTCAAAGGTTCTTTAGGAGAACTTGGAAAATCCTGACAACTTTTGTTAACAACACATTTAAATAGCTATAGAATAAACCTGAATGAAGACAGAGAGGAGCCAAATATATACTTAGCCATGTCAGCTTTTTGCTACAATGCCTGTCCTCTTGGCACTAATTTATGTTTTCTCTTCATGAAAACATCTATCTATCTATCTAAAGTTGTCAGGAAATACAAATAATATCTCAATGCAATATTTTTAAAACAAAAAATAAATAATTAATGAAAAGATTCGCTTTATATAGGAATTAACGGATATATCTTTAATTATATCCCACTAGTAAAACTAAATATGTTTACACCTAAAGGCTTTAAATAATTAAGACTTTTACATTAATTTCCACTTTGTTTCAGGTGTCCAAAGTTCTAGGTGAGTGAAGTGCGTTATTTTTATTTCTTTCTAGCTTAAACATACATTATTGCCAAAAAGTATAATATCCATAAAGAAAGGATTGAAAAGAAGTTGTACAATCTACTCTCCATTGTAAAGTTACAGATCCATATTGTCAAATTAAACTATATTATATATATAGAGAGAGCGATTTTATTAATGAGGATTCTGTACAATTACAAATTTACAAATAAGTTCGTTTTATAGTAAGGTTCAGCATTTCAATTTTTAGTGATATATTTTCTTTAGTAAGACGTAAGTCGTTTCTAAAACAAGTATTCAAATCAGCAGCGATATTAAGTAGTGAAAGTGTCCAAACAAGTAGATTTCTCGTGTCCATATACAATTTGCAAGGACATGATAATACACAAAAGGAAAAGAATTCAGTGATAACATTACTTATTTTTTAAAAAAATCATAATTGACTGTCCTAAATTTATGTTTTGATCGGGCTGATCAAAATAGAAGCTGGCCGATCACTGATTGCTAAATATCTGGGGTTTGAAATAAAACAGTGAGTTATATCTTTTCTAAAGATTTTGAAAGAGGGACAGTTTTGTGCGTTTGGGATAACTAATGTGTGTTAATCATAGCTGGATGGGAGGAAATTTCCAGGAGAGATATACGACATGGGAATTAAACAAGGTTGCATGAGTGTGTCAAGTTTTAGGTTACTATATCTTTCTCACACGGTGGAGACTTGAAATTATTTGCTGATGAATTTAAAAGAGGTACAAAGGCTTTTTTGATGTTTCGTCTCTCTGCAAGGGTATGCGGGTATGCAGTCCTGTTTCAAAAGAGAGTTTTTCTCTACTTGAAAATTTCCATACACTAGATAATGACATAGCAATGCCAACGTGTAGTTTTGCAGAATCGGCTTTGCTATATGGCAACCTAATTTCATACATGTATTCATGTATTCTAGAGTGAAACAAATAGAAGTCAACTAAATTTTGCTTTGATTAGTTTCGTATGAGGTGTACTTCTGGTTCATTCTTTTAACCGGAAAGTTCAAGATCTTTTTTTCTAGTGGGTTTGTGATAAAGCTTTCCAGTAGCTTCCCTGTGTTGATGGTTCTTACGGGGGCTTTCCTGATTCTTGCTCCACACGTTATTTTGGTCGCCATGTATATCCTATCCTTCGCTGAAAAACAGTGGTCAACCCCAAACAACAACATTTTTGACTATCAGCTATGTCATTAATATAAACAAGAAATAAGAACGGACCTAGGGCTGATCCTTGCGGCACCATTGCTGTTGTTTGTCCTAAGTCCTTTTAGTGATGCAATCCTCAGTCCAAGGTTACAAATTCCCGTCATCACACACATTTTCAATTTCATTAATAATCCCCTATGCCATGTCAACTATGTGAGATTTCGTGTCTATCCTTTCCAGAACAAAGAGTACGGCAGCTGCAATAAGAAAATGAGAGCAGATATAAAGTCAGATTAAAAGTTGCTTAGAAAGCATTTTCGTGAAAATTATGATATAAATGTTGAAGCTATTCTTTCAAAAACATAGCTGACATTGCTCCCCATTGAAACTTATCTACGGTTTTGATACTGATTGTTGTCCTCTTATCTAGTTTCCGTTGGTATATATATATATATATATATATATATATATATATATATATATATATATATATATATATATATATATATATATATATATATAATGTGTGTGTGTGTGTGTGTTTTAACGAATGACGTCTACGCTTTCGAAAACGTTTTTACTCTGTTTTTGCATGTTATAAGTATCTGCTGACTGTTGCCGGATGTTGATATTTTTTCCCATCTATCCCTTATTTTAATTTAGCGTCTTGGTCCAAGTAAGCAAAATTTAGTTTGCGGTCTAATTGTCACTGTTGGAGAGGGAATACACTGGTGAGAAAACTGATTCAATAGTTCATAGTTCTATGTTTACCTGTGTAACATTTTATGTTTTAATCTATGGACCTTTCGTTTTAATGAAAGGCTTTCATTTCATTAAATTATTCAAAAGATCACAAGTTTTGTTAACATATTGAAGAGCCGATTCAACAGTTCGTAATCTCCTTTTTTGACTATATGTGGACTGACTGAGTTCCGAACACTAATGAATCTGAATATGGTAGCTGATGTCTATTCAGTATTTGCTGAACCTGATTAAATAAGACCAGTCTGTGGATACTTTAATTGGTTCCATGAGAGTTGCTAGGGATTAGGTGAGTTGCTTCATAATGTTACGACTCGATGGCCACAAACTAAGTAACAGAAAAAAGCAAAACCAACAAGTTTGGAAAAACTTAACAAACACTTTAATTATCACAGTTATAAAAATGAAACTGTGAGAGGAATTTAATAGTATTATGAATGAATCCAAACTAATCCTCATAAAGACCTATGAAAGTACTAAATGAATGAAAAGTTCCTTATAGATTTCAAAACCGGAAATGTACAGGTCCTCCACGAACTGTGACGTTGTCAAGATGGCGTTGTCAAAAATTCCTTTGAATAATTTATAACAGTTCCCGAATAATATCATAGCCCAAATAATGAGCACTTTCTATTTCCACTGAACAGCCCAAACAAATGCTTTACCTCTCGAATAATATCTAAATATAACATAAAACATGTCTGCAGAACTACAGTAGGAACACAAGAAATGTGAATGAATCTGAAATTGGAATGGCATTGATTGCTCAGTTCTCTCTTTAAATACACAGTTTATTGCGACTATATATCGCCATGGACTCTACGTGACGGAAAACACTACTCATTTTGGGTCAAACGCCTGTTCATAAAGCCTAACCCATCCAATTGGGAAGTTATTGAATTCTTTCAGAAATGTCGAAACCTCATCAGCCAACGAGAAACAAAGCAACAGTCTTATTATTAAGATTATTATCATCAGTTATAAACACTTATCTAAGCATCTATTTATAGATCCTATGTAATACTAAATTGTCAATATTCTCGGGTCACGTATGACAAATTTAACTAAAGATATTCTGATCTAGTGGTCAGAGTGTCCGCCTCAGATGTGGAAGGTCGGGCTCGAACCTCGTCCGATTCATACCAAAGACTTCTAAAAATGATACTAGCAGCTGCCTTGCTTGGCCCTCATTATTAAGAGGTTAGTGCTAGGACTAGTCGGCCTGGTGTCAGGATAATGTGACTGGGTGGGGACATCATGCTACATGTCTCTGGTACCAGACATCACTATAAACTTTCATACTGCAGACATCGTAGCGATATTAAAAATTGTTGAAGCTACGTTAGAAACCCAAATCACACACACACACACACACACACACACACACACACACACACACGCACGCACGCACGCACACACACACACACATTCTGTACGATTTACAGCCGTGAATAAAAATTATAAAAATGAGATAAAATCATGAACTAGGAGTTACAAAAATACAGATATACATAATAATCAATAATGTCAACCAGATTACTTTGCACAAGAAGAGATTGTATTTTTCTTTTCAATGGTTTGAGAAGGTCCGCCTTTAGGTCACTCATAATGAAAGTGAATACGATTCCAGTTCACATGATTAAAATGTCTTGTACATCTACATTCTATTGAATGGGATATGTATATCTACCTTGTATTAAATGGGATATGTATATCTACATTGTATTAAGTGGGATATGTATATCTACCTTGTATTAAATGGGACGTGTATATCTACATTGTATTAAATTGGACATGCATATCTACATTGTATTAAATGGGACATGTGTATCTACATTGTATTAAATGGGACATTCATATCTACATTCACTTAAATGGGACATGCATATCTACATTGTATTAAATGGGATATGTATATCTACATTCAATTAGATGGGACATGCATATCTACATTGTATTAAATGGGATATGTATATCTACATTCAGTTAGATGGGACATGCATATCTACATTGTATTAAATGGGAAATGTATATCTACATTGTATTAAATGGGACATGTGTATCTACATTGTATTAAATGAATTATTTATACATATCTACATTTTATTAAGTTACATAATACATTATAAATACAGTAGCAAGGGACTATTATAGCTTGAGGTAATCCTTGGTTTAAATATGTTCCGATAATTCTAAAACTCAACTTTAAACTTGGTTGTAATGGAATAATAGAGTTTGATGATATTGTACTTGTTACTGTCGCTGTATTTCTTACTAAAAGTAAAATCAACCAGTTTCCAGAATAGAGCAATTTATATTTTGTTCCATCTGATTTTCAGGTCCGTCATGATCTCATGATTTCTTTTTTTTTTTTGTGGGATCTTCAGTGACAAATGTTTTAGATCCCTTCAGATTTATATTTTCCTTCAGTATTCTGGTTTGAGTTCAATGAAACTTGACAATTACTTGATATCTTTCGCAATGACTCACTGTCATTTTCAGACATTTCAAGTATATGAAATATATTGATGTAAATAAAGACCAGATTCAACATAGTTTTCTGTTTCTTTCGAGGTGATGAGGTGTACGTTGTAAAAAAAGAGACACTGCCGTCTGTCATATAGTGTTTTGCTCTGGTTTAGTAATTGACGTGTTTTGCGTTTTAATTTAAGCTTAGAAGTGTTCATTTTCGAGCAGCAATTGTAAATTTTGTTCCGTCAACTGCTTGAATATTTATTATCTTGTTCTGTGATTTTCGTAGTGAGGTGTTATTTTTGCATTTCTACAACAGTAAGGAATCACCAAGGAAATGAAGAAGTCATAGCCGTGAGACTTTTCAAATGTCATTTGTATTAGGTATTATTGGACACGTGCAAAAGTCTCCACGGTTGCCCAAACTGATTCTACGTAAGACAAATGTCTGATCCAGATTGCAACAGCACAGTTTATAACAATGCCACAACGACCTATCTCTTACAGGTGGTTATTGAATGTAAGTTTTACTGCATTTGCACCTTCACAATTTCACAAAGTCGTAAAATTTGCAGCCATAGTCATCTTGTTACAAAACATCTAATGCCTCAGATCAGATAATTATGAAGCTTGAAACATGATGGCAGAATTTGAAAACATTACTATTAAGTCCATTATATATTTCTTATTTTATGTTTTACTACGATACTGTTCCTAGTTACATCCGAAATTATTTTATTTCACCAGGTGACGAAAAGTGCACAAGAAAAGCAGATTTTGTCTTTGTTATTGACTCCTCGAGCAGCATATGGGATCCAAATTTTGACCGGCAAATCTCCTTTGTTAAGCAATTTGTTCAGAGATTTAACATTGGACCAGACGAGACAAGAGTTGCCGCCCTTACGTTTGGTGAAAATGTCCATGACGAGTTTTTTCTCAATACTTACGGCAATGCAGACGAAATTTTTACTGCCATTTCCAAAATTAAGCATGCGCACGGAAATTTCACCAGAACACACGACGCTCTGAGTGCCGTCGCAGAAAGGTTCTTCACTGTAGAAAATGGCGCCAGACCAAATGTGGCTCACATAGCCATAGTCCTTACCGATGGTAAGTCATCTTCGCGCGCTGAAACGATTGCTGAAGCGGTTAGAGTAAAAAGTCTAAATATCGTTCTTTTCGGAGTTGGAATCGGAAGTGAGATTGATGCTGATGAGCTGGGACAAATGGTGACACAACCGCCCGAAGAATACAGATTCCTCCTAAACAATTTCGAGGATTTGAAATCTGATACCTTTCAAAGAATCCTGGAGAAAAGGACATGTGAAAGTAAGTTTATTGATAATTTTATGCACATTTAAAGTTGACATACACACTCGTAAAACACTGACATTTCTTTAGAAACATGTATCTTAAAGTTACATTTCAAAACATATATTTGAACTTTTATATGGATGATTCGTGTTCGCAGCCACAACGAATCTTGCAAAACTATCCAAGACTGTACATAACATCATTATGTCTACCTAATTTCAAGTGTAAAAGGAACTTACAGCGGAAATACTTTTATTACAATCAAAATGTACCTATAAATAAACTCGAACGGTATAATTTTGTAATATTTTTACTAATTCATGAAGCAATTGTTCAAAAGAATATAGTAGTAAGCAGTCAAGTTTGGAAAATGTACAGACTATGTAGCAACCTGCAACACGCACTGAGCACAAGAAAACACGATCTTTGTCTATTATATTTAAAAACCACTTAACTTCGTAATATTTAATATCTTTCCTTTAGTCATAACGACACCGACACCAACACCAACACCACCAGAAGAGAAAACTAGTAAGTATATCATCGATATTGGCGATGTCAGCCATAAAACACAAAATAGTTGTACCTATTGTGGGCAGCAAAACGTAAAACGTTATCCTTAAAAGTCAGTGTTACCAATGATTTCATTCCATATATTTATATACACCGAGCAAAACTGACGTTTTTTATTCATCGTGCTTCATGCGATGTACAAAATTTGTGTATCAAAATGAAATATTCTGGTACTGATGGTGATCATAGCATGAAGTAAACTTAAACTTAAATTAAAATGGGATAAAGCTGGAAAATGATAGGCTTGTTT
This sequence comes from Sinohyriopsis cumingii, assembly GCA_028554795.2. Classification (NCBI taxonomy): domain Eukaryota; kingdom Metazoa; phylum Mollusca; class Bivalvia; order Unionida; family Unionidae; genus Sinohyriopsis; species Sinohyriopsis cumingii. The sequence goes on along the minus strand of CM068841.1, from coordinate 101,201,255 downwards.
CCAAAGATATTTCAAAAGAGATATTCTATTGTTCTTCAATATCCATTTCGGTTTTGTTCAGGAATTTTTCAAACCAGCATAATCAAACTATCATTTTGTAGCAAAAGGTTTTATATACCAGTCCCCATTTTAGTGCCAACTTTCTTTCTACCTACCACAACATAGATGTTAATGGTCATGGCAGTTTCAATCTTCGTCACATGACTTCGACAATATTACACTTTTTTGACCCGTTTCCTATTTTTGTGTGTTTTTGTGCAAAACATTCTTACTTTTTCTGCTCATTTAAATGAAATTTAAGAAAATCGTTCAGTTAGATTTTAACTTTAGGCACGCAGATGCTCGCAAAAGATTAATATCTGATAACTTGTTTCATAAATTTCATTTTAAATTAATAACAACAACAACAACGAAAATAATAATACTAAGAATAATTTATTATTATTATTATTATTATTATTATTATTATTATACATTTTCTTATATTTACAAGTACCGTGCGACCGACCACAACCAGAGCCAGGTATTTCTATGCTTTTTACTGTAGTATTTTCTACACCAACTTTCTCAGTAACACAATTCATACATGTTTAAATACTTTCCAATACTAGTGAACTTTGTTGTTCTCTCATTTTAATCTTAATTGATTTTATTACTTCATGAATGTTGATTTCAATATATTTCACGGTTTCTTTATCAATGTCAAATTCATTTTTAGTTTACCTATATTTGATTGATTGAGTACAGATTATCAATGTCAAATTCATTTTTAGTGTACCTATGTTCGATTGATTGAGTACAGATTATCAATTTCGAATTCATTTTTAGTGTACCTATCTTTGATTGAATGAGTACAAATTTTCGTGTACTGGTGGTATCTTTCTTTTAAATTACGTACACTTCCCAAAGCGTATTATGTCACAGCAGCGTATCGGAAATAGGTAAGACTGATGCTTTTGTTTTTCAAGAAAAAATAACTTGAAAAGAGATATATATTTCTTTAGATCAATAGATGTGTTCAGTGTTGCAATTTAAAAAAATCCTCAAGCACCCCAGGGCAGAGGAGTATGTGAAAAAGTTGCATCATTAAAGAAGGCATTTATATATTGAAACAGATTCATCTTTCAAGTCATTACTTTTGCTTTTAATATGCCGAATAAACAATATGTGTCTGTTCACACTGATTTCACTCCTCGTCACATATTCCGTACACTTTATATATGGCTTGTCCAGTTTAATCATTTTGATATTACAAAACGTTAATGTATCACTTTATGTGATTCTGATTGGTCCAAATAGGCCAATGAAACCTTTGCGCAATATTCTCTTTACTGATTGGCTGCGGTCGAGGGAATTATTTCTTTACCCCCTCTTTTAGAACTTTTTCCTTTTACTAATACTATGAAACTTCTGGTGGCCAATTTTCGAATCGACTGACCAGAGGGATATGGGAGAAAAAGGTCACTTCTTTCTGAATATGGGGAAGTTATTCCCACAGGAGTTCATTACTTTATGTTCAGAATCACATGCTATAAAAAATGGCGTAAAACTGCAAGACAAGAACAACAAGCAAAACTAAGTAAGGTATTGTTCGGCTGATAGCATATGCGAGGCTAGGGGTTGAGTTGTATACTTGTAACATGAAGTCCACCTTATATACAAGTGTGGTTTAAATATTAGCTTATAGACGTAAATAAACTCTCTGTTCATAGAAGAATGTGGACATAAACCGGCTTCCAAGCTGACAGAATTTCATCTAACCATAATGCATTTACGCGGTAAATATGTGATGCGATTCCGACTCAAAATGAAATTTGTTTATGTCTTCTATAATTTACTTTTCCAAATCAAATAATGCAAATATCAGGTCTCAAATACTTTACAGTAAATATGGGAATTTCTGCATCGAGTAATCATCCTTTCACATGAATATTGCAACAGTTTAATGTTTAGTTGTGAAAGTGACACTATAGGGTAAACATGTTTCGTCTCCTGTGCTCTAACCGGTACTGTATCGATGTGTGTGTGTAAGTATGTGTGTGTGTGTGTGTGTGTGATTTGGATTTTTAACGTAGCTTTAACAAATTTTCAGACATATCTCTACGATGTCTGCATTGTGACAGTTTATAGTGATGTCTAGCACTGGGGCATTATGTAGCATGATGTCCCACCTAGTCACATTATCCTGACACCAGGCCGACCAGTCCTAACACTAACCTCTTACTGCTGAACGCCAAGCGAGGCAGCTGTTAGTACCATTTATATGTGTTTGGTATGACTCTTGCGGGGATGTGACCCACGACCTCCCGCATCCGAGGCGGACGCTCTAACCACTAGACCACTGGAGCATTTAACATTCTGTGTTGAAAAATGATTGTGTCTGTGTAGAATGTTCAGTCTTGTCTGAAGAACACTTGTTCCTTGATTTATAATTTGTAAAAAAGTATAATCTACTTTTAAACGTTAATACTCATGCGTCTCTGTCAGAATGAACGAAATTATTTTTTCTTCTTTCTCTCTAAATAACCTCCACTGAAATAAAAACGATGTTATAAAAGGAATCTCAAATGGGTAATGATTTAATATTAAATTTATGAAACTCGTTGAATAATGTCCAGTCTTTTCTCGCCAAGGCGCACAAGCAGGACAATCTTCAAATCGTTTCATTCACTCAGTATTAAATTTTTTAAATCGTCACCCATTTGAGATCCTGTATTTATCAAATTGTCGGTACACTTTTCCTATAGTATGTGTAGTATTATATTTTTAATAGTACCATACGTTAAAATATAACTTTATGTCATTCTGATTTGTCCAAATAAGGCCATACAATTATTGTGCAGTATCCTCTTTGCTGATTGGCTGCGATAGTGGGAAAACATTTTTTTTAACCCCGATTTCTGGAATTTTTTGTTTTGAGTGAACATTTTTGGCCGCCATTTTTTGATTCGAAATATGAAAGAGAAGTGGGGAAAACTTGTCTCATCTGTTTTAATATGGCCGATTTACCCCCATAGGGGTTTGTTATGTCATGTATAATATATCATACCATGAAAAATGTAAAAAAAAAAAACAAAAACAAGACAAGAACAATAACAGCAAGTAAAACTACGGATATTACTCATATGATAGTGAGGGTGTGGATTGTGTGTGTGTGTGTGTGTGTGTGTGTGTGTGTTTGTGATTAGGATTTTTAACGTGGCAGTTTATAGTGATGACCAGCACTGGGGCATCATGCCGCAGACATGTAGCATGATGTCCCACCTAGTCACATTATCCTGACACCAGGCCGACCAGGCCTAACACTAACCTCTTAATGCTGAGCGCCAAGCGAGGCAGCTGTTAGTACCATTTTTATAAGAGTATTTCTGCATCCAGTAACCTTCTTTTGACAAAAATATCGCACCAATGTAATGTTCAGTTGTGATGTAGAATTTCAATGTAAACACTGACACTGTGTTGTTTAGGCCAACTCAAACCCGTACAGTGCACCGTATCAAACAAGGTGACATCACACGCTTTGGACATTTTGTGTCGACAAATGTTTTGTCTTTTATAAAATGTTTTGTTTTTTGGATGGACGCTTATTCTTTGGTTCATAGTTAGCAAATATGTATAATATACTTTTACTATTTCTTGTTTGGGACTATTTTTTACGCACAACAAATGAAAGAATATTAAATTTATGAAACTCTTTAAATAATGTCCAGCTTTTTCTCGCCAAGGCTCGCAGAAGGTGAACATTATTAAACTCCTTTTATAAGTTCAATATTAAATCGCTACCCATTTGATATCCTCTATGTATTCTACAGCGTACAAACATATCACGTGATACTGTCGTAATGTTACGTCATACAAAGGGTTTCTCTTTGTAGTATTACCGGCCTCCATATAAGGTATATATTGTGCAAAGGAAGCAGTAACGGTTCATATCTGAATATATAACTCTGATCAAACATTAAAGTCGGCATATCACGGCATCGAATCCTGGTCTGAACACGTTAAGAATCAGATGGCACGACACACCAAACAATATTATAACAGTTGAACTGTTGGTTGATGGTGTGGGCCTACTTTTGAATGTCTTGATTGATTTTCTGTTTTAGAAGATTTTGAGCATGAGAAAAATATCCAAAACAGGAAACAAAAGGTTCCATAGGTATACGTACGCCATCTATTGGAATAATGTGCTGGGCGAGCTCTACTTTACTCCACTGTGTGTACCGGATATATCTCAAAAAATGAATCCAAACGATGTAAAGAAATTTAAAAAATTGGATTCTTGCACTGCATCATCTTAAATCGAGATGAAAAAAACACTTAAATCCAATGTTTTCGGGCCTCACTCTTTTTATTCTATTTATTTACAAAAATTCAAACTACTCAAGAAATAAGATATTTTGTCCAAAGGATATACTATATAACTTAGTCCAAGGCAGACGCAAAATGTGTTTTGACTTAGCTTGTTAAACGCTAAGACATAACTCTATTTTCAAACAGATGATCTTTAATGAAACTCACCACATGATTTTAACCGAAACAGTGAAATGTTAGACGAACTATTCATCATCAAAATTGAAACTTGAAGATTTAGTTAGATAGCAAGTGTAGATGAGGACATGACACACGAACAGTCTTTATATGAAATATTACATGTTTTCCTACATAAGAAGGAGTTGTGAACATTTTATCCATGTGCAGTAAATGGCCGCAAAAGGTCCTCAGATTTTAACTACAATAAAAGTATGGATAAAAAAGGATCAAAAAGATCCTCACATTTTGACTACAATAAAAGTATGGATCAAATGACTGTAATCGAAATGTATATAATCGGAAGAAAACGAAACCGCAGCTGAAATAAAAAAAGCCATACTATTTTTGCTATCGAAGGGGAACTCAAATTGTGTTAGAACATTAATTTGTGCCAGATGTTAAGCTATTTAATGAATCTTAAAATCAGATTTTATTACACGAATGTATGTACACTTGATCAGTTTTGTGTCCGTTAATTGAAAAGTGAATAACGTTATTATTTTGATACATGATTGGAATGAATATAAGATATTTTTTTGAATACATGTATAAATGGACCTTTAGACGTATCAGTTTAGTTTTGGTCATTCACTGTAGATGCCTGTATTTCAACTCAAAATCTATAAAATTCTTGTAGAGTGTCAAGGAAAAGCTGCTGATGTAGTGTTTGTTTTGGACAAGTCATCCAGCATTCGTACAGAGGAGACTTTTGACTTGCAGAGACAATTTGTTAAAGACGTCGTGAACGAGTTTGATATCGATTCAGGAAAAACTCAGGTGGGAGAGTTATTTTCATTTATCTATTTGCATCGCAGCCTACGATGCTGCTACTAGTATTACCACGACCGCCACTACTACCACTACTGCTGCTGATTCTGCTAATGCTGGCATTACTAATGTTCAAAAGAAAAACAGCTACTACTTTTACCACAGTTGTTATATTCATGTATTTCAATCGACATCACCGCATTAGCCAACGTACTCTCAAAAAGGTCGATATTCATTTTTTCATAGTCACCATAATTAGAGAGAGTTCTTTGCTTTAAAGTCTGATTTCTTCAAATGAAAATGACAGAATTTATATTGGACAGCATTAATCATGTATATCAGAATTATTTAAGGGGAAACATACTTTTCGTGAAAGCAAGGAAAAATAATTATGTAAATTAATAAACAGTGCGAATATGTTTGGATATTTTAGGCGAGTCATATTTCGCTTGTGTAAGTTAATTATATAATAAAGTTTTACTTCCGTTAAGGTTAGTGGAAAATAGTTTTTAATTTTTTTTCTTTCTGCTTTGTTTTGTTATAGGTTGGCCTAATTTCATTCAGCACATTTGCTCAGCTAGAATTTCCATTAAATCGTTACTCAGACAAAGCGGGCCTTTATCAAGCAATCCAGAATGTACGGTTCACTGGTGGAAACACAAACACAGGCCACGCTCTTCAGCTGATGTTGGATCAGATGTTTTCAAAGAGCGGTGGTGCTAGGAGCGGAATGGCTCAGATTGCTATCGTTATCACCGATGGGTTGTCACAGCAGCCACTAATCACAAAAGCCGTGGCAGAGAAGACACACGCACGAGGAATATACACATTTGCTATAGGTAAAATAATTAAAAGTGACGCAAATAATATCAAATTGGCCCAAACTACTTTGATAACTCGGGGATTTACAAGACCAACAACGTTATTTATTCACACTACTATTAATCCGCAAGTGTAGATGCACATTAAAGCGGAACTATCCAACTGTTACCAGTGTTACTATAAATAGCAAAACCGCTCCTGCCTCGCTTGGCGCTCAGCATTAAGAGGTTAATATTAGGGTTGGTGTCAGGATAATGTGACTGGGTGGGACATCATGCTACATGTCTGCGGCATGATGCCTCAGTGCTAGACGTCACTATAAACTGCCACACTGCAGACATCGTAGCGATATGACTAAGACATTGTTAAAGCTACATTAAAATTCCAAATCACACACACACGCAGTAAATACTAGCTCCTCGGATATTTAAAGAACTACTCCTCAGGGTACAATACATTTTTTAAATTGTAAAATGCATTTTCTTTTTCACAACATAAACTAAACTCCACATATGAAATAAAAGAAAATATTAAACATTAATGAATTATAACTTGACCAAATGTCTTGATTAGATCAGCATGTTCATCTGTGCGGCTACATTTGCCCATCAAAAGTCTCTTGATCATCTCACTTTTTACCTTGTCTTACATGTCTAATTTTAAAATTATAATAAACACTATGTATACATGAATGGTGTCATTAAAAACAAGATACGTGTAGTCCATTATCATCTCCTATACCTCTTTAGAGATCTAGCCTCTCAGGAGCTTGAAGCTCGCGTAATGTCTCTAGTCTCCCAGGAGCTTGAAGCTCGCGTAACGGATATCTCCTCTACACTGACACTGGTTGAACTAGTGGTGGTTTGGAATATCGACTGGTACAGATGACATATCCAGTTCTGCTAATATTGTAGCTCAGTTCCTGGTGCAGATAGAGCCGGTGTATTTATTACTCAAATACCTAATGCCAGTTTCTCTGTTTTTTTTCCTTCTGTTTGTTGGTGAACCGGCATTTCCAACATCTAAACTGGTTTCTGAGTTAGCATTGCAGCTGTGTGGGTTATCAAATAGCCTACATGACAATATTTAGTTTTCCCCCACAAAGTTTATAAAGTGTGTCCGCAGGTCCAACCATTCTTTGTATGATGCCTGGCAGCTGCTTCCGTTGTCCCAGGCTGAAGTTTATTTTCACTGAAAATACACCATCATTCTGAAAACCTAAGTCGCGAACTACACAACTATTACGGCTTTTTTCCATCTTCCGGTGCATTTGAACAACACGTTTTTATACGTCTGCTTTGAAAAGAGATAACCTATTTCTCTCAACGGTCCTTTTAAGAACGATTCACTTAGTTCCTTTCTGTGACAGTATGTAGTGTAATTCTGTATTTGAACAGAAACTCTGCAAGTCGATGTTGTAATGACCTCTTTTTCAATGATTGGTTTTCTTCATTTACTTGTGATTTCAACGTTCGTTTCAGAACTTGAACTCCACGTTCGGCTAATACATTTGATGCGGGGTGGTAAAGTGGACTGAGCGTATGTTTGAGACTGTTGATTCTTATAGCTATTTTAAATTCATGGGAAGCGAACTGTGGCCCGTTATCATTAACTATCTCTTATGGTATCCCTGTCAATTTGAATAACAGTCTCAACTTCTCAATGGTAGTATACTTCATCTGAATCACTTTAAATTTACAATTTACACTTCCTTTGATTTCAGATCCACTTGGGTCACCTTATGCGACCACAAACCAATGCATTCGTTCTACACATTGCCAGGTTGTCCTCGTGTAACTCATTCGCAATTTGTTTCCTGGTGCCTTGCCTGAATAATTACCATATACCCTATAATACAACACTTTTGAAAGTTCTGTTTTCTAGGAAAATGTGGCTATAGGAATTCAACTTGAGTATAAGATGGACACCCATGTAGTGTATATTCATAAACATTGCTCAACACTGGATCATGGCATGCTGCCTCAGTTACATCGTGGCGTTCAGTGGGTAGCCCATCCAGATATGACACGATACCCTCGACATTTTCTGCCTCCATCTCTATTACCATTGGTAACTATGACAAGATGTCACAATTTCCATGTCTTTTTGTACGTAATTTCATAATTATAGGCAGGCAAGGTGAATACCCACCTTTAAATTCTAGCAGCCGTTAACGTTGGCATACCCTTCTTTGGTCCTAATATCGTCATTGGTGCTTGATGACCTGTGATGACAGTACATTTGCTTCTATACAAATATTTATGAACCTTTCTAACTCAAAATTTAAGCAAAGAGCCTCTTTTGCGAGCTGTGAATAATTTCTCTCCGCTATTGACAACTTTCTGGAAGCAAAGGCTATAGGTCGCTCCTGTCCATCAGATATAACAGTGGAAATTACTGCCCCTAGTTTTTACGAACGCGCGTCACGTGCTAGTCGCAATTCATTATCAGCATCATAGTGTACGAAAAGATCACTCTTAACCACTTGACTCTTTTTTTCTCAGATGCTTTATCGCATTAATTTGTCCTGAACCATTTGGTGTTCTCTCTCAATAGTTCGTTCAATGGATGTGATAGAGTTGATAGATTGGGCAGAAAGGCTACTACAATCAACTATAGGCCCCATATACCAAGGTTTCTTTGCCATAAAAACACATTTGTCCTGTCTTAGTCTGATGTTGTGTTTATCAAGGCGTGCGAATAGCAAGATGGCAGACTGTTCAGATGGACGTTGCAGTGCTCATGTGCAAATCATGGATAATTCTGTTTATGAGACTGGCTCCAGGAAGAAATATACTGAACTGGAAACAGCAAATGAAGGTGATTGTACTGTACATGGGTTTGGTAGTTTAAATGCTTTTTATAATGCAGATTTGGTTAGTGATGAACCTGACAATGCAAACAAGGCAGATCTATGCTCTCAACCTCAGTACACGAGTACACAGAATGTCGACAATACATGTTTTGACAGAGATGCCCAAGATTCGTGTCACCGTTGTCACCGTTGTAACAGCCCAACATATCAAGATGTCATATCTCAGGTTCCCAATCGGACTATATTAGAAGACTTGATCAGGAACTAGATAATCTACCCAGAGACATGTATATTGATAAATTGCTAGAGGTTGCATATGACAGTGAAGATATTGTAACCTGGTATAGGTCAGTTTTATTTAGTAGAGCACGAGGTTTTTCTGTCTGTCCTTCTGGATATTTGGTTGTTAGAACAGAAATGGTGTAAGTAGTTTAATAACATATGCAAGAGATTGTTATTCTTTAGCTCTATTTATAAAAAGGGATCCTTGCGAGATCGATTCTATATTTAGCAAGAAGAAATCAAACCCTAATGTACAAGCTGAACATTGTGAACATGACGATCAACATAGCTCAGGGCAAGCAGAACAAGTGATTAATTCAGCAAGACTCTCGCTAGCGAAAATCAAGAGTGATTGCGGTCATCTGCAACAAACTGTTGTTTCGCTCAGGGAAAAGATTATATCTCTGAAGGCAACCCAAATCACATTGGTGACTACGAATGACCTTAATGCATTCCGTGCTGATGTAAACAATAAGGTACAGGCACAATCTCAAACAATAGAACTGCTCCGTAATGAGATTAAGTCATTGAACACTACTCAAAGCGTGTTGATGAAATAAAATGAAACTCTCCACACCATCACCGAGGAACTTAGAGTTAAGCTGATGAAATCTTTGAGTAAACCCATGTCTTATGCGGATGTCGTTCGCACGCATAGTCCAGCTGTAAGTAACCTAACATGTAGTGCCAATACATGTGGTGATCAACGCTCTCCATCAATTGCTGCTCAGAACAATATGTATGTATCAAACTGTTCATCTCCCGTCTTGATTGACTCTAACAACACTGGTTGCGATACACACTGATGCTTATCAAGTGAATCTCAGAACAGAACTACAGTGTCCAACTGTTTGTCTCCCGTGTCGGTTGAGGCTGACGACTCTACCCCAGGTACAATGGCAGTGGAGTCACAAACCGGCGTAATGGCCCTTCCAGCTTTGGAAGGGGGGGGGGTGTCAGTGCTCTGCAAACTCTGGTTTCAAAAAGTTTGGATATAATTTCACAGACATTCGATAGAAGACATATAGCCCCATTCGATGGAAATATCCCACAGATTTATAAAGCCAATGTTCATCCTGATGTGACAAATGATGTACGCACACCCATTCGGAATCAAAATAAACTGTTAACCATCACCGAACGGCTTTCTGAACAGGGGACTTCGACTTCGACCAGGATAGAGAACGTTAGGCATCCGATGGCTAGCAACAGTAATGTGAAAGGTGTTGATTTGAAAACCCCTCCTAGCAAGATACCTACCGTTATTGGGGATCAGGTAGAAAGACCTAGATCATTTGGTAAATCAGGTTTATAAATTGGCTCAGAGAGTATTGTTGGACATGAGGATGTTGATGACAATAAAGAGAATGTTGTATTTGAAGGTGTAGTTAGATGTAGAACAATGCGCTTTTATGTGGGTGGCATAGGCGTCAAATCTACTGCTGAAGGCCTCGGTAAATGTTTGAAAGAATACGATACAGATCCGTTATCCATAAAGTTTATCCACAGTAGACGTAATTGTCTATCGGCCAAGCTGACTGTATATAATTCAGACTGCAATACTGCTCAAAATGATGTAACATGGCCAAAAGGTGTTTATGTAAGAAGGTGGTATGGGAATCAATCCTGGCGAGACAGGTTTAGCAATCGCGATCAGGAGTCAAATGAAGGTGCAGGATGCGATATTCCGTGACTAGGGTGACAGTCTATTGTTCATAAATTTGCCATTATGTTCTGTCGTAAGTTAATGTGTTTTGTCCTTGTGGTCATTTTAGTCCTGCTTTCACAATGCATAAATAATAATATGCCTATATTGCAAGTTAATTTGAATCTTAATATACTGACCTGAAATGTTAGAGGAATTATGTTCTCTGCTCTTAGCATTAGTTCAATGCTGGATAAATATAATGTTGACGTAGCTTGCATAACTGAACATAAACTATTACAGCACATACTTCCATTTTGCGATACTATTCGTTCTGATTATAAATGCACTGCTAAGGCAGAGGCTATTTCATCTAATAGCACGTTAATAAAATGTGGTAAAGGAGGAGTTGCAATCTTCTGCAAAACTTCTCTCATGATATATGCTAACTTTATAGATGAAGTTAATAGTGACAGAGTTGTTGGCATAAAATTCAAATTTCCCGATATGCAAAATGTATATATTTTTTGTGTATATATGCCGACCCTATTATATGGCATGATTGTTACAAAGCGCAAAATGAGTTGATTCAAAATCTCTATGATCAGTACTCACAGCTGGGGGACGTGTATTTTACTGGTGATTTCAATGCAGTAGCTGAACCAGACACTTTCAGAGATTATAAAGATTTCATGAGTTCTTGCGATATAATAATCTAGTGAGTGCTGGACATTTAATAATATGCACTGGTTCCCGTTATACGTTCACCCCAGCAAGGACGATGATTGATCATTTTGTACTGTCGGATCAATGCATAGGTAGATTACGGAGTGTGCACATTGTATCAGATCACGAAGAGCACGTGATATCTGACCACCTCCCTATCCTTACTTCCCTTCGTACAGTGACCTGTGGGAGAGACTTCAGACAGTCTATGAAGAGAAACAACATAGCCTGGAATAAATTAAACGCTGATATCTTGAAAAACTATCAGTCTGAGCTGGACCTTCGCCTGAAAACGTTAGATATATATACTATTTCGGACAATGTTGATAGCTTTTACCGGCACATTGTTAATGCAATACAGCAGTCAAGCGACCTCGCGCTTCCAAAGTCTAAATTCAATTATCATGCCAAACCATACTGGTCAAATGAACTCAAAGAAGCACATAAACTTCAAAGACAAGCTAGGTATACTTGGATAAATGAGGGAAGACCGAGGGGTAGACAATTTAATTCTTACAGAGAATATAAAGTTAAGAAGAGAGACTTTAGAAACGTTCAAAAACTGGCTGTGGAAAAATATATGGGGGAGGTGTATGAAGAAAATGAAAAAGCACATGAATGCGATGTAAGACACTTTTGGAAAATGATCAACGTTAAGAGAGGGAACAATATAAATTTTTGTCAGGAACTGTCCACTGATGGAGTTTGTGTCCGTGATGATGATTCCATCGCAAATGGCTTTGCCAGATACTATGAGGACATTCACACGCCGAATTTTAACCGTAGTTTTGACGGAAACTTTTATGAATTTATAGAGAGAGAATTAAATCGGGGTCTACAGGACGGAGTAAGCCATATCGAGGCCTTACAGACCAGTATCAGTTTAAACGAAGTAAGAGAAATCATTAAAAGTCTAAAGAAATCAAAAGCATCGGGCCATGATCAAATTTGCAATGAACATTTGATCTATGGCAGCGACTACCTCATCGAGTGCATGACAATTTTATTTACTCGGATGATTGATCAATCTTACATACCTGTATATTGCAAAAAAGGGTTAATAATACCACTGTAAAAAGGTAACAGAAAATCAGATAATTCCCTCGAAAGTTACAGGCCTGTTGCTTTACTGCCTGTTATCTACAAAACCTTTGAGAAAATTATTCATGAATGTTTGGTAACTTGGCTCAAAGATACTAATTCTAGTATACCCAGTTGACAACAACATGGTTACCAAAAAGGTTTAGGCTGCACAACAGCGAGTTTTGTGTTGTTGCAATCAGTACAATATAATGTAAACAAGGGTTCACGGGCTTTTGCTGCTTTTCTTGATACAAAAAAGGCATTTAATACCGTGTGTCACAAAGGACTGCTTTTTAAATTATTCACGTTGGGAATTACGGGTAAATCCCTTTTGATATTTTCTAACATGTATACAAATTTACAGAGTAAAGTTCTTGTAAATGGGCAATTTTCAGATTGGTTCTCAATTGGCCAAGGAGTGAGACAAGGGGGTGTTTTGTCAACCTTGATGTACACACTATTTATAAATGATTTGCTGCTACAGTTAGAAAATAGTGGATTTGGAGCAAATTGGATCCTTAGCTGTGGGAAATCCAACCCTAGCTGATGATATTTCACTTTTGGCTATATATCCTAGCAATCTACAAAAGCTGTTAGATATAGCATATGACTACAGCAATAAGTGGCGATTCGAGCTTAGTGTCACAAAGTCATACATTATCATTTTCGGTCCCCACTACAAAAATTATATCAATATGAAATGGTATCTTGGCCCGTCATGTTTCCCGGTTACTGATTCGGCAACACACCTGGGTCACCAGATTAACTCAAAGCTGACGTCGCATGACGCAGTACTCAATGCATGCGAAAAAGGGAAAAAAATCTTTTCACGGTCTGTTTGCTATTGGCATTAAACCGAATGGTTTAAATCCTTTGGTTGCTGCAAATGTAATTAAAAAGGTAATGTTCCCTTCAATGTTTTATGGAAGTGAATTATGGTGTAACATTTCAAAAAGTGACCTCGCTTTATTGGATAAAACTCTGAGGTATTTTGCCAAACATTTACAAGGTTTTCCAATACATACAAGATCAGACATTGCCCTGGGAATGACAGGATGGACATCAGCGCAGTCCGAAATTGATAGAAGAAAATTGATGTTTTTACACAGATTGTGTTTGATGCCTGACAATGTACATACTAAACGTGTGTTTAACGTTACGTTATTTCACTTAATTTTGAGCGGAAGCGTGTCAAGCTAATTTCAAATTTATATTATACCTCAATGAAGTTTGACTTGCTCGGGTATCTAACTGATTATTTGCATGATTCTGAAATTCCAGATAAACATAATTGAAAGAAATTTTAAGGTAAAAAATTGTTGGTTTTGAAAATAGCCTCTGGAGAGTTCGTATGTCTCTAATCAAGCAGATTTTGATAGATTCTCTTCGATACACGAATACTTACGACCTGCCTCAGTGTGGCAGTCGGGTAAAACCAGACAACACATTAAGGTATTTACATATGTAGATAAACTATGGGCTGCTATTCCACAAACACAGCTTGATATGTGTATTAGATGTGGGAATGTTTATGCAGACTTGATACTTCATTGTTGTATTAGTTGTCCTTATATGTCGAACTTTAGAAATTCTTTCTGGGATTTCCTTACTGATAAATTTCCCCTGAGCATGCACATTATGTTATTTAATGCAGAAGATGAGCTGCAACTACAATATCTTTTAGGTAAAAGGTTACCATCAGGAGTAATCGACAAAGAAAACTCCAAGCTATTCGTGCTGTATGCAGCATACTTTGTCATGCAGTGTGCAGCTATCTTCTGTAAATAAGGGACTGAAACTTGCAACTGATGCAGTTGACGAACACTTTGTTGACTGATAATGTGTAAGAATTTGTATTATATATATATATATATATATATATATATATATATATATATATATATATATATATATATATATATATATATATATATATATATTGATTGTTTTCAGATGATTTATTCTTATATCATGTAATCTTCCATGGAAGGAAATAAAGATGATGATGATGATGATGATGATGATCTCCATCTCCTAACGTTGCAGACTTGTTCTCTGTATCCGGCAAAGGATATTGTTGATCACTTATTGCACGATTTGTTGTTATTTATAGTCATCCCCTTTAGAGACAACCACTAAGGGAGTTGCTTAATCAGTTCGTTCCACTTTCTCAATCACCCCATTTGACTTTCACATTTTTAGCTCGTCTGTTACTTTTTCCTTCAAAATATTTAGAACCGGCCTTGCTTTGCAAAAGATAGCGTTAGCACTTTCTTTCAGCACTATTTTCGCCATTAAGCCTTTAATTTTATACTCATTTCTTTCAAATAGATGTGCATACTGAGCTTTTAAAGTTTCGCATTCATTAAGTTGAACTTGAAACATGTTTCTTCAATCTCCAAGCAATCTCTCCCCAGCAAACTTGGTTTAGCTCCTTCAGCTACAACCAGTTTAATTTCTCCGACCGACTTCTCCCCATATTTCACTAAACATAAATTTCCCCCAGTAATTTAATACTGTTTCATGAGTATGCTTTCAGAGAGATTTCTGGTCCTTTCAAAGGAAATTGAATGTGATGAGTGTTGTATATATCTTCTTTGACAATGGTACAGACACCGCCTGTACCAACTATCAGTAACGATATAACCTTTGTTTTAGAGAAATATTTTCAGTTAGTCGGGCTTTTTCTTTACACTGGAAAGTGTCTGTTGTGTCGTTTGGAGTTATTTCAAATTATTTGGATTCAAACGGATTAATTCTTCTTTTCCTGGAGATATACATGTGCTCATATGAAAATCTTGAACAAAGACAGCTCTTATACAAATTTATTCGGATTTACAAAACCGGAATGATATTTCTTGTTTCTACAAGAAACTGTAGACTTTAACGCACTACAGGTTAAATATATTTCATCGTTTTCAATCTTGGATTCTTCGTCGGGACTCGAATTTGAAATCATTAGAACATTTTATTATTAGGACTTCTAAAATTGTATTCGTGGATTATTCTTGGATTATTTTTGGATTTGATTCTTGAAACCGTAAGTTCATAGTTTTTCGTTTTTTCAGAATTTTTCCAGGGAAATAAATTATTATATTTGTCAAAGCTTGTTGTTTTCATTCTTTCTTGTGTTACTGTTTATTTGAGCCTAAACACGTAACACAAGGCATCTCAATCTGGATCCTGTTTCTCAACATATATTGTATGATCCTCGTTAAGGCATTTGCGTGACCTGTACGCAACTATTTATAAGACTTGCACTCCTAAACGTGCACTTGTCATAATGGTGATTGTCTCCATAACGATCAAAGTTTTGTTTTTAAGTACTGGTCAGGTTAAAGTGTTTTCTTGTCATTTGTTAACTCCTTTATGGACCTTTCCTTTCATGATATACTACGTCTTTCACAGTCCTTTTAAATGGCTGTGTATCCTTATCTGCTGTTTCCATAGAGAACGATATTTTAATAGCCTTATCAAAATATAAATCTGCCGATGATAATAGTTTCTTTTGAATAGTTTCTGATGTCAAACCACACACTAACCTGTCTCAAGTAGCTTCGATAGAAAAGTTCACAATTCACAGTGGAAAGTACGTTTTTTTTAGTTCCACTACATACGTTGTCACGGTCTATTTATGTTATTAAACTTAAACGTTTCCGAAATTACTGATCGTTTTGGCATGTAGTGATTTTTCTTTAACACTGTAACACTTTAATCCCTTTTCCTTTCGGTAGAACTGGTGATGTCAGGTTTTTGAGGATCCCGTACGTTGAGGGACCGATGACTAACAAAATTACTGCCACCGTCTTCCAATCATTGACCTTGTTCGCCACGAAAAACTGTTCCATGCGTTCAGGATAGTTTAATAAATTCTCTTTTCAATCACAAATCTACCCAATTTACCAATATGGGCCATTATAACCTTGATACAGCCTTACTGTCGTTCAAGTCCTACTTGGTCAAAAGGACACAAATTGTATCTGCAAATGGAATACACTCCAGCCCAGTTGATCTATGTTTTGTGGTGTTTCACAGGGGTCTGTTCCTGGACCTGTTCTCTTCATTCTGCACACTCAGTCGCTCTCAAGTGTCATATATCATCATCCAGTGTCTCGTTAATGGTACGCTGATGCCACCCAAGTATACAGATCTAGCCACCCAACTGAAGCTGATGCTACCATCCAAGGTGTAGAGAGGTGCATTTCTGATGTGAAATCATGGATGG
This sequence comes from Sinohyriopsis cumingii, assembly GCA_028554795.2. NCBI lineage: Eukaryota > Metazoa > Mollusca > Bivalvia > Unionida > Unionidae > Sinohyriopsis > Sinohyriopsis cumingii. The sequence goes on along the minus strand of CM068841.1, from coordinate 101,184,356 downwards.
CCTGTAACAAGCTGCAGATGAATGATGATAAAACTGAGGTCATTCTGATCACAACACAAAGACATTCTCATTCACATCCTTTACCTCAAACAATAAATATCAGCTACACCAACATTAAATTCACACAATCAGTACGAAACCTAGGTGTTACTCTGAACAGTGCTCTCACATTGCACCAACATGTCATGAACATATGCAAGACTGCATAGCTTGAGCTGAGACGCATCAGCTCAATTCGCAAACATGTTTCAGTTGATGCCTTTAAAACACTTGTGTGTTCATTAGTACTTTCAAGACTGGACTATTGTAACTCAATTATGTCTGGTTCATCTCAATATCTGCTCCAGAAACTTCAAGAAGTTCAAATCACAGCTGCTCGGATCATACTTAGAGTACCACGATCAGAACACACATCCCCTCTGCTCTGTACCCTAAACTGGCTATCCATTCGATCCAGAATCAAACACAAAATTTGTTCTCTGTGCTACGTTTCACTGTCGGACTCTAGTCCAACATACCTATCCGACCTCACCCATGTGTAAACACCAGCAAGATACTTACGCCCCTCTTCTGACAATCGTATACTCATTATTCCCACTATGAAAACACAGTCATATGGACAGCGTTCTTTTGCATACCAAGGCCCAGCAACGTGGAATGAATTGCCCACTGAACTTAGACACAAAGACGCAGTGAACACATTCAAGAGGGTTCTCAAAACTCACTTATTTCGACTGCAAGAACAAACTTAAAGACCTAATAATGTTTCCTACCTTAAATATTCTCAGCATGTATTTTTTTATAAAATGTTTTCTAATTTCATGGTGTTTGTTTTTGTAATCATATGATTATATGTTTTTTTATCTTATAGGTGTTATCTAATGTTGTAAAGCGCTTAGAGCTTCTAAAGATTAGGCGCTATACAAAGTCCTCATTATTATTATCATTATTATGGTTGAAAACTGATAAGTCATTGGCTTAATTCACCTCACTCAATGTCCACGACCCTCGTATCCGATGTAATAAATTAGGGAATTCAAGGAGACCAACAACGTTCTTTATTCACTCTTGTACTTATCAGCAATGGTACACATACTGTTGAATCCGAGCTATCCTGATCTCGTCGGTGTTACTACAAATTGCTGCTTTATTTAGTTAAAGGTACTACGCCTAAGGATATGTAACAATAGCCTATTTAGAACTCGTCAGCCATCTTTTGTGACACTCATTTACTCTTTTCGATGTAAAGAGACTTAACCCCCAAACACACACACACACACACACACACACACACACACACACACACACACTAATAATAATAATAATAACGGTCTCGTGCATGCGCGACTATAGACTGATTATCATACAATTAACCCTAGAAAACAAAAACAAAATCTAATTGGAGGATGATATATTTTTCAGGCGTTGGTGGGGAAGTTGATCAAACAGAGCTGGAAGCCATTGCATCTAAACCAGCACGCGATTATGTGTACACAGTCAACAGCTATGCTGCCCTGAACACAGTAAAGAAATTACTTGCCTACGGTGCTTGCAAAGGTATTTAGAATTCAAATTTATATTTAAAAAAATTGTGGAAATAATAAATAGAACTTTTGAGAAACAAAATGGCTTTATGAACCTATTACAACTGTATCACACAGATTCTATGTATTTGAACATTGTACCGAAAAGTAACATCCCCTTCACCCCCAAAACGTCATTGACAGTACTTTGAAAGGGAAACATAAGAAATTATCCATACAGCGGTGGATGCATATTGCCACTAGAGAGTCGAATTATTTCACCTGTTATGAGTCCATGCTCTTAAAATAAGTACCAGAAAAGATTGAGGACAACACGCTTTGTAAAATTTAACAAATAATTTATTTTCCGAAAGTCAAAAGTGAAAAATGAGACAAAAGAACTTACGATATTGCGAATTAAATCCAAAAATAATCAAAGAATTAAAGACACAAGTTCTAGTAATAAAAAGTCCAGGATGAAAAACTCAATTCAAATCCCGAAGAGATTTAAAATTGAAGGCAATGACATGTCTGTTATAGCCTACGAAGTACTGATGTGTCAATAGTCTCTTGTTTAATCATAGACAATATTATTCCAGGATTTAATTCAGTATAAATTCCAATGAATGTCTGTATCCAATAATTTTATCAGAGCACTTTTGTATTTCCAGAGAAAATAATCACTTGAATACAGTAATTTGCAGAAAATAAAATTCAGCCCACACTGGTCACAGCATAATGCAGCTTAAAGTAAAATCCTCACAGTCCCAAGATAATATAGTTCTATGCTTGACCTCGGGTCACAAACTAGCATTTTCAAAAAACAGCCATTACCTAATGGAAAATAACGTTCTGAAATGATATAATGAACCTTGTTTATACATGCAACACAATAGCCTATAAAATTTATTTTGGAATCTCCATAACTCTGACCCAAATCAACATATTTAACTGAATAATAATTCAATTAAAAAGCTCATACACATGGAGAATAATAAAGCTAAAGTTGTTTACATAAATGAAATAAACAAATTAAAATAGACAATCAGGTCAAGCAGATATGAACTCAATTTTGGATAAAGTTAAGTCCAGCAAACAATTTTACATTACAATAACATATAATGAAATGAAATATTTAAACTAATAGACAAACAATTAAATTAAATATACCTAACACACCCACACATATTTCCTGCTTGATCCATGTTATAATCACCATTTAAGAACAGATGTACGTTTAGGTGTTTTTAAGCTGCCTTCACCTACACTAGTGCACGCACTAATTAAAACCCCTTAAAAGATTGCTTTTGGTGTTGGTATACATGGAATACAGAAACAAATCAACATATTAAAGAAATTGGATGTATGGCTGTGTGAACTATAGAAATTAACACCTGTGTACTATAGAAATTAACACCTGTGTACTATGGAAATTAACACCAAACTTTCACGTGTTTAGGTACGAAAATACCAGCCATTCCAGATATTCCAATTCCAGCACCACGTGAGTATTACTTGATACTTTTAATTCTCGGTAAACCCAATGTTAAATTGTAGCATTGTTACAGGTTTATTTTATTCCCTTATTATAACATATTTTTTTTTATACTTTTCACAATATTATTAGCACATTGTATTTTACGACTTTGGTTCTTAAATTTTTGTGTTTAAGTACACATATTGATTGCAGTGACACGGATGAAAAACAGAAACTTCGATTTCATTGTTGCATTTTTAATATTATGATTTTTTAATCACTAAAGTTGAACAGATGCGACGAGCAAGAACCATATTTCTGAATTTCGGATTTATTGCGTGTGAATGATTTCCCGTTGCATGCAGTATATACTATTTTGAAATATGATGCATACAACCATACCTGGATGGACTATTATTCTGGGTACTGCAAATATGATGCATACAACCATACCTGGATGGACTATTGTTTAGGATCCTACAAATATGACGTAGACAACCAAAGACTGACTTGACGGTGTTTGGCCTCAGCCTGACAACAAATTTAAGTCATGGAGATATATCAAGTTATGTAATGGTCAATTTGATTTCCAGTGCAGAAATAATTTAATTTACGTTGATATGTATGCACTGTAATAGATCTGAAATAATCTTTCTTGTAATCCAAACTTTAGAATATTTAAATCATTTCAGCTAAGCCAAAGCCAGGAGATGGGTGGAAGAAAAGTAAGTATGATGGCAGATATTTACTTTTCTAACCCGTGTAACTGAGAATCTTCCGGGATTACGATTCTTACGTGTATTTTCGGGTCAGTTGTGCCAATCTCATCTTCAGAAACACGTGCTTACGAGTTGCATAAAATCACAGGAAGGGTTAGAGGGTTAATAAAAACTTGCTTCATAAATAGTTTAGAGAGCAAGCTTGTTCTCTTAATCGGTAGAAAAAGTTATTCATCTACGACCTACTTAGAGGGCGTATTTTACTTTTAGAATACTCATTAAAAAAGAAAATGATACAATGAATATCACATTTGTTCACGACTAGTATAAAAATCATGTCACAGTGATAAATTGGTTCAGATATTGCGTTATGGGTCATTGTGATTGGCTGGTTACCTGGGAGAAATGTATAATTCATGACCTCGACTGAGTCGTGGCATGTAATCTGTACCCACTCTGCCATTTTATAGATTGTTTTTCCGTGACCTCGACTGAGTCGTGGCATGTAATCTGTGCCCACTGCCATTTTATAGATTGTTTTTCCGTGACCTCGACTGAGTCGTGGCATGTAATCTGTGCCCACTCTGCCATTTTATAGATTGTTTATCCGTGACCTCGACTGAGTCGTGGCATGTAATCTGTGCCCACTCTGCCATTTTATAGATTGTTTATCCGTGACCTCGACTGAGTCGTGGCATGTAATCTGTGCCCACTCTGCCATTTTATAGATTGTTTTTCCGTGACCTCGACTGATTCGTGGCATGTAATCTGTGCCCACTCTGCCATTTTATAGATTGTTTTTCCGTGACCTCGACTGAGTCGTGGCATGTAATCTGTGCCCACTCTGCCATTTTATAGATTGTTTTTCCGTGACCTCGACTGAGTCGTGGCATGTAATCTGTGCCCACTCTGCCATTTTATAGATTGTTTTTCCGTGACTCGACTGAGTCGTGGCATGTAACCTGTACCCACTCTGCCATTTTATAGTTTGTTTTTCCGTGACCTCGATTGAGTCGTGGCATGTAATCTATACCCATTCTGCCATATTTAAGGTTATCAATGACGTTATGTAACGATTGAGTCTCGGCATGTAACCTGCATCCATTCTGTTATATTAATATTTGTAAATTTGTGACATCGACTGAGTCGCAGCTTGTAACCTGAACACATTCTGCCATTTTAAAGACTGTCAGTGACGTTATGTAAATGTATGTTCACTGCCACGAGCAACTAATAATACCTGATATTGGGCTTTATCTCAAACTCGTTGTAGTTTATATCGGTATGCATTAAAACGTTAAGGTTTATAAATTTGCAGAATTAATATATACTGTTATTATCATTGATTGTGTTTCAACCTGGCGGAAATTTCCTAGGAAAACGAGTGTCCGCTGCCACAAGTAACAAACAACGCGCAATGTATACAGCTAATAGCTATCATAAAGGAGTCTTTCCTGGAAATGCACAAACACAAACACAGGTCGCTGACATTTACTCAAACATGGTTGTGATCTGTTCTTAAAAATCATCAAAATATGAATCAACAATGCTACGTTATACCATGAATTGCTGATCATGAAGCAGGATACAAAGAGGGTACGACCAATGAATGTGAAGAAACAACCTCGTAATGTTTTCTAATAGATGAAGGCAGATTATGGCCGGATAATTGAATAATTGAAAACTTCGCAAGAGTCATTCATAATTTACATGAAAACGCTTTTTACAAACGACACATGTTAACTTTTTAGTAGAATGTCAAATGATCAATGTTCAAATTCATACCATCCAGGATCCTATCTCAACAAAAAAGCAAACACGCCCTGGATAAACAGATCAATTAAACCCCAAAATAGAAGAAGGAACAAATTGCTTGCAAGACAGAAAGCAACAAGAAAGGTGAGAGATATAAAACTTTACCAAGAAACAAAATCAATAACCCAACGATTATAACAGGAGCCCTACTAGAAATATATTGAAAACTTGATAGAAGTTGGAAACTCCGATCAAGACCACCAATATAAGAAGCAGAAAAGATTTTGGAACTAAATTAAGTCCGTACGGAGAGACCACTGTGGTGTGGCACCCCTGGAGGAACACGCGTAACTACATTCAGAGGCAACAGACAAGGTCAGCATAACTGAATTGACAATACCGTTCTATCAAAACGCGTGAACACGAGATTGATCTGCCCAGCCATATGCAAATCTTTACCCATCTATGTTTGACACACAAGTTACCATGGAAGGTGTATACAACTTATTGCGAAAGCGCAAGACACAGAAGGCCTACGGACTAGACATAATTGAACCAAGGATCATGAAAAATAAGTACCAACATGTCTAACTACACATTTAAGGGGCACAATGTAGCCACTGAGTATGCACCAAAGTATCTTGAAGTGGGATTCTTTGAAAATCACTCTTAGAAACGCCACATACACAAGATGGTGAAATAAGAGAACAGAACATATGGTTTCCCTCGACGCAATTTCCGCATAAGCAGCGAGGAAGTCAAAAGCTCAGCATATTTGTCTCTTGTGCGACCTGGCCTTGAGTGCTGTTCAACCGTGTGGAAGCCACACAACAAAAACCTGAAAAATAAAATAGAGGTGGTTCAGAGGAAGGCTGCTAGATACAAACAAAGGGTAAAGAAATGGTAGCAGAATCAGTGCCATGCCGGATCATCTTCACTGGGAATCGCTTGAGTCCTGGCCTAACAAGGCCCAGGCGACCATGCTATTCAAGATAGTGAACAACCTAGTAGACATACCCGCATACAAATTATCTGACCGATATGTAACCGAACCAGGGCAAAAACCACAACACTAAGTTCCTACAAAAGGCAGCAGCGACAAACTCTTTCAAATTCAGTTTCATTCCACGTACCAAAAAGACATGGAGCAAATTAACAGCAACAGTTGCACAGGCTCCTGACTTGATATCTCAAAAGCAGGAATTTTCCACTATCACCTTCTAATACAATCGTCAGTTTCGCGTAAGATAGTTATTCTCAGGGATGTGCTTGTTGAGGTTCATTTATCTTTTCGGTGCAACGGTAGCCAGACTGACCTAAGTATTGTTCCGTATAGTTGATTTTTACTGTATATTTGCCTTTGTCCATTATTGAGGGTAGAGTTTTTTCCTACCAGATGTTTATCGATTTTTTTAAAGATATTGACTAAAATTTTAGTTCAAGGCCTAACCTGTTTACGGAGTTTTCTGGAAACGAACTGGTTGACAATTTAGTGAAATATTCCATTAGTATTTCGCAGGTCAAGTGATTTGTGTATATATAGATTTGGCAAAACAATTTGTATTCTTGTTTAATATCACTCTAAGGGAACTATGATCAGATTTTAAAGTCGTGTTGAGATATAATTTGAGAGGAATTAATTATTTCAATTATTCATTGGAATTACAAATTTCTCATTGACCTTTTGGACTGAAACACTACTTTTGGGATCAGTTAAAACTCATTCAAAGACATTCTGGTCTATATCATTGGGGTACATCAAGTCATTCTAGACGTTTTGATTTCATTCGAAATATTCTATACTTTAGGACTAGTGATAGGATATTTAGGATTATCTGGAATTTATTTCACAGTACTGTAAGTGTCTCTTAAATTTTCACTTAGTAACTTAAAGAAATACATTATTGTTGATTTAACTAAACTTGCTGGTATTGCTTCTTTCTGTTACATACTGAAGTCTTACGTGAATGTAGGTACGAAAACGTAGATTGACACTTTTACACTTATTTGTACCTTTTCAAGCCTTTGACCTGTCCTGCCTCTACCTTATTTCTTATATTCTTGACCAAGCACTACCCGTTGTTTAATAGTCAAAAATGACTGCATCAAGGTTTATTTATAGATGGAAAAAGATTTTTTTAAATATCTTTTTTTCTTTCTTCAATATTTGGTGATTGGAATTTTCTACAGTATATTTGACCAATCACAACGCATGGATTGTAGTTTCTTCCTAGACAAAATAAAAACAAAAACAAAAAAAAAAAACCAGCAGCTGCCGAGATTTCTGTGTCAGTGAATAACTTTAAAGATAACTTTATTTAGTACTGTAGTGGCAAAATATTTTCTCTATTCAAGTTTTATGGAAAGTGAACAGTTTTGGGTTTTAAACATGGAAAATGTGTCAAACATTTTTTTTGTTCGGGTAGATGGAGAATATCATGACTTTCGCTTTATCTTAGTATCTACGTACATTGTGTATTTTAGCAATTAATAAAAACATTACGGTTTATTAATTTGGAAATATTGTGCACATTAGTTTTCTTTGGTTTTATCTTTATTTTTGTTTTAAAAAATTGCTGTGTATGCTTTTCACGCAATTAATGATAACTGAAATTGGGCTTTATTTCAATATATGTGTGATTTTTATTCGCATGCTTTCAAACTTAAGGTCTATAAATTTGTAGAAATAATCTATACTGTTATTATTATTGATAATATAACCATTTTTAGAGTTGCGATCTTGGTTTGGTTTCATTAGTAAAGGAAATTTCCGGAACGTCAGTAACACTGGTCAACAGTGAAATCATTACTGACTTGAAAAGGCCCTAATCTGTAGTATTTTGGTGTGCCGAACACGAATATAACCGTGAAAAATTTGTATTGGCTCTCGTTTTGAAGATATTCATATACCTCATTTTCTATGTTTCACTGTGTAAATTTCTCCAGTAGGACTGCAGCAACATCCGGAATAATGATGTAACATTGCATAATACCATCATGCTCACATCATCCACAGTTGATTGCATCATTTTCTGATGCAATGCAATACTAATGCCATGCGGCTGCTGAAGTAAGTTGACGTCAGCAGTGTACTATACATGTGTAGGCCTATTATACTAATGCCAGGCGGCTGCTGAAGCTGACGTAAGCAGTGTACTATATAAAGCCCAATCAGATAGGTTCAGCATTTAAAATATTTTAGACGTTGTGCGAGACAGTTCAAGCTACTGTTACATAAAACTTATTATTTTATCCATTTACGTACAATAAAGAACAGTAATGCCTCGAAAGTGTGTTAATACCGCGGACAATTTTTGCTATATTTGTGGGGAAGTGACATTTGCCAACCAGAAGAAAAGTATCAATTCTCAAGTGAAGAAGGCATATCATCTTTACTTCGGATGCAAGGTTGGTGACCAAGACAAGCCTTGGGCTCCGCATATATGCTGTGCTACATGTACAACACAGCTTTCACAGTGGTTGAATTGCAAAAGGTCATCAATGCCGTTTGCAGTCCCAATGGTGTGGAGAGAGCCAAGCAACCACCTAAATGACTGTTACTTCTGCTTGGTTCCTCCTCTTTCCGGCGGAATAACGAAGCGAAAGAAGTCGAGAATAGTCTACCCAAACATTCCGTCTGCATTGAGACCAGTTCCACATGGTGAGGGACTTCCTATTCCAGAACCTCCAGCAGAATATTCTCTTGATTCATCTGACGAAGACAAAGGTGAGTCGACCTGTTCTTCTCCTGGTCCATCAGCATGCAGTGATCCAGATTTTCACTGTGGTGCATCATCAACCCCACACAGAATAACACAGGAAGAACTAAATGACCTGATTCGTGATTTGGACTTATCAAAGAACAAGGCAGAATTGCTAGGATCAAGACTCCAACAATGGAATCTTCTAGAAGAAGATGTCACAATTACTGCATATCGAAAGCGCCACCAGCAATTGGAGCCTTTCTTCAGAAAGGAAAGTAATCTGATATTCTGTTCCGATATTGAGGGCCTCATGAATGCTTTAAAAATCACTCATGACCCACAAGAATGGAGTCTATTTGTGGACTCTTCGAAACTGAGTCTCAAGGCTGTGCTTTTGCACAATGGAAACATTCTTCCATCTATTCCAGTAGCGTATGCTGTCCACATGAAAGAGACATACGATAACTTAAGGCAGCTACTGAATTCCATTGAGTATAACAAGTACAGCTGGCACCTCTGTGGTGATTTGAAGGTAGTTGCCCTTTTAATGGGACTGCAGCAAGGATATACAAAATACATGTGTTTCTTATGCGAGTGGGATAGCCGAGCAAGGGAAATGCACTACATGAGGAAGGAATGGACTCACAGGCAGAATGTAGCCATTGGAGAGAAGAATATCCAACACCCAGCTCTGGTTGAGGCTCAGAAAATCTTGCTACCACCCCTTCACATCAAACTAGGTTTGATGAAGAACTTCGTGAAAGCCATTGACCGGACTTTGCCAGCATTCCGATACCTGCATGAAAAATTCCCTCGACTCAGCGAAGCAAAGATTAAAGAGGGAGTTTTTGTGGGTCCTCAGATTCGAGAGCTTTTCAAAGATGACCGGTTCAACAACTTGCTGGAAGGTGACGCGAAACAAGCATGGAATGCTTTTCGCCTAGTTTCTACAAACTTCCTCGGAAATGTTAGGGCAGAAAACTATAAGGAACTAGTAGAAGACATGTTGATGAAGTATAAGAAACTTGGCTGCAATATGTCTCTAAAGATTCACTTCCTTCATTCCCATTTGGATTTCTTTCCTAGCAACTGTGGTATTGTTAGTGATGAACACGGCGAACGTTTTCATCAAGATATCGCAACAATGGAACAAAGATACCAGGGAAAATGGTCCACTACAATGCTGGCTGACTACTGCTGGACACTCCTCAGAGATGCTCCCGAACAGCTGTACAAGAGACAGGCGAAGAAATCTAAGATGTAGTCAATGACTTGATTTTTTATAGGTAGGCTATTACAGTTGACCTTTTACTATTGGAATGCATTTCGTTATGTAAACATTAATTTCTTGCAGATTACAAAAAAACTAGAGCCAATTTTGCAATTTGACTGTCATATTCGTGTTCAGCACATAAAAATTGATAAGAATTGACTAATTTTATTTCAGTAACATGACTTTTGTAAAAATTTGTTGTCCAGTGTAATATGCGCCATTTTTAAGGCCGTCTTTTGGCTTTCTGTTTGAGATTTTGTCCTAAATTCCAATAGCATGTTTTCATGTATAACCCCAACAACTCGAGCTGACCTGGAATCAACGTAATGGCGCAACAACATTTGGCATGTTCCGCAATCGTTCTTCTTGTTTACTCCATCATCAGAGTTGATTAAGTTCTCAACCGGAGAACGAGGTTCTTGGCATTAGCGTGAGAAGTATAACAAGAAGATTGCGCTCTATTGTCGCAAGCCATGGGTGACAGTCCGCTACGCTCCTTTATCACCCTTACTGTGATTTCCTCAATTTTCATGAGTACGCATAATCAAAAATACGTCATCAATAACGCAATTTAACAATCTCCTATACATCTATGAAAATGTCCATTTTATCGATCAATAAGTGACTGTGCTTGGAAGTGAAACTTTGATTGGCTCATTCAAACTAAAGGAATGGTCATGTTAGGTCATCACTGAGAGTTAATTTTATTCGTTTTAACAGAGACTGGTTCAGCCGGTTTATTCATTTTCATAAGAAACAAGGAAATCTCACCATCAGCAGCCACAGATGATAGGTGAGTATCTGATTGTCTGCTGCTGCTTACGACTACGATTGTGCGCTGTTCTTATATCGCATCCACGGAGACCGTAAGAGTTGATTAAAAGCACCTAGGCACGTATGGGTCATGGTCGGGAAATAAAACACGTCTTTTAAACACAGATGAGCCGATGTGGATGTTATGAACAATTTTACGGTGAAGTTGTGGGAAACTGCTTAATTCAAATCGAGGTTAACTTAAAATATAATCTTTGAATAATTTTCATATATATATATATATATATATATATATATATATATATATATATATATATATATATATATATATATATATATGCATACATGTGTTCTTTAAATAATACAAGCAATATTTAGTATCAAACATTTTAATTTTTCTGTGGAAATCTGCATCATTCTTTCAAATGTTTACAATCTCTAAACAAAATAACCGCCATGCACTGTATTCATGAACAACAAAACATATGCTTATCAGGATTTTTTCTTTCTTTTTAAAAGTGACACTTTGTATGTAAGTATTATGCTGTCATATCATGAAGAGATCTTTGTATAACATATGTAATAAATATAATATGTAATAAATATGACGTCTTGTAAGTTCTCAAGACAAATTACTGGTTGCAATGTAATGATATGATTATGTAGACATAACTGATATATCCAAATTGTGCTGTCGTCGTGTTACCACAGTGTAGCAAATGAGTATGTTTTTTATCTTTATAAATTATTTAAAAATAGGATCCATCCTATGCAGAAGTATGTTAAGTATATAACTTTTTGTAGGGCAATTACGTTATAATATGCACTAAAGTCGAATATCTCTCAAAATGTAAGAACGATAAATGTCCAAGTAATCCTGAAAAATAAGCTACAGCATAATCGTTCCATGGATTAAAAAAGTCCACTTTCCTTTCAGTCTGCGAGAAGAATCCTGTAGACTTGGTCTTCGTCTTGGACAAATCAAGCAGTATCTACGTCCTAAACTTTGAGAAGCAAATGAATTTTGTTAATGACATCATTGACATGTTGGATATTAGGCCTGGAAGTTCAAGAGTAAGAATTCAAGTTTGGTATATTTAACTACCCCACTATTCAGAAAAGCGAAGTTTTATTCTTATCTTCGGATCTCTCTCTCTCTCTCTCTCGGTGTATTGTTTCTGGGTTCCAATGGCATTTTGACACACTGACTATATCATGCACAGTAAACGGGAGTTATGTGCTTTCATCAAAGGACACACAACTGTAACTAATGTTGACTGGCCCGTGCGGGTTTTGAACCCACCACCACTGAATTACGAATCTGACAGTCTACTAAACGAGTTACCATGTCTCCCGTCCGCGAGTGTAACTAAAAACCGGTTCATGCGTTACAATGAACATTGGCAAGGTTATCGGGGATAATACAATATTTAAAGATAGATTTAGTCCGTTTTCATCTACATATGCTGCAGAACTGGCATCATTTAAAATAAACTTTATGTACGTGATTATTGGCTCACCAAAATCCACCCCCACCCAGTTAGAAAAGAATGATGTTTCCAATGCGAAGTATACTTTGTTGCAGGTAATATAAACATTATCTGGCCGATGAAAAAAAGCCACCCCAAAAATACGTGTGGGAATATAAAGAAGGACGTCTAGATGCTTCTCTAACTCTTTACCCCACATTGAAAATTTATGACTCTAAAGAATGGATCCTGCACTGTATTTCCATATGGAAATTAAAGAGAAACTCGAAAATAACGAAAACTGCTGAAATGTATTACATTTTAATAGGCCTGGGGCGCGGATTATGGATCGCCATCACTAAGTGCCATAATCAGGTTGAACGGCTAAAATCACTCTTAACTCTCGCTATTAAGTAAACGAATATGTTATGTGGAGATTCACTATACACTTTTGGATATTATCAACTACCCCAACCAGCGGACACTTGACCCCTGTTATTTTGTTTTGTTCTAATGAATCGCTTAGGTCAATCTAATATATGTCTTGATCGTAATTGGACTAAGTGAAATCCTAGGTAAAAATGTGCTAACGAGTTATCTTAAATTATAAAATTTTCTCCATGCTCACTGGAGTACTCCCATTTTGAAATATTCAGTTTCGGAGGTGTTTAGTTTCTGCACGTTGCTAAACTCTTCAGTTTCGAAGGTAAGTAGTTACTGTGGTGCTCTATAATTTCGTATTTCGCATAGGGTTAGATTTTTAGAGAAAAAATATAATTTCCCAGGTTTTTCTTTACTGGTTATAATGGCCTTTTATATCTTATGTGGTTTTGAAAGAACGTTTAATTGCCTTTAAATTGGTGCAAGATTAATGAATGTAATGTGTAAGTTAAGTTATAGAATATACAGCTTGACCTTACTTCGGATATTCATATATCAAAGAACTGCTAGCTCCGCTTTTTCACTTCCTTGACTCCAGAGGTAAATTGTCAAAACAATGAGCCGATAACTGTTTTACAGTACATATTTTGTAATTCATTCGTAGCTCTTTCAGAAGCTGGTATTATCCGGTCTGGCTAAATTAGTTTTCCCATTTTAATAAGTGCTAAAGATAATGTTTTTTAAAACAAATTCAGCTTGATTTTTCAAGACCATGAGGAAAGTCATTTTGGTTAACTGTGTTTAGATCATGTACAATATCAATAAGTACAATATCCAAAGAAATTTCAGCCACAGTACATGAAAGTAACATAAGTATGTCAAAATTCTCTCCACTGTGCATGTTTCAAATGCAAACAACTTCACCTGTGTGTGTTTGTGTTTGTGATGATGCTCAATAATTTTATAGATATAAAATTTACCTTCTTGGTTGATCAACTCTTATCAAATGTTCTGTGTTCAAGTCTGATTTAATTCTTATAAATTAGGACCATCTAGAATTTTATTCAGTCTGTGAGATCTCTCTTCTAGGGCGATGACACTCAAAAATATAAGCTAGATGATATTTCCTAATTGATAATATCTTTAATCTACAAAAATTATTTGATATGATTATTTATCACCATGATTTGACTTGTTGTTCAAAAAAGGTCGCGATGGTAACGTTTAGCAACACTTCAAAAGTTGAGTTTAATTTGGAGACTTACACCGACAAGATGTCCTTAAAAAAGGCTGTTTTGGGCGTTGAGTACACAGGCGGCTTCACAAACACGTGGCATGCCCTTCAAACCCTCGTGGATAACATCTTCATCTACCGTCGTCCAGGCATACCTTTCGTGGCTGTTGTGATTACAGATGGGTTGTCCCAGGAACCAAGGCTGACAGCAAATTCCGCTGGATTCGTCCATGCAAAGCAGATTAGAACATTTGCTATCGGTAACTTTTCCTTCCTTTTGTTATTCTTCATCATTTGTCGATTCCTCATCTCATTCCACGTTCTCATTATTTCTATTATTTCCAGTAATATCATCGAAACAAAGATCTTTTAACTTGCGCGTTAATTTTTCGTTTCAGGACTTTTTCAAACATATTCCAGGATTATTATTTACGTTAAAACAATGTCCATACATCATGCACTATTTGTTACTATTCACTATTTTCCAATATTGAACTCAGTCTATATAGGTTATTATGTTGTACTAAAAATCTGGTCTGAGAAAACAATTTGCCCACACGAAAACTGTTCAGGACCTATTCAGTCAGCCATGCACATTAATAACCTCTGTTTCTCACACACACACTTTTTGAGTTCGAAATAATTTTTTTTATATATGTCGCTATTTTTAGAAACTAAATGGATGCATTCAGGGTACAAGTAATAGCGTATACGAATAGTCTATACATAGGCGCCTCTGGATTGTTTGCGGGGGGGGGGGGTCAGCCAGTTACGGCAGGGAGATTTAGTATTGTAAGCAGTCTGGCAGTCTGAAACTAATGCTAACATTTACTAAGCGTTTTGAACAGAATCTTGTGACGTATTTTCATCTTCATTTGCATGATTAAACTTGTCGGAATATATATATATATATATATATATATATATATATATATATATATATATGCAGTATGATTTCAAGAGAGGGTCACGTGATTTCCCCCCCCCCCCGACCTATGCTGCGGGAGCCCATGAGTGTATACTACAACTACATAGCAATATCTTACTAAATGGATGCATTCAGGGTACAAGTAATAGCGTATACGAATAGTTCATGCTAGAAATATATAACAGTATCGTACTAAATGGATGCATTCAGGGTACAAGTAATAGCGTATACGAATAGTTTATACTAGAACTACATAACAGTATCGTACTAAATGGATGCATTCAGGGTACAAGTAATAGTGTATACAAATAGTTTACACTACAACTACATAACAGTATCGTACTAAATGGATGCATTCAGGGTACAAATAATAACGTATACGAATAGTTTATACTACAACTACATAACAGTATCGTACTAAATGGATGCATTCAGGGTACAAGTAATAGTGTATACAAATAGTTTACACTACAACTACATAGCAGTATCGTACTAAATGGATGCATTCAGGGTACAAGTAATAGCGTATACGAATAGTTTTTATACTAGAAATACATAACAGTATCGTACTAAATGGATGCATTCAGGGTACAAGTAATAGCGTATACGAATAGTTTATGCTAGAAATACATAACAGTATCGTACTAAATGGATGCATTCAGGGTACAAGTAATAGTGTGTACGAATAGTTTATACTACAACTACATAACAGTATCGTACTAAATGGATGCATTCAGGGTACAAATAATAACCTATACGAATAGTTTACACTACAACTACATAACAGTATCGTACTAAATGGATGCATTCAGGGTACAAGTAATAGTGTATACGAATAGTTTACACTACAACTACATAGCAGTATCGTACTAAATGGATGCATTCAGGGTACAAATAATAACGTATACGAATAGTTTATACTAGAACTACATAACAGTATCGTACTAAATGGATGCATTCAGGGTACAAGTAATAGTGTATATAAATAGTTTACACTACAACTACATAACAGTATCGTACTAAATGGATGCATTCAGGGTACAAATAATAACGTATACGAATAGTTTATACTAGAACTACATAACAGTATCGTACTAAATGGATGCATTCAGGGTACAAGTAATAGTGTATACAAATAGTTTACACTACAACTACATAACAGTATCGTACTAAATGGATGCATTCAGGGTACAAGTAATAGCGTGTACGAATAGTTTATACTACAACTACATAACAGTATCGTACTAAATGGATGCATTCAGGGTACAAGTAATAGCGTGTACGAATAGTTTATACTACAACTACATAACAGTATCGTACTAAATGGATGCATTCAGGGTACAAGTAATAGTGTATACAAATAGTTTACACTACAACTACATAACAGTATCGTACTAAATGGATGCATTCAGGGTACAAATAATAACGTATACGAATAGTTTATACTAGAACTACATAACAGTATCGTACTAAATGGATGCATTCAAGGTACAAGTAATAGTGTATATAAATAGTTTACACTACAACTACGTAACAGTATCGTACTAAATGGATGCATTCAGGGTACAAGTAATAGCGTGTACGAATAGTTTATACTACAACTACATAACAGTATCGTACTAAATGGATGCATTCAGGGTACAAGTAATAACGTATACGAATAGTTTATACTACAGCGTGGGCAATACAGCTACTCATGGAATGAGGTAGAATTTACCTCAGTTTACCTTGACTTTAAAGTTGCCATGTGTTAAGATGCCTATTGTAAGAGAAATTATTGTTTGAACATTCAGACTGTGTATTGTAAAGGGACAGTCATTTTTACCCAAACAATTATATTACAGGCGTTGGAAATCAAGTCGATAAAGACGAATTGGTGACCATTGCATCTCGACCAAGTAGCAAGTATGTGTTCCACGTGGACGACTATGCTTCACTGACTTCAATCGAAAATGAAATTATCAAAGAAACCTGCATAGGTAATATTGTCTCGAGTCAACAAGTCAAGATGTCAGTATAAAGAAACGTACACTCTAAGAACCAAATGTACACTATACTCATATCGTTCTCTCAAACTGAACTACCTTCCATCTGCTAAAATGTATAAAATTTAAGATGTCTATTCTAGTCTGGTACTCTGCTTTCTTTTTGTGTCTATTACGTAGTGAACACGGTAGGGAACAAGTCTGTTTATACATAAGTACATAAAAGACATACTGTGTTGCCCAGTTTCTGTATACAAACTAACCAAATTAAACGGCATGTAAGTCGCATCTGAGCATTATACGTAATTAACTCCAAACATGTATGGTTTGAAAAAGACGATGATTCATATATAACAGGGGTGCACAATCCGCGAACGTGTTTCTGTCCTGCCCTTAGGGAAAATTAAAACAACACAGAAATATGGCTCGTGAACAGTAATTATATCAAAGAAATCAGTGTTTGCGGCCCTCGAGTGGTCTTAGAAAAATGCAATCTGGCCCTTGGCCGACAAAGGTTGTACATCCCTGATATATGAGATGAATGAAATTCATCAAGCTATAGGGGAGAACTTCAGTTCATTCAAAAATTGAAAGCCTCAATACCCTGAATAAATAAAAATTAAATTAAAAATAAAATATAATTTAATGGTTACTTCATTGACGTTATTGTAAACAGTCCTTACGAAAGAAATGAGTTTGTAAGAAGATTATTTAATATAATTATTAAATTATTATGCAGTGGTTCATCGGCATATACGCTCTGACTTTAAAAATATATTGGAATATGTGAAATATATACATGCGATTATAGCCCTGCATGTTATAAACCACCAACAGATCAGCTGTGATCAACATGACAATAAACCTTTTACTATTTTTGGATTGTTTTGCAAGAAAAAAAAATACATATAATAAAAAGCTTTTTCGTTTATGTTGCGATTTCTACTGCTAAAGCACAGTTCTGTAATTAGAAATCATACTTACCTATGAGGAAATGTTATTAGCAATCAAGTTGAAAATTGTACAAAAAATGTTTTATTTTCTGTCTTTCTTTACAGATATCAGAGTTTAAAATAATGGCGCTAAGACTTTAGACTGACCATATGAGTGATGGGCCCAAACGCGAGACTGACCACATGAGAGATCAGTGACTTTTGGAGTCGATATTTTATATTATTCTGCTTCAGTAAAATGTGAATCATTATACGATTGGAGATTTTATATATATATATATATATATATATATATATATATATATATATATATATATATATATATATATATATATAAAATCAATAAACCCCATTGATTGTGACAATATACACGGAGTTATCTTGTATTAGTGTTTTCATTTTTAGTTTTTCTCAGTTTTTATTTTACCACGTATGCAACTTACACCAAAGAAATCCCAAATGTAATAAATATAAAAATAATTATCTTGTGACTTCAAAAAGTCCAGCAGCGTTTTGATTATATGGGCAGAATCTTTCCTTCTCCGACCCCCCTACTGTCTCGTCTCTTTTCGGCCCTCAAACTTTGTGTGGGTAGGTGGATACGTAAGTACGTAGATACGTAGATACTTGGATAAGTAGGGACGTAAATATATCAGTAGATACGTCAGTGGATATGTCCGTGGAGCAATTTCCCCTGTCAAATAAACAGAGAAGCAACCTCAATCTTCTGTCAATTGTCCTACTGGGAACAGATCATTACTTCCTTCTCGTTATGTCATATATCGTTTTATCTAAATCAAAACAGATACCAAAAGCTATCTGGTCAAGCTAAACACGGCAGATCATAAACAAACCCAATTTCATAAGATTAATATACTTCCTAATGGTATTCCCTCCTGACTCACATTCACATCACACGCGACATAACAGTTCCGTTCTCGTCTCAATTACACAAATGAATGAATGAAATTAATTATATGGCTTGACTACTTTATTTTCAGAGAATATACACATTCAAGTCTTTATCATACGTGAAATCATCTAAGATTGAAGAATTCACACTGATTCTCGTAACTCATATCAACTAAAGTAATGCGTGATATCTTAGAACACCCAATTCCTATAAAAACAAGACGAAAAATTCAAACAATTCGTCAAACTTGTATAAAGAAGATCATTGTACGAATTCAGATAGATGAACTCAACACAGTTATACTCATATCGAGGGAACTGATCTAGGGATTTATACAAATAAATTCATGCAAATATAAACAATTAAATTCAATCAAATCATTATATTGGTATCAGCGAATTACATGAGATTGACGCAAATACCTTGTTCTTTCAAGCTTTATTCGACTCTACCGCCAGACTTGTGTACGCTAACTTTCCAGACATCCGGTCCCTTTGAAAAATGTTTTACGGGAGAATTTCTTCCAAATTCAGTCTCAGAGTCCTCTTTATTTTCACTCTTGCAGGAAAAATGCAGACTGACTAGATTTTTTCGATGAGGGCAATTTAACCCCAAGAAATAATTTCGTGTGGAACTACGCCCATTATTTAGCGTAACCAATCAGGATTAAATATATTTACCGCCTTTTATAACTAGGCGACAAAATTGCGGTAAGCCTGACTTCTAGATTTCCAAACAACTGATTCTGAAACAAAACTCAGCATCTGACAATTCCGATATAAAATGGAAGTTAACCTTCCCTTTCTAGGGTGTCTCACGGTTAAAGAAACGAAGATTTAATTAAGAATCGCTTCCTCTCCTGATACAGACATTAGAAATCTTTGCAGTATAGCGATCAACAAGCACATATCCCCATAAATCTAATTAATTGTTCTCTGACCCAGTCTGTCCCAAATTAATGTGTTTTTCATAGATCGACAGAAATTTGCATCCTTACAATACACACACACACACACACACATACACACACAGACAGATACATACATACATACATATATATATATATATATATATATATATATATATATATATATATATATATATATATATACGACTGCAAAGTTGTAGTAACGAATTTAGCACGTTTGCATTAAATATTCGTACAGCCAAATATGTCATGTTTTAGAGACGGTTACGTTTCACAATTACCAGCAAGTCAGTTTTTCAGCTGAATAGGCTGAATATACCCTTATCACTCGCATATTATTCTTTCAAGCTAAGCGACAATGTTACACTCTACTGCTGTGTGATGTAAGAGTAAATTGTTATGTAATCATGAAAACTAGCCATGACACATCTATGACACTCTGAGAAATTTCACATGGAGATCGATGGGATGAAATGAAGACAAGACGTATAGGAATTCGGACAGGCAGTGGGAAAGAGATATAAACAGTACGACGGACTAAAGGTGGGTCAAACAGCAAATATGTAGGGACAACCAAATTTCTATTGCTTTTTAAGTAACCTTTACCTTGTTATTGTCACTCTCACTTAGTGCTAAAAATTTTGACTTCTTTCCGAATTTACACACTTATACATGTTATAAAATCGTATATTTTCCATACTTCCCATACAAAAAAAAAATAACTCATAAATTTGTTCAACAATGAACATAAAGAAAACCAGCTAACCAAAGACATTGAGATATATTCCCATCCAATTTGGCATAGATATTCAAACTGTGATAACAGATGCGAATGTAATTTTCAGTCCAGCTACCACCTAAACTTTGTAATCGACAAAAGTTTTCTTCTATAATAAACAAGTCATTTAATTAAAAAAATTAGCATATCAATAGAAATTTCAGTACGAATAATGCGCAAATACATTAGACCATAAAGGATCATCAAATTTCATAAATTAATCAAGGTACCAAAGGAAAAGTCATTTGTTAAATATGGAAACCTCTTTGAGTACTTAAGTTATCAATATTATTCGATCTTTAGTGCATTACATGTTACGTTCTCGAGTTCCGGTGACATGTTTACAGGGACCAACCTTAGAATATGAGCTATTTTCGCCTCGACTACATTATGCTTTCTTCGTTACGGGAAAAATATAGTTTCTGCCTGGCACTACTGTGATATCGCATTACGTTAGTTGAAGTATTAAATATTTTGTTCCCTTCTCCCTTTAGAACTGGTTGTCATCAGCTAGGGTCCTCTAAATTCACCAGTCATCATTTGAGAGAAAGAGTTCCCAAGGGAGAAGGTTTTAACATATTAATATCAATCTTTACTAGTCCGAGTTGGCAGTTACAGATACGAAAATCATTTATTGATGTGCGAATCTGATTATAGTTAGACTTAATGGGTAAATCTGATTATAGTTATAACACTGACAGCTATAATCAACTTCCCCTTGCCCTATTTATTTGGTAGCACACTCTTAAAAAGCCAGAATGAATTTGGGTATTACATTTTGTAATTTATTAGGTCCAATTAACACATAGCTAACTCAGTTTGAGTTTCTCAAATGTCAGGTCATTAATTTCCTTCAGAGAATTTGACTTACTGTTATCTTCCACTTCCGAAGAAAAGATTTCCTGATTTTTACAGAAAGGCCAGAAAATTGAGTTGGATTTCCTACATTAATTGAAAATTAGATCTACGCTTTATAAGCTTGAAAAGAGATATATGAGAATGACACAAAAATTAAAAATTACAACCGAATACAGACCACATAAAAACTGTTTTGTAAGATAAAGGTCATTAGCCTGAAAAGCACAAGCCCTGTCGAAATAAATTCACACAGAAACCAAATTTGCGATTGCAAAACAGAAACAATTTGAAGATCCAAATGATTTTTGTAACAGAAGAACCATTGTAACAATTTTGGATTTTACAACGGAACACTTGATGGTGATACAAATACAATGTTTAATAACGAATGACTTGAATGAGAAAGGAATTATGATTAATACGTGCGCATAATATCCGAATATTGGATCAATTAGCATAATCCGCACGACCTAACTAACGAAAATACAAATAAATGACCTAACACAGTATAAGAACAAGGGGTGAATGATTCACAGTGATTTCACAACGAAAGAATGACGTTTTACTCATATAGTAAAACTGTGATATTTTACTCATATAAGTACAAATGTGTTCACTCAGATAGTGAAAATGACGAAAACGAAGGAACAGATGTACAAAATATATTTACAGTTCCAAAAACACTGATTATTACAAACCCCGAAGATTAGCCCACGGCTAAAACATTACATGTATGGAGCTACACACTCCCTCATCAACAAACATGGCTACCAGTCACACTGGACAATCAAGCAGTCAGTATTCCAGATTGGTCAATCAAGCAATCAGCGCCCACCAATGTCGGTCAGCAACGCCCTTCACCTACCACGTCGACTCCGATCACTCCGATAACTCTGATCATTCTGGTCAGCTCTACAGCTACGACTCCGATAATTTTGGTCAGCTCTACAGCTGTGCAAGATGTGCAAGTCTTTAAAGTAGACCATTCACTGACAAAACGTTCCACAATGTAAAGATTGTGACCTACGTTTAGATATTTATACACAGACGATGCCGCGATGCCGCGATACATCGTCTGTAAGCTGGAAGTATTCGGTTCTTCCCATCGAGAGCACTTTGCACGTGCGGCATAAGATGAACCGAACTCACTATTTCGAAATCTTTGTACAATATACATTAAGCACCATCGGGTATCGTTGTACACAAGAAACGAAACCCGAGTACATGTATTTAACAAACAAAAGGATTAAAACAATTTCATGACAACCATAACAAAAGTTGTTCAAAAGCATAGTATGAAATCAGTTCCACCTTTCATTGCTGTTAGTCTAGCGGACAAAAAGAATGTCATCATTATACAACAGTCATCATCAAGTGATATATACAAAATATGGGGCCCGAGTGGCCGAGTGGTCTAAAGCGTATAGCCTATCTTGTGCTAAAAAAATGGCGTTAAATCCTAGAACAACAACAAAAACAACATATGCAAAATTTAGCAAAGCAGTCCACAAGTGTTACTTTAAAGAGTGTGGGAAACTCTTCCTCCTCATCAGTGAAGTCACTAACTGCAGAATTAAAGAGGGGCAGAAAAACACCTGCTTTTACAAAGAACTCTTGGATTTCAACCTTTATAAATTTGAAGAAATAGCATAGGGTTAGAATACATTTTCCCACTCAACCAAGTACGTCTACATATATAGATGATTCTGATGAGAATAATTTCGAGAACAGTCAAGACAGCTTACCATTATCTGAGGATGAATCTTGGAACTGTGTGGAGATCACTGGACACACCAACATCGCAAGATGCACATAGAGTGCAAGTTTGAGTGGGAAAGGGAAAAATGTGTTGAAATTAAAATTTGGTTAGGATCTTTCGAGAGAGGTTAAATTAACACAGGCAAGCAGGTCACTGTGACATAGTTTTTTGATGTGACACCGTTATCACAATACTGAATTTTGTATTTATGTTTGGTGTCAATAAATGAGGTGGTGTCGGAATTTAACCTCTACAGGAAGAGCTTTCTGATAAATCCTAGAATGTAGATTATCGTGGCTCTCTTTCATTGGGATACACACACAAACACTCATCAAGAAATGCATCCACAGTGTAAAGTTACATTTAAGTTAGAGTAGTAGTATATACGTTAGCAGCAGAGAGGGCGAATCCCACAAGGTATTTCGCTTAACAGAGCCTTCTATCGAGAACATTTTAGATAGAAAGATTATTTTCCACAAAATAAACACTTCAAGTCAGAAAAACATGACAAAATAGGCTTTCTCCGCTGACTTGAAGTGTTATCTCATGAAAATATCTACCTATACAACTATTTCTTGGTACAAGGGTCTATCTTGCGAAAACACTCGGTGGTGTTTACCCTCTCTGCTGCTCTGTGAAGGTCCCTGGCAGAGTTTGCTTGTCGTCGTCGTTTCTGCTGCTGTGAATTAAAAATTTAAGTTAACAATAATGGCCAACGTCGGAGAAGCACATTCTGCTAGACTAGCTCGAGAGCGACTAGAAGCAATAAAAAAAATTTCTTCCTGTACAAGATAGTGTAAGACAAAAACTTCAAGAACGTCAGCAAGCACAAGTTGAATTTGCATCAGGTGCAGAAGAATTATTTAAACCCGTTACAACAGCTACTGAAAAAGCTGCAGAGATCACAGAAAGAGCTTTATTGGGAGATGAAAAGGGTATTCTTCCAGTGCTAAAACAAACCGCTGAGCAGACTGAAAAAAATTGTTAGAAGAACCAAACAAACAAAAACGATTTTACAAAAACTTCCAACTGATATAGTTGCAGCTCAACCTCCACCCACCGCTGAAGAAGGCACTGAGTCGCCGAAACTGCTGCACCCAAAGCAGCAAAGGAAATTGTTGAACTGACTGCAAAAATTAATCCGGGTTTTATTAAACTCCTTAAAAACACACCAGAAGAAAAATTACCTGAATTGATATTGGAGGGTTTAAATAACAAAGATAAAATTTTAAAAGAGAAATATAAGTCCACGAGTGATACCAATTTTGCTAAGTGGGTGTATCGTGTATACCACGGCAAGAAAACGGTTAAATCTAACGATCCAGAATTTGCAAAACTTATAAAGGCAATGCAGGGGCTTTACGAAGGTAGACAACCACAAGATTCTTCACCTCCCTATTCACCGCCTGAGCAAACTTCATCGATGCGGCAATAGTCCACACCTGTAGGATTATTTACCAGTAAAGCTCTTAGTGTTTTTACTGACCGGGATAAATTACTCGATATTGCTGCACATGATTATGATTCTAGAAAAAATTATCTAAAACCTCAATACGTTAAAAAAATAAAATCCGAAGACTGGGCTCCTTTATTATATTTTGCTTCTAAAAATTTACTTATTAATGCAAAAGATTCCGGGTATAAAAAAATTTATAAAAGATGTAGAGGAGAAAAAACGACCACAATCTCCAGAAGAATTTTACGATGTCTCCGACATTGGTGCAACTGGCAGTGGTTTGGGGGGTGATTTTATTCCCTGCCCTGATAATATTATCAATGACGTATCGCGGTTAGAAGTTCTCATCGGAGGAAATAACTCACCAGAAATAATTAATGAAGCAGCTGATATCTGTCAGCGATTATTTCGCGGCGGCATCATGGATGCTCACATCTACCGAGAACTTGTTGATGAACTCGTGGACAGCGACTAGTTAAATAAATAACTAATTAAATAAAATGATCGTACACAATTCTCATCGTAGACCAGTCATGGTCAGGGTGGTAAATTCACGAGTACCCGTATACAGGATGACATATGGAAATGGACTCGGCGATGTTGTTCGGGTTTATTTGCAAGGACGGCACCTAAAGCAATACAGATCGCAAAACAATTATCGATGAAAGCCATTGATGTCATTAAAGATAAAGCTACTGGCGCTGTTGGTAGCGCTGCCAGTAAAGCATTCCTGGCAATCAAGGACAGACTAGCACGATTAATGCGCAGAACCAGACATGCCCGCGGATGTTAGTAAAGTAATAAATGAAGCCGCAAATCAAAAACTAGCAGCGCTGATAAATCAAGGGACTGAACAAATAAACACAAGTTTGATGGCGGGAAGTGCTCTTCGTTTTAGACGATAACTTTTGTAATAAAATGTTTAAACGGGAATCCGACCCAGCATTCGACATAGACGAACCGGTCCTTAAAAATGAATCAGTGCGTGATTATCAGTATTATTCTTATGACGCACGAGAGCCAAATAAACGAGGACGAATTGAATTGCAGGTTCAAGATACAAGTAGATATTTCCTACCCGCTGAAGCGTATATTGAAGTAGAAGGTGAAATTAAAAAATTAGATAACACAGACTACGGGGATACGTTTAAAATCTTTTTAGTCAATAACGGAATTATGGCCTTGTTTAGTAGCGCCATATATATGATTGATGGAAAAAATATCGAATCGATTCAGAATGATGTTGATGTTGCTACAACAATAATTGGTCTAGCGAGATATTCTGATGATTATGCAAGATCAGCTGGTCCATCAATGATGTTTGCCAAGGATAATTCTAATCATCCTAATCCAGATTCTATAACTACGGGTAATGTGAGAAACGCAGCTGGTACTGCGGAAACACCTGCAGTAACAGGGTTGAATCCAAATTTTAATTTAGATTTTCATACGCGTAAATTAATGTTGAGCGGAGATAGTAGAAAATTTTCTTGTGCGATTCCGCTGTCGCATATCTTTGGATTTTGCCGAGATGTCAGAAAGGTAATTTTCGGAGCAAAACAAACAGTCGTGCTTATTAGAAAAAATGACGATAATGATGCTTTATGGCGAGAAGCTGGTGGTGGTGCTGGTGATGCTGGTAAAGTATTAATAACAAAACTATCACTGTGGATGCCGGTAATGACTCCGGCAATTACTGAAGAACAACGACTGCTTTCTTTTATGGATCAAGGTGGTAAATTGTTGCTATCGTGGCTTACAACAACCACAGATAGTATTCAAAGTACCATCAATGGTTTATTCACATGGCATATAGCATCACAGCAGTGGGTTTCCGCGCCGCGACATATTTTTATTGCTCTTCAAAATACTGCACGAGTAAGCTCACAAACACATTCGCATATGATATTTGATCAACTTGGTATTACTGACGTTTCTCTGAGAATAAACGGACATCAAGAACCGTCTGAGAACATACTGTTGCATTTTGGTAATAATCATGTTGCACGTGCATATCAACGATTGGCAAAATATCTAGCGCGTGATCTAAATATCGATACTGGTTTGCAAATATCACAATTGGATTTTATATCTCATTATCCAATCTATTACTTCTCGTTAGAGCATCTTGATTTAACCAGACAGTCTGTCGTTGATATTCACTTTCGGGCTACCGTGAATAGAGACGTAGGAGCTATAGCTAATTACAGAGCAATCGCGGTCATACTTTCCGATAAAGCAATGTTACTTGAAGGTGCTGGCGGCCGAATGAGATTCGTTGATGCACTAGTGGAAAACATGTAATGTTTTCAAAAACATGTAGCACTGCTAAAAGCAATGCAATTAGATCAATCGCAAAGTTATAAGAAATGTCATACAGTCACGTTAATGTTACTCTGACTCCTGGTCAGGCTAAGAAATTACAATCGAAAAACGCGAGCACATGTGTGACAACGATAACACTAAAAATGATCAGATTACTGGCGGTCCAAACAAGTTATCATTGACTAAAATCCAACTAAAACATTTTAATAAAGCAAAACAAGCAGCGGCTGGAGTTCGACTTGATTTCTCTCCAGTCGCAGTCAAATATATGGTTAAAACCGGTGGTATATTTCCACTTCTCGCAGCAATACCAGCGTTGATAGCTGCTGGTGCCCCTGCAGTCGCTAAAGCCGCTGCGTTAGGAGCAGTTGGAACCGCTGCTGGAATGGCACTAAAGAAAGCCACAGGAAATGGATACAAAAAAATGGGACGAGGGCTAAGACTCCCAGGAACTCCGCCATCATGATACCCAAAACGGTTTTAAAAACACAAAAGTGTTTTCAATGCTAGCATTTTCACACCGATGTCAAATTTTGATTTTCTCGATGCTGTTAAACAATTAAATATAAAAAATTTCAGAGGAGTCTTTATGAGAGATCAATTACCACAACAACCAAATAATCCAGAAACCGGAATTATTAATCTTGATAATAGCGATGGTCCAGGAACTCACTGGGTTGCTTACGCGATCGATCCACGTGGAATTATCTATTTTGATTCGTATGGGTTAGCACCGCCAGTTGAATTTCTCCGATATACAAAAAACATTCCCCTGACAGGGAAAGTTTGGTATTCAACGTTACCAACACAAACACTGACCGATCCTCCGATATGTGGCCGTGAAGTATTAAATGTTCTTGATGCGGTCTCGAAATCAAAGATTTCTCCTCAAAAAGTCGTGCACGAGTATACTATGGGTCGATTTAAACAGTTTCCTATCAAATAATGGTTGATATTTACGGAAGATCTCTTCTCGAAACAAAAGCAAAAAAACGCGCAGATGTGGATTTATCAAAATATGCGACCAAAGATGAAATCGATAATCTTTTAACGTTAACCGGGATAGACCCAGATGAGGTTGTTATTTTTCAGGACCGACACGGAAAACTAAAAACCAGCGATATCAAATGGCATGAAATAATTCGTAGGGTTATTGGAGCTACTCCGGGTAACATCCCTGTGTTCACTGATAGCGGAAAAATCAGAGATTCGCTGATATCAATTGCGGCGCTTCGAGATGACACACAAAAAGCTGCAGTGGAACGTGTAGCGAAGACCGGTGATACAATGACAGGTGAACTCAGCATGAACTGCAACAAAATAGTGGTTTTAAGAGATCCAACATCCCCGGAAGATGCCGCAAACAAACAATATGTTGACGCAAGCGCTAGCGCCGTTGACGGTAAACTAACCACGTTGCGGGAAGAGTATGATGTTCACGTAAACTCGTTCACAAGACTTCGAAGAAACTTTCAAAAAACTGATGATTCCACGGATAAGTTTTTTGGAACTCCTCCCGTCAGCGACATAAAACTTTCTGATATCAAGACCAACATTGACACGATCAAACAAACACAGCAAAACATCGTAGCGGAGATTCCTTAGATCGTTAGCAAAACCAGTTTGATTAAAGTCCCCACTGGAGTTACTCCTGGGAATATCACCAACATAGTATACACGGTATCATCGGGATTTGCAACATGGTCCAAACAAAATAATACTATCAAATATACAGCAACAGCCACTGGCGTGCATAGACTGTCTGTGTTCAGTGCCGCTAAATTTGAAATCTTCACAACATATCCCTGGAGACATTCCACCGATAAGTATTCCGGGGTTGTGACTATCATATTAAACAAGGAAACCGAAGAAACATTTATACTGGAAGCCGCCGACAAGAAATTAACCGCAACATCTTACTGGTGGTGTTTGGAATTTGTAGCTGAAACGCCTCAATTGGTTACCGCGTAAAATAATAAAATGATATCAGAAAATGCAAGCATTTTAACACAAAGTGTTTTGAAGTCAGCATCAACGACAACTCTAATGACAGAGTCATTAAGTGCGCAGCAATATAGATATGATCAAGTACGCGAATGGCATTCAGAGTTAAAAGATACTATTGACAAATGCACAACAAAGATAAAAAAATACATACGGCGTGTAACCATGTTAGACACAATAGTGTATTCGGTATCCGCGGTAGCTGCATCTACTGGGGTGCTATTGTCTGCGTTAACTCCGGTGACAACTGCAATCGCGATTACAATCACAATTTCAACATCAGCGACGATTGCAGGAGTTGCTAATATCATTGCGAAAAAAATATCCTCGTGTGCGCTAACAAAATTGCACGAGTATGAAAAGTTAAACAGCGCGGCCACAAGCACCTACTCGAAATTGTCGTCGTTGATATCATCCAGCCTTGACGATACAACAATATCAGATTCCGAATTCGCGCAGATGGCAGGGGTGTACAATGATTACACAAAGAACTTCGATTTGAAACGACAGCAGATAAATAATGACGGAATTACTTCAGCAGATAGTCGCAAATACAAGCCCGGCGAGAACATCTTTGTTAACAGTAACATCAACTAAGCCACAATTCAGTATTAATTTTCCAACTGCGATTCCAGTAAGCGAGATCGCGTTAGCACAATTACGAGTATATCACAGTTGGCCCAATATCAGATCAAAATTGCTTGGTGGATTGCCAACAAATAATTCGTTTGTGTTTGCATATAAAAATAAACCCGATGACACCCCAGACTGGAACGTCATTGTGTTACCAACCGGGTCTTATCAAATCGAAGAAATCAATGAGGAATTACAACGTCGAATAAAAAGAATCACCGGGAAGGAATCCAAAATAGAAATAACTGTTCATGAGCCAACGCTGTCGTCCGCTATCGAAATAAACACCCCAGACTACGCCGTGGATATATACAACAGCTCAATCAGAACAGTGTTAGGATGGCCTGAAGTCGCTCCACTGGCACAACCAATACCACCAGCACCTAAAAAGTCTGATTATATCACTGACAAACAATCATATCACGAAATTACACCGTCATACAAAGATCGCTTACTTGGAATAAAAAACGAAACGTTGGGTAGTGAATTTGAATTCGCTGGTGAGTTTTCTACTTTTACGTTTCCCTTAAAACAGGAGTGCCAGCGGAAAGAACAATTAAGGCTTACTGGTTTTCTCTAGGGGATATCAACCGCAGGTTCTTTACAGTCATTAATCAAGAACATAAAATACAACTAACGCGACTACGGCAATATTTCCAAGAACATCTTTTCGATATAACAAGTTCACGCAGCGAAATTATTACGCGGATTGAAATATTAAATCAGCTTGCGGCAGACATGGAATATATCAACCAGCTAGCAATTCAGGCAATAATTGACAATAAAACCAATCATAAACAACAATTTCTAACCCGTTATTCACTAACAGAAGCCACGTTGCCGAATTATAAATTTCCCGGATACAACGTGCCCGAGCTAAGAAAATCCGTCACTGATCTCATCAATGAATCCTTCGAAGATATACTTGCACAATATAGAAAAACACTACCGGAACCAACTGTCCTCAGGCACAACAATAACACCGAAGGGCAAGGCCGGCATGTATCCCCGGGCATCGTAAATAAAACCGAAGTAGTCGCGGTCAATCTTGTGTGTGATGTCATCGATGGCAGTTACAGCACAGACACGACATTATCAAATCAAGCCCAGCAAGGATTTATTCTTTATTCATTTACTCCGAAAGAACCACCTGGATTTCTGATTGTGCAAGAGCCAATCAATCCGGTCTATCTACGATGTCATAATCCATGGCTGACCAGAATAAATTTCACGTTGACGGACCAGTCTGGGAATCCCCTTGATTTGCGAAATGAAACACTACATATTAGTCTCCTGGTAAAGTCCTAGGATTTCCAAGTCCTAAGGACTTTCAATCGTGAAACGATTTCCAATAAATAATATTATATTATAATAATGTCCTTGAAGAAAAAATGTGATGATGATTTCATTGATGATATCAGTGATAGCAGTGATGTCACTGACGACAATAGCAGTGATGTCACCGATGACAGCAGTGATGATGATAGCAGTGATCTTACTGACGACGATAGCAGTGATGTCACTGACGACGACAGCAGTAATGTCACCGTCAACATAAAAAATATTTCAATAAATTATTTTAAACAATAAAAAATTATATTGAAAATCGAAGATTTTTAGGATTGAAAATCGTTCACGATTTCACAATTAATCAAGCAAGTATCATATAATGTATCACCGCGCGAAATGTTTCATACATAATAAAGAACTTCTTGATAGCGCTGTCAAAACCGGAAAAGTTACCCCGGAAAAAATAATTGTTGACACAAGATAAAAGATCATGTTGTGATCGCGCATTGCGATATACATCAAATCCTCGAGTATATACGCGTATTTAGATCGTAGATTTATATCTTAAATATGTACCACCACATAGATGTTTTTGTGTATGACAAACAAACACTCGAGCAAGCAGTTAGGGCTGCATTTGCACAAGAAGAAATTAACGTTAAATTGCTCATTGATGAATACGGAGAAGAAGATTTCTTACTAACACAGCAACAGTTGGATAATCTCAGACGCGAGCATATTACCGCAATAGTATGTGACAGAGATCAAATTCTCAATTATGCACACTCCTGCATTGAACCCAACCGACTAATCACCTTGATTTCGTCATCTTGATTTTGTTGTCCCGGGACTTTGTTGTCACCCTGATTTCATCCTTGACTTTGTCAAGGGGAAGTAAAAAAAATATATTACTTTTTTTTTTACTTTCGATTTCATTTCCGAGTACTTGATTTCATTTCCAAGTACTTGATTTCATTTCCAAGTACCTGATTTCATCAGGGTGAGGTATTTACTTCCTCGTCGTCCTTAATTTCATCATTGACTTTGTCCTTGATGAAATCAAGGGACATACAATGTTTCAATTTTCTAACGCGAGTATTTATTATCTTATTTGTTTCATACTCGGCTGCCAATGCCAACCTAAACTTTTCAATTGCACGAGATAGTGAAACAAATTCATTTATTTGTGTTTCTTCTTCTACTGTGACCAGCGATTTATACAAATTATTTTGAATTTTTTTTATGAATCGATATTGAGCAGGAAGAATATAACGCCCTGCGCGTTTAGCTTCATGCAATGATTCAAAATCGGACATAATTGTTTCAGGATTTAGTGATAAGTTAAATCCTTGTTCTTCTAATTTTTTAATAGCATCAATCACATTATTGATATTTTCGTAATTCATATATATATATATATAATATTTATATATTTAAAAGAAAAAACATCACATCTCCTTGAGCCTCTAGGGTGTCTTATAACATCCTACCAAACTCAGGAGCGGAAACACAACCCCCATGTGAGCCCCTAACCTGTCAAATAACAGTCTAGAGAGCCCAGAGGGTGTGTTTGCAAGAGACGAGACATTCCCCGTATTGAACCCCCTAGCTTACCTGATGATATGCTAGCAAGGTTCATATAGGGACAACAGACAACATGTAGTATTTACATCTGTAAAGCTTCTAAATTGCCACCGCATTTTAGCAAGCTTACAGTAGTATTTTACACTATATAACTTAATTCTAACTTATCCTAGGACTGTAAAGCTTCTAAATTGCCACTGCATTTTAGCAAGCTTACAGTAGTATTGTAGACATATAGTAGAAGCATATTTACAGCATTGTATTTACAGAAGCATATTTACAGC
This sequence comes from Sinohyriopsis cumingii, assembly GCA_028554795.2. Lineage (NCBI taxonomy): Eukaryota > Metazoa > Mollusca > Bivalvia > Unionida > Unionidae > Sinohyriopsis > Sinohyriopsis cumingii. The sequence goes on along the minus strand of CM068841.1, from coordinate 101,151,369 downwards.
ATTGTATTCACAATATTTACAATTGCATATATAACTTAATTCTAACGGGGTTATATTCTACGCCCAACAAAGTTGCACTCCCTCCCCCAAAATCAATCCCGCGAGTGGTAAAAGACCACCCCGTCAGGGGCGATAACGGGGAAAGTTGTGCAACTTCGTTGGGTTTCGAAATCCCGTACATAATTCGGACGCTATAGTATATAAACCGACTGATACTTGGAAGTTCAAAAATAGCTCAGCGTGATTTGTTTAAAATGTTTTTTGTTAAATATGATCATGTGGAAAATACAGATGAACCATAACCCCGAACAAGTGTAATAAAATAAAGATTTTATCCGCAAAAAAAAGATAAATAGACAATTACGCCTTTGTCAAGGATAAAATCATTCTTGACTTTGTTAAGGAATAAAGGGAAGTTATTTACTTCCTTGTACACAGAAAACCGTCTGCTCGTTGTGTTACCTGTAAACGATTTACCTCTGTAGTGGTGACAGACGGTTAACAAATTCTGAATTGAATTTAAGTTCTGAATTGAAAAATATCCGTGAACGCGGAAGTGTTATAAATAATAATTGTATACCACTAAGTCGCGCTGGATAAATTTACCCACAATGACATCTCAAGGAGTATTGCACAAAGGGAGGGAACTAATTGCATGAGATATGCCTAACGGAGTTATCTGCGTTTGAAAATCCGAGGATTTTAGTGATAATGAAAAACAATTTTCTGATTATTATATTTTTTTGACAGAGCTGATTTATATATTTTTTATGCGACTTTTCGTACTGAGGTTATACAAATATCAAAATACTTGCCAGCTGAGTTCATCGAATGAAATGTTTTTTGTTCTTTTGTATTGAAATTTATGGAAACAACCTTCTTGGCGTATTTACTATAACAACCAGTGTTTCCGAATTGACAGGTCTCGCGCTGTGTGACAACTCTCAGATTGGATAAATTATTATTAAGTTTCTGTCCATCAATGTGATCAATCACAAGATTGTCTTTGATCTCTCCATGTAAACACTCGAACACGAACCTATGATTATAATAGCTTTTATTCCCAGTGCCGAATTTAAGATAACCAGTATTATTAACAGCACCAACTGGTTTTTTCAGCCTACAGTGTCTGACTATTCCCTCCCGAGATGCTTCGTAATTTTTAATGATAGGATGTGGAACAAATTCTTGGCTCATTTATATAATAATATATTTGTCTAATTTATAATTTGTCTGAAAACTTAGTTATATAATCACGCTCGGATTTCACGGTATCGCACACAACTGCGTTTTACCTATGACCCCAATACCACATCGAAGGCATGGTATTGGTCCTGTGCTTCCTCGTTTGATGCATTGTAGGTGTTCACCGCAGAATTCCTTCCTGCAGGATTTATTACAGACTGTTACCGATCCAACTTTTAACCACTTGCTATTATTCATTTTTATATATAATATTTCTTATTTAAATATTTGTCTTAAATATAATATGGAGGAGTTTTCGAGGTTATCTGCAGTCGGCGCCGGGAGATTCGATCTTGACAGACTAACCCGGGACTTACGACGACAATCCCTGACTGATCTATTTAATATTATCTGGAATGCCAAAAAAGAATTCCGCGACGACGGCGCATCTCACGTGTGGTCATCATTTAAAATTATCCGCGACGATTCTGTCAATGTTGTTGACAAAGTCATCGATGCTACAATGAATGATGCACGAGCTAAAACAATTATTGATTATCTCCCCCTTGATAAACATCAAGGTGGTTGGAAATATTTTTTCAGAATAAAATTTATTGTGCAAGCAGATTCCGATACTTGGATTATCCGTGACAAACTCGACCCTGTTCTTGCTAGCGGAAAGACCATTCTGTTAAGTAAAGACTCCAAACCAGGAATGCTGATCGGGATTGATAAACCATATTACGCTCGAGCGTATCCTGTGACCGCAGTCATTTATGGAATCTATCCAATAAAAAAAAAAAATGATAAACTCACCCCGATGAGAACGTCGTTGGCGCTGAATTGTGTAGCCGAGCGAGTAATGGAACATTTTAAAAATGCGATGCGCGGAAACGGTTTGACTGCGTTAAGACAGTCCAAGATAACAGCGTGGGCTGAGCGGGTCAAACACACAGGAGCGTCAATAAACGATGTTGTCAAGCTAGAAAGCGCATTAAGATTTCCCATAACCGTAACAACGATAACAAAGGAAGTATTATACAAATCAAAATATAATCGATACGGGGCTCCAATAAATATCATTGATCATAACGCTCATGCTTGGACTAACGCAGTTACGATATTTCCGCGGGATCGTGTTGTGAAATATTATTCGGGAAATATATTTGATGCCATCAAACAGATAAGCAAAACCGACCCTGTGTCGATGTGGTTTTTTAAGAGCTCCGAAGATTCCGAGTATGATCAATTTGTAAAACCCAACGGTGAATTATACCGGACGGAGTCGTTGCAACAACAAATGAAAAAACTCGCAGAGAAATATGTGAAAATTGAAGAAAACACCGAGCAGTTACTGGTTAATTGTTTTACAGTTCCGAGTGTTGTCGCCCACGCTGCAAGAGAAAGAAATTCATGGAGACCAACCCGAAGTCAGTTTCTCTCGGATATACAATTAAGTTGTGTCGAGTATGGGCATGGCGGCCTGTGGAATACCCAGTATGACTACCGGGATATGATTTCTGTGGATATGATTGCGTGTTATCCGGGAAGCTTTCTCGGGATGGGCGAGTGCCGCGAATACTTTAAGCGATTTGGACATCCCACGAACTCGATGACACGAGTTGCTATAAACGGTCATTTACCCGACTTTGACTTGACAGGATTTGCTCGTGTGACTTCGTTTGAATTTGCCGCGGGACTTCATCCGTGCTGTTATGTTTGGTTTGGCAGACACTTCAGTGAAAAGCGCTGGGTACCAATAGTGTTATTCCGATATATGCTTGACAGCCGAATACTGGTATCGTTGACTGTCAGTGAAGCAATGATATCATATCGACCGCAGACTTCAGTTTGGTTACCAACACCGGAACGTATCAGTCTCGATGAAGTTATTAGCGAGTATGCACGAGAGAGTCCAAATACTCCCATGGATGTCATTATCGGTGAGGCTCCCAAAGTTCTCAAGATCAAACTTAGCAATAGTGAAAAAATAGCAAAAGATCTCGGACGAAGAATAATCGGTAAATTTACTCAAGGTGCTGCATATGATCATAAACTACATCACTCGCGACTGATTATCGATGATGATGAATTGGATTTTATAATTGCTGATGCTGTTGCGAGAAATATATTTTGTAATCGGGAGGATGCTTACTTGTCCAACGGGAAAAAGTTGGGCACAATTGTAAGTTATATCGACGGAGAATCGCCTCAATACACACATCTAAGATCTTCGATGCTGGCTTAAGTTTCTGTAAATTTACTATCAATGATAAATCGATTTCCTGACACCGAAGTTAGAGTTGCAACGGATTCATTTTATATCAATAAAAGATATTTAGAATCTCTGGCTCGTTTTACAAAGAAAGTCGAAGACTTTTACGATGAATCATGGAGTTCGTGGAGAATAAAAGCGGAGATGTTACATGAATATTGTGAATCCGCTGTTGTTACAATTAAGGATAATTATTGGAAATCAGAATTATCAGAAATGTCGAGCGCACCATCTGTGCATGATCCAATCACCAGACACAAAACCGTTTATCTTAACGGACCGGGTGGGTCTGGTAAGACAACTCGAGCGATTGAATTATTTGGAAAATCGAAGATTTTCAATTCAGATATGATTGTGCTAACACCTACACACAGGCTTGCCAGGGAGATGAAACAACGAGGAGTCAATTCTTGTACTTATCACAGCTTTTTGAAATACAGTGTGTGTGGACGTCAGATCGAATGGGAACAAAATATATTCCCGAGAAAATAATTTGGGATGAGATATGTACGGTACCGTTGGAAACGTTAAAAACGTTTCTTCATTGGCTGCTAACAGCGATAGTGACAAGTAGAAAGATAGTCAGAGACACACTTCAACAACAGCTATTTCAGTTACAACAAGAAAAGTTTCCAATGCTGCCAGTGCCGTTATGTTATAGACCAGCTGATACGCGGTTGCAGAATATAGATGTTGATATTCCTGGGAAAACAGAGAAACAGAATTTAGTATTGAATGATATTGTGTTAGTTGATATTAATGCTGTCAAAGATGCACTAAAAATGAATAAATCCCCGTGGACGCTAGGATACGCAATGACAATTCATTCATCTCAAGGACTGACTATCAGTGATACAACTGTCTGGATCGTTGATGATCGAATCGAATGGTCAAACTTAGTTTACTTAGCTGTGTCCAGAGTCAGAAGAATATCTCAACTGCTAAGAATTGTCTTGGAAGAGTCAATAACTGATAGCGATGAAAACAACAGCGACATAATAAAAAGAAAACTAACCGGTTACAAACAGAGTGACAAAAAAAATAATCGCGATTTCGACCTCGACGATGACTTCGTTGTTGCGCTGAAACAACAGCAGAATAATCACTGCGCGAACTGTAATTTTTTAATGCTATGGCAGTATTCGAGTAATAATCTAAGACAATTCACCGTAGATAGAAAAGATAACAGTCGCGGTCATACACGCGATAACATCATGTTGACCTGTCTTGAGTGTAATCGACGTAGAGGCGCTAGTGCTAGTTAAGTGATCGGGGTGGCAATTGTGTGTCCTCGGGAATTACTTGTAATTGCTCACGTGTGAATCCACGTTGAGGAGCAGTTGAATCCAACCTGTAGATTGCTGGTCTACCAGTGGATCTTGTTATGTTAGATATCTTGTGTGTGGTAACACTCCAAATAGGATCAGTCGCTCTTCGTTTACCGCCTTCAAGTTCACCTGGTTCATATAAATATTTTACAGTGACATCACCTAATATTGGTTGTGCTGAAGAATCACGTCGTACGGGTATATGCTTTTTTGTGATCGCGATGGCAGGTTTCATGTTGGTTGTTCGAGTAATTTCATTATTTAGCGCAGCTATCACGCTTGGTAATGTTGCAACCCATTCACGCGATCTCGTATCCTGAATGAATTCCTTCGCGTATTGATATCCAAATAACCGCTCAGCAAGTGTTCGATTGAATCGCTCAACAATTGCCTGATCACGGTGAATTTCAGTATGCCCTCGTCTGATGGTGACGTTATGTTGCTTCATCAGCGATGATACTACACCTTGAAATTCTTTGCCAGGATCAACTTGTAATAAATTTGGTCATCGTAGATGTCCTCGTTGATAAATTCGTTCAAACGCAGAAGCAACCTCAGATGCTGTTTTAGTTGTTAAAGGCTCAGCATCTTTGTATCTACTTGCAACATCAACTACAGTTAACGCGTACTTGTATGTGTTTTGACGTCTCCGGATTTTAATAGTATCGTGTGACAGAAATAATATATCAGCCTGTTGAACTTCATTTGGCACACTAACATCGAAATGCGCAAAGTGAATTTGTTTAGGACGCGGTAGATAAATTTGCCATATTGCCTGTCGGGATAATCACTTTTTAGCAGTAGCTCGCGTAACTTTTGCTGCTTCAGCGAGTTTACTAATTGCTGCGCTACCTCTCCAATATCCGCTTGGGGAATAATAAATCGACGTTTCTTGATTGGCTGCTAACAGCGAATACTGCAGTGATAATGTGCGGCGATCACGGTCAGCCACCTCCGTTTGTCGGCGTATCTCCACATTCGTGGTTAAAAGATTTTGTTGATTATTATGAAGAAGTGTCTGATGATCATAGAGCACTTGATGCAACGTTGAAGGAATTTAAAACATTAATCAGATTACAATCGAATAAAATTCAATGTGAAATTATGCGCGAGATGATTCCTGAAACTTCAATGAGCGACTTTTGGAGCGTATGGAAACCAAACGATTTGATAGTGACAAGTAGAAAGATAGTCAGAGACACACTTCAACAACAGCTATTTCAGTTACAACAAGAAAAGTTTCCAATGCTGCCAGTGCCGTTATGTTATAGACCAGCTGATACGCGGTTGCAGAATATAGATGTTGATATTCCTGGGAAAACAGAGAAACAGAATTTAGTATTGAATGATATTGTGTTAGTTGATATTAATGCTGTCAAAGATGCACTAAAAATGAATAAATCCCCGTGGACGCTAGGATACGCAATGACAATTCATTCATCTCAAGGACTGACTATCAGTGATACAACTGTCTGGATCGTTGATGATCGAATCGAATGGTCAAACTTAGTTTACTTAGCTGTGTCCAGAGTCAGAAGAATATCTCAACTGCTAGGAATTGTCTTGGAAGAGTCAATAACTGATAGCGATGAAAACAACAGCGACATAATAAAAAGAAAACTAACCGGTTACAAACAGAGTGACAAAAAAAAATAATCGCGATTTCGACCTCGACGATGACTTCGTTGTTGCGCTGAAACAACAGCAGAATAATCACTGCGCGAGCTGTAATTTTTTTAATGCTATGGCAGTATTCGAGTAATAATCTAAGACAATTCACCGTAGATAGAAAAGATAACAGTCGCGGTCATACACGCGATAATATCATGTTGACCTGTCTTGAGTGTAATCGACGTAGAGGCGCTAGTGCTAGTTAAGTGATCGGGGTGGTAATTGTGTGTCCTCGGGAATTACTTGTAATTGCTCACGTGTGAATCCACGTTGAGGAGCAGTTGAATCCAACCTGTAGATTGCTGGTCTACCAGTGGATCTTGTTATGTTAGATATCTTGTGTGTGGTAACACTCCAAATAGGATCAGTCGCTCTTCGTTTACCGCCTTCAAGTTCACCTGGTTCATAAAATTATCTTACAGTGACATCACCTAATATTGGTTGTGCTGAAGAATCACGTCGTACGGGTATATGTTTTTTTGTGATCGCGATGGCAGGTTTCATGTTGGTTGTTCGAGTAATTTCATTATTTAGCGCAGCTATCACGCTTGGTAATCTTGCAACCCATTCACGCGATCTCGTATCCTGAATGAATTCTTTCGCGTATTGATATCCAAATAACCGCTCAGCAAGTGTTCGATTGAATCGCTCAACAATTGCCTGATCACGGTGAATTTCAGTATGCCCTCGTCTGATGGTGACGTTATGTTGCTTCATCAGCGATGATACTACACCTTGAAATTCTTTGCCAGGATCAACTTGTAATAAATTTGGTCATCGTAGATGTCCTCGTTGATAAATTCGTTCAAACGCAGAAGCAACCTCAGATGCTGTTTTAGTTGTTAAAGGCTCAGCATCTTTGTATCTACTTGCAACATCAACTACAGTTAACGCGTACTTGTATGTGTTTTGACGTCTCCGGATTTTAATAGTATCGTGTGACAGAAATAATATATCAGCCTGTTGAACTTCATTTGGCACACTAACATCGAAATGCGCAAAGTGAATTTGTTTAGGACGCGGTAGATAAATTTGCCATATTGCCTGTCGGGATAACCACTTTTTAGCAGTAGCTCGCGTAACTTTTGCTGCTTCAGCGAGTTTACTAATTGCTGCGCTACCTCTCCAATATCCGCTTGGGGAATAATAAATCGACGTTTCTTGATTGGCTGCTAACAGCGAATACTGCAGTGATAATGTGCGGCGATCACGGTCAGCCACCTCCGTTTGTCGGCGTATCTCCACATTCGTGGTTAAAAGATTTTGTTGATTATTATGAAGAAGTGTCTGATGATCATAGAGCACTTGATGCAACGTTGAAGGAATTTAAAACATTAATCAGATTACAATCGAATAAAATTCAATGTGAAATTATGCGCGAGATGATTCCTGAAACTTCAATGAGCGACTTTTGGAGCGTATGGAAACCAAACGATTTGATAGTGACAAGTAGAAAGATAGTCAGAGACACACTTCAACAACAGCTATTTCAGTTACAACAAGAAAAGTTTCCAATGCTGCCAGTGCCGTTATGTTATAGACCAGCTGATACGCGGTTGCAGAATATAGATGTTGATATTCCTGGGAAAACAGAGAAACAGAATTTAGTATTGAATGATATTGTGTTAGTTGATATTAATGCTGTCAAAGATGCACTAAAAATGAATAAATCCCCGTGGACGCTAGGATACGCAATGACAATTCATTCATCTCAAGGACTGACTATCAGTGATACAACTGTCTGGATCGTTGATGATCGAATCGAATGGTCAAACTTAGTTTACTTAGCTGTGTCCAGAGTCAGAAGAATATCTCAACTGCTAAGAATTGTCTTGGAAGAGTCAATAACTGATAGCGATGAAAACAACAGCGACATAATAAAAAGAAAACTAACCGGTTACAAACAGAGTGACAAAAAAATAATCGCGATTTCGACCTCGACGATGACTTCGTTGTTGCGCTGAAACAACAGCAGAATAATCACTGCGCGAGCTGTAATTTTTTAATGCTATGGCAGTATTCGAGTAATAATCTAAGACAATTCACCGTAGATAGAAAAGATAACAGTCGCGGTCATACACGCGATAATATCATGTTGACCTGTCTTGAGTGTAATCGACGTAGAGGCGCTAGTGCTAGTTAAGTGATCGGGGTGGTAATTGTGTGTCCTCGGGAATTACTTGTAATTGCTCACGTGTGAATCCACGTTGAGGAGCAGTTGAATCCAACCTGTAGATTGCTGGTCTACCAGTGGATCTTGTTATGTTAGATATCTTGTGTGTGGTAACACTCCAAATAGGATCAGTCGCTCTTCGTTTACCGCCTTCAAGTTCACCTGGTTCATATAAATATCTTACAGTGACATCACCTAATATTGGTTGTGCTGAAGAATCACGTCGTACGGGTATATGTTTTTTTGTGATCGCGATGGCAGGTTTCATGTTGGTTGTTCGAGTAATTTCATTATTTAGCGCAGCTATCACGCTTGGTAATGTTGCAACCCATTCACGCGATCTCGTATCCTGAATGAATTCCTTCGCGTATTGATATCCAAATAACCGCTCAGCAAGTGTTCGATTGAATCGCTCAACAATTGCCTGATCACGGTGAATTTCAGTATGCCCTCGTCTGATGGTGACGTTATGTTGCTTCATCAGCGATGATACTACACCTTGAAATTCTTTGCCAGGATCAACTTGTAATAAATTTGGTCATCGTAGATGTCCTCGTTGATAAATTCGTTCAAACGCAGAAGCAACCTCGGATGCTGTTTTAGTTGTTAAAGGCTCAGCATCTTTGTATCTACTTGCAACATCAACTACAGTTAACGCGTACTTGTATGTGTTTTGACGTCTCCGGATTTTAATAGTATCGTGTGGCAGAAATAATATATCAGTCTGTTGAACTTCATTTGGCACACTAACATCGAAATGCGCAAAGTGAATTTGTTTAGGACGCGGTAGATAAATTTGCCATATTGCCTGTCGGGATAACCACTTTTTAGCAGTAGCTCGCGTAACTTTTGCTGCTTCAGCGAGTTTACTAATTGCTGCGCTACCTCTCCAATATCCGGTTTTGGAATCATAAATCGACTCCATTATATACCAGCACCTAGCGCTAATTTACCTTTCATTGCAGATTTTATTAACCAGGATGCTAAGTTTTCTTTGATAGATTTATCAGTGATGGCATTTAACGCGTGAATTTATTTCACATCCGCGAGATGGCGCTGTTGCAAGTCCTTACTTCGGTAAGCTACATCATGCGCATGACACGCCTTATCGATAGCATTTATCGGATACTCACCTGGTTTTGGTTGATCTTGGGCATCAAGTCTGATATCAAGTCGGGTTCCAGGACCACAGTAATTATATCCTGGAAGATGTTTTTCTCCTGGGTATTTAGCCCACGGAGCTCCTGGTAGTTTGCCTAACTTGGCTGCGATATCACCTCCTTTTTTTAAAATAAATTTAAACTTTTTTCTGCCGCATCGTTCACACTTGCCTGTAAACGCAGATCGATTATTTTTTGTTGTAGTGGTTGTTATGTCCGCAGTTGGGCTACGTGTTCTACATTTCACACAATATAAATCCATATTATTTTATGATATATCTAATGGAGATTACTGACTTTTCTGCTACAAAACGACGAGAGCCAATCAAACATAACTCAGTGCTACCAAATTCTGTCCGAATGATTATTATAGGCCCATCTGGGTCGGGTAAGACGCAGTTGTTACTTAATTTAATAATGAAGTGGATGAAGTGGGATAAGTTGTATTTGGTAGCTCCATCTGTGGACGATCAGCGATGCTACAACGTGTTAAAAGATTTTAACGAGAATGCAGCGTCGATAAATGACGGTGATGATATTATTGAATTTATTACTGACATCGATGAGTCGCCGGGTATCGATGATATTGACGGGAGCATCAATAATTTAGTCGTGTACGACGATGTGATGCTGGACAAACAAACAAACCCTGCCAGGATATTTTCACGCGGCAGATATAAAAACGTGGATGTGATTTATGTAACTCAACGATATACACAAATTCCGAAAGTGATCAGAGATAACTGTAACAGTCTTGCGCTGTTCAACGGCGTTGACATACACACGTTACGAAATATACATCAGACTTGGTGCAGCGGCGACATGGACATAAATAAATTCAGAAATTTCTTGAGTCGTGCTCAGGCAAAACCACACGGATTTGTAACGATAAATTTATATGATCATCGAACACGGTATCGAGTTGGGTTAGATACAATTTTCAACTAGACAGACGACGACAAGCAAACTCTGCCAGGGACTTTCACAGAGCAGCAGAGAGGGTAAACACCCCCGAGTGTTTTCGCAAGATAGACCCTTGTACCAAGAAATAGTTGTATAGGTAGATATTTTCATGAGATAACACTTCAAGTCAGCGGAGAGAGCTTATTTTGTCATGTTTTTCTGACTTGAAGTGTTTATTTTGTGAAAAATAATCTTTCTATCTAAAATGTTCTCGATAGAAGACTCTGTTAAGCGAAATACCTTGTGGGATTCGCCCTCTCTGCTGCTACGTTATATCCTGGACAGGGAAGATGGACAGATGAATGCAATTACAAACACAATTACAAGGTGACTCATATATACACAATTTACTACCAATATGTTCTCCAAGTATGGGAATCACAATCTATCGCAATATATCGCAATGCCAAAATTTCTGGCTATATTACTTTGTGTGTGTGCGTGCGTGCGTGAGTGTGTGTGAATTTCTATGACCGATCAAAGTACTGGACAAAGGTATTAAAAAAGACTTATTAAAATCTGGAAAATATTTATACAGCACGTTCAATACTATTTTAATAATGGAGTTGTCCCATCATGGTCTGGATATTATTATTATTATTATTATTATTATTATTATTGAAATCAATTTCATTGCCGATTAAAGGACAGAAGATGAACTATACTTCTTACTGCATTTTCGATTCCTCCAAAAAATATACATATCGCAGAATCTGTAATTCATTTGTGTACGGTTCAAGATGCTTACATTTAAAGACATTGTGTACGGTTCAATTTACACACATTTAAAGGTATTGTGTACGGTTCAATTTACACACAAATGCATTGTATACAGTTCAATTTACACACATTTAAAGGCATTGTGCACGGTTCAATTTACACACAAAGTCATTGTGTACGGTTCAATTTACACACATTTAAAGGCATTGTGTACGGTTCAATTTACACATAAAGGCATTGTGGACGGTACAATTTGCACACAATGACATCTAAGCTTCAAAGGTCAATGGTCATTCGGCATGGAACTGCCTTAGTTTAGGAGCACCTTTAGCAATTACCTCCAGTCCTAATGTTTATGTCTACTTTGAAATATGGCATGAATTTCCTACTTATTTTGCATTTGTAATTTTTTTTGATGTACTTGAATAAGCCTTTAGAATCTTTACCTTACCTCGTATTACAGAAAACACACTTCCACGGGACGTAACTCATGTCTTTTCAGGGATTGTTTAATTGAATTATATAACCTACATTCAGGTTTACAATTCATCAAGTTGAAAATTAACAAATGGAAAGAAAGTATTACTCTTTGAGTAATATTCTACTTAGGAATCTTATTTGGGAATATTATGATAATGACTCTTTAGGTACCGGAATTTACATTGTTTTAGTGTATGTTCTCGCGCTAATTCCTAAAAGAGAAAACAAAGAAACAAATTATGTTACTCAAGACATTTTGCCTCTGAATAAAAATGAAATACAAAAATCCAATAGGATTGATTGTCTGGCCAAAAATTTAGCATTTCAAACTGTAATTCCCTCAGTTTTTCATACCTGGCTATCTTTAGTCAGAAACATGTATTCGGTAGTTCAGCCTAAATATAGAACAAGAAGAAAAACAATAGCTACTACTGATGATATCTGATGTTCCTTCTTTCTGCGTCATCTTAGTCGTCGTTGCAATTGTCGTCGTTGTACTAGTCTCGGTAGTAGTGCTAGAGAGAAGTAACGCACGAGCTTAAATATCGATTGAAAATAAAATAAAAAACACAAGTCAAGTGATAAAATCCTATTATTAAGGAGAAATCATTAAAATTATTTTATATTATGAATCTTTACAACTGATATATTTCCATATAACACCATAAAACAAATACTATATATATGTATATATATATATATATATATATATATATATATATATATATATATATATATATATATATATATATATATATATATATATATATATACATACATATATATATATATATACATATATATATATACATACGTATATATATACACACACACACACACACACACATATATATATATATATATATATATATACACACACACATATATATATATATATATATATATATATATATATATATATATATATATATATATATATATATATATATATATATATATATATATATATATATATATAAAGATACATACATACATACATACATACATGCATACATACATACATATGTGTTTTTGGTTTAAAAAAATATTTTTGACTAAGAATTTGTGTTTTATGTCGTGATAAAGAAAGAAGACTTAAGTTAGATTGCTTGATAAAGTCTCATGAGTTGTCTCCTTTCATTAGATGATTAATTCCCCTAACGATGGGTTGTCTGGTGTCTTTATGTAAATTTTATTGCGAGCATAGGATGGCATTAGAGAAAGCAATATATGTTATTCTAAGTATATAAAAATAAGTCAGACATTATTTATTGTTAATGAAGACTAAATATGCTAAACGTTTCCGTTTTTAATTTTTTTAAAAATTATTTGGAATTAATTTTTCTGGTTTATTTACAAATAAACATATTCCCTGTTTACATGTTAAATAGATTCGATACACACCGTTCGTTATTGCAGATAAGAGAGAGAGAGAAAGAGAGAGAGAGTTAGTTGTGTGTACTTTTGGACCGCGTTGAAAATCCAAGCGAAATGCACCTGGAGGTTTTGTTTTATTATGATGTCATTATTTGCCTGCGGGGCGCATGTCGGAACCAAAACCCTCATGTATCCTGGAGCCATGCTATGATACCTTTAAAAGGTGCCAATCTCTGTAGCGCCTCGTTGAAAATCTTTCTCATTTTGTCTCCTCCACAACTGTTGCATATGTTGTAGATTGTGTTACCCAACAAACGATTCTACCTGTTTCAGATCGTATTTTTTATAATTTCGTCTTTATCAATCTTGAAGCAGTTCTCCAATATAATGTTATTGTATTTAAGAAAGTTCTTATCAAGATAAAATATCCAACATATACAATGATTTCTATCAAGTCTGAATTTTAAAAACTCGTAGAATCTCTAACATTTTCCATGTTTTTGTAGTTATTTCCTGTGTATGTATTTGTCAAGATAATGATTTCTTTTTTTAAAGTTTGGCCCAAGCGTTTATTCCTAATAGCGTGTAAATCATTCAAAGTTGTATTTGATGTTCCTTTCTGAGATTTCTGGTTTCTCTTGTTATAGTCATTGATTCTGATTTCTTTTGGATAAAAATCAACTAACCACTAGGTAACCCACAAACTGATTTAAAGTAGGTCATTGTTCAAAACACCAACAACTAGGATTGGGTCCTCTTTAATAATAGACAACGATTCTTCATCAACACACATTCGTATTCTTCAGGATCTACTTTTAGAGCTAAGGGCTATTCGTGATTTACACTTCGTACATCAATGGTCTTAGTGAACATTTAGATTGAGGGTAACGGTTTGTTTCATTTGGAAAGCTTCAGGATAAAGCTTCGCTTTGAAAATCAGAGGAAATTGAATTTAAGGTTCTTGTAAAATTCTTGGACTTGCGTTAGGTGCTGTGTATCTAGAAACCTCACATTGTCTGTAAATAGTATATATATCTTTACATCTGTAAGTAGTATGTATATCTTTGTATCTGTAAATAGTATACATATCTTTGCATCAGTATTTAGTATGTATATATTTGCATCTGTAAGTAGTATGTATATCTTTGTATCTGTAAGTAGTATGTATATCTTTGTATCTGTAAATAGTATACATATCTTTGCATCTGTATTTAGTATGTATATATTTGCATCTGTAAGTAGTATGTATATCTTTGTATCTGTAAATAGTATACTTATCTTTGTATCTGTAAATAGTATACATATCTTTGCATCTGTAAGTAGTATGTATATCTTTGCATCTGTAAGTAGTATGTATATCTTTGCTTCTGTGAGTAGTATGTATGTATATCTTTGCATTTGAAAGTAGTATGTATATCTTTGCATCTGTAAGTAGTATGTATATCTTTGTATCTGTAAATAGTATACATATCTTTGCATCTGTATTTAGTATGTATATATTTGCATCTGTAAGTAGTATGTATATCTTTGCATCTGTAAGTAGTATGTATATCTTTGCTTCTGTGAGTAGTATGTATGTATATCTTTGCATTTGAAAGTAGTATGTATATCTTTGCATCTGTAAGTAGTATGTATATCTTTGCTTCTGTGAGTAGTATGTATGTATATCTTTGCATTTGAAAGTAGTATGTATATCTTTGCATCTGTAAGTAGTATGTATATCTTTGTATCTGTAAATAGTATACATATCTTTACATCTGTAAATAGTATACATATCTTTGCATCTGTAAGTAGTATGTATATCTTTGCATCTGAAAGAAGTATGTATAGCTTTGCATCTGTAAGTAGTATGCATATCTTTGCATCTGTAAGTAGTATGCATCTTTGTTTCTGTGAGTAGTATGTATATCTTTGCATCTGTTGTTGTTGTTGTTGTTCTAGGGTTTAACGCCATTTTTCAGCACAAGATAGGCTATACATGGCGGCCAGTATAACTGGGGGAGGAAGAACCCTGGAAAACCCAGGGAAGAACCACCGACACACGAGAAGCTACTGGCAGGCTTTCTCACGTACCCACGCTAGCCGAGCCTTGGACTCGAACACACGCAGACAGAGGTGAAATGGCAGTGATCCGGAACGCTTTGCATCTGTAAGTAGTATTATATCTTTGAGTATGGATATCTTTGCATCTGTAAGTAATATGTATTTTTGTTTCTGTGAGTAGAATGTATATATTTGCATCTGTAAATATTATATATATCTTTGCACCTGTAAATAGTATGTATATCTTTGCATCTGTAAATATTATATATATATATATATATATATATATATATATATATATATATATATATATATATATATATATATATATATATTATTTGCATCTGTAGGTGGTATGTATATCTTTGCATCTGTAGGTAGTATGCATATCTTCGTATCTGTAAATATTATACATATCTTTGCATCTGTAAACAATATGTATATCTTTGCTTCTGTAAGTAGTATTTATATATTTGCATCTTTAAGTGGTATGTATGTTTTTGCATCTGTAGGTAGTATGCATATATCTGCATCTGTAAGTAGTATGTATATCTTTGCATCTGTGAGTAGTATGTATATCTTTGCATCTGTGAGTAGTATTTATATCTTTGCATCTGTGAGTAGTATGCATATCTTTACATCTGTAAGTAGTATGTATATATTTGCATCTGTGAGTAGTATGTATATCTTTATATCTGTAAGTAGTATGTATATTTTTGCATCAGTGAGTAGTATGTATATCTTTGCATCTGTGAGTAGTATGTGTATCTTTGCATCTGTGAGTAGCATGTATATCTTTACATCTGTAAGTAGTATGTATATCTTTGCATCTGTGAGTAGTATGTATATCTTTGCATCTGTGAGTAGCATGTATATCTTTACATCTGTAAGTAGTATGTATATCTTTGCATCTGTGAGTAGCATGTATATCTTTACATCTGTAAGTAGTATGTATATTTTTGCATCTGTAAGTAGTATGTATATCTTTGCATCTGTAAGTAGCATGTATATCTTTGCATCTGTGAGTAGTATGTATATCTTTGCAGCTGAAAGTAGTATGTGTGTCTTTGCATTTGTAAATATTATACATATTTTTGCATCTGAAAACAATATGCACATGTTTTGCATAAGAAAGATATGTATATATTAAACACCAAAACATGATAGGTATACATTATTAGAGCTAATGTCGCATAAAAGGTCCAAATTAGAACTGATGCCAATTCGACAAGTTTGCTAGATCTCTCCACATTATACAAAGCGTCTGAAGGATCAGACACACTAATTCCTAAACCTCACATGCGTTGTTAAAGACACGAAGGCCATGATAAGTTCAGTATACTGGACTGACAACAGCTCCTAGACACCAAGCTCAATATCCAGATTCAGAATAGCAGGCGAGCAGAAGGTAAAAAGTGCCTAAGAAGCTCTATGTCTATAAATTTAAACAGGAGATTGTGCAACAAGACAACGAACGTTGCATCCAACTAGTTGTTGTTGTTGTTGTTGTTGTAGGGCTTAACGCCATTTTTCAGCACGCGATTGGCTATACATGGCGGCCAGTATTAATGGTGGAGGAAGAACCCGGGAAAACCCCGGAAAGAACCACCGACCCACGAGAAGCTACTGGCAGGCTTTCTCACATACCCACATTAGCCGAATCCGAGACTCGAACCATCCAACTAGAAACAATCGATCCAAATTAGGAGAATGTCGAGGAAAACTGGGTATTTTTCTGTCTACTCAAATGCATCCAAAACCCTCGGTGCTAATAGTGATAAACATCAAGAATGGTTCGATGAGCTGCAATGCATAGACTACTGAATAAGAAACATCTACAAAAGGCCTGTTTAAAAGTCAGCACTACAAAATCTAAGAGATCATCCTTCAACAACATCAAGAGGATTGTCCAATGCAAACTTAGAGAGCTGAGACTTATGGCTGAGCAATATGGCAGATGAAATTCTGTCCTACACATATACAGGACTGATATGAATAACTTCTACGATATTCTGGAGACAAGTTACAGGCCACAGTCACCATAAACATATGTAGTATTGAGTGCTGATAACACCACACTGCTCACACACTGTCACGGAATTGTATGCTTGCCAGTAGCTTCTCGTGGGTCGGTGGTTCTTCCCGGGTTTTCCTGGGTTCTTTCTCCATCATTAATACTGGCCGCCATGCATAGCCAATCGTGTGCTGAAAAATGGCGTTAAACCCGACAACAACAACAACAATGGAATTGTATACATCCTTTTATTTATTAAATACATGTACTCGTGTCTTTTGTGTGTGTGTGTACAACGATACCCGAAGGAGATTTATGAAAATTCTACAAAGATTTCGAAATAGTGAGTTCGGTTCATCTTATGCCGTACGTGCGAAATGCTTTCGATGGGAAGAACTGAATACTTCTAGCGCACAGACGATGTAATTCGGCATCGTTTGTATATAAATACCTCACCGTAGGTCAAAATCTTCACGGAACATATCGTCAGTGAGCGGTCTACTTTAAGGACTTGCACATATTTAGCTGTAGAGATACTTGAGTTATTAATTTTTTGTGTATAAGTTATAACTATTGTGCTACCACGTGTTTTTTTTTATAGTATATTTTCTATGTAGCTCCAGCTCCCGGCACGGTTAGGTTCACTTCTGAAGTTGTGTATTGTTTTGTAATTATTGTGCCGATAATGTAATCTGTGTATCTTACCGTATATAAAATCATTACATGGTGTTAGATTTATTTTCAGCTGACCAGAGTTATCGTAGTCGCAGCTGTAGATCTGACCAGAGAGACCAGAGTGCTCAGTCTCAGCTATTGCCCACCAGAGTGACCAGAGTGATCAGAGGCATCGGAGTGATCGGAGTCGACGTGATACCAGCTGCAGAGCTAACCATAGAGGTTGACCATAGCAGTTGTGAAGCTGAACCATAACAGCCGTAGAGCTGAGTAAACAGTGTTGCTGGTCGAATAGCAAGTGATAGGGCGTTGCTGACCGAGATTGGTGGGCGCTGATTGCTTGATTGACCAAACTGGAATACTGACTGCTTGATTGCCCAGCTAATAAATCATCTCCAGCTAATAAATCATGTCCATCTAAAAAGTCATATCCAACCAATATATCACGTCCAGCTAATAAATCATGTCCAGCTAAAAAATCATATCCAGCTAATATATCATGTCCAGCTAATAAATCATGTCCAGCTAATATATGATGTTCAGCTAATAATCATCTAGGCTAATAAATCGTGTCCTGCTAATATATCATGTCCAGCTGCAAAGAACATAAACCCGATCTGACGTCGCATAACACTGGTCATGGTTGTTTGTTCTACTGTGTACTCCTACCAAACTGCATAGGCCCTGATCTGTCTTATACAGGGAGAGATCTGCTTATTTGCAGTTTGCACTTGGATTTGGCTTTTGAGCGTGTAAGTACGGTTATAAACATTGTGCGGGGACACTGAGATATTTATCGTCTCTATATACCTATATATCGGTCACGTGATCATTGTTTGCGAAGTAAGGCATTCGATACCTTTGTGAATGAAAAAGGACAAAGAATATGGAGGATATGAATCTGCAATTATAAATATTAGAAGAAATAAGGAAACTTTCAAATGGCTTAAATTCATTTATTTTATAAAAAGACGAAGATTTTTGTTTTATAATAATTAATGCTAAGCTTAATTACGAAGCAAATCTAAACAAATATCATTTGAAAAAGCCTAGAAGGCGATGAGTATAGCAAACACTGACAACGTTTCCTTCGTGGCTATTCCATAAATGGGTCTAATAGTTTTTACTGCTATTTGAACATTGATAATGCTGTTATGTATATTTGATTTAATTATTTGTTTTGCTTTTTAATTTCTTTTTAATTATTTCAATATATGTAAACAACTAATAATAGCTTCCTTATTCTCTACATTTATTAACTTAATATCAGGAATTGTATTCAGAAGGAGTAAATATGTTGATTTGGGTCATGGTTTAGGAGTTTCCAAAGTCAATTTTACATTTTGTTGTGAGGCTCATTAGACCATTCTAGAAGATTATTTTCCATTAGGTAACTTTTTAAGATCTAATTGTGACCTGAGGTCATGTAGAGAACTATATAATCTTGTGATTGTAAGGATTTGGTCATTCGTACTTTAATATCTAGCATCTTCAAGTTGTATTATGTTGTGACCAGTTTCGGCTGAATTTTCTTTACTTCAAATTAATGAATTCAAGTGATCATTTTCTCTTTAAATACAAAAGTGCTCTGATAAAATTCTTGGATAAAGACATTCACTCTAGTTTCAAATAACGTTAAAACTGGAATTATATTACTTTGATTCAACAAAAGACTGTTGATACATCAGCACTCCATAAACTATAATAGACACGTCATCATCTTCAGTTTTGGATCTCCTCGGATCTTGTACTGTGTTTTATTCAGGACTTTATATTACAAGGACTTGTGTCTGTAATTCTTGGATTATTGTAAGATTTAATTTGCAATACGGTAAGTTCTCTTGTTCTCATTTTCACTTTGTACTCTAGGGAAATAACTTAAATGTTAAATTTTTCTAAGCTTGTTGTCTTACACTCTTTTCTGTTACTTATTTTAAGAGCATATACTCGTAACAATGCCAACAAACGATAATTTTGCACCAAATACTTGGAAAAATGTGTTTCTTGACTAGTACATTGGTTGTTAATACGTTCAGTTAGTCAGATTTATTGAATCCACAAAGGTAAATGAGTACATATATACTTCAAAATTACCCAAATGATACTATTTCCAGCTAATATGTCTTGGTTAGTAGATAGACTCAACTCCAGGATATCTCATTCATTCTTTATATTTTTGGAATAACTATATCGCTACAAGCAAGTGTCCCACTACCGAGCGAATGACATACCTATATAAGCTTTGCTTTTAGGTCCATTGTTATCTCTATTTTATTTGTATAAGGAACCTAAGAAAACATCCGTTGTCAACAGAGGGGACCTTGAACGTGCGAATGCAACAAATAATTAAATATCTAATTACCTAATGACCATGCATCACGAAGCCCGAATTTCACACTTGCATGATTTTCCTTGTTTCACTTTTGCACGATTCATTATTAAAGCCTACGGAAGCCGAATTTTAGTATTTCACACCATGCAGTACAAAACACGACCCAAAATATACAAGGAATTATTCCTATCTGAAATTACTAAACACACGTACCTCAAATATTCAGAAAAGTCCATGTGTTAAGAAATTATGGATGTGTCATTATTACGTAAATATTCCATGCTATCTTAAAGTTTTGTTAAGACTGTACAGTTTGATGTCTGCTCATAGATATCGGTAAATGTGCCTTCGCAACACCGATAAACAAATAATCACATAAATATCTAAGAAATATATAAACTTAGAAGTAATTTCAAACACCACATACCCTAAGTTTACTACAATACCATTGCACTAATGCACATTTAACTTTACTCTGAATACACGCGTGTGCATAAGCTCATTTCTGTATGGATCTCCTCCCAGTGCTTGCAAATTTCAGGCGATCTTGCACTCAGAATCGTTTACTTCCCATATGGTGCAATTTCAGAGTTTCATACAGCCAGACAATGCGTGTTATTTTCAACATCTTGTGAAATCATCATAACAAAGTTGTAATTCAATTGTGGTCTGCAAGAGTTCTTATCTCCGTCTTTCTTTATCTCACTCACATACCAATATTCTTCTAATATTAAGTAACAAAACAAGAATTTAAAAATACTAGGAGCGCATAACTGCAAAGTAATTGGCTTAGACCGGTTCATTGTCCTGAAGTGATACTTGGGAATTCATCATCTGTTATTGAAGAGGCTTCTGGACGTTTTCAAATTTCATTGTGGTAAAAACAAATGCTTGTTTTCATTCAAAAAGGTGCAATGTCGAATTTAAATGCAATCGACGAAAATGAATAAAACTACTATTTAATTACAATCACGTAAGTTTTGCATTCTCCTGAGTGAAACAAAATATCAATATATCACATTATCTGGCAACTGAAATGCATCGCTGTCCGACTATCGATCCACTTGAGTGCAATTAATATTGACTAAGTGAATTATCACAAGTTATGGCAGTCGACATGGGCAATATCCGTTTTGTGCCCTTTCTGTGTTGTTTTTGTTTCTTTTTAAGATTGGTTGAGACAACTCATTAAACAATGTTCTTTTGTTTTAATGACAAATTCTCATGTATTGTTATAATGCCTGGTCTAACTGAACTACGACTAAATACGTCTTAATTATTCAACAGAAAGAGCCAATTTTAAAATCAGCATGGATCTTTTACAGTACAAAGAAGGAAAACATTGAAAGAGAACCCGTTGCTCTTTCATCCAGACTGGCATGCAGTGAACTAATTCATTGAGGAAACTTTAGTCTGTCATTAAATAAGCAATAGGCTACAAGATAAGCCTGTGGAATAACCAGTCAAAGCATTTTGCAGCTAATAAAATCTAAAACACTCTGAACTGAACAAATCTCATAGCATTGGCAAAAAAATGTTTTAAATTGTTTTTAAAATAGACGGAAAGAACCAGTGGCTTCTCCGCATCATAAGGGGATGAGAGACGCAAAGTATACCATCACATTGTAAAAAGTAAGTATCTTCTATTACACATTGAAAGGTGGAAAAGTTACCATTCACAATACCACAAACACTCCGTCTTTCCTGGCTTATAAGGAGAGCCAAATTGCACAAAACAAAGATACTGATATGTCCTAGCATAATGCGCCTTAAGACCAAAGTAAATATTGTTAGTTCATAAGATTACTCCTAACAAACTGCACAGGCCCACATCTGCCGACGCAACACGCAACGACATATCTTGATCTGTGCAGTTTGCAGTTGGACTCGTCTTATAAGTGAGTACAAATGGTGTGCAAAACAGAACATTATGTGCATTAAGGTGCAAGCATGATTTTGTTTGTGTGCAGGACACAAGGGAAAAAAAACTTCAGAGGAGGATAATATTTATTAATCCTATTGTAAAAGAAATGTTAGAAAGGAACGAAGTCGTTAGAACCATTTTTTTTTTTGGTGAACAATACTTTAATAACGTTTGTTTAACTAGCAGAGTTGAGATTTCAGACTGAAAAACCAAATCCCGGAAAACATGAAACTTGCTGTATCATCTGCCGCCTAACTCTAAGACCAGACACATTGAATAAATAAGAACAGAAAATAGGCGACATATTTTCCGTTAAAATTTATGTGCCTATAACTTGACTCAAATTTTGTATCTGGCGGCTTTTCATGGGCTAAACCTGTATACCTCAAAACATATTCGCTTTAAACCATCATTATCCAGAAAAAATATCTTAGTGACTATTTCAGACAGTTTCTGAGATGGCGCAGCATGCATCAAATCTTGTACTTTCTTCCAGCTTTAATGTTGTAGTAATTAGGTCACCATCAAACAATTAGTTGCAGATAAATCTTCTTGTCAATATGTTTGCTTGCTTGTTTGTCTTGTTTTCGGAGAGGTGGTGTTGTGATTTTGAGGGGGCGGGGGGCGAGTATGTTTAATACTTTTGTCCATGTATCATGTGTTATGAGTGCTTTTCTCACAGTTTCAGTTTTGCATGTTAATTGTGTCTTCGTTTGCAACCTATCACCGTGTAAATCCAGGTTATTAATGATTATGTAATATTCTTGGGTTAGTTAATGTTCTTTGCAACTCACGTCTGTCTTTGAGAAATAAATTTGTAGAATTCCAAAAGCGTTATGGATTATTTACCTGTTAATGCACCGTCTTTTGTCATACATTTTTCCTTATTAATTTGCTCAGAAAACCCCAAAATTGGTGCCTATATCCGATATAATATCTAATGTTAGTGGTGACGAATCTTTAATTCTTAAGATCGTGCCTTTCCGCGTGATTATTTAGCAACAACATTTAATAGATTCCAGTTTTCAGTAACGTTGAAGTTCACGATTTGAGTCCTTTGTTTTCAGGTATTCAATGTGAATTAAAATGTAATATTCGCCCTAATCAGCAACACATACTTAATGCTATTTGTACGTGAGAAGGAATATAACATTTCAGGCTCATAAACTACATAAAATCATCATCACTGGTTTTAGAAAGTTCACAAAAATAGATTCACCGTTGTCAGTAAAAGGTAATACGCTAGCGATAATGAAACCGTAAAAGACAACAACTCATTCAACTGGGATATGCATACTTTACAATCGAATAATCCAAACCAATAATGTTGGCAAGAAAAAACGTGATCAAAGTATTTCATTGCAAGAATTTAAAAAAAAAATATTTTAACGAAATCAACTTGTTGGACACATAGTAAAAAGCGAATAGTCTCCGAAACGGTGAAGTTGAGGAGTTGTCAATAACTTTTGTCAAAATAACCCAATTACAGCTAAAGAAATATGAAAGGTTGCTAAGAATCTAAACAAATATACAAAAGGCTCAATAACTGAAAAGTTAAATCTGTAAGTAAAATTATTCAATGGTTGAATTAAAGGTGTTATTGTGCCAATTTATAAAATTAATGGTGGCAAAAGGAATATATCTATTTAAAAACGTATAACGTTACTCAAATGTTTGGTAAAGTCTTAACATCTCTATTACATTTTTGGATGGATTAAATAACTCGATGGCAATATTTTACGATCTGGCACTCAAGCCAAATTCAGGAAAACTTTTCCACTGTAGGCAATATATGTTTTTGTATGGCCTTATTCAATTTTTATATTCAAAATAGTAAGTTTGTTATTAAAGTGTTCATTTCAAACATAGCTTTCAGTAATGTATGGAGAAATGGCAGTCCTAAAAAAAATCCTGACACAGGCCAAGGATTGGTGTCTTTAAAATCATCGCAAGCTCTGACTCCACGTGCCGCAAAGAAAATTACTTACTCCGGCGTTTTCTTTTCTCAATTTATTTGTTATAATATTCTGTTACCCTTCAAAATGCTCTTGATTCCACTGACAAGTAGACGGCACTAAAAACGTTTTTTTTTTTGTTGTCCTACCCAGTGGCGTCAGTGGGGGGTGGGTGGGTTGGGGGGGGGTGCGGGGGGTGCGGACCGCACCGGGTGACACCATCATACGGGGTGACACCCAAATGACTGTCTATAAAATTTTCGACTTTTGTGCAGGAAGTGTTCCATGGGGGTGACACCATGAGTTACTGTACATGACTGTCTATAAAAATTTAGAATTTTTGAACAGGAAGGAGGTCCATGGGGGTGACATCATGAGTTACCACACTGGCTGACACCAACCCTAGTGACGCCACTGGTCCTACCGCCAGCAAATTAAATGCACAGGGACTCATTTCATTGCTTATAATTTTCCTATAAGTCTTCTCGCCAGTAGAATAAGGTACACATGGACTCATATCATTGCTTACAATTTACCTGTAAGTCAAATGTACCATATAAGTACAGTATACCTACATGTGTGATTTTTACGTAAATTGTAAACAACTATACTAGTCCCTGTTATTTCGTGAATGTGAAAGCCAAGTAAGCACTAAAAGTAAGTAACCTGGACAATTTGTTTTCCATTCAGAGATAACATGCTTCGTTTGGTCCACAAAGTTTTCAGCGTTTGTTATGGGTACGGTAAGTAGACGGTCGTCATAAAGGTAAGGGAGATAAATATCAATAATTTGCTATTCTTTCCATAACTTCGAAATAAGGGATTACCACATGGACGATGGACATTAAACAGAGTATATATGGGGTTTGGCTTGGCGGATTGGTTTGATAATGAAAGTAAGATTTAAACCAAATAAAATCTTTTCAGAGCTTATCGAGACATTATTTTATTGATGGAATTTTGATTGAATTCCAGTTTTGTACAGACTTGAAATTCGAGAACTCATTACTGAAATTGGCACCAAAGTGGCGTCGCTATAACAGTGTGGTTGAGTGTTTTATATATTTTAGTAGTCATCTTAATGTATCCCTAGAAAGTTTAAATTAGATATGCATTGTAAAGTTGTAGAACTACTGGTGATTTCTGTCATGGAGATTTATTCGTTTGCCAGAATCTAACTGAAAAGATTTCCTAGGTGGCAGGAAGCCCTACAAATTTGATGGCAGACCCCAAATTATAATGAGATTCTTTGATTTGTACAGAATAAAGTAATCTCTTTGCCGTATGATGATATTGTAATACTTTGTGTGGATGCATATTGTGACAGTGATACTGAGTCAGAACAAGACCCTGTTCTCAGCTATACAAACAAACGAGATAATGATAAAGTGGAAGGGTACTGATAACTCTGAAACTATTATGAAAGATATATTGAATCAACCTAAATGACATACCAAGCTTTTTGTGTACTGGATCTATCAAAGGTGCCATCCGTATCGTACAATTATGTGGACATGTCAGTTTTATTGAAGGACATGTAAAATCTAAAGCACTCAGTAGACATACAGAAGTCAAACCAAAAGGATATTTTATGGACAATGCAACGATTATGCGAACAAAGTCATATTTGACAGTCAAAAGTACATTGCCACCTCATGTTCACAATTCAAACAGTTCAATCCAACAATGTACTCAACTCAAATTCGACAGTAAATCGATGTTTTTCTACACTAGAACTGACAACTAACACTTTTTGCGTAAATTTATGAATTGTTCTTTGAAACTCAAAATTAGATTATTCAGATCTTATTGATTTACAATATATTGCGTTCCTCTGTGGACAAACTTTAGTGAATGTATGAAAATAATCTAGTCATTGGCTTTAATAATAGTCTTCGCTTGCTATTAAATCTTCCAAGACGGAAAAGTTCCTTTGCCATGTTTTTATACTATGATATATTCAGTTTTGAAGAGGTAAATATATAGTATGTGTTGGCAAGAATATATAATAGTAAGAATTGTAACTTGAAATCTCTGTTGAACTAAGACGTTTGTTTAAATTGTCCGATTATAGATTGATGGAACAAATTACTCTTTAAATGTCTGACATATTTTCATTCTTAGCAATATTGGATACTGTCCATTGTTGCATATGCGTCTGTATATATGTGACCAAATATATGTATGGTCTTTTATAGTTAACATACTTTTATTGAATATATATATATATATATATATATATATATATATATATATATATGTATATGTATATGTATATGTATATATATATATATGTATATATATATATATGTATATATATATATATATATATATATATATATATATATATATATATATATATATATATATATATATATATATATATATATATATATGTATATATATATATACATATATATATGTATATATATATATATATGTATATATATATATAGATATATATATACATATATATATATATATATATATATATATATATATATATATATATATATATATATATATATATGTATATATATATATGTATATATATATATATATATATACATATATATATATATATATATATATATATATATATATATATATATATATATATATATATATCTATATATATATATATATATATATATATATATATACATATATATACATATATATATATATGTATATATATGTATATATATATATGTATATATATGTATATATATATATATATATATATATATATATATATATATATATATATATTATTTCAGACGTATGGACTATGCAATCTGAAGAAAATAATTCGTATCTTCTTGTCTTATCTAGGTCAGCGATCAACGTTTTCTCAGGAAAATTTACTTTTTGGACGAGCCCGATGTGTACTTCACTTTGAGTCAGTAATGGGCCTATCTGAAATTGGAGGGGACCTGGATGTTGGGTTATCGCATTTTTTTATCTGACTACTTTTTGATAAAAGTTGTATTCAATTGACATTGAGCAAAGTTATTTTAACGTTATATTATGTATTTATAATAGCAACTCATGTGTATGTGAAAAATGAATACTTAGTTTTAATTTCTTGTGTAGAAAAGTACAAATAAGGAGAATATGTGTTGCCATGAGTACTGCTGTACTCTTTTATTAGTGAATAGGAGTCGAGGTGTACTGTACCCTTTTATTAGTGAATAGGTGTCAAGTTGTACTGTACCCTTTTATTAGTGAATAGGTGTCAAGTTGTACTGTACCGTTTTCTTAGTGAATAGGTGTCAGGTTGTACTGTACCCTTTTATTAGTGAATAGGCGTCAAGTTGTACTGTACCGTTTTCTTAGTGAATAGGTGTCAAGGTCTACTTAAACCCTTTATTAGTGAATATGTGTCTAAGTGTACTGCACCCTTTAGTTAATGAATAGTTGTCAAGGTCTACTGTAATCCTTTATTAGTGAATAGGTGTCAAGGTGTATTGCACCCTTTTATTAGTGAATAAGTGTCAAAGTGTACTGCACCCTTTTATTAGTGAATATGAGTCAAAGTGTATTGTATCTTTTATTTTCAGTCGTATCGCTACGTTGTCTGCAATATGACAGTTTAAAGTGATGTCTAGCATTGAGGCATTATGCTGCAGACATGTAGCATAATGTCCCATCCAGTCACATGATCCTGACACCAAAACGACCAGTGCTAACACTAACCTCTTAATACTGAGCGCCAAGCGAGGCAGCTGTTAGTACCGTTTTTGTAAGTCTTTTGTATGACTCGGCCGGGGATCGAACCCAAGACGTCTCGCATCAGAGGCGGATGCTCTAACCACTAGGCCACAGGAGCGGTCTATGCTGATATGCAATATATCATTGATATATTCAGAAAATAATTATACTGTTATGCAATATACCATTCTTGTATTCAGAAGATAATGATACTGACATGTAGCTAGTAGCCGCTAAAGCGGTATTAATTTTATGATAATATGGTGTGTATGTATCAGGTTGCGAAATGACCACATTGGCTTAGTTCTATTGAATTACAATAAGACGATATCTGACGAAGTAGGAGTGTGAATATTGTTCAATCCTATAAGAAGAAACAATCTGACAAACATTTAAGTTACATAATATATTTCTTTGATGGAAAAATAGCTACATACCTGTGCTACACTGTGGGAAGAACTGAAGACTACACCAAGTTACAGTTGATGAACCGAAGAGTTTGAGCAAAACAGAGAAGGAAAATAAATACGGCAACGGTGACCAGTCACCGACAGTGATTTCGAAAGGACCGGAAGAAACCAGTTATGCTGGCATGCCGGCAATTTGAGTTCGTTCAATCACTCGATTGTATGACGAAATTTGTTTCATCGGTATAACATAACGCTAATTGAATTTCACATAATAATTGTAATTCTGTTTCGAAGAGAAAGTGTTTCATTCAAATTTCATAGTGTTTCATTTCGTTTATGTAACTGATTAAATTGTTATATTTTACATAACGGAGGTCATGTTGTTCTATTCTATATCTTTGCTCAGATCTCTGTTATTCCATCCATTAATTTCATATTATATTTTTTTATAAATATTTGGTCAATCATCTCCCGGATCAAAATTGTAATATTTCCGAAAGATCCTGGTGAATTCGCTTTACCATGACTATCAATTCAAAAACACAGGATTTACATATAGCATTCGAGTGTCGATAAAGGTCAAAACAAAGTCAACTAATTAACGGTGATTTAAGATTCATCAATAGCCGGTATTACAGATTTACGTGATACTGGTAATTTATTTTTGGATGTAGCTAGTAGTTGATATCTTAAAGCAGCGTTGATGCTCAGAGATGCAAAACGTTTAAGAATAATACTATGAAAGATGTCAGACCTTGAAGCCAACATGCTGAGAATAAATTGTCAATTACTGAACAGAATGTAATGATGAAGCTAAGAAAATATCATAACTACCAAAAGAGATTGAAGAAAACAGATAAAGGTTGTTGCTTATACATAACAATTGAACATTTTCCAGTACTATGCAAAATATTGTCCAGTATTATTCAAAACATTATCCAGTACTATGTAACACATTGTCCAGTACTATTCAACACATTTTCCAATACTATTCAACACATTATCTAGTACTATGCAAAATATTTTCCAGTACTATTCAACACATTTTCCAATACTATTCAAAATATTGTCCAGTACTATTCAACACATTTTCCAATACTATTCAACACATTTTCCAATATTATCCAACACATTATCCAGTACTATGCAAAATATTGTCCAGTACTATTCAACACATTTTCCAATACTATTCAAAATATTGTCCAGTACTTTTCAACACATTTTCCAATACTATTCAAAACATTTTTTCTCAGTTCTAATTAAAACAATGTCTGCTACTGTTCAACACATTGTCCATTACTATTCGATATCTGGTCCAATACTATTCAAGACATTGTATACAATATTTACAGCAAATCAAGCAGACGGAGAATACAGTGTGATGGATGGTTTAGAATTTGCCATGGAGAAAAAAATACAAAACAATGTCTAGAAGACCATGGCACTCTAAAACAGTTGAAGATTTGTGTTCATATCAAAATTGAAGGAAATGATAAGGAAAGTGAAAAACAAATAATGAAGTTGGCACAAAACGTACCGACTAGAACAACACGATAATTTCCAAGATGTATACCATGTCAGATGCTCACAAAAAGGCTGATTTGACCGAAATAATTCTCCATACATTGTTCTCTCTTTCATATATTCTTTGGAGGACAGTGAAAACTGAATGTGAATATATAGGGGTAACGTTATCATCCCTAGCGGAATGTCACATGACACCAATAACGTTATGACCATTTTAGCTATGACATACTGGAAATACAATAAATGTAAGAAAGAAAATCTTCACTTTTACAAGGTTTTGTGGGTAAATGACAACATTTCTATTTTAGCAACAAGGTGGCTTCTTAACCTCGTCATTTGATTCCCTAAAACCGAAATGTTTAAAGATGGAATAATAATTCTTTGAGTATAATAGAACGAAACACCTACGTGTCTATGCATGTGTGTATGGCTCAAACGACATTTTTTTCTTTTCAAACGCGACAAGTAAATTGGTGACAATTAGCGAGAAGATTATATCGAAAATAATGAATGTATTTAAAGGCTCACAGTTGTACGTAACTCGAGTCTAATTTGCATATTCATGTTCTGTTTAATGTTTAATGGTACTGATATATAACGAGTCAATAGTGCAATACTCTACCGTCTTACCGTTTTCCCTTTCGTTGCATTTAAAGAAAGGCAACACGTTTAAAGTAACATAGCAATAGTGCTAGTAGCTCCCAAACGCACATCATTTCTGGCCTATTTATCAACTTTTTAATCAGTCCTTACTAAGTCAATCTGTGATATCAGCTTCCATTGCAAAGACAATTAGCGCCAAGACATTTAAGAATGGAAACGTTATGAAAATAAGTTAGCATCCAAAAGATTCTTTATTTGCTTGCAATCCAGTCGCACTGCCATTGCATTGCTTTTGTAAGAAAGAAACGAGAGCGTTAAGTTTATATATTGCGTCTTCTTGTACCTACTGGAAATCAAACTACCTTTGTGTTTACCTACTTACATATGTATTTACTTACCATCCAATTCGATATGTTTATCTTGCGCGAACTCATTTAATTGAGGAAACAATTTTTCAAAGTTTTGCAAAAAATAAATTTCGTTGGTAATTAAGTTCGTAGACTGGGGAGGGCTGGAACTGTATTTATACAACAACCATAGTTGGCTGTATCTCTAAATTAATATTTTGTTGTAAGAACGAAATTGGCGAACCTTTGCACTCCACAAAAATGTTGAACTCATAGTATCTATGTAACTTGATCATATTCATATTCACATTAAGAGAGAGAAAAAATATATGATGAAAGTGTCTAATTACGTGTTTTAGAGACATTCGTACATCTTACAGTTTGGAGGTATATATATATATATATATATATATATATATATATATATATATATATATATATGTGTGTGTGTGTGTGTGTGTGTGTGTGTGTGTGTAGAGAGAGAGAATATTTATATACGGTTAGCGTTCTAATCACATACTGTTTCAACGCAATATAATGATTGCAAACACTTTAGCGACAAAGTTGACCATAATATAATTTTAAGACTAGGCTATTCACGATTTAAATATTTTGCTGATTTCCTCCTGAATTACCTTTAAACTTTCAGAGAATCTAAAAAATACAGCTGTATTTATTTTCTGAAACATAGCATGATGCACTTTTTGTATCAGACAAAATGACGATACGATAAACGTAACAAATCAGTAACAACCACTGTCGTTGTTTTTCAAAACTTATGTACGTTCGAGGAATAATGAGAAGAAAACCTCACAAAATAAAAGCTCAGTTTGCTGTGGTACTAACGACGCCGAATAGCTTTCTCGACGCAAGATAGTAGGAATGTAACGGATATAAAACCAGTAACATTGTTCATCATCAATCATTACATCGACGATATTAACAGTTCAAGAGGACTTCTGGATCTAATGGCCACTTAGCGTCAGTCAACTATAGCTTTGCTGTGCAAACGACAATTTCAGCATTTCGAAACAACTATCCAAAGAATACTTTCCAAAGAATTTAGCATGGAGCATGAAACACTGTATGAGGTATGAGTGAGATAGTTCAATGATGAAACCCTTTTTCGTATTGAATACTTGATGTTGGGAAGACAAATGGCCTACGGCGTTCACAACTAATTTCTGTCTCAGCTGGTTCGAGTCGCGTGGTATGTCAGAATACTTGCTAGTAGATTCCCGTGGGTTTCTGATTCTTTGCAGGGACTTTCTTCAGGAAATATAATTTTAATCAAGAATATCATATGATATTCGCGCAGATAAAAAACGGCGTTAAACCTAACAAAACCAAACCAAGCATTAAAATGTGATTGTTGTCTTCAAAGAATGATATTTTATGATTCAGGGAAGGCTTGCTAAACTGTTTTAAGACATGATATCAGTAAAACATCACATGTTGTCTGATCGAAATGAGATGTTGGTTATTAGACAAAATCATACATTACAAGACTGGGTTTATGTGGGCAGTTAGCGCAACTGGTTGTGCTAACAGGCCAGCAGGAAAGACATTGACCCCTCTCTACGCAATTGTATCTTTTAAATATTTAGAGCCGTGAAAGATCGAAGCGCTTTTCAAGTCGTCCAGTCGTGTCCTGTGCCTTTGCTCCGTTGAACAATTTCGAACTAATTGTTTTCGCAGAAGGGTTTGTCAGATCGATCCCAATTATTGTGAAGTAGTCTTGTGTTGCTTGTTTTCATTCGCCCTAATGATCGTTATGTCGAAGTTTATTGTCACTGTTCACTGATATCTCGACAAATTGGCCTCCGACTTGTGTAGACCATTCACATGCTTTCTGGGATCTGCAGTCTGGCGGAAATGAAATCCTGCGAAATGCCGATTTTATTCAACGATATACAGTAAAATGTGTCACAATTAAGTCATGTAGCTTGAATCAATTTCGTTAAAGAAACATTATTAATGCAACTTCCGTGGATAAAAGCAAGTATGCCTGGGATCCATCTATCCTCTTTTGATCAGGAAGCAACCAAAACAAAAGCGATATTCAAGAACACGCTTAACCTTGTTTGTTCCAAATAAATATCTAGTTTATAAAGAACGAAAAAATGAGACGGATAGATAGAGACTCACTGATATGAGGTTAAATGGATACAGTTGTACAATCGATGTTGGGATGATGAATCGATATTGAAGTTTCAATCAGAAGCTGTTGTGATAAGCAACGACAACCACTGAAATTCCACTTCGCATTGTTGTAGAATATATATACTGACCACAAAAAGCACTGCTCTTCTAAATCCAAACCTTGAGTTCATACTTCATACCTTTAAAAAGTTGAAAG
The DNA here is from genome assembly GCA_028554795.2 of Sinohyriopsis cumingii. Classification (NCBI taxonomy): domain Eukaryota; kingdom Metazoa; phylum Mollusca; class Bivalvia; order Unionida; family Unionidae; genus Sinohyriopsis; species Sinohyriopsis cumingii. The sequence continues at coordinate 101,118,134 of CM068841.1, read as the reverse complement.
CATGTGAAATTTATCGTCATTTGAAAATAAATTGTTTACTCAAAGATAATTTTCAAAGTTTTCAAGACAGCACACATTTCTCTCCAGGAAGTATGTCATGGCAACATGAAACTATTTAGACCAATTTAATCGTGGGTGAAGAAATGTAATTAAAACAATAATGCATGGGGGCAATGTATTATACGTTCAGAATGTATTATGTGTAAGAGCGACCCAGCGTTCATGTAACCGAGTTATTTTTTGTCTGCAACTCTTTTTCGTCTCTAAACCCCAAACAATGATTGACTATTCTAATATTGTTTAAATTCTGCTCTCTCTTTCTCTCTCTCTCTCTCTCTCTCTCTCTCTCTCTCTATATATATATATATATATATATATATATATATATATATATATATATATATATATATATATATATATATATATATATATAACTACATGTTTGTGCCTTATTGAAGATAACTAAATCGTGTAATTTCTAACTGCATGGTATTACCTTAATGGAAATAAGCAAATCGTGTAGTATAAAACTGCATATTATTACCTTATTGGAAACAGAACATCGTGTAATGTCTAATTGCGTGTTATTACCTTATTGAAAATAACAAATCGTGTATTGTCCAACTGAATGATATTACCTTATTGAAAATAACCAAATCATGTACTGTCTAACTGCATGGTATTACCTTAATGAAAATAACCAAATCATGTACTGTCTAACTGCATGGTATTACCTTATTGGAGAAAAACATCGTGTACTGTCTAATTGCGAATTATTACCTTATTGAAAAAAAGCAAATTGTGTATTGTCCAACTGCATGGTATTACCTTAATAAAAAAAGCAAATCGTGTAGTATAAAATTGCATATTATTACCTTATTGGAGAAAAACATCGTGTACTGTCTAATTGCGAATTATTACCTTATTGAAAAAAGCAAATTGTGTATTGTCCAACTGCATGGTATTACCTTAATAAAAAAAGCAAATCGTGTACTGTAAAATTGCATATTATTACCTTATTGGAAACAGAACATCGTGTACTGTCTAATTGCGTGTTATTACCTTATTGAAAATAAACAAAAAGTAAAGTATAAAATTGCGTGTTATTACCTTATTGGAAACAAAACATCGTGTACTGTCTGATTGCGTGTTATTACCTTAATGGAAACAGAACATCGTGTACTGTCTAATTGCGTGTTATTACCTTATTGAAAATGAGCAAATCGAGCAGCATATAATTACATGATATTACTTTATTGAAAATACGCAAGTCGTGTGCTACCTAATTGCATTTTATCAAATACGAAACAAACCGCATTACGTTAAGGAAGGTTTTTCAGGAAACAATTCATTGGTATCCTGTGGCTATATGTGTAAATATTGTTTCATTGTATCGGCGTATGTTAAGACAGAAAGCAATTTTCATTTAAATTAAAGGCAATTGTGACGCGCTGCACCGACAAAAGAATGAAGTGATTCTATTAAATCTCTCGTACAAAACTGCATTACATAGTTAACAAGTTATTTTTAATCAGTGTTGTACTGACGTCTAATCTTTCAGCATGCAAACTAAGTCCTAAAGCATATCTTTTCTTTCATCACGATGATTCATTTCTCATTTCGTTTGTTTGTTTTCTAATTATGACTGATTCTCAGAACCCATCAGTTTTTGAATAAATAAAGAACATACAATGTATATTAAGAAAGCATATGTCCGCAATACAAGATGCATTAAAATGTGTTTTTTTTATTATAACGATTTTCAAATCACACAGGTGTTGTCAAGAAGCTATGCTCCACACAGAAGCACACATACAACTCAAAACGATGCAAATTACATTTCAAGAAGAAATCTCGTACAGTTACGCGTTTATGTGATCATTGCTATAGATTTCACTGCCTCTTTATTGTCCACTCCAAGTAGGTTCCTAATAGATCCATTGTCATTGTTTAATGCCTTCAGTACTTTCTATCTCACCCAACGTCCCACTCCTTGTCACACTGTCGACAGCGTAGAATAAGTATGACGTCGATGACGTTGGACATAAATGTAGTAAACAATTTATACTCGTATCATTGGTAGTAAAAGGTTCCAAAATTAACGTACATTTGTATAAACACTTTTTATCATGAAGAAAAAATATAAACCAGTTCATATTTGACAATGTTTAAACTTTTAAATCACATACACAACAAATAGAGCAAGCTAACCTGAAGCTTTTCTCAGATGCTGATGAAGCACTTAGCACGAGGACGAAAGCTTCCTGTTAGCATTCTCTATTTATTGTTTGTGTATATTTTGAAGAGTTTCAAACATTGACAAATATAAATAATACTACTATACAGATAAAGTTTTCACCAAAGTATAAATATGTATTTTTTACCATCTAATTAATTTATGTATGATTTTCTGTAAAGTACTACATCGACATGCATCTGACGCATATATTCGTCTTGCGAAAATGGTCGAGATAGTTTCGAATGGTTAAAAACATCCCGCGTTTGGCCTAAACTCTCCAGATTACAACGATAGGGTAACCAATCAACAACGTCTCATGTATACATGTTAGCCGTAACCCATTACTCAGCCACGCACCAGGGCACCGGTTACAAGAACTACTGGAACAGTTCTGGTTAACAGTAGACTGGAACTGGCTTGTTTCTGTAATACATGGATTGAACGCGTAAAGATACCAACTAAATTCTCTTAATTCTTTTTTTGTTGAATAATCTGAAATTACAGGGCCCCAAGCACCGGGCCATGGAATTGTTTTTTGTTGTTTTAGCAGTGACCGCCATTGCTTATCTGGCTTTAGTGCGTCAGATAATTAATCATTATAACCGAGCTAATTTTCTCAGGCGGACAGCATAAATCAAAAGCTATAACCAATTAAACGTCGTAACAAAAGGACCATATAACATAGCCTTTGGAATAAAATTAGTAATCAGTTTGGATTGGAATTTAAACTCCTACATCTTAACAGAGGGAACGTATCCTTATATAGAGATGGTATGCTGTGTTCATCACCCTGCGATATTTTGCCGTTGACAGTAATGCTCAATTGCGGGAACATTGCATCTTTTAAAAGTTTCTTAAGATTTCATGATATCTTTTAGTGCAGATAAAGCTCTGTTTGTGTTAATGCCTACATCCGGTGGTTTGCTTTTAAGGCCTGTATCTTGTGGTTTTAAGCCATGTATCACGTGGTTTTACTTCCTATACCCTGTGGCTCTATATCCCTTGGTTTTCCTCACTGTGGTTTATTTGCTTGCAATAGTCCATTTTTATTGTATCTTTCACTCTACTCTCATTGTTTATATTTTTAATTTTATGGGCATTTAGTTTTCTTCTCATTATATATAAATATATTCTTGTTCACATAGTTTGCAATACCAGAAACTAAACTTATTTATATTTGTACCTGTTTCACATGTTGAACATTACTTTGGTTTCATTCATCTTATTTACACAATTAAATTTCAAGTTAATTTGCATTACACAAAGTAATATCACAAGTATGATTACAAATTCTTTAGCTGATTGAAATCTTATGTTTTTAACTTTTCAAACTCCCGAAAACGAAAAGAAGGTTAGGAACTAAATTGTAAATGTTCCTTCCTAAATCCCCCAAAGAACCACGTAAAGTTTAAGTTAGCCAAAAAAGACCGGGGAAAACGTTCACAAGTATTTAAAAGAAACTGCTGAACGTTTAGGGAACGAATGAGTAAATTCTAAAACATAGCAAAATTTTGCAATCATGCTTTCTAAATAAATACAAAATACCAAATGGAACAAACAAATAAATAATTGAATGGAGCTGCTGCTGTAGTGTAGGCTTTTTTGTTTGCTTGGTCTAAAATGGAAGCGATTTTGCTTCAGACATATATATATATATATATATATATATATATATATATATATATATATATATATATATATATATATATATATATATATATTGTACGTAATAACAGTTTTCTAAAAATGCTTTCTGGCCAACGTTCTTTTTCCATTCGTCTGTAAATTATATGTAGTTGATTGATAGAGATTTTCAATATAAAGCCGAAGAGCATGGCTGCATTACTTTATCCTCGTTGAAATCTTTTGGTAGTTTATATTCCATGCATGTGGTATTAGAAGCATATACAACAACCCAATTTTCAAATGCATATTTTTTAGTTTGAGAAATATCCACAATTGCTCAATATCTACAATGCATACCCATCTGGTTTTAGAAGTATGTACATTATCCCGACATTTAAAACACATAATCATTTAATATTGTTCTAAACTAAACAAAAACTGATTATTAGAGAATGAGGCCATTTTAGCGTCAATGGGTATTAGCATTACGACCCCTCGGGCCACGTTGGCGTCAACATTTTTAAAATCACTCTTGGCCACTATAGCGTCAAGACAAAATGTTGGGTTTGGTAAAGGGACAATAGGAATGGAACAGATGGGTGACGTCATGGTACTGGACATTGGCAACAATGTCGCAAAGGTCTGACCTGAATACGCGCTACTCTAGGTAGAGACAAATACAGTAGAGATATAGACACAGACATATATAACACATAGACATAGATTGATGAACATTTTTATGTCTATGTGTTATATATGTCTATGTCTAACTATCATCAATATATCACACCTAAAATATAAAATCGACTAGAAAATGTTTAGGCATGAGAGTAAATGTTTTTGGAGGCAAACATAAAATATAAAATATAAAATCGACTAGAAAATGTTTAGGCACGAGAGTAAATGTAAATATAAAATCGACTAAAATATGTTTAGGCAAGAAAGCAAATATTTTCGATGCTATGGAGTAGCCCTTAAACATCATTCCGTCAACACATAGGGCATCGCATAGGTCTTCTTCTCTTCCTCAAACGTCTTCTGACCTCTGGACTATAGATCAGGACTCTCTTCAGACAGCATTGTTTCTCCACATAGATCCTTCTTTTTCAAACGATCGTATCGGTGATCTTGATTATTGTTCATGATGATTTGACATACATGGGAGGATGATTCAACATAAGTCCACATCTTGTGACGAGAACAGGTAGAGGGAATGATGTGAAAAGGTGTTATTAATAGTGGAAGAGCTTATCAAAACGGAATGAGTTGTTTCAACAACCCCAATATGTTTTACGAAGTTCAATTACAGTGCGAGTCTTTCTTACAATCCGAGGAGAGCTGCCATGTGATGTCACATTCCCTATATAGATGCACTAGCGTCTCTGCGCATTGAATCAATGCGACAGGGTTAGAACATGACGGAAACTAAGAGACGACGAATTGGGGTGCACCGGCCATGAAGGCGAGAAGTGATGGCATTTCAGCGGCTACCAAAGTCAACACAGTCCTACTTCCAGGAGAGACCGATTTTAATTGGCATTTGGTGGATTTTCTCTCTTTTTATCAAGAATTTGTTACGGTATCAGCAACGTCGTCACTTTCTCCTTTTTTAACCACATATCGAGGATTTGAAACAGAGACAGAAAGAAGAATTGGAAAAGATTTTACAGCAGCAGAAAAAAGCAGAACAAGCTTTTCTCCTTCAACAGCAGCAGCGAGAAGAAGAAGAGGCAAGAAGAAGGACACGACAGGAACAAGAAGAAGCAACAGAGAATAAACAAGGTCTGTGAGAGAAGAAGGACAGTGAAAGTCAAACGGTGACGGCACCCTTATACATTTTAGCAGAGAAAAAGACCTTCCCGAGCCAAACATCCTAACCCTGTTACTACGCTTGAGATCCCAGTCCTAGTGATTTCTACCAAATCATCGGCAGGAGCAGGTCCAGAAATAGGCCTTGGCCGTGGCAAAGGCTTATGGCAGATAAAACTGACTGCTTCCCGTTTCTGAGTTTGTTTTTCTAAACAAAAACCACCCAACGGTCCTCCTCAAGGACACCCTCTTCTCTCGAAAAGAGATAGTATTCCTCTTGCCAAAATCAATTAAAACTCAAAATCCCTTTTTTGCCCATGATTAACGTGTGTGAGTGCGTGAGTGTAGGTCCTTGTTCTAAATACTCAAAACCAAGAGACACTTACGTTTTCTTTCTGGTCTATTCTGGTATAAAATGTTACTTACAATACAGTTCACAACACACCACTTTAAAAAGTTCAAAGACTTCTTCTGTGTCTTTTCACTCGCGCTGTTATTTGAATTTCTTCACTTTCATTGGCTTTTATTCCTCTTCTTCCTCAAGTCTTCGCTGGAGAAAGCAGAAGAGATCATCACCTTACGTGGTTTGCCTGTGTTGAGAGAACGCATTTACAGAAAGCTGATCAAAACAGAAGTTCAACGCAAAGAACAATTGCATCCGTTTCGTCACCGATGTTTAAACCACTGGTACCGCAATGCTATAATTTGTTTCAACAAAGTAAAGCATATTGCACCCTCATTATCAATGCTTATTGCGTGGTCTTGTTTACAAGCCCTAGAGATAAATCGCAAGTGCAAGTGTTAGCCAAACAGTTTGGAACGCCTTGGCTGACTCATGCGTACGATGATGCCACTCAAACCCCACACTCATATTTACTAATGGATTTAAAACCTACCACCCCCAACTATTTGCGATTTCGTACCCATCTGTTTCACCACTGGTGCCATGGAGGAGGGCCTGTTGTGTACATGTTCCCGTAGTCGATTTAACAAGAACAACAACAATCTATATAATACAAAACTCGGACACTTTGGGTCTGTCTCACACCTCGTCAACATGACATCCCTTCATCTTCCCGTCAAATTGACGACATAAGTCGCGAAAAAATGCACAAATACGTGCTCGTGTCTTAGAAGCCATTCTCAGAGAAGTCTTCGGTGAAAGCACGTCAATTACTGAAAGTCATCATTCACATTCAACATCAAACCAAACGCTCTTTTGAAAGAAATAAAGTAGGCTTGACGCAACTGGCCGATCGACACTCAAATCAAAAATCAAATCATTATGAAACCTTGAGATAGCGGTTCTCTAGGAGGTGTCATCATTCACTCCCTCTTAAAATGATATCCGAATGCACCCAAAGTCTTTCCTTAGAAATAATCCACTCCCAAAAAAGCCAAACGGACCCAAAAGACAAAGAGCAGTGGTGTGGTGTCAAGACTAGATCACACACCTAGAAATAGAAAAGTCCCCAGAAAACAGCTTCTACTCGCAAGAAAGGTACTTCGGCCAGGACGCAACCTTACATTAGCAAACCACGACCTGTAGCGACGGTGGCCGCGTCTCCAGTAGCCACAGGTTCTTCCACTTCTCCAGTTGCTGGTGATGCCTTCCAAACCCAATTTGATGAAACAATCGAAACTCGCGTCTCCAAAAACTTCTCCTTCAGCGTTGACACCCTCCTCCTATTTAGCTGCAGAAGCAGCTGCTCACAAAGTACCTGCCCTCAGATTCAAAGTCCAAGAGAGATCGGGGATGTTACAGAGTTTACTGGATTTGTACAAGCAAGAAATGTCCCGATTTAGTCCGTTGCTAACCCCTGCACGACGTGTGATGTCTGTCATCAAGTTGATGCGATGTAAAGACAATCAACAGCGACGCATTCCAGTATAAAAAGACCTACATTAAAGGATGGGTAACAATGTTTTTGTGCTCCTGAACTCCCAAATATATATCCTCTCAAGAAGCGCCCACTGTCACCATCGTCGTTCTTCTGTCCAAGAAGGAAAAGAACAGTCTCGTCATCTGAAGAAAACCAAACACTTGCCCAAGCACCGGCGTCTATCACGGAAAAGATGCAATCTTCCAGAGAAAAAGAGTAGCAACCTAGAGGGAGGATTTGTTTTTCAAACCTTCTCAGACAAATAAGATAAAAGAACGTATGTTCAGAGATGGCCTTCAGTGTATTTCTTGCTCCTGAACCAAAAAGATGTTTCCTAAAAGAATGCATACTACTTACCACACATTCCAAACTGCTACCACTGCCAGTTTCCAGAAGACCTAACACATATATTCAACACCTGCCACAAACTAAAGAAAGAAAGAACCTAACATAAAATAGAGCAAAATAGGATTGGAACCCTGGAAACATACCCAGATTTTTTAATGAATAGCAACCCCAAACCTTATCCCACACATATAAATATAATTAACTTTATACATGAATCTGGGATACAAAACAAAAAATAAAACTAAAATTCCATAATTTCAATTGTCTTATCAAAGTAGATTTTGCCTAAAAATAACATCACACAACCAGTACACAGGCTAATAAACCTAAACGTAGGGAGCAAATAAGATCAAATATATTTGACTCGTCTTAGCGACCCGAGTGTTCGGCAAAGACATCTGTCTTATCCAAATAGACATAGCCTGGTAATAAACATCACATAATTAGTATTTAGGCTAAGAAACTCAAATTAGGGGGAAAATAAGATCAGATATCTTTGACACGTCCTAGCGACTCGAGTAAATCGGCAAAGATATCTGTCTTGATTAAATAGACTTAGCCTGAAAATGACACCAAACAAATCCAAACAGATAAAAATCAAATACAAATAAGGCAACAGGGAAACACAAATAGGAAGGGGGTATTTTTTAATTCTTCTATTCTTTATTATTCCTCCTTTTAATCTAACCAATCTTTTCCATTTTCTAGCATGCAGATAACACCACTAATACATCTGAGAACTCTCTAGCCGAAGTTGACAGTCATACTTATACCACGAGAAATTCTAGGCCCCCACAATTACAGCATATAAGGGGGTCAAACACCCAAGACCATCAGGGCCCGCTACACAAAGTAGCAAAACTTTAAACAACTTTAGGAAAGTAGGACACCAAATTAGCATCTATAAGTTGGTCTAAACACCAACGACCATCAAGCCCAGCAGCACAAGGCTGCAAACAAAACAACGATAAATTAGACAAATAGGACCCTAAAAACAGAATCATTCATATAAGGTGGTCTCAAGAGTCCAAGACCATCAGGACCAGCCACACAAGGTGGCAAACTTTATTAAAATCTGTCACCTAAGATAACTCTCCTAGAAAAATTTTAAACTTTAAACAGCACATAGTGTTTTTTTCAAAATTCTGTAGGAAGACAATTTAGACCAGATACCCTGAAGTTTAGGAGCACCGACCTGTGACCTTGAAGCCGCCTTTCCACCCTTGCCTCCCTTGCCACGGCCGGACATAAAAACAAACAGGTGCAGCCCACGCCCTTAATACTGAAAATCCAGTACCAAACATACGAGTGTGTGATGGGTCCATTCTCACTCATACATACCTAAATGCAACTTAAGTAGTGACGACTGAATAGGTTGAGTGTGTGCTGGGTCTATTCCCACTCGCCTTCAAGCGCTCCATTCAGACAGTTAGGACCGCTTGTAAGGTCCACTGCCTGACGGCTTTAATTAAAATGTGCTCCCTGAGCACATAAATGCCTTGGGGAAGTTGCTCCAATTCATTCCCCTAGGAACAATTAAATAGCATACTGTGTAGGCATAAAGCAGAGGTACATGCTCGAAGGAGCGCAAACCTCTTTAATTTAACATAGATAGATAGATATAGTCACAATGGATAGCACAAACAAAAAAGACCTTATAATTTGGCTATGGAACTGTAGGCATTAACAAGAAACCTCCCGGAACTATTACATAAACTCAACCATGCTAATAACAAACCGGATATTATTTGCCTACAAGAAACCCATCTATCCAAAAATCATATACGCTTACCTAAGATACCAGGGTACTCCCCAGGCATATTTAAACATGGCGCCAATAGGAAGAAAGGAGGAGTCATGACAATTTTCCTACTTGAAACCCTCCCCTACTCAGAAATGCTAACAGTTCCTACATCCTACGGCAATAACTCCAACCTTGAAATTCAATCAGTCCTTGTAAACACTGGCTCAACTCATATTCAGATTGTTAACATATATGACCCAGGAGGCAATGATAACCCAGCCAACATATATTCTTATCACAAACCTCCCAAATTTTAACAAACAACTTTATCATTTGTGACGACTTCAATGCACATAATGAATTATGGTGGGGGGGATAGGATAGATAGAAGGGGCAATTGATAGAAGAATGGCTAAATGAAGTCAATATGATCATACTTAATGACGGATCCAAAACCAGATTAAATACGGAGGATGGTTCCCTCTCAGTTATTGATCATACCAATATGCACCCCCCAAACTAACACACATAACCAATTGGTGAGTGGATCTTGATAACTCACTAGGCAGTGACCACTTCCCCATTATCATTACTATCCAAATGTCAGTACAACATAACCCCATTGAAGCTCCACCTAGATGGAAATATGATGAAGCAGAGTGGGATAGGTTTGGAAAAATCTTAACAAATATCAATGCAAAGGATTAAAAAGTGCAGATATTAATATCTTTTATGATAATACAGTTATAACTATTCAAGATGCAGACAAATTAAGTATTCCGAAAACTGCCAATACACAAACTAAACAATCAATACCCTGGTGAAACGACCTATGCCAAAACGCACATAAAGATAAAAAAGAGCCCTAAACAAATTTAAGCATACAGGCAACTCCCAAGATTTTATCCATTAAAAGAAAAAGAAGAAACAAACTTAAAATAACTATGAAACAAGCTAACTCTAAACAAGTCTGGGATAAGATAAAAACCATCAGGTTAACAATTAATTTAACCACTAAACTTAGAGGCGCTACAGCCAATCAAGACAAAGCTGGAATGCCCGCCAATCACTTCAATGACATGAGCAGCAACAAGAACCATACAAAAAAAATTTCAAGAGCATAGATGTAAAGTAGAAAACTCTCATCAACACCTCTTTAAAGACATAAGAACCAAGAACTCAAATTTAAATAGCAAAATCACCTTCTGCAAATGGGAGATAGCATTAGGAAAAAAAAACATCCCCTGGACAAGATTAAATTCGGTATGTAATATACAAAACCTCCCCTATAATATAACAACGATCATACTCAAACTACTCAATTTATTCTGGTATAGCGGTGAAATACCTGAAAGCTAGAAACACGCCATTGTTATCCCCATCCCTAAACCTGGCAAAGACTCAGATAATATAAATTCGTACCGACCCATCTCACTCACCAATAATATCTGCAAGCTCATGGAAACTATACTTGCAAACAGATTAAAACAATGTCTCGAAAGCAATAACCTACTATCAGAAAACCAATGTGGCTTTCGAAACAAACGCTCTACCACTAATCAATTGCTAAGGTTAGAAGTAGATATCAAACTGGTCTTAAACTCGGAAAGGAAAACAGACAGACACCTAATAGCAGTCTTCATTGACTTCGAAAAAGCCTTTGACCTAGTTTGGACTAAAGGTTTGATTGCAAAACTTAACCATTTTGGCATTACTGGGAGCCTATTTAACTGGATTGAAAACTGGATTGAAAACTTTCTATCAGGTCGTAAAATTCTCACTACAGTAGGTAACACTCACTCCAAGGAATTCGCCCTTTAAAACGGCACACCACAAGGGAGCGTGCTCAGCCCCACACTCTTCAACATTATGATGAACGACCTTGACCATGACCTTGCCTCCCAAAAAGTTAATATCTCGCAGTTCTAGGCATATCTGAAATCCAGTAAAGCTTAGATAACATAGGAAAAACTGTACCTATCATTTTCTCCCCAAAACGAATAAATAATCCAACTCTCAAAATCCAAATCAAATCATCAAATCATCAAATATGTTAAAGTAGTAAGGTTCCTAGGTATGCATTTTAACAAGCTTTTGTCCTGGACACATCATATTCATCTCTTAATACAAAATTGTAACAAAGACATCAACCTCTTAAAAATCCTCAAAGGGACAACATGGAGATCCAATCATGAAACAATGCTTACAATCTATAGAGCACTCATCAGATCGAAACTAGAATATGGTTGCCATGTTTCCAACTCTGCAGATCAAACACTCCTGAACAAGCTTGATGCTATCCAAACAAAAGCTCTAATCGTATGCACTGGCATCATCCTATCAACCTCATTGGACGAACTCCAAATACTCATCGGAGAACTCCCAATAAATCTGAGAAGACAGGAAATGCTACTCAGATATGCAATACGATTAGCCAAACACCCCAATACGCATCCCACCTAAATTACCATTGCAAAATGAAACACCAAATTTAGTCAGAAACTAGTTCCAAACTCTCCAGGTGGTAAACAAATCATAGAACTTAAATGATCCTTGCCAATTCTAGAACAACAGGAGGATTTCACCAAACCACCTGATCCAATACCCTGGCTACAACCCAAACCAAAGATAAACACCAAAGCAACCGAATACGGAAACAAATTGGAACAGAAATTATGCTAAAATCTATCATTGCAAAGGATATTCATGACACCTACCCTGGTTTCTTAAAAATATTCACAGGCGGATCAAAAACAGCTGAACCTCCCAGAACATCAGCTGCAGTAGTTATCCCCGAATCCGGTATTCAAATGGGAAAAAGACTACCAGACCATTGCTCTATATTCACTACCGAGTTCTGGGCAATTATTGAATCTTTACAATGGATTAAAGATAACAATATCCATAAAGCCATAGTTATCAACGAATCCCTAAGAGTAATTAACTCAATCAAATCTCAAAACACTACATCAAGAGAACTGTTCCTTGCCAGGACCTACTATGCTCTTAGAGAACTATCCACAAAAAATCAGATAGTCGAATTCATGTGGATTCCTTCGAATATAGGAATTCCTGGCAATGAACAAGGTAACCAAGTCGCCAAAAGCAAGCTAGGATACCCCAAACCTGCCCCACTTAAATATAACATTACAGAAGCACAAAGCTTCACAAGAACCTATATTGAGAACAAGTGGCAGGATCATTGGAATTCCACCTCCAAAGGAAGAAAACTTCACTCTATTCTAAAAACAGTCAACAGATCCATTAAACCACCCAAAATTAAAAGTGTGGACCTGAAATTAATCAATCGTATAATGATAGGAAAAACAAAATTAGCTGCCAGTTTTGGTAAACTCTTAGGACTGAAACCAACTAACATCAACTGTTATCATTGTCATACAACTGAGGACCTACAACACGTATACAATAATTGTGATAAATATCAAATGGCAATAACAAAATTCATTAAAGCTAAAAAACATTTGGATCCCCTTATACCTACCCAAACATACTAGACAATTGTAATCCCAATTTAAATTTAACATTTTGTAACATCCTAAGTTTCCTAGGAACAACAGGACTAAAAAATAAAATATAAAGCCCAACACTCCCTGTCAAGCATCTAGCATCTTATAACATACCATATCAAATTATTAAACCTAACACACACACCCATTTATCTAGGTTTTGTCTTCTCAAACAATCACTAAATTACCCTCCACCCCTTATTAAAACAACATACAGCTAGTAACTAAAATCAAAATAATAAATTCCATTCAATTACTTATATTTAGGGGACAGGCTAAGAAACTAAAATTAAGGAACCATAAGGTCAGAAGTCTTTGACATGTCTTGGCGGCTCGAGTATTCGGTAAAGATATCTCACTTATCTAAATAGATTTAGCCTGAAAATAAAATAACCCGACACTACTATTTTAACCACAAGATAGAACAAAAATATTAGGAAATATAAGATCAAATGTCCTTAATATGTCTTAAGCGACTCGAGTATTCGACAGGGATATCTATCTTATCTTATAAAACCTGAAAAGCTTACATTAATAACCTTAACCATATAGATAGGAAAGTAATCAACATAAAGTAGGAGGCAGGCCAACCAGCAAAAACATGTGTGTATATATATATATATATATATATATATATATATATATATATATATATATATATATATATATATATATATATATATATATATATATCTGTCAATTCGGCAAATATTCAGAACATTTCGGAATTAAGCTCAGTCACTCTAAATTCAAAATTCATGTACGACGACAACTTTAGATCAACATACTGGAGTAGTCAACGGGCACCTTCCTGTGGATCTGCGCCTACTACCCTTCCGCCCACCTCTTCTCATGCCAAGACCAGACATCAATTAACAGCGTACAATGCGCTCATTCATTTTTACCAATAAAAATCATGAGTGAGTGTCGGTTCCAATCTCACTCATTCCCACAATTGGTACTAGGCTACTTAAACATGAGTGCGTGTTGGGTCAATTCCCACCCATGACAGCCCACCATTCAGATAGCACGGGACATTATGTCTCTCTAACTGACGGCTTAATTATCAGCACTCCTTGAGTGCATAAACGCCTGGGGGATGCGGCTCCAATTTCATTCCCCAGGAACAAATAACAATGTTGTGCAGGAATAAACCATATGCACATGCACTCCGTGCGAACGCCTCTATAATCCAAGAAATCAATCAATCAATCAGTTTGGCTACCCAGCGTTGACTAGTCACCACCTTTGGAAAATGGATTTGTTCAACAACTTGAAAGACAGTTGGTACTGTATGTTGGATGCAGCTTTTGAAGTGGAAAGGCTTGAACATGAATGGAGGTATCCAGTTACCAAAGACTTTGTGACAAGTCAAGTGACCAGCATGAAAGTAGCCAGGGATCTAGTGAAAGGCAAAATAGAGGAGGAAGTTAAAAAGTTAAGAGGCTTCATTCAGCCTAAGTATGTGAGAGTTGGAACATTGAAACAGGCCCTTGATAATGTGTTGAAAGTGATGTGATTTAAAAAAAAAATTGAATTTCACAGAGTGGTCATTTTTAAAGTGGGGGCTAGATCAATTAAAGAAAGGAGAAGAAACGATGAGATAAGTGCTGGAGGAAGAAGTGAAAAATATTAAAGATAACTGTGCTAAAGAGAGATTGGACAGAGAAAACAGAAAGAAAAAAGAGGACTTTGACAAAAATGAACGAAAACTGGATCAAGTTGCAGGAAAAATTTAGATCGATGGGACATCCTGACTGGATAACATACGATGAAAAGAAGAAGAAAATAATCATTGAGAAAGTGATGAGATGGTGGAATAACTGTATAAAAAAGAAGAAAAAACCGAAGGCCCTTTTCAGGGCCACTCATGCGTCTCGAAAACATTTGCTTTCTTGCCTAAATTGTTTTAGTTGATTTTATATTATAGGCGTGATATATTGGTGTTCATTAATCGATATATATATATATATATATATATATATATATATATATATATATATATATATATATATATATATATATATATATATATATATATATATATATATATATATATATATATATATATATATATGTGTGTGTGTGTGTGTGTGTGTGTGTGTGTGTGTGTGTGTTATATATGTCTATATCTATATCTCTACTGTATTTGTGTCCACCTAGAGTAACGCGTATTCAGGTTAGACCCTTGCAACAGTGTTGCCAATGTCCAGTACCGTGACGTCACCAACATGTTCCATTCCTATTGTCCCTATACCAAACCCACCTTTTGTCTTGACACTATTGTGGCCCAGGGTGATTTTAAAAATGTTGACGACAAAGTGGCCCGGGGTGGGGGGTGTAGTGTTTTTTTCCATTGACGCCAAAGTGGTCACATTCACTAGTCTCTTTATTAATATTTTAGGTCTTTCCGTTCAACTTTGAAGTCTCATTGAATCTCTCAGCATTAACTAGTTCTCAATATGAATTTAAAAAATACAATGATTTTTTTAAATTTATTGGAGTTCCTTCTGACCTGTTAATTCCATAACAGTTGAATAAATACATGTGATCTCCTTAACTTAAATGTTGCATTTACTAGTCGACTTGTATAGAGACTTGTATAGAGACTTGTAACAGATATAAGAATCATTGAATAATCATAATTTGAAATATATTGTCATGTAGAGAACACGTTGACGAAACAAATTAACAGTTGAACCAAAGTGTCACTAAAAGAGCTAACTAAACCTCAGAATACATATGCTGATTGATGACAATATACCGAATATTCTAAGTAACTTGAATCTCTGGGTTTTCGTTATGATTTTATTTAAATTTTGTTTATTCATGGGTCTTTATTCTTTTTAAAAAAAAGAACTATTAAAGTATTGAAGACGGTTGTTGTTTTCTCATTTGTTTTATATTATTTCGGATATAGTGAACTGAAGCTACTCTGAATATATATTTTAACAAATTTACACATATTTATGTCACTATTTATGTGTACAGCCACGTAACGGCAGTAACTTTTGTATGACATGACTGCTTCCATGTATTGTAACGCAAGTCGAAAGCATTTTATGATTTTAACTTGTGCAAAAATTTTCATTTTAATTCTTTAAACCGATATAGTCTACAATCAAACCTGGTTCAAAGTTATAGTAAGCATATGAAGAACTTCTTACTTTTACCTTGCCACAAAAGTCTCAGCACGACAGCTGTTTCCTATTGTAAATCGCAAATGTCACAGTACGACAGCTGAGTTTCCTAACGTAAATCTTTAGAGTTTATTTTATCTATATGGCATATTATTTCTAAACATTAAACTTTACATATATATATATATATATATATATATATATATATATATATATATATATATATATATATATATATATATATATATATATATATATATATATATATATACTTCCTATGGGCTTAAACATGCTGCAAAGTAAAACTCAACTCAATTTACCAAAATATTAATTTATTTCCCAAAGCTATAAAACCAAAATGAAAGAATTATAATTAACTTACATAATTGTATGAATTCATATAACATTATCCTGTACTATCAATTTCCCAATATTCCGGAAACGATCCAAAGGTTCTGAAGTGCTTATGTTCTAGCATCTATGAAGAAACACTTTTATAATATCCAAAACTTTACTTCAATTAAACAAGTGAATGTTGAATGTCAGTAAAGTTCTTGAATGTTCAATATCCAATTGATTGAATAATTTAACTATAATTCAGCAAAATACCATTTAAAATAATAGTTTGCCCTCACTGCAATTTCAAAGAACAATGTGTAAATAAACCAAATTTGCTTTCAATCACTATCACAAGACAGTATAACTGAAGAATGATAATGCAGAGCTCTAATTTTCTTATACAGTCACCTAATGCGTATCCAATAAATAAATCTGAACCACTAGAAAAGGTTCCCGAACGTTTAGATCATTATTTTGTGAAATATCTTAACAGTCATAGCCTGACGTTTTATTGTTGAACCAATCAGCAGCTAGGGGTGCATATATCTACAGGACAAATCCTAGGATCTAGTGATGTTGACGTGCCCTCCATTAAGTAATTAGTTAGCCTACTTTGACCGAAATAGTTGTTGACATAAACTTAGCAATCGACCTTGATTTATTAATGGAAATTTCGCAACGTATTTTACATGTACACGTGACGTCACCTTTAAAGTGCGCTCAATAGTGTTAGAAAAAAACATTCAAAATAATATTGTCGTTAACCAATACGTTGTTATATATTTCATCTTATCTCCTTCATTATTATGGAATGTTCGACAACAATAAAGATTTGTACGAAGATTGTTTTGAAGACCCATCTAGCGTCAATCATTCGTACTCAGTGTTGGCAAACATTTGGCCGGGTTCCTTTGTCTGTTTGGGAACAAATTAGGACTATTGAAGTCTTCGAGGACAATATTTGAGATAAATGCACTCAGGCGAGTAATCGAAAATCGGCCCAGAACAATGGAAAATGCCACCTAATATGGATTCAGACATTTGCATCTCAATAATCGTGAGAACATTCCAACATAATGTCACTCCATTCAAGACTGTGCCAGACATCTTGACAATAAAATTATACGCCATTGCCTTCGTTCTATTTTAATTCAGAGTTATGTATATCTATACTTTTTGTAACTCCTGGTATATGATTTTGTTTTATTTTTGTAATTTTTTATTTATGGCTGAAACATGTAGTGATTATTATAGCTGGATTTCGTATGTGAATATGGTCTATATTAAGAGATAAAAGGAAGAAAATTGCATAGGATCTATTAATAGATGCATACTAACGTCTTCACAGTTACTAAAAATGCAATTAATAATAAATATGTTTACCAGATTCGGCCTTTTTCCCATTGGACAGGTCGGTCAGGCGGTGTCTTAGAAGAATTAAGTTAATCCCTGTTGCATGAGTTAGGATACATGACTATATATTTTGAAATATTAAATTGAGTAGTACGATCTGTCACGTGGGCATATTGCGACATATTGTCATGATACACATTGAAGATGTTCAATCAAATTTCATTACTATTTTTGGAGTCATTCTTATTTGTTGTGTTTCTGTTGTAACATAAAGTCTGCATACGTGTTTTATTTTGTACTTAGGCACTGAGAAGAAAAATTATTTGTTTGTATTGTAGAGTGGAAAAAGAAATTGCTCATTGGAATACAATATTATTTTGTAACTAGTGAGAACTATTCAAAGGAGTTCTGGACAACGACATTTTGACAATGTCACTATTCATGGTGGACCAGTAAATTTCCGGTTCTGAGGTTTATAAGGAAACTTTCATTATTTTATACTTTAATATAATAATTCTTTCAGGATTATTTTGGATTCATTTCATAATACTGTAAGATCCTCTCACATTTTCATTTATCATCTTGACAGCTAAATTATTTGTTAAGCTCTACATGACGTTTAGGTTTTGCTTCTCTCTGTTGCTCGTTTACGACCATAGACTCATAACATCAGGAATTCACCAGTATTCTTTTCAGCATCTTATGGAATGCCGATAACCATTTTACATTTGGCACAAATTTACGTGCGCCATGGGAAATCATAAATTCTGAACCATAATTTATCCATATTCACCTCCTTTTTCTCAAGACTAAGTTATCAATACATGTTCGAAATTTTAGTAACGATTTTATACATGCATTATCAATTGGTCCAATCTTCGGTTAACCTTACATTTCTAATATTAATTTCCACCCTTGGTAATAATGCTAGTAGATGTCTTTGAGGCTACCAATAACGTGGTACATAACGTGGTACAAGTTGAGTTGAATATTATTGTATCCTTACAAAGCTGATAAAGGGCACTCGCAGCGTAACAAAAAAAACAATAAAAAACAAGGAAAGAGATACTGACGGATTGAAACTATACGTAAATGGACTGGATAAAAATTAAACATCACTGGATTTTGTATAAAAAATAAATTTAGTCCCAACCTTGACTTAAATATGTGAATTTGCTGCAGAAAAAGTATTATCAAGTTTAGGTTTCATCCAACACGATGAAAGTGAGATAAACTGCACCACTCAAAATCGTCTACAAGTTGTTCCGTACTAACAGGAATACAATATTCCTCAATGCATCATGGTAGTTTAGATCATTTTCGGACCAGTTTATATCTACCATGTACTTCGTTCGTTCTATGTCATTAGCTGCGATGAGGAATGAATCATGATGCAGATAATTAAACTATTAACGATTGATTCGGGTTCTGCAACCTTATTACCATTTTGGGAGACATTGGTTTATGCAGATATGTGTCTGTAATGCGAAATACAGAAGTCAGTGATGAATCAGTAGTATTCATCTCCAGACCAGCTTTAGGAAACACGTCGTGAATGATTGAAAAGTGTCATAGGCATTTGATATTCCTTGTTCTTAAATTTGTGATTATACTAACACTGATGTGCTGTTGTTGCTGCTTTACAAACGAGCGCGCGTTTTAACTCTCAAGGAGTAAAAGTTATTAACAATCTACTAGATGCCTTCAAAAATATGATAGTGAGTTTATGTTTGACAACCTACTACTAAATATGAAAAAAGTAAGTTTAAGATTGCAGCCAGGTTGAATTTTTGTGAATACGTGCTAATATGATATAGCTTTCATTCACAAACAATTTCAACGGACGGTTCATTTCGTTATGATTGTGTTGCTATAATATTACATGCAATTGTCACATCCAGATATGGAGTATGATATGAAGGTTGTTTATATGCATATTTATTTGCACCTGACAATATTATTTCTTCTCGTGTATTGTCCTTCATTTGAATGTGAGCCACACTGAACAATGCACGAATATTAAACAATCAATGAAAGATTTTTTCCCCTCAAATGTGTCACCATATGTGGCTGCCGTATCGCTCCTGTTTATTCGACAGTGAATGCCACACTGCTTGTCTGTCTTTGTGTTTCCATTGTCTTTTTCTATCTTTCATTCTGTCCGTTTAAACCTATAGACATTATGGGAAATTTATCAGACAGTAATATACAGGAGATTAATGACTTGTTTTCCTTATCAAATAAAACTGACGCTTTTATTTCACCGTTATTGTGCATAAGATTGTCACTTAACTTGACGGATTACGTCTGAA
Source organism: Sinohyriopsis cumingii (assembly GCA_028554795.2). Classification (NCBI taxonomy): domain Eukaryota; kingdom Metazoa; phylum Mollusca; class Bivalvia; order Unionida; family Unionidae; genus Sinohyriopsis; species Sinohyriopsis cumingii. Next base: position 101,097,814 of record CM068841.1, on the reverse strand, counting down.
CGAATTCTTCACAGTCCGCGAGAGATAATAGTTTTCTTAGTCATGCGAGTGACAGAGATATATCCATCCTATACAGCTATTTGGCTTGCTGAATATTGTGAAATTGTTCTTCATTTGAGCAAACGCAATCGTCCTTAAAACAATAATGGCGACTGGCTGCGCTTTTGTCGTCACCTCGCACTCCTTAAATAAGCGCAGTAGACAGTCATATATGTTCGGGATGCTATGTTTTATGTTTTGAAACATCAAATAAGAAGACAGCGAAAACCACCAGGACCTGCTCGCATACCAGAGATGCAATATTAAAATTGTCATTATAGGACTCAAACACAATATTCAGTTAAGTCGCATCCTAAAAGTTACAATTTTCAAAAGTCTCAATCCTTTGATCAAATGAAAATATTAATAATTTTGTCTTTAAATTGCTGACTTGACTTATTCATTGCAACCAGTTTTTCATACAGACCCAGCAAAGGTATTTAAGTGAAAATAAATTCGTTCAATGCGAAAACTGGTTATAGACCTGAGTTATGAACGTTATTTGTATGTAGTGATCCTTGTTAATGATCCGTAATTATCTTTGTTAGTGCTGGCAGTTACAGATAGGGAAAATACTAATTGATGTGCAAATCTGATTATATTTACAACACTGACAGCTATAATCTCCTTATTCTTATTCTGTTTATCAGGTGGTACATTCTTGCAGTGCAGAAATAAGAAAGATTTGTGAATTATTCTTTCTTTGTTCGGTTTAATTAGCGAACACATATCCAGTCCCTAGATTCCAAATGACCTAAGCAATAATCGCAAGGATTATATTTCTATTATCATTATATTATTTTCGAAAGGCGATTTGGATTTAATATAAAGGTCATCACATCTGAGTTGTATTTTTTTTACCACTTGGAACTAAACTTATGGATTTCAAATGAAATGATACTGTAAAATGCGGATAATAGGTACATACGTGAAATCAAGTGTATGGATCTCTCTCACAAATAATTGCACAAAAAGTTTGGAAATATTCTATGATGAACACATTATGCCTACAAAAAAGTTTAAGCCATATGCACTATTAGCGTACATTTATTCAATGTCTTGTGATACTATTTTGAAATGGATTCACGATCAATCATCTCTAAAATAAAAGGATCATAACCGAGTTCTACGATTAGCATTATGCAAGTAGTTTTTTTCTCCAGGTTGAAGGCTGTATCTCCATATATGGAAGTTTGTGCCATTTGCCCCCGAAATGTCAATGGCGTTGAGGAGATATTGATGAAGCCTGTTAGCCGTAAACCACAGGTCGCCATTCTCATCTATGCAGAACGTGTCCACGTACACCATCTTTGTATCGTTTCTTGTTACTTGACGTACACTTTGCAGTGTAGCGTACCCGAAACCGCCAGCAGAGATTGCGTCTAATCTAGCATCCCATTGAAACACAGCATTTGTTGTTAAGGAAGCAAAGTACATCTTGTCTTTTGAACTGTATATTAAACCAGCTGTTTGTGACTTACGCCGTCCGATGTTTCGTAACGACGCATCGATATCTTGAGCGTTACTGCTTTTGTTACGTAACAATGATGTCGGCACTTGATATGTATTAAAACTTGCAACCGGCGTGAAATACACATACTGAAAATTACTTGCCATGGCAATACCATTTATGTTGGAGCTGATTTTAGTTGTCAGGCCATTGATGGTTAGACTTCGACCCTCCTCCACAGCGAGCATACTTGCATGAGAAATGAAATATGATTCCCTGTTGACATAATCGAACACTATTAGTTTGCTATCATATGTGTCAGTCATGTAAGCATATGCAACGCTTCCGTTAACGTAGTCTAGAACGATGTCATTGAGAAAATTTGAACTTCCTGAAACAACGTTGTTTGGAAAAACGTACGTATCAACTTCTTGTTCAGTTTGTAGGTCATAGATAACTAATTTTGCTGGACAAAGATTTCTGGGATTTTCGGTAAAAATGTCCAAACGTCCTGTATCAATCACCCACATGTAATTCGTATTTGGGTCTATTTCCATACTTTGGATGTATTGCAGAGCAGAGCATTCTCCTATTCTGTTGGCCTCCCAACTTGGGAAAGGTCTTAAATGAGGGGCCGACTGACCTCGACCATGTAAGGACATCAGGCGATTCAAGCTCGCTGGCACTCCGGGTCGCCATCGTGGAACGGTAACAAATATTTTTCGTTTCCAAACTTTGATGCCGGATATTATGTTATTGATCGCAATGTAAGAGTTATTATTAATGAAATCCTGTCTTATTGTCTCTTCTGGCCAGTCATAGTCTAGTTTGGTCATCTGGTATTCTAGTACTGCTCTTGTTCCGTAGCCCTGTGTTTTGTCGATTTGCTGGTTGCTGTACTGTAAGAGGTCCAACACGAAAAACACAAACATAATATGCGTCATTTTTACCACTTTACACCATCTCTGCCCTTCTCTTCCAGAATATATTGTAGCTTTTGGACGTATTTATGATCTTTATACGACTTAAGGCGCCAGTAGTTAGCAAATGAGTATACCTGGCCCATCTGCATTTCTTACGTTTTACAAACCCTTACGACTAATTTAAAAATCAAAATTTCTTTTTGCTGAACCAGGCACATATGTTTGTATTACAGTATATCTAAGGGATACATCCGTTGCTCTGGGCCAATAAGCTTTGACAATTTTATAAAGTACTAGACCACGCACAGAATAAAACACAACACTAATTTGAATGTTCACATAGTGTTAGTCTGAAAATCAAATGGCTAATGTATGAACTTTACTACAAGTTCAATAACAAATACGGACATGGAATAAGACCGACCATCACTAATCCACATTAAATATGCTTCTAATCACGAATAAACATTCACTGTGCATCTAATCACAAGCACAAATTCGCTGTGCAACTTATCGTGAATCCACATGTTCTTTGTATCTAATCACGAATACACATTCATTTTGTGTCTTATCACGAATATTCATTTTATTCATTTTGTAACTAATCACGATTGCACATTCACTTGGTATCTAATAATGAATACACATTCTCTGCGCATCTAATCACGAATACACATTCTCTGCGCATCTAATCATGAATACACATTAAATGTGCATCTAATCACGAATACACATTAAATGTGCATCTAATAACGAATACACATTCTCTGCGCATCTAATCACGAATACACATTAAATGTGCATCTAATAACGAATACACATTCTCTGCGCATCTAATCACGAATACACATTAAATGTGCATCTAATAATGAATACCCATTCTCTGCGCATCTAATCACGAATACACATTAAATGTGCATCTAATAACGAATACACATTAAATGTGCATCTAATAATGAATATACATTCTCTGCGCATCTAATCACGAATTAAATGTGCATCTAATCACGAAAACACATTCACTATATACATGTACAAATCTAACCTGTCACAGCTAAAAATCTACAGAGTAGAATATACAGAGTCGGATCTGCCTTAAGAAGTTGTTGGGCAACATATAAATGGTTTGTTCGTCCGTCTCTCACACTTTCATTTTCGGTGCAAAACTCCAGAGTCGTTTTTTTTATGAAATGTTATCCATGAGTTAGATTTGGAATTGCCTTTTGCAAATTGGGATTCTTAAGCTTACAAATTTATTTCCTTTTCTTGCTCATATGTGTTTTCTTTCCGGCAAGTTTGCCTTCATTAGTGGATTTTGTATAAAGAACTTAAAGGTGGTGTCACACAAACGATATACACAATGGCACATTGAGTGTCACACAAACGATATACACAATGGCACGTTGAGTGTCACACAAACGATATACACAGCGGCACGTTGGCGGCTAACTTGAATGCAATTCACATTGAAAATTTTGACCTTTTGGAGACAGAATGTTTAGTTTTTTGCTTTTCTATGATTTTTTATATATTATTTTCCAGCACAATTATTTTACTAAACTATATGATTTGTTACTTTATATTTTCTCAATACCAACAAGTAAATACTCATACAAGGAGTGGGTGTCTGTATTAGAAATGCTTACAACAGCAACAGCAGCTTCTTTATTTCTAATTTTAGAAAGACTTTAACAGTATTATTTGGCATAAAGAGAATCCTCATTGGCCTACATATGCCGTTTTTATACCCTTGTAGCAGAAAAGAAAGACAATAAGTCCTAAAAATTGATAATTAATACAGCTTTGGATCTTGTATTATTTTTACCTTTATCACTTTCTTTTTGTGGTCAGTATGACATCACATTAGTGCCAAGGGACTTGAGTAGACATTGATAAAATTGCAAGTGGTCAGGAAAGTCTAATTCACAATAGTACATCTCAACAGATGGTTTCACATCACTGAAGTTTGACATAATTTGCATATATCAAGTCCATTTGTCCCAGGCGATCTAATAGGGGTTAATATAATCAATCGAAGCAACATCCCAGCTAATTTGACGCAACACAGTAACATATCCTACCAATTGGGAACCTCTAAGTACACCAAACTGGACTATATACATGAATGAGCGGATGGGTTCATGCAAAATTCTAATATACAGTCAAAGAATATTTTTCATTTCACTTATCATCGTGTGGTAGTAATAATTAGAGAGTAGAGTAATTAGTCATAACTGTGATATTAATATGTATAAACTTACAACTTTTATTCAAACTTTGAAGATGATGGAGTCTCTTTATATCTGTATCCAATATTTATAATGTTGATTTATTTGACGCAATTCATAAATCTAAGCTTCATTGACCGTCTTATACCTAACTGTACGTTATGTAAATCTATTATCAGTTCCTGTTGACAAACCAGAAAAATATTAAAACTTCTAAAAGCTGTAATATATGAACATCTCGGTGTAATTATATGGATTTATTTGTATATATAGTGCGAAATTAATATCTTAATTGTAGCTCACAGTTTGTGACCTTTGCTTTGTTCACCTGGTCGAAGAGACTTGCTGACTTTAATGTCATCATTACTCAAAGTTTTATGTTATTCTGGTCCTTTTCAACCGAGAGGAATAAATCGTTATGCTTGATGTAAGTAGATGAATGTTTCCATTCTGTCACATTTTTCTTTTAAAAACAGATGTTTTAGTCCATACTATCATGCCCTTCACATCTGAAAACAAATAAACCTTTTGTTGCCTGCCAATTCTTAAAATATTTTAGACTTGATTACCATAGAGTTCATATAAAATCCAAGATAAATTTGAAATAAATGTCGGATAAAGAGCGCTTACACTATCACACCGGATATCCGGCACCTTATACAAGTATCGAGAAATTGTGGGATTGATGTAATAATACATAAGCCAGCTTTCCGTAAAGGAAAGGTTTTCTGTCACACGTGCAGACGATCCGTTTCAATCAAACATTGTTGACATAGAAACTTATGGATAATAATGGATATAAGCAGATTAAGATAATTTATATAGACATATATGGGCACAATGGGATAATTTCTATGGACATATATGGGCACATTGGGATAATTTATATGGACATATATGGGCACATTGGGATAATTTATATGGACATATGTGGGCACATTGGGATAATTTATATGGACAAATACGGGCACATTGGGATAATTTATATGGACAAATATGGGCAGATTGGGATACTTTATATGGACATATATGGACACATTGGGATAATTTATATGGCAAAATATGGGCATATTGGAATAATTTAATTGGACATTTATGGGCACATTGGGATAATTTATATGGACATATATGGGCACATTGGGATAATTTATATGGACATATGTGGGCACATTGGGATAATTTATATGGACAAATATGGCCACATTAGGATAATTTATATGGACAAATATGGGCACATTGGGATACTTTATATGGACATATATGGACACATTGGGATAATTTATATGGACATATATGGGCACATTGGGATAATTTATATGGACATATATGGGCACATTAGCATAATTTATATGGGCATATATGGGCACATTAGGATAATTTATATGGGTATATATGGGCTAAGAGATTGCAGTCTAAAGGAATGGGTGATAATATGTGACAAGTTTAGAAAAATCTTTAAAGATTAATACCCAGGATAGAAATAGTTCGCTAAAGGGAAATAATTCGAACACTGAGTGGTTAAGAAGTTGTCTGAGAAACAAAATATTGTATGATTTTATATGTACTCAGATAAGAAACCACCTGTGACTGGAAAGTTTAATCAAACACAAAAAATAGAATGTGGAAATATTTTGCACAAAACGAGAACAATACATTTTTGTATGTATTACCTAAATAAGTAAATATTGGGTAGATGCTTTAAAAACAGACATTATGTCTATATTATAAACAAGATGGCCTGTAGAAGTTTAAAAAGTGTTCCAACACGAAGGAGTGACTGGTGATTAATATGTGCATGATAACTGGGTCGGATATGATGATTCTTTTTAGAGTTCCGAACACACTGTCGCTATTTCTTTGTAGAGTTCCGAATAAACAGTCGCTGTTTGATCACTAAATGAAACATATGGAAATTTAAATAACCCCCTACAACACACAATGAATCCAATTACACTAAATGACATATATAATGCATGTACTTGCCTGTAAGTCGAGTCAAACTGCAAACAACAAGGATCCTGATCTGCCGTATCATAAAGTGTCTGCAGATTAGGGTCAGTTTTGTTTGTTGTACTGATTACTCATAACAAACTGCATAGAGCTAGATCTGCCTGCGCATTATGCACCGGCAGATCTGGGTCTGTGCAGCTTGTAGTTGGACTCGACTTATAAGCTAGTATATGCGGTAGTAACATTTTATGGGGTATATTAATCCGAATGTCAGTCACAATATGTCTGCTGGTAATGCAATAATTGTGTGTATAACACGAAACGTTTTGTCATCATCAACAACCATTGTCCTGGAAAAGGATGTTACAATCAATGCCTAGGAAAAATAGGTCAATTGCTGTACTCTTTTCTTTTACAGAGTCGGAAGAAACAAAAATGCATGTAATACTTGACGAATTAAACACTTTCAATGCTACGTTTGGCACAATGCCAAATATGTCATGAACGTGTTATTTTTAACGAAAATGTTCTAGTGATGGAGGAAATGATACCAGGAGGAAAGAAGGAAGACAATGAAAAGAAACTTAGTCGCAAGAGCTGTGTGGAAGAGAGAAGCAAATTTCATTCAAATTCTGTATTAAATATCTAGTATTATAATACACGTGCATACGTATTCATTCCGTGATACCCAGAAATATAAGTGGAATTGAATTCGATCTACTTTAATCCGTCTTCAATCAGAAAGGAAATTATTTTAATTAATAGACAAAATAGAACAAATTAAGTATGACCAAAAACTTCCCGACGCGTTAATGCAATTTTAAATTGGTACAGATTGTTTCTCGGAAATACGTAGAGTCTATATTTATATTTTAACGATATCATACATCAAGAAGACGATAAATAGGAAAGATTATTGTTTTTCCAACAAACAAAAAAGGTTCAGCACGATTTAGCAAATGCACTTGCTATAATACAAGAGGGGAAACATTTTTCTAGGGTATGTCGTCGATTTACCAAATGCACTTGCTATAATACAAGAGGGGAAACATTTTTCTAGCGTATGTCGTCGATTTACCAAATGCACTTGCTATAATACAAGAGGGAAACATTTTTCTAGGGTATGTCGTCGATTTAGCAAATGCACTTGCTATAATACAAGAGGGAAACATTTTTCTAGGGTATGTCGTCGATTTAGCAAATGCACTTGCTATAATACAAGAGGGGAAACATTTTTCTAGGGTATGTCGTCGATTTAGCAAATAAACTCACTGTAATAAAAGAAGGGAAACATTTTTCTAGGGTGTGTCGTCGATTTAGCAAATGCACTCGCTATAATACAAGAGGATCGTCTGCACGTGTGACAGAAAACCTTTCCTTTACGGAAAGCTGGCTTATGTATTATTACATCAATCCCACAATTTCTCGATACTTGTATAAGGTGCCGGATATCCGGTGTGATAGTGTAAGCGCTCTTTATCCGACATTTATTTCAAATTTATCTTGGATTTTATATGAACTCTATGGTAATCAAGTCTAAAATATTTTAAGAATTGGCAGGCAACAAAAGGTTTATTTGTTTTCAGATGTGAAGGGCATGATAGTATGGACTAAAACATCTAAAACTAAACTTGGTCGGATGGAATATATAACGTTATATGTAAATAGATGCCAGCCAGTGAGAGGACAACAATACATGGAACTATCAAAATATACATTAAAAAACACCCCACACAAATGTTTGCATGAACTTTCAGAAGAAATGTCACAACTGTTTTTTTATACTGCATAATCTTTAACTAACTGATAAAAGCTCGTCAGTGCAAACCAGTCCAATATAATTCTGACATGTAGACATTGCGCTCATTAATGAAAAATAAAGTTCGGTACATTGATAAATTTTGATTAAAAAAATCAAATAGAACACAAGTTAATGCTATCAAATTTGTCTTATCAAATACTATGAGTGCTATCAAATGAGTCTTATCAAATGCTACGAGTACTATCAAATAATTACTATCAAATGCTACGAGTACTATCAAATGAGTACTATCAAATGATACGAGTACTATCAAATGAGTCCTATCAAATGTTATGAGTACTATCAAATGAGTCCTATCAAATGTTACGAGTACTATTAAATGAGTGCTACACATTTTTGAAGAAAAGGCCGTCAACGAAAGGCATGGGGGAAAAACAATAATACAAATGTAAAGATTGTGTTAATTTATGAAATCACACTTAGCTTTATGACACTGCTATCGTAATGGAGGAAATGGCAAAACCAGGGAAAACAATGAGAATATAATTATTGTCAAGCTAAGAAATACTTGTAACGAGAAAATTGATGAGCAATGAACAGTGAAGCAACTTTCATCCTTTAAAAAACTCATTAGTTTTGTAACTGGCCAGGCCGCAAGTTAGCACGTTCGTGATCCACATTGGGTGGGTGGGTAAGGGGAGCGAGGAATTCGTCAGTTTCAGTGTTTCTTAATATTTTCCACCCATCCATTTATTTATGCATGCCTTTCAGACTCTAGTTAATTTTTAAAAGAATGTTGAATGAAATGTTTGGAGCTATCTCACAAATACGTTTGTTTAAAAATTTTGTAACAATTCTATGAAAAGCCAATAACGATTTATAATTTCAAAGACTTTAATGCAAAAGGCGATAGTGAAACGGAAAATATAACCAGTAGACCTGAACGCTGAATTTTCATGACACATGATTAGATGTTATAGGTCACAACAAACTTTAAAATGGGAGTTTCTAAGAAATGTAGCTATTAACTGAATAACTATACAGATATCTGTAGTCGGCCTGGGAAGTTTTGTCAAATTCATTACTTCAGCTCGACTGTTACCTATGTCAGAGCTTTTTATCCCAGAATATTACTTGAAATATTCGATCGCTCCGGTGGCCTACGTGGTTAGAGCGTCATCCTCGGAGGCGGTAGGTCGCGAGTTCAAACCCCGACCGAGTCATATCAAAGATTTATAAAAATGGCACTAGTAGATGTCTCGCTTGGCGCTCAGCAATAATAGGTCGTGTTAGGACTGGTGTCATGATAGTGTGACTGGGTGGGACATGATGCTACATTATGCCCCAATTCTAGACATCACTACAAACTGCCAAACTGCAGACATCTTAGTGGTATGACTGAAAAATTGTTCAAGCAACGTTAAAAATCTAAATCACTCACAGAAACATAAAGACACACGCGCGCGCACACACACACACTCAAACTTGAAATATTCATATTTAGCAGAGAACAGTTTATAATAAACTGCAAAAATAAAGAAATTTCTATGTAAACTCTTCTTTCATTTAACAAGACTAAACGATTCAGTAATTGAAAGATTAAATTTGAGAAGCAGCTGCATTACAATTATGACAAAACACCAACTAACTACGCAGTGAATGAATTTTATTCTCGATATTATACCTACAACAAGCTTGTCAACATCCTACATTCTAAGCATGTCATGTTTTAATATCTTATAATAATCGAAATTTACTATTCAAAATGGAATCCTGATTAATTTCGTGTAGAACAGCATCGGAACCGAATTACACTCGTAGCATTATGCAGTTAGTTGTTATTTTTTTCTTCACAAATACTAAAATTAGTCGATCACCTACAGAATGAACCATAACACTAATTTGATATATCAGTTAGTGCTGGTTAGTCTGGAAAACAAGATACATTTTTACTAGAACAAGATAACTAAAGACTGATACAGATTTATTGTGCATATATGTCGAATCAGGAAACTTTTTAAAGTGACTATGATATAATATTTAGCTTAACTTTGTACTGGCTTCATCAGTTAATATGTTGATTTTCATCAGAAACAAAGCATGTATAACACATTTTCTCGTGTTTGCTTGGTTTGCTTGTCTGTTATTTCCTCTGTACATCATCTTAACATCAACTAAAACCACACTGAACCAGTGTTGCTGCATAAATTATCTTTTTTATTAATGACAACTTGTGACACCTTTTTTTTATTTTAAGAAAGAGCAGATCATTGCGTGGAAATGAACAATTGTTTATCCTTGTGATAAACCCTCTCTCATGATGAAGACAAATTATACGATTTATGCACACTGTGTTATTGTTTCACGTAAATGTTATTATTACATGGATTGAATTTTATTTTCGCCGTATAATAGAATAACATATTCAGACAGCGAGTTCCTTGTTTGGAAATAAACGTGAAATCCATCAACTAATTTAATTAATTCTGCCATATTTCTTCCTTCATATGTATATTTAATTTGCATTGTTTGTTGGCTTTATCTCCATGATTGCATGTTATATACATTTGTATTCAGTACTTGACCTTGTCAAAATCAGGTTTGCTGTGTACATGACTAGGGACGTTGATTTTACAAACAACATAATACATATCTAATATTCCTCTGTGATAATAGTTTAAATATTAGGATCATTATCAATGGAGGTAACATGTTTATCTAAAATCTGAGTCTGGGACTATGGAATACCCTAATGAAAAACCTGTTATACCTGATGTTTCCCATGTTCTTTATTATAATTTTAGCAATGGACCTTATCTTGTTGACAACTTAGAAAGTTATATACATGAAACTCTGACCCTCATCCTGGTTCTATTTTTGTATCCTAGCTTTTTATATAATAGTGTTTATTTTAGAAATTCGATAGCGTAACGTCAATACTTCACACCATGATAAAGATATCACAATTCAAACACCCAATGCAGGGAACTACTTTCCGATTCTGTCTTCGGGCATTTCGAAACGCAACTATGAAGCAGAGTTCACGATTACCCCTCCACCAAACTGTCTTCAAAGCAACAATAAAAGGCATCTCCAATTAAAGGAATAACCCATTTTCAGTGATCCCATGCCACAAAATATTAGTCCGTGTACTAATATTTCACACTGAATGGCACATTCAATTTCAATGAACACTTTTAGATTAAATTACGGACTACTTGGCTCATCTAATCCATGCCATCATGAAATCATGTTGTTTGCCCCTAGAAATTGGCTAATTATTCAGGTTTAAAAATATTTCACCAATACCGTCTTTCCATAATCAAAGAACTAATCACTAAGATATAACAAGTCTCTAAATGGAGACGTAAATATTACTTAAATTTATTACAGTACGCACACACGATATAAAAGTAAAATTATATTCTGCCAAATGACTATATAACACATTCTGCCAAAGGACTGTATCAAACATTCTGTCAAACGACTAGATCACACAGTTGTAAGAGGTAAGAGTTCATCTAAATATAGAAACATCGTTGTCTAAGCGTTTTCAAGAATGAATTATATTAAAAAACGTGTATGATACATTTTCCCTCGATGCAGATCAGTGACCGAAAGAGGTGTGATATGTCAAGTTTTACATTGACAGTAATTAGTAATTTCTTGTTTATCTGTTACTTACAATAACATCAACAACCTACACTCCCAAAGTGACGTCAAACCATCTTCGGTTTACAATATCGACTACAAAGACATTTCAGATTCATCACAGTCGACCTATAATCATACCATTATCTGACATTAATATGCATACATGTACAAATCTGACCTGTCACGAAGTGGTACAATAATTACCTGCGATGTTTCTTCTATAGATTCAGGTCCACCAAAGGAAGTAGCTTCTTTATTATTTTTAAAGACAATTTTTCAGCGTAAACTCTTCTCTCCTTGATTTTTTGTTTGTTTTTGTTTTTGTTCTTATTTTTGGGAGGAGGGGTTCAAATGATACACAGCAATGTAACTACCTACACAAGAAATTAATCACTGATTCTCCATGCATATATTTCACGAGACACGAAATATCAATGGCTCTGTATTCTTGAAATTATTAATATACATTTCTGAAGTCTTCATCTACTTCCAAAAAATTGTAAGTCCGCTTTTGATCACAAATTCTATTCCATGTTCACGGAAAGATTGGAGATGTCACTCTTATTACAACACATTTTTAAAAGGTAAAATTTGCGAATTTGAAGACCTTGTAGACATTATTTCACCCATTCCTATCCCTTCCCCAGATAACTGAATACGTGCATGCATGGATTTATGAATAGATAGATAGATAGATAGATAGATAGATAGATAGATGGATGGATGGATGGATGAGTGTACAAACATATCGTGGGCATGCAGGTTGACAAATACGATCACCGTCGATCAGAGACAAGTACATATTGTTAATCACTTAGATGGGTGGTCAGCCAGATTGATTGATAGAATAATCATTTACTCCAAAAACAGACAGATGCACACACACACACACACACACACACACACACACATATATATATATATATATATATATATATATATATATATATATATATATATATATATATATATATATGAAGAGAGAGAGAAATACAGACAAACAGACAGAGACAGACAACAAATAGACAGAACTAATTACTAAGGATAATTAAAAGGTTACCAAATATCAAGTTTGAAACTTTTAATAGTTAGCTTATTAATATCGCTGTCAATATGGGGCAATCATGCTCGTCCCGATATACTTCGATCGATAATATTTTCTTGACCAGTTCACCATGTACCAATTAAGTAGTTAATTGGGCCATTTATAAATCATCATCATCATTGGCGGCTCAGTCTCGGGAGACCATGCGAGTAGCGCCCTTGGAGTGTCGTTTGTCTCTGGGTTTTTTGGATCGTCTGCTGTGGATGTGCAGGCCTAAGCGCGAGTGCAAATGCCATGGGTAATCTGAGTTGCTATGTTTGTTGCTGCCCTCTTTTTCCTCTCATGTTTCTCTGATGCCGTCTGGCCTATCCTCGCGGACCGCCAGTCTCCAGGTGCCTCATTCCTCCGCCTGCATTTCTCAGCCGTCGGGAAAATTCATGTCCCTCTTGCACACATCCTTGAAACGTAGTAAGGGTGGCCTACTCTTCTGGTGCCAGTGGCCAGCTGTCCATATATAATGTCCTTTGGCAGCCTCCCATCCTCCTTGCGTTGGACCTGTCGCAGCCATCGAGGGCAGCATTTGCTCATCAAGGAGCACACGCTGCGATACTTGCGCGCTGATGGATCTCACTGTGTGGGGCACGGTCTTGTCGGCTGATTTGCAGGAAGCGTTTTAGGCAACGTATATGGAAGGAGTTGAGCCGGAGTTCTCCCCTGATGTAGGTGCTCCAGGTCTCACATCCATATATGAGGGTGCTGAGAAAGCAGGCCTGATAGACTGGGATCTTGGTGTGCCCTGTCAACGCGTTATTTTCCCACACCCTCTTCGTTAGTCGGATCATGATGCTGTTTCCCTTTCCAAGCCTTCTTACCAGTTCCACATCGAGCGAGATAATGTTACTGATGGTTGATCCCATGTAAGTAAAGTTGTTGACTGCTTCCAGGGTGACACCATCGATTTGATTTTGATGGAGGGGGAAATGGTGCCAGCATGGCTGATGATTATCCCGAACTGTTTTCAGGCATCAGCGAAACGGAGGGCATGTCTCTGGAGGGCATACTCGATGTAGGTCACCGGAGCCACGTCGTCAGCAAAGAGTATCTCCCTAATGGGCACCGACCTAAATTTGGTCTTCGAGCGCAGTAGTACCAGGTTGAACAGCCTCCCGTCGGAACTGGTGTGCAGATATACTACATCGGTGGACGAGTCGAATGCATAGGACAGGAGCAGGGAGAAGATGATCCCGAAAAGGGTCGGTGCCAGGACGCAGCCCTGCTTCACCCCGCTGTTGATGGGGACGGATTCTCAGGAGGATTTATCATACAGGAATATTCCCTTCATATCGGCATGGAAAGAGATTAGCATGAGGTGGATTTTTTTTTTTTGGGGGGGGGGGGCAGACAATCTTCCTGAGATGTTCAAATATGCCCGTCCTGTTAACCAGGTCGAAAGGCTTGGTGAGGTTGATGAACATATGTAGAGTGGCTAACCTTGCTCTCTGCTCTTCTCTTGGAGTTGTCGGAGGGAGAAGATCATGTCTGTTGTCGACCTGCCTGGTCTGAAGCCGCATTGGGACTCTGGGTATACACGGTCCTCCAGCAGCTTCAACCAGTTGAGCGGGATGCGGGCGTACACTTTGCCAACGATGCTCAGGAGCGATATCCCTCTGTAAGTGTTACAGTCACTGCGGTCGCCATTGTTTTTGTAAAGGGTCCGATGGAGGCATCACGCTGCCCAGACGTCAGGATCCCCCTCTGATCCTTGCTGGTGGTGTCAAAGAACCCAGCCGCCTTAGGGGCTCCACTCCGGATTTTCTGTCTGGGTTTACTCCCGTAGCCTTTCCTTCTCCCGAAGATATTCACAAGGCGGCGGAGCCATCATCCTTGGCACTTCGTGGGTTTGAACTCAGAGTTTCCTTCTCCTAGACGAACTGCCTGACAAGGCTAACGAGCTCCATCTGCCTGAATTTGGAATCAGAGTTCTCATTCTCTTAGACTGACTGCGTATAAAGGCTAACGAGCCCAGTCTGCCTACCCACTTATACCTCCGGGCACTCAGTCGCGCAACACAGCAGGCTCTGTGGAAACAGTGGGCCCCGCGTGAAGGTGCTGCTGTGGACACAATAGTGTAGGAGAGGCCATATGCAAGTAACCTCCTGCCCAGCAGAGCCAGACAGTGATTCTGCTGAGATCACTACACCTGGAAAGGAGAACCATGAGAGACGCTTCACTTTCCTTTTGCTAGCGGGACGTCAAGCCCAGAACTCGCACACCTCCGGGTCATTTACACAAACAATGGCAAAATGTATGAAGAAACATTAGGATAGAAATTAGAGGAAAAATCAGTGTTAATTATAAGATTCTTACGAGGACAAAAATTGCTAATATTGTGAAGAAACAAAATTAGAAGAAGATATTTTTTCTAGAGCTGATGACTTCAGTATTCATCAGTACAAATTACCGTATATACTCGTTTATAGGTCAACTCAAACTGCAAATTACAAAGATCATGATCTGCGTTAGCATAATGCGACTGCAGATCAGGATCTCTGCAGTTTTTGCTACTGATTACTCCTTACTAACTCCTTACTAACTTTAACGACCCAGATCTGTATTTTGCTGTTAAAGTCGTCTTATAAGCAAGTATAGACGGTATATAGTCTGCAACAAATCTAATTATACTGGTTTACCATCTTTGCGGAACATTTTCCAAAAATCAGCTAGAGGAGAATTCCACCGTCCAGCAACTAAAACCGTATGTACTCATCTATAAATTAGTCCAAATGAAAACAAAATAATGCGCCAACAGACCAGAGTCTATGTTGCTAATTATGGTGATCAATCCTAACAAACTGCATCGATCCAGATCAGCTTTCGCATTAGGAGACAGCATGCATAGATCCAGATCAGCTGTCGCATTAGGAGACAGTATGCATAGATCCAGATCAGCTTTCGCATTAGGAGACAGTATGCATAGATCCAGATCAGCTGTCGCATTAGGAAACAGTATGCATAGATCCAGATCAGCTTTCGCATTAGGAGACAGTATGCATAGATCCAGATCAGCTGTCGCATTAGGAGACAGTAAATCAAGATATAAGCAGCTTGTAGTTGGATCCGAATTGTACAAAACGTTGAAAATCTATATACAAATTTGCAATTAAAAATTCTTTTTTATTATTAAAAACTAAATATTTTTTTTTAAATCTCTGCTCAATACCTCCGCTACGCTATGCGTTTCAACAAACTGTGATCACGCTCAATACCGGTCTTGTTTCATATAAATATATATAAATTATCCCCAATTACCCTTGACTATATTAATGTGTCATTATTCTTTCCTTCAGGTTATCTAGGGAATGCATTGTTGTAAAAAAAAAAAAATTGTAAAATGTACACAAAAAAACAACTCACAAATTGTAAATATTGCTAAGGGAAGAAAAGATTATTGTGTTTTGTAATACCAAGGACAGCGTTTTTTTCCCCCATAGTTTTATTACACTATTTATAAATATCATTATCACTATTTAACATCAAAATCTAAAAATACAGTCTGTTTTTCCTTAATACATATCTTCATTAACAGTTTATACAATTTCAGGCCCTTAAATATTATGTCGTTACTTTTATTTTCTGCCTTATTTTAAGGTACCTCAAAAATACACCAAAGAACATACACTCACGGATATTGCTAATAGCTTAGCAATAAATATGCGATTTAAGCAATAATTCGGTTATTAAGCATGTTCTAATTTAGCCATGCACTTGATCAGCCCTGCAATTTAGTTTCTGAACAAATGATTCATTTTTTATCAAATGCAATATATGGTTTACATTGTTGTAAAGTGCATACAGAATGTAGCAAGACATTCTCCTTTCACCGCAAGAACTATACAAACTGCTTTGCACTCATGTATGGACAATTTCTACAGGAAACAGAAATAGAAGAGCTTGGTCCGTATGGAACTTCCTAAACAATGTTCGCAAAATTCATGATGTCGTGTCAGCCAAGAAAAAGAGTATCTTTTTTTAAATGAAGCAATATTGCGAATTAATTTAGACATCAAAGAGTTGATTTCAAGTAGGTAAAGTCAATATGATCTACACCGAGAATTTAGTCCTGTCGGAGACAGCAAATGTTGCTTCTTGATAAACAAAAAACGATTACTTTATCAGCTTCTACGATGTTCTAACATGCACTGTTTGAATCTTATCGCTGACTAAGCACATAAAGTGTGACTGTTTGTATCCAATTACTTTGATATAGAATCGTCATCCTTTTTCTTATTCTAATTGTAGAAAGCTTTAATTGTGTTCTTTGACTTTAAGAATCTCGTGTCTATCCGTCGTAAGCCGTTTTACCAGACCCTTATTATTTGTTTATTTGTTTCTTTGTTTATTTATTATAGAGAAAATACATTTAATAAGTCGTTTTGACTGATAGCCTGTATGATATTGTTTGGATTGTTGTTGTTATGTTTTTATTTGTTCCTGTCCGTTTAGTAGAATTGTTTTGATTTCATTTTATCATATATTTCCACAATAAACAAGATTTCCATTTGAAATTTTGGACACGAAATTGACATAATTAGAATGGTTTCAAATTGACGTCTAGGGTCACAAAATGTATACAATCAACATTATTTAGCTCACACGATGTCCACAGTTTATTATTTAGGTCACACCATGTCCACAATTTATTATTTAGGTCACACCAGGTCCACAGTTAACATTATTTAGGTCACACCAGGTCCACAGTTAACATTATTTAGGTCACACCATGTCCACAGTTAACATTATTTAGGTCACACCATGTCCACAGTTAACATGGTTTCAGTTCGAGATGTATGATCACAGGATGTCTACAATGAACACAGTTTCGTTTTGAGCATTTAGGGTCACAAAATTTCTACATTTAATATGGCTTCAATTTGACCATTTAGGGACACAACATTTCTACAATTAACACAGTTTCATATTGACCATTTAGGGTCACAAGATGTCTACAATTAACATGATTTTAGTTTGACCATTCAGGGTCACAAAATATTGTAACAAGCCAGAGGGGTTCCTTGACCGAGCGATGTCAAACACCGGCACGAATCCCACTAGAAGTCATATGCTTTCTCTGGTCCCAAAATCTTCCAAACAACTACTGTTGCAAAATGGAAAATCCATCGTGTCCATTCTATAATTTTACTCTAATAATTACAAGACCACAGATCTCACAACTTCCCATTTGCCTGTCAACCGCATAACTGCATGGTTTCTCCTCGTTAACTTTCCGTAACGTACCGCCAGTATTTCACGCCGTGACACTATAAAACTCAAGCACATAATACAGGGAACTACTTTTACTACGCCATCTTAGGCCAGTCAAATCATTGATTTTAAGCCACATTTCGCCCGTAACTCACCATATTTACCAACATAGCAACAATAAACGGCACCTGCCGACGACGGGACAGACCCTTCTCGTTTATTTCATTGTATAATTTACCAGTCTTCAATTATAAATACTGCGTCTGGAGTCACACCATCAATTCACACAATAAGATTTTAATAGGGACTACTAGGCGACAGGGACACTCATGCGGCTCTGACCTGAAATCACCAAAAGTAAAGCATGGCATCAGGGAAACTCAGTAACACTTCACTACGTGACGTTTGCCCCTAGTAATTGGCTAATTATTTCTGTCTGAGGACTATATTCCCAGCACCGACTTCCCATATTCAAATAAGTAATCACAAAAATCTGAGAAATCCTTAAAATGGAGAGCTATAAACAAATGCACATACTCAAAATTTATTATAATATCCGCAATTAACATGGTTTCAGGGTGATTATTTAGGGTCACAAAATGTTTACAGTTAACATGGTTTCGCTTTGACATGTAAGGTCATTAAAGATCACAAATTGTGCGTGCAAAAATTGCATGGCCTATGTTTGATATTTAGGGTCACACAATGTCCACAATTAACATGATTTCAGTTTGACATTTAGGGTCGCAAAATATCCACAATTAAAATGGTTCAGTTTAAACGCGCGTTTTTTGGTTATAAAGGGTGATCTGTTAGGATGAAAAATGTTCGAAGCAATTGATGTTATTTGTTCAAACATATAATCGAACCTGCGACTGGTCCTAACACACTTTTTTTGACATGATGTTCTAGAGCGGATAAATGTCCAGTCTTTAGTACTTACTTAAGTCGACCTATAATGAAAAACAATGCAAGGCATAGTCGACATATCTCGTTATAGTCACACAATACACACCCCAATTTGTGTTGATACTGATGGACGATATGTGGGTGTCATGTCACCTGTTCAATAAAATTTGCAATTTTGCTGCATGCAAATCTTTCCAGAACAAACCTGCATACACTTTAGACACATACCGGTACTTGGCAACAGCCATTATCGGCGCAAAATTCAAAATGGCCACAGTACAAAGGGTTGTGCTATTCCACGTATATAAATCACCAAACAAGATTTGCTCTGACAATTTAATGTACATGACACCTAAAGAACCCTTCAGCCGACGGTAGCTCCACAGCCGAGAGAGATACTGGCAAGTGACTAAAATGTGCACCAGTGTGTGCATTTAAAAGTGTCTGCCTACTTTTGCATGTTTTATTGAATAGGTGATATCAGCCTCTAAAACGAAATCAATATCAGCACGGGGGAGGGGCTGATTTATCGGTCTAATCTTGATAATGAACTACCGTATTTTTCACATTTTGAGTGATTCAAGTTTCGTCATCTGCCAGGAAGGCTTTGATAAGAAGAAGAAAAAAAATTGTTTTTGAAGGAAATAATTTTTGACCCTGTGTTATGCATAATATAAATTAAGCCTTGTCTGTTTTGTTTCTATATTCGCTACGTATGCGTGTTAGTCTGTCATTTGGTCGCCTTTCATTACCATTGGAAGAAATTATAAAACTACCCGAAATATTTTACATGCTAAATGGATATCTTAAAAATGTTAAAGAGTACAGAATACAGTAGGGTTAACTGACACGCACAAAAATTCCGATTCCAATTCAAATTCATGCAAATGCGATGGTTATTTCACACCGTCTACTGTCGCTAATTACGCGCTCGTAAGTGCGTTGTCAAATTAAAAACACGAATTGCGCTCTTGAAACACTTAATTCCCCAAATTAATTTACTGCAATGACAAACGCAATTAGACCTCTCAGCACCACCAATCTAAGCACGCTCACAACTTCCGTTTTTCAAAGACAAAATTACATAAAAGCATCATGTTATGTAGTAGTTGTTTGCAACAAACTCATTGATCCAACACTGCACTGCAAAGTTTTGTAGTTTAGGATCAAAGAAAAATGTGATTTTACCATTTGTTAGGTGTCCAAGTTAGTGAAGCGTGCGTTTGCCAAAAAACTACAGATACATACAGTATGCATCATTAGTTCTGGTTCTATCATCAACCGTGTATACATAAAATTCTAAATAAGGTATTAAATTTTTAAAGGCATGAATTCATTTTGTGTTGGACTAAGTTTGTCTAGAGAATTTAATGTGTTATTTGAAAGAATCAATAAAGAGTAAAGAAATATTCTACGATCAATTTGCCATTGCCCGATAATTGTCTAAATAATTTATTATTGGTAGTAGAACGCAGTTTAGAAATATGTGTTCTAACAAATTTGTTGTATACGACTACAGTAAACTGTACCTGACTGGTGACCCGCTATTGTATGACAAATTACCATTAATCCATTAAAGAGTTGAGTCATAAAATGAGGACGGTAAAAGGATGTTACAAGTCTGCAGTTACATGCTGCGACTGAACAGTTTAATACATATGTATATATACAGTATATATACATGACCTATGATTTTTGCATTGGAACGTGTCATGATAACATGATCAGATAATAATGTTTTTGTATATGTCCATGAAAAAACCTCGTTCGAAATCGATAGAGACAACAAAACAACAGCTACCCAGTTCCAATGCAAGAACGAAGTTTTGGACATTTTAAATATGGTATGAAACAACAATCACACAGTACATGTTTCACATCAATAAGTCATTCCAGGAAAATAGACCTATGCACAATTTGATCCAGTCTCTTGAACCTGACAGATTACTTGGATTTCATAAACTTGTATTGACTTCTGCAACAGATTAGAGGTAACAACCAAACTTGTTGCTTAAACACTGGACCTTAAAACAATACAAAACACTCACATACTATGGCATCCTTTACAGTGCAAATTAAATATGTACAACTATATGAAAGAACCAATATTATAATAGTTAGATCATGACACAAAGAAAATCCAATTAATCATTCAATCTGTTAGAGACTAGAAAACAAATGATCAACTTTCATAAATAACATAACCTATCAATAAAAGTAATTATTCAAAGATGAGAAGGAAATAGCCATAGTAGAAATTAGGTAAGTGGTTAGAGTTACAAGTGACTAATATAACAAATCTGGCTATAAGATTTAAACTTTTTCAATTGCTGATATTGATAATAGTACAACAGTACATTTCTACAATTAAACATTTCAAAGAAAACACACGTTACTTGTTTGTGCTTACAGCAAGGACAGAAAGGCAGTAGAAAATGAAAAGAAATTGTAGACTTTTTGAAGCGAAACAAACGAAAGAAGGATTTAAAGTGTTTCGAATTTCTCTTTGGCTAACAAATAGTGTCTCAGATGCCATTGGTCCAAGGGCTCACAGTAGGTCCCAACAATACAGTTTTTAAAAGCTTTAACAATTTTTCAGTCATATCGCTACGATGTCTGCAGTGTGGCAGTTTATAGTGATGTCTAGCACTGGGGCATTTTTAAAAGTGCACCTGACCGCATGTGCACCCCTGAGTAGTTAAGTGGGATACTTTAGCGACAATGGGAATTAGCATTAAAAACCACCCTGGGACACTTTGGCGACAATGGGAAATTTAACATTACGAAAACCCCTGGGACACTTTGGAGACAAGGGAAATTAACATGGGGAATATATTTTGGGTCTGTTGAGCGACAAGGGAAATTAACATGGGGAATAAATCTTGGGTCTGTTGAGCGACAAGGGAAAATGGAACAGGGTCCGCACCCTATTTTAATATGGTCCCGACCTGATGGTTCTCTATTTTTTTTTTTTTTTTTTTTTAAAAATAAAAAAAAATAAAAAAATGGGGTAGGCAATTGAAAGTCTATCTCTTTTCGAGAGATTGGAGTGGCCCTGAAAAGGGCCTTTGGTTTTCTTCTTCTTCTAACTCCTCCACTTCTTCCACCATCCCCTTATCTTTCCCAAAATTCCTTTCTTCTTCCTCTTCTTCTCCTCCTCTGTTATCCAGTCAGGATGGCCCATCTCTCTAAATTTCTGTTGGATCTTCATCCAGTTGTTATTTAATCTTTCAAACTCTAATTTCTTCTTCTTATTCTCTTCTTCCTTTCTCTCTTTGCTCCATTTTTCTTTTATCTTCATCACTTCTACTTTCATTACCTCTCTAATTAGTTCTGCTTTTATCAACTGGTTACAACCCCACTTTACGTACCACCAGTCAGTCCAATGAAAGCTATTTTCTAGGAAGCTCCTGACTTCTATGATATGATCCAAGGCTTCCTTTAAAGTACCTACTCTCACGTAAGGTGGGTCAATGAATCCTCTGATTCTTTCTACTTCTTCCTCAATCATTCCCCCTATTTGATCTTTTGCTACTCCAAGACTCTTCACATCGTTCAGGCTACCTTCAAATCTTCCTTACTTATTCAGTCTTTCTACTACATAAGTCCCATCCATGATCCAAAAATAGATATGTCTCAAATCGTTAAATAGTTTTGTCACCTCCATCTTCTTTGTGTATTCCTTAGAATGGTGCAAACGACTAATACTGTGGGTTCTTATAGTGAAAGCGCGGACGTGATGGAAAACGTCCCCCAAAACAAAATTTATATTACCTAGATCATAACCAAACAACGCGCGGACGTGAAGGAAAACATCCCCTACTTTTCTCATTTCATATGATCTACTATCCACACACGCAAAGCATTAAAATGAAACCCTAATCTACTATTCACACGAACCAACTTAAGCTCTTACATAACCCAATAATCTACTATCCACACAAACGTACGTGAGCGCTTACAAACACACACACACACACACACACACACATAAAAACACACACTCACACAAATAGAAGAGTCAGTGTTTATATTCACACTACTCTACATACACACATTGGCAAATCGATTACTATTTCTTTTCTAGAGTATTGGTTAGCCCTGAAAAGGGTTGTTTGTTTTTGAACTCCAGTGACACCTGGTTAATGATGGCAATTTCCAGGCCTGGCACCACACACACATCTTCTTCCCCAATCTCTTTTCACTCTTTTTTGGGGGAGAGCAGAGGCGGGATAAGTGGCTTCAGAACCCCAATCTTCTGTCTCTGGGATTCTGAAATTTCCTCTCTCCTTTTCTTCCTCTTCTTTGTTTCTTCTATCCTCCTCTTCTTTGTTTCTTCTCTCCTCCTCTTCTTTGTTTCTTCTCTCCTCCTCTTTTATCCTTCCCTCTTCTACGATGGCCTCTGCAGCCAGCTCATTCACTATACGCCTGGCATATTCCAGGTGTACATGAAGTTCAAGCAGTTTAGTTAGTCTGGTGTTCATTCTGGTGGTGTTGATCAATCAACAAGGGTAGCTAGACTGCCGAACGATTTTTAATTTATACTGAAAGCGCGGACGTGATGGAAAACATCCCCCTAAAACAAAATTGATCTTACCTAGATCATAACCAAACAAACGCGCGGACCTAAAAGAAACACTCACTCACTTTTTATACTACCCATCACTATTCTAAAAAATTTTATTAAGCAAATAATATACTATCCACATACGCAAAGCAATCCAATCAAACCCCAAATCTACTCTCCCCACACGTCAAACAGCAAAAAAAAACAAAACATGATCATAATCTACTATCCACACCAACGTACGTGAGCATTTACAAACACACAATCATATACACAAACACATACACTCACACTATAAATAAAAGAGTCAGTGTTTATATTCACACTACTCTACCTACACATTGGCAAATGGATTGCCATTTCTTTTCTAGAGTATTGGGTAGCCCTGAAAAGGGCTGTTTTTTTTGTTTGCTATGGCAATCTTTTAGTTTCTAAGAATGCGATGTCCTCTGACGATAGACTTTCTGACGATAGGTCTGCTTCTTCGAAAAGAGAAGAAGAACTCTTTGGTGTCGATACGACAATCGACAAAGCCTCTGTCAGGTTCAGGTTGCTGCTGCTGCTGTTGCTGCTGCTCTCTCTGCTGTTTCTGAAGTCTGTACTTCTCTGTCCATTCTTCTTTCTCCCTGTTCACTTCTTCTCTGAAGAGCTCTTCTATCAGGTCTTCAGTGACTTTTAGCATTCTCACATTCTCTATCTCTTCTGGCTTCGGTATCAGACTGTGTCTGACCCTGTGCAAATTCACGTAGGCTTCGTTTAGCTTAGCTAGTTTGGAGCACATCTTCGTAGGAGGATGAGTCGACAATGGATGGTTAGACTGGAGGCTACCCCGGCTTTAAAGTCAAAGTGCGGACGTGAAGGAAAACATCCCTCCACGGTTTTCGAGCCGGAACGTTCAATGAGTGCCATGAGAGGGATAGTAAGAAGTCAAAGAGCATGAATCAAGATTTCGATAGTCAAACAAACCACAAAGGCATTTTTTTCAAAACACAACATTTTTTATTCAAAATCACTTAACACTAACAAACAACTCTAACATTTTTAACAATAATCCAACAATATAACATCAAACATTTTGTTTCAAATGACAAACATTTTTTTTCCAAATCACACATTATTTTGGACAAGGCTGACAACGTTGTGAATCAAATTGTTATTTCCACTGTTGGAAGTCATTAGGCCATTGATGGACACTACGTTTCCTAGCTTGAGACAAAAGATAAGCATAATGGTCACAAAACCATCGATCTACTTTCACATCGTTTCTAGAAGAAGAACGAGGATCAAAATGAGTCACTAAATGTTCTAAGGAATAGCCCAGACTGCGATGATGCAGAAAATACACACAGTACTGTCCACACACCAAGGAATCTGTGCCTTGTAATTTCACATTATTGAATCGGGTGGTCTGAGCATTTCTTCTCAAAAAGTCAATGATATCGTCTTCCAAAGGGGGCAATCCATACGAATCAAAATATTCCACACATCCTTCTTGAGGAAAGTACACGGCTACCCAGTGGGTTCCTGGGAGATGACTGTCGTCCGTGTTGATCAC
This sequence comes from Sinohyriopsis cumingii, assembly GCA_028554795.2. Lineage (NCBI taxonomy): Eukaryota > Metazoa > Mollusca > Bivalvia > Unionida > Unionidae > Sinohyriopsis > Sinohyriopsis cumingii. The sequence continues at coordinate 101,072,470 of CM068841.1, read as the reverse complement.
ATAAGGTAGATGGTCTTGAGGTTTGCGATGAGGGAGTTCATCTTTAGCACATACAACAGGATTCCAAGAAGCACTATACGAACTGTGGTTCAAAAGGTAATAAAGTTCCCAGGTATCCATGTTTTGTGTGGCTTTTTTCTTCTTCTTCACAGGTAATAATAAGTCATCAATTCTATCCTGATTTTTTGCTTGAAAATGTCTGACAAATAATCGTTTCTTCGCTTCGTCTCCCGACTCTGATTCAGGAGAGCTTCGATACGATGGATCTCTTGAGTGGTTAATGGTGGACAAGAATGTTCACGCAAGTCTTTATACCACTGATGCAACACGACTTCGTCCGAGATGAGACTCCAAGCTTCGTCCAGATACTCGTTCAATTTTTCTTCTTGACTCAGCATTAGGCATTTATCGTGTTGAATTTGACTGGGATGATCGTTTTGACATCCATAGCAATCTTTCTTGATCAATTCCGTCATTTTTTCGACCAAGTGTTTGGCAAAACAGGAGACTAAATGGGCTTCTTGTTCTGGCCATCTTGACTTCATCATGATAACTTCTTCGTCTTTGTCTTGAGATTCTACTTCCCCGGTCTCCTCACATTCCATCTTCAAAGTTTCTCCACTAGGCAAAGAGGGATAACAGTCTTCCATGGCTTCTAATAGTCTAGAATGACTTCTCTCAAACTGTTGATTTCTATGGTATTGTCAAATTCTGCATACAGGAGGACGTTCACTGTGTGATCTGGAGGTGGATTTGCAAACTGAAGTTCCACACGAATCTGACCCGATTTTATAGGGTGGAAATGTCCCTCGTCGCTGCCTTGGTCTGGAGTGAAATCAAAACCCCACAAAGCGTAGCCTCCTGCATAATGGTCGTACGAAATACCGTGACTGGTGTTGGTTCCTAACTGTCCGGTGGTTTCGTACAGGGACAAGTACGATCTCAAATAATTCTTCGCGACACCAAAGTTGGGCTCAAAGGGTCGGGTACACAAGGTCTTGCCGTCGCGACTGACTTCGATCTTGGACACATTGTAATGCTGAAACTCAAAAGGATTTTGATCGTGGGTTCCGTTGAAGGCTGAATTCCTGACGATACCAACAATCAAACGTTTGGGTAACTGTCCTTGGAACAGATGATCTTCGATCATAGATCGCTGTCCAGCGGGAATGGTGAACGTTTAAACTTCTACGCGTCGTATCGGATACTTGACGGTCGTTCTGCTCAACGTCTGACTGACGTCGTTTCCCACTTTAGGTAACACTTCCACACGACGCACGTAAAGTCGGGTTTCTTGAATGATAGTTTTGTATTCATTGGCATGGGCCATCAAATGGAAAGCGGCACTGCTACGATTCAGTCTCAGACGGATATCCACCCCGTTGAGCAAATACTTTTCTTGTAACCACATGTCCAAATGCAAACGATCCATCTGTTCTAAACTTCGCCCTTGCAGAATTTTCTTACGACGGTCGTTAAACCCCACATTGTGAGGATTGTCATCTTCTGTCAGGACTGTGTCGCTAAACGTGCCTACACCTGCCGTGTCAGGTTTCCATACCACGCAAGCATCCAGATGAGTATTCTTGGCTTCTTTTCCGTACGTCAAAAGATTTTCCAGGTAGGCACGATATGGGTAAGTATCCATGCTGCTGCTAACCAGTTTGTTATTCAAGTACAAGTCCACTTCGCTGAACAAGGAATGCATGCAATTGTTGACAGGAGCTACTCTAGCATCGCCTCCTGGATTGGTGTTGTCCGTTTTGATCACTTTCACTTTCAAATACAGGTAACTGCTATTCAGATCGATGTAATCTTCGGGTTGTCCTTTGATCTCAAACTCGATGGGAGCGGAATCCGTCAAAGAGGAGACTGGATGAAATTCCACCCACTGGGATTCTTGCATGGTCATCATGGTGGGGGGTATGGCAAACAGATCCAGTTCCGACTTGGAACAGGCGCAAGACTCTCGGTTCATCATTTTTTTTTTCTCTTTCTCAATAATCGAAAACGTCTAAGTCTCGAACGGTTCTTCTTTTCTTGGCCTTTCTAGCTTTAGACGTGTGAAGTCTGGTGAAAGGGTGTTTTCTTCGTCGTCTCTTTCTGCCTTGTCCTTGCTGAATGCTTGACTCGGTAGCGTGCAGGGCATTTATAGGTGTGTCTCGTCGGCCCAAAAGGTCTTTGCCCGTTTGCAGCAAGACATTTTTGCCTGCCCTCATGAAGGCTTCTTTAGGATTTTGTTTGTCGATGATGACATTTTGGAGAAGTTCTTTGCCTTGTGTCAGTGTTTCAACACCGGGGCCACCGAACAAAAGGCCGATTTTAACATATCTCCTAAACCGTGTCCTCGCTGTTGAGCAACCCCTCGGTACACTGGATACATGACTTACGAATCGTGAGAGAACCGTTTTCGAAAATGGAGTTTCACCGTGACTTTTCCTTTGGTGAATGGAATATTTTGTCCCAGATCTCCTTTTATAGCAATGTTGACCGTGTCCAAATACGACTTGCTGACAGGCAAATAGTGAGGATGTACAAATTCGCGGTGAACGTGGTAAGTGTTTCCACCTTCCTCGTCAGTGACCGTGGCAGAATCCACTTTGAAAGGAATGACACGCAGTAACGGCACAGAGGTGTGTCCCACCACGTTGTACTCCTCCACGTCGGAGTACACAGACATGAAATTCAGTCCTTGGTTCAGTTCTACCGGGGCACGAAATAACTTGCTAAAAGACTCGTTGTCGTAAATGATTGGTAATTCGTTTTTCTTGACCATGGCCATTCTCATGTCCATGTCTCCGCCCAACATGTCAAACAATTCACGACAAAATAAAATGAACACGATTTTACTCCCGTCAAATTTCATCAAGAAGCGACGAGCTGCTTTGTGGTATTCCATGGTGACACTTTTTTTGATACTTTCCAAAGCTTTCAGAAACACGACATTAAATCTGGAGGTAATGGTGCTGACCAAATGTTGACCACTAAAATAATAGCCTGGGGGAACGAACAAGTGATAGGTGGTGTACTTTTGATTTTTTGTGCCAGGGGTTTTCTTGTCATATTTGCCATAGGTATCCAAGTACTGTTGCAATTGTTCGTCATGAACTTCGACATCAAAAAAGTTTTGATTGGGAAGGACATTGAGGACTTGGGTCGGGTGAATGATTTCTACTAAAGCCACTTCCCAATGGGCTTCGTGATCTAAGGGGATGGTCTGAGGTAATTCGGCCGTATAACAGCACAACGTGTTGTTGGGAAACACCTCCATGGAACTGTCACTGGGTAAGGTTAAGTAAAATTGGTTTTGGTGACTCATAATTCCAGAGTTCTGTGGCTGTCCGAGGGGTTACTGGACGTCAGAGGCGTGTCTCCGCTCAAAATGGGGTTATTGTTGTTGTTGGAGTGGTGACTGGCACTGGCACTGGACACAAAGTTCCCGTGGTTCCCGTTCGAGGAGAATTTCAGGGAGGGTTTGGGAAGCAGGTAACCGATGCAACTGCTCAATAAAATGGTCCACAATTGTTTGTCTCCTTGTTGCAAACTCAAATTGGCAATGGCTGCCCCGATGACACAATACACCACGAAGATTTGGCAGAAAAAGACGATTTGCGTTTTAGGCACACGTTCTCCACACCACACCCACAAGGGTTGTTTTTGTAAATCTTGCAGAGAAGAACTAGGTGAAGGAGTGGTCGACGTAGCTGCGTCTGTGTGAAAGGGCATGATGGTCACTTCTTTTTAAAGTCGATGACTTGCGAAGCGTCGATCCAAGAATCAAAACTGGGTGGATATCCTTTCCAACGTACTTTGACTTCTTTGACACGTCGTTTGCCCACTTTACGGGTTCTGCGTTCGAAAATGCTTCCGACGTCGTACACGTCGTCTTCTTTTTTGGTGACACGTTGTAATTCGGGTAAGTAAAACGTTCCTTTGAGCACTTCTCCGTTCATGTCTTCCAATTTATAGACGGCAGGATGACGGCCATGCACTCGTCCAGTGACACGAAACAATTCGGTAGTCCAGTTAGATAAGTAACCTTTGTCGAAAGTGCGTTTGGTTTTGTCAATGCGTACCCAATCTCCTACGGTCAACACTCCACTTTTCTTTGGGGCAGCCCTCGTCGGGGACGTACCAAACAGGCGCTCAAACAACAGCACTTTGTTTTCGGGAGTCACTTCTTGCGGGGCACGACCGACGCTTCGATGGTAAGATTGGTTGTACGCTTGCACCAGGTGCGGTAAGATGTCGATGTACTTCAGAGTGTGGTGATGCGTAAAATATTTCCACATACGTTCTTTCAAAGTGCGTTGAAAACGTTCCACGATGCTGGGTTTGGTTTCGGGATTCTCGGTGGTGAAAAAAATGAATGTCACGTTTCTTCAATTCTTTTTGGAAAGCTTGGTTCAGAAATTCTGTACCTTTGTCCGTTTGCCATCGAAGAGGGTGACGACCGCTTTGTTTCAACACTCGTTGCAGGGCTCGCACTAACTCGCTGCTCGATTTGGAAGTCAAGGGTACGACCCAGGCAAATTTGGAAAAGACGTCGATGACACAAAACAAATATTTGTAGCCGCGATTGTAGCTGGCCAAATGAGAGACATCGGCTAAATCGGCTTGCCATTGATGATCGATGCCTTCCACTCGGGTGCGACTTCTGGAAAACGTGCGTCGAATGGGTTTGTGTAAAGTGTAGGTAGCTTGTTCTTGTAACCATCGTTGCACTTTTAAACGGAGACTTTTCAGTCGAGTTTTGGCAGCACGATACAATTTTTGAACTCCTGCGTAACCTGCAGGATGGGAGGGATCGTAGTAAATGCTGGCTAACACTTTTCCATTTTGTATTTGTGTGTTAATAAGGCACCCACTCTTGGAAGATGCTACTCTTTTTCTCTTGGGGTACTTTCTTGGATTGCAATGCTTTGCGTGTGCGACCAGCAATAGGTGTCGCAGAGGAGGATGTCGGAACAGGGGATATCGGTTCTTGTTTCACTTCTGTCTTCACTTCTGTCTTCACTTTCTTTTTCTTTTGTGATGAAGAAGGGGTGGTCATCATCTTTTTAATCCATCCAATTCTGGAGGTAGGTGGTGTTGTTAACTTGCGTACTTTTTCTGGTGGAGTTTGAAACCCTTCTTCTTCTTCTCCTTTTTCTGTCTTGGTCACTGGTGGTGGTGGTGGTGGTACTGGTGATGGTGCTGGGCTTTTCATCAAGGTCTTAAAATCTTTCAGAGTGGGTACAGCTGTTTCGTCTAAAGCTTTCTGGTGAAAGAGTTGTAGTCGTTGCAAGAGTTGACCATACTTTTGCGATTTTTCTGTTTCGGACAAATCTTGGCGATCCATCAAGGACTGCAGTTCGTGTTGTAACTGGGACATTTCGCTCAAATGGGGATTAGGAGGCAAATGCGGGGTGCGTTGTTTTGCCAACGATGGTATTCCATCCATCGTTTGTAAGGCACTAAAACTAGTTTTCGTCCTTCCATGGGGTTGTCAAGGGTCGATTCTGAGATCTTGGGACTTCAGAGGGCCTTTTTATCTTGCTCCCATCAGTCCTCCCAACATGGTTCCCAAGACTCCTTTCAGCAATGGGCCTAACAAGAGGGGTAAAATACCTCCACGTAGGACCAACATCTTCTTCTTTTGACGAAGGGGGATTTTCTTTTGAACCATTTGGCGAAGAACGTGACGATGTTTGCCTAAGCATTGTTTCTGGTGTTTGGACAAAGGGATCGTACCTTTCAAGACGTTCAAACAACATTCGCACACGGTATCGATGACCTCTTTGGAAGCTGATTGAATGAGGTTTTTTTCGTAGGGGTGGAGAAGCTTTGGACAGGACAGATAACATGTCCCCATGTTTGACTAAACGTGGTGGCAGTCCTTTCCTTTTCTTTCCTTATGGTTGTTTAGAAGAGGGATGTTTTCTGGAAGGTGACATCTTCAGGAGCACCAAAACACTGATACCCAACTTGGTCACAGACCTTTTTTATACTGGAACGCGTCGCCACTGATTGTCTTTACGTCGTATCAACTTCAGGACAGGCATGACACGTCGTGCAGAGGTACGTAACGGACTAAATCGAGCCAGTTCTTGCTTGGACAAATCCAGTAAACTTTGTAACATGCCCGATCTTTCTTGGACTTTGATTTTGGGAGAAGGTACTTTGTGAGAAGCAGCTCCTGCCACTAAATTGGAGGGTCCTGCCACTGGGGAAGTTCTTGGGGTCATCAACGGAGAAGTTCTTGGTGTGATCAACGTCTCCAAGTACTCTTCAGTTCTTGGTGTCATCAACGGAGAAGTGGATGAACGTGAGGATGCCGGAGGCGCAGTCACCGCCGTGGCAGGTCGTGGTTTGCGAGTGTAAGGTTGCTTCCTGGCCGAAGTGCCTCTCTTGCGACTAGTTTTCTTCTGTGGACTTTTCTTTTTCTGGGGACTTTTTCTCTGTTTCTTTTTCTGGGGGCTTCTTTTCTTTTTCCGGGGTGGTGTCTGGTAAGAGGAGGGTCCCGCCACTGGAGAAGTTCTCCTTGGGGACCTGGTCTTTTTCTTCTTCTTGGAACTTCGTTTGACTTTTTTCTTGGGGAGAACTTTGGGGGCATTAGGATCCCATCTTAAGAGAGAGCGAATGATGACCCCTCCTAGAGTACCGCTCCCTCCAGGTTTCAAAATGATTTGTTTTTTGGTTTGAGTGTCGATGCGGGCATCGGCCAGTTGGGTCAAAGCGACTTTGTTTCGATCAAAAAAGCTTTGGTTTGATGAGGAATCTGAATGATCCCTTGGAGTAATTGGCGTGCTGTCACCGTGAACCATCGTAAGACTTCTTTGAGACTAGCTTCTAAGACACGAGCTCGTGTTTGTGGATTTTTTTCTCGACTGATGCCATACAAGGCACGAATCAATTTGACGGGAAGATGCGACTGAAGGGACGTCATGTTGACGTTGTGTGAGACAGACGAAAAGGGTCTGAGGTTTTTATAGATTTTTGTGTGGAATGAAGTTAAGTCGAGGACGGAGACGTGTACAGGACAGGCCCTCCGTTTTGGCACCAGTGGTGAAACAAGTGGGTACAAAATCGCAAATCATCGGAGGTCGTAGGTTTCAAATCGACGAGTAAATAGGCGTGTGGAGTTTGAGTGGCATCGTCGTACGCCTGAGTCAGCCAAGGCGTTCCTAACTGTTTGGCTAAGACTTGCACTTGCGATTTATCTCGAGGGCTTTTAAACAAGACCACGTAATGGGCATTGAGACTGATGGTGCGATGGGCTTTACTTTGTTGAAACAAATTTTGAGTCATGTAAACGACACTGGCATTACTATGATGCCCTTTGCGCGTAAACCAGTTTAATTTCTTCTTCGTCTTCTCCTAACATGTCGTCGAAAATGACCAAATGGGTTTGACGGGAGTCAGAGACGATGCCGTCGTCTTCTTTAGGAATGCCTTCCACAAACACGATGGAATCGCCTTGACTTTCTTGCAAGAGGCTGTACGCCGATTGCCACTCTTTGTAACACCACACGATGCGCTGAGGTGGTCGATCGATCAAATGATGTTTATGTTCGATCAAACGTTTGACGAATTCGGTTTTGCCTGAACCGCTAGGTCCAGCAATGAGCATGTTAAAGGGATGGCGAAGATACAAAGCCTCCCAACTGGCACGATCTAAGTGTTCGTCGATGACTTTGACAGTAGAAGAAGAGGGAGCAGAGACAGCAGAGGTAGCCATAGTGTCAGGAATGTCACTTGTGACACGAAAACAAACAAGACGAGAGTTTATATACTTTTTTCAGGACACGTTTATTGAATGTTTCAAATATGAAAAACACGAAAGACAAAAATACATCAAAGCCAAATAGTTATGTACAGGAATAAAAATCACATCAAAACAATCAAAGTGGAATATAAACAAGTCTCTGTACAACATGTTTTGGGTAACCAAGATGTCCTAGGGACAGTGTGTAATGTTCTTACAGTCTCTACATGAGGTGTTGTCACAAAAGTGTCCTCCCGGAATGACCTTTCCGGAATGTTCATGACAGTCCTGTCCTGAAGCGGGTGGTTGTTCTCGGTGATGGGTTCTTCTGGCACTGTCACTAGCACAGGTTGAAAAGTAACTTTTTTCCTTGAACAGTTCTCGTGCATACTGGGCCACTTCTTGGGTCCAAGCCTCAAAACCCCCCTTTTTCCAGTCACGAACATCTGTCCAGTGGGGGTGTAAGTCACAAGCTACACACACATCGTCATACACGTCTTCGGTAGCTAAAAGTTGACGAATCTTTTTTTCCCGTTGAGGTCGAGAAGTATCCAGATGAAAACGCACGGCTTTGAGCAAAAGGAGTCTTTCGTGACCATTTAAGGCCATTGAGGTGGTAAGTACTGATCGTAAAGAGTCCACAAGGAATCGGCTGGTAAACGAAATCCCAGAAAACAAGTCACTAAGACACACACCACTTGTCGACCCAAATTGAATGGATACAGTTCTTGTAATAATCGATGGTAATGTTCCACGATTTGAATATGGTCATTGAGTTCCTTCCACGGAATCTGTTCAATTACATGTGACATAAGTCGTGGCATGGCAGCCTGCTTTTATAGTCTCTTTGTTTCGGAAACAATACACGTACTTTCTAGCCAGAGATCTTCGTTCTCGATGATGTCCAACATTTCACTCCTAGCCAGTCTGGTTTCTTCTTCAACAACATGGTAAGTTACTTCAATGTCTCGGTCCCACTAAGGGTAAGTAATGACAATTCGGTGACCATCGAGCATGTTCTAGGCAGGTGGAATCTTGCGGTTCCCAGTGGTGAAGTGACACACCGCAACTGAAGCACTTGACTTTATCCCCTTCACCCAAGTAGTAAAATCCGGCTCTGGATAATTCTTCGGGGGTCGGTCCTCCCAGATACTTAGGCCATTTTCCTTTGAACGATTGAAGACGATTTTCAAAGTCGTAGTATTCCGACAAACGCACAGGGAACAAATATTCGTCTTTCACAGGTTCATTTCGATGAGGGTTGAGTGACATGGACAGGAGTTTGCTCAGGGCTGGATGACATCCGTAGGGAGGTAGACGTGAAGGTAGACATTCACCTTTAAAACGAAACCCAGTAAAGTGTCCAAGAGGACGAGTGGCATCGCTTTCGCATCCCTCAGGTTTGACACGCACAGCATCACTTTCCATGATAGGGGCAGTGAGAACAAAGTTCCCATGATGCTTTACGGTATCGCTAAGGTCACAGCGTACAGCATCGTTCTCATCGCAAGGCTCACAATCGCATTCCACTTCAGAGCCCCCAAACTTGAATTGTGCCCTTCCGAACTTGTTGTGGGTTTCTCTGAAAGTAGTCATCTTGTTCGCTTGGTCTTGGTAGTCACAATGAACTATCGATCTTGCCTAGGGTTCCTTTTTATATACAGACCAATACCGACGTGTCCATACGGTAAGGTGAAATGATTGGGAAGTCGCACTCGCTTCTGGTACACGATTTGATAAACTTTTTCCAAGGGTCGACTGACGATGTGGTGAGTGGGTAAACGTACAATCTTGTTGGGTTGATAGGCGGTGACTTTAAAGTGTTCCAGATTGCAAGGCTTCTTTCAATACCCTAAAGTTGACCACACGACTGGTACGATAATTCAGAGTCAATCCTTTCACTTTACACTTCGTTTGCACTTCTCCTTGTGGGTCCCGGTATTCGTAGCCGTAATTTTTTGGACCGCCACTGACGAAACTTAGAATCTTGTCGTCGGGATGCTCGTCTGTCCAGGCTCCTAAACGGTCTCCTTCGATGTCAGGGTGCTGTTGACTCGGGTGATGGATGTAAATGCAACTGTCCGTGTCAAAGTACAGGACGCGTTCCCCTAACAGTTCTAAAGCTTCGTACAATTTTAAGCGAGCATGAGCTGTCACATAAGCCGCAATGATGACATTTCCAAAAGGGTCGTCTTGTACAAAGTCCAGATCTTCTTCGTAATTGACTAAGATCAAATCCTCGCGAACGAAGTCCACGTGTTTCATGAATTTGGTTTTGTCGTGAATCATCTGAAAGTAGCGGGAAGGTTCTGTCAAATACTCCGTCTTGGGTAAACACGGACGTTGTGCCATTTTACCCCACAAGCAATTTAACATCACTTTGGCAAACGATCGCCTGCCTTCGTTTTTCTCGATGTGATCTCAAGAGATGCCTTCTTGTGCCCGGTATTTGGGAGTGTGACACCAGGAAGGATAGCCACTGGCTTCTTGTTTCAGTTTCAAAAAGGCATCCACGTAGTCGGCGAAAATGCCTTTCTGCGTGGGGTCACCCTTGTGGTATTGATGTGTCTTAGGAAAGTGACAAATTTCGTACACTTCTAACAGTTGATATCCCATGTCCAGAGCTTTGAACAATTCTACGCTGACCCAGGTTCCCGTCAAGGCCCGTTCTTCCTGGGTGTGCTGACAAGGTTGGTCATGGTTGCACGTTTCGGCACAAGTACGGCACAAAGGAAACATCAGTTTGCCTTGGCAATGGTGAGGTAACACGGGATGGTACAAGTCCTTGGGAGGCAAAACTTTGCACTTGATCAAGCCTTCGTATTGTCGAATGTTTTTCAGGTCGATGTGTTCTGTGAACAATTGTGGGTGCCGTGCAGGAAAGCGACAATATTTGCACACGTAGGGATACAGCGAACACACATCCAAGTATTTGATTTCTTCTCCTTTCTCTTCGTCGGCTTGGTACAGCAAACAGGTGGCATTGGTCCTTCCTCCGTACAAACTATCCCTCGGGTTCAGCGGGTCCATGAACTGGTAACTTTCCACGAGGCGTTTAAACTCGGGATCGGTTTTCAAACGGTGATCGTACTCGTGTTCCCACATTTCCACCACTTGGTATCCTTCCTGTTCTAACTTTAGGCGTCGCTGACAAGTGGCCTGGTACAGGTCTTCCATGGTTCGTTGTAAAAACTGATTTTTAGTGTCACGGTCAGGGTAACAGACAGGACATCCGTGAAATAAGCAACCGTTAAACTCGTACACGATCTTGGGGTTTTCTAAGTCCCAGCCATCGACCGAATGCGTTCCGATGGTCTTTTCACCCCCTCCGTTGCGGGCATGCTGAATCCACTTGTCTTCCTTGTCGCACAAGTAATGTAACCAGCGTAGGGCTTTGACCGAGTATTGACGTTTGACGTAGTTGGTCGTTTGAGGACTGATGACAGCTACGGTGTTTTCAGGCATGAATCGTTGGCGGTACACTAAGGAACACGCTTTGGCAATGGTGGAAGCTTCTTTCAAAGGATCGACCCCTCCGTGTTCCATGAACAGTTCTCGAAATTTTCGACAGCAACGTCGTAAAATGTCCACGTCGGAACGACAATACTTTAACATTTCTTCCTGAAAGTCGAAAGGGTCGGAGGCGTGAGCCTGGTACCAAGCGTAGAAAGCTTCTCGTTGTTCGGTACGCATGTTGTCAGGGTCGTAATAGTGAGCCTCAGGTAAATGGGGTAGAACGGCGTGTTGATTGGCTTCCGTATTGAAAAAGTGTGGAAAGTACCCTTTAGCCATTTCTGTCATTCCAAACGTTTTAGGCATTCGACTCAAAGGCATGGCTAAGTAACTCATCGAATCTTTAAACTGTACTTGTCCCACTTGCATGAAAATGATTTTGGCTCCGTTCAAAGTGACTTTAGGACGTTCGGTGCCTTGTTCCGTATAGTATCTCAAAAGAAACTGTCCATCGTATCCGGAGAAATTGTGAGCCATCACTGTGGCATGACGATGACAATCTCCGTAACGTTCGATGTCCTCTTGCTCCACGTCTTGTCGATGGGGTCTAAGACCCATTGGGCAAAATCGGCTATCGTGTTCGGTCCCCGAAAGATTTTTTCACGTCCTCCAGGAATCTTGCTGCAGTGAGGGCAATGACTGAAGATAAGTTCCTGAATGCACTTCTCGCACGCTCGATGAGCCACGCAGAAATTAGGAACGTGAATGCCAGTCTCTTGCATGCATTCGAAATCGAAAAAGATGAAATTGCCTTTCTTCTTGTGACCGTCCTCTTTCTCTGGTGGGGGTTGGTATTTTTGCACGTAGCATTGGTTTTCCAAGTCCACGATGTGGTGACAGATGTGACATTTTTTTTTCCTGAACATACGTGTGCCTTGGCATTATTGGTACGTATGCCTTGTCCACACGTAGGGCACAATCTCAGCAGTTGACAAGCACATTTCTGCTGTGAACCTTGCGTCTTCAAATGTTGTTGGTAACAGGTAGGGCTGACAAACGTGCGCAGACAAGTTGAACAATGCACTGGTCCTTCGCTCAGACAGGGTGGAGAGGCCAAACATCCTGAGCATTTCAATCCACAATGCTTGTGTTGCTCTCAGTTGTTATAACCATAGTCACATTTCTCACAGTAATAACCGTATCCCAGGAATGCAGTGATACTGGTAATGGTATCGAAATGGTCATCGTGATAATAGACATGAATGTATTTTCCATCCTTAAAGTCTTTCCCTCGAAACAACAGAGGCCCGCGCAGTTCTTGAGGGTGCACTTTCAAGGTGTAGAGTGGAGCTAGGACATCTTGCAATGTTTGCATTTCAGGAATGCCACAGGGTGTGTCTGTGGACAGGCCGGCTTTTTTGCGGCCAGTCCCTTGAGGAGGAGAGACGTGGGTCATGTCCAGTGTGGCTTTTCCATCGGTGATGTCAAACTGGTCATTGGATTGTTGTACGTGTTGAATCTTGTCCATGACTTTGGAAGCAGTCGATTCTGCAGGGCTGCTAAACTCGATCCAAACAGGGGATTTCAAACCGTCGTGTTGTATGGAAAGTCTCAAGCTATCGTCTTCTTTGGGTTGACATTGTCGCTTGAGTGTGGTGAGCAAAGAATCCCACACCCCGGTGATGAACCCTTCTGCTTTCTCTAACGGTACTTCAGCCTTGAAATCTTTAAACTTCACTGTGTATTTGTAAGCCGTGGTTCTAAATTTTCCAGAGGAGCGCTTTTCCGTCTCTCGAATGGAATAGTACTTTTCAGGGTTGACTAAGGGTGGTGAACTTGGTTTAGAGGGTTCGGATTCTGGTTCACTCATGTTCTCTTCAAAATCACTGGCATGAATTTGTGCCAAGACTTCAGCCCTGGTACGAGGCGATAGATCACGTTTCTGCCTCTTACTTTCTTCTTCTTCTTCTTTCTTCTCGAATGAATAGGATCGTTTCATCAGCGTATATAAAAGGGTGTGTATCTTGTCCTTTCACTATTCATTTCACTCTCTAACCGAGCACAACGATGGAAGAGACTACCCAGATGGAACGTTTCATCAGAGCTTTGCGAGGGGTCATTAGAAAATTCTCTTCAGACCAGCCGACGGACTACTCTCCTTCCTTTCGAGATAAATGTCAAGATACTTGCTATATCTGTCAGAAGAAAGGGCATTGGTCTTCAGAGTGTCCAGACCGTCAAAATAGAAAAAAAAGGGGTTAGAAAAGACAAAAGTCAAGATACCTGTTATTATTGTCAAAAAAAAGGACATTAGTCTCCAGATTGCCCTAAGAAACAAGAGGAGCAAGAAGAGAGGGATTCTGGAGAGGAAGAAGAAGAGGAAGAAAGTAGACAATTCTATTTACAAGAGGCAAAGAAAAGAAACAGGAGAAGAAAAGAAGAAGGGAAGAAAGTGAGGAGGAAGAGGAGGAAAAGACTGTGACGGTGAAGAAATTGAAAAAACAGAGAGAGTAAACAAAGAAACAGAAGAAGTCTATGAACTTTTTAAAGTGCTCTGTTGTGAATTGTGAATTGGATTGTAACTATTGATAAAAGAATAAATTAGGTATAAAAAGGTAAGTGTCTTTGAGTTTTGATTTTAAATAAGAAGTTACACTCACGCACTCATATACACGTACTATAGGGGTAAAATGTTGTTGTTTGTTTTTTTTTTTTTTTTTTTTTTTTTTTTTGAGTTATTGGCAATTGAAAGTCTATCTCTTTTCGAGGAATGTGAGTGGCCCTGAAAAGGACCTTTGGTTTTTGGTGTAGGGGTGAGTTTATGCAATCAACTTTAACTGCCTTAAGCCTTTGCCACGGCCGAGGCCTACTTCTGATGATGATGATTGGGTTGAAATCACTAAGGGTGGTACGGTAGGCTTAGTCACAGGGTTGGCGTGTTTAGCTCGGGAAGGTCGTATTCTCTTCGGTCGTGATAAAGAAGTCTGATACATTTGTTTCAGACTTCTTAACTCCGCTAAAATGTCTAACAGTACCGTGACCGTTTGATTTTCACCCTCTTGTTTCTTTGCTGCTGCTGCTGCTTCTTCTTCTTCTTCTTGTTTTTTTCTTACCTCTTCTTGCTGTTGTTGCTGTAAAAGAAAAGCTTGTTCCTCTTCCTTTTGTCGTTGTATAAATTTCTCCAATTCTTCTTTCTGTCTCTGTCTAAAATTCTCCACGTGTGTTAATGAAGGTGACGAAGGTTCCGGAACAAATTCTTGCGAGGTAAGAAAATCCACAAAATCCCAATTCACCTCTTCTGAAAGTAAGTCTGGGTTCCCTTGGGTGGTCTCCACTGCTGGTGCACCCCAATGGATCGTTTTCTGAGTTTGCGTCCTGTTGAATCACTGTCGCATGGATTGACAGCGCACAGGCACTAGCGAATATATATAGACCACGTGACGTCACAGACCGTTCTCTTCGGATTGGATGCAAGCTGACTGAATTTTGTAACGCGTGTTTGGATTGGTCAATGAACTCAATCCGTTTCTATCCTTCCTCTACCTATAAATAAGCGCAGTTCACTGCATTGATTCACCTGTTCTCGGCGCCTCAACATGTGGACCGACGTTCAATCTTCTACGCTTGTGTCTTTGATGATGTTCAGGACGGACATGCCCATGTATGTCCGGTCCAAATGGACAGTTAGGACAGACACCAGTCTGTGGATACGTAGGATTTACGTGGAGAGGCAAGGATGCCTGAAAAGAGTGTTAGTCTATGGACCTACCATTAGACGAAGCCTAAGACGAAGAAGATGTTGCAGATGCCCTTTATGTTAAGGGCATATTAACATAAACCCAAAGGCCCTTTTCAGGGCCACCCACATTTCTCGGAGAGAGATAGACTTTCAATTGCGTACCCCATTTTTTTATTTGTTTCATTTAAAAAAAAAAATATAAAAAAATAGAGAACCATCAGGTCGGGACCGTATTAAAATAGGGTCCCGACCCTGTTCCATTTTCCCTTGTCGCTCAACAGACCCAAGATTTATTCCCCATGTTAATTTCCCTTGTCGCTCAACAGACCCAAAATATATTCCCCATGTTAATTTCCCTTGTCGCTCAACAGACCCAAAATATATTCCCGATGTTAATTTCCCTTGTCGCCAAAGTGTCCCAGGAGTTTTCGTAATGTTAAATTTCCCATTGTCGCCAAAGTGTCCCACGGTGGTTTTTAATGCTAATTCCCATTGTCGCTAAAGTGTCCCAGGGTGGTTTTTAATGCTAATTCCCATTGTCGCTAAAGTGTCCCACTTAACTACACCGATAAGGTCAATATGTTCACTTTCACGTGGATTGGAACAATTTTGGCATATATTCAGTTTTTAAGATCGTTACAACCGTTTGTCAATAAATATAGGTCCACTGTATATTTCCCATACTCATAAACTAATAATTCTGAAAGTCAGACAATCAGCTCACATATATAGCTAGACCAAATAGTACATTAAGCAAACGACCCTTCGCAATTGAAGGAATAGTCCGCTGCCACAAAATCAATTAGCCAATCAGAAAAGGTGCATTGCGTCCTCTTACGTATTTGATACGGCAACTTTACTGATGTCAACGTGTCTTGAATCGAAGTATAAAATAACTTGCTCTTGAAAGGTTTCAAAAGTAAAACTTGCAACTACGGTATAATAGATTAAACTAAGTTGACCAAAGAATAAGATTAATATAATTTCCTCAAGTTAAAAACATCAGATGAAATTAAAATTCAATGTTATTAATTTGATAAGCTAGTTCATGAAATTCCAAACCTCATAAAAATACTAAAACGGAATGACAGAATAAACAAAGCTCTCCAGGAGCATAAAACAGGAGAAAAAATTATTTCGACCAAAAAAATCCTGAAGACCAAAAACACGTCTGCCATTGAACATTTCGGGGATAATGAAGATCGGGAAAAATAGGAGCTTTTATTTTAAAAGAAAACCCCCGAAATTCAAGACATGACCAGCTCCATCAGATCAGTATTACAACTGACACGCTTATGTTAAATTTATATCTGAAATAGTTACCAGAATACTTGTTATACTAATTGTGTTGTTGAATATAAAAATCAAAATATAGCAAGTGTTAATCGAAGAATGCTCCCAAAACATTACAATACGATATGTAAACGAGGAAAGAACATGCACAGAATCCAAGATTCTCAGGTAATAAATTATAATGATTTATGACAATGACTTTACCAAACATCATGTTTTAAATTTAACTTATTTATAATTTGATACTAATATGTTTAAGATTCAAGCAAGTACAATCTTATTTTTAAGCACGTTACAAATTAAGATATGTTAATATTTAGATATTTTTTATCGTAAACTAATTTGAAAATATCTTTCAAAATACTGGCCGAAAATGCTAGATATATCTACATTTTGTGTAACCGTGGTACATGGATTTATTTATATTTTATGTGTATTTTTTCGTTCATGCCTGTCAATTGTAATGGTTATTTATAGTCAAGATAGGTTATATTTTAAGATATTAAGAATGTCTGTATATGTCATAGGATCAAGAAACAGGTGTTGTCAAGTTCCAGTAATAAAACTTGTTGACAAGTTTGGGTTAATTTCTCATTAGGTGATGTGGTCTGGTGGGTAATTAGCCACTTCTCTAGCCATGGTTCCGATGTGTTAACCCTATCTACACCTTGGCAGATCGATCAGACATTTCGGTGCTTCGGGTATGTGAATTTCATTCGATATGATGGCAATCCATCGCATCCAATCAAAATCAAGCTTTGCAAAATTTAAACTCTGTTCCTTCAAGATCAAGCAATTTTCCACTGCCGGTCCGTGTTTGTACAAATACATGCTTTACATCAAATACACAGGCGAAGGTTTCTTTCTAGTATATAATCATACTTTCGATGTTAAACTTACAAAGCATCCTTTTGAAGGCAATTGCCTCCACCATTTTCAGCCAACGTACAACGCACGCTATTGGTTAGTTGGCATTACATATTGAGGGAGACAACTCATGAAATTCAATAGATGTCACTGGGACAAAGGTCTGAAATATCTGTACAATCAACCAAGGTGTAGATACCGTTAACCTATCGGAACACTGGCTATCGAAGATGTGTTGTTAGAAGAATTTAGTTATTTCCCATTGAATGGGTTAGGTCACGTGAAAGATATTATGACTTCAAAGGAGTTCTGGACAATACCATTGTGATATACCTTAACTGTTGGCAGACCAGTATGTTCGGAGATCTGAAATTCATTCGGAATGATTTGTTCTATTTGACTTAAATATAACGTTTACGGATTCTTTTGGATTCAAGTCATAATACTCTCAGTTTCTCTTAAATTTCCATCTTATAACTGTGATAGCTTCGATAAGTTTTACAAATCTTGTTAGTTCCACTTCTTTCTGTTATTTTGTTTATAACCAAAGGATTATATCAGTAATCAAGATAAAACTAAAGCTGAAACAAAGAAATTTCCAGAAAAAAACATGCTGAGATTGTTACACATATTTAATTTTAAAAAAAATAAATTCAAAGCTGCATTAGGAAAACAACTGGGACAAAATCTCAGGATATGGGCGACAGAAGGCTAAAGGAATGAAGGTCAGATAAGTTCTGATACCAATTTAGAAATAGATGACAAAATGTCTACTCTTCGATTTCTTTCTTTTCAAATTGTAACATATCAAAGGTGGTTGCAATTTTAAATTTTCACTTGTTTCGGTATAAGTGCAATATGCATAAAAAAGATTATTTGAGTAGAAATAAGTAGATATATATTTCACTATTTTGCATGTGTGTCGGAATGAGAGATATTAATTATATCAATAAAGTGTTGGTATTTGTGTAGAAATATAGAAGTAAGAAAAAGAACAATATGCTATCCGTTCAAAGATGAACAACATGAAGACAGCACATAATTCGACAAGTGTCCGCTAAACTCATGTATCATTAGTCTAATAACTATTGAAATAATAAGATAGTTTTAGTGTTTGTCTTGCTTTTATCAGTCCGGGTGTAAATTTACTCGTAATTGCCAAGCGAAAAGATGTCAAACGCTCTCTCCCTATTTGACTCAGAATTCATATACACGCTTTCTTCACAAGAGACTGATAGATGTTGCTAATATATTTGATAAAATCACTAAATTTTACGGGTGACTTGTGCCATTTCAAAATTAAAATTTACAAAAATTATGCTAGACTTTTACTGGTCCAATAATTTGTCAACCTCTATTTTTCATTTTCTCCAAACCTAATATCAGATAAGAAATATGAATGGTGAAATGAATTTTAAATTTGGATTCATAGAGAGAATTAAACTATAGAAGCTCTACTATTTTATATGCATACCTTACATAGCTCCATCAATTATTATCATTTTTACAGCCTTTTGAAAACCGGTCTATTGCTTAAGAAGTTGCTGGATGTGTTGGGGAAGCTTAGATTTGTCAAGCACATTTGAATTTGACAAAATAGTGATGACTCGGCTGGTGGTCTGCGATTTACAGTTTCAATACCCGGTAAATAATACAGTCTATGAATTATTTCTCGGGATTGCTTCGTTTAATTGGATCAAATATTTGCCATAACTGTTATTGATAAAATAGGTGTATACAACATCGTTCTGGCGTTGTTGATATTAAGATTGGTTAATTGGACAAATCAGCCAGGTGCCACAGCTATTACTGGGCTTAATTCAACAAAGTTTAATGATGTTGCGATATTCACAGCTGGTATCTCTCTGGCTCAGGAAATGTGACCAATGCAAGTTTTTCTTATGGAAATCAGTCTCTCACACATGATCTCAAAATAATTAAAATAATTATTTAATAAAAGGATAGCTTTTCATCTACAAATTTGTGATCAATTCGCAAATCAATTATATTCTATAACATCTACTGACTGGACGAATTGCTTTGAATTGCTGAAGGACATCATCGTGCATCCCACGTGTCAGTTCCTCTTAGCAGACACACTCGCATGACAACCTAGAACAAGGGAAAGCACTTTCCGTTCTGTCTGGTGTATATTTATAATTGTCTATAATTAATCCTATATACCTTGATTTCTTTCATAGGAATCCAGAAGGACTGTGTTAATAAATGAGAATTAATTACTAGGTCGTCATGCAAGTGTCTCTGCTACACATGAGTGAATAAAACACCGATTAAGTAGCATCAATTTTTAGTGATGTGTGCAAAGTCGTGAGGGAATATGGGCTTGTGTGTGCAGGCAAGGCGTTGGGTGCCGTTTACCCGCGGACCTGGGTTCGAATCTCCGTAGAGTATGAATTAAAAATTCTCTAGCTTGTATGATAATTGGGATTTAAAAAAAAACACAAACGCCGAAAATTCTGTGCACGTAGTTTCACATTGTGTCTGCAAATAGAATAGACTCCAGCCCAGTTAATCTATGTTGTGGTGTTCCACATGGGTATGTTCTTGGACCTGTTCTCTTCATTATATACACTCAGCCGCTCTCAAGTGTCATAGATTATCATCCAGTGTCTCACAAATCCAGGCCCCCAATTGAAGTTGATGCTACCATCCAAGGTGTAGAGAGATGCATTTCTGATGTGAAATCATGAATGACATGCAACAAGCTGCAGATGAATGATGATAAAATTGATCACAACACAAAGACTTTTTCATTCACATCCTTTACCTCAAACAATAAATATCAGCAACACCAACATTAAATTCACACAATCAGTACGAA
The DNA here is from genome assembly GCA_028554795.2 of Sinohyriopsis cumingii. Taxonomy (NCBI): domain Eukaryota; kingdom Metazoa; phylum Mollusca; class Bivalvia; order Unionida; family Unionidae; genus Sinohyriopsis; species Sinohyriopsis cumingii. The sequence goes on along the minus strand of CM068841.1, from coordinate 101,052,529 downwards.
ACCTAGGTGTTACTCTGGACAGTACTCTCACATTGCACCAACATGTCATGAACATATGCAAGGCTGCATATCTTGAGCTGAGACGCATCAGCTCCATTCGCAAATATCTTTCAGTTGATGCCACTAAAACACTTGTGTGTTCATTAGTACTTTCAAGACTGGACTATTGTAACTCAATTCTGTCTGGTTCATCTCAATATCTGCTCCAGAAACTTCAAAAAGTTCAAAACACAGCTGCTCGGATCATACTTAGAGTACCACGATCAGAGCACACCTCCCCGCTGCCCTGTACCCTACACTGGCTATCCATTCGATCCGGAATCAAACACAAAATTTGTTCTCTGTGCTACATTTCACTGTCGGACTCTAGTCCAACATACCTATCCGACCTCACCCAAGTGTACACACCAGCAAGATACTTACGCTCCTCTTCTGACAATCGTATACTCATTATTCCCACTATGAAAACAAATTCATATGGACAGCGTTCTTTTGCATACCAGGGCCCAGCAACGTGGAATGAATTGCCCACTGAACTTAGACACAAAGACACAGTGATCCCATTCAAGAGTACTCTCAAAACTCACTTATTTCGACTGCAAGAACAAACTTAAAGACCTAATAATGTTTCCTACCTTAAATATTCTCAGTATGTTTTATGTTTTCTAATTTCATGGTGTTTGTTTTTGTAACCATATCATTATATGTTTTTTATCTTATATGTGTTGTCTAATAATATTATATATATATATATATATATATATATATATATATATATATATATATATATATATATATATATATATATATATATATATATATATATATATATATATATATATGTGTGTGTGTGTGTGTGTGTGTGTGTGTGTGTGTGTTTGTAGAGTCGTGGGGTATATTAATTACTAAAAGGACAGGTGTGTGGACAAAAGGAGATAACGGATGCTTAGATGAATGTTTGCATGATTTATGAACTTACATTCAACTGTGTGGCCAGACTTATTTCCTAAACCTAATGCTAAACATAAAACTATTTTTCTAAAATATTTGGTCTGTTTGTGGCACAAATTTAAAATCTTGTAATGATTATCGCAGCTGTTGGCATCAAAGCAAGGGATTATTTTCTAACGTATCCTTTATTATACAGTATCTCTTTTGAAGCAACCATTACTGATGAAAACTGCTGGTTACTCGTTTCTCAATCGACCTTTGAGATAGAGGAAATGTATTGCACATTGTTAACACTTTTTCAGTAAATAGATTATATAGTGGAAACACGTTTTTGCTCTTGTGGCTGCAAGCAAAACAGTACAATTAATTAAAAGGGTTCATCTCCCGTAACCAATTTTGAGTGATACATGCCGCTCTTTGTTTAGAACTTAGATGACTAATAATAGTTCAAACTAAAGCCTTATATTACTGTCTACAAAGTCTCTTCATTACGTTTCTCGAGGTATCGCTAGATTACTGGATTCAATCAACCGTTATTGCAACCTATTGTAATTTTTTTTTGTGTTCAAAGAGAAATCAGCTTTAAAACCTATACAGAAAATAAATTGTTTACAGTATTCAATCTCTTGGTTCCTATTGGTGACAACTTAAACACGTGTGATTTTTTTATATACAGAAAATACGTCAAACTACTCAAATGCAATTAATTCAAGACTGAATCATAACCAGTGTTGATTGATGTGACCGAATTAGAATTCATATTTGACAGTCTTGTTGTATGACTAATGCACAAAATTGTATTGCTTAGGAAAACCTGGTCCTTCATTACTATAAAGTTTTTGTAAAATTTTGTTGTTGTTGTTGTTTGGTTTGCGTTGGTAGGGTACTGTAGCAAAGTAATATTTTCACTTCATTGCTGATTGCTAAGAAATATTAAAAAATATAACCTGCCTTATATTTGAAAAGAGTATTATGCGGGGTTTATTTTATATATAATGAAAATGGCAAGCAACTTGGTGCGTTCACCATATCCGTGCCAAGTGGTTATTGTTGCGACTCTTTGGTTTTAAACTAAGTAGCAGAAAAGATCGAAAACCAACAATTAGTCGTAAAATTCAACAAACAATTTATTTACTTATAATACAAGCTGAATAATTGAAAAGAACTTACTGTATTGTGAATTTACTCCCAAATAGTGCTAAAATATTTGTCACAATTCCAAATGTATGAAGTTCTTATTCAATTTCAGTGGCATTCCAAGTAAGTTGCAATATTGAATGTGTTGATGTGCCAGTAGTGATGTGTCAGTTCGCTTGGAATGTGTTGATGTGCCAGTAGTGATGTGTAAATTCGCTTGGAATGTGATGATGTGCCAAGTCTTTTCATGTATCACAATAATGCTGTCCAAAAATTTCCTTCTTTGAATTCACGTTAATTCCAAATTAATGTTTCTGTCCAAGAATAGTATTGGTCAGCACTTCGCATTTCCAGTGAATAATAATTTGAATAAATAATTCCACCAAGATGTAAGACTGAACACAACAATAATACTGATTATACTTCAAGCTGTTAAGACAAGGATTAGCAAATTTCTAGATGAACAATATTCTAAACCCCTCTACTAGATATAGGGCGCAATTACCATTATCTGAAAATACTCTGTCACTAAATGAAAATAAATGCTCCAGAAGTTTATAGGGTCAGAAGCAAGACTATTAAGATGCTTACATTAATAATGATCTGAATATTTAATCCACAACCAGGGAGAAATATCTAGATATGTATTGTGTTGTTTATGAAATCAATTTCCCTAGTCAGTAAAATAGTCAACTTAATTTTAACTAAGGTCAAATACAAATTACAAATATATATAATATATGATCATTAATAAAAGCCTACATATCATAGAAATTAAATATACATAGCATTGTGTTTTTGCTAATGTACCGGAACAGGCTTATTAGATCCCATGGGTAGAGTAGGTTTGGGTTAGATTAAAAAATCATGCAAATCGTCCGACTCGAACGCTTTGATGGCAAAGACATTCTCATCACGTTTTATTCGAATATTCACATAGCATTAGACGTGTTGTTTCCATTTACGGCCCATGCATTGATCTCATCCATGTACTCATTGATATCACCCATGCACTCATTGATCTCCTCCATGCACTCATTGATCTCCTCCATGCACTCATTGATCTCATCCATGCACTCATTTATCTCATCCATGTACTGATTGATCTCATCCATGCACTCATTGATCTCATCCATGTACTGATTGATCTCATCCATGCACTCATTGATCTCATCCATGTACTCATTGATCTCATCCATGCACTCATTGATCTCATCCATGCACTCATTGATTTCATCCATGTACTCATTGATATCACCCATGCACTCATTGATCTCCTCCATGCACTCATTGATATCACCCATGCACTCATTGATATCATCCATGCACTCATTGATCTCATCCATGCACTCATTGATATCATCCATGTACTCATTGATCTCATCCATACACTCATTGATCTCACCCATGCACTCATTGATCTCATCCATGTACTCATTGATATCACCCATGCACTCATTGATCTCCTCCATGTACTCATTGATATCACCCATGCACTCATTGATATCACCCATGCACTCATTGATCTCACCCATGCAATCATTGATATCACCCATGCACTCATTGATATCACCCATGTACTCATTGATCTCATCCATGTACTCATTGATATCACCCATGCACTCATTGATATCATCCATGCACTCATTGATCTCATCCATGCACTCATTGATCTCATCCATGTACGCATTGATATCACCCATGCACTCATTGATATCACCCATGCACTCATTGATCTCCTCCATGCACTCATTGATCTCATCCATGCACTCATTGATCTCATCCATGCACTCATTGATCTCATCCATACACTCATTGATCTCATCCATGCACTCATTGATCTCATCCATGCACTATATATTCCTTTCTCGATGTGAGAGGGCATGGATTAATCTTACCATCGTTCATATAGGTGAAACATTCGCCACTAACCTCTGGACACGGTTCAACATCCTTTGATATACAAGCCTAAGCAAAACTCTTTCATTTGCTTAGTTATAAAAAAAGCATCATTGATATGACAATACAGTTTGGTATTGAATAAGTTTCTGTCAGAAATATTCTTTCTGGTATGAAATCTGGCATACTGTGCAACATCCGATTACCCTGCCCCTTAAAAATATGGCTCTCAATTGTCTTAAAAAATGCATATGAAAACAAGCTCAACTATTAATAAATCACGGCAATTAGACATAATCTGACACCCACAGTCAAATAGTATGTCACTTGCAACTTAAAACAGGCACTTCTCTTGTGATACTGTTCAGAATAAGTACGATCAGGCATAATCATACAGCCAACATCAAATATAATGTACCTCCAAACATAGAGTAGTCACTTTTCGTGAGAAACTTTAAAACAACAAAATGCTGAATTTGACACACCGGGTACAACGGACATAATGTATCATCAAGCTGTCAATCATCACGTCACCAAGAATGTACAACAGATATTTTCTACATTATTGCTGAGAGATTGCTGAGAGCAAACTAAAACTTTGAGAATGAGTATATGGGGTTGTTCAAACATAATCTGACACCAGCCTTAAATTTAATGTAACCTAGTCAAACATAATCTGACACCAGCCTTAAATTTAATGTAACCTAGTCAAACATAATCTGACACCAGCCTTAAATTTAATGTAACCTAGTCAAACATAATCTGACACCAGCCTTAAATTTAATGTAACCTAGTCAAACATAATCTGACACCAGCCTTAAATTTAATGTAACCTAGTCAAACATAATCTGACACCAGCCTTAACTTTAATGTAACCTAGTCAAACATAATCTGACACCAGCCTTAAATTTAACGTAACCTAGTCAAACATAATCTGACATCAGCCTTCAGTATAGTGTAACCTAATAAATAAAGTAACGTTTGGAGGCACTATTGAAAATAGCTATAACTATGGACGCATCAGATAGACTAGCAATAATCTGACATCCATAGGTACGTTCAATGTAGCCTAATAAATAAAGAAGGCAATTATCTTGAGATACTAGTGAAATTAAGCTGAAGTTAAGGATGCATCAGGTAAACGAGATATAATCTGATGTCCACAATATAATAGCCTTTAGCCTGGTAACATTGACAATTAAATATAATTTAGCTTGGCAATATCCACATTCAGGTATCATTTAGACTGGCAGTAACCACAATCAGGTATCATTTAGACTGGCAATATCCACAATCAGATCTCATTAAGCCTGGCAATATCCACAATCAAATATCATTAAGCCTGGCAATATCCACAATCAGATATTGTTAAGCCTGGCAATATCCACAATCAGATATCATTTAGACTGGCAATATCCACAATGAAATATCATTAAGCCTGGCAATATAAAAAATCAAATATCATTTAGACTGGCAATATCCACAATTGGCCTTACCATATTCACAAATATCCTTTAGCCTGGCAATAACCACGGCAGTATCCACAATCATATATCCTTTAGCCTGACAATATCCACAAACAGATATACTTAATCTTGGCAGTATCTTCATTCAAATTTCTTTTTGCCTGGCAATTTTCATAATCAAGTTATTAGCCTCGCAGAGATGCCACGGGCTGTTTAAAGGTTGCTTAGAACGAAAGCAAACGATGAAAATCTATTCTGTTGTAATGGTATGGCGATACCAAACCATAACTAACTCAAGAAGAAGTACATAGTGACATGCCACAAAATCACTAATATGAAGGGGGATACACACTCAAAGAATACAGATGAGAAGAAGAAGTAATATGCAAACACTAATTACACTGCATAAATATGCATATCAAATTATGAACCATAAATAAAAAATATAAATGCGTTCAAACTAAATGCATGCACGAAAACGAGTGAACAACTTTTAAAAGGGAGACACTGTCAACAACATTGTGCAGAATAATTTCAAAATGAAATGAAATTTGTGATTGTCGTTGTGGTGGTGGGGGGTGGGTTGAGGGGACTGTTTAGATTATTATTATTATTATTATTATTATTATTATTTATAATTTACTTGACCGCTCCGGTGGCCTAGTGGTTAGAGCGTCCGCCTCGGATGCGGGAGGTCGTGGGTTCGATCCCCGGCCGAGTCATACCAAAGACTAACAAAAATGGTACTAACAGCTGCCTCGCTTGGCGCTCAGCATTAAGAGGTTAGTGTTAGGACTGGTCGGCCCGGTGTCAGGATAATGTGACTGGGTGGGACATCATGCTACATGTCTGCGGCATGATGCCCCAGTGCTAGACATCACTATAAACTGCCACATTGCAGACATCGTAGCAATATGACTGAAAAATTGTTAAAGCTACGTTAAAAATCAAAAATCACATCACATCACATATAATTTACTTTGTTGATCCTGCACTTACAGCGAAAAAAGGAACAACTATGCAATCCTTCGAGTCGTTTATGTGTAAAGGACATAGTTGCAGAATGTTGCCTAACGCCTTCAATACTTGTATGCAACTTTTTACTTCACTATATCATTCTGTTAACCAGGTATATGAGAGATGATAGATGCAGACGTCTAGAATAATTTCGGTACTTCTCCCCCTTACTAGTTCAATACCTTTCCGCCATTAGTGATGAACTCTTCCGTGTTAAACATGAAGTCCAAACAGTGGTCTTCTTTAACGCAGGATCTTCATGCACTTGTAATTTTTAGTGGCTGTGCATTTGAAAATACCTTTCTTGAGCTCTCAAAAGTAATTCATTGCATTTGTCGTGCTTGATGACTGGCGGAGGGACATTATTTTTAGAAGGCGTGCTTAGATTAATTTTATTTTAGTATAATGGACAGTTACCGCTTGTGTCTGATGAGAGAAGTTTTACAAGTTTCTTGATACCCGTTGTATGTGTTATGTAATTTAATCTAATTGTAACATTATTAAGCTCATATTTGAGAATCGTACAATTTTAATACCTACAGTTGATTTATACTTTTAGAATATATGAGTGAATATGGTTAAAGCACTGATAGCGTCACTGTACCAAGGAGTAAGGGTAATTGCCATTAGAGCATAATAACTCCAACCCCCATGAGGACCATTGTACAGAATATCATATCCCATCGTAAGACGTATAACTCCCACACTCACCCCATGAGGGCCATTGTACAGAATATCATATCCCATCGTAAGACGTATAACACCCACACTCACCCCATGACGGCCATTGTACAGAATATCATATCCCATCGTAAGACGTATAACACCCACACTCACCCCATAAGGGCCATTGTACAGAATATCATATCCCATCGTAAGACGAATAACACCCACACTCACCCCATGAGGGCCATTGTACAGATTATCATTACCCTTCATGAAACGTATACCCTATAAAGGCTAGTGTACAGAAATGATATCCCTTTATGAAACGTATAACTCCCATCCCACTAAAGGACATTGCCTAGAATACAGTATCCCTTCATGAGACATATAACTCCCACCCCCATAAAGGACATTGTCCTGAATATAATATCCTTTTATGAAACGTATAACTCCCACCCACCCCATAAATGTCATTGCTTGAATACAATATCCCATCTTAAGACATATGACTCCCACCCTCATAAAAGCACCTGCACAAAATACAGTATTCCTTCACGAGACGTTCGACTCCCACCCCCATAAATGCCAGTGCACAGGATATCATATCTCTTCATGGTGCCTATAACTCCCACCCTCATAAAGGCCACTGCACAGAATACAGTATCCCTTCATGAGACGTATAACTCGCACCCCCATAAAAGCTAATGCAAAGAATATGATATTCCATCGTAAGACATATAATTCCCACTCTCATAAAAGCCACTGCACAGTTACTGTAACCCTCCGGGAGGCTTATTAGTCCCACGCCGATAAAAGATATTGCACAGAATATCATATCCCTTCATCAGACGCTAAACCACCACCCTCGCCCCATAAAGGCCATTGCCCAGAATACAGTATCCCTTTATGAGACGTATAACTCGCACCCTCACAAAAGCCATTGCACAGAATATCATATCCCTTCATCAGACGCTAAACTCCCACCCTCGCCCCATAAAGGCCATTGCCCATAATACAGTACCCCTTTATGAGACTATAACTCCCACCCTCATAAAGGCCATTGCACAGGATATCATATCACTTTATGAGATGTATAAATTCTAACCCCACCCGCAAAAAGCCATTGCACAGAATATCGTATCCCATCGCAAAACATATAATTCCCACCCTCATAAAGGCCTTTGCACAGAATACAGTATCCCATCATGAAACGTATAACTACCACCCCGTAAAGGTCATTGCCAAGAATATATTATCCCATCGTAAGACGTATAACTCCCACCCCCATAAAGGTCATCGCACATAATATCATATCCCACCATAATACTTTTAACTCCCACCCTCACCCTATAAGGGCCATCGTCCAGAATATCGTATCCCTTCGTCAGCCGTATGCGGTATGTTATGTTCAAACAGCTGTGTTCTAATTGTTTGTAGCGAACAAAACAATTCATACCTGCACCAAAAATATACAAACCCTCCTTAACCCCGTCGACACAGATTGTCGCTCAACTTTTAGCAAACCATTGAAACAGAGCTTGGAATAAAAGAGCTTTCCGGGTTCTAAACGGTATTAACTCACTTTTGTTATTGCACAGAATACAGTATCCTTTAATGAGATGTATAACTCCCACCCCCATAAAGGCCATTTCCCTGAACATAATATCCCTTTATGAAAGGTGTAACTCCCTCACCCATAAATGTCATTGCTTGAATATAATATCCCATAAGACGTATAACTCCCACCCTCATAAAGACCATTGCACAGAATATAATATCCCTTTATGAGACGTACAACTCCCACCCCCATAAGGCCATTGCACAGCATATGATATTCCATCGTAAGACGTATTACTCCCACCATCATAAAAACCATTGCACAGTTATAGTATCCATTCATGAGACTTATTACTTCCATCCCATAAAGACCATTGTACCGAATACCGTATCCCTTCATGATACGCCTAAATTCCATCGTCACCCTATAAAGGCCATCGCCTGGAATACAGTATCCCTTTATGATACGTATAACTCGCACCGTAATAAAAGTCATTGTACATAATATCATATCGCATCGCAAGACGCATAACTCCCACCCTCACAAAAGCCATTGCCCAAAATATCATATCCTTTTATGAGACGTATAACTCCCACCCTCACCGCATAAGGGACATTGCCCAGAATATCGTATTCCTCCGTGAGACGTATGCGGTAAGTTACAGTCAAACAGCTGTGTGTTCTAATTGTTTGTAGTGAGGAAAACAAAGTCATACCTGCACCAAAAATGTGCCAGCCCTCCTTAACCCCATTTAACACAGATTAACGCTCAAATTTTAGTAAACACATTGAAACAGAACTTAAAATGAAAGAGCTAAACGGTATTAACTCACTTTTGTATCATCTTTTCTTGCATATTTCTTCGTAGAGTAAGTTGAAAGAAAAGAAAAAAATTGTTTAAAAGTTGGGAAAATTATCAGCTAATGTATGTGTTCAATGGATACGAATTCAATGACGTAATACTCCGTGTTTCTAAATACACATTACATTTAATATTTACAGACCTACGCAGTTTGAGAAAAAGTATACCGTTAAACTAGTCAATTGCCCCTCACCAAATTAGAAATATTAAAGTTAATTTACTTAAATTGTTCTCTTGTCTCACATGCCACGATTATTATAAATTTTGTAATTAGTTTGTAATTGTGATTATCCATCAATCATAATTTTCGACAGTCGCGTCTTTGCAATTATTGCTGACATCCAAATTCAAAACTAATTGCATTATTATGTCCATTTAAGGCCAAAATCGATTCCATATTATTGAAAATAAAAATGCAATACAAATTATTTCAAATGATATTTCTCTTTGATTATGACGGTTATATCTACAGTTACCATATCGGCTCTCCTGACCTTTTCATACGTTCAATGACGAAAGAATTCATAAAACACACAGTTAGGAAACTCAATCGACACTAACTTCCGTAAAGATAACAGATTCTTTACGTTTACAAAACACATAAGTACACGCACTTTGATCATGTTTCAAATCATCTGAGTAATAAAGTATGTGACTAAAAATCATATCATCGTCTTAATTATAGGGTATATCTTGTAATTGATGATCATAAAGTATATCCACGAAATTGCGGATCAGTAAAAAAGAAGAGACACATCGTACACGTACTGTATGTATATCGCTACTTCAACCGGGTAAGAAATCGTAAATATTTTCACAAAAAATTAATTGACTGATAAAGTTGTTTAATCAGTAATTGTTGGTTTTAAATGGTTGATATTTCTTTTCAGTAATTTGTGAATACGTCCTAGTATAAAATGGCGTAGTTGGATATTTGGACCATTATGCTGGCCCTAGTGCAAAGTTTACCTATTCTATATTGTCAATAAATAATTTGTAGGCCCCATTGCTTTTAAATCTTGCCATATGGTAGCTACCCTACTACCAGTATAACTATATATGACTTTTAAAATGACATATTTTTAATAATTATCGCAAATAATCGCAATATCTCAGGCCATACACACTCACTTATTTTGCATCATTTATTTTTATATTAAACAGTTACCTAATATTTACCAGGAAATCTCCCTGTGTGCAATCCTATCTAGGAATTTCACAATCGTGTTTCTTTCAGAAAGGTTAGCATATAATTGATCGTAAAGGATTTGTATCGCTAATCTCTCTTTGACAAGAGATCTAATCACACATCATTTTGGTATGAAATATGTGTTGGCATCCGTTATTCTCGAGAGACGATGGAAGTGCGCCCAAAACTATGCTTGAGCAGAACATCGAAGAAGATGCCAAAGAGCGTGGGGGCGAGGACGCAACCCTGTTTCACTCCACCGAGGATGTTCATGTCATCTTGAAAGGACTGGATCATGTTTAGAAGCTTTGGAGGGCATCCAATCTTCGCCAGGATTGTGAAAAAGTCCGTCTCTGCTGACCAGATCGAACGCCTTGGCGAGGTCTATAGAGGCCAGGAAGAGGGGTCTGTGTTGTTCTCTGCATTTATTCTGCATTTGCCTAATGGAGAAGATCATGTCAGCAAGCGTCTGCAGTCTGTTCAGGATGACGCGTGCGAAGACTTTACCCACGATGCTGAGAAGGGATATGCCCCTGTAGTTGTTTCAGTCACTTATGTCGCCTTTGTTCTTGTACAGGGTTACGATGTTGACATCTCTCATGTCCTGAGGCACTGCACCATCATCCCAGCACTGACAGAGGAGGTCGTGCAGATGTTTGAGCAGCACGCTGCAGCCGCACTTGATGACTTCTGCTACGATGCCATCCTTCTCTGAGGCTTTATCTAAAGACAGTTTCCATAAGGTCTTCTTTTTTTCTGCCACAGTAGGTTTCGCGTCCAGTTCGGCCATGAGCAGGAGGTTTTCAATGGCGTTGAGGGCATAGTTGGTCACGTGGTTCTCTCTAAAGTACAGTTCAGAGTAGTACTCCACCCATCGCTCCATCTGCTTGCCCTTGTCGTGGATGGTATCGCCTGCGGAAGACTTCAGTGGTGCTGTCAGTTTCACCCATTACTTTCTTTATGTCATCATACATGCCTCTGATGTTTCCGATATCTGCTGCTGACTAGATGCTCTGACAGAGCTGAAGCCAGTATTCACTGACGCACTGGTAGACATGTATGATGTAGAGTCTTCTGGCAGGGAGATCGCTTGCAATCCAGGTGAGCACTGTGACGCTGTTCTATGGCTGGCATGAGTGTGGCAAAGTTAGCCTCAAACCAGTCGTTGTTCTTTGACTGCTTCTTACCAAAGATCTGTGTGGCTGTGCTGTACACATCCCATCTCTCTTTAGCACTGCCGTTGGGAGGTTCTGAATCAAACGTCTTGGAGAAGGCATACGTGAATTAATTCCTCAGCCTTCTCTGGATATGACGTCTTGCTCCAATGCGTGGTTTACCCTCTTGCCTAGAGCGGTGTATCTTCTTTGGTTGAAGCTTCATTTCGCAGCACACCAGCCAGTGGTCAGTGTCGCAGTCAGCGCTGTTGAAGGTACGGGTAAGAAGCACACCCTTCACTGTAGACCGTCTCGTCATCATCAAGTCCAGTTGATGCCAGTGTTTGGACCGGGGATGCCTCCAAGACACTTTATGCTGTGGCTTTGTCTGAAAGAATGAATTGGTGATGTCGAGGACGTGGCACGAGCACATTTCTAGTAGTCTCTGCCCGTTCTTATTCATATTCCCAATGCCTAATTTGCCAAGACAGGAAGGCCAAGCGTCATGGTCGGCACCCACCCTAGCGTTGAAGTCGCCCAGTAATATCAAGTTCTGCTCCTTGGGAATTTTGTCGATGAGCGAGTTTAACTGGTCGTAGAGCTCATCCTTGGTATCTGCGGTGGCGCTTAGTGTGTTAGCGTAAACACTCATCCGGTTGACATGTCCGGTTGTGGTGTGGAGGCAGAGAGATAGCAGTCTTCCGTTTCCTTGTTGGAATGGTTCTGTCATCCCCAGTAGAGAGTTCCTGACGGCGAATCCAACACAAAACTCTCTGGCTTCGTCAGCGCCCATTCCTTGCCAGAATAACGTGTAGTTCTTGTCTCTGAGGGACCCATAATCTGGTAGCCGTGTCTCCTGTAGTGCGGAGATGTCGACCTGGAGTCGTGCAAGTTCGTCGTTGATGAGTGAAGTCTTTCGAACATCGCTGATTGCCTGGTGATCATCTGAGAGTCCAGCCAGCATGGTCCAGACATTCCATGTACCAAGCTTGAGGATTGGAGGTTTCCCTGTTAGTTTTCATTTGTTATTTCTTTGTGCAGCATTTGCAGTCCGCTTTGTCAGGTACTCGCGTACCTTAAGCCCTACGCACCCAGTAAGACAGACGAACTGTGGCGGGACGGCACCTTATTGTCTGGGGGAATCTCAGCTTGAGACAGGCTGTAGCTGTCCAGTGAGACCTGTGGGTCTCTCCCACCGTTGGAAGCAACCCCTGGCGTCTTACTCTACGCCAATCGAGCGATGACTTACAGCCAGTAAACTGCTGATTCCCGTGTTGTGTCGACACTGTGTAGCGAAGCTGGAGTGTCCTCTCCAGGGCTCAAGCCTGGGCAATATGATATGGAGAATCAGTTGTTACCCATGCAGCTGAATCCGCCTCTCCACGCAGCTGATGGATCCGAGGGAAAGGACATGTCGATACGTCATGGCACCAGCGATGTCGAATGAGTTGCCGAGATGACACTGAAAATAATGCCAAGTCGCCTTAAGGACGCCATATCCGGATTTTCTGTTAGAGTTTACCTTTTCCTAGATGGGCGACCACCCGAGGTTAACGAGCCCCATCTGCCCGAAGCATCTGGTTTTGAGGTCTCAGAAACTCGTCTGTACTCCCTTCTCCAGTCAGTTTAAACAGGTTCCGCCATGCTTAGTTAAGCCACTCGTGAAGGCCTGGAACTGGATTTGGTTGTCAGAGGCTCTATCAGACGCAAACCATTGGCAGTTTTCCAAGGGAAGTGGGTGCTTATCTCCCACATCTGCCCCCGACGATATCAACCCTTGGAACCCAGTATGCAATATGCTCATCATTTATAACTAGAAAAATATACCCACTCAAGCGTGATTAACTTATAAAATATATTACAATTTAGTCTAATCAATGAAGCGATCATATAATACCATTTAATCACATTTGCCTTCATGCATGTGACTTTCTTGTCAAAGAGTATGGCTGCTAAAGGAATGAAATGATACCATCTAATCACCTTTGCCTCCCTACACCTGATTTTTTAGTAAGAAATTCTGGTTGCTAAAGTGATGATATAATTTAATTATATTTATTTCCGTCACTCACTTTTAATAGAGAAATTGACGTTACTTTAACATATTCAGTTATGCAAACATTATAAACAAATGGCCAAAAGGTGTAAAATATGAATCGTGTATTTATTGCAGTCAGTAAGTGGCCATTGTTTGGGGTCACGTTAACGAGCTAGCAGCGGCGTTTATTACAGAAAAAAACTCATTAAACGTTTACATCGTCTATTTAAATCCTCAATTGTGCCAATTTTGCTCTTGAAACAATAAAAGTAAACTCAACATTTAATATCACAGGGTCGCTTTAAATCAAACAATACAGTTGGCAAATTAAGGAGTCGTTGTACAGTTTTTACTAAGGTTATAAAATCTATAAACCACTCTATAATGTTAGTTGAACATGGCTTAAATAGATGCTTGTGTCGATTGTACAATTAATACCAGTTTCGAATTTTACAGTTTATATTGTTTCACTTATCACAATAATATATAATAAGTGTATTGATGACAGATAAATTGCATACCGATATTCTGCTGAAAAAGAATAGTACCAGCTTATGATAATGGATTCCTTAGTATACGTTGCATTTTAAAGTTTAAACAAAAATAAAATCTGTCTACAAATGGCAAGAAAGTTATTAGAAGGAAGACAAAATGCCAATAAAATAGGACTCGTCTAACAGAGCTTTAAACGAACTCAGATATTATGTGGAAAAACATCTGAATTTGTATGTAGTTTTAATGATATCGTATTACACAAGTAGAAAATAATAACCTGGCTATGTAAAATTGTCTACTTGTTTTACTGACTGCGCTCATAATGAGGATTCAAGGGTGGCAGGTTTACCTTTCAGAGGGGGTTGATATAGTAAAACAAAACTATGAACATAATGAACAGAGATGAAATTCAAACTGTAATTGACGGGCAATTTGAAATTCTAAGCACAAGATTTTATTCGGAAATAAGTTACGATGCTCAGTGGTTCTTTGGTAGAATAGGCGATTTCTTATTATATTTAAAAAGACACGAGCCAATGAGAGGAAAATACATATACATTAAGAAACTTGAGGAGCCATACTGTCAATTTAAACTTTCCAAACAAGGATAATATAAGTTTCTCCATACAAAGCAAGCGATAATCCATACACACTATTCTTATAGTTTCTTAGACGCCAAATAATAAAAAGCAATATAGACGAATTCGAAACGTGTTTGTAAACATATAAGAGAAATGTAAACATAATTACTGAACCCGCTATGGTGACAGCAGTTAACATGTACAGTTATTTTTACATGTTGATTCTATTCGATGGAAACAAGTATCATTATAGTGAAGTAAATGGTTTTTTGAGATTTGCGTTATTTAAAAAATATATAAATTAAAAAACTAATTATGTTAGAATTTCTTAAGTATTTCACGCCTAATTAAAATTGCACGACACAAAAAAGGTGATTGCATAGCTAAGCACACAACTCACTAGCCACAATGCTGCAAAACGGTTACGTTGTCATATTTGTAAGAGAAATACACAATGGTAAAGTAATAGATCACCACTAAGTAAAGAAGTCCTTCATGTAACCGTTGCCATTTAACATTATATACATTTAAAGCATATAATTTTTCGGGCTTCGGTTTTCATCATTTTCAAGGCATCACTGAAAAATCACAAGGATAAATAAGTGACAATAGTGACAAAATAATATCTAAACATACATTTCGTTTCCTAAGGCTATTGAAGCTGATGGATTTGAAAACTATGTTAAGAAACATTTGCTGGCCGTGAAGAGAACAATATTAGTCGTGCACTGCAACATTTTAAAAATATGGACATTAAACATTTGCGATAAGATATTTATCATGCTAGTACATGGGTGTTTGAATAGGTTAGACATTTATCCATGCTGGTACATAGGTGTTTGAATAGGTTAGACATTTATCCATGCTGGTACATGGGTGTTTGAATAGGTTATACATTTATCCATGCTGGTACATAGGTGTTTGAATAGGTTAGACATTTATTCATGCTGGTACATAGGTGTTTTGAATAGGTTAGACATTTATCCATGCTGGTACATATTTTTTAATAGGTTAGACATTTATCCATGCTGGAACATAGGTGTTTGAATAGGTTAGACATTTATTCATGCTGGTACATGGGTGTTTTCAATAGGTTAGACATTTATCCATGCTGGTACATAGGTGTTTGAATAGGTTAGACATTTATCCATGGTGGTACATGGGTGTTTGAATAGGTTAGACATGTATCCATGCTGGTACATACGTCTTTGAATAGGTTAGACATTTATTCATGCTGGTACATTGGGTGTTTTGAATAGGTTAGACGAAACTGAATTACCAGGAATTGTATTTCAGACTCTTAGTAATGAATATAACGGAGAAGGATTAGAAGTATTACTGGACAATCAATAGATTCGGTCATTAAAAAAATACCGAACAGTTTAGGAATTTATGTATGAATAATTACAAACTAGATACTGCTCAGCATTAAACTTACAAATAATTACAAACTAAACCAGGTATATCATTAACATTCACAGGAAAAGCTCATTATACTGGTCTGAAAATAATTTTAATAAAGGTATAATTACATTCAGATTATGGTGTTTTCCTGATGATATAACCATGGAATTAGAGGGGAATTTTCATGGTGCAGAGCAGATATGCTAACGCAAATCAAGAGTACGGTATTTCTGATAAGAAAATAAATTTAGATACGATAGAAACTATACGTCAAGGTCAATCGCGTTCGTTATACAACCTTTATGACTTGGCAATGATACATATCATGCCTGTCCAAAATTTAAATGATATCCCTTCCCTCCCACAAAAAAAGAAGAATCAAGTCATCAAAATCAGCATTACAGAATAAATTATAATCTGAAAGGGGTGCAACACCTTTAATGTCGAAGTTATTTTTTAGGAAAGGTACAAAGGAAATATAAGTCATTCATTATCGTAATTTCGAAATTGGGTGTTGACTTAGGTTTGAATCTGACAAACCTACATAGACTTGTAATATTCAGCCAAGAACCATCTTTGAAATGTTACATTGAATTTAATGCATATATGAGAACATAAAAAAACAACATATGAATTTGAAAAAGACTTTTCAAACCCTTGAAGTACAATGTGATGTTACAAGAAGGGAACTCGCCTTAACAGAACTAAGGTAGAAAACAAGGTTTACAAATGCAAGAATAATAATTTTAAAGAGAATTATTATACATAAAGATTATGGTATTAGTCAGCTTCAAGAACAAGGAAATCAAGCTAACGAACCCATTCTTGGATGATTTACAGTGTCAGAGTTATTCAAGCGATTAATGTTTGAATTTTAACATAATAAGTTTTAAAACGAATAAGGTGATAAAATCAAGTTGTTAGTGGCAACTCCTACTCTATGCATTAGCCAGGAGACAGATAATGTTTATGGCGCCAAAAACGATAATGTCCAATTTTATAATGCAAGTGATTACCAACAATGATGATATAATTAATGTTTCGTAATTTAATTAGAAGGTACCCGTGGTTTTTAGAGATGGATTATGTGGCCGTAGTACTCAAAAACTGTGTGATCTTAGAACTGAGCTCTGTTCCTTTTCAAATGAGAAAATTGAAGGGAAAAGTTTATCAGGGGAAAAAGAAAGGCATGTTAAAAACAAATATTTGCATGGTTTGTCCTTTCGACAGAAATGTAAGAAGAAAAGTGATGATATACAATATTACCGTTAAAAGGATTTTTGTAGACATATGACGAAAGCACTTTCATTTGTCCAATATCATATCGCAAATAGATATTGCAGCATTATAAAACGTTATTTCTTTTGTTTTGTTTCGTCTTTTCAGCTATCTTATCTTTGATAATTTGAGAACAGGAACTCTACCTGACATAATGCTATCATTTTTTGGATCGTGTATTGTATATAATTTAGACAGGGAAGAGAGACGCCGTCTTATTCGCATACTAGTAGAGTTATATGGAGAGATAATTATCTCTTACAGAAATTTGCTGTCCCATTTATATGTTTTTTGTCCAGCGAATATATCAAATGTTCGTGGTTTCTGACATGAATATTACATGATGCTCATTTATTGCTGAAAGCTACATTGCAAACGTTGCATCTACTCAGACATCGAATAAATTTACATCTGTATGTGATTTTCCTGAGCCAACTGGTCTTTGTAAATACTGATTGAATGTAAACATTTAGAGTGAGCTGTTGTTCTGTTGGCAAATGCCAATAAGAAATAAATCATTTTAGTTTGTCTTCTTTGCCAGAGTTGTGTCATGTGATGCTGATAAAGCTTGTACAATCGGATCAAGAAGACTTCCAACGCTTCAGCTGTGCTATTCCTGTTCACGTGTGAAATTTAATTGTCAGGAAAGTTTTGTGAAGTGTTGTCGTGCAAATAAAAGATGTAAACTGGTTGTGTCTTAATTACCAATATCAGCCACATTCATCACTCTGATTAGGATGAAGTGTGCTATGATATTGATGGATTCACTACAGATTCTTATATCGCATTACCTCTGGTTTATTTCCCTTGTCATTAGTACATTGTCTTGGTGACTTTAAGATCTGTACTGTTTGTTCGATAGGGTCGAGGGTATTCCGATTACCATACCAGTTTTATGACGTGACTAAACTCGATATAATTTCTCCGAGGAAAACGAACATATGAAGCTAATTTTCGAAGAACGCAATAGTTATTAGCCTCCCCACTTTAACTAATTATTTAGGTTTTTCATAGTGAATATTGCCGAGGCTCAGAGCGAAATCGCGATTAACCACAAAAGATTGCAGAGACAGTACGTCAGTATTATGCCAGATGTTGTACGTATCTTAGGGAGTACGTCAACTCGGTGCATTAAATATAATCATTATTTACCATAAAGTCCAGATTAAAAAGACATACTTTCTTAAATCATCAAGGAAAGCTTTCTATTTAAAAAAATCACATGTATTAATCACTGGTAAATTGCATTTCACCATCACCGGTAAAGTCGCATTGAAAGACGACACTATATTACAGGTCCCATTGTCAGTGGTGGAGCTAATTCAGCAATATATAAACCATGACGATATTACTTACTCCCTATATAACATAAGGGAGGGAACCCTAGAGGATGCAGTAACGAGCATTACAGCTGAAAAAAAAATCCTGCATTTGTAAGCTGTCGTTTTTCGTCCTTTCGTTTAACACTGCCTTCATACATCCAAGATACAATTGGCTACTTTTATATAAAAAAAAAAACGAAAAGCAACCTTCAAGACACTACTTTGTGTATGTCCGCAATATGCCTTATTAATCAACATCCACACGATGAGGGAATCAAGGCAAGAAAGGAAACAAAAAGAAACATTTGGAATACGGCGTGATCCTTTAATTTCTTCATACAACCCGATCAAGCTTTTAACCCTGTTTATCACATTTGTGTTCAAAACCAGCGTAACTGCGATGAGCATTTAAACTGCATCATCGTATGCCAACATCTAGCTGTTAAGATTCATTAAATAAAATGGAATCAAAATCGATCTAAACGTTGGGCAATTGCAAATATATTCGTTGAATTCGCCAATGACGTCCACCTAACGATTAAACTTACGTCATTCATCAAACAGGTCATGTCTTCTTAGATAGCAAGTCTATCCTGCTGGATGGAAACATAGGAATGTACCTTTCCTGCTGGATGGAAACATAGGAATGGACCTATCCTGCGTGATGGAAACATAGGAATGGACCTATCCTGCTGGATGGAAACATAGGAATGGACCTATCCTGCTGGATGGAAACATAGGAATGGACCTTTCCTGCTGGATGGAAACATAGGAACGGACCTATCCTGCTGGATGGAAACATAGGAACGGACCTATCCTGCTGGATGCAAACATAGGAATGGACCTATGCTGCTGGATGCAAACATAGGAATGGACCTATCCTGCGAACCCTCAAAGGAATCTACTATCTACTCA
The DNA here is from genome assembly GCA_028554795.2 of Sinohyriopsis cumingii. Classification (NCBI taxonomy): domain Eukaryota; kingdom Metazoa; phylum Mollusca; class Bivalvia; order Unionida; family Unionidae; genus Sinohyriopsis; species Sinohyriopsis cumingii. The sequence continues at coordinate 101,032,598 of CM068841.1, read as the reverse complement.
TGACTATCTCAAATTCCATTGCCACTGTCAACATATTTTCTTTTCTATCCTCCCCCTTCTCTCTTCCAAAATAAATATGTACCGGTATTTACCATTCAGTCATTGCTTAATTAAAATGTCATTTTTGCTATAATAGAAATTAGTATTTCTTCATATCAATACTGAAGATCAAGTCATGCGATACCATTGCAATCAGTCAGTTGAAGTTTTCTTATTTTATTTAGAACCCTGTGACGGAAGCAAAACTATCCTGAATCATACCCTCTTCATTATATTTTTACCCCCACCACTATATAACCTAAGCAACACTGTTGTGTCGTAAACCACATAAGACTCCCAATAAACTGTCAGGATAATGAACAAAATGTAATTAGTTTGCATCATTCTTTAGCAGCAAACAATGAATACCACTATTGTAAGACGCCTGCCTTTGTTATCCCCTGTCTTTCAGGCCTAGAAGAATCGATGCATCCCCTTTTTCTTTCTGATACATAAAACTCGATTTGTTTTTCCTATTTTGGTAAGGAGTAAAATGTATTTCCAACTCGTGAATTCGATCAAAGACTTCAGGTTTGAGTGTATCTTAGTTTAAATTGAATATAGTTAGAAGACGTCTATTCAATCAAAATGATTTATTAAGTAATGAGGATTTCCGTAACCTCAGTGATATTTATAACAGTTCCTGGTGTAACAAGGTCATTTAGTATTACATTGTTATACATACTATGCTGAATTCTGACTAGAGGAACATGTCATACGAGCTCAGCCAAAATACCAAGTATTTGTTTCTTCACAGTGATTATAGGTCAGTAAAACAGTAATATCACGTATTGGTTTCCTAACGATGATTAAACCTCAATAAAACAGCGAATTGAGACATTTTAGGAATATTTTTGGATCAGAGTATAAAAATAGTTAAACAATGACAGTGTTTTGTTGAGCTCAATACATTGTTTTATGGAGCTGTGAAATACAGGCTGATGTGAAGCCAATATATATTTCCACATTACAATTTTTTCATTGGCTGATATAACATCGTTTGATTTATAATAATTTATCATATTTGCACTGTTGTAATGTTCATTTAGGTCCACATAATTTCATCACGTACTTTTCTACCATCATGCAGCTGAAATGGCATTTACACTATTCGGAAACAAATTCAGTTTGGACGTGTTGGTTCAAGTCGGTCGTTTACTAGTTCATAAAAGGTCATATTCACGTCATCAGATGTCTGTAAATAAGCGAAACTGTAAACTCTGAGCTTACTATATAAGCGAAGTATATGCACGAATTAAATTTTCAGAATCGTAAGGTCATTTTAAGTATGTGATATTTATTACGGAACCAAGTGATGCTAAACTTCCGAAATTGCGATATGCCTTATTTACGAGTCAAGACCGCAATGATTTTCTAGTCGCAATGTTTCCAAAACGATACGTACATATAATGACAATTGTACACTGCAATATATTTCTCGGGAAAATCAGGGATATCAGCAATCGTTAACCAACCAATTAGGCTATTAGAATACTATAAGTTTTGACGGGTGTGCCATCCTTTATTTGACATTTAAATTATGTTGTGAATGTTCCTGATAACATGATTATATATCGTGTTATAAACTGTTGAAAGACAAATTATATACAAGAATTTATTGATGCTTCATTGAGTAAGTTCTTATCATCTATCAGACCTTTATGTACAACGAAACTTGCATCAGAAAATGAAGTATTTTTTCTGACCCTGTTTAGAGAAAAGAAGTCGCGTTACAGGTTTTAGATCTATCAACATGTAGTTTTGCGATTCCTTTCATCTTTCAGATTTTCAAATTATTTCTAAGATTTCTATATTCTCTTGCTCAAGTGTATTATCTATCGAACTCGCCAAAGATACCTTATCTTGACATTTTCAAGCATATTTGATCCATTTATATGAACAAACGTCTTTACATCATCATCATCATAATCATCATCATCAGTCCCGTAACCCAAAAGGTCGTTGGTGCACCCCGATTGACTTTACACCCAATTCACCCCATCTTTCCCTGGTCTCTAATGCCCTTTGGGAATCTCCGAACCCCATGCCTGTCCACTCTTTAATATTGTTTTCCCACCTCTTTTATGTCTGCCTCTTCTTCTGCTACCTCGCATTGTGCCATGCAAGATTGTTTTTGCGAGACCAGATGATCTTGAGACATGACTATATCACTTCAGTTTGCGACTTTAAACTTGTTTTGTATGTTTGCATCTGCATTTAAAACAAAATAAATACAAATTGTTGGTGCATTGCATTTTCTTTTTGTTTTTCCACAACTGGATCTTGTACTGTGGCTAATTTAAAACCAGTACCATCTACTTTGTTATATTTGTATGAAGCCAGAAAAAGCACTGATATTAGAACAAATTTACAGCTTTGTGTTTTTATTATTCGTTCAAGAAAAACTTCTGTTGCCTGAATTTATACACTTGACAATGAAACATGTTAAGTAATCTTTCAACAGTAATTATTTTTTTTTAATCGTTGTTCTGAAATTTGTTTCTTCAGCTATTCATTAATATCAAAACTCCTTTTTGAACCTTGAAACTCATAACGGATCAACATTTGCAAAGTTCGTATTAGTTGCCACATCAACCATTCTCTCTATTTTTCTCTCTAGTAATGTCCTCATGAAAACAATTAATTCTGTTCCTGTATTTAACATTGAAAAAGGGAGGCCCTTAATCTGAAGTAACATTATCGTACTGGAGATACATAAATTTTGCTTTTATTTTATATAGCATCAGAGTTTGTCATGTAGATTTAAAATCATGAGCAGGAAGAAAAGAATACTATAGGCCAAAATCAATAAATATATCTGGAATCAAAGTGGTTTACTAATTAACGATGCACACTAAACTCTAAAGCTTCTTTACCGGTGTTTTCTGCATAATCCGCTGCTCTCAGCTAATTTTTGATATTCTGAATTATTCAAATTTGTTATCCCGTCTGGTGCATTCTCACTCTGCGTATTATCAAAATGTCATAATTACTTATTAGATATAACTTATGGCCTCTTGTGTTTCCTAATATCATCAAAGAAGAAATGGTAAAACTTTGGGATTACATATTTTTGAATGATATTGATTACATATTTTTGAATGATATTGATATGTTTATAATAGCTCAGTAGAATATTGTTCACGCGAACCAACTTGTACATGGATACAAGGCATACAACAATTCTGGCGCACCCAATTCATATAAGATTATGAGAATTGTGAAATAAAAACAATCTGTGATATCAGATCATGTCGTAAAATGTCATCCGATAGGAATTATATAGTGAATTACGTGTTGCAAAGCGTTAGTGTAATAGTAAGCATACCTGCTGCATAGCGTTCATGTAATAATGAGAAAGGCTGCTTGACGTGAGCGTAAAGTATAGGACTACATATCGAATTATCTTTGGGTCAAATTAAACAGGTATGAACACCATACTTTTAAATAAAAGATAACAAATGTGACATAATTCTGGATTTATCATTAACCAATTTTTAAGCGATTCGGTTCTGCTAAAGTTGAAATAGACCAAACGAACATAATTATGAAAAGATCTATTCAAGCAGAAAAATAGTTGATTGTTTTCACCACATATTATTAACATAATGAAAGGAGGTAGCAGGGAATATGCCATTCAACGTTTATTCGACATGCCACCTGCCACATTTAGGCAGGAAATATGGAAAGTGCAATGTAGATGTTTGACAAGAATATTAACAGTCTTTTGAAAGGTATTCACGGTCCAAGAATGTTCGTGGATATATATGCTTGCAGTGTTTACAAAAAATACCTTTAACAGGCTAAAAAGTATAACTTGCACAGATAAAGTGATTGCTTTGATCAGGATCGACCCAAGTTTTTTGTGTGCAAACTATGATTTTGGCGCACTCACCTATATGGTACGGTTTGGCCTGAGTTTGATAACTGTTAGGACAAAGAGAAGACATTCAAGACAGTAATAACAAATATATTTAGAAATAAAAACCGATTTATATTTTTCATCAAATGGTCAGAAAATTATTAGAAAATACAAGAGTATGTTATTATGTAAATATTTCCATATATATCATGCATGAAAAAGGTTTTATTTTTAAAATCAACACCACTTAAAAGTTTCGCATTTTATTTATTGTTATTTTATAAAAAGTTCATTGTTTGACATGCAGAAACTTGTAATAAGCAAACTAAAACAACCTGAACAATCTTGCCATAAGCAAAATGTAAAGTATTTACAGGTGATCTCTCCTGACATATTTGTTTACATCATGGTATGCTTGCAGAAACGTCAGTTTATTTTTCAAAAACAGTTATCATCATGAACGCGGAAACAAATAAATAATGAAATTGAACTGAGGTACATATAGAATATATTACTATGTCATTCCCGTGGTTAAGATATTGTTTGTTGACCATCGGGCTCGGTGAAGTCAATCCTGACCTGCTCTTCGTTGACGGGTCCTCATGTGGCTGGTGAGTCCGATGCGAGATGTGTATCTCCTGAAGCAGTGTGTACACTGAAGGCATGGGTTGGTTGTTGACGCTGAGGCCTTCCTGCGTTCCCTGGCGTCGGCATCTTTCGTTCTGCGGGCATCCCCGAAGACTTTGCACCCATTACTAACAGCTGCACGCCAGCCAGGTCTCTCCTTGGCGCAGGACTCGAGGTTTGTCACAGATATCGAGCAGCATCTCTGGCTGTCCTTGATGGAGTGTTTGAATCTTTTCTTCGGGCGACCAATTTTTTCTGTGTCCACTAGATAGAGTTCCATAAAAAAATCTGATCTGGCATTCGAGACGCTTCCATCCGGATGACATGACCCGTCACCCGGAATTGGGATCTCATGGCCATCGCTTCGATGCTGGTTAAGCCTGCTTTATCCAGCACTTCTAGGTTTGTCACTCTCTCTTGCCAACTGACACACAAGACTCTAGTTTGGAAGCGCTCAAGTTGTTTGATGTGCTTCGTGTATGTGGTCCATGTCTCACATTCATATAGGAGGATTGTTAGCACAACTGCTTTACATACCTTTATCTTGGTGGACAGTTTGATATTCATGTGACTCAACACGTGAGAGCGGATACGTCTTAATGAGTGAATGGCGATGCTGATGCGTGCCGTTATCTTTCTGTCTAGCGATCCATCCGAATATATGATGCTTCCAAGGTACTTGAAGTGATCGACAGCTTTCAGTTGCGTGTCTTCGATAGACACAATCGTGGGACGAACTATGGTACCTCTGTCTTGTTCAGATTGATAGTGAGTCCGAAGAGTCTCGAGGCTTCCGCGAAGCGAGTAACAATGATCTGATATTAAAATATTATTTTACTATCAAAACGTATCAATCATTGAATTTAAACAAATGATATACTGGAAGATAAAATTACACTTTGTCTTAATTAGACAGACAGAAAATAGAACTTAATTGAGCACAATCCACGGTTTAGCGCTCTAACTAGTTATTTGTTTCTCAGAGTATATTATGTAAATATAAAAGCAACTTGTCGGTAAGGTGCAATTTTCATCCACGAAATTTTCTTTGCCATATATTTCTAAATGCAAGAAACACAATTACAGGAACAACTGCTACTGTTATAAAAACTAAAATAATGGATTAAAATAGCAGAATGATTAAAACCATTGTTTTTAACGTTTACCATTGCATCCGACACAAACTAAATATAGATTTTGTAAAAATCTACAAAATGATTATAAGTGTATAAATTTAACACTGACGTCATGTATTCAAACCTGCTTCATCAGCAAAACAATTTCGGGCTACTGAAAATGTTGCCTTATCTCGAAACCATAATCATACTCTATATCCTGCAGACCTTCAATATCCACCGAGGTTTCTTTTGTCGCTGATATTAATAACATTTTCACATAACTTTCTCCTCTTTTTACATCACAGTATTTAAGGACCCTGGGCTCTTTTGGGAGAATCAAACACAACATTTATTAAAATTACTGTGTGCTTTTTTGGGGATGATTCTTCCTTTTTCGTAATGTTTTTCGTCTGGTCTTTAACAGAACTTTTAACACAATATTGTCTATATCATGCCAACGAAAGCTTTCCAAATGACACACTGAGGTAGTTGACAAAGGATGACCTGGGAGAGTATCGAACATGTAATGTTACGAGTCGTATACTCTACCATCTCAGCTACAGTGGCTCCCCCTTTCGTAATGTAGCCATAAAAGAATTCCATTCCAATGTTTATTATTAACTGATTTTTCAACTAACCCTGAAGTAATCGTTTGACACTAAAGGTAAAATGTACCTGCTTGTATCACTTCAAGTCCTTTCGCACGTGGTATATTAAATTTCAAAGCATACGGAAGAGGACAAGGAAAAGTAGTTTGTTACCTTAATCCAAAACATAACTTTATTACATACACTTATGTAACATTAAAACTAAGCAAACTGTCCAGATTACAATTCCAAAGCTCAGCCCAGATATGCAGATTGTACCAAAACGTTCCTTTCTTTTCTTTTATATGAAGGTAAAAACTACAACTAACAATGCATTGAAACAAATTGTATCAAGACTTTGTAAGACATTACTATATCATGCAGAAGGGACGATTCTTTTACTAAAAGATTTTCTTTTTTGCCAAAACAAATATTACGTTTACTTTGCTTTGTTAGGATAAAGAGTGTTGAACAAAGTCTTATGAACGACAAAAATTAACAAGGTTACAATGAGGAACAGATACTTCATAAAACCGCATAAAAAGAACATAGATAAGATTGATTGTGAATCTTTTAGCCCACTGATATAAAAATTACGTAAAGTATATGTTACATTAAAAACTATTCACACATGTTTTTGAGCGCTTGTTACGAAAAGTCTTATTCATGAATTATAGATTTGATCCCCAATTAGCAATTTACCACCTGTATATTTTACATGTAATTTACATAGAATTTTCACGGCGAACTGATAAGGTTTCCCAGTAAAGATTATTTTTGAGGTTCGAGCACAAGGCTAAACCGTGTGGGAGTAATACAAATGTAGGTCTGGTTTATTTTAATAGATCCTTATATGTATATATGTTATCCACCGGTATCCAGTCAAAGTGAGATGCAAGACTTTAGATCGACAAAGCCTTGAAAAGAATTAGAAGTAAGTCACATGTTTTCTTACTGACTAGACCACACATGGCTAGCTCTATCAGGGCCGTTGTAAAAAAAGACCTTTAAATCACACTAGGTAACTGTTATTAATCACAACTGTCATTATCTAACGATGTTAATTTTTTACCAATTAAAAACTTTGTTATCCATTAAACAATTTGTCATGATCAAATGAGGTTGATTGTGCTAACCTAAAAATATTTTCGTGAGGATCTAGTGACGTTCATTATGTTAACACTTTACAACTGCAACTGGAGGCAATGACAAGCTTCGTGATCCACAAGATTTACGGCCTCTACGCATAACCGACATTGCATGCGTGCGTGCGTGCGTGCGTATGTATGTATGTATGTATGTATGTATGTATGTATGTATGTATGTATAACAAATAGTTGGTTCAGCTAGGAACATGAATACCGACAAGTTCGGATCGCCCTGTCAGCCGGATTAATTACCGATGCCAATTATTCTGAAATTCAAAATTTCACCAAAACAACTCCGAAAACATCGTGTAAAAGTATACTCTAAACTTGGATATCACCAGTACTACTCTAGACGTTGTCGACTATTATGTGATTACCTTAATAGATTTTCGAGTATTTGTATATAATATCACACTTCATAGCATGTGCGAGTGTCGCTGGTTTCCGTATTATGTAAGCAAGAAATTATCTAAACGGACGTATCTGATATGCAAATACGTATACAAGTTAAAAGTGTCTGGTTTATACAATCGTCATGGAAAATAACAATAATGATCTTAAATGGGTTCCCAATATAAATTAAATTGATGAAATGAGTTGAAAATCTTACATCTTTCCTGAACTTTGAGAACCGAATTGGTTCTTTTTTATGAAGGTGATCTAAAATAAACCTACTTAAAACATACTTTTTCGATGCAGCAATTTATAATGGTTCCGTGGCAGTCATACCCTTGTACTTCTGTAATAGATGCTGTAATAACATCTTAATCTATTGATCAGTTAATTTCGTTTTGCAGTCAACACTCAACTAGGAATATTCATATCGTTCATTAAACAAGTTTTAGTATTACATTTAAATGAGGGATTTCCAACAAACTTTTACGCTTTCTCGTATGGATCATGCTGAATATCGACAACAAACAGATACTATTAAAATCTAACAATGAATATATATATATATATATATATATATATATATATATATATATATATATATATATATATATATATATATATATATATATATATAGTTTGATGGGACCGTCATCATCGCTGGCATAAATATACATTATTGGCATATCCAAAAGAAGATGAAAACGTAATGAATCAAATACGAAAACACATATAATTTGAAGGTTTATATATTTCCACATGGAAAAAGAAATTGTCTCCAGATATGATATCGTGACAGTGCCGATAACATTTTCATGGCCATTGTGAGAATAAAAAAATTACTCACACTGATACAGTTCAGTATGTTATTGTGAAATATATATTAATCAACATATCTGATTCATTGTCTCCAATTCTATTAAATATCCCATAAATAATTTTGAACGAAATTCAGTAAACACGCTAAGATAATATATTACACGTATTACAAAATCCGTGACAACATAAATGAATAAAACAGCAGCAAGATAATTTCTTCATTTTTTCCAGAAATGAAATTGTGTCATGACAGACAAAAAATCGTGTTATGAAAACAAAAACTTGAAAATGTATCGTAATTTTACATCAGCCAAGATGTGATATTTAATTTACAAGAATATTAAACATTCAATTTGTAAAAAGGGGCTAAAATGTTTATAAGCGAACACGTGTAAAGGGATCAGAGTAAAAGGAATCAGGTGCTTTACATAATTACCTGTTCGTTAATCACAGCGTTCTTTGGTGTCAATCTGTTGGAAGGAATTTTATTGATCATCGATTTTAAACCACAGTAGATTAGATATTACGGTCAGACATTTCTCTCTCTCTCTCTCTCTCTCTCTCTCTCTCTCTCATATATCAATTGCAACAATTCATTGTGCATGTCATGGATATAACTTGCCATTTAAAGCGACCCATAAAAATATAAGAACAGGATAACTGAGAACGATAACTTTTGCTTACACGTCATGAAATGATTCTAACATTAGACACAAAATACATGTCCTCGTATCCTACATTCCGTTTGCAGTAAAGGTGGAAGTAGCATCGATGTGACTTAATAATCATACCTTGTACTATTTTCTAAGATTTTGAATACCATCTTGTGCAACACAGCAAGCACACCTTGTTCTATACTATTTTATTCAATATATATTAGGAGTGGTACGAGAACACAAGAAGCACACCTTCTATTATTTTCTGCAATAGTATTAGAATCTCGAGTAGAAGCTATATTAGGAACGAGGATGACCAAGGGGAACCATTCTGGTTTCAGTAAAGGAAAACACCTGAACAAATGTGTGATTTCCGACAATTTTAAACTACCGCTTCATATAAAGGCACGATGAAGTATCTAAACATGAACACTTGTTTCAAAGAAATAGCGAGAAAACAACGAGGAGACAAAGTGATAAATGTACCAAACATCAACAACACACTATAATAAAAGATTTTCATTTACAGATGTGTCTTATAATGAATAAGAAACAGATATCAGAACTACATAGTATACTATTAATCTAAACATTTTTATTGCAAAACCCATATAATTTTACACAATTAATGAAGCCACAATTTTATTCCGTTTATTCCGTTAGATCACAACCATCGATTTCATAAACCATGTTAATTTCTGTAATTCTGCTGACAATGTATTTGATCAAAAGTCCAGATATACAGTACAGACGGATAGGAAATCAATACAAATCACTGGCTACTTCTCTCTGTTCTCAATCGTATGACCCCAACATAAATTCAATAAACATCACTAGCTCTGGCTGTCTTCTTGGTCCTGCGACCCAACGTAAAATCAATAACCTATCTGAAGGCGTCGGTGTCTTATAATACGGCGTTTGTAACCGAATTTTTGGAAGAAAGTGTTTGTAACTGAATAATTTATATGATAGTTCCAGTTTAGATCGAGAATGTTGGATGCTCGAATCCTTTTAAATAAATTTGAGTATACATTGAGACCCACCGCAATATCTAAAATAGGCCACGTACAAGCAAATAAAACTACTTTCCGCTGCCGAATTCGATGCTTCGTTGAGTTAAGAACATGACATTCCGCAAAAAATACACAAATATTAATCGTACGACTTGTATACTAGTGCTAACTTGAAAAAGAATCTAATCTAGGGAAAGAAAATAAATCACGATCGCATAAAACAATGTTGTTGTGACGATTCTAGTTCTTCAACTCTGTAACAGAAAGAAAACGAAATCAACATGTGTAGTAAAATTAAAAAATAATTTACTTTTCTATGTCGCAAAGTGAAAATTTAAAAGACACGGTATTGGGATTTGTATCATGTAAAAGAAAGCGTTATTATACAAATCTGTGTTATCCTTTATGAGGTAAAGTTTTCTGTATATTTAATTTATATTGTGAGCTTAATTTTTAACATGATTATTAGTTCTAAACAACATGTTTACATAGCTGACGTTTGCCCATGATTGTGAGTTGTAAAAATAATATTTACATAGCAAGAGTTCATAGTCTTTTGTTTACATTTAGAGCAAGTTTTTTCGCTGATAATCTTCCCATTCAGTTACAAAGTATGTCAAGTGCAAATGTTTAAAGATTGAGATTTTACAAATGAATTCTTCATTCATGTTCTATATAAGTTTGTGGGAATGCATGATAAGAGTTTGCAGTTATGTTATTGACATCAGATAAAATTTGAGATGAGTTATTTATTTAATATACTCATCGCAATTACTATAACGTTCATTGATTTTTGGATTAATTAATACATTACAAAGAGTTTTGCAAATTAATTCAAAGACATACTTGATCACATCATTGTTTCTTTGATGGCGTTCAGGACTGTTAGATTTAATTCGGAACATTCGATATCTTTCGGAATCCTGACAAGACATTCAGGACTGTTGGAAGTCATTCGGAACACTCAATATCTTTCGGATTCCTGACAAGACATTCAGGACTGTTGGAATTCATTCGGAACATTCGATATCTTTCAGACTCCTGACAAGATATTCAGGACTGTTGGAAGTCATTAGGAACATTCGATATCTTTCAGACTCCTGACAAAACATTCAGGACTGTTGTAATTCAATCGGAACATTCAATATCTTTCTGACTACTGACAAGATATTCAGGACTGCTGGAATTCATTCGGAACATTCGATATCTTTCAGACTCCTGACAAGACATTCAGGACTGTTGGAATTAATTCTGAACATTCGATATTTTTCGGACTCCTGACAAGACATTCCTGATGATTTGGAATTTAATTCGTAGTGTTGAAAATTTCTTTTGAAGTTTATGTTTGTATTTTTGGGAAATAAGTTGCTTGCTCAATTTACTTAGGTTATTACTTTAATTTTCTTTCTGTTACATATTTCAAGACCTTGAATCGTAATAGGCTACGTTCCAGAACGATTTAAATACTTGGAATTTATCAAAAATTATTTATATTTAAATATTTGAGTTGTTAATATATATTTATATTTTCAATTTTAAGTAGTACCAAAGTGATGAAAATATATTCTCACATAAACATTTGTGAGTAGCATTGTTGGATTAGGTGTATTATTTTAACAGTATCCATGTGGAAATATTGGATTTCACGAAGTGTCAATTCCCTAGTATATTATTATATTTGTTCCTTTCTGGTCGCACACAAAACAAATGCCAGCATTGTAAATTGTGTCTGTAAATTGAACGAAAGCATCAATAATGTTAGGGTCTGCAGTCGTATAGAAAACAGAAAAATGTGCCCAGTTTAGCTGTCTTGCATCTTGTTCATTCACAGCAATAGAAATAACGATATATTCAAAAGGTATTTTTGAACTCATCTGTTCAACAGGTGAGTATGGGGAGCTTGACAACTACTTCTGTATCAACTGTTGCGTAAACTTCAATATTTTTTCAAAAGCATGACGCAACAGCAAGGGCATAGCCCATTGTTTTTTTATATACTTATTTATTGAGCAAATGCAGCCTTGAAATCTTGATAAATCTTTTAAAAACATCATTCATTTTGCTACTTTTATTATATCAATACTTTCAATTATATCTAACAAAATGAGAATGTTATAGTTCGACAAATCACACATTGCTAATAAAATAGACAACCGGAGCTGAGCTATTGCAGATCCAACATCCTAAGTTTAATATTTGTTATTATTCTTCCAACGAGTATAGCCATCATCCAGAAAATATAAACAGATCCTGACTACGTTCTCCATTAAATTTGATTTTTGCATTATTTTCAGCAACAATCTGAAAGTTATCCATCATACAAGTTTATTCTTCGCTTCTTTGTCTTTTATTTTGTCCAAACTTTTAAGCTGTTAAAAGAATACATTCTTTCAATTTAATGTTATTGGTAGTTTTTAATGTTTAATTTTTTTTAATCCTAAGCATGCTTTTTGTATAAAGATAAATCTTCTTCAAAAATGTTCATTAATTTCTTGACGAGATCAATCTTCTAATTTAAACATGGTAATGGTCTTCCAAGATCACATAATTAATCTTAAAATCCTGTTGGGAATAACTGAGGAGATATCCTTTATTTATATCACAATATCCTTTAACATTGCTCATTTATAAATGCAGGTATTCCGAACTATACATTTTTAAATTTGCAAAACAGTTTAATGCATGCTTTTGATCTGTAATCATATTTCACGGCTTCAACAGGTGTGATTTCTAGATAAATTATATGTATTGTTATAATTTAACCTTAGGTTTTGTAAAATGTATATTTTCAACTTTGGTTTCTTCTTTCCAGTTTCTTCTTCTTCTTTCCATTGCCAAAATAATTCCACATTCACGTCTTAAGTCTAATAATATATCTCTAGTTTGTTTAATCTGAAAATGTAAAAAATATGCAATATCATGCTTTTCAGGAACGTATTTTACATCTTTGCTCTAGACTTCACTAACTTCAAGAAGTAGTAATTTATTATTGTTCTTTCTCATATATATTGTCTCACGGCATCTCATACCTCTTCCCGTCTTTACTTAAAATTTACTGCGCAGTGTTGAAAATTTCTTTTGAAATTAATTATCTACATGAAGTTTCTTTTTCATATTGATGTAAGAGTATTAGAAAATGATATAAAATACTAAAGTTTTAAAGTAATGGACTTAGAAACTGTTGTTTATTCTGTAACACTTATGCTACACTTATCAAAGATATGTGATATTTCTGTCACGTGTTTGCTCCTTTTAAATAAGATTTTAAGTCAAGTTATTTAATTATTTTAATTACTTATTTAGTAAATGACTTTTGTGATATTCCATGGATTATCACCTGAAATACAGTTTAGTAATATTTCTCTTCCCTAATTCTGTAAACAATTTTTATCTCCATGTATATTCTGGACATATACGTTTAAATATACATATGACTTTTATCGATTTGTTTTGGCTAGATTTATTAATAGACGACAGGTGTGAGGCTTCATGCTATGTCCTTATCAATATAATCTAGTTCTTACTGTATCTAGTACTTACTGTATCTAGCACTTACTGTATCCAGTACTTACTTTATCTAGTACTTACTTACTGTATCTAGTACTTACTTTATCTAGTACTTACTGTATCTAGTACTTACTGTATCTAGTACTTACTTTATCTAGTACTTACTTTATCTAGTACTTACTGTGTCTAGTACTTACTGTATCTAGTGCTTACTGCATCAAGTACTTACCGTATATAGTACTTACTTTATCTAGTACTTACTTTATCTAGTACTTACTTACTGTATCTAGTACTTACTGTATATAGTACTTACTGTATCTAGTACTTACTTACTGTATCTAGTACTTACTTTATCTAGTACATACTGTATCTAGTACTTACTTACTGTATCTAGTACTTACTGTATCTAGTACTTATTTTATCTAGTACTTACTGTATGTATCTAGTACTTAAAGTATCTAGTACTTATTTACTGTATCTAGTACTTACTGTATATTGTACTTACTGTATCTAGTATTTACTGTATCTAGTACTTACTGTATCTAGTACTTACTGTATATAGTACTTACTGTTATCTTACATTTTTAAACAATTTTCGTTCTCGCACTAACTGCCTTTAGTTTAAACATTGTGTGCCAGCTTCAGTTTGTATATTTGCATCTCGTTCCATGCATTTAATGTGCCATCTTGGTAAAGGTATATTAACCAATTAAATGCATTAAAGTCAGTAAATGGACTCAAGGTGTAGGTCGTATTATTTTTTTGTATTATTAATTTGTAATATATTTATTTACAATTAAGATCAAGCTGTTAAAGAAAATTAAAAGGTTTAATGTCTTGAGTAATGATCACTTGTACTTCACACATTGAATTGATTTTTCTTGTGTTAATATTCTGAGCTTCTTTTTACCATTTCTCCATATTCATGTCTAATTATCTAATAATTTGCCACTTATTTCCTCCATTATAATACGAAATTAGTGTAATTTTTTTAAGATATTCTTTGATTCTATGTATTTTTTATTAAAATTTTGCATTTCGTCTATTAGGATTTTATCATGCATGTATTTCTAGGATTTCACAACTAATGTATTCCTTCAGAAGATACAATAGGCATTTATATAGTCTCTTGGAGACAAGCCATTCGGTTGCCCAAATGGGCGAGCCTTCTTGCAGAGAACTAACCTTGCTGACCGATAACATCTCCTCACAGTATGAATGTACAATTTATTGTAGTAGTTTAATATAATTATTATCAGATCAGGTGAAAGTTATTAAAGATACACTGGTTTTAACTTCATGCAGATTGAGTATAAATTCTTCCTATTTCAACTGATTTTATATAATATTGTAGCAATTCTTTGAGATTTAAGCTTTTATGGATGAATTAAAATTGTTCATGGTAAAAATGTTGACCATTCAAATCAGCAAAATTGTTTTAAGCATATGAATAATTCAGATTTATATGAAATGTTGTCATGCCTACAACTGATTCTTAGCAAACTACTTCAAGTACTGAGTAAATTGTGCCGTTTTTATTGAAAGTTTTTGTTCAATGACTTCTATTTTATTAATTGTTATAAACTGATTTGGTCGAATTTACTATTTGTACAGATAAGTAATTCGAAACAAACTCTCTGTATCCTCACATGAAACACGTAATGTTTTTCTTCTTGATAAATCCACTATTGGCAAGGAAAATGTTGGAAAATAATACGAAATCAGCTACGTAAACTACGATGATTCTTGATCAGTATGTTTAGATATTTGTTCCGTGTTCACGAAATGTTAAAATCAATCAAATACCAAAAATGTATAATACTGGTTGCTGTGGATTGAATGTATATGTTTGGTACTGATTTATATGGAGATCCGATTTTTGTGTTATTTTTTTATAAAGTCGTAGGAAAGAGTTACTGTTCAAATTTTCTGGCTAAATCACACAAAATAATTAGTTAATTATAACGTTTTATTACTTCAAAGTGTTTTTCTTGCAAAGCATTAATCCATTTATTTGAATGTCAACAGGTCTTGTTAAAGAAGTGACTCATTCGATTTAATAGCATTGTTTATGTGATTTGACTTGTCTGTAAAATAATAAACCTTGCTATAGAAGAAAAAGCATTTATTTATCTTTAAGACGAAATACAGCAAATAGTAAAACACGAAATTACCAATAATGAAGTAATTAAATATAATCAACTTTATAATAGTCAGTTACATTCATAACAAGTCTCTCCAAACCAGGAGTAGCATATCAGAGCGTAACGTATATAATCATTAAGTCAGTATTGTTTCAACCAGTATTGTATGTACTATCTATCATAGCTAAATACAAAATAAATTTAGAAAAACAACGCTTTAATTTTCAGCCAATAATACTAAAAAAGATATATTTCTAAGTATGAAATCTTTATGGACAAAGATACTCAAGATTTCATATAATTTCGTTGCAAAAAGTACAATATACATTTGGTCAGCTTTTTTGGCAGTCAAGCACGCCTCTTACCTGACTTCGCCATGAAATTCCTTAGCCGAAACCAGATATCTGCTCCGCTATCCAAAAGTACACAGTATAAAAAAAAACAGATTAATTTCAAATTCCAACATTCGATGACTGCACTGACAAAATTTGAAATGTACAAATGATGATTTAATTTATTAAAGGATTCTGGCAAATGTCACTTACGGAAAGAGGCAAAGGAATTTCGGCATTCGCATTCCAGATGGACTTTATCAATATAAGTGGTGTCAATTGGCATGAAAAGTTCGCGTTCAACTTTACGGCATTTACTGAACACACTTATGGCATTGATATCAAAGATGTGGAATCAATTTTAGTTGTGTGCAGGGGACAGTATTTTATTTATTAAGAAAACATCCCTAATGGTTTTTGCATCTCAGATCCCTGGATATATATAAACGTTGGGGTATCCCAAAAGATCCCAAAGCAGACTCTCTCGTTTTGTTTTTGTTGATTAGTTCCTGCAGCACCATTTCATATGAATCTTAGATCAATTTATTTGACTAAAATTGTTTGAACAGGTATTTCATTATCAGAAACTGTCTCATACATTTCATTATCTGCATTCTGATGTGGTTTTTCTTTGCAAAGCATTAAATGCCGTCTTTTAATTGCAATAATTTGCATAAAACACCACACTTCACTTCCATAATTTCGTCTTGCAGCTATAAGCTTGTCACAAGTTCGCTAGTTGGAGATTGTAAATTAACAAATCGATACGTGTATTGTTTTGTTTAAAAAATGCTTTCTAAACCTTGTCTGATGTGCTAAAGGGAATGATGCACTACATAAAAATATATACCAAATAATTATGTAAATATTTTGCGAACTTTTTCCATATATTTCCATATTTAAACTTTAATTTCTGCTGAATTCTGCCCAATGAAAAGCTTTTGACTAAGATTCCATTGCAGAATAGGAGTTTCCATCTGTAGCAATAATTATGAAAAGTATTTAGAACTAACTGTAAACTTACCTGAGCATTAACCATTATTGCATAATATTTTGCTTACAATAGCATGAACGATCTCAACATCTTCATATGAATTCCTTCCTCGCCTTTAGATGTAAACTCTATTTCATTCATTTATGTATTCCTTGCGAACAAAAGAGCAATAAATATTCCCCGTCTTTCACCAGTAGTAAAGATACAAGGTTCTCACTAACTATAGAACTCTATTTAACATATGCGTTGGCTCATTGAAACAATGACCATATAAGATTTCAAACGTTAACCGTTTATACTGTTTATCAACATGTACCATGAAGTGCCTCTGTTGACATAATCAAAATTCATGGTATTGTCAATAAGTGCACAGTACAATTTCTGCCCCTTCTTGATAAAATGTGTAATAAGCCTGTGCAAAATGAAAGTGTTATCCATAGTACACGTGTCAGCGTTAAAATAAAAGTGTTATCCATAGTACACGTGTCAGCGTTAAAATAAAAGTGTTATCCATAGTACACGTGTCAGCACTAAAATAAAAGTGTTATCCATAGTACACGTGTCAGCGCTAAAATAAAAGTGTTATCCATAGTACACGTGTCAGCACTAAAACCACTCTTGCTTCAAACTTTACACCCCATAAGGTTCAGCTCAGAAACTGAGTACGTTATTAACAACTCTAAAATAATTTACCTAGTGTGCTTAACAACTTTAATGCGCCAAGAACTAGAGTCTGAAAAATGCATTGGAACATTTCTGAAAGTGTTAATAACTGAATATGTGATTATTAATAAAGATCAGCTTACCTAATTTAAAAATATATACGAAGAACCATAAAAGATTTCCGTTTACCTTTGTATCTTTTTATCTTTAAAAATGTGACTATTTATTTTTTTAAAGTATGTGTTTATTAATACGTTATTTTACAATCGCGATTCGTTAATTAATATATAGTAAATACTTTGCACGAAAGCTATATATGACGGATTTTTTGAGAGTTCTGAATATATTGTTATAACCATTTGCTAATAAATCTAACGCTGATAAAAACACAAAATAATGTTCCATAAAATGGTATGCGACTGCACAAGCAGTACGCCAGATGTCTGCAGATATTTGCATGTGATATAACATTGTGTCGTAGAATAAAAAGATTTTTGTTGTCGCCCAAATATCGTACTGTCCCCCAAGCGGTCGCTGTCAGATCTACAGTGGAGATTTGATTTTAATCAGATTGGTTGTACAGCGCTCTAATATTCAGAACTTTTTGTAACTATTTCTGATAATTCAGTGAGCGCCATCATGTAGTTTTGTGTCAGGTTTTCATCAGTACCTTGAGTGGATTTTTTTTCATTTAAGAATTGATTTGCTTGCGTTTCCAACAAAGGAATCACTTATGTAGAATGTATAAAGCTCCACCCTCATGTATGGATGTTTCTGGCTATTTGCAAAGAATATTAAATGCAGTTTCATACCGCTGATGTTTGTTTTTTATTCTCTCCATTCGTTGCATTTATTGATATAATGAACGGACACATTTAAGAAACCAGTAAACTTCAGAACACATAGAGATAAGAGTGCTGCACACGCTTCGTGTTTTCCATAATTTGGTCATGACGAAATCACAGGGGTTTGACGCATTGTTTGTACCGAAACGTTCAATTTTAACTGATCTAGCGATAGACGTACGTAACAGCCGTGTTACATCACGTACCCATACATACTGTAAATGAAAGACAAGGAATTGGAGATTCTTTATGATAAGCTGTCCACCAGTCGTCTTTAAATCAGCAAGGCTTGGCATGTCTTTTAGTCATATGCAAATTAAATGAATTCATCATACTGCATATATATATATATTCCGAAAAGTTTAATCATGCAAATGAAGCTGAAAATATGTCACAATATTCTGTTAAAACACTTAGTTAATATTAGCTTTAGTTTCAGACTGCTTACAATGCTAATTCTCCTGGCCGTGACTGACTGTCCCCCCCCACTGCAAACAAATCCTGCCTGCGCCCATAGTCGTAAATATAGGACTGACTTGCACATTCACAGGATCCAAGTTACGAAACAACGAGAGAGTTAGCAATAAACCAAGCACCAAAAGAAAGATTATTAATTCTACTTTCTCCTAAATTGAAACTCTTAAAGTGGTCGTCACTTTGTCAATCTGATTAGTGGATAGGTTACGAAAGGGAAGTTATATCCCTTTGTATATTGCTGTAGGTTTGGGAGTTCGAAGTTATATGACTGTTTCGAAAATGCGTCGGATCCCTGTGCCCCAAAGCGTCTCATTTGCAGGAGAATATAGATCATTATCCCTCACACTCAACGATATCCGTAATTTGTTGCGTGTATGAATACTAAGGCTGCCTTCCTTTACAATTACTTATGATTGGCTGAACAGGCGTACGTGTAGCGGTCTAGACACCACCTAATATATACCACGAATGAAAACAATCAGATAATAAAATCAATCACTCTGACAATGAAGCTGGCCCTTTGTATTTTGAATAATTAGAAAAGAGAAGGCAAAACAAAACAAAACAGATTAAAATTAAACCGGATACCTTGTTTGCCAGACATTTCCCTTCTGGCAATCTGCTTTATAAATAATATGACTGCGTTTCATTCAAATTAGCATACAAGATTAAGAAATCTTTTTTTATTTTTGTTTATAAAGAGAAGACCAGTAGTGTTTATCTTTATTATTCTGTAATGCAAGATGAACAGAAACATGGTGTCCCATAAAGCCATTCTAAACTGATTGGGACGTCTTATTTGCACCATATAGTACGTTTTCTGTGTTTCAAAGTTTTTTAAATCGATTGCAGCATTAAAAGAAGTCCTAGATGTACACTGTTAACCTTGTGGATCGATGATTAAACAACGGGTTTCTAGTTTATATGTATCGTATATGACTGAAAAGATAAAAAGAACTATTGGGCCCGATATTCCACGTTTTGTGTCCGGTGATCATTGGTGCCCGCAGAATTAATTTTGGGGGAGGGAGTAAACATGTATTGATCAGCTATTACGTTTTACAGATGTAAGAGTCATCCCCTTGGTCTTATGTGGGGGCTCCAATGAAAGTGATGGAAGATTAGAACACTTCGTCGTTCCATGTCGTGATACAGAACGGCGCTTCGCAAAACAAGTGTGTAGTCTTCATACTCCATTAGTCTAGATACGATACTTTGGGAATTATTTCCAAGTCTTGATAGCTCTGAAAAACTACTTGTCAAACAATTTGAAATTGAAACATGTATGTATATACTATATTTTCGCAGAGAGGGAAGGTTGAATGAGTCACTTTAAATGATAGTTTCATTTCACACCAATACACAGATACAACACCTCATTTTTTAAATCCTGAGAAAGAAATTGTTTAAAATAATAAATTGCACTTACAAACGCACCGACAAGTTATAGTTTCTATTTTATTAACATTTGTGTTGTGCAGGATACGAAAGATTCAGATGCATCAGGTCATGTGACTAAATTATGCTGCATATGCGGTAATGCTTGATGTCAGTATAAAAAAAAGATGATCATGCGAGATACAACTCAGTAGCACTGGACATATCTGGGATTTTTTGGATATATCCAATATACTGAAATGATTAGATGATGATATTATTAAATGTCTAAGGTACGGAATTGATTAGATAATTAAATATCAAGGATACTAAATTGATTAGATAATTAAATGTCTAAGGTACTAAATTGATTAGATAATTAAACTATTAAGATACTAAGTTGATTAGATAATTAAATGTCTAAGGTACTGAATTGATTAGATAATTAAATGTCAAGGATACTAAATTGATTAGATAATTAAATGTCTAAGGTACTAAATTGATTAGATAATTAAATGTCTAAGGTACTAAATTGATTAGATAATTAAATGTCTAAGGTACTAAATTGATTAGATAATTAAATGTCAAGGATACTAAATTGATTAGATAATTAAATGTCAAGGATACTAAATTGATTAGATAATTAAATGTCCAAGGTACTAAATTGATTAGATAATTAAACGTCTAAGATACTAAGTTGATTAGATAATTAAATGTCTAAGGTACTGAATTGATTAGATAATTAAATGTCAAGGATATTAAATTGATTAGATAATTAAATGTCTAAGGTGCTAAATTGATTAGATAATACAATTATTAAATGTTCAAGATACTGGATTGATTAGATAATGTAATTATTAATTGTCCCGGATGCTGAATTAGATAATAATTTTCTTAAATTCCACAATACTTAATTAATTAGATTATATCATTAGTATGTGTCCAGATAATTAATTGATGAGATAATATAATTAATAAATAACCAGGATACTGAATTGATTAGATAAAATTAGTGTTAAGTTTCCACGACACTGAACTGGTTTAATAATAGTATTATAAGTATCTAGCATTGATTCAGTAATATTATCATTAAATATCCAGCCTACTAAATTGACTGAATAATATAGGCATTAAATTTCCAAGATGCTAAATTGAATTGATAATATAATTACAAAATGTCCAAGATACTGAATTAATTAGATATAGTTACAACATACAACATTGACTAGAGCATGTTAAGACGATCGCGATGACCTACTTTGGCTGGAAAGATATTGCTTCCCAAAAAGGATGCAGTTATCATGTTATGCTATTGTACAGAAAATAAAACCACGTTAGTAAATCTAGCTACTTTATACATTCACTTGTGTAGAAATGTATGCTTTGAAAAAGCAATAAAAATTATAAAAGACTTCATATATCTAGAACCGTAGTTTTCAAGCCAAATGTCAAGAAATATTCAAAAATTCTAATTGATAATATAATTATGTCTGATTTAACAAGACTTTGATGGCATGTATAATATACACTGCTTCTGTGATGCAAAATAATGGTAAAAATGACATTGCCCTAGACGAGGACGTACTAATTTAAAATCTAAGTAACAACTTACATTTATCTACTGTTTATATAGAACGTTTAATATTACAGATTTTCTGGCTTCGATTCCTTTAACACACTATAAACATGGAGTTAAAAACGAATCAAGATAAATAAGAATAAACATTATAGTTGTATTTAAAGTGAAACTTCCAATTGTATCTCCCAACAACAATACAGACAGTTTCGTATTATAGCCTTGAGCAAATTGTAAGTGTATCATAATTCAACATTAACTGAATAAAAACCGTGACGCCAAAATGCTTAGGCTAAAATAAACACGGTCTCTCTCTCTCTCTCTCTCTCTCTCTCTCTCGCATCAAGGACACGCATTATTTTATTTACTGTGGTGATACCATGAGCAAATATGCCCTCGGTAATAAAGGTAATTAAATGATCTCAGTTCGTTCAAATTAAACATGTGAAACAATGGATGATATTTAAACATGTCCAATTTCCCTGCTACATATCCTAATCATAATTATTTATTTCGTCCTGGATGCCTTCCATCTAATCAAAAAGGGAGCTTAACCGACATTTCATTGGTTTGGAATCTATAATTGTATTATGCTGATGTTGTGGTAGGAAGTCAAGGTCCAAGTATCTTGATACCTTACTACTGTAACATAAGAATGTTTATGATAAATATAAGACCATTGACTTTTTTAATATTTGAACTAAAGCAGTACTCTTATTGCAGAATTCAATAAGGTTTCATTTAATGATTACTGCAAAAGATATTGTAAATTCAGTATTAGTCACGTACCATGCACAAAATTAGCCAGGAAAGTAATAAACTGGAAACACAGAACTCTACTGTTAAGGGCGTTCAAATTTGATTGCAACACCCAGGGTGTCTGGAAAAATAAGGTATTTTGCTGGCTCTGTGTCACTGTTTATACAGGTTTGAGGAATATAAAGACAAACTGTTAGACTTATTTCAGATTCCTTTATGTTATTGCCCTCTAGTAAAAGAATGGAATAATGCTCGAGATAAAACAGATTTCCTTATTTTCAGTGAAGTTCTGTAACTTACTCAAACAAAAATCTATTAACCATCTAGCTGAAAAGTCATTCGAATGTGTCTGCGATATTCCTCTATTCCCAACGTTTCTCAGTTCAGTTGTAGCTTGAGGAATGTGCTGTAGCAGATCATTACAGACTACTTGGCATTTCCCTAAGTATCAGCTAAATATTTCAAAAATAATATTGTTTCAAATAAATCAAATAATATATTTTACTTTCTTGCCGGCTGGAAGCGTGTGAGAGAGCATCAGAGAGAATGTGTAATGTCTTTGATGAAATTAAAACCGTAACCGACTAAAAGAGTTGAATGTAATTTTGTATTCCTTCTGTGGGTCAACATCTTCCATTCTGCACTACGATATCAAAATATTGCACAGAATCAATAACTAGTGACATTTAAGATCAAGGAAAGCATTTAGTACATTTCCATTATTTGATAATTATATCTACTGGTCTTATGTCACTTGTTTAGGCTCGAATAAACAGTAACACAAGAGAGAGTGAAAACATTAGGCTTTTAAAAAGTACAATAATTCATTTCTCTGGAAAAATGCTGTAAAAAGGAAAAAAGTATGAACTTAAGGTTTTATAGAATCAAATCCAAAAATAATCCGATAATAAAATTTTAGGAGACCTAAGAACAAAATATTCTACTGATTCGACGAAGAATCCAAGATGGAAGCCGTATGCTGCAATCTGTAGTGGTGAAGTCTACAGTTCCATGTAGAAATAAGACTTATCACTCTGCTTTCTGATAGCTGAATAAACTTTTATTTAAAAAAAAAAAACAGCTCTTGTTCCTTAATATTACATGAACACACGTATTTTCTAGAAAAATAACAGAATTAATCCTTTTGAATCCAAGTAATTTGAAATAACTCCAAACAAAGTAATTTGAAATAACTCCAAACAGCACAACATACAACGAACACTTTAATGGCACAACTTCCACTGATATTAATTCTCCAAAACATGGGTTATATGGTCTTTCTAAAACATAAACAAGGGTCACGTGATCATCTTCTGGTACTTTATAGCAGCAAATACTTGTTACAGATCACGTTTGCCCAGTGTGATCCTGACGAAAACGAATCAGTTTTACTCTAAGAAATAAAAACAATTGTTTATATCTTAAAGACAACGTCCCATCATGACCTTGGCAACAGCTAATCATCTTAAAATAAAATAGAACTTGTTTACGAAGGTTGCTACAAATTCTGAAACAAGGTCAAGATTTAGACCAACATCTGGTGTTTATTAACTAAGAGTCAAGGTCAAATGTTTTTAAAAAAAGTATCATCTCTAGTGAATAAATTTACATTACAATATTATGTAATGAAAAATAAAAACATTAAAACTGACAAACAAATAAATTGAAATAAATATATACTAAATCAGAAATAATTAAATCAAATATACATAACACTTCCCCCATAAAGAAAAAGAAAAATTTATACATGAAGCTTTTTTTTTTACCACAGACTAATTATTCATGAGGTTTAAAAGAACTCATATAAATTACACAGTGTACATGAAATAATATATTGTTATACACGGGAAAGTGCGTCTGCTGTTAAATTATCTTTTCCCTTGATATGCCTGATGCCAATAGTATATTCCTGAAACAACAAACTCCACCTTAATAGTCTTTGATTTTTATTTTTCATCTTGCCGATGAAAGTAAGGGGGTTCTGATCACTAAATACAACAATCGAGGAAGGAGCTGAACTAAGGTAAACTTCAAAATGTTGTAATGCCAATATCAAAGCCAAACATTACTTCTCGACTGTTAAATAATTATTTTGGTTCTTATTTATTCTTGGGAAAAAAGCACACTGGATGATCAATACCACTTTCATCTTCTTGAATCAAAACTGCTCCAACCCCAACATCACTTGCATCAGCAGACAATTTAAAACATTGGCTAAAATTTGGATCTGTAAGAACCGGCGCGCTTTTAAGTATGGCTTTCAACTTCTCAAAAGCCTCCTGACATTTTTCAGTCCAAAGGAACTTGTTTTTCTTACTCAATAAATTGGTCATGGATTCAGCAATAATATACAAATTGGAACACAATTTTTGATAGTATCCGGCCATACCAAAAATTCGCATCAGTTGCTTTTCATTAACAGGCACAGTAAATTCAGAGATAGCCTTGACCTTTGAATCTATTGGTTTAACTTCTCCATGTCCCACGATGTGTCCCAGAAATGTTACACTAGCACGGCAGAACTCACTTTTAGATAAATTAATTGTCAAACATGCATCCGTGAGTCTGTCCAAAAATTCCTGAATTGTTGCTAAATGTTCTTTCCAGGTGTCTTCGATGATGACATCATCGATGTAAGCATCACAATTGTCTAGACCAGAGGTAATCATATTCATGAAGCGTTCAAATGTACTTGGCGACCCTTTCATCCCAAACGGCATTACTTTATATTGGTAAAGTTCATCTAGAGTCACGAATGCCGAAATTTCCTTCGCTCTTTCCATTAGTGGAATCTGCCAAAATCCTTTCAAAAGGTCAGATTTTGTGACATACATGGCATTCCCGATCTTATCAATACTGTCATCGATTCTTGTTAATGGGAATTAATCTGTTTTGTCTCACTATTCACCTTCCTATAATCAGTACACATACGGAAAGTTTTATCTGGTTTTGGAACAAGTATGCATGGTGAACTCCAGTCACTTTTACTGGGCTCTATAAAATCCGATGATATTCCTTCACTTAAATCTTCACTGAGTGGACAGGCACAACTAAATTAGGGGGCCCCGAGTGGCCGAGTGGTCTAAAGCGCTCTCCGTTACGGATTACTGCCATCTCACCTCTGTCTGCGTGGGTTCGAGTCTCGCATTCTGCGAATGTGAATATGTGAGAAAGCTTGCCAGTAGCTTCTCGTGGGTCGGTGATTCTTTCAGGGCTTTTCCCGGGTTCTTCCTCCATCATTAATACTGGTCGCCATGTATAGCCTATCGTGTGCTGAACAGTGGCATTAAACCTTCAACAACAACAACAACAACAACAACTAAATTAATTGCATGTTTAACCTAGCTAGCTCTTTCAATATAACGGTACTCCTTTAATTTACTTAAATCCAAGGAGCACTAATATTATAATTTAACTCATTCGTTTTCTTTTTAACTTTGTAAGGGCCGTAATATATAACCTGAAGAAAAACTTGAAGAATGAGCAAGAGAGACAAAACTCCATTATCACCAAACTCAAAAGTTCTCTCCATTATGTTCTGTCAAACCGTAATTTCACTTCTGACTTAAATTGCTGAGTGCCAAATTCAAGCAATATAGCCTGGAAAGTTCCAGACGTAAAATGTAACCCTTGACCTGACTGGATAGAGTTAGAATGGCTAATATTGAGTAAAATACTTTATCAAAGCTTTTACTGTTATTTTAGATTTTATATTCCTCAAGGGAATTGCCTCTGGAAACTTTCTCGACGCACACAAGGATTGGTTACCTGGCTTGATCTTAGGTAATGGACCAACACAATCTACCATAATTCTACTGAATGGTCCGTCAAAGGCAGGAATAGGTTGTAGATGAGCCTTATGAATTTTCTGATTAGGTTTTCCTACCATTTGACAGGTATGACAAGATCTACAGTATTTACCAACATCATTCTTGATTTTGGCCAATAAGAGTGAGTTAAGATCTTGTGATAAGTTGTATTGATCCCTAAATGACCAGCCAATGGATTTTCATGTGCCAGACTAAGTATTTCCTGTCTGTAAGGTTTCAGAACTACAATTTGATAGTTCACTGCCCATTCGTCATCAGCAGGTACCTCGGGAGGTCTCCATTTTCTAATAATAATTCCATTTTTAATGAAATAACAGACAATAACCTCAATAGCTCCAGTTTCACGAATGGCCTTCTGAAACAAACAGGAGATCTCAGGATCTTTTTCCTGCTCGACGACAAGTGATTGTCGTTTATCACCCTGATTAGAATAAGGAGAATGAGTTGTTAAAAGTGGATCACTGTGATCAATACTTTCTGATTGATCCAAACAAAAATAGAGAAATTGACCTCATCACAAGCCTGATCAATACATGTGTCAGCTAAAGGAATACTTTTCTTATCAACACCATTCTCAAGAGCTTTATTTGCCATAGCTCTGGTAACTGCACAAGCTGGAAATACATCAGGGAATTCTTTTTCAATTGGATCGTATTTCTGATCCAAGCAAGACTTGTCAATTACAAGTGGATTAATCACAACCTTGTATCCAGCTAGGTCATTGCCTAGTAATAAATGAATGCCCTCAACGGGTAAAACAAAGACCGTTCCGACTGTCACGGGTCCTGAGACTAAGTCTGATGACAAATTTATACAATGGAGAGGAGCATTAACAAATCCGCACTCTACTTCCTGAATAACAACACTCTAATTGGAAGAAGACTTCTCAGAAAAAGGCAAAGTATCTGACAATATAAGACTCTGAAAAGCTCCTGTGTCCCTTAATATCTTAATAGATATAGGATTGGCCGAATCACCCAAGAGTAATATAGAACCCTTCGATATGAATGGTTCATAATTCTCCATAATAAAATCATACTGGGGTTTGTTAGATGGAACAAATGTATTGCTTTCAATACATGACCATGGCCTTGACCTCTTAGAAATAAGAGCATTTGGAATAGGTCTGTCTTGATTCGGATGCCTAATTTTCAATTTGTAGCAATCAGAAATAACGTGTCCTTTTTTCTTGCAATAGGTACACGTAGGAAGAGACAAAGATCTTGAATCAAGCTTCTCCAAAGTTTGATATTTAGAAATTGTGGCAGTCTGAGTTTTAGACGTGCAAGTATTATCCTGAAATACTTTTCTGCCAAAAGACTGTTGAGTAGAAGTCTTATTTACAATAGGAATTTTATGAGTTAGATAATACACATCAGCAGCACGAGCAACATTTTCCAAGGTTTCAATCTGATGCTCATCAAGATATGACTTAATGTCACTATGGACACAGTTTTTGAACTCTTCAAGTAATATAAGTTGTTTAAGACGTTCATAATTTTGTTCACCTTTCTTGGCTAAGCACCATCTATCAAATAACTGTTTTTTTTTTCTCTAGCAAATTCGACATGAGTTTGTCCAGCTTTTCTTTTCTGTAGTTTCTGAAATTTTGCCATAAGCATCAGGGACTAACTTTTTACCCCTTAAGATGCATTCTTTGACCGTATCATAGTCACCACTTTGTTGAACTGACAGTGAACGGTAAATATCACTAGTTTTACCAGTGAGTACACATTGTAATAACTGAGTCCAATGCTCCCTTGGCCATTTGTCTACTTCTTTTTCCCTGAAAGGGCGCACTAATCTAATGTTCTTTTCAAGATCAAAACTTAAATTTGGATGTAAGTATGACTGTGCTCTTCACTTGCCAGTTCCATTTCTTTCATTCTGCATTGATATTCCCTCTCTTACTTCTCTCTTTGCATTCGCATTTGTTCTTTTTGCAACTGCACTTGTCTATCTTTCTCTTTTCTTCTGTTTGTAAATGCATTTGTCTCTCTCTCTCATACTGTAACTGCATTTGTTCTTTTTGTAATAACACGTATTCTTTTTCTTTCTTCAATTTCATTTGTACTTTCTCTTTCTCCAATTTCATTTGTTCTTTTTGTAATAACATTTGTTCTTTTTCTTTCTCCAATTTCATTTGTTCTTTTTCTTTTTCCAACTGTAACTGCATTTGCATTTGTTTTTCCTCTCGATTTTTGAAGTTCCAGCTTCCTCAACTCCAATTCCATTTTGTATTTTAATTCTAATTCATTCATTTTTGTGTCAGAGTCTGATACAGACTTACTGGCTGAAATCAAAGCACTTTTATCCAAAACATTCTTTTCTACCAAATACTGATATAAATTCAACATTTTTACTAAGCTTAGCTAATTCAAAATAGATGAAGATAAAGGATTAGGCAAGTCCCTCTCTCCTCATTTACAACTGATAGACGCATTTTGAACATTAAGATATTCAAAATGGTGGCAATGATGTCAAGAAAGACTTGACTTCCAGTGACCTAGAACAGTGTAATTTGCCATCGATAAATCTATGTTTCTGTATTAAAAAATATAGATGGCTTTTGTCATTTTTTTAGACAAATCCCAAAACAAGTCGGTACATGTGCTAATGTAAATCGAAGACTGTGACGATAAAGAAAATACAAACACTATTGTTCGCACACCGTCGATCGGATCCATTTAATTTCACATCATTTCCGCCCATAAAATCGACGATATCGTATTCCAGAGGAAGTAATCCGTAAGAATCTAGCTGTAGAAGGCAAACCAACGGGATTCTGTGCGCTGACTGTCGTATGTGTTGATGATCTAGGAACAAATGTCTATCCGGTTTCGATGAGGAATTTAATCTTTAACACACACCACTGGACAATAAGAACCTGTGTACGAGTTATGAGTCAGAATATAATGAAGTTTCCCGGTATTCATTTTAACAGTTTGACTAATTTTGACTTAAGACTTGACATTTCCCTTTTAAAAAAAAATCTATCTTATAAGTCGATGAACAGGTTGTCTTGGTACGATGTTGCAAGAAAGCTTTGATGCATTTCATTTCCAGTGAAGTTAATGGAGTTAGGGAATGGTAACTCAATTCTTGATACCACTCAGTCAAACTCTTCTCATCTCAAGTGATAGGACATGCTTTATCCAGATAATCTTCCAATTTCTTTCTTGTCTCTTCGCTCATTATTAAACATTAATCCTGTTACGCTTGATTAGGATGATCAATCTTAAAACCATATCAATGTCCTCTACTAAGAAGCGCAATTCTTTCAACCAAGTAGCCAGCAAAACGTGATACTACCTGTTGTTCCTTTTCTGACCACCGTGGCATCATGACTGTACATTTCTCTTCTTCGCTTGTGGTCAGTAACGGCTGTTCTGGATAGAAATATCATCCTCGTAGGTTCCATAGGTTCATGTTCCATGCTTTAGTAATCTAGTATAACGTCTGTCAAACTCTTAATTTCTAGAATATTATCGAATTTTCCATACAGGATAACGTGCACTGTGTTTACCAGAGTCAGTGCAAACAAGGGCCTTTTCGACGTTGGTTTTGTACTTTCTAGGATTAGTCATTAAATAGAATACGGCACTAATTCGAATCAGTGTCATTCGCATATCCACACTACTCAACAAATACAAGCATTGTAATCACATATCCAAGTGTAAACAGTCCTTCATTTCTAAACATCTTTCTTGTTTGATTTTCTTTTTGAAGGTGGTTACATCCAACATTGTATATATCATAAGCAGCAGGCAAAGTTGTATCTTTAAAAATTTTCAAAGTATCAGGTTTCCAAATCACAGAGACATCCTGATGTGTGTTTCTAACTTCTTATCCATGCGTCTTGAGACGTTCTATGTAAGCTCGGCAATAGCAAGTGAACATGCTGATGTTGACTAGTTTTTTAAATTTTTATTCTAGTTCAAATCTACTTCGCTGATCAACGAATACGTGAAATTATTGACTGAAACGACTGTGTCATCGGCGCCTGTATTGGCCTTTAACAGTTTTGAGCACTTTGATTTTCAGATACAAGTAACTGCTATTCAGATGTAATCTTCGATTTGTACATTGATTTCAAACTCGGTAGGAGCCTAAGCGGTCAAAATGACACAGGATGAAATTCAACCTATTGGATGTTTTGTATCTTTATCACTGTCTGTAGCATAGCAAGCGTGTCAAGTTCAGGCTTGGAACATTTCGCAACCAAACCAAAAACGTCAAAATCTATGTTGTTCTTCTGTTCTTTTTCTTTTAGGTCTGAATGGTTTTCGTTGTAGAAAAAGTAGCAACACTTTGATGTTTCCTTTCGGGAACAAAATATGTTGTCCAATATCTCAGTTTTATACTAATATTCACACTGACAAAATACGATTTACTCACGGGAAGATAATGAGGATATAAAATGTCTGTGTGAATGTGATAAAGTGATAAGAGCGTTGTTGGTAGAAGTGATACACCTATTTCCACACATAATATCAAACAAAAGTGTAATGAACTTCGTTCTAGCATGGACAAAGCAAATTCGAGAAAATGAGAAGATAGATGATATTCAATCAGAACACTTATATCTATCAATACACTTCGATCTGTCTGTACACTTCGGTCTATAAGTACACTCCGGCGAGTTTTATATGATTATTGCCAAACTGATTGTTAAAAATAGTTGAAATAGTTTCAACGAGATGTCGAGCTTTAAGATAATGTCCTGTAGAAACGTTACACTGGTGCTGCTATTTCTTTTCTTGAACTTGTTTGTTTAATATTGTTACTAAAACTAAAGTGTTTTGAATTCCATCCACATTCCAGACTTGAGTAGAATGAATGATTTTTTTTACCAAAGCCACCTCCCAATGTGCTTCGTACTGTAACTACGAAATTAGGTAATTTTGTTGGGAACAACATAAGTTGATGTTGAGAAGCACATACGCTAAAAAAGTAATATTAAATAAAAGAATAGATTATTTATTGTTCAATAGTTCTTGTCCTTGAGGTATCACTAAATGTTGAAGGACAATTTTTTCAAGTAGGATTGCAATAGATTGCAGTTGCGATTGGAAGATGAGTTGTGACTGGCAGTGAAGATCCTGCGGTACCTTCTACTTTCCTTGCATTTCAACGAAGATGTAAATTTAACTGCTGAGTCAATTAATCCACAGTTGTTTTATCTCCTTTGTGCAACTTACATTAAAACAGTTGTTGTTCCAATGCACCACCGAGTTTTAGTAGCAATTGTCGGTTTGATCTTGAAGAACGCGTTCTGCACAAAAAACCACATTGTTTTTGTTTTAGTTCTTTCAGAGAAGAACTCTGAGAAGGACTTGTAGTAGTGTTTAACGTTATGGTCGTGGCTTATACTTCTTTTTAGAGTTCATGGCATGTGATGTTGCAATCCCAAAATCAAAACTGGGCAAATAATCTTTCCATCAAGCTTTGACTAGTGATTTGTTACTATATGTTTTAGAAGTTTTACATTCCTACGGGTTATGTCTTTCTGACCCCCATTACTTGGATCATATTGCAATAAATCACACGTGTATGCATATGCATCCATGGATTGTAACCTGTGAAAGTGGTCAATACGGTCAATACGTGTCCAAACGAGGACAAATTCTTAGGGTATGGAAGGTGGTGACCTATTGAGGAACCAACAAAACCGCCATTAGCACATTACTTATGGTATATATTTTGGAATAGTGACATAACAAATACAATGTTTGTTGTTGCATTTATAGACTTCTTTTATTTTTAAAGGAATTTCCTCTGATTTTACTATATGTAAATTCACTATCCCCGGTTTATTATCTGTGCTCAGAGTAGTGATTTTCCATTTTACTCTCGAACTCGGCCCTGCTAATTATTTTATCCTCGACTGCCACCGAGTACAGTTTGCTAATCGTATTGAGACTACATCTTACTGCCTCAAGAAGTTCCTAATAAATACGTATTCCTGAGTGTAATCGTGTCGAAACTATGTTTACGACATTTGATATAGCCCAGACAAAAATACCGATTGGTGCACTTATGATAGCTTTCCTGGTCGACATTCCAACCACACCCAGACCAAGAGTTTCTGACTCACCAAGTGCACACGTCGAATCTACAACCACAAACACACGTTTTTATTTCTTGGTCAACTTGGGTCTCTTGGAGATTTCATATTGCAGTTGTTTTTCCGCTTTTATTATTTTTTCCAGGTATCACTGTGGATCTATCCTAGTTATTCTATTAATAATGTGATCGCGCAATACAGTTATCTACTTGGGGAATACTTAAATATTCAGCGATTGTGCGTCCTGGCGGCCTAGCAAAACATTCAAACAGAAACCATACAGATTACACGCTTCCAGTCCTCGCGCAAACGCTGTTACATGAACAAGTATTTTATGTCTCAGTCGAGGTAATGTTAGCAGGACAATCGAGGGGACATGAAACTAATCTAGACTCAACAGTGATTCGGCTTCGTTGCTCTAGAAACAATCCCTGAGTGTTTTCATGTATGTTGTGCAGTGAATGAACGAGCGTTTACGTACAAATGCAATTATTCCAAGCTGGAATCTAGTTGGTATTGGTACATCAGGGTTTTCCAGGCTGTTGATTTCTATTTGACCTTTAACAAAACTGTATTTCAGTGCATACAAGGGTCTGGTAGTGATATAGTTGTTAAGCAGATATGCATCCAAAAGTGCAACGAGATCGTTATCAATGTGAATATCACTGGTCAACCGACCCATTACCAGTCGGTAAATTCTGCACTTTATCACCGCGGCCAGAATCCATTACTTATATGTAATGATAAATCTGCATTCGAAGTGGTTCTACAACTTCACAATGAGTTTGACGGAGTTGAAGTTGTTGCAGTTTTTGTAACGCTTTAGTCTCACTGGCAGTAGTCGTAGACATAATCACAAAGGTTTACATATCTTGGAATGTGAAGGTCTCTTCTTTTAGATTTTGCTTTAAAAGATCTGATAAATTCCTCTCAAGTGTTCTAACTCCCCTAAATGGCTTGAAAAGGACTAACCATCGCTCTTTTTGTTCTGTTTACTGTTCAAAAGTTTCCTCGCTTCTTCTAACTTCTTTCTCTCTTCCTCTTATTGTTACTGTTGTTGGACAAATATATTTTCCTCTTTCTAACTTTACAGATAAGTCTTCCCTCTATTTCTTCATGAAATGATCATATAGAGATAATGATGGAGAATAAGGTAAAGGTTGTTCAAAAGGCAACAATTCTTGAGAGAAATAAAAATTCCCACAAAGTCAAATTAAATTCAGTCTCTTCTAGAAGAATACTGGTTACAGCAGTAGTAGTACAGTATATCATACTCGTTGCTGGACTGTATAATTGTATATGAAATAGATACTGGACCGTATAATGGTATATGAAATAGATCCTGGACTGTATAATTGTATATGAAATAGATGCTCGACTGTATAATTGTATATGAAATAGATACTGGACCGTATAATGGTATATGAAATAGATCCTGGACTGTATAATTGTATATGAAATAGATGCTCGACTGTATAATTGTATATGAAATATATACTGGACCGTATAATGGTGTATGAAATAGATCCTGGACTGTATAATTGTATATGAAATAGACGCTGGACTGTATAATTGTGTATGAAATAGATGCTGGACTGTATAATTGTATATAAAATAGGTGTTGGACTGTATAATTGTATATGAAATAGATACTGGACCGTATAATTGTATGTGAAATAGATCCTGGACTGTATAACTGTATATAAAATAGATGCTGGACTGTATAATTGTATATGAAATAGATACTGGACCGTATAATAGTATATAAAATAGATGCTGGACTGTATAATTGTATATGAAATAGATGCTGGACTGTATAATTGCATATGAAATAGATGCTGGACTGTATAAATGTATATGAAATAGATACTGGACCGTATAATGGTATATGAAATAGATCCTGGACTCTATAATTGTATATGAAATAGATGCTGGACTGTATAATTGTATATGAAATAGATACTGGACCGTATAATGGTATATGAAATGGATGCTGGACTGTATAATTGTATATGAAATAGATGCTGGACTGTATAATTGTATATGAAATAGATACTGGACCGTATAATGGCATATGAAATGGATGCTGGACTGTATAGTTGTATATGAAATAGATGCTGGACTGTATAATTGTATATGAAATAGATGCTGGACGGTATAATTGTATATGAAATAGATACTGGACCGTATAATGGTATATGAAATAGATCCTGGACTGTATAATTGCATATGAAATAGATGCTAGACTGTATAATTGTATATGAAATAGATGCTGGACTGTATAATTGTATATGAAATAGGTGTTGGACTGTATAATTGTATATGAAATAGATGCTGGACTGTATAATTGTATATGAAATAGATAATGAACCGTATAATGGTATATGAAATAGATCCTGGACTGTATAATTGTATATGAAATAGATGCTGGACTGTATAATTGTATATGAAATAGATGCTGGACGGTATAATTGTATATGAAATAGATGCTCGACTGTATAATTGTATATGAAATAGATACTGGACCGTATAATGGTATATGAAATAGATCCTGGACTGTATAACTGTATATGAAATAGACGCTGGACTGTATAATTGTATACGAAATAGATGCTGGACTGTATAATTGTATATGAAATAGGTGTTGGACTGTATAATTGTATATGAAATAGATGCTGGACTGTATAATTGTATATGAAATAGGTGTTGGACTGTATAATTGTATATGAAATAGATGCTGGACTGTATAATTGTATATGAAATAGATGTTGGACTGTATAATTGCATATGAAATAGATGATGGACTGTATAATCGCATATGAAATAGATCCTGGACTGTATAATTGCATATGAAATAGACGCTAGACTGTATAATTGCATATGAAATAGATCCTGGACTGTATAATTGCATATGAAATAGATGCTGGACTGTATAATTGTATATGAAATAGATGTTGGACTGTATAATTGCATATGAAATAGATACTGGACTGTATAATTGCATATGAAATAGATGCTGGACTGTATAATTGTATATGAAATAGATGCTCGACTGTATAATTATATATGAAATAGATGCTGGACTGTATAATTGTATATGAAATAGATGCTGGACTGTATAATTGTATATAAAATACATGCTGGACTGTATAATTATATACGAAATAGATAATGAACCGTATAATGGTATATGAAATAGATCCTGGACTGTATAATTGTATATGAAATAGATGCTGGACTGTATAATTGTATATGAAATAGATGCACGACTGTATACTTGTATATGAAATAGATGCTGGACTGTATAATTGTATATGAAATAGATGCTGGACTGTATACTTGTATATGAAATACATGCTGGACTGTACAATTATATATGAAATAGATGCTCGACTGTACAATTGTATATGAAATGGATGCTGGACTGTATAATTGTATATGAAATACATGCTGGACTGTATAATTGTATATGAAATAGATGCTCGACTGTATAATTGTATATGAAATAGGTGTTGGACTCTATAATTGTATATAAAATACATGCTCGACTGTATAATTGTATATGAAATAGATGCTGGACTGTATAATTGTAAATGAAATACATGCTGGACTGTATAATGGTATATGAAATAGATCATGGACTGTATAACTGTATATGAAATAGATGCTGGACTGTACAATTATATATGAAATAGATGCTCCTCTGTATAATTGTATATGAAATAGATGCTCGACTGTATAATTGTATATGAAATAGATGCTGGACTGTATTATTGTATATGAAATAGATGCTCGTCTGTATAATTGTATATGAAATAGATGCTCGACTGTATAATTGTATATGAAATACATGCTGGACTGTATACTTGTCTTTGAAATACATGCTGGACTGTACAATTATATATGAAATAGATGCTCGACTGTATAATTGTATATGAAATAGATGCTCGACTGTATAATTGTATCTGAAATAGATGCTGGACTGTATAATTGTATATGAGATACATGTTGGACTGTATAATTGTATATGAAATAGATGCTGGACTGTATAACTGTATATGAAAAAGGTGTTGGACTGTATAATTGTATATAAAATACATGCTGGACTGTATAATTGTATATGAAATAGATACTGGACCGTATAATGGTATATGAAATAGATCCTGGACTGTATAACTGTATATGAAATAGATGCTGGACTGTACAATTATATATGAAATAGATGCTCGACTGTATAATTGTATATGAAATAGATGCTGGACTGTATAATTGTATATGAAATAGATGCTGCACTGTATAATTGTATATGAAATAGATGCTGGACTGTATAATTGTATATGAAATACATGTTGGACTGTATAATTGTATATGAAATAGATGCTGGACTGTATAAATGTATATGAAAATGGTGTTGGACTGTATAATTGTATATGAAATAGATGCTCGACTGTATAATTGTATATGAAATAGATGCTCGACTGTATAATTGTATATGAAATACATGTTGGACTGTATAATTGTATATGAAATACATGCTGGACTGTATACTTGTCTTTGAAATACATGCTGGACTGTACAATTATATATGAAATAGATGCTCGACTGTATAATTGTATATGAAATAGATGCTCGACTGTATAATTGTATATGAAATAGATGCTCGACTGTATAATTGTATATGAAATAGATGCTGGACTGTATAATTGTATATGAAATACATGCTGGACTGTATAATTGTATATGAAATAGATGCTGGACTGTATAATTGTATATGAAATAGATACTGGACCGTATAATGGTATATGAAATAGATCCTGGACTGTATAACTGTATATGAAATAGATGCTGGACTGTATAATTGTATATGAAATAGATGCTGCACTGTATAATTGTATATGAAATAGATGCTGCACTCTATAATTGTATATGAAATAGATGCTGGACTGTATAATTGTATATGAAATAGATGCTCGACTGTATAATTGTATATGAAATAGATGCTCGACTGTATAATTGTATATGAAATACATGTTGGACTGTATAATTGTATATGAAATAGATGCTGCACTGTATAACTGTATATGAAATAGGTGTTGGACTGTATAATTGTATATAAAATACATGCTGGACTGTATAATTGTATATGAAATAGATGCTGGACTGTATAATTGTATATGAAATAGATACTGGAACGTATAATGGTATATGAAATAGATCCTGGACTGTATAACTGTATATGAAATAGATGCTGGACTGTACAATTATATATGAAATAGATGCTCGACTGTATAATTGTATATGAAATAGATGCTGGACTGTACAATTGTATATGAAATAGATGCTGCACTGTATAATTGTATACGAAATAGGTCCTGGACTGTATAATTGTATATGAAATAGATTCTCGACTGTATAATTGTATATGAAATAGATGCTCGACTGTATAATTGTATATGAAATACATGCTTGACTGTATAATTGTATATGAAATAGATGCTCGACTGTATAATTGTATATGAAATACATGCTTGACTGTATAATTGTATATGAAATAGATCCTGGACTGTATAACTGTATATGAAATAGATGCTGGACTGTATAATTGTATATGAAATAGATGCTGGACTGTATAATTGTATATGAAATAGGTGTTGGACTGTATAGTTGTATATGAAATAGATGCTCGACTGTATAATTGTATATGAAATAGATGTTGGACTGTATAATTGCATATGAAATAGATGATGGACTGTATAATTGCATATGAAATAGATCCTGGACTGTATAATTGCATATGAAATAGATGCTGGACTGTATAATTGCATATGAAATAGATCCTGGAATGTATAATTGCATATGAAATAGATGCTGGACTGTATAATTGTATATGAAATAGATGTTGGACTGTATAATTGCATACGAAATAGATACTGGACTGTATAATTGCATATGAAATAGATGCTGGACTGTATAATTGTATATGAAATAGGTGCTGGACTGTATAATTGTATATGAAATACATGCTCGACTGTATACTTGTATATGAAATAGATCCTGGACTGTATAATTGTATATGAAATAGATGCTGGACTGTATAATTATATATGAAATAGATGCTGGACT
Organism: Sinohyriopsis cumingii; assembly: GCA_028554795.2. Classification (NCBI taxonomy): domain Eukaryota; kingdom Metazoa; phylum Mollusca; class Bivalvia; order Unionida; family Unionidae; genus Sinohyriopsis; species Sinohyriopsis cumingii. The sequence goes on along the minus strand of CM068841.1, from coordinate 100,993,642 downwards.
GTACAATTTTATATAAAATACATGCTGGACTGTATAATTATATATGAAATAGATAATGAACCGTTTAATGGTATATGAAATAGATCCTGGACTGTATAATTGTATATGAAATACATGCTGGACTGTATAATTGTATATGAAATAGATGCTGGACTGTATAATTGTATATGAAATAGATGCTCGACTGTATACTTGTATATGAAATAGATGCTGGACTGTATAATTGTATATGAAATAGATGCTGGACTGTATACTTGTATATGAAATACAAACTGGACTGTACAATTATATATGAAATAGATGCTCGACTGTATAATTGTATATGAAATAGATGCTCGACTGTATAATTTTATATGAAATACATGCTGGACTGTATAATTGTATATGAAATAGATGCTGGACTGTATAATTGTATATGAAATAGGTGTTGGACTGTATAATTGTATATAAAATACATGCTGGACTGTATAATTGTATGTGAAATAGATGCTGGACAGTATCTACAAATCGGTGTTGGATAGTATAGAAAAAGTAGGCGTGGATAGTATCTCTCAATCTGAAATTATTTTCATAGAATTCCTTTTATTTTTATATGATGTTAACGACACTAATAATAAGTATTATTACAGTAGTAATATGATGATAACAAAAATAATAATTATTATTTTTACGGTAGTACCACGACTGTCATCATAAGTAAGTATCACAAAAGAGATCATGATGTCTATGATGAAAGCATTATTATTATTATTATTATTGTTATTATTATTATTATTATTATTATTATTATTATTATTATTGTTGTTGTTGTTGTATGACCTCTCATATATATGGATTCAAGGAAACATTTCGGAATGCATGCATTTGAGCATTTCTGTGACAGTCGTAGAAACGGCTGCGACAGGTAAAATTGCAAATATGACATTTTTGAACACTAATGGAAGTACGGGAGTTCTCTGTTAGACTTTTCTAAACAGAATATTTTATCATGAAGTCAATTTAATGCACTTTAGGGATCTGTCAACAACTGTATGATAAACCGAAGGAACGGATTTAAAGTTTCTGTTTAAATTGTTGATTGTTATATTTTCAGGTGAAATTGTATGACGTATTTAAGGTCTAATAGTAATAATATTCGAATAGAAGCTGAAGCAAGAAAGAATTCTACTAAATATTCTAGAATAAAATATATGCTGCATGACAGTTTACATTCCATCTGAGACTATCAACAACTTTTTATATCATTATTCAGAATTTTAAACATAATGCCAAAGATTCTTCTTTGTTTGTTACAAAGGTGCGAAGAAATGCATGTATGAGTAAGGAGACGAGGATAGTCGTCACGTGTGTGATGTATACGGGGTTGTGTCATTCTCGTATCTAAATAATGCAAATATATTTGGCATTTGTGAACATCCGATATAAAGCCAACTTGGCAGTATGATTTACATATCGGAGGTTGGAAATATACTTAATAGCTGGCATCATTTCCCTTCACATAGTGTTCTGATGAATGAATGGTCCCCTCGCGTATCTCAAATACAACCATACAAATGTTATGTACTTTTTATTAAAGCTAATTACATCCCCTGAGCCCAAATATGTGTTTGGATTATATGATGTAATGGTGATGGCGATTGAAAAGGCTGTTTTTATCCCACTAGAGAGCTTTCAAGTTACATTTAAGATTTGCAGAGAGATTTGACCTTTTCCAACACACACGACCACTGTGTACAATCAACATTTTCAAAGACTTCACATAACTACAGGGTAATATCAAATTTGAATCTCGCGTCAAAGAATATTTATTCTAAATAATGCCTCATCCATCAGTTCGACCAGTAACAACATTAAACAATAATTATTTTTCCAGCCAAGTATCTTACATGTTCCGACGTTGTATACTTGTATTAATAAATCTCTTAAACACCACTAATAATGTTAAAGGTGTTATTCCTGAATTCTACAGAGCTCCTACAAAAAGGTTTAAAAGTCTGCTTATCTTCCACCGAAGAGAGAAAAACATGATACCCCTTTGTCTGAAAATTATGACGTGATGTGAAATCGCTATATCTTCATGCTATAATTCCCCACAGTACTCAGCTGTACCTAGTGCTTTCCATTGCAGATTTCACAGCTCATCATTAACAGTTTTTCCCATTGCAGCAGAGTCTACCTGGCTAATATATTCGTGTCATGAATGGTAGGCCGGTCCAGAGAGACTGACAATACAAGGCCGACAATGTGATTGGTTATTATAAAGTCTTGTTTTGTCATCGATTGATTTTTCCAGCCCTTTACAGGAAGATGATACTGGATGATCAATTATGCTAATCGGATGAAAACATTTGTTCGCTTCTGTTAAGGTACTTTAAATATTTAATACGCAACGGACATAAATTCCCCGAGGAGCCTGCAAACATATTATATAGAGAAAGCTAAATGCTTTGGAGTGACACTGGGCTTTGAAACACGGTTGAAACTTCACTTACCTGAGAAAGTACTGAAGTATTCTACACCGATGGTATCGCATTGCTGAGGAAAGACGTACAAAAAAGTTATAATTTTGGGAAATTTTATTCTTTTGAGGAAATCGCAAAACTGGCTATCATCGACCTAATCAACTCAGCTTATGTTGACATCGTATTTAAGGCCAGGATCTAACAAAGTAAGTCGTCATCTAACATTTCCCACAATTATTTTTATTTCAGATTAAAATTTTCCAAAGTCATTTTGCAGTTTGTAATTTTGCTCTTCTACGTTAGGAAAGAAAAGAGCAATTAAATAACAGAAACTTCAAACTGGTATTATTATTATTATTAGTATTATTATTTGTTGTTGTTGCTGCTGCTGCTGCTGTTACCGTTGATGTTTGTTTGTCGTAGTTTGAAACCTCGATGATCCTCATCTTGAATCCCTTATAAAACTTTTTATATTATGAATTGTTCGCAGTTAAATTCTTCGTGTTTGCATTTTCAACTAACATCATCAATTCGAATACTAGTCAGTTAGAATCTTTATTGGCAATCATGCAATGAATGATGACAGCTCTAGATGGAGACACGCTAATATCATGAATGTTATAGGGATATGATTATTCTCGCAGTTCAGAATCAGAGATATTGATACACCTGCCATCTTTTCATCCACTACACTGTCCATTTTCACATCCGTCTATCCCATACCACCCCTCCTCCTAAACCGCTAGGAAACAACTTGCGGAATCTGTTAGATGTATCTGTGGTAACCATGTGAAAGAGGGGTATTATTATTGGCTCCGTACCTTGGACTTATTTTTTCTTTCACTTGTTTGGTGTGTTTCAGGGTGAGGGGAATGGTCTGAACGCATATGTTTTTCACTAGCTACAAGTGGACTAAAGCGCGTTCTAAACATTTTTTGCGTAATTATTTTAATGTTTTTGTCACGTTCTTATCGGGGTTCAAACAAAAAGAAAAAAGCCTAGAAAATATAAAGTATTCTGTTTTGTTAATGGTACTCTGATTGTATTATCCGACGTCGGTGGGGGTGCGGGTTGTCGAGAGACAGAAAGTGAAAGAAATAAGCGCGTGAGTAACCTAAATGTAGCAGGAACACAAATATGAACACGGGATCTCGTCATTAAAATTCAAGGATATATACACATATCTGTGAATTAGCTAAAAGCCATTATAGCACTCCTTTGTGTCTCTTTAAGCAGCAGAATAAACGTATGAGAAGAATATTTGAGATGAATCGAGATAAATTATCACACAATTCACAATGTAAGTGAACCGATAACATCGATTATCGACGAAGCTGAAGCGTAAATCGTTTAGACCAAACGCTTTTTGCGGTAATGACAATCCGTATTCTACGTTTCAGTCATAACAGTCCGTATTCTGCTGTTCAGTCATTTTATCATATTACTGAGAGGAGACCTTTTAAAAATATTTAGACTTCTTATCCACCAGCCAAAGATAAGAAGACATCCATCACTCATTTTTTAGGCGATTTTACTATCATATGTCTCTTTCTTAGATATTGATGTTCCTATACCCTTGACTAGGACTTATCCCATTAGGTTACTAAGGAAAAATGCATAATCATTAAAGTAAATCCACTAAACGATATGGCACATTGTTATCAAAATGTGTGTTGTGGAATGGTTCCCTAATTAGATGTTCAACAAGATACAATGATGAATTTCATCATATATGACTTAAGTACATCTTTACCGAACACGTAAAGAACATATCGTGGACTCGAACATGCCATAGAGAAGGACTAAAATATGCAGCAGGAAAAAATGTTTCAAAAAATAACAAAATTCAATTAGCAAACACACCTGAAATGCATTTAGCTATAACAGATGCGATTAATTCAAAAAGGATTAAAAAATGTTAAAGGAAAATATGACGGACCGTTGATATGAGGGACAAAATTTGCAAAGAAGTGATATTGTGCAGACGGATATACATTTTGAATGCAAACAAACTTAAAATCTAGTTACACTTTCAGACACAGCAGTTCGATGTGATATTGCAACAAAACAAATGAAGTGAACAAACTGTTATGACTGTTTTTGAATGAAAGTTACAGTAAACATATCCCTGATGCACAAAACTCAAACACATTTCTTGATATTCTAAATTAATCTGTTCATCAAAAACCACTCGATGTGGCCTTATCATGTTCGACTGAAACTCAGAGTAGTCCACAAACCAATCCATAACAGAAAATTCCATGTTCACATACTAGGAAAGCATTAACCGTAAATAATATTAGTTCTAAATATTAAAACGTTAATTCACAAACGTTTACGACACATTTTCTTAATTTATTCTCGAAAGGAAGTTTATTATTTCTAAAGACTTTCCGCATCGACAGCACATATTAGTAGTAGCAATGTGTCCTCATATATATCTAGTTGCAATTCTGCAAGCTTCATTACCATCATCACGATGATTCATTCCTTAAAGCAGCAAAGATTTAAATTTGTCGATAAATATGTTATTTACCTACCGGAAATATCCCATAAACATTTTTCCTATTTTAATAATCTACCAGAGTTGATAACATAAGAAAATGGCTGATTGCAATCATATCAGTTTTCGGCATAAAGCCCAACTATTCGCGTGTGGGTTAGGTTATCGTCAAACCAGTGAAATTGCACAAACACAACCAAGTTCACCAAACTTTCGAGCAGAGACCAATGTACCGCCAAAACGCTGCAATTACAGATTCATCCTTCACATATGACGGCCCTGCTGGTTGACATGAAGCGATTTTCAAATTTGCAAAGTGTAAAGCTGAACAGTAGTGTTTAATATAGGCTGTTTTGTTTTAATTTGTTTTTAAAATTTTCATAAATACGTTGTTAGAAAGAGAAAATGTCTGATTTGAGTGTGCACATAAGTTGAGTTAATTCTTGTCAAATTCATAAGTCAAGAGAATTATTTTTGGCCAGACCTGCCAATTTTGTTATGAATAAATAATCTTACGATTGCACGCTAAAATCCTCACATTCCATGATTATTGATTTTGTTGTTGTTGTTTCTGTTGTTGAAAATACTGCAAAGGTTTTGTAATATTCATCTCTCAAGTTGTGCAATTACTGAATAATACGAGTATCTCGACATTCAAGAAGAAACAGTCTTATAACTTAATTTTCAATCAGTACTTGCCTTCTTGTCCAATTCTCTTTTGTCAATTATCACTTATCCACTTGTCGACTTGTCTAGTGGTCTCCTTATCTATTCTTCTATTCTTAATGTCAACAACGTCAACATTGCGGTGACATTATGTTTAAATTGTATTTTTCCTTAAATATAGTCGACTTACGGTACATGAAATAAGACTGCTCACGTGGGTAACCGAAAACGAGTAATAGTGCAACTTTGATTAAATCATTGGGGGGGGGGGGGGAGAACGAGAGAGAGAGAGAGAGAGAGTAATAGTCTAATATTCTGGATTGCTTCAAACATGAAAAAAATAAATTTCAGATTACTCCTGCATCATTTAAAAATGCATTTTATAATATGTACTAGTACGTTAGCGGGGAACAGTTGGATCAAGGTTTTCAGGTTAGTAATTCCGACCTATCATGTAATGTGTTATGTTCATTTATGTCATTATATAAATGAGATTTAATTAGAACAGTATATCAGAGTTGCTGTGCTTTCTTATATTTGTTTGAGCAACCAGTCAAGTTCATTGAAAAATATTGCTGGAAACGGAAAATTATAGGAAGCTGTGAGCATTAAATATGAAATGCAAGATTTATTTTAAAACACTTGATGTCATGGTTCTGTTGTAATGCTTTCTTTTAACAAACAATCACATTATCCGCTCCAAATTAGTTAAAACAAGCCTTATATGTAAAAGAAAGTGGCTGTAAATATGTCTCTGATAAATAAATATTAGTAAAACCGAGTTTATATTCATAGAACAGGCGGCTGTGTCTAATTGAGATATCAGCCACCTACAAACAGTTCATGTATTTGTGACTAAAACGAAGCTCATCGTTTGCATATATACATCCCTACGTATTGATGCACTAAGCAACAATGATCATCTGATTCATTGGAATTTGTATGGAATGCTGCGATTGATCAACAAGGCACATATAACTCCACGAAGAGTGAATGAATCGTCCATCTGTAAATGTGCTATCAATGGATTGAAACGTTACAAATGTCGTATGAATACTTTTGCTTTATTTGTAAAATTTGGTTTTCTGTTCGAAGAACTGATGAAGTGCACAACTGCTGACTATTGTTGGTATTATTTTGATGTCTTGCTTAAGTCAACTTTCCTGTAATATGCGACATTTGCAAGCGGGAGGTTCACTACCCCATATAAGACCATTACATTGTACATTCTCAGTTTCCAATAAGCTAACTACGTGGATTAATTTAGGAGGGTACAAATTGATAATATTACAAATCGATATTTTTAGTACATTTACACTGGTATGAATAATGTTTAAATGTAGACTCAATTTGCATAGTATACACTACTTCGGTCTGCATGTGGGAATCTTGAGTTGTTTATTTTATTTTTATTCAAGTTGTGGAAATAAAAAAGCTATGAAATGGTTTTTCTACCTTGTCTAATTGTGATTTCTATTTCCCTTTTAGTGTTTTTTTCTGTATTCGATTTTAATTATGTTCACTAGGAATTAATTCTTCAAAGCTATAATAAAGATTATTGGAAACTCGTTGTGTAATCTATACCGTATGTAAGATGAAAGTAGCCCGAACAGCAAGATGAAAATATTTTAACACAATTTAAATCTGATAGAGTGTCTCCGTTGATGAAGTTATTCGGCAATACTATACCAAAAACTTTCTGTGCATCCTTCATTCAGAATCGATAATATATAAGAACTAACGTACATAAATTCGTGTCGCAATTTTCACTCAAAGGTTCTGTATTTCTGTATCCACATATTTCTCCATGTATCTCCACAGATAAAATTGTTAAACCTAACAGCAGCAACGTTTAAAGGAAAAGATGAAAGTTTAGGTAGAAAGTTTCATTGTAGTAGTTTATAGCATAAAACATTTCTCTTTCTACAACATTAATAATATGGCGAAACAATATGAAGCAAAATAAAAAGAAAAGAAATGTGTTGTTTTCCCTCTCATCTACAATATATGGTAGTCATGAGTTCATATAGTTTTATTGAATGCAGCTTTAAGAAGCAACATTCATTTGTTAGCATGTTTATAACAAATTTTTTATTGTAACCTGGCGACCAGTATAATAGCTAATTGTTGTTTGCTGCTGTACTATATTTCCCATTTCGTACCGCCAATCAAACAGTCTCAAGGCTTTTTACTCCATTTCATAAAGGTCAGTGGCGAAAGAAGTATCGAGCTATTTATAGAATAATGCATGTGCATCATGATCAAAATCAACACCTTTCATTGATTATTTCGAAGTCTTGTCCAACAGTGTTCTGTGATCATGCTATACACACCAAGACCGTAACTGAACCATAGTGTACAGCAAATCTCTTGATATATAATTAATTGACAAGAATGACTGTAGATTTGCTTTTATCTTCCATGTCCCTCCAACTATATTGGGTGATAATGAAACAAAAATATGAATTTGGATGATCCTTCTTTCCTTATAAAATTAAAACGAATTTATTAAGTAAATATACGCAATAAATAAAAACGCACAAAGAAATATCTGCATACATTTCACACCAAAAGGCATATGTTACATCTTTCTGGTTCTTTTGTCTTCCTTTATAACCATCAGAAATAAATATGGATCCAAGGAACCAATGTGGTCTTTTATTTGTCATTATATCGAAAATTCTATTAAAACCTAATACAATGACTGAAAGAAAGGGACATACATATTGAACCTCTTGTTTAGAATGACGACACAAATTATATATGCAATGTATATTTTTAATATTTAAGTTCAGATGTCAATATGATTTTAGAAAACCTTGAATATCAGAAACCGCAACATATTCCGCCATTGTATGGTTTCACAAGTACATTAGAAAACGAGATCAGAGTCAACTTGAAAATATTTTATTTAAAACATTCTGAAATTATGCATGCAGTGAACTTAGTGGATAAATTAAACATGTACGGTCAGAAAATTAGCATTTGCTTGATTTATATCGAAAACGGTCCATCACTTAACAGAGAATATCTTTAAATTGCTGCACTATGGCTTTACTGCGAAACAATATCCCATTCGTGAAATAAATTACGCTTCAATTGTAGCGCATAATAGCATTTTTATGTAATGAACGAGCATACGACCGCCACTGAGTCTTTAATATGCATCGGCAGAAAGACTCCACAACTCGCAGATTTTTGTAAGGAGTACAGTAGTATGTAAAATCTTTCACTCCAAGAAGCCAAATACTGCATCACTAATTAAACCATATTAAAATAAACTTCAACGGCGATGGAAGTAAATATTCCTTTACTGATTAAATATATATATAAACTAGAGGAAAAGTACATTGCAAAAATATATATACAGTCATTTCAAAAGAATGACGACGTTACGTTGATTTCCTTTAATTAATCTACCTAATTGAAACTACATAGGAAATAAAAAATTCACCAACCGATCTTTCTAGTTACTTGTGCACGTGTTCTAGTAAGAAAACATGGCCAGCTTCACATTGTGCCTATTGATTCTCCCTAATTTTGAATTTATATTGTAATACAATAACACATTTTCCTTGGAAAGGAGAGACAAGCATTAGTGTGCATAAATCGTTCTCGTAACATCGATTACTCAGATTTTGTAAGATTTGCGTAACTTTTAGGTTGAAACATTTCTACTCTTCAAAATGTCCACCAAATTTTTGTCTTACAATTATCATTAGAAAACATTAAAACAAAAACAATCAGTATAGCTTTGATAACCCTTCTCTTTACAATAGAAGACAAATTCGTACGATTGTCTCATAAATTTAATTAAAACAAAAATAGTTTACCCCAATAAAATCACAATAATACTAAATTATATCTTCGAAACGAGCAGATAATTTCAAATTAAACAATACGATGTATACGACATTTTCTAGAAAAATGGTCACTGTTGCTGATGCACTATAATAAATCTTTTACTTTCTCGAGTTGTCTTTTTCAACGAAAGTTTGAGGTAATTTAATAAGTAAACACACGTTTGTGTAAGGCCAATGCTATTTTCAGCTGAAACGGAAACACAGTAAGATACTTAACTCGATAGGACAGAATGTGGGAGCAAATGATTCCCTTGATGCCACTTGTTTTTCAATGGCTTATTAGTTTCAATAGAAAATAACATTCACGCGTTTCGAAAACGAATTTAACGCCAGCGCCAACAGAAATATCGAGTAAACGATCGTGTAGCGGTCTAATTAAAAAGGAATTAAAGAAAAACAAACAGTTCGTGATTCTCGGAAAAAGTCGTCATTTCAACTTGCTAAACATCTGCGCCGTTTCTCGTGAAACTGAAGTACATCACGCATGTAGGGAATAAAATGTATGTATGATACAATTATTTGCGCACATTGCATTTAACATGAACTCAATGCACCAATCATTATATATATATATATATATATATATATATATATATATATATATATATATATATATATATATATATATATATATATATATATATATGCGCTTCACACCATTTCGGATAGTTTTTTGTCCTGTAAAATGTAAGAATCTCGCGAAAGGTATATCTTAGAATATTGCAGTTTCAAATGTCACAGACCTCTGCTGAATTCTCTACAATTGTGAGTTGGCAATATTTTGTTTCTTTATAATCTTAAGATAACAATTTCCATCAGGAAGAAAAATATCATAGCTGAAGAAATATGGCTGCCAATTTTTGTATGTACTATGAAATTATTTTCGTGACTTTATAAGAAAGGTCTTTCGCATTATAATTGATTACATTCTAGATATAGAAACACAACTACATAAAATCAAGGGAGAAAAGAAATACACATAAAATTTTAATATTCCTTCAAGCTTACCATCTGCAAACACTTCTGTAATATGTCATTTTTGAATATAATATAAATAATTGCATATCGAAAAAATTAGGACAGCCAAAGTGTATAAAAATTCAATGTTTGAGACTAATATAACAATAATTTTGTAGAAATGTATTTTGCTGAATTTGACCTTAATACCTAAATAGTATGCTCTATAGCTTAAAGAATATTTTATTTCTAAATTAATTATTATTATGATTGATGTTGGTAGTTAATTCGTCTTTACAATAGCCAATAGTATGATTGCAAATAAATATAAATTCGTAACACAATTTAACTGTCCAATGCATTATGATAAACATTAAAAGAATACAAAATGATGCAAACGCGTCGATCTAAGACTGAACTGCTTCCAAACCACAACATCCTAACGTACAAATACAGAGTTTTTTACGTGTAAACAATGAGGACTCAATTAGTTCTTGGCAGAACGAAATGGTCCGGCCGAGCCGCATCTCGCTTATACGCGATTTGGGAGGTACCCTTACAACCAAATAAGGACATGCTTTTTTATGTTTTCTCATTTTATACTCGCTGACTGTAAGCTTTTTCATTTTCCCTCCAGAACCCAATGGTTCACGAACTTTCTACTGTCTGCTCTCTGGGTCTGTATACGTCATGGAATAAAAATTTGCTGCAACAACTTTTTCCAAACAAATATGAAATACCAACTTTTTATTGGCGTTTTCAACACAGAAATCGTTTTAAGCATAAACGATTTGGTGGCGTTTTCATTATCTAAGTTTCAATATAGACACAAATTGGAGTAAAAAGCATTGTATTCTATCAAAGAAACGAATAATGTCCTTAGAATAAATGGCATGCATTCATCACGAATACTAGCATTTTTCCTATATAACAGAGTAAATATCTTCGTTTGTAAATCTAGTAACGCTTTGAAGCTATGCAGTACATAAACGTGCGTTTTGCTTAAATCATGAAAATTAAGGCATTTGATGGATTGGAATCACAGCTGTGACTAATCAGGTCGCTATCACGTGGCATGCATCATTTAGGCCATGGTATTCAGCGTTGTAACATGGAATTCATTTGTAAATGGTCTCACTGCCTTGATGCGTTGTTAACATGGAATTCATGTGTAAATGGTCTCACTGCCTTGATACGTTGTAACATGGAATTCATGTGTAAATGGTCTCACTGCCTTGATGTGTTGTACCATGGAATTCATTTGTAAATGGTCTCACTGCCTTGATGCGTTTTAACACGGAATTCATGTGTACATGGTCTCACTGCCTTGATGCGTTGTAGCATGGAATTCCTTTGTAAATGGTCTCACTGCCTTGATGCGTTGTAGCATGGAATTCATGTGTAAATGGTTTCACTGCCATGATACGTTGTAACATGGAATTCCTTTGTAAATGGTCTCATTGCCTTGATGCGTTTTAACATTGAATTCATTTGTAAATGGTCTCACTGCCTTGATACTTTTTAATATTGAATTCCTTTGTAAATGGTCTCACTGCCTTGATACGTTGTAACATGGAATTCATGTGTAAATGGTCTCATTGCCTTGATACATTTTAACATGGAATTCATTTGTAAATGGTCTCACTGCCTTATTATGTTGTAACATGGAATTCATATGTAAATGGTCTCACTGCCTTGATACGTTGTAACATGGAATTCCTTTGTAAATGGTCTCACTGCCTTGATACGCTGTAACATGGAATTCATGTGTAAATGGTCTCACTGCCTTGATGCATTGTAACATGGAATTCATTTGTAAATGGTCTCCCTGCCTTGATGAGTTTTAACATTGAATTCCTTTGTAAATGGTCTCACTGCCTTGATACATTTTAACATTGAATTCCTTTGTAAATGGTCTCACTGCCTTGATGCGTTGTAACATGGAATTCATGTTTATATGGTATCACTTCCTTGATGCGTTGTAACATGGAATTCATGTGTAAATGGTCTCACTGCCTTGATCCGTTGTTACATGGAAGTCACTTGCAAATGGTCTCACTGCCTTGATGCGTTGTAACATGGAATTCATTTGTAAATGGTCTCACTGCCTTGATGTGTTTTAACATTGAATTCCTTTGTAAATGGTCTCACTGCCTTGACAAGTTTTAACATTGAATTCATGTGTAAATGGTCGCTATGCTTTGATACGTTGTAACATGGAATTCATGTGTAAATGGTCTCACTGCCTTGATGCCTTGTAACATGGAATTCATGTGTAAATGGTCTCACTGTCTTGATGCGTTGTAACCTGGAATTCATGTGTAAATGGTCTCACTACCTTGATACGTTGTAACATGGAATTCATGTTTATATTGTATCACTTCCTTGATGCGTTGTAACATGGAGTCCATGTGTAAATGGGATCACTAGCTTGATACGTTGTAACATGGAATTCATGTTTATATGGTATCACTTCCTTCATGCGTTGTAACATGGAATTCATGTGTAAATGGTCTCACTGCCTTGATGTGTTGTAACATGGAATTCCTCTGTAAATGGCCTCACTGCCTTGATGCGTTGTAACATGGAATTCATGTGTAAATGGTCTCACTGCCTTGATGCGTTGTTAACATGGAATTCATTTGTAAATGGTCTCACTGCCTTGATGCGTTGTTAACATGGAATTCATTTGTAAATGGTCTCACTGCCTTGATGCGTTGTTAACATGGAATTCATGTGTAAATGGTCTCACTGCCTTGATGCGTTCATTAACATGGAATTCATGTGTAAATGGTCTCACTGCCTTGATGCCTTGTAACATGGAATTCATGTGTAAATGGTCTCACTGCCTTGATACGTTGTAACATGGAATTCATGTGTAAATGGTCTCACTCCCTTGATGCATTGTAACATGGAATTCATGAGCAAATGGTCTCACTAGCTTGATACGTTGTAACATAGAATTCATGTGTACATGGTCTCACTGCCTTGATACGTTGTAACATGGAACTCATGTGTAAATGGTCTCATTGCCTTTATATGTTTTAACATGGAATTCCTATGTAAATGGTCTCACTGCCTTGATGCGATTTAACATGGAATTCCTTTGTAAATGGTTTCACTACCTTGATACGTTGTAACATGGAACTCATGTGTAAATGGTCTCATTGCCTTGATATGTTTTAACACGGAATTCCTATGTAAATGGTCTTACTGACTTGATGCGATTTAACATGAAATTCATGTGTACATGGTCTCACTGCCTTGATGCGATTTAACATGGAATTCCTTTGTAAATGGTTTCACTGCCTTGATACGTTGTAACATGGAACTCATGTGTAAATGGTCATTTCCTTGATGCGTTGTAACATGAAATTGATGTGCAATTGGTCTCACTGCCTTGATGCATTGTAACATGGAATTCATTTGTAAATGGTCTCACTGCCTTGATACCTTGTAAAAAACAATCCTGAAAACTCATTGAAATATGAGTTGTTTTCGTTCATCAAAGAGTGTGGTAATCCGTTGCTTTCAGCTAATGAAATGGCTAATCTATCTTATTTGCAATATTGATAATTTATCCTGTGTCTGTTTACACAGTAACCAATCAAACTATCATTGTATTAGGGAATTGTTCTTTCTTATTCGCTAATTAGACCAGGTTCAGTTGGTAGTAGTAACGGTATTTTCACCTTGACAAGTGCAAAGGTATTATCAAAATTTTAGGTACAATAGAAGTTGAAAAGTTCAAGCATGATTCAATGTTTTCTTGTTATGACGAGTAATTGAATGAATGATGTTTGATTTTTCAGTTTTAATGTATCAACCTGAGGAATCAGCTTCTGTGAAGATTTTAATTACTTAAGAGTTCTCAATTGCAGTTTTCAAAGATGGCTAAATTTCATTTACCTTTCGTCTTTTCATTTCTTGCAATTACACAATGAAATATAGTTCGTCTTTTATTTTCTTGTATGCTCTTTTCTATGCAAAATATTATTTCAAGATATAAATGATGTCCTCTGTTTTCTCAACTTATCAATCACTGCAAAAAAATGAATAGTTATATCTGTTCCAAAATGTTGTCCCAAACTACTCTTTTTTCATTTCTTTGATTACTAGTATAGTCATCTAACGTCACAGTAGGATAATCAAACCATTACAAATGCTTAATTAGCTACAATGATATTCCAAACAATTGAAAATTAAGCTCAGCCAGCTGAGCTGATGCGGTTCCAAACAATCTGATATGTTTACCATGCCTTTTATACGGGTACAATTTAAACTGAAGGAAGAACAAACCGTATGCCTCAGTTATTGGTCGCTGTTAAGCACACATCGGGACATTAAGTTTATTGCTGTGTAACCTGACGTCACGCCAGCTCTATCGTGACTCGTTAGCACTTAACATCACGCTACACCATTAGTGGAACATTTTCTAGATTGGTTCCTCTCTACAGTTTCGTACTTTACGCCGGGATGGATTTTAAAGAAAAAGAAATTCCAATGTGTTCATCACTAATTATCCTGATTATTTCAAAGGACCTCGAATATATTAGATATTGTTAAAATCACTTTTAATTTTTCATTTATTTCGGTGTATGATTAATGGGTGTCATTTGGGTTATGAATGCTTGTTGCAAATGCACACAATTACAGTTTATACATGTCCTGCTTTCAAAAGGACCAAACAATTATTATTATTGTGGGATTCAAATTTGGTTATATAGATAAGACATTTACGTCGCCAACATTTAAACAGCTCTTCTGAATAAATATATCACGCTTCTTCCAAAGAACAATAGTCATTAGTACCAATGTCACACTGAAGGCTCCCACACCTACCCCCATCTTCAATATGATGTACATGGAGCCATCTTGAAAATGCACCTTGCATATCTTATTACGGCAACTAAGAAACAATTTTTTGTTACAGTTTTTCCTGAGATGTCACTGATACTTTTTAAAGATTGAACGGGAAGTAACATATCAAATTCGCAGATGTCCAAAGTTAAATGGCAAAAAATTTATTTATTCTTCTAACATCAGTATACAGAATCATGCGAATCTATATTGTCATGATTTGTCCCTAATTGTGTTACAATGTATGTTTATACTAGCTAGGACGAAATATTCATAATAATCTTATTCTCATACATAACACCAATATAAATGTACGGTCTCACCGAGACATTCATGCATGATGATATGAGAAAGAGACTAAAAATTGCTCAATTGTTAATATTTATCTTAAAGTACCTGTCTGCAGTGTCGTACCTTGCACAGGGATGAATATTCACACAATTATTGTCCATGTTTTCCACACTAGTTTTTCAGCTATTATATTGTTTAGTTTAGTTCAATAACGTTTAATTTCCTTTATTTTGAAGACAGTCCCGGTGGAAAAAGTGGTTATAGCGTCCGCTTTGGATGCGGGAGGTCGCGGGTTCTAACCACGGCGAGTTATACCAAAGCATTAGGAGTTTAATGTTAGGACTTGTCGACCTGGTGTCAACATAATGTGACTGGGTGGGACATTATGCTACATATCTGCGACATGATGCCACAGTGCTAGACATCACTATTAACTGCCACACTGCAGATATCGTAGCGATATGACTAAAAGTGTTAACGCTACGTTAAAAATCTAAATCACACACACACACACACACACACACACACGCGCGCGTTATTTTGATGTAATAAAGTATAATGTAGTGCCTAATTTGCGATATGCACTTTCAAAACGTCTTCTAGCTCCGCTGGGTCATTTCACTTACTGAACTTTGGAGGTAAATATTTTTGGAGACAAAACTAACTAAAGTTAAGGTTCTATAATTAAAGACCCAACTATGATCACCTTCCTGAGATAAGGGCACAGTAATACCTTCTAAACGTTGCCCTAAATCAAATTAATCGTTGAGGAGATCTACAGTATGTCTACAGATGTACAATATACGATGACAGTATGTCTGCAGATCTACAATATACGATGACAGTATGTCTATAGATCTACAAGATACGATGACAGTATGTCTCCAGATCTGCAATATACGATGACAGTATGTCTACAGATCTACAATATACGATGACACTATGTCTACATATCTACAAGATACGATGACAGTCTGTCTTCAGACTATAAAATATTCATCGGGCAATTGATCACCAGAGACGATTTACTGTGTTGCGAAAATCGTATAACAGATTAGACGTCTGCGAGCTTATCGAACTCCTCAAAAACATAATTTACGCCATAGAAACTGCTATAATCACAAAATTCCTCAGTTGCCGATTATATTGCTCTACTGCTGAATGTTGTGGGCAAAGAGAATAATGAGATAATGAAATATATCAGTGGGAGAAAAATTATATCATCACAGTAGTGATACTACTTTTATCGCCACAGTGGCGATATTACTTTTGGAACTACTTTCTTTTTCAACTTTGGAAGCTGGCCATTGGTATGTTATTCAAACCTGTATTTCGATATTTAAACATACTATTTCTTTCTCTCTCTCTCTCTCTCTCTCTCTCTCTCTCTCTCTCTCTCTCTCTCAGGGGCCCCGAGTGGCCGAGTGGTCTAAAGCGCTTTCCGTTACGGATCACTGCCATCTCACCTCTGTCTGCGTGGGTTCGAGTCTCAGATTCGGCTAATGTGGATGTGTGAGAAAGCTTGCCAGTAGCTTCTCGTGGGTTGGTGGTTCTTCCTGGGGTTTTCCCGGGTTCTTCCTCCACCATTAATACTGGCCGTCATGTATAGCCTATCGTGTGCTGAAAAATGACGTTAAACCCTACAACAACAACTCTCTCTCTCTCTCTCTCTCTCTCTCTCTCTCCATAGGCTGTTCACCCACTAGGGTGCATTTATGTGATCGATGAAAAGACGACGTCATGAATTCGCCAAACTGAACCCCAAACAACAAAAGCAGGCTTCAAGTGTTAATAGTTAGTTTTCCACCTGAATGATTGTCAGTGAATAAACTTGCTTGACATTTTGCTTTTCGATATTGCGTCACCAATACGGTATAGTATACAGGTTACACTCAATAACAACTGATACACGTTTTAAGAAAACTCTTGATTACATATTGTAATCAAAACATCTAAGTAGTGATGTTAACTGTCATTACAATCATAAGCATATCTGAAAATGATGCTAAAATCATACATTATTGTCAGTGCAAACCCACTCCCCCCCCCCACAATAACAACAACAAAAGTGATAATCGAAATTTGGGTGTAGCGTATGTTATCCAAATCGTCCTGCCAAAACACAAATTAAATTTAGTTCTGAATGCAAAAAATAAACAAAAATAGCAAGAGTAAACAAAACTATTATGTAATTCATGGGTTACATCGTAAACGTTCAGATTAAAAAGTTGTTACACATAATAAGGGTGAGAGAGAACATACATTTCACTATAACATAATGAGTTACATCAACACAGTGTTTGCCACAACACTTTCAATGTAACATTTATTTTAGTGCTAGTGTACTTGAGCAGTGTGGTGGGAGACAGAAGCAGCCTTATGAGGAATTGCCTTGCTAATAACTCTTTGACGGAAATATTCAATAGCAATCGTGTGATAAATCTACTTAAAATAACATTTGAGAATAATAATTTTATTTTGGGGGCATTTTGTAGCGTTAATCAAAATTTAAAATTGATTATGTGATAATAATGTATGATTTTTTATTGGATTTGTAATATATGACCGAAATTCATCTCTGTTTCGATATTTATGCTTTGCCGCTCTGACAGCTATCAGCCACTGCGCTGTCTGCACCCATATTTATATACTCCTGTTCATGACCTCAGCTAGACAATTGATGCTTGTCAGTCTCAGGTCTTGCGCTGGCGGTAAATAAGATAACTGTTGAAACTGCACAGAACAATGTCTTTTAACACAAACTTAAGACAGAAGTTGTCCTCTCAATGTCCGAGGTACGTGTATTTAATCTTAAATTTATGTATACATTCTTACCTGCAATTAAATAAAAATTAACAAATTAGACAAGTGAATTTCGATGTGAATCGAGGGAGAGTGCAACCGACTGATGATGCAGTGAGCCGTAATCCGGTTCAAAATAGTCCCAATCAAATTTACTATTTTGCACATTAAAATAAAATAACATGTTCTGCATAGAAAATACTTACGACAATGAACTGAGGCATTAGTTCTAACGAACTGTTCAAACGAAAACCCGACAAAAGTATTGAGTTTTCCGCTGGGCACGTTGATTTCATCACAACCCTCTGTCACACTGCTTTTATAATAAAACTCCACCGAATGGTTTAAAGTCGCTAATTTATGGGCTAAACTTATATTTCTGACTTAATATGCCATATTTCAAAAAAGATAAGATAATTCATTTCCTAAACTATTCGTGAGACATTCCGGCCTCACACGCACACGGTCCAACTTTGGAACGGATAGGGCACAATAATATCCAACATGCTAACTTCTTTCCACTTCCTGATTTTGTAATGTTGATGCCATTGGATGAATTCACCAACGCTCATCAGAACAATGTGGAAGTACAAGGACCAAGGCAAGTTTTTGTACTCATACATAGCATCAAACACATCCACAAGATTATATAGATCCAAGAAATGGTGGAGGGAGGCATACGTTCAGAAATGGATAAAGCATTTCTCACTTGGTAGGCATTGTCAGAATGAATAAAATCGAGGTCAGCAATGATATGTTCTTATAGGTGAAGACTTATTTATACCTCAACATTTAACAGGCAACAATCTTTAAATATTGACTGGAAAATTTAATATACACAAGAAACTCCACTCTAATTTCATAAAGGTGTAAACGGCATGAATCTGGGCCTATGATAGTAAAACAGGATAGGCCGCATCATAGGTAGGTAGGTGGGTGTGTATCAAGGTAGGGAGAGAGAAAGAGAGAGATCGAGATCGGATAAACTAATTTGTTACGGTCAGTAGCAATGGTAAGTAAAGGACAATAAGGATTTATTGGTTTCATCATTTCGTTTAAACTGTTCCTACACCTGTTACGCTTGTGATCAAATGGTCATTATTTCACCGTTTGGGACTCTAGCCATGCAGTGTTTGTAGTGCTCTACTTTCTTCATTTAGACCAATTTTTGCATTACAATTCCAATTTGTTTTCTTTTTTTAAAAAATGTATTCGATATGAATGAAAATAGAAGCTAACTA
Source organism: Sinohyriopsis cumingii (assembly GCA_028554795.2). Taxonomy (NCBI): domain Eukaryota; kingdom Metazoa; phylum Mollusca; class Bivalvia; order Unionida; family Unionidae; genus Sinohyriopsis; species Sinohyriopsis cumingii. The sequence goes on along the minus strand of CM068841.1, from coordinate 100,973,997 downwards.
CAGAAGTAAATTAAATATTTCCTAAAGGATTGTCGACAGCTAAAGTCGATGCAAAACTATATTTTGCAGCTGTCACACTGTTAAACTCGTCCATCAATTCGCATTTTCCCGTAGCCAGTGTAAAACTCATTTTGAACAGAAGTATCGGTATGTGGTTAAAATTAATATATATTATAGAATTATTTTTCATGAACCATATGTTTTTATGTATGTATGTATGTATGTATGTATGTATGTATGTATGTATGTTTGTATATATGTATGTATGTATGTATGTTGGTAGGTAGGTAGGTAGGTGGGTAGGTATCAAGGTAGGTAGGTAGGTGTGTGTGCATCATGAATAAATAGCGCATTGATACTTCAGATATAAAAATAATTAGAACAATATTTCTCTTCAAAAATATTTATATTCACGATAAATTTGTGACAAGCATTTAAAATGCAAATTATTATGTTCGCCCATTTAAATTTAGGAGTCATGTTACCTTTTTATTTTGACACAAAGCTCTCCATCCGACCCCGTCATAACAACCTTTTCTCGTCTCATATGCCGACATTCACTATAGGTGTTTTAAGGCGCGATACAAGGCTGCAATGTGACATATGTCAGCCTTGGTCAGATTATAGACCACATCATCGGTCAGATTAACGTCCAGGTCAAATGTCAGATGATAGGCTGCATCATAGGTCAGATTATAGGCCACATCATCGGTCAGATTATAGGCCACATCATATGTCAGCTTAAAGGCCACATCATTGGTCAGATTAACGTCCAGGTCAAATGTCAGATGATAGGCCGCATCATAAGTCAGATTATAGGCCACATCATAGGTCAGATTAACGTCCAGGTCAATTGTCAGATGATAGACCGCATAATAGATCAGATTATAGGCCATATCATAGGTAAGATTATAGGCCACATCATGAATCAGATTATAGGCCACATCATAGGTCAGATTATAGGCTGCATCATAGGTCAGATTATAGGCCACATGTATGTCAAATTATAGGTCACATCACATTTCAGATAACATGCCAGATGATAGGTCAGATTATAGGCCAGATCAAAGGTCAGATTATAGGCCACATGTAGGTCAAATTATAGGTTACATCATAGGTTTCAACTTAAGCTAACATAAATTGTTAAAATTGAGATCATTGCTATATTATTTGAAATGACAGGGATTCGGAAATAGCAGCATAGTTAGTGCGCTTTCACTGTATGTATCTTAAAATAGAAGAATGATTCGAAACATCATTATGCTCTATGAATCCCCAGTGATGCCACATATCGTTTGAACTCGCATAATATAATCGGACTGCAGGCAACGTTTTATATAAAATAGTTTGATCTAGACGTGGAAATTTATATGCCATATGAGCATGGCTGTTTGCGTAAATGTCATTTCAATTCTTATGCACTCTGCATTAACCACAAAGGCTGGCATGCAGGGAAACGGAAAAGCTCTGCTATCAGTCAGCGTGTGGTTCAGTGAAAGATCTATAATTGATGCATTTGTGTGATGGATGAACAGGACATGGGTTAAAAATTAATTCACTCAGTATAGTTCTCACAATTGTCCTGTTGTATAGCAGATCAAAATTCGTTTGTGAATTTATTCCCTGATGCTGTGAACGTCCTGGTAATCATTGGATTTTGATTTTTTTTAACGTAGCTTAAACAATTGTTCAGTCACATCGCTTCGATGTCTGCAATGTGAGAGTTAATAGTGATGCCTAGCACTGGGGCATCATGCCGCAGACATGTAGCATGATGCCCGACCCAGTCACATTATCCTGACACCAGGCCGACCAGTCCTAACACTAACCTTTTAATGCTGAGCGCCAAACGAGGCATTTGTTAGCACCATTTTTGTAAGTCTTTGGTATGACTCGACCAGGGATCGATCTCACGACCTCCCGCATCCGAGGCGGACGCTCTAGCCAATAGGCCACCGGAGCCATCATGATGGTGATGACGACGACGATGAAGACGACGACGATGAAGACGGCAATTATCATTATTATTATTATTATTATTATTATTATTATCATTATTATTATTATTATTATTATTATTTTTAGGTCACATTTCTGAGTAAACAAAGGATTCGAAAATTATAAAATCCAACTATCATTGGTTGTTCATCATCTAGTGCCTAGCATGCATTGATAAACGGCTTCATAATATCAAATGATGTCATACCGTGGGATTTTATATAAATTGTACTACTATAATACATTTGCCAGTTAAATTGTGTTATTCGCTCATGAAATAGTGTTGTCCGCTCATGAAATAGTGTTATCCGCTCATGAAATAGTGTTGTCCGCTCATGAAATAGTGTTATCCGCTCATGAAATAGTGTTGTCCGCTCATGAAATAGTGTTATCCGCTCAAGAAATAGTGTTATCCGCTCATCAAATGGTGTTGTCCGCTCAAGAAATAGTGCTATCCGCTCATGAAATAGTGTTGTCCGCTCATGAAATAGTGTTATCCGCTCATGAAATAGTGTTATCCGCTCATTATATATTATGATTGTTTATCTTTGTGGCTGTAACAATAGTTTCACATTTGAAATTGTAATATTTGTGACAACGCTAACGAAGTGACATGTTCTCACACACGTGACTCAAAAGTGATTAGGGGTATGGTATTCACTTACATGTTTATACATTAACCTTTAGACAAAGCCAGATTGAAAACTAAAGCATAGGAAACTCATATCTCTTCTACAAAGATTTGAAACATTGCGAGAAGTCAGTTTGCTTGATTTGTAAGAGGTCAGCACTCGATATCAGTGGAATTGGTTTAGTGAAAGGTAGCAATTAGGAAATCACGTTATTTTCTCTTAAACACAATAGACTATGTAAAAGTCAATGTGGAATATTTTCTCTTTAACACAGTATACATTTGTATAAAAAAATCAACTTGGAATATATCGATGCTCCGTGTGATTACTTTGACAATACTATACTAAATGAGTAGACTAAAATTTGCGATATTAGTCCCTCTTCATTCTGTTATGGAAGCTGTATGACCATCTGAAGAATATTTTCTAAAATGGATTATTATTATTATTATTATTTAATGGGGCCCCGCTCACCGTTACGGATCACTGCCGTCTCATCTCTGTCTCACCTCTGTCTGCGTGGGTTCGAGTCTCGGGCTCGGCTAATACGGGTATGTGAGAAAGCTTGCCGGTAGCTTCTCGTGGGTCTGTGGTTCTTTCCAGTTTGTTTTTTTTCCCGGGTTCTTCTTCCAACATTAATCTGGCCGCCATGTATGGCCTATCTTGTGCTGAAAAATGGCGTTAAACCCCACAACATTATTATTTTTTACGTTATCAATACATTCAGTACGGTAACTTTTGCGATATTCTCATCTCACTGGACATGCTAATACTCGTCTATTCTCCCCTTACAACTGCTGTATATTTTTCATCGTTGAGAAGTATTGAATTACTGCACACCAATGGCGTATTTCACTCTCCGTCTAACGATGTCGGAGTTTCTTAAAGTTTATACAAATTTCGTCGAAGAATATGCCAAAGAGAGTTTCTGAGTTATATGTTGGTAGCTTCCTATAAATTTTATTATACATAATGAGTAAAAAGAAATGTGGTTACAAAGATAAAATAAAATTAAACAACTCTCTCTCTCTCTCTCTCTCTCTTTCTCGGGACCCCGAGTGGCCGAGTGGTCCAAAGCGGTCACCGGATCACTGCCATCTCACCTCTGTCTGCGTGGGTTCGAGTCTCGGGCTAAGCTAATGCGGGTACGTGAGAAAGCCTGCCAGTAGCTTATCGTGAGTCGATGGTTCTTCCCGGGGTTTTCCAGGGTTCTTCCTCCACCAGTTATACTGGCCGCCATGTATAGCCTATCATGTGCTGAAAAATGACGTTAAACCGTAGAAAAACAACAACTCTATCTATCTATCTATCTATCTATCTATCTATTGCTTAGCTTTGTAGGCTGTATACTTTTAGGTAGGAAATCGATATTCAAATATTTTAAAAGTAAAATATTGATACAAAATTGCAAAAACCTTTTACCAAAAACAAATGGTTGTAACTTTTGGTTTTGGAGCTTCAGTGCTTAAATTCTTTCAGTCCTAGTTCAAATCTTTAGTTCCTACTGTTCGATACCTAACCACATGAATAACTCCTTAAGAATCGAATTACATCTTTCCCTAAAACAGAGATTACAATCCGTGCCTTCCTTCCGACCCTAGATTCTGCAAACTTAAATCTAATTTGATGTCATTGACACCAAGAATTGTTCCCTTGTGACATGAAAATAATTCAACTGATGCAATTATCAGTTTGATTTTCCCATCACAGCACAAGACTAAGAAACAGAGTATGTTGTTGAAATTGAATATAGTAGTATATCTGAGTATCTGCTGAAGATGATCTGTCGGGGATTTTGAACCGGAAACGTACACATCTGTCGGGGTTTTGAACCGGAAACGTACACATTGTTTCTCTGTATGCATTTATCTGTTTTCTCTGGAAACATATTAAAGTCGTTATGTCATCACGGCAATGCAACACTTATGTAATATGTGACTGTTTGATAAAAAACGTTTTTCTTATGATAACATATTGGTATATAGCAGAGGGCAGCAACATACAAATAATTGTTTGTGTTTTGAGAACACACAAGCTTGAAATGTTACAGATATACAGGTGGACAGATAAAGAGAAAGACAAATAAAGAAATATTAAAATGGAGCTAAAATCATTCTTTGAAATTTTCAAAATAAAGCTGATGCCCTGACGGATCACCCACTTTGCGTGTTGTGACTTGATACATCGCATACTCTTTTGGACTCAAAGAGCATCGTAAAGTATTCCGGCCAGAAACAAAATTAGAAAAAGTTTTCAAAAGTTCTTCTGAAAAACCACTAACTGTCAGGAATTGTTCTGACTTTACTCTTTTGTTAACATTGAACACATGTTGATAATCTATTACAGTAATGCGACCGATGCATGGCTGTTGACAATTATATACTCGCTGTTGTGCATTACGTTAATGAAATCTTGCGGACTGAGGCCGCATGAGTTTGTGGCATACGATGGTCAAGTCCAACAACATTTCTGTGATTGTCATTTCAGCTCCACCGGGAATTGCTGTATGAGTAGATGAGAGCTGCATTGCAACACAATCAGGTTACTTTTAAACAGATTCTGTGTGTAGCTTTTTTTCCCCTTAAGCGTGATGCAGCCTTACATTCTGATAGATGCATTTATTTACATCGAAACGGCGTAGCTTCTTAGACGTGGGTTGCAATGACCTGTTTTATGCTGATAGTTCAAATAGGATAAGCATATATAAAAATATCAATACAATTGGAAAAGAGGTGTGTAGTTATAATGCGTTCCTAGAGTGCCACAGTAACGGCACCACCATCGTATGTTTCTCATGGGTAAGGCTGCAACGTTTACCAAATTCTCTAAATGTGTACACGGTTTGCAATAACCGAAACGATGCCGTTTAATAGAAACGAAGTGTGTGTGTGTGTGTGTGTGTGTGTGTGTGTGTGTGATTTGGATTTTTAACGTAGCTTTACACAAGTTTCAATCATATCGCTACGATGTTTGCAGTGTGGCAGTTTTTAGTAATGCTTAGCACTGGGGCATCATGTCGCAGGCATGTAGCATGATGTCCCACCCAGTCACAGTATCCTGACACCAGACCGACCAGTCCTAACAAGCCTCTTAATGCTGAGCGCTTACCATTTTGGTATGACTCGGCCGGGGTTCGAACCCGCGACCTCCCGCATTCGAGGCGGACATTCTAACCACTTAGGCCACCGAGTAGAAACTCAAACTCTTCCACAATGTACGCTTTAAGCTTACTAACAGCTTACAGCTATTATGGTGTGCATGCCGTACCTCGCTATACTTTCATTTGTTTCATTTGTTGTAGGTCTTTTGTACCTTATTACAACAGGACCTAGCCTTGTAAAACACGTGGTGCTTGAATACATCTAACAGTTTTAGTACAACATCCATATAATTGTCGTCATAATGGTTCCTGCTGTGACAAATATGTACATATCGAAAAATAAATAACTGAATCGGACGCACCACCCCCACCTCCCGAACATGGACGGGGGATGCTTTGGTAGGCTCTACAATAACCAAGAAACTATGCAGTATCTTCCAAAGTGAAATGGTGTTTCTTTAAAATAATGTGTTACTAATCAAAGGTTCTATTAACAGATATATTGTTTGAAGGTGAATACTGTAGTTCAAAGAGATTTGTATCAACATTATCATTAAATCGACCCGATATCCAATGTTACACTATGACCAATTCTTTTAAATGTGTGCCTTCTCCTAGCGCGTCCGCATTTGAAGTGGGTGTGTGCGTGTGGGTGTGATTTGGATTTTTAACGCAGCTTAAACAATTTTTCAATCATATCGCTACGATGTCAAGTGTGAAAGATTATAGTGTTGACTAGCACTGAGGCATCATGCCGCAGACATGTAGCATGATGTCCCACCCAGTCACATTATCCTGACACCAGGCCGACCAGTCCTAACACTAACCTCTTAAAGCTGAGCGCCTAGCTAGGCAGCTGTTAGTACAATTTTAATAAGTCTTTGATATGAATCAGCTGGAGTTCTAATCAGCGACCTCCCACATCCGAGGCGGACGCTCTAACCACTAGGCCACCGGAGACGATCACACTTTTGAAGAGAAGAAGTGAAAATATATTATTCTGTTGGAACGGGTAGTTCCTGCATCCATGACAGCCGCATGCCTATTCGTTTACACGCTTAATGATTTATGAACGTTTATTGGCAGAATATTAAATTAAGCCATTTACAGACATAACTGCTCGCTAACTCATGCGCATGCGCCGGAACCGCTGAACCATGCGATAACCCATCCTAAAAAGGATGAAACAAGATCTAGCTGGCAAGGGAAATTTCGGTCTGTCTGTGTAGTTACTAAAAGTGTCATTAAGTGGTCTACAATACACAAAACAAAATCTCAATACACATAAAGGCATACGGATGTTCTCTAGTTTTGATGGATTAGACGATGGACACTTGCATCTGGATCTTCATCAACACACACAAATCAATCACAATTTGAGATAACAATTATTATTAATGTAGTAAATTTAGAGTATGTGCACGTGGTTGTAGTGCCCCGTTTTAAGCAATTCTTAGATTTGTGTGATTACTTGTTTGATTATTGGAATTTGGCGCCATGGAAATATTCCTGGCCCGAACTAATGAGCTAATCAATAGGAGCAAACGTCACGGAGTGAAGTGTTAGTGTGTTTCCATGATGTCCTGGTTCACTAGTAGTGAATTCCGACCAGAACCGAATGACTGTCCCTGTCGTAAAATAGTACATATTAAAAGCTAGTGGTATACATTGGTAGCGTGCCTGCAAGGACAGCACTTACGGTATTAAACCGGTAAATTACACAAGGGCATAAATAAAAAGGGACTTGGCAGAGACCGTTTATGTCGCCATGCGGCCGAATATGGTGCAGTTATATCGGCGAAATGTGCCTGGAAAGCATACATTGACTGGCCTAAGGTGGCGGAGTTAAAATAGTTCCCATTGTTAGGGAGTACTCACATAGGTTCTAAGGCGTGAACGGTTGGTGGTACGGAAACATAATGAAGCCAAAACACGCAGATGTACGGTTGATGGATAGTTGACAGTTTGGTTTATCTGTGGTCTTGCATTAATTAGAGGAAAATTTAGGTATAGAATGGACACGTCGGGCTTTCTGATTTACAACTGAGATTGTATGGAAGTCTTTGGAAAGTCGGGGAAACTTATGACTTCTAGCGAGAATCGCGCCAGGGTTTGACAACCGCTCGGTCAAGTAAATACCCGTGTGCGTGTAACAAGAAAATTTCTGGTGGCAGCGGTGGGATATGTGAATAGTTATGTGATATGTTGAAAGTGATTAGATTTTTTTTACTATGTATAGAACAGACTATTCCTTCGCAATTTTGAAAGAAAGGCGTGTCCAATAAAATTAAAAAAAAAAAAAAAAAAAAAAAACAAAAAAAAAAATCATAAATATTAAAAATAGATATAAATGATACAACGCTTTTAAAAATTATTTTCATTATTTCGCAATATTTAGTCTGCGAAAGTAGTTAGATTTATTTGCTCTTAAGAAATTTGTTTAATTTGAGTACATATGTCCAGTCGAGACGGAATATTTTATCTAGGACGTAATGTCAGCAGTGATGCAGCTAAGGAAGTGAAATTGCAGATGGCTCATAGGTAAAAGGAACGCGGGTCAGTCACAAGCATCGTGTCACATTGCTGAGACGTGGATATCGAATTGGGCAAAACAGCTGATTATTCCGGAGATAACTAAGTTGAAATGGTCTAAAGATATCATAATTTATTTGGCCATGAAATTCTGTGCATTCCCGATTCATGAATTTGGCTGTATAATTATTAAATAATAAGAGAAGAACCGTGCGTAAGATCGCGTGTTTGACACCCCCCCCCCCTTCGAAATAGCATAAGCGCAGATTAGACCAAAATATTCGTCCATCTCGCTCTATTTTCGTATTAGTAAAATCTCATTTATTTCTGTTTTGACAGACCTGGTACTTTCTCAGTAAATTGAAAAGTACACACATTGGTCGTTGATTTGGCAAAACAATAACAACAACAACAACAACAAATACATCTAAGCCTGTTCTAAATAGCAATTGGTAGTAGGAAAGTTTCTTTTAAAGTTCATCGCGACAGGCTAATAGGGAATTATTATAAGTTATTATAATGGCTACTGGCAGAGGTGCGCCTACCTCTTTAATTGATACGCCTTTGCCACAGTCTGTTCACTGGCGACTGTTATCGCCCTTGTCGCCTACTATAGAGAGGCAGATAAAACATGTGGACGTAGACAGTAACGTCCAGTTTCTTGTGACCTCGACTCCGTGCGAGGCCAATTATGTTGATGGCGATGCCCGTGCATTTGGTGGCAAGTCGGATGATCTGAAGTTCGAAACTTTAAAGGAGGGTACGCCTGAGAACGTGAGGTCTGACGGTTACAATCGAGTTACGTATCCAATATCGAAGAGACAGTTAAGTCCACCCACTGATAGTCTGCTAGAGACTATAGATACCCTCATCACAGAAAAGTTCGAAAAATTAGGAACAACCATAGATAATTTGTTGAGAGAAAAATCGGTCAGGAGCCACAGTGAGATAAACAATGGAAAAGTGACGTCAGGCTCACGTGTAACCAAGGGAGATGACACGGGAAAAACAGAGTGTAGTGCCCCTCTGTCTCCAACTCGAACAAAGACAAGAGTTAAAGCAGACACTTACGATGGTTCGCAACCTTTCCTAGACTACATGACGCATTTCGAACACTGCGCAATGATTAACGATTGGAGTGAAGCTGAAAAAGGGTTGCGCTTAGCTGCGTGTTTAAGGAAAGATGCTCTCCAAGTCTTAACAGATCTCCAAGTCCAGCCCGGTCAAGTGGAATTTGAGAAGTTGAAAGCTTCCTTGGAAGCTCGCTTTGCGCCTCGTAACCAAGATGAGTACTACAAGGCACAGCTCCGAAGCTGTTTTAGGAGAAGGGGGGAAACACTCCCTGAATTAGGTCAAACAATACAAAGACTGGTTTCGTTAGCATATCCCTGTTGCCCACCTGATATTCGCGATAGGCTGGCAAAAGACCACTTCTTAGGGGCGGTACAGGATGAAAATCTGAAGCTTGAAATTTGGCGTCATCGCCCTAGCAGCTTGCAAGAAGCCATCAGGGTAGGGGTCGAATGGGAGGCTTTCCTGCGTGCTGGTGCAAGGCAGAAGCCAGTAAATTCTGCTAGTAAGGATTATGAGGAGTCTGCAGACAGGTGTAAGGAGAGTACATATAAAACTACAATAGAACAACTTGAGGCAAAGATAGAAACATTAGTGGAACAAAATAAGAAGTTGAATAAACAACAGCAGGAAACATTAGATCGTTGGCACCAGGCGGAATGTAGGCAACGCGAGTTAAGACGATCAGGGGTTCAGTGTTTGAATTGTAACAGATGGGGTCATTACCAAAGCGAATGTACTAAGCCTCTCAACAAATACAACGAACAGTGGAGAAAAAGAGACCAACAAAAAGGGGACTCTAAAAAGATAAGCAGTACAGACATTTCCAATCCTGTACGTTACTTAAACGAAGAACCGGGACTGTACACACAATGTCTTGTTAATGGGGTGGAGCTCGCTTTGCTGGCAGACACCGGTGCTGCCGTTTCCATTATCAGCAAAAGGCGGTATGAAGCACTATGTCATCGAAAGCCAAAACTCAGCACTGTGGATAGCCAACTGATCAGTGCATCCAGTAACAAAATTGAAACTTATGGTCAGGCTGAATTTTTGATTGCTTGGAAAGGCGTCAGAAGGCGACATGTTTTCGTCGTTGCTGACATTAGGCCTGATGGAATACTTGGGTTAGATTTTTTCCGTCTGCATAAATGTGACATTAGCATAACACAGTGTACACTGCAAATGCAGGGACTAAAGCTTCCGTGCTACTTTGCGGGGTCTTTAGGCTGTCACCGTATCACCTTGGCTGAAAACATCATTGTCCCAGGTGAGAAGGAAATTATCACGCGAGGTTGGATGGCAAATGCCGGCTGTGGAAAGGTAGCTACCGAGTCGGTGCTTGAGCCTCTATCATCATTTAGACATGAAACAAAAATTCTTGTCGCACGAGCCGTCCTCAAGACTGTAGACGGAACAGTGCCAATACGGTTGCTAAACCCGACTAAAGAGGCGGTGAACTTGCAGGCTGGTGTTTGTTGTGCTGAAGCCAGTGCAGCCGTATCTACACAAAATGGCGATTGTTCCAGACAGGATTCGAACAGCAGTCTACCGTTGTATTTGTCTGAATTATTTGAGAGGTCAAGCGTCCATTTGAATTCAGATCAAGCAGCCGCCCTAAGCAGACAGTTAAGCGCCTTTCGCACAGTGTTTGCTAAAGATGATGACGACTTGGGCAGAACAAACCTTATCAAGCACGCTGTCAAGACAGGGAATGCCGCGCCAATTCGAGTACCACCTAGAAGATTACCGTTCCAGCTACGACAGGAGATTGACAGACAAGTGGACGACATGCTAAAAAAAAAGGTTATAGAACCGTCCATAAGCCCCTGGGCTGCCCCTGTGGTATTGGTGACAAAAAAAGATGGGAGGAAGAGGTTTTGCGTGGACTATAGGGCGCTAAATGCAGTTACAGAGAAGGATGCGTATCCTCTTCCTAGAATCGATGATAGTCTGGATTCGCTGTCTGGTATGAGCTGGTTCTCGACATTAGATTTGATGTCGGGGTACTGGCAAGTTGAAATTGAGCAGGCTGATAGGCCCAAGACAGCGTTTGCAACGCGAAGGGGTCTCTATCAATTTAACGTCATGTCGTTCGGTTTATGCAACGCGCCAGGGACCTTTGAGCGACTAATGGAAGCCGTCCTAGCCGGGCTGCAATATGAAGTTTGTCTGATTTATCTTGACGACGTGATAGTTTTCGGAAGCACGTTCGAGCAATTGCTAGAAAGACAAGCACGGGTCTTTACCTGTCTTCTAGGAGCCGGCCTAAAGTTGAAACCCAGCAAATGTACACTCTGTGCACGAGAGGTTCGGTATCTGGGTCATACTATTTCAGCGGCCGGAGTTGCCACTGATCCTGAGAAAGTAGCTGCTGTTTTGAAATGGCCCACTCCGAAATCAGTAACCGCAGTGCGGAGGTTCCTTGGGTTTTGCAGTTATTATAGGCGGTACGTAGGTCACTTTGCTGAAATTGCAGCTCCCTTACACCAACTAACGACAAAGAATTCTGTTTTCCGCTGGACAGAGGAACACCAGGCGGCATTCGAAAAACTACGCAAAGCGCTTGCCTCTGCACCAGTGCTGTCTGTACCGGATTTCAATAGCCCCTTTATACTTGACACAGATGCGAGTGGTGAAGCCATAGGTGCTGTCCTGTCCCAGAACATAGATGGGAAAGAAAGAGTAGTAGCTTACGCTAGTTGGTGTCTGGACAGGACCGAACGCCAGTATTGTGTCACTCGTCGTGAGCTGTTGGCCGTCGTACATTTCGTTCGCCATTTTAAGACCTACCTTTATGGCAGAAATTTCAAGGTACGCACTGACCACAGTAGCCTGCGATGGCTCATGAGCTTCAAAGAGCCGGAGGGACAGTTGGCTCGTTGGCTGGAGCAGTTGTCAGAATATGAATTTGTGATAGAACATCGCCCTGGAACTCGACATGCCAATGCTGATGGTTTGAGTCGCTTACCGTGCAACGGGTGCAAATACTGTAGCAAACGTACCGTGGGGTTTTCCGCTATACGGCTAGACAGTGGGATACATTTCGGAGAGATACAGAGACAAGATGCTACTTTATCACGAGTCATTAGTTGGGTTGAGGCACAGAAACGCCCTGCTTGGGAAGAAATATCTGGGAATAGTGCAGACGTTAAGGCTTTATGGGGGGCATACAAATTATTAGAGATGTCAGACGACATGCTTGTGCGAGTTTGGCTAGATCGTGCCGGCAAGCCAGTTAAAAGATACATCGTCGTACCATACAGTTGGCGGCGAGAAGTCCTAAAACAATGCCATGATGGAGCCGCCGGGGGACATTTAGGTGTTGACAAAACGCTCAGTAAAGTGCGTCAACGTTACTATTGGCCCGGTATGAGGGATGATATTCGTGACTATTGTGCGACGTGCTCCGTCTGCGCTCAGCACAAAAGTCCCAAACAGAAGCGCCGAGCGAAACTTCAGGGCATAACGGCTGGGGAAGCAGGAGAGCTGGTAGCCCTAGATATTTTGGGACCTCTTACGAAAACGAAGGAAGGAAATACATACATCCTTGTAATTGGAGATCACTTCACTAAGTGGATTGAGGCGGTACCTCTACCTAATATTGAAGCCACTACGGTCGCAAGAGCGTTGCTGGATAATTTTATCTGTAGATTTGGCGTGCCTCGTGTGCTGTTATCTGACCAAGGCCGGCAGTTTGAAAGTGCCGTATTCAAAGAGCTGTGTGTAATATTAGGAATTAAGAAGACGCGAACGTCTCCCTATCATCCACAATGTAATGGGATGGTGGAACGGTATAACAGAACTTTATGCCAGATGCTAGCAGCATACGTGGATGATAAACCAGAAAATTGGGACCAATACCTTTCTCTTACGAGCATGGCATATCGTGCATCTGAGCACACTTCCTCCGGATTCACCCCGAACAAGCTAATGCTGGGCCGAGAAGTGATTCTCCCCACGGATCTTCTAGTTGGCAAAACACCAGACGAGGCCCCAAAGAATCTGCCTCGATTTGTGTCGGATTATAGAGAAGCAATGTGGGAAGCCAACGAGGAAGCCCGAAAAAAAATAGGCACCGCTATTCGGCATCAGAAAATCGCTTATGATCTCAAGGTTCATGGTCAATCTTTTAGTGATGGTGACCTAGTGTGGTTGCACCATACGCTACGAAAGAAAGGGAAGTCACCTAAATTACAGGTCAAATGGACTGGACCATGGCGGATTGTTAAGAAAGTAACGGATGTTACATACCTGATCGCAAGAAGCAATCATAAGGCGACTCAGATTGTTCACTTCAATAGACTAAAACCATGCTTGGTGCGACCAGAAAGTGAAGGTACACACACCGATAGCCGCGAAGATATACACGTTAGTGATGATGATACCGAGAAGGAGGAAGAAGTATTGCCATATCCAATTACGGCTCAAAGAACTAAACTAATGGAACAAAGAAGGGCTGGGCGAGGAAGTGTCACAGTGTTGTGACAAGTTACAGACATGTTTTTAAACTGAGTACAGTTATTTCATGAACTTATAGCACTGACCGGTGATAAATGAAATGGGTGGGTAATAATCGTGTCCCCGTGATTATTAAATTGGTTGGGTACGGACACATTGTCATAACGGGTTTGAAAATCAAGGCCGCGCAGTTAGAATCATAATAATCTGCGCCCGTCGGCTGTGTAAATAGTGTGATTCTAGTAAATTAATTATGTGATGACAGATATCCAATCTTTTTCTTTATTATGTTCCTATGGATAAGATGCATGTGTTGATCGTGTGGAGAGTTAATTCAAAATAGTTGTAAAAGTTGTTTGCTGCTTGAATCCATAGTTTGGTAAATTAGACCTATTTGTTTGGTTTGTGCTTGATGTGAAGCAAAGCTACATTATGAAGAGAAGAGGGTGATTTTATGATGATTGTTTGGAGATTAGTGGACTGGTTTTTTTTCTGTCACTGTAGAGTTAGTACAAGTGGTGAATAGATGATGGAAAAGGCAGTGTCACATGCGTTCGGTGGATGACAATGTGTATCGCGCCAGTTTGGCGTTGAAGTCATGGTTGACTTGTATTTGAGGTTCGTAAGAGACGTGTTCTTCTCTGAAAAGCGCATTCTCTAACCTCGTTGTACACAGGAAGGTCCCTGTGTTTTCTTGTCATTGAACTGCTAAAGACTTGCCAGCTGAGAATTGCTTCGTACAGTGTGTGTTAAAAATTGTTCACTACCATCCTGACAATCATAATGATTCGGTGTGGTTTCCATCATGCGTAGTTTGATTTGTCTGCTTGGATGGAAAAGTGTCCATTTGGAAAATATGTCAATTAATTAGCAGCATGAAGTAATGACATTGCACACCACAGTATATTGAATTGTTTATATGATGGTGTTCTAAACGTTTGCTTTTGGGAGTACGTTTTATTTTATGGCTATGTTTGGACGCTGTAGCATTAGTTCATTAGTGGTGAGTTAGTTGTAAGAAGATAGGATCGTCTGACACAGACTGAGATGATAAAAAAAAAGAAATATGTGTACGCGCATAACAAGGTCTATTTGGAAACGTGTATCCTGGTGAGAACGCGAACTCCAGACCTGAGTTATTTTTGGGTAAACAGGAATGGTCCTGTGTTACATTTTCTGTCTTGTTGTTAGAGACCTATGTATAGAAAAGTTTTTCCTGCAGCGAATTCCGAAGATTGTTTTTGTTTTGAGAGAGTTTGAACCCGAACAGCTTGTTGGAACATTTTCATGTTAGATTCAACTTGGTTAAATTGTGCTTAGTGTTCACAGTTAGGTTACTTATAAGCAAGCAGTGGATTCAAACAGAAAGAAAAAAAAAAAAAAAAAAAAAAAAAAAAAAAAAAAAAAAGTTTACTTATGGATGTTGAGTGAGAGGCTATTAGGAACAAGTCATTGATTCAGAGTTTTGTTTTAATCATCTTTGGGGATCATTAATCGGTTGGGTGGTTGATTTTGGGGAAAACAATCAATTTTGATTAGACCACAGAAGTGTGACGTTTGTGTCACTCGAGGTCGAGTGATCTTTTTAAAGGCGGGGGTAATGTAGTAAATTTAGAGTATGTGCACGTGGTTGTAGTGCCCCGTTTTAAGCAATTCTTAGATTTGTGTGATTACTTGTTTGATTATTGGAATTTGGCGCCATGGAAATATTCCTGGCCCGAACTAATGAGCTAATCAATAGGAGCAAACGTCACGGAGTGAAGTGTTAGTGTGTTTCCATGATGTCCTGGTTCACTAGTAGTGAATTCCGACCAGAACCGAATGACTGTCCCTGTCGTAAAATAGTACATATTAAAAGCTAGTGGTATACATTGGTAGCGTGCCTGCAAGGACAGCACTTACGGTATTAAACCGGTAAATTACACAAGGGCATAAATAAAAAGGGACTTGGCAGAGACCGTTTATGTCGCCATGCGGCCGAATATGGTGCAGTTATATCGGCGAAATGTGCCTGGAAAGCATACATTGACTGGCCTAAGGTGGCGGAGTTAAAATAGTTCCCATTGTTAGGGAGTACTCACATAGGTTCTAAGGCGTGAACGGTTGGTGGTACGGAAACATAATGAAGCCAAAACACGCAGATGTACGGTTGATGGATAGTTGACAGTTTGGTTTATCTGTGGTCTTGCATTAATTAGAGGAAAATTTAGGTATAGAATGGACACGTCGGGCTTTCTGATTTACAACTGAGATTGTATGGAAGTCTTTGGAAAGTCGGGGAAACTTATGACTTCTAGCGAGAATCGCGCCAGGGTTTGACAACCGCTCGGTCAAGTAAATACCCGTGTGCGTGTAACATTATTATTATTATCGGTGTCTCGTCCTCCTCATCCATACAGATATTTTCAGACCACACATAGTTAAGATATATGTCAAACAAAACAAATGCTTTCAATAATGAACAATTTTTCCCAAATAACCTATCATTATTTTTGTAATATGACTATGCAAGGCTACAGCACCCAGACTGCCGTTGAGACATGGGGATAAAATAACAACAATAATTAGCCAAACCAGACTCAGCCCCCTATATGATAGCATTTGGGGACACTCCGTCCTAGTAGACGCACGTTTCAAGAACAGAGGAGGTGCATCAAGAGGTGTGACTTTTGTCAGTTCAATGTACATGATTGGGTCGTTATTTAAAAAGTATCGGTCAACAATTAATCATCTCTTGTTTATCACTGCTAATATGTGATCTTATAAAACCGTTAGAAAACTGCTGAAAAATTGTGAACCTCCCTTCAGGACTCACGGTACTAATTCAGTTCCCATAGTAAACCTATGTAAACACCATGATATTAAAAATTTTGTAATTTAACATTTTTGAGTGCTCATGATCAACCTTATATTTAATTATCAGTATAGATGAAACCTGGATGTCAGCATCTGTGTGAAAGGATATGAGCCGCGGCATTCTCTGAACCTGGGTGTGTTTGAAACGTGTGCTATCAATTCCGCACCCAAGAGTCATGTGCTAATTTTAGTAATGAGTGTTCCAAACACAAGACTGTTAAATGACTAAGATTCCATCAATAAAACAATGCCTCTGTTTTTTTTTTCACTTACAACTAGGATAAGCTCTCAAAAAATTCTTTTTCCTAAAACATAACTTACATTATTAACCAATCCTGGTCAGCCAAACCCATATATACTCTATTTTATGTTCAACCATTTCCAGGCTGGTTCCCATTTTTCCATATCATTAGTATTGGTGTCCTTCAGTACCTTGACATTTTTTGACATAAGAGTCAGTGACGTCGCTAGGGGGTACGGGGTGGGGGTGGGGATGCGGACCGCACCGGGTGAAACCATCAGAGAGGGTGACACCAAAATGACTGTCTATAAAATATTTGAATTTTTATGCAGGAAGTAGGTCCATGGGAGTGACACCATGAGTTACCGCACATAATAATAATAATAATAATAATGAGGACTTTGTATAGCGCCTAGTCTATAGAAGCTCTAAGCGCTTTACAACATTTGACAACACCTATAACACAAAAACATATATAATGATATGATTACATAAACAAACACCATGAAATTAAAAAACATGAAAAACATGCTGGAAAAAAAATTAAGGTAGGAAACATTATTTGGTCTTTAAGTGTGTTCTTGCAGTCGAAATAAGTGAGTTTTAAGAGCACCCTTGAATGGGATCAGTGTGTCTTTGTGTCTGAGTTCAGTGGGCAATTCATTTCATGTTGCTGGGCCCTGGTATGCAAAAGAACGCTGTCCATATGACTTTGTTTTCATAGTCGGAATAATGAGTATACGATTGTCAGAAGAGGAGCGTAAGTATCTTGCTGGTCTAGACATGATTGTCTATAAAATTTTTGTTCAGGAAGGGTGTCCATGGGGGTGATACCATGAGTTACCAACATGAATGTCTATAAAAGTTATGAATTTTTGTGCAGGAAGGAGTTCCATGGGGGTGACAGTATGAGTTACCGCACTGGGTGACACCATCCCTAGTGGTTCCACTGATAAGAGTTAACGGTCAGTCAGACTGACTGAGTTCTATTATCTACTATGTCTAGTACAGAAAATGTAAAACTATTGCACTACAAGATTGGGTAGCGTTTTATGGAATCCCAAGCAGTTTACCCTTATCCACATTGGTATTATGTTACCCCATCTTCCCAAGCCCCAGTCACGTTAGTATCGACTATGGAATACCAAGGTTCCTTCCTGTGCACTATGCTGTATTGTAATATTAATTAAATTGAATTCAAGCTTGGAACCCAGTTCGCAAGTATAAATATTTCTTTAAGGTCATCTTCCGACACAGACAACATGACATAAAAGAGGTAGTAGGCTTGTAAGCATTATTTCCTCCCAATTGGATTGAAGTGAATAAATCTGTTACGAATGTCAATATACAATGAATCTGTCACATTTTCCGTTATGTATTCCCTCGAAAACATATGGTGCATACATAATTCAACGCATCTCTAAATCAAACTTTAACCTGGGAACAATGATGGATGAAGACAGAGACGATTATGATAGCAAAAATACCGATGGAAACCAGACACGGACTGAGAAATATCTTTTAGTGGAGTGTACAAAAGTATATAAGATGTCTATGGATGCAGCCCTTAGTGGGGGCCCTGGAGGCGAACTCCCCGAACGCTTCTGTATATAAATCATTTCTTTCTGAGGTGGGGTGGAAGAATGAAAATAACACAAATTGATGACTGCTGAAGTCCTAAAAGGAAGTCGTGTAAAGCACAAATTGATGACTGCTGAAGTCTTAAAAGGAAGCCATGTAAATAACAAATCGATGACGGCTGAAATCTTAGCTAAACCAACAAAAAACCGAAGTATGCGTAGAACAGTAACATAAGACGGCAACATTAAACTTATGTCTCTGATTCATTGTGTTAAGTTGTAACTGTTCAGTGATTACTCTAAGGGATTCAGAAAATTCTACATCTTTTGAGCTACGCCGGCATGATCATGAAAAACTTTACTTTGCACCACGCGATCTATGGACTTCCAACTTGCTCAATTCAATAAAAGAAAATGATAGTCTCATACATTTTGAAGAATATGACAATTTGTGATATATTCCTTATGAGCTACTCTCTCTCTCTCTCCCTCTCTCTCTCTCTCTCTCTCTCTCTCTCTCTCTCTCACACACACACACACACACACACACGCATAAAATCGGTGATTAGATGAACGATTTTATACGTTTTAAACTTTAAATGAGAATTACCAATATAAACTCAACATTACATTCGTTAATACTAGACCCATGCAAAATCCTAAACTCCGATACATGTAAGATTTTATTTGTGAGACTTTTTTGTTTTTAGTTTTGTTTTATTTTTGTATTTTGCTTTTTTTTCTCGCTATTTTCGTACTTAGTCCACTTGTGGTTAAAATCCCTGTCTGAGATTGGACTAAACTAGTTTCCGTTTTGCTTGGACAAAGGCTTGTGTACGTAATACTGATTATTTTATTTCAGTCATTGTGAGTTAAATACGACAAGCATTGTCGAAGATGTGTATGGATGTTAAAATACATAACAAAAAGATCATTTCAGAGCATGATGTTTATTATATTTTACTAAATCCTCACATGATATTATTGTATTCTACAAAATCCTCATATGATATTTATTACATTTTACAAAATCCCCACATAAATTATGTTACATTTTACAGAATTCTCACATGATATTCGTTACATTTTACAAAATCCTCACATAAATTGTGTTACATTTTACAGAATTTTACATGATATTTATTACATTTTACAAAATCCTCACATAAATTGTGCTAAATTGTACAGAATTCTCACATGATATTTATTACATTTTACAAAATCCTCACATAAATTGTGTTACATTTTATAGAGTTCTCACATGATATTTATTACATTTTACAAAATCCTCTCATCAATTGTTACATTTTACAGAATTCTCACATGATATTTATTACATTTTACAAAATCCTCTCATCAATTGTTACATTTTACAGAATTCTCACACGATATTTATTACATTTTACAAAATCCTCACATAATTTGTATTACATTTTACAAAATCAATCACATAATCCTGACATGATATGCTGTATAAGCTTTTATTTAAAATGCGGGGGTGGGAGTCTGCTAAAAGATACGTTAAGTCCTCTAAGTGAATGTTTCTTTCTTTCTCATTTCATGAAATTAATTTCATCCGTCTGCAGTTGGTGGTTCAATCTTCGTTTCAAACAGACACCTTTTGATTCAGCGTTTTAAAAAGCTTTCGAAGAAATTTGTAGTGGCTTTCTTCTGTATCCCAAAAGGTTCTTTGTGTGCAGTTGCGAAGCAATTTAATTAAGTCACGAAATGAGATGTTTTGGACAGTCGTTGCCTCCCATAATTCTTTAGTCAACATTACAGAATAACAATAAAGAAAGCAGACATAAATATAATTTTAAACTTGAGAGATTTATTAAATGACCATCACTATCTTTGTATTGGTCTTGTATTAAGGCTGTGTGAAAAAAGTACATGTACTTTTCCATGTTAAAGATAGACAGTCGCTTATCACATTCCATGATAAAAAGATGTCATACAGAGAAGCTTGTGGTGAAATTGTAAACAGTCAAATTAGAAATCAGACTGTCAATGGTGTGGTGAAATTGTAAACAATCAAATTAGAAATTAGACTGTCAATGGTGTGGTGAAATTGTAAACAGTCAAATTAGAAATCAGACTGTCAATTGTGTGGTGAAATTGTAAACAGTCAAATTAGAAATTAGACTGTCATTGGTGTGGTGAAATTGTAAACAATCAAATTAGAAATTAGACTGTCAATGGTGTGGTGAAATTGTAAACAGTCAAATTAGAAATCAGACTGTCAATGGTGTGGTGAAATTGTAAACAGTCAAATTAGAAATTACACTGTCAATGGTGTGGTGAAATTGTAAACAGTCAAATTAGAAATTAGACTTTCAATGGTGTGGTGAAATTGTAAACAAATTAGAAATCAGACTGTCAATGGTGTGGTGAAAACTATTCATGTCTCTTTCCTTTTTCATCATGTTGCCGTAACTAAACGGTAATTTGTCCAAACATCATTAAAAATATGTGACAACACGCCATAAGGACCACTGCACAAAACAAAATCATAAATTTGTACAGCAAACCGCCATTACGAGATATAAAAATCACGAGACTTCGTCTTTTGTGGGTTTTTTTTCTTCTTTATTTTTACAAACCCTATTCTAAGGTGTTGTCTTTCTGTATCATATACATATTTTTATTGTGTAATATATTTCACATTGTTGTATTTTTATTAATTGAGTTCATAAGACAATTTAACGAAGAGGATGAGAAAATGAAAGACAAGTCGATTGTACCCACGTGTTGGTCATACATTTGCATATTATACCTCATATATTTATACGTTCCGCGGGACCAATGTTTGTATCAAATTTATAGAATTGCCTTGGTTGTCAACCAAAGATATACTGGTGTACGTTGTTGTTGCGTCTGTTTACGAATACTCCTCTGGTTGACTTATCAACGACTGACAAATCAAGCACTGATTATATGTAATTTATGCTTTTCAAACTTTATGGAAATATTTCGTAATTTTTGGCATGAAAACCCTTCATTTTAACGTTGTTTTGCCAGAGTGAAGAAGTAGTACTAACAAGGTCAATTCCCTTAGTACTTGTAAGCATGATACACTATGAAAAAAGCGGGGGGTGGGGGTGGGAATCGTAAATTAAAAATGAATAATTAAGTTTTTAAACTATTGTTTCCAGTCACGCTAACAGTTTTTTTCTACACGTGTGAGATCAATTATTATGTATCTTTTCTCAACATTTCCTTTTGAGCGTCATAGTCTGTGAAAGCTGCCGATGGAGTAATTCTATTTTCTAATAGTACCTCATGAGAGAGATAGAAAATTATTGGCTAATTGACAAATTAGTCCACATGAAAGTAATTTACTTTCCTAGCCTAGGGCTATATATTAATTACTTTTGCCATCCAGCCTGACTAATAGTAATCTAACCGTATTGATTATTTTTTGTATCTGCAGTTTGTTTATAGAGGAAAACAAAAATGTATTCAAGGATGGCAGCTAGAACTTTGCACCACGAAAATTTGGTGCCACGTTATACCGCGAGATTTTTGAATATACTGTGATAAGTACTACGGTATACCGCGAGATTTTTGAAAATGCTGTGACAAGTACTACGGTATACCGCGAGATTTTTGAAAATGCTGTGATAAGTACTACGGTATACCGCGAGATTTTTGAATATACTGTGATAAGTACTACGGTATACCGCAGTTACGTTAGATACCAACAATTTAATGTTCTGGAGCAGGGGCCTGTCACTTTTTTAGTTTCAAAACATTCCATCTGTCAATACCTGGAAAAACATCTTGTTCTAATTTATAGCAAATAAAAGCATATTATATCCATTACATTAGTTAAAAAAGATATTATCTTCAGATAAAATCAAAAGAAAATTGCAGCCTCCTTCCCCAAAGTACATACTAGTAGAAACATTATATATATATATATATATATATATATATATATATATATATATATATATATATATATATATATATATATATATATATATATATATATATGTGTGTGTGTGTGTGTGTGTGTATATATATATGTGTGTGTGTGTGTGTGTGTGTGTACGTTAATAGTTGTATCAGCTGTAGTTAAAGTGGGATAAATAAACTTATAATATAGCTGACATCTTGTACCTTTGCACTAACTTTAGAGAACTTGTTGATGAGTGTTGACGCTAAAACCTACATGTTATATGATACTCTACTGACATATCAGACAGGAAAATGTTGAGCAGGAAATCAACACCCGGGCCAGGTATTTATCAGAGAGTGGTAGTAAACATTTAGTAAACATAAACATATTTACTCAGTAGAGGATAAAATAGTCAGTGGACTTCAGAAATTGCCTAAAATTCAAACAGAAAACAGGTGCTCTTCTGAAAATATCAGGATGATTCGTAGTCTTACAAACGAAATACATGTACTTGACACATTAACATATGCTAGCAAATAACTAAAGCATGACTTTTAAATCAGACATTTTCCCAAATGTTACACCTGGCGCGAATATATTTCACAACGTCATCTTTGGCAATCACGTTGCCATACGTGACACGTGTCAGACATGTGCTTAAAGCAATTTAAACATAGTATTATTGGTAATATTCTAAAATTAATTTGTGACGAATGCAACTGGTTGTTTTCAAAATAATTTTTGGAATTATTTTGTCCTCAGAAATGAAGATAAGCAGTTAATATTACAGTCGTAACAAAATTGCTCGGGAATTTCCATACATTCCTTACTGACGGAAACTACAGACGTACCGTTACATTGGAAAAGTAGTTCAGTATGTACAACTGGAAAATTGTTCCGCACTGGAGTAAACCGGTATACCGGTAATACCATCATCTCTTATCTCCTTTACTTGGACATGACTAACAATTTTTCCCCAGTTCTTTTTATTATTTACTATACATTATTGGCTTGCCTGTTTCCTTTAGGTTTGTACATTGTCTTCCCCTTTTTAACGTGAAATTCGGTTTTGTATTTGAAATTCTGTCATGCATACATACAATATTTGTGGGACCAGATTGACTCAACAGTTATATTTCAGGTCGAAGACGATATACAAGAAATACAGGAAAAAGAATACCTTTTTGTCGCAAAGACACACTCCGATGGAGTGAATAAAGTCCCTTGTGTAGGCAATGTAGAGCCCAATAGTGGTCGTGCGCGCGCGCGCGTGTGTGTGTGTGTGTGTGTGTGTGATTTGGATTTTTAACGTAGCTGAAACAATTTTTCAGTCATATCGCTACGATGTATGCAGTGTGATAGTTTATAGTGATGTCTAGCACTGTGGCATCATGCCGTAGACATGTAGCATGATGTCCCACCCAGTCACATTATCCTGACACCAGGCCGACCGGTCCTAACACTAACCTCTTAATGCTGAGCACCAAGCGAGGCAGCTGTTAGTACCATTTTTGTAAGTCTTTGGTATGACTCAACAGGGGACCGAACCCACGACCTCCCGTACCCGAGACGGACGCTCTAACCACTAGGCCACCGGAGCGGTTAATGACGGTCGAATGGCTTAAACCAGTAATTGTGAAAAGGAGGAACTTGAAGTGAAACATATGATCAAATATTTTAAAAAGTAAATGTTTAATTTTCTAACAATAACAATTATTATCGGACAAAAGCAATTTAAAATTTTAACGAATTTACCGTTATTAATAAAGGTCACATATCTATTTCTACGTTTACTTCTACACAGTTTGCTCAGTAAGAGCAAAAATAAAAACTTTGTTTATCCCTGGAATATTTTACATTGGAAATTTTTAAAAATTCAGTGAGTGAATAAATTCAACAATATCGATTGCTAGATTAAATCTAACAAGTTTCAGATCAAATTAGCAGCAATATATTTTGTGAATTTCCCATGAACCTGAGATACGCATCACAGGAGATGACACAAAGTGGAAATAATTTCATTAAAATTATCCAAATAATTACACGCAGTAAGGAGTTAAACAATTTCATTTTAATACTATTCAAAGACACAAAAAATGGAATTCGGCAATAGTTTAAAGGTGATGTATCGATATCATTATCAATACAAATTGACAATTCGAAAATGTATCGATATCATTATCAATACAAATTGACAATTCGAAAATGTATCGATATCATTATCAATACAAATTGACAATTCGAAAATGTATCGATATCATTATCAATACAAATTGACAATTCGAAAATGTTTTTCCAACGGTTTAAACGGAAAGTGTTTTATTTTCTGTGAATTTACAGGTTTGATATAACTAAAATCACTCATAGTTTGACTGTTGATCGAGATCGATCTAGACTGATACGGTCAACTCCTGTTCGACTATGGAAAAATATGGGTCCCAAATTTGTGTTCAGGTGTCAATGATACACACAAAGTGTTGACAGGGAGCACTACAATGGCACAGTGCATCTCTGCGAATTTGGATGCTGCTGTACAATTACTGACCTTTGCTGAGGTGAATATGAAAAGGTAATTGACTATTGAAAAATATTGGACGGAGGTTACGTGGCGCAGGATAACCAATATTTCGAGGGCATTCTTACGCCTCAAGAACAAAGACCCAATATTTTTGAAAAGTCAGTCGTTAACCTTTCCGTAAAACAACAACACATTAATCATTCTGCTACGTTAACACGGTTGAAACAAGCATATATTTTCAATGTTTTATTTAAAGAGGTTGGAATGTCATGTAGCCAAAAAGAATTGCAACGAAAACAACGTTGATATTAGGTGTAAATGACACAATAAATCAATAAAAATTGCTTTTATTGTTGACAGGATATTGTTGTCCATCAGTCTTGGTTAATATCTCATAAAAACCGATATATATATATATATATATATATATATATATATATATATATATATATATATATATATATATATTCTAATGTTTCATTAAATTCAGAATAAATAAAAGTGCACTGTTTATGTAAATGAGACTATGTCGACTGATCTGAAAATGATCTCTCTCTCTCTCACACACACTCTCTCTGTCTCTCTCTTTCGTTCTAACAGCAGCAACTAGCTATCACTAGCCATCTGCTTTCGATATTAAACTTTATTAACCTTATTTAGATATTTTTCCTTGCAATTAAAATCACTTTTAACTTTTTTTTAATTTTCATTTGTTAAAATTTTAGTTTAGTTATTTTCCATCTGGATGAGAGCTTGATATACTAATTTATCAGCACTGATGTCAGGTAGAAATCTGATGCCATCTCACCTCTGTCTGCGTGGGTTCGAGTCTGGGATTCGGTTAATGTGGGTATGTGAGAAAGCTTGCCAGTAGCTTCTCATGGGTCGGTGATTCTTCTCGAGGTTTTCCCGAGTTCTTCCTCCACCATTAATACTGGTCGCCATGCATAGCCTATCGTGTGCTGAAAATGGCGTTAAATCCCACAAGAACAACAACAACAGCATACTCAATACAAAAAAGGTTATTCCTTTGGTGCTTCGCTCCGCTATAATCGAATGACTGCGCTTTTTCGATTTCCTTCTGACTTCAGAGTTCAAAACCTTTCTTATACCTGTTCTCTAGGTTTGTATACGTCATTACAAAACATTTCACTGTAACAGTTTTATTCATGAAGTAAATGTATTTAACTGATACAGTAAACAAAAAGAACTTTTCTGATTTAGCAATCTGTATTAAGTTTACTAAATACTAGCTTAGAATATAGGAAGAAATCTACAATGCTTTTATACATTGCAATGGATTTTACAATTCTTACATCAAAAACAATCTTTATTGAAAAAATACATATTTGAATTACAAGAAGAAAATTGCTTTTAATACAATTTCATTAAAAACATCTCATGACATAATTACTTCAACAGATGTCTTTGAATGGGTTTTCTCATGAGATTTTTTGGAGACTTTAAAATTAAGTGTATTTCAAAATGCTAAAAATCTATTTTAGCTGCTTGAAGAGACAATAATAGAATATTTTACGTCACGTTACGACAGTACAATGTGGCGAATTATCGTAAATCACGTGACATCGTATCAAGCAATGAAAATATATCTCTACAGGACTCGTGTAATTATATTAATTAAAATCAGAAGAATATGTTTTCTTTCCAGCTAACAGAATGAAGTAATCTTGATTGTATTCAGGCGGAAACGATTGAGCCAGGCGTTAACATCGTAGAAATCAGTGGCTCATTACATACAGTTTTCAGAGCAATTCTTTCGCGTATGTTGACCAGGTTTTAATTTGTTCTGAATTTTCAGCTAAATGTAATATTCTAATGCTAATAGCAAAAATTGTAATTTTTATATAAGCGTTTTCGCGATAGTTATATTCAGGTGGTTATGAATTTGAACGTTACAGGAACGTTATGATTCAGAAATTTCCAATGTTTACGAGTCGGCTGATTTGTCTTGAAGACAGCATGACTTCATATACACAACAAATGAATTGATGGTACTGATTTTTACGATAAGAGATATGTGTCATTTTTGTGAGGAAAAGGAGCATTGTTGGCACAGTAGTAAACCAATAGCTTTAATCACTCATTTTTACTAATTACCGTTTTGGTCACATCCAGCCTTTAAATAATATAAATACTAGAACTGCAATTATTTCGAAATCCATTACCAAACACACAAACGGCAGCTAACATTGATTCTCTTGCGCTTTCGCTACAATGAAGCTAATCTAAAGTTTCTTAGACGAAATGAAATCATCCTGGCCAATAGACAGATAAACTTGTAATTATAAGGGATATTGACTCTCTATCAATGGTTTTATAGCGCTCAATACACACATCACAGCCGGATGGAAGTTCATTTCACAGGATTTCCGTGTCTATTATACCGTCTTACTGTCTTAATCAAACATCTATGGTATCACAAACATCAGTGAAAACCGATAGTTTATCAACAGCTTCGTCTTGTATCAGAAATGATTGCCTTTTCAACTCAAATAGTATTGAATCAAAATGTGGCAGTGCTTAAAAAAATAATGGATCAGGTTTTACGAGAGCCAAAGGACGTATCTTACGTAAACTTCATCTCAGATGATTTTAAATCCAACCATTGAACCAATTACAGCCATTGGGGCCTTGGCCGTATTTGACAAAAAGGAGTGCAAAGTGGACAATATATTATGCAAGTGTTTGCATTCCCTTGAAAAGCCGCACGAGTGTTATAACGATAAGGAGATACTTTAACTCAATTGTATGCTTCAATCGTGTACACCTCTGAAATTGTTTTGATACGCAGGATCTGCACCCATGTGGACTAACGCGTATTAATAGCATTTTCTTGGTGACTCACGAGACACCAGTTTATACTATTGGATCCAATATTACCAAATTATATCCATTCTCTATTGCAGTACTCTCATACCTGCTGCCCGCGGGCTGATTTTAAATGTCCCGCCAGAGCTCGAGCAATTTTTGTGCATTTATGTAAAAAAAAAAAGTCAATGGCCTAGTTGCATAGTATATCTTCTTAATCAGGTAATCACGTGAGCTGGGATCAACAAAATCAAACATAGCGTATAACAGCTGACGCCATCTATCGAATGATAATGACAATAACCAGTCAGTTCGTATATTAATACACCCTGTCATGCAGGAGACGCGAGCCGTGAGTAATTAAAATAAACACATTCCGCCAAAATAAATAAAACCGGAAACGGATATCTAGAACACACAAGCATGTCATTTTTTGTAAACAGTAATAACTACAGACATTCATAAATATATTTATTTTAAAAAATCTAAAAACAAAATGATAAGTAGTTCTAGCCGAATAAATTAAATTTGAAATGGCAAGGGCAGCATCAAATAATGCTAACTCTGATGAAAGAAATTAGTGTTTTTCAAAAGAAGCTGGGCATATTCATCAGTCAATTGATTCAATCAAATTTGACACGCTTTCCTGCACTTTCCAAGACAGCACAAGAATGGACAGATCTAGTCAAAAGTAAGCAGTTCAACATATCATTAGAAAAGTTAAAATTGGATTTCTCTGCTCGTTTCAAAAGGCTTTCGCAGTCTGACTCCTCTGCTACTTTTTGTTGAAAATCCATTCACGTGATATTTCTATCGTAGCCACAAAGATGCAGTTATTGGGAGGACATGAATGTGCAGTGCAGCTAGAAATAATTGAAATGTAACATAATATGGCTCTTCGTGACAAACACAAGGATACGCCACGGTTCTGGATATCGTATGTTTCCCCTGATGAATTTCCATACTGAAATGTTGTAAAAAAAAAATTATTGGCAATGTTTGAAAGTACATATGTCTGTGAAGCTGAATTTTCTGCAATGACCAATATCAAGTATTAAAAAAAACTCTTTGACTTACGAACATTTAGAAAATCAAATGAGGGCAGCAGTTACTGAATATCAACCACAAATAAATAAAATTGCAAGTACAATTCAAAGCCAAATATCTCACTAAGTATTTCTTGGATTGCATTTACATAGTCACCAATTTAATGTTATTAAATCTTATTCAATTGACACTTATTTTATTTTATATACTTGTACGTTCCTGTTCAAATGAAAATAAAGTACAGACCCCATAACAACTTGCTCTATTATTTCAATTTTGTTTGGCAATTTTTGTTTCCGTTACATCACTAAGCATGATGCAGTCGTGCATCTAGTTTATATCTGTTCCATGGGCGCCCGCACATAGGGGCAAGTGCTCCCTCTTGAATTTCACCTCTAAACATGTTTTGACCAACATCTATAAAACTTAAAAGCTGACCACTACATGTTTGCCCTCACCCCCACCCCGAAAAAAGTTCTGCGCTAAGGTTAGCTTCAAAATTGTTGGCGAGGACATACTATCAACAACCCATATTTCTAACCTTGACAAGCAAAAGATTAAATTATTCAATGAGTTCCATAAAGTTTTATTTAAATTCATCACATATGTTCATTTAACAAAGATCGTTGATTATACTAATTAAATTAAGCCATAAAATTTAATAAAGCGAAGATCTTAAACTGCATCCTGATGTGGTAAATAGTAGGCTTTTTTGGACTAGATCACGTCACTGTTTAGTGTTTACTAGTTAAAAATCAAAACTTAGGAATGGACTAAAGCAAGATCATTTTGAATTATGTAATAAAATGTGATTGTGCGTAATTAACGGCATCTTATATTACTTATTCATTGAACGATACTTTTAATAATCTCTAAGCATTTAAATTGTTCTTTTCCTTTCTTTATTGCTCCTCAACGCATGTTTTCTTTCTTCATAGTTTTTACCTTAGCTCTCCTACTATCGTTTTGTAAACAATTTCTATACTAATTGATAGGTTGCGTGACCATAAATGGGAAACGTGTTAATTTGCCCATTATACCAATCTACCTTCGTGTGTGCATAGTTCAATTACCAGTTAGACCAATCTACCTTTATTGAAGTGATTGGTTAATACGCAATGAGTGTTCCATCATTATAGACTGGTGCATATACAGGAAATTAGGAAGGCTGTTTTCTAGCTGATATGCACCAAAAGCGTTTTTTAAATATTTTTCTTTCTTAATTTCTCATTCACATAAATATCCGCGTTTAAAAATAGTTTTTTTCATTATTTTCATGTATTGATATACACGTTCACCGTCCATAAACATAATCTTTCCGCATTTTGGACACTGTACATGTAAATAAAACCATATAAATAATGTTTAAAATTGTATACGCACAAAAAGTGATTTTTTTATAGACTGAACTAATTTAGTTACGTCTTGTCCGTCATCCGTCAATACTTGTATTCAGTCATTCTTGTCAAAAATAATTTTCACGCAATCAAGCAATGATGAATTGAATTGTTAATGTATTTATCTTGTGACAATATAATCAGGTTTCACAATTTCGCTAACTCACGAATCCATTCCCCTTTCTCGACTTTTCACTGGATGTTTGTCCAAACATGCATTTATCTAAAATAAGCAAACAACACGTGTTTATCATGCAATTTATATCTTTTGCATGCCATGCGGTGAATGCGAAAAATATATAGTTGAATATGTCTTTTAAAAAAATCTGGAACATTTTTATATATGTGCAATTTATTGTCAGTAAACGATAAAGAGTGAAGACATAAGAACACATGTACATTCAAACTTTAGCATTCTAATAACAACACATATGTTGGCTTCTGGTGTCTTTGCTCGCACAGTTTTAATGGAATGGACGAATATAGAAGCCTATCATAAGAGTAAATAATCGGTGAATCAACACACTTTATTTAACTGCAGCACAATTGGGTTACGATACTGACCCTTAGTCAAATCGTTCAATAAAGACAAAGACAAAATATAGCACATCAAAATTTGAAAATAACATAAACTCCATATGAAAATATATATAAAAATTATTTATTACTGTCTATACTTACTTATAAATGTCATCCAAATGCAAGCAACATAGAGCTGGATCTACCATCTCAAAATGAGGCTGCAGATCGGAGTTTATATTGCTTTGTCTATTGTATAGTTCTAACAAAACGTCATAGACCCATATCTCCTGGCATATTATGTAACGGCAGATCTTGTCTATGTTGTTGGATTCGACTTAAATGCGATTACATAAGCTATTCGTTTCTGTTTCAAGCATATTTCTAATTTTGAATCACACATTAATTTTTCATGTGTCTCGTTGCGAATCTCTGTCATAACAACAGCACAAACGTTTTCCAGACCGCTACGGTGGCCTAGTTGCTTAGAACGTCCGTCTCGGATGCGGGAGGTCGTGGCTTCGATCCCCGGCCGAGAAATACCAAAGACTTATAAAAATGGTACTAACAGTTACCTCGCTTGGCGCAAAGCATTAAGAGGTTAGTGTTAGGACTGGTGTCAGGATAATGTGACTGGGTGGGACATCATGCTACATGTCTGCGGCATGATACCCCAGTGCTAGACATCACTATAAACTGCCACACTGCAGACATCGTAGCGATATGACTGAAGAATTGTTAAAGCCACGATAAAAATCCAAATCACACACACACACACACACACACACACGTTTTCCAGTAACTATTGCGAAACAGTATCTCTGATGAATACCTTACAGCCGATATACATTGAATCACATTGGCAAAAAAGGATATAAAAGCTAAGTGCTGGTCATATACCGTTTATTCTCGCTTATAAGTCAGATCACACTGCAAACTTCGTAGGCTGAGATTTGTTGTCTCATAGATCTGGATCTGTTAGAAGTAATCAGTAGAATAAACAGCATACCAAGTACATAAAACAAAACAAATTTCTTAATTGTGCGAAATAAAATCATTGAGGCCGGTAAACAATCGATGACTAAAGTGGTGTTGCCAGTATTAAACGCTCATGTGTACTAAATATAAACACACACACACACATACACACACACACACACACACCGGTCATCAATTGACCAGCGAAGTTAGGGTTTGGTATTGTATAATTTCAGTCTTCATGTTGTGTCCTTCTTTCATTTTAGCTACGACTGTTTCCTAATACCATTTTGGCCATGACCTTGACCCTTTAAAAGCCTCTCTTTTGCTTTCATTGTATTTTTAGCTAAGACTTTCACCGAAATGGCGTTGAAGATTGTTTTTCTTTCCATGGACAAATGATTAGGCGATTTTGTTCGAAAACATGGCTTCCGTAGTGGTTATTCTTGTTTTGGCGATTGCTGATCAAAAACATTTCAGATATTTAATGAGGTCAATTATGCAGAGACCTTTATTTGCAATCACAGTCTGAGACCGCTAACGTGCTAAAGTTTCTTCAACGCTGACATTTACTCCGATGTGTAACTCTGGTTTCCAAATGTTTCCTTACCAAGTGACATTAAACAGAGGATTTCTAAATTAATTTTTTTTCCCACAACTATTGATATTAAAAAGTCAAATATCCAATTGTCAGTTAACTCTTCATTTCACAAAACCCTCTGAATATACGATATATTGCCCTGAAACCGTATATCATTATCTTGAATGAAGCAGCCAAGTACGCCTTCCTCTACCCTTAAAATACAGATTATGTCATGTCATCAAGAAAATATAAAGAAATTCATTCTTGGGATGAACGTTAGGTGGGAGACAATGTAGTCAACATTTTGTATCCTTTTATCAATTTAGTCAAGACTGTGAAAGTCTTGAATATCTTTCCGATCCTTAACCCACCAGGTATATCCTATCATGTGCTGACAAATGACGTTAAACAAATTAAAACTTATCCTTAGCAACAATAGCAATTTTTTATCCATGAACAGGCGATGAAAATGCAGCCATTCTGCACGTACTAGAAAATGTACATTTTACATGAATTACACTGTACACATATAATTTGAGTTAAATCGTACCGTAGTATACCATTTAATTTGATGTTTATCGATGGTTTTAAAATGATACCATCTACATCCACCAAACTCCGTATTAAATTGTTTATATCAATGTGGAGCTGGAAGTCTCTTGAGATTTTCCGCATTGTGATTTATCTCTCAAATTACAGACTGTTGCATTTATCTAATTAGATCTTTGCAACATGTTCCTAATTGATTGATCGCGTGCGCATTATATATGAAGCAACTGCATCTAAGTTACTCACCAATGAGTCAAACTAATTGTAATTTAAGTTCATCTAATTATATTAATAATCTAATTATATTAATAATCTAATTATATTAATAATCTAATTATATTAATAATCTAATTTATGATTGCCCATGGTACCTACAACAAATAACACACATTAGACTAAGAACATATCATTCTCGCAGACGTAGTGAGTCTATAACGTCCTTCCGCGATGTTTTAATTTGCAAAAATAATTCTTTATGAATTTATTCCAGCACAATTTACTTTTGTTTGGTACTCTTCTTTTTAAAGAAGAATATCTTTTTCATTTAAAAATATAAATTCTGTCAATTTTTTTTTTTGTTTAATGCTGTGAAAGTATTTGATTCTCATTTTATTGAATTACACAGTAATGTTATTTATTTCCTTAAAAGCTAATTTAAGGACAACTACTGTTTCTAGGTTGTAGAATGCTGCAAAGCTTCCCTCTATCTTTCTAAAGCTCGTGAAAGTCATAAGTGTAAACATTACAACGTCACAAATGAATTTGTTTTTGCATGCACCCAAACAAAGCAACGGTTTCATCTATGCATATCGGATGTACGGGGTCAACCAAGTGGCCCATATGAAGACAAAACAGACTGATATTTTCACAAACCCGGAAAAAAATTGTTATTTGTCCACTTAAAATGAGAGGTAGTGGATAGCCATACTGAATACTCAGAACGACACTTTATGTATGGTAAAATGACAGTTTGTGGAACTAAATAGAAATTAAACGTCCAAGATATATTGTGCTGATAAGTTATATTTGTGCTGTAGACATACGCAGGAGTGGTCGGTTTCAACATAATCATTCGGACGAACGCAAGTTGTATACAATTAATATGATAATGTTGTTTTTATATATTTAAAAGTGAAGCATAAACAATTATTGTTGAATAGTTTATTATTTCGTCATTTCTATATTTTCCACGTATGATGAATATACCCTGATGTTTAAGCATGTGAAAATGCAAGATTTCCAATCATGTCCTGGAACGCTTGAATATGTATTCCTATAGGAGTTACATTAGAATCAATACATTTATATGATCTGGATCGATAAATGGAGACTGTATTACCTTTCAAGCATTCGTATTCAATGATTTGAATAGTTTGTGTATCTCTGACAGCAATTGTGAGTTGTGATGTAAACTAATGAAAAATACATTATACAGTAATTTTAAGGCAATAAACAAAATTATATAATTTTCAAAAAGCCATTGCTAGTCAAACCGTATAACGTAAAACATTACGCAATGTGATTGACTGCAAGATGCGTGAACCTCTTAGTTAAGGGATTGTTTACATAGGAATCATTACACGATCTGTTGACGTTTACTGGTGATATCTACACCATCTGTTGACGGTTACTGGTGATATCTACACCATCTGTTGACGGTTACTGGTGATATCTACACCATCTGTTGACGTTTACTGGTGATATCTACACCATCTGTTGACGTTTACTGGTGATATCTACACCATCTGTTAACGTTTACTGGTGATATCTACACCATCTGTTGACGGTTACTGGTGATATCTACACCATCTGTAGACGGGTTACTGGTGATATCTACATCATCTGTTGACGGTTACTGGTGATATCTACACCATCTGTTGACGGTTACTGGTGATATCTACACCATCTGTTGACGGTTACTGGTGGTGTCTATACAAGCTGTTGACTTTTACTGGCGACTTCTACATGATCTGCTGACGTTTACTGGTGAAGTCGACACGATCTGTTGACGTTTACTGATGATGTATACACGATCTGTTCACGTTTACTGGTGATGTCGACACGAGCTGTTGACATTTACTGGTGATGTCGACACTATCTGTTGGCGTTTACTGGTGATGTCTACACCATCTCTTGTCGTTTGCTGGTGATGTCTATACGATATGTTGACGTTTACTAGTGATGTAGATATATTTATAAATGTGTTTACAACCTCTTTCTTTGCCGGATAAGCTCGAATATCTTAATGTGTAATTACGTGTAAGTGGTCTATCTTCCCACGTTAGAAACATCTATAGTCTTTTACAGTTAATTTAAATTGTTATGAATATTTTCCTTTTCACATGTGATTGCGAAATGAATTTAGTTTTGCACACAGAAAGCAGTTATTGAGGCAACGCAGTTTTGAACCGTCAACCAAAAGATTATCTTGAGCAACTTGCCGCTAGTGTGCTAGAATAATTAATATTTTCCACATTTATGAGGGTTTAACTGATAGATAATTGCTGGCATTGCTGAATATTATGAAATGGTTCAATTTACTGTACACAAATGCATTATTGCTGTAGATTGTAAAAAACATAGATGTCACTTTCTTTTGAAGTGTATGCAGATCTGGTAGCAGGATGCTATTTATAAAAATGTATTATACAAGTTGGTTATTTGCTTCTTTGCTACATTGTTTATAGTTCATATACAAAGTTGAATTTTCCTGAAAAATACTTCATTCATCTGAAAATAATGTTGTTGGGCAAGCTTACAAATTGTAGCACATACCTATACATAGACGTACAGACAGACAGATAGACGCATTCAGCGAAACAATAACATGTCGGTGCCATTGACGTCTGTGTATATATCTACGTTCAGATCTGTGTCCATGAAGTTGTTTATGCTTATCTATGCAAACTCCAGATAAAGAAAGATTTCTTACAAACAGGCACTGATCCACAGTTTGCATTGTCGTTTCTTTTGAAATGTGGAAGGAGTTAAAAGATTTCCAAATACCAGGCTGATTTTAATGTTTTTGGTATGTTGCCAAAGTTTTGCTCATACGGCATGGGCGTTAATAATTTACTTCCGATAAGTTTATGTCGTTAGTTTACCGAACGGAATAACGCCTAATGCACTTTACGTCTGCTCTATAGCTCAGCGATGTTAATGAAACAAACAGCGTTAAATGGAAAATAAGTATGAAGACTATATCGATTAAACAGCTGGTTTCTGGGTACAATTGTCAAAAGTCCTGTCATCGTCAATTTCCCCTCTCCTGTATCATACCAAGACCAATGCCGACACACCTATAACGTGGAAATGTTACCTAAATCAGAATTTGCAAAGTATGTTACACGCCCAATACTTACACATTTTTAACAAATTAGTATAAATTAGCCATACTTTTTTTAGCCTTCACGCCCATCTGGATGGCTATATTGCTTTGTCATTATTTATCCTTTCGGAATATCTTTAGAACTCATTTGGCTTTAAATGTCTTTTTCGCTTTCAACATAATAATTTATTTCATGTTTAATTTATATGACTTCCTTCTTGCAAAAATAATTCAGTATACAGCCCATAATTTAGAAATATTGGTTTTGAAAAGAAAATTTGTTAATCTTTATTCAGTATTTTGCGAATAAATTTGTATTCCTCCAATAGGGGTTCACGTTTTACAACTCGTCCAAGAACACAAAACATCACGTATCATTCAAGCGGGTAAAGCCTCGCCTAGTGGATGTTTTGTTAATATATTACGTGCTATCAGATCAGAAGTAATATAATCCAGACAAAAGGATATTTATATGAAATGTATTCCATATGATATAGATGTTACGAGACTATGTTCTTGAAATAAGTAACAGAAAAGAGTGAAGACAACAAATCTTTGTAAATTTTAACAATTATTTTTCCCCTTAGAATACAAAGTGAAACATGAGAAAAAAAAAGAACTTACGGTATTGCCAGCTAAATCCAAAATTACTC
Organism: Sinohyriopsis cumingii; assembly: GCA_028554795.2. Taxonomy (NCBI): domain Eukaryota; kingdom Metazoa; phylum Mollusca; class Bivalvia; order Unionida; family Unionidae; genus Sinohyriopsis; species Sinohyriopsis cumingii. The sequence goes on along the minus strand of CM068841.1, from coordinate 100,937,224 downwards.
CAAGAATTAAAGACACAAGTCCTAGTAATAAAAAGTCCTGAACAAAACTCAGTTCAAGTCCCGAAGATATCCAAAATTGAAAGTGATGACGTGTCCGTTATGGCCTGCGATGTGCTGATGTGTCAACAGTCTCTTGTCGAATCACAGAAACATTATTCCAGGTTTGAATCAGTATAAATTCCAATTAATGTCTTAATCCAATAATTTTGTCAGAGCACTTTTGTATTTCCAGAGAAAATAATCACTTGAATTCAATAATTTGAAGAAGAAGATAAAAGATTCAGCCCAAACTGGTAACAACAAAATACAACTTTAAAGTGCTAGATGTTAAAGCACGACTGGTAAAATCCTCACAGTCATAAGATATAGTTCTCTGCTTGACCTCAGATCACAATTAGCATTTTCTAAAAACAACTATTGCCTAATGGAAAATAGCCTTCTAGAATGATCTACTGAGCCTTGTTTTTTTTTGTTTTTTTGTTTTACAACGCAATAGCCGACAAAATTAACTTAGGAATTTCCAAAACCCTGACCTTGTTCAACATATGTACTCATTCTTTGTTTACCTGAATAACAATCCTGATAATAAGCTCATACACATACGGAATAATGAAGCTATTATTAATTGTTTACATAAATTAAATAATTTAAAAAATTAAAATTGACAATCAGATCAAGCAGAAATTAACTCAATTTTGGACAAGTTTAAGTCCAGCATACAATGTTACAATATAATAACATGTAATGGAATAGAAAAAAATTAAAACTAACAAGCAAGCAATTAAATTAAATGTACATAACATAGGTCTTTGGCGCGGTTTTTAGTTTTCTACGGACAAGATGTATGTACAATGCATCTTCTCAAAGTCATCTTTACAGATGGGCTAAATAGTTATAAATTATCCTTAGTTAACTTTATTTAACCTAGTAGTTGAGTTTATTTTCACTTCACCTATATTTTCTATTGAGATTCGTTTATTTTCGGTTCCTTAATGTTTGTCTTTTTCAGTAATTATTTTCCTTTTTGGTTGTTATACAAAACTTTGATCGGACCCCAGTATGACCTGCTAGAAAGTCGAAATATAATTAAGAGGCCAAAAGACTTACACGTAGGTGACCTAAATGTAACAAAGAGGCCAAAAGACTTACACGCAGGTGACCTAAATTATATATTAAATACTGTTAGTGACCTGTCCTATTAAAGGTGTCTTACAATATAAAGGAGTGTCAAACTGTCCCAAAGTAACTATACCAACAACTTTGCTGTAAATGATAGGTAATTTAAAAAACAATTTCAGCACCATCTTTGGAACGGCTCCAGTATAACCAATTAATCTTTGAAGAAAATCGAAACAACATTAAGAGAGCCACAATGCACAGGTTGATGACACGTTTTGTTGGGTTTTTAAAAAAAATAGTTTTTGGTCTGAATTATTTGAAGGTTCTAAAAACTGATGTAGCTTTCATAGTACCAACATAAATTTGTCGGCAAATCATATGCGATTTAGAAACAAAAAACCTTTTTACTTGCTTATAAGTCGAGCCAAGATGCAACCGGTTTAGTCCACGATCTGCCTTCGCAAATTGCACCGACAGTTCTTGGAATATACTTTTTATTAAGAGCAGCCAGTATAATTAACACCATAGACCCTAACCTGCCGGTCCATTATGCGACGGCAGATCAGTTCCATACTGTTTGCAGTTGGACTCGACTTACAGATGAATACATTTGTATATCAATATGAAAATAATATGCCTATCAGACACTCCTGAATTATTTGGTGTGTTGGAATATTCTAAAACCCAATTTGTCTTCACAATGATCTGTTTTCTAGTTGGAAATATTTTTTCACGCTAAGATAAATGATGCGTTAAAAATTAAAAGCTTCACGCTTCAACAAAGATCATGAAAGAGAGTGGATTTTAGATGAAATAGTCTGTATAATTTTCTTTTAATATTTTATAACGATTCATTGATAAGCTCGAAAGCGTGATTGTATCCATTTGTTTTCTTTTGTTCGGCCGATTTAAGTGTTGTCGCCTGGTCTATGTGCAAAACATGTGACGATTGTCGAAAAGACGATTATGTACCGTACTACTGCAAGAAACACGCAACGTAATGTCACGGAGTTCAGCTGACACGCTTAGCCCGCGTAGAGGAATATGATTTGCATCATGGAAATTAACATGAATATGGTGTTTTGTTACTCTGGGTTTACAGCCATTTTTCAGCACATGATAGGCTATACATGGCGGAGAGTATAACTCGTGAGGGTAGAACCCCAGAAAACCCTGGTAAGAACCACCGACCCAAACGAAGCTGCTGGTTGGAAACTTGCAAACCCATATTAGACGAGCCCGCGACTCAGATCAACGCAGACAGCAGCCACTTGGGTCCCCTTAGTAGGAGTACTGTAAAGGCAATGAATTCTATGTGAACAATTACAAATACACAAGTAAACGTGTTGACATTATTCTTTTGAAAAGAAGGGAAATAAATAGAACCAGAAAGTACGCAAACGTATACGGAGATAGTTAATGTTACAAACGAAAACGATTAAGAATCACATTCAAAATATTTGTCTATAATTTTCGAATGTAAAAAATATTGCTTCATAACACAGGTAAGAACTCCAACATTACGATATTTCACGTTTCTACGTATAAAATTATTGGGGCCAAAATTCAGAAAACATTCATACATACATACGTACGTACATACATGCATACATACATACATACGTACTTACGTACGTACATATACATACATACATACATACATACATACATACATACGTACGATCGATTTGTAACTTTCCTTTATTAGGAAAAATGTTAGCAATTTGCCTGTTTGTACGTAATTCGTTGCTTTATGAATGATTCGATGGGGCCCCGGGTGGACATGTGGCCTAAAGCTCAGGCCTTTAACGATCTCTGTCATCTTACCTTTGTCCATGTTGGCTCTGCCATTGTGGGTATGTTAGAAAGCTTGTCAGTCGTTTCCCGTAAGTCGGTGGTACTTACCGGGGCTCTTTCTCCATCAGTTACAGCCTGGAACGCTGTATTATCGTGGTACTTATGTTGTCATCGGTGCATATTAAAACCGTTCTGTTAGTGCTGCATTGTTACAAATTGAGAAGTTTCTCTGACTTTCCCTCAATCTATTCCTAAACAAAACCCGAACCTCTTTCAATCCAGTCGCGTAAATGTAAATACAACCGCTTATGGTGGCTGACCCAGATTACCGTACCATGGTGTGACTATTTATTATCACAGTAGTTGTCTAATTTAAGTATGGTAAAACTCACATATTATAATAAACATACATTTCAACTTACCGATAAGATGGAATGTCCACGCTTGCACTGCCTGAATATTTCTCCCCAAAAAGGATACAATGATTAATTTGGAAAACACTAAGGTCAGTTAAGTTGAAATCCATGAGAACAGGAGTTGACATTAAAATAAAAAATAGTATATACCTCTTTCTGAATTTTAAGAGCAATATATATATATATATATATATATATATATATATATATATATATATATATATATATATATATATAATGTTAATATTATTATTACTGAAATAATACTGATTTTTTAAATAGTTGTTTTCCTATTTACGTAGGATGAGTCTGATCATAAGCAACATTTTGTAAAGTTTGGTCCATATAGGCTACCATGGAATGAACTTCCAAGCGAAACCACGTAAGGACATGTACATCACCATCGGTATATTACCTATAATCATCACACATCGGACGATACACTGAGTGTATTTGGTAATCATGACCAATGCAGATAGAGTAAGTTTGAAAGAGTTTTGTGTATGAGAATCAATGAAATAGCATGCACTTTACAAAAAAGTGATGATCATTGTTTTGCAATGTAGAACTGCCAAAAAGTTGACATTTTAGAGGTAATTGTGCAATGACCGATTTGCGTCCATCCTGGTTACAGCTTTACCTCAGTTTACATCCTACAGACGGCGCGTTTTCAAAATTATTTGCGATAATACAGCGCCCGCAATAATACAGCGTTGGAGTATTGGTCGCCATGCATAGCCTATCGTGTGCTGAAAAATGGCATTAAACCGAATACAACAACACTAACTAATGATTTGATTTGAACGAGAAGGCAGAAAAGCAAGAACAAAAACCTCTCGGCTTTTTAAATTGACAGCCAACACCAAAGTATCGGAGGAAAAATTAAATTAGTTCTTGCTACGCAGTGTAAGCCCTTGTAGTTCTGCTACCTGATAATTAACTTAGCCTAAGAAGAAACAGTTGCAGATGAAGATTTATTATGCCTGTTACCTCTCTCTTACTCGCCAAAAGTTCTTCAGAATAACGATTCTAAATGTATTCAAGACAGTAATAAAAGTAAACAATGCTACTGTCCGTACAGACTGTTTTAACCCGGGGTCAGCCTTTATTTAAGTTCTTAATGCTGTTTTTTACGTTAAATATTGACGAAACCTCTAGATATAGCTTTATTAACAATTGTAGTGCTGATCGCCTCATGTTAGGGGTGGGTGGATGTGATGAGTAGAGGTGGGGATCCTTGAAAAATGAGAGTTTGCTTAAATTTCAACAACATAAATTAAGTGTCGATTTAAAATTCATAATATAATTCAGATATCTGATCATTTAAGATTTAAATCTGACTTACAAATGACCAATCGTATATCCTAATTTTAGACCTAACTTTAAATTAATTATTGTAAAATTTGGACCTTGAAATGATGTTTCAAAAAGCTTTATGTGGATAGGTGTAGGAAGAAGATAAGAAAACATATTTTTTTAAAAACGAGAAACTTTGCATAATACACGATTTAATTTTGAACGGACACTAAATGGTGTGCATTCTGCGACAAACTGGCATATAAACCTTAATTAATCTAATAACTGAACAAATTTTGAGAAATATTGCAAGCTGACTTTTTCATTAATATCGTTTGAATATAAAAGGTGATCGTAGTGTTTCTTTGCTTTGGTAGGTGGTAAAAGGTAAGTGAGAATGCCGTACTAAGACTACATCCTATTTCACACATTGTCCAAATATGCATAAAAAATACATTTATGCCAAAGATATACAAAGCATTAGACTATTTTCATTTCTAATAACCAGAAGGTATTGAAGGTATTTTAGCACAAGCTATGCAAAGCAAAAGATTATTTCTTAGATATCATGGGATATAATTTCGTCCTGAGTAGTCCATTTTCAGTTTTATTCGTGTGAATGTGACGTTTCGTCAATATTAAAATGTAAGAAAAGACGAAAACACAATCATACACAGATTTTTCATGTATGACAGTAAACGACGTCTACATTAAATCTTTTGCATATTTTTCGCCGCACCGGACAAACAAACATCCATCTATCTCAGAACGGATCAGCAGATTTGTATTTGACTATCAGAATAAAACCAAATTTTCTGTTTACCAGGACTTTCACTCGGACGAGGAGAAAACTACAAGTAGTCTACATTCTCAGGAGTTTACTATGAAAAAACGCTTATGCGCTCTGTTCCGTTTATGATTTTATGCGAAGAGAGTAGTCTACCCGGTAATTAAACCTTTAGGAACCGATTTAGACTACCAACAATATGCAGATATTACTAATATATGTATTTTCAACAATTATGGATACATACATACATACATACATACATATATGCATACATACGCATGCACGCACTCACGCACGCACACAGACACACACATACACATACATACATACATAGACACTCGCACGCACGCACTCACGCATACACATATACATACATACTCGCACGCACGTACTCACGCATACATACATACATACAGACAGACATACAGACATACTGACAGACAGACATACACACACCACACACACACATACATACACACACACATACATACATGCACACCCACACATACATACATACATACATACACATACATACGTACATACATACAAGCATTTAAAGTATTTAATATATTTTCATACAATCCATTTTTCACGTGCGGTGGAAGAAAGTTCACTGCGTTCTACCGACTGACGGCCAACATGAATAACGGCTGACAAAAAAGCAAGATTAATTCTTGCGATACAATTTAAGCCCTTGTAGTTCTGATACCTCATAATCAACTTAGCCGTAACGCGAGTTCACACTGAATGGCAAATAAAGATTGATTAGGCTTTGTTCACTACTAATTCTACAAAATCAGACTTAAATTAGGTCTTTTTGAACTAGATAAGAATAGACTTCCGGAGTGACTTCAGAATCATTCATGACTGTTTCATAGGTTTTACTGTAGACTTGATTTTGGAAATTATCTAAAATCATACTTAAAACTGACTTTATAAAACGGTAATTCTTTACCAAAAACACTAAGATACCAGTTTCTCTTCAAAAGATTAGGCAAACAATGGGATCGAGCTTCCCCTTGCAAAAAAAGACCATTTATATATCTATCAATAGATGTGTGTGTGTGTTTGTGTGTGTGTGTGTGTGTGTGTGTGTGTGTGTGTGATAACAAGTAAATGCGTGCAAATTGAATTCTAGTCGTATAGATAGTATCAAGTATGGGACTATTTTATAGTCTGTTATGCCTCTAAATAACATTTAAAATAACAAACATTAAAAATTCATGTTATTATTTTTATTTTTTTAACTCGAAAACAAGATTGTCCGTTAAACATTGTTCTGTTGTAAGAGACATTTGGATGCTAATTTCTGCACGATCTTTCTTGTTCATGTACTGTACGATTTTGTGCTAGAAAGAAAAAAAATTAAACATCAAATATCCACATTAGAATCATCCTATATGAAGTGTTTTATGCAAATCCTGTATCATTTATTTTGATGTATTCTACTAGACTCAGTTCTAAGACCAGAGTCAGTGTAATGGATGAAGTAATAATCAAAATGCACATTACATTGATGCCGACAGAAGACTAAGCATGCGCATTCAATTAACGAAGGCTATGGAGGAAATTCAGAGATTGTTCTTGATAAAAGTGATAGCTTTCGCAGCTTTGAACAAGTTAATTGCAAAACAGCTCTTACTTTTAATGCTATTATGTTGGAGTAATATAGTCCCAGTAAAATTCCTTTTATCCGATGCGAAAGAAAAAAATAAAACATATTTATGGGCTAACGCTGGATATTGCGAGTCCGGAAGAAATATTTTAATATTTATCCATAGTACTTCATAAAAATGGAACTAATTTTCCACCACTGTACAATTCGTATTTATCGTGCTGTCTGGTTTAATGACTTTTTGTTTCACATTTGTTATTGATATCCGAAGTTCTGATGTTTTTGTTGATTTTTTTTTAACAGAATGTCATCTGAAAGCTTGGCATATCAAAGGTAGGTTTGAAAGAAAATGTAGCGGAGAAATGTAATTTTGGACTTACAAAGGCAAGCACGATATTGATTGGAAATACATCGCAAGGTTTTATGTACTTCCTTTAATGAAGAGTTCCCGTATTAGGTGAATCGCATCCCAGTGGCACAATGAGAGGCTGACAATGCAAGTTGATAAGAAAGGGATGTCAAACTAGCGATTTTTTTGGTATAGCTGGGGGAGGGGGAGATTCTTTTCAATCATGTGTTTCACCATTAATATCGACGTCATTTGGAACACCTCGTGGCTTATTCAGCAAAATTCCACCTCAGAAATACACCAATGTTGTGATAAAATGTAAAAAGGGGAAATCGCAGGGAAATGGTTGAGAACTCAGTCACATGTTACATTAAGCAACGCAAAATAGTACCATGTCAATTGCATTATGATACCTATATGAAATTATTTTCGTAAATTCAGTCAAAGTCAACTCTCTGGTGAGTGTATAGTTAAAGAGAGAAACTTTGAAAATTTTCGGACTTGAAACTAATTCTCACAGTTGAGTCGTCCGTGATGCCTTCGAGACGAGAAAGAAACCTCATATGTAACTATCTGCCACAGAGAGCTATAATCGGAACCAACTTTTATCACCAAAGAAGGGGATAAAAGTCACAGCCGGAACACTGACTGCCTTTCCTGTCACAGAGGCAAATCGCTAGAAGCCCGTTAAATATATGTGTATTCCTATGACATAAAAAGTCATTTCTCGACTTGACGGAAATGTGCTAGCGATGTTCCGACTGGGTGTGTCATGTTTGTATATGACCTCATTTAGTAAAGGATGTACATGTATGTCGTCTATTTGCTTATTATTTCATATTTAATTGTGACTAGTTGGCGTTTTGCCATTCTTACATTTTTTTTAGCCGTCAACATAAAGCGATAAAACTTTCATCTTAAAAAATAATATAAAGTTAGAAAACAATTATATATATATATATATATATATATATATATATATATATATATATATATATATATATATATATATATATAAGAAACATTTATTGCATTTCATAAAATGGCATATACATATTCTTCCACACGCACAATACATGCATCTCAAACTTACGCAAAGAAACGTTCACAGACAAAAACATTTACTATATTAAATTATACTTAACTCACTTCAATAATAATAATAATAATAATAATAATATAATTTATCTCAGCGTCGATAAACACACCCAATATACCTTCAAAACCAGTTCGATTGAAAAATGAGACTTGGAATTACGAAAGTAAAGAATTTTATGCAACGGAGGCTTCGGTAGTATTTTCACTGTATTTTCTTCCATTGATGATATCACAAAACTTGGATGGTTTATAAAGATCCCTTGTATATAGTGATTGCATTTGTATCAGGATGTATCGATTTGCCAGTTTGGGGAAAATGCCATTAGCAAAACCCATATCTTAGTAATAATTATACATTGCCACTTAGAGTCGTCCTGAACCTATTAGCACCAACAGTGGGTTATTGTACAACACTGCTACATTCTCCCCATCCTAATTAATTTATTATAATCAGCATCTACCTTCTATGAACAAGGATTTCTCCCCACGCATTTTGAAATGTTGTAGATACTGGAAACAAGGAAGACAGATACAACGCTTGTGTCAGGGTGCAAACTATTGGAGAAAAGAAACATCTGTGGAAAAAAATACGATGATTATAAAAAGTTGCCAGGAATGTGGTTACTATCACCATATTACTGAGAAATGTTGCACAAAAAATGATATCGTAAAATGACGTTTTATTGTACTGTATATTTCATCTGCCCGGATGAAATGTATTCTCCATTTTATAACTACCATTTTACCGCTTTTACGTGCATGCAAAACGTTTCATTTGTATAACCTTTTCTTGAGAGAATATCCTTTTTTTGCAAGTTTGATTTGCGTCCATGTAAAGTGTGTGTACTCCGTCCACAAAATAATGTAACACTCTTAAATACTTCTTTGAACATAATTTGCGACCGTTCAATTAAATATTGATTTACATTGTCCGAAAGCATTAAAACATATGTTCGAAAATGTCAATAAATCACAATAATTATAATTAACTTTACACCTGACTTGCCTTTCTTTGTGCAGTCTTATATTGTAGGCAATAGCGCAGTTTTGGTAATTTTGTATGTGATATTTTCCCATGTATATACCATAGCGGAGTTATTAGAACTGAAAGATCAGGAAAATCGACTTTTTCAACATTGCAACTCACTTCTTTAATAGAACGAGGTGGGAGAACAATAAAGGATATGATACCAGACCAGAAAACACAATGAACGATCAGGCCTTTCTTTGACTTCAAAAATATACAATGACAGTGTGAATAAAATTACTCTTCAACCGAATATTAAACAATAATTCTAAGTCACTTCTACTTCAACGTAAAAACTGTGACTCTTGCGCTTTAAATCACTTTTAAAAGACCTGAACTCTTTCAAGAATGCTCTCATTAAGAACTTCAAAACAAACATAATTACAAGTTCTTATAAGATAAAGTAGAATGGGATAATCATGGCCATCAACTATTCATTGATAAAAAAAAAGAAACTCTTTGGAGATCTCTAGTAGGTAGATTTGTCGATTCTGACCTAAAGACCCGAATTCATGGTCTAAGATCTACAATGTACTCGAGTTGAAAGAAGATTTACAGCATTTCACTCGAACAGTGAGACTTAAATAGAAATTGGTGATCAAAAGGAGACGGTATTGCATCAAACAACCGACAAGATATCCTGGACCCGGTTTCACTAATTGCTGCAAGTGATTCCTCTAATTGAGATTGCGTCTTACTTATGGTAGCTTGGAAATTATGATATTAGTTCTAATGTAGTAAATTATGAAAAATAACCCTTTGGTTCAGAATTTGTACACATAGTATCCTATTTAGTCTTGAAAAAGAGATAAATCATGAAATCCTTAATTTATTTTCGTCTTCGATAGCAATATTCTTTCTGGTTGAATATAAAGTATGAAGATGCATTATAAATTCCACATTACCGGTTTAATTTTCGGTGAAAAATTGATTTCTGCCGACAAAGTAATAACAACAATATTCAAAATCCAAACTAGAGAAAGAAAATATGAAGTATTTGTTTGGTAGTTCAGCCTTCTCTCGTTCTACTCTCAACCCATTATTTAAGGAGTTAACTCTTCCTTTCAGTATGCAGAGGGTCAAAGGTCATTTCAATTAGGACTTCTTTTACCCGTAAACTCCTATAAGGAGCTCATCATACCTTCCTAAAAGTGAAAGTGTGTGTGTATGTGTACGTGTTACTGGAATAATATTTAAACATGAAATAATATCCAGGCCACATACTAGAGTCAAGACTCCTATTAACTTTATTGTTTGGATTCAGGAAAAGTTTTACGAATAATTTGCTAATGAACAAGCTATTAGTAACCATAGAATATGTTGAGTACATCAATTTATCTTTGGACCATACCATAAAAATCCTGTCAAAACAGTGGAGATTATTGTCATGTTCTTATTTTAGTCCACCTGCTGAAAACCCTAGTGAGCTTATGGTTTGGTCCTGTGTCCGCTGTATATCGCCTATCATTCAACATGTACTATTTTCGACTTTGTTCAAAAACAGTTGACCAAACTTTCAGGTAGCATCCTGACATAAGGCTCTTTCAAACCTTACCGTTTTCATTATGTTTATTTACTAATGAACTCCTGTATTGTTCTTGTTTACGGTAGCCAGGTGAATGAGTTCAGGCCCATTTGGCCTCTTTTCAACTCCTGTCATGCTTTTGCAGCATCTCATTCTTACAAATGCGCATATAACATGCGCCTCAGCTTGATTTATAAATATACATTTAATTAAAAATGTAAAATGACATTTTAGAACCAAGTTTGTCTGACAGGTCCTAACTGTTTTCAGTTGTCTGAACTTCTACGAAGGGTTGGAAATGAGACGATATAAACATTACTTTCCATTAATTCTATTTAATCTCCATATATTTTAGAACGGACACTTTCTTTTTAATTAAACTATACATTAAAGTTTTTATCCTCAATTGATTAGCAAAGCCAACACCTGTATCTGATAATAAATATAATTTATCTGGTATTTTCTTGTTCGTCCCTCGAGTTCGAAGGTGACCATGACATCCCTAGCTGGTTGGTTTCTGTGAGTATGTGAATCGTGATCAAGAAAGTTTGTGCGCTGAACGGTCTGTGATACATTTGACAGAATATGCTGCTCAAGTTTGCTTGACAAATAGAGGACGTGCTGCAGTTCTGAGATGTACTCTCCTCGCGCTTCGGCACTGCCTCTGTCATTCTTTTCTGTTCAAAGTCTGTAACTCCAGTACGGATGAGACTCCGCCAGGTGGAGCGATCCTGTGTGTGATATTGCCATTACTCAGGGTGAAGTTGAAGAGTTTTACGAGTGACTCGAGAGAATCTTTGAAGCTTTTCTGCTGACTAACCTGGTGACGTAGCCTGCTCATTTCAAATGTAGTTTCATTAAGAGAGCGTGGATGCTTGCAATGCCTGCCTGTATGAGAGTTTCAGTGTGTGAGTCCCTGTCCTGCCATCTCTTCCTCGTCAGTTTCTTCAAGTACATTATTTAAGTTGGCACGGCATCTGCATACCGTCTATGATTCGCACGCATACAGTAGGCTCGGCAACACAATGGCTTTGTAGACCTTAGGTTTTACTTGTAGACTGATATATAACTCTTTGCCCCACTATAATTGATCTCACTCCCTCATTTCTGTTAACCATGATCAGCTTTAATAATTGAAGATAACATCTGGTCAAATGACACAAACCCTGACATGCTATTGGACCTCGTATTTGCTAGCCTCAGGTTCTCGATTCGTATTGTTCTTTAAGTAGCCAAAATTGTTTCAACAGCTCCGATATCTGACTGGATGCAGCTGAAAGAAAAAACAACATAGGAAGATAACACATTAATGGAATTGATTCGCCTGTTGAATTTACTGTTAGTCTAGTATTTGTTGCAGACGAGTCATATAGGCTCTACCAATATTTGTCGTAGACGACTCATGTCTAACTTAATTAAAAGTATCAGTGTTTCATTTTCTAATAATTCTTGTTCACAAAGTTTAACTTTGTTTTCAGACACAAATACATGTCTCGGAAATATCAACTGATGTATCCTTGCAATGAAGAATTCAGTGTTACGCAAGAATCATGATAGAAAGTACTTTAAAAGATCGACTTTTTAAAATTCTTTTCATATTTTTAAACTTTCCTGATCTGTTGACTTTTACCAACAGCTTGTAAACACAGTATTAACCCGATACAAAGGAAATGCGATGATATTCTTGGGAAATAGCTGATTTCTTCCTGTATTGGAATATATTCAAGAGCATATTTCCAGTGTCATATTCTGGCAGTCAGAAGGCATTTTTGTATCTAGATAATGTCAAAGACTAATAATATTTCTCTTTGCTTATTTGCAGATGGACGAAAAACAAGGACGAATAAGAAAGGCCCCTTTACCAGCATGGAATAGCGTTGCAACGTAAAGTCAATGTAAAGGATATCAATTGATAAGATAAAAGATCAAATAAGGAACAAAATTGGCTCTAATAGGCTCCTAACATTCAGAGAATCATATTTTGACGTAGACCATTTACTTCCAGTCAAAATGAGTCGATCCATTGGCGAAAGGTTTCAAAACTTACTACCAGAAAGGTACCAATTTAAATTTTTCACGTGTCTTTATGGCTGGCAGATAGATTTGATATTTTTCATATACAATATCGGCGACTCAATGCTGGATGCTTGTCTTCGGCCGAACATGCCACAAATCGTCTGCTTTAACATGTACCCGGAAAACATCGAAATGTGTAAAAGTCCACTGAACCACCCTGATATCGAAGATGATGTCCAGAAAGTCTCAACGACCTATATTATTTATTATAAGGTTCTCTCTAATGCTCCTGCACTAATTCTAGGATTTTTCTGTGGAGCATGGAGTGATAAATACGGGCGGAAATTGCCAATGGTGATGCCAAGTATTGGTGCCACTTTTGCGGTTTTGCTATACATGGGTGCAAATGTGTCACCTCCTTCGTCCATTATTTTGTTCCTTTTTGGATCGTTGGTTCATGGATGCTTCGGTAAGACTTCTCTGATTTCCATGGCAGTCCACAGTTACATCGTGGATATTACAGAAACCGAAAGGAGGACCCGGAAACTGGGTCTGTTGGCATCCATGCAATTTCTGGGAATGTTTATTGGTTCTCTGCTTGCAGGCGTACTATTAGATAACACCGACATTCTTACTACATACTGCATTGTTTCACTATTCCATTCCACAGTCGTCATACTTTCTTTAGCATTTGTGAAGGAGACCGTTACAGCTTCTGAAGGTACAGTTCTCTTTCCATGTAGATCAATATTTCAAGCATCGAATTTCAAGGATTCGCTAATGGTGTTGGTAAAGAAACGTGAAGACAGTTTACGGAAATGCATTATTGCCTTGTTATTAGTTCTTCTTCTCCATCAAACGTGCCGAACGGGACTTATCGATGTAACACTTCTTTACACCGAGCTTCCACCTCTAAGCTGGCCAACCTCGTGGTTTGGCTATTTGTCCGCAGCGGACAACGCAGCTATGGGAATAGTTCTATTGATTTTGTTGCCCATATTATCAAATGTGCTGAAACTGTCAGACTCCATCATAAGCATCATAGGCCTAGCCTGTGCCAGCATTCGCTTTGTTATCCTTGCCTGGAGCAAGGAATCTTGGATGGTTTGGGTAGCAATCATCATAGGAAGCGTGGGCGGTCTCATCAACTCCCCGATCAGATCTCTTCTTAGTAAACTTGTCCACGAAGACGAAATAGGAAAGATCTTTGCCGTGTTAGGAAGCTGGGAAACAGTTGCCAAGTTTCTGGCACTGGTCTTCACTGCTCTCTATGGATCCACAATTGATATATTTCCTGGCTTTTCTTTTGTCTTAGCATCAGGGCTTTATACAGTTATGGTTATAATAATCCTTTTGGTGCATGTCACTGTGAGAAGATATGAGGAAGGACGTGGTTCAAGTGAAGAAGGATCTACCCTACCCAGAGAAAAAAGTGAAAATGCAGATGAATACATCGAACTCAATAGCACAAAATAGTTCTTTAATACTGAACTTTTAACAACACTGTTAAGGACGCATTTACTAATTAAGTCTTAATTTGAATTATTTTAGTGAAAAATATTTTTCATTAACTAGCTCATAGAAGAATGACGCCCGGTGATATTTTCTATTCTCATAATCAAGAAATAATTTCCTTTGTCCTACATAGCCTTAAACCTTATATATATATATATATATATATATATATATATATATATATATATATATATATATATATATATATATATATATAATTGAGTGCTATTAAAATATTTAAAATTAATTAAATCTTATAAATGTAAAAGATTTACTTTAAATACCTAATTGAAAAAGTAAAATATTTTTCTTTGGCTTTATTTTCATTGTTTTGTTTCAGTCAAAAGTTGTGAGTACAACCATCCATGCAAAGTGTATGTATGTATGTATGTATGTATGTATGTATGTATGTATGCATGCATGCATGCATGTATGTATGTATGTATGTATGTATGTACTTAAATATTACATAAATAGAAACAAACACACACACACACACACACACATGGCTTCTTTAAATGTTCTCATTAGAACATTGCAACAGAGGCGAGAAATCTTTTATGAGAGAAAACAACTGGAACAGTTTCAGTACCATGACGTTTTTGATTATTGTGTTCAAGGGTCCCTCGTCTTCACGCTGTCCCAAGCTAGAAACGAAATGTTACACGGCGTTCAGACAGATTTCATACGGCCGTCGTTTTTAATTAGTGCCATAAGCTATACAAGACTATGGCAGCCTGTGTATAATCACATCATTCTGTCAGAATTTTTATCATGTCTTTCAGCTCCATTTAATATCAATCTCTCAACATTGGAATGGACGTAAAGGCTTTTAGACACTTACTTTTATCCACAACGTGTCAAGACATTTAAAAAATTTATGAAGTACGCCGTGTATTGTCTTGGAATTAAATTTCCCCAGCACGCGTCATTGACAAATCTATTCCAGACCATACATCAAAATAAAAAACAAAAAGTTTCCTTTTGCACTAAGGTACCGTGCTGGCAGTCCTTCTTTTCTTTATCGAGACTAATGTGGTTTTTATTCATATCCGCATTATTTCTTATTTCATACATCTATTGGTATTCCATCAATATAAAATCATAATAGACCAGGTTACTAAGATAGTATGTTACAATAACTTTGTTACAAGTAAAGTAATCAAAGGAATTTACTCCTCCGTATGTAAGGCTATCTTACGTACAAAATAGGGATATTGTTATTTATGGGTTCATAAATTTATTTATTTATTTATATATTTATTTATTTGTAAACTCACATGACGTTTGCGAGCATGATAAGATGTTTAAAAAATAATAATATACTTACAATGACGTGAACTCTCTCTCTCTCACTTATAGTGTGTTGTATGATATGTATGTACACTTGCAGTTTATCCCATTACGTGAATCGGCTCGCTTAGTGCATGCCAGAGAGCATTTACGAGTGTGCGCGATGTAATCTGTGTCGTGTAGCACGACTACTACGGTAATGAAGGTTGGAATTGGTACACTGCTATATGATGTGGGTTGTTGTTAAATTACAACACGATCTTAGAATTAAAATACCTCCATGGATCGAAGGGATGACAGCAGTAGGACGGACGGTGAGGTAGAGTAGTGGTGGTGGTTGGGAGTAGCAAGCATGTAGCCACATTTAGCGTAGTCATATATTTTTTCTTTTACATTTAACATGGCTTTCTTTTCTCTACGGTTACGATGTCATAAGAAGAATTGAAACAGTCCCATTTCTTTCAACATTGAATTGTACAAATGGGAATTGCGGACAACTACTGCAAATAGCACATACAAAGATACAGCAATAAATAATAACCTAAAAAAAAAGAGTTGGATTAATTAGATTGGAAACAAATGATGAAATATGAAATGTCTGTAAAAGATAGGACTGCTCATATTTCCATATCTCTGTCGCTATTATAATTTGTGCTATGATATCATGGATCATCAAATTGCGTTTGTAAAGAAATAGATTTTTTTAAAGTTGGGCGTCGTCGTTGTCATTTTCTAATTCGATTAGGTGGCTTCAAAATATTATACCACACTAATACGCTGGTCAATTTTCTTTCTATGTAAGTACTTTCATAATCATATATGGAAATAATATGGCACAAAATATAACTACATTAGTGCACTATTCAGTTTAAATTTTTTTTATTGTTTTGGGGAAATATCTAGTCTTAAACTAAACAGCGGTCAGCGAAAGGTTTGTATTTCTAGAACACAGACAACAACTATGATAACTATGAATCTTATCCCCTTTCAGCACTGCAGGTGCTTTTGAATTCTAGCAACTCAACTAGACATGTGGCATGTGGTCAGCATAAGTAGGAATCATCAAATTAATTTTAATCCCAGATTACGAAATTAAAGACGAAAGGGGTACCACATATATGTAGCAACATTCATCCTTAATATCGTGCATTAAGGTACAAATGCATTCTATATTTCCTAATATATGTTGGACATATGACTTGACGTAACTGTTATATGACAAGCTGGTATAAATCGATCTCACCCAGTAATCTTGAAAGACGAGCAATAAATTGAAACATTATGAAAACCCAGTCCAAAGTTAAAAATCAGAAAGGACATTTAAAAAGAGGAACAATATCATATCATTATTGTGTTATGTCTCATAATCTAAGTAACAGAGAGAATCGAAACCAACATGTTTTTAAAACTTGACAAATAATTTAATTATCGAAGCTACAAACAAAAATTTAAAAAGGTTCCTTACATTATTATGAATTAAAAACGTTCTATTAAAGTCCAGAAGAATCGAATGTTTTGAATGAAATTCAGATCCTTGAATGTGTGTATCAGAATGGCATTACCCATAACTCCTTTGAATAATTCACAATAATCTCACAGTAATGTTCTATCCCAATGAGCACTTTGTAATTTCAGCGAATAATCCGAACAAGTGTTTGCTCTCAAAAATTGTAAACAACACATCATTAAGCACATCTGCAGACTGACTTGAACATATGAAATAAGAATCCGTAATAGGAATGAATCTGACTGCTCAGTTCTCTGCTTATATACACCTACAATGGTCTATTACGACTATATGTCGCAATTTACAACACGTGACATAGCTTACTACTCACTCTAATATTTCGAAATACCTATTTATATAACCTAACCTATCCAGTGTGAAATAACTGAACTCTTCTAAGAACCTACCTGACCCCCACCAGCCAATGAGAAATTTTCCGAACTTGTCAACATGTTATGTTATTAGAAACTTGACAACATCCATTTATAGATCCTGTGGAATCTACCGGCACTGTAATTTCTTAAAATATAATCTATATCCGTATGCAAAATTAGCTATTTAATATATTCTTTTTGCATTATCAGTACAATGTACAGTCATAAAAAAACATTGCTCATAATATAGATACAATCACGAAATAAAGTTACCAAACTACAGATATACACCATAACAACTGCACACACACACACACACACACACACACACACACACACACACATATATATATATATATATATATATATATATATATATATATATATATATATATATATATATATATATATGGGGCCCCAAGTGGCCGAGTGGGTTCTTCCTCCACCAATAATACTGGACGCCATGTATAGCCTATCGTGTGCTGAAAAATAGCGTTAAACCCTACAACAACAACAACAACAACAACACACACACACATATATATACACATATATATATAAGATTAACTGCTACAAAAAAAAACTTTTTCTAACAGTACTGAAAGGGAAATTACTTCCAAATGACACTGGAAAAGAGTAAGAAAGAATGTAAACTGAACAAACTTAAAAAGATTGTAAACATGCATGACACACCAATGTTAGATGATATTAGTTATTAGAGTATATATTATACAACAATCATTATATTAAAGACGATCCTAATTTCTACATTTCTAGCTGAATGCACGATAATAGCATAACGGGCAGTGGAACTAAAATATTAATGCCACTTTCTAAAACACTATTTAATAATTTCATAATTGGACTAGGAAAAGAAACAATATTATAAATATTACATCGCTTCTGCATCTGAATAGTTTGTAATCCAACTAGTGAATATTTCTATATATCCATTTTGTTTACCTGGTCTATTAGGAAAAAAAAGTTTTGGCAGTCATGGATTTACACTTCCAGAAACAACATTTTTCATTCGTTTTTTCAAGGTTGAAAAAGTAACAGACCCTCAGTAATATTCAAATTGAAAAGACACGAATAAGATTATGATAAATAATTTAAGTAATGATATTCTCCAGCAATACATGTGACCAACAGAAGCAGTATCATTGATCATGAAGACATATTGGATGGAGATGGCATTCTTTGGGTCCCAGTTTATAATACAACCAAGAGCCATAAGATTGGATATTTTGACTAAAATGTGTATTTCTCCATCTGATATTGTCTGAAACAATATGATAGGTAGGTAAATAGTGTATGTATAACTCGTCCAAAATACAGCATGCTGATGATTTCATGTGTGGTTATTGTTATTTTATCATACGCAGATAACATGGGAAATAACGATATATTACAGGCTAAACAAAACCATACATTTTAATGAGTCTCGTGCAGCTATTATACAGCATAATTATTTAGTAAATGAAATCATTCTCTTTAAAATAAACTGATACAGAAGATGATTTTCTTAGTTTCATCGTCCTCCCCACCCCCACCCCAAAATATAACATAAAATTAATTAATAAAAAATTCTAAATATGTGGAACAAAAAATCAAACTTATAAGATAAAAAACATTGTAAGATAATTTGTTAGTTGAAATAATACTGTCAAAAATGTAGAGAAAAAAATAGCACAAAGAATATTTAGCTTGATCAAAAGATAACAAAACCTATGAGGGGGTAGGTGTTCAAAATATGGTGCAAACAAAGTAAACATTGGACCATCTGAAACAAAAACAAGAGATAGTACAAATATGCATGTCAAGTTAGTTCCAAAACAAAAAATAACATTGCCCAATGACCCACCAGTGGATAGCGCTATGGTGACCTTGGGGATCTCTTGCCCAATGATCCACTAGTTTATAAATTATATGCTATATTTAACAAAAATGATTATTGTTACTGTAGTAGTATATCTAAATCAGAATGTGATAAAATCGTGGTTGATGGATAAGATATCCATACCGGTAAAACAGTATTGAAAATAATATCAATAACGTTTATTGTATAACGACTCATACAAACTAACAATATGTAGGATGAAGCAATAAAAAATCATTAGAGGCGCTGAAGTCTAGATGGCAGAGTTAGCAGGAAAACACATACTCTTAAAATAATATAATTAACTCAGCTCTGTGTTATAGCAGAAAATGTACATTCAATGTGGTGGGTTAATTTAGTCCACATGCCGCAATGCATCAATCATTAATAATGGGTATGCATACTTGTAAAATGTAATTGACACATTCATTAAATATACCCGTGTAATACCAGTCCAAAACATACCTGTAATTAGTTTGACAAGTGCTTTCATAGAAATTATACAAACGAGAAAGCCACAAAAAAAACAACTTTGGGTTGAACGAGGAATGGAATTTTATAACAAAAGTTTGAAATAGTTACGCCATGATATTAATGACATGTATTATAAAACTTTAATGTGGCTATGGATATAATTGTTCAAGGTTTTAACAGAACCATCAAACAAACGAAGTAGAAATATTATATGGCAAATAATAAATATAAATATTTAGGTGTTTTACGAAACATGATACAGAAATATAATGCTGCGAAACGTTGAACAATTAAAATGAAATCTAAGCAGGCTTGAAAAAGGAAATGATTCAACTGTTCATATGAATCTGTTATGATGATCATAATTTCCCGGAAGAAAACTCCAAAATTTTAATTAGACAATATGGTCAGAATATGGACAAAAAAGCCCATACAGTTGAAAAAGAATATACACGAAATTGGAACAAAGAAATGTTTTCAACTATTAAATATTCGATATAGCAATTCAATTATTGATGAAGTAGATAATTCAAAAAGCGAAACAAAAGCGATGGTATATTTTGTGAACCTGTATTACAAACAAATATTAAGAAGTCTGTGGAATTAAAAACAATATTGATACGTAATCACGAGAAAAACAAACATTCGTTCAAATGGAATTTATGTGGTTTTAAATTTAACTCTTGGTTTATTTTCAAATATTCAAGATATTTAAGCAATTTAAGACGCTACGTGAAAAATTGAATAAATTTTTAAGCTGTACTCTTATCGGCAAATCATGGTTGACAATGAGGATACAAATAAATAAAATAATTCATATCTTGCATATTATTATCATATCAATTGAATTCATATCTTGCATATTATTATTATATCAATTAAATTCATATCTTGCATATTATTATTATATCAATTGAATTCATATCTTGCATATTATTATTATATCAATTGAATTCATATCTTGCATATTATTATTATATCAATTGAATTCATATCTTGCATATTATTATTATATCAATTGAATTCATATCTTGCATATTATTATCATATCAATTGAATTCATACCTTGCATATTATTATTATATCTTCTATTTTATATATTTTTGGTTCTCTATTTTCTCTTAAATTTAATATCATTAATCTTTGGAAGTTGCAAATTGGTGAATGTTAGTGTTTTATATCAGCTCACTTAGAATAAAACTGGATAATTAAGCAATATTATTCATCTCATCGCTCTGATTTCATTAAATGACAAATTATTCCCTAAGATTTTGTAACATTTTGAGTTATTTTGTTATAATCATTTTATTTAAAGTTTATTTCTCTTACTGCGCTTGTGTTACAAATATCAAATATGAATTGAACTGCAGCTAACATAATGTGAAGTTTTCTCAATATGTTCTGGGTTATAATATTAATGCTTTGAAGTTATTAGACTCACCGCATCTCATCACATCACAATCTCAAATAATAAATCATTATTAGTGTCTGAGACTTTCTATGTGTCATGTTGTGACGTATATCAAGTACCTCTAATTTAGCCACTTTAGACATTTTATCTGGTAACTTTGTAATAATGTATTCGGATAATGCTAAAGTCATATCATACTATATCATACTATTGAACGCTATATATATATATATATATATATATATATATATATATATATATATATATATATATATATATATATATATATATATATATATATATATATTTATATTTATATAAGATCATTTGAAGGTCAAACGACTCAAGTAAGTCGAAGTCCCTACATGGAATAGGTATTTTATTATGTTAACAGTAAAGTAAAGCAAATACCATCTCGTCAAAGACCAGAGAACAACAACAATAATTGATGAACCAAGTTTGTGGTATTTACTACGAAGTTGATGAAAATCCAAGAAACAGAAAACCCAACACCAAAATCTAGAACACCAATACCAAGATCTAGACAATCAATACCATCATCTAGACAATCAATACCATCATCTAGACAACCATTACCATCATCCAGAACATAAGTAGCAAAATTAATAGAAAAAAAATTCAATAAGATATTTAGAATGCGTATAAACGGCTTGCGGTAGTTTCTGGTATGAAATAAAGAATGCAAACTCAGCAAAGACTTTGTCACATTAAAAAAATACTTAACAAATAAAAGTTGAACAATTGTATAATAAATTTACCGTATACGCTTATATCAGTTATAAAAAGATGAAAAACCAAAATGATATAAACGCTTTTATACAAACACTCTTTTTAGAAACTAAAGGAATTCTCTAGTAACATGTAATCTAATAGAAACTGTAAAAGATATGAAAATTAACTGAATTTTCATTGAATTTCGTTCTCCATTAAATTAGCACCAGTAAACGAATTTGAGATGGAAAAAAAACTCTTAAAAAATTGTTGTGTTTGGTTATGAAATAATTTACACCAACTATACATGAGAAAAATTGATAATAAGACATTAAAAACAATGAATTTTTTTCTTCAGTTGGAGATATTAGTGTAGAAGCAAAAACATCTACATCACTATTTGGGTAAATCATTGTTTAAAATGGTGGGCATCAACAAAAGAATGTGTGTATTTATTGTTCAAATATTTTGGGAGCAGAAACTATTACTGGACGACAATCAAGTTTTCTGTAAAAGGTATACATTAGGAATTAGAATAAATTACCTAAACCTAAAAACTATTCATTTCTAACACAAGTCCTAACGATTAAAGTTCTGAATAAACTAGTGGTATGCCAAAATAAAATGCACGCTGAAAGTGTTGATGTGCCTTGATGACCTGAATAGTTGTGATGTGCCAACAATCCCTTTTTGAATCACAATAATAATATCTAAGAAAGTATCCCCGTAAACAAGATTTTATACACCTCTACCTGACTAAAAAATACTGTTAGCTAATGGAAAATTTCATTCTAGAAGGTTCCAAATACAATTTTACTTTTACATAGAAGGTCTGTTACTAAAATTATAATTAAAAACATTGTAAACACAATGTCATTGACTCAGACCAAGATAATAATCCTAATATTTATCCTTCAGTCAGATAAAGGTTAACAATGTTGGTTACAAAATGTCATTGATTTGGGACAAGGTCAGCTATACAATTTTGCATAGACCCACATCACATAATGAAGTAATTTGTTTTCTATAAAAAGAAGAACTTACTTACAAACGATTCAAATTAAATATACATAATAATAATGCTATGATAGATATGTGCTGGCGGGGAAATGCAACATTGTATCATGATTATTAGTTTTGCAGTCTATAACTGAAATCATCTTAGGGGCTGCGCATTATAGGGAATAAAACCAAACACGATTAGCCTTTTTCACAACCAGATTAAATCTTTGTATGTAAGTATGTGTGTGAAAAAGAGAGGAAGAGAGATAAATTTAAGAATATTTGGAAAAAAATAGTCAAGACCAGCTTATCTCTTGAAAACCAACATTTTAAAAAAAAAACCCGTTCACTTAAACATCAATAAGTGAAGAGAGATGATTAGGGATATTCCCTTCCTTTTCAGATACAAATATCAAATATGATAAATTATTAAAATTATTTGAAAGGCGTGAAACTTTTTTAAATTTCTTCAGTGACATGGGTTATTGTCGTTTTTCATCTACGTGCTTTACTTTGAATTTCTTTGCAGCAATGAGTTCTTCGTCTGTTTCTTCTTCAACTCACATTTACTTATCTTTCTCTTTTTTGCCTCTATGGGACACGTTTATGATAGGTATCTTTACGTTTGTCTATGTCTGATTGTATGCTAGAGATAACTTTTTTATATCGTGTGCATTCTAGAATCCAAAAGTTTCTCTTGACAAACGTAACAAGTATCTTGACTTTAACCTCTACCGGAGCAGTCTGAAATCTTGTTGGAAGTGTAATATCGAAATGACTTTGCAAATTTCTGACCAGAAACATCATCTGACGTGGCTTTTCCGACTCTCTTACGCATCTGCACTAGCTGTTATTAGGTATTATTGGACTCTCTTGTAAAGCATTATGTTAGTGTTTTGAATATGGCAAAATGCATAGCTGTATCCTAGGCGGACATCCGATACGTTATTTAAAGTTTAATCGAATGACATATGTACAGTATACACATCTGAGACTATTGACATAGATGTATTTCAATAGCCGATATAGAAAATAAATAATATCTTCTCCAACCCTATTCCAGGGAATAGATGTTCTGCCAAAACTGATTTCAGACCGCTCTGACGGAAGACTGTATGATCGCATGGTGCCATTTGTTGTTTAAAAAGCTTTTGTTTCAGAGGCAAAACTTTTGACGAACTTAGTTCATATTGTTTACAATCATTATCAATATTGTCCATAATAACCTCTATTTTCTTTCTGCACTACCCACAGACTAATAAACTGCACATTGTATGGACTATTCTTTCTTTTTGTCAACCAGTGATTTTACCGTTTGGTCAATTAGTGATTGTAATTTTACTTTCAAAATGAACCACGTTGTGCGTAACACCTTCAGCTAATACTTCTATGTAGCATCTCGATTCAGTAACAACCATGATGGTATATCGTTATGACTCAGCAGACTTTGGGCGAGTATAACCTTTATAAGGGCAATGACTATATACGGTGGTCGGTCCCTGGGAAACAGATATGAAGAAAGATGTCTATTCAATGATTTCAATTACACATGTATTAACATCTTCATTACAATATATCCATTTAAAATGCAGGTACTATCCCGCTGAGGTTCCTTCATACTACGTCCTGTGATACACGAATGACAGCAATTTAGTTTTGAAAAGTGTAATATGAAGCATGTTATAATAAATCAATATTGTTTCATGAATAAATAAATATCAAGTTATGTTTGCAGAGAGGACAGCTTAGTTTATCTGACTTCAGGAAATAATATATGTATTTCACAAAGATATTCACATATTCCAGGGATAAATAAAATATATTTAAAATGACCACTTCAAAACTGCCATTTATTCCTGGCTGATAGACAATGTACGTCAGACAATACTAATATATTCGACAAAACAACAGAATGTATTCTTCGTCCTCTGTGTTACGATTATATAGTCATAAACTAAGTAAAAGAGAGAATCAAAACCAAGAAGTTTTGTAAAATGTAACATATAATTTAATTGTCAAAGTTGAAACTTAAAATGTGAAAGGAACTTAAAGTAGTATTACGTGAACCCACAATAATCATAAAATTTTATATTCAGGTCAATAATAATCAAATGTTCCGAATGAATTTCAGATTCTTGAATGTACGTACCACAATGACAGTGCCCAGAACTCCTTTGAAACATTTACAATTGTCGCAGAATAATGTTCAAGTCCAATTAGCACTTTGTAATTCCAATGAATAATCCTATCAAATGTGTCCTCTCAGATAATCTAAACACAACATTAAAACCATCAGGAGACTGCATTCAAAATATTAAATAAAAATCCGAATGAGTAATGAATCCAGATTAATAATGAAACGGAGTGCTCAGTTCTCTAGTTATATGCAGCTTCAAGAGTCTATTATGACTATATGTCGCAATATACCCCACGTGACAGATCTTAATATTGACTGTAATATTTCAAAATGCCAATTCATTTAACCTAACCCATACAATGAGAAACATCTTAATTCTTCTAGGAGTCCACTAGCCAATGAAAAAGTATCCCGAAGTTGTCAAAATAATAGGATATTATTATTAATATCATTACAAATGGTCGTAAACACTGACGTCAACAATTATTTATAGATCCTAAGCAATCGACACTCTTAATATCTTCAAATATACCATATACCCGTATATTAAATTTACCTATATACAAATATTGCAATTTACAGTCATTTCCAATATTTACATAGATAATATATATACATATCACTCTACAACATTATTATAAAAACAAGCTCTCTCTCTCTCTCTCTCTCTCTCTCTCTCTCTCTATATATATATATATATATATATATATATATATATATATATATATATATATATATATATATATATATATATATATTTGAATATATAAATTTCATATGCTAAACTTTTAGTCCTAACAAAATTAAAAGGGCACTTGAAATTCCCAACACCCACAACATGGATTATTTGCACTGCCATTGGTGGTGGTGATACTTGTATTTTATGCGATTCTTAGCTTATTTTGCTTACATTTAACCATAGCTATGGCCTCTAAGAAAGATGGAAGTGTCAATGGTGGTGTCAAGCGTAAACACCAGGCAATATCGATACAAAATAAAGTATTACTGTTGGAAAAACTGGACCGTGGTGTTTCCGTGCAAAAGTTGTGTGACACATATGGCATTGGTTCATCAACCGTTTACGATAGAAAGAAGCAGAGGGACAAAATATTTAAATTCTATTCAGACAGTGATTCCAAGAAGCAAATGAACATTAGAAAAACTATGAAAGATGGTAAGAGTACTGAGCATGATCGAGTGATGATGGAATGGTTTTGACAACGTCGGAGTGACGGAGAGGACTTGTCGGACAGGATGGTAATGGACCAGGATCAGTTGTTTCATAAAGCACTTAAGTAGAACATGAGTCTGATTATGGTGAAGGATGGGTTAAAAGGTCCAAGAAGCGTCATGGAATTTCCATGCATAAAGTGTGTGGAGAAAATTGATTGCAGACCACGAAGGAGCTGCCAAGTATGAGGACGAATTTCAGAAGCTTATAGTTGATGAGCACATCAGTCGTGAACAGGTGAATAATGCAGACGAAACTGCATTATATTGGCGATGCGTGACATCGGTTGGTCTGGCAAAAAATGTTGATCTTGCAAGGCTTTCGAACCAAGGGTGCCGGAAAATTGGTGGTTTACATGAATACAATTGCAATGAAATCGTGATCCGCCATTAACACGCATATATAAGCATTGTTTCAACCGTATGCTATCGATTCTCTATATCAGTGATGAATTTTCAATTATTTCTCATTACCGAGATAAGAAAATAACGATAAAAATATTAATAATCCCCAGATTCTAAACAAATTTAGCATGGTACACTATTTTATCGCAATAATTTATGCTTTCCCATATATATAAATATCAAAAAGGTGACACGTGATCCGCAAGGATACGCGTAATTTCCAACAAGATGGTTTTGTTATATTACAGAATTAGCTAGAGAAGAGAAAACAGCTTTGGAGAAATCGAACGTGTAATCTCTTCTGAGTGCCATTAAGTAAGGCTACTCTGGCATCTTTCTGAACTCTTCAATGAACTTCACTTCCTGTCAGTGACCAGTTATCGTAACTGCTCTAAGAGTTTTCTCTTCATCGTACCCAAATTAATGAACTGCTCTGAAGTTTGCTCTCTATCGTACCAAAATTAATGAACTACTCTTGGAGTTTGCTCTCTATCGTGCCCAATTATTTGGACTGCTCTTGGAGTTTGCTCTTCATCGTACCAAAGTCAATAAAATACTATTGAAATCTGCTCTCCGTCGTACCCAAATTAATGAACTGCTCTTGGAGTTTGCTCTCTGTCGTACTCAAAATAATGAACTGCTCTTGGAATTTGCTTTCCATCGTACCTGAACTAATGAACTGCGCTTGGAGTTTGCCCTCTATCGTACCCGAATTAATGAACTACTCTTGGAGTTTGCTCCCTATCGTGCCCAATTGGATGGACTGCTCTAGGAGTTTGCTCTCTATCGTACCCAAATTAATTAACTACTGTTAAAGTTTACCCTCTATCGTACCCAAATTAATGAAGTGTTCTTGGAGTTGGCTCTCCCTCGTACCCAAATTAATGAACTGCTCTTGGAATTTGCTCTCCATCGTACCCGAACTAATGAACTGCTCTTGGAGTTTGCTCTCTGTAGTACCCAGATTAATGAAATGCTCTTGAAGTTCGCAATCTGTCGTACAATAGGTGAGGTACAAAATGATTAAGATACATGCTTTATTTATATATATATATATATATATATATATATATATATATATATATATATATATATATATATATATATATATATATATATATATATATATATATATATATATATATATATATATGTGTGTGTGTGTGTGTGTGTGTGTGTGTGTTTGTGTGTTTGTGTGTGTGTGTGCGTGTGCGTGTGTGTAGTTAGCCATTTTTAAATATACAGAGCTCCGTCTATAGTGCATTTCACAGCATTGTTCGAGTCCTGTATGATCCTTTTATGACAGCACTGCCGCCTTTGCTTATTGAAGTGGTATCACTGAAAAGGTAGGACCTATTATTTATTGAAATGAATACTATAAATACCGGAGATGTTTTCGATTCAGAAAAATAGACAAGTTTGTAACGTATTCTTTTTTCACTTGACATCATTAAATCCCTCTCCACTGATAATGGTGAGCTGCAAGATCCGCTTTCTAATCTAATTCTCCCCTCCCCCCAACACACACACACACACACACACACACACACACACACACACTTAATCATTTGCTGAATTTGTTCGACTTCATGTATTATATGAGATGAGAAAGCTATTAAATTACCTTTTTAGGAGTTATTCAGTTATTGTTTGTGCTGTCAATATTTAGCAGAATCGTCCATAGGCCGATTGGACTGATTTGGCCCAATCGGGCCCCGTGCTTACAGGGACCCCGCGCGTTTGTAATTTTTAAAATACATCTAAAGAGAGAAAGTAATTTTGAAGCGAAGAAACTTTTAAGTTAAATATCATATAAAAAAACTTTTTTAAAAGTTTATTTTCAAATGCTGTTCTCACAGGTTGCTCAGCGCCTAAAGCCAGAAGGCCTCGCCAAAATGATCCGAGTCGGGCTTCGCATTTGCAAAGGGCTTTTCCGATAATTAGCATGTGTGAGTGTAGGCTTTTGTTTACTGATATACTTAATTTTGATAAAACAGTCCATTAAAAGTATACTAAAAGACTGTATATACAATGTGATTAAATTATTTAAAGACAAATTCCATAAATCAAATATAAATCGTGGTTATATATCACGTAGCATGTTTCCTTAATTCTTATCAAGCTTCATCGCGTGCATTTTGTCTTTTCCATATTTCTTAATTATCATATTTGTCATCCTTCGTGCATTTAGTTATTCAGTTATGCATAGAAGCTGCGGAGGTTTAGTTGTTAGCATGCCAGACTAACGAAGGACAGGGTTGCAGGTTCGAATCCTACCACTGAACCAGCTCTTATCGGCTACTCTGATGTGTCGTTGGGCATGGCCTTTACTCGGTTGTCGAGCCCTAAATGACCTACTTCATTTGCTCTTTTCCAGGTTTGCAAAGTGGTATGTGATGAACTCTTAGAACAACAAACACAGTCTATATCTTCTAATAAATCGAACGAATCAGCATGGAACGGTTATCAACAATTAGGGTGTGTTGAAATTAAAAGTTTGGGTCTGTATGAAAAAACAATTAAAAAGCTACAACTTGAGGGGAAGAGGATTCCATCTTTAAATACTGATTGCGAGACAGTTCACGACAGCGAATGGAATAAAATTCAACTATTTGAGTGGCACTATCGTACCTGTTGTATGAAAGAAGTGTCAGACTATGAAAATGAGCAGGAAAGTAAATGGGAATTTATGGATTATCTAAAGAGTTGGAAGCAAATGGACAAGAATTTAAATCAGTTGTGCTTGAAGGTCTCTCAGTGGAAAGTATCAACTGACCCGAGAAAATAGAAAGCGACACAGAAAATGCTCTTGGATACATACCTAATCTTCCGTTTCAAAATATCGTATGTTTTCAGTGCACAAATTTGTGTGCACAAAAAGCAGGAATACACATTGGTATCGAATTACTGGAATTGCAACATAATGTTGAAACACGTGCTGATATCTCTGTGACACTTCGTGCTTCTCTGAACATGTACCTGTCATACTCTTCTTTCCCAAAGGCTGCCTCTGCCTGGTAAGAGTTTTCTTGCAAGAAGTCATGTGAAATCTGGAAAACTTATTTCGTGTCTCTTTTATTCTGTCTGGATGACCACGATCTCTCAGAGGAATGCAGAATTCTTGTCTCCTTTTGCTTGCAACATTTTCAAGATGATAAACGTTGGTTTGCGGATCCCTTAGATGCGATCCACATTAAAATAATGAGAGAATGGTGACGTTAGATTACCATTCCAGTGTACATGCGAACAAACACTTACTGAAAAAAGACAGCCTCGGGCGTTGATCGTCAGATGATTTCTGCACCTCAAAACTGTCCTCACTGAAATACTTAGCAGAAATTAAAGTGGTTTCATACAAGATATTATCACAGATAGTTGTTCATCAACTACTTTAACATAACATCTGTTTTTTCCATCACATCAGCTGCCAATATAAGACAAAATCTGCGAAATGGAGGCAGACAACTCAAGTATCAGCACTTGCAGAACTTTGTCACTTTAAAACTTATCTGAAACCATATCCACTATAGTATAGTATGTAAAAGCAAGTGACGTCTCATCTTCTGAACAATTGGTTTGTCTCAGGGTCTGCCATCTTGTATTTTTCATGGACAATCTTTTCCAGCTCACCATGAAAACAGACGCACAACCTTGTGAAAGGAGAATAAACAAACTATGCATCCTGCCCATCACCATCAAAGGCATTCCGAATGATTCAAACGGTGTATTACCATGGCATCTTCCACTGTGTGAAGAAAAAGAAGATTGCTCATACAAGGAAGTACCACAACTGCAAAAAAGATCTAGACTGGGTGTTCCTAAAGATGACCTCAGACGAAGAGTGTGCTTTTGAACGTTTTCAGCAGCAAGCCACATGGGACCTGAAAGACATATGAACAAGACTTACGTCATTACCGTCCTTCACAGACATTTTAAACAAAGCAGCTTCGATGGAAAATTAGGAATTTCAGAAAGAAAACGTGGATCTAGACGAAAGCTTTTCATACTTGACCATTCCTGGTGTGGCATAAATGAATACTGTTAGCATTAATGACAGAAACGCAAACTTCCTACTAAACATCGCCAGTGAAGATATAGAGGGCAGTAATGGAGCCATTACCTCCATTACAGCAGCCGACTGTAATGGGGGTACAGTCGATGATATGAAAAACATCCAGTATGATCCAAATGTATCTTGTGATTTGTTGCCACGTATTGATGTCAGTGATATAGATGAGGAAGATGAGTAGTGAATGGGGGCACTAGAGCCTCAATGGGAATTAGCATTACAGACCCCCCCCCCCCCGGGCAAATATAGCCTCAAGGGAAATTTAACATGGAGAAAAATCGTGGGCAAATATAGCCTCAAGTGGAATTGAACATGGAGAAAAATCGTGGGCAAACCTAGCCTCAAGGGAATTGAACATGGAGAAAAATCGTGGGCAAACCTAGCCTCAAGGGGAATTGAACATGGGGGAATAAAGTGTGGGTCTATCTAGGGACAAGGGGAATTGAACATGGGATTTTTTTAAATTTTTTTTTAAAAAATAAAAAAAAAAATAAAAATATAAATTTTTTTTAAAAAAGGGGTAGGCAATCGAAAGTCATTCTCTTTTCGAGAAATGTGGGTGGCCCTGAAAAGGGCCTTTGGGTTTATGTTAATATGCCCTTAACATAAAGGGCATCTGCGGCATCTTCTTGTCTTCAAGCTGCGTCTTACTCGAGGGCCATAAATCAGTGTCCTCTTGAGGCAACCTTGTCTTTCTACGTATACTCTTCGTATCCACAGACTGGTGTCTGACTTGTCGACAACGGTCCACTTGGACCGGACATACATGAGCATGTCCGTCCTAAACATCATTGAAGACACAAGGGTGGATGATTCGACTGTGGTCCACATCTTGAAGCGACGAGAACAGGTGAATCAATGCAGTGAACTGCGCTTATTTATAGGTAGAGGAAGGATTGAAACGGATTGAGTTCATTCACCAATCCGAACACGCGTTACAAAATTCAGTCAGCCCGCATCCAATCCGAAGAGAACAGTCTGTGACGTCACTTGGTCTATATAGATTCGCTAGCGCCTGTGTGCAGTCAATCTATGTGACAGTGATTCAACATGACGGAAACTCAGAAAACGATTCATTGGGGTGCACCAGCAGTGGAGACCACCCAAGGGAACCCGGACTTACTTTCAGAAGAGGTGAATTGGGATTTTGTGGATTTTCTTACCTCGCAATAATTTGTTCCGGAACCTTCGTTACCTTCTTCATTACCGCAAGTGGAGAATTTTAGACAGAGACAGAAAGAAGAATTGGAGAAATTTATACAACGACAAAAGAAGCGGTACAAGCTTTTCTCCTACATCAACAGCAGCAAGAAGAAGAGGTAAGAAAAAAACAATAACAAGAAGAAGTAGCAGCAAAGAAACAAGAGGGTGAAAATCAAACGGCCACGGTACTGTTGGACATTTTAGCGGAGTTAAGAAGTCTGAAACAAATGTATCAGACTTCTTTATTACGACCGAAGAGAATACGACCTTCCCGAGCTAAACACGTCAACCCTGTGACTAAGCCTGTCGTACCACCCTTAGTGATTTCAACCAAATCATCATCATCATCAACAGTACGCAGTCCAGAAGTAGGCATTGGCCGTGGCAAAGGCTTAAGGCAGTTAAAGTTGATTGCTTAAACTCACCCCTACACCAAAAAGGCCCTTTTCAGGGCCACCCACGTCTCTCGAAAAGAGATAGCCTTTCAATTTGCCAATAACTCAAAAAAAACCAACCCATTTTACCCTTATAGTACGTGTCTGTGTATGAGTGCGTGAGTGTACGTTCTTATTTTAAAATCAAAACTCAAAGATACTTACCTTACATAATTAATTTATTCTTTTATCCATTGTTACAATCCAATTCACAATTCACAACAGAACACTTTAAAAAGTTCATTGACTTCTTCTGTCTCCTTGTTTACTCTCTGTTTTTTAAATTTCTTCACCTTCTTTTCCTCTTCTTCCTCCTCACTTTCTTCCCTTCTTCTTTTCTTCTCCTGTTTCTTTTTCTTTGCCTCTTCTAAATAGAATTGTCTTCTTTCTTCCTCTTCTTCCTCTAAAGAATCCCTCTCCTCCTTTGAAGAATCCCTCTCTTCTTCTGAAGAATCCCTCTTTTCTTCTGACTCCTGTTGTTTCTTTTTTGGGCAATCTGGAGACCAATGTCCTTTTTCTTGACAATAATAACAGGTATCTTTACTTTTGTCTTTTTTAGCCCCTTTTCTTCTTTTTTGACGGTCTCGACACTCTGAAGACCAATGCCCTTTCTTCTGACAGATATAGCAAGTATCTTGACTTTTATCTCGAAAGGAAGGAGAGTAGTCCGTCGGCTGGTCTGAAGAGAATTTTCTAATGACCCCTCGCAAAGCTCTGATGAAACGTTCGATTTGGCTAGTCTCTTCCATCGTTGTGCTCGGTTAGAGAGTGAAATGAATAGTGAAAGGACAAGACACACACACACCCTTTTATATACGCTGGTCTGCCATGACTATAAATTAGTCCATGGTGTTTAAACTTGAGTCATTTGACGTTTTGCTATCAAGATGAAACGATCCTATTCATTCGAGAAGAAAGAATAAAAAGAAAGTAAGAGGCAGAAACGTGATCTATCGCCTCGTACCAGAGCTGAAATCTTGGCACAAATTCATGCCAGTGATTTTGAAGAGGACATCAGTGAACCAGAATCCGAACCCTCTAAACAAAGTTCGTCACCCTTAGTCAACCCTGAAAAATACTATTCCATTCGACAGACGGAAAAGCGCTCCTCTAGAAAATTTAGAACCACGGCTTACAAATACACAGTGAAGTTTAAAGATTTCAAGGCTGAAGTGCCGTTAGAGAAAGCAGAAGTGTTCATCACTGGGGTGTGGGATTCTTTGCTCACCACACTAAAGCGACAATGTCAACCCAAAGAAGACGATCGCTTGAGACTTTCCATACAACATGACGGTTTCAAATCCCCTGTTTGGATCGAGTTTAGCACCCCTGCAGAATTGA
This sequence comes from Sinohyriopsis cumingii, assembly GCA_028554795.2. NCBI lineage: Eukaryota > Metazoa > Mollusca > Bivalvia > Unionida > Unionidae > Sinohyriopsis > Sinohyriopsis cumingii. The sequence goes on along the minus strand of CM068841.1, from coordinate 100,903,170 downwards.
CCGCTTCCAAAGTCACGGACAAGATTCAACACGTGCAACAATCTAATGACCAGTTTGACATCACCGACGGAAAAGCCACACTGGACATGACCCACGTCTCTCCTCCTCAAGGGACCGGACGGAAAAAGATGTTATTGGTGAACGAGCTTCGTAGCATTAAGCGTAGCCTCGTCCAAATTCACAAAGCTCAAGACCAGATGTGCTTAGCTCGAGCCATCGTGGTGGGACGAACCTATGCCAACAAGAACGACACGAGAGAATGGAAAAGAGCCTGGAAAACTATTCGACAATCGGACCGAGGCAAACAACGAAACGAAGCAGAACTCCTGTTACAACAAGCCGGACTGTCCAAAGACACACCCTGTGGCATTCCTGAGATGCAAAAATTGCAACATGCCCTAGCTCCACGATACACCTTGAAAGTGCACCCTCAAGAAGTGCGCGGACCTCTGTTGTTTCGAGGCCAAGACTTTAAGGACGGAAAATACATTCATGTCTATTATCACGATGAACATTTCGATACCATTACCAGTATCACCGGATTCCTGGGATACAGTTATTACTGTGAGAAATGTGACCATGGTTATAATAATAGAGAGCAACACAAGCATTGTGGATTGAAATGCTCAGGATGTTTGACCTCTTCACCCTGTCTGAGCGAAGGGCAAAAACCATTGCCTTGTTCAGCTTGTCTCCGCATGTTTGTCAGCCCTGCCTGTTACCAACAACATCTGAAGACGCAAGGTTCACAGCAGAAATGTGCTTGTCAAGTCCTGAGATTGTGCCCTACGTGTAGACAAGGCATACGTACCAATAGTACCAAGGCACACGTATGTTCAGGGAAAAAAAATGTCACATTTGTCACCACATCGTGGACTTGGAACACCAATGCTACGTGCAAAAATACCAACCCCAACCAGAGAAAGAGGATGGTCACAAGAAGAAAGGCAATTTCATCTTTTTCGATTTCGAATGCATGCAAGAGACCGGCATTCACATTCCTAATTTCTGCGTGGCTCATCGAGCGTGCGAGAAGTGCATTCAAGAACCTATCTTCAGTCATTGCCCTCACTGCAGCAAGATTCCTGGAGGACGTGAAAAAATCTTTCGGGGACCGAACACGTTAGCCGATTTTGCCCAATGGGTTTTAGACCCCGTCGACAAGACGTGGAGCCAAGAGGACATCGAACGTTACGGAGATTGTCATCGTCATGCCACGGTGATGGCTCACAATTTCTCGGGATACGATGGACAGTTTCTTCTCAGATACTATACGGAGCAAGGCACCGAACGTCCTAAAGTGACTTTGAACGGAGCCAAAATCATTTTCATGGAAGTGGGACAAGTACAGTTTAAAGATTCGATGAGCTATTTGGCCATGCCTTTGAGTCGAATGCCTAAAACGTTTGGAATGACAGAAATGGCTAAAGGGTACTTTCCACACTTTTTCAATACGGAAGCCAATCAACACGCCGTTCTACCCCATTTACCTGAGGCTCACTATTACGACCCCGACAACATGCGTACCGAACAACGAGAAGCTTTCTACGCTTGGTACCAGGCTCACGCCTCGGACCCTTTCGACTTTCAAGAAGAAATGCTAAAGTATTGTCGTTCCGACGTGGACATTTTACGGCGTTGTTGTGGAAAATTTCGAGAACTGTTCATGGAACACGGAGGGGTCGATCCTTTGAAAGAACCTTGCACCATTGCCAAAGCGTGTTCCTTAGTGTACCGGCAACGATTCATGCCTGAAAACACCGTAGCTGTCATCAGCCCTCAAACGACCCACTATGTCAAACATCAATACTCGGTCAAAGCCCTACGTTAGTTACATTACTTGTGCGACAAGGAAGACAAGTGGATTCAGCATGCTCGCAACGGAGGGGGTGAAAAGACCATCGGAACGTATTCGGTAGATGGCTGGGACTTAGAAAACCCCAAGATCGTGTACGAGTTTAACGGTTGCTTATTTCACGGATGTCCCGTCTGTTACCCTGACCGTGGCACTAAAAATCAGTTTTTGCAACGAACCATGGAAGACTTGTACCAGGACACTTGTCAGCGACGCTTGAAGTTAGAACAGCAAGGATACCAAGTGGTGGAAATGTGGGAACACGAATACGATCACAGTATGAAAACCGATCCCGAGTTTAAACGCCTCGTGGAAAGTTACCAGTTCATGGACCCACTGAACCCGAGGGATAGTTTGTACGGAGGAAGGACCAATGCCACCTGTTTGCTGTACCAAGCCGACGAAGAGAAAGGAGAAGAAATCAAATACTTGGACGTGTGTTCGCTGTATCCCTACGTGTGCAGATATTGTCGCTTTCCTGTAGGGAACCCGCAATTATTAACGGAACACATCGACCTGAAAAACATTCGACAATACGAAGGCTTGATCAAGTGTAAAGTTTTGCCTCCCACGAACCTATGCCATCCCGTCTTACCTCACCATTGTCAAGGCAAACTGATGTTTCCCTTGTGCCGTACTTGTGCCGAAACGTGCAACCAGGATCGGCCTTGTCAGCACACCCAGGAAGAACGTGCCTTGACGGGAACCTGGGTCAGCGTAGAATTGTTCAAAGCTCTGGACATGGGATACCAACTGTTAGAAGTGTACGAAATTTGCCACTTTCCCAAGACACAACAATACCACAAGGGTGATCCCAGTCAGAAAGGCATTTTCGCCGACTACGTGGATGCCTTTTTGAAACTGAAGCAAGAAGCCAGCGGCTATCCTTCCTGGTGTCACACTCCCGAAGACCAAATACAATTCAAAGAGAAATACTATGAACAAGAAGGCATCACTTTAGACCACATCGAGAAAAACGAAGGCAGGCGATCGTTTGCCAAAGTGATGTTAAATTGCTTGTGGGGTAAAATGGCACAACGACCGTGTTTACCCAAGACGGAATATTTGACAGAACCTTTCCGCTACTTTCAGATGATTCACGACAAAACCAAATACATGAAACACGTGGACGTCTTTCGCGAGGATTTGATCTTGGTCAATTACGAAGAAGATCTGGACTTTGTACAAGACGACCCCTTTGGAAATGTCATCATTGCGGCTTACGTGACAGCTCATGCTCGCTTAAAATTGTACGAAGCTTTAGAACTGTTAGGGGAACGCGTCCTGTACTTTGACACGGACAGTTGCATTTACATCCATCACCCGAGTCAACAGCACCCTGACATCGAAGGAGACCGTTTAGGAGCCTGGACAAACGAGCATCCCGACGACAAGATTCTAAGTTTCGTCAGTGGCGGTCCCAAAAATTACGGCTACGAATACCGGGACAAACAAGGAGAAGTGCACACGACGTGCAAAGTGAAAGGACTGACTCTGAATTATCGTACCAGTCGTGTGGTGAACTTTGGGGTATTGAAAGAAGTCTTGCAATCGAGAGAGGATGAACACTTTAAAGTGACCACCTATCAACCGAACAAGATTGTACCACATCGTCAGTCGGCCCTTGGAAAAAGTCTATCAAATCGTGTACCAGAAGCGAGTTCGACTTCCCAATCATTTCAACTTACCGTATGGACACGTTGGTATAAAACATTGGTTGTAAGAGGATAGTCACCCGCTAGAAGGATGACTTCGCCACAGCAAGAATCGAGTGAGAAACCCGATGAGAACTCCAAGTTCAAACCCTACCATTTTCCAGTCTTCTTACCTGACTATTGTGATTGTGTCCGTCGATTGGACACGTTTCAGAAATGGCCTACGGATAGGGAAGGATTACCTTCTTCGCATGTTTTAGCTAGAACAGGATTTGTCTACTTGGGACCTGAGTCAGGATTGGGATACGAGGTACAGTGTTTCGCTTGCGGGCTGAAGTTACGAATGGATCTATGTATCTATAAAGATTCAGCTATTCTGGAACATACTCGATGGTCTCCGCACTGCCCTTACCTTTCTATGGCCTTTCCACCCATCACACTACGGTACAATTATGACGGTACCTTAGAGACGGTACCTTCCAAAACAAGACATAAAAAACGTAAAAAAGGAACGATGTACAAGCTTGAGACTGCATTGTGACTAGTATAAAAAGGGGCTATGGTCAAGATCGATAGTTCATTGTGACTACAAAGACCGAGCGAACAAGATGAATACTTCCAGAGAAACACAAAACAAGTTGTTTAGAAAGGCACAATTCAACTGTGAGGCTTCGGAAGTGGAATGCGATTGTGAGCCTTGCGATGGGTCCGATGCTGTACGTTGTGACCTGAGCGATGCCGTAAAGCATCATGGGAACTTTGTTCTCACGACCTCTATCATGGAAAGTGATGCTGTGCGTGTCAAACCTGTGGGATGCGAAAGTGATGCCGCTCGTCCTCTTGGACATTTTACTGGGTTTCGTTTTAAAGGGGAATGTTCACCTTCACGTCTACCTCCCTACGGATGTCATCCAGCCCTGAGCAAACTCCTGCCCATCACTCAACCCTCATCGAAACGAACCTGTGAAAGACGAATATTCGTTCCCTGTGCGTTTGTCGGAATACTGCGACTTTGAAAATCGTCTTCAATCGTTCAAAGGAAAATGGCCTAAGTATCTGGGAGGACCGACCCCCGAAGAATTAGCCAGAGCCGGATTTTTCTACTTGGGCGAAGAAGATATAGTCAAGTGCTTCAGTTGCGGTGTGTCACTTCACCACTGGGAACCGCAAGATTCGGCCTACGTAGAACATGCTCGATGGTCACCGAATTGTCATTACTTACCCTTAGTGGGACCGAGACATTGAAGTAACTTACCATAATCTGTTCATGGATACTTTACAAGAGAACATTCGTGCTTTGCCTGTGGAGTTGAGAGAACGCATTTACCGAGAGCTGGTCAAAATACAAGTGAAACGTAAAGAACAATTGCATCCGTTACGTCACCGGTGTTTGAACCACTGGTACCTGAAGGCTATACAAGGACTGATTCAATTGAAAGTGTTCCATTGGACAGACATTGATCAACGATCCCCTAGTTTTAAAAAGGATTGGTTTGTTATGGACGATTCTATCTACTACATCATTGTAAACTTACTGCATCGAATTCCAGAGGAAGAGTTAACAAATTACCAACATCTTGTACACAATGTCAACTTAGTGAAGAAGGAAACTTCTGAACGAATTGTAATGTGTAAATTAGTGACTAAACGATTTAAATTCGACACTGAAGTAAAACCATGTCTGTGCAAAGAGTACATTTCTTGTGTCAGACCAAAGAGGATTTAGTATGACCTATTCATGGATACTTTGCTAGAGAACTTTCGTGTTTTACCTGTGGAGTTGAGAGAACGCATTTACCGAGAACTGATCAAAATACAAGTGAAACGCAAACTCAAAGTTATTGAACCGTTTTTAAATTATGCTCTGTTCCAAAGTATAAGAAGACTGATTATGAGTGGATATTACATCAGGCACAAAGGTAAACGAGGCTATTGGCCACCACCCAAGGATTCCAAAAACAGTGTATATACTTATGGATACTTTACAAGAGAACATTTTGGGCTTGCCTGAGGAGTTGAGAGAAAGGATCTACTGAGAGCTGTATTGCTTCCGAAACAAAGAGACTATAAAATCAGGCTGCCATGCCACGGATTATGTCACAAGTGATTGAAAAGATTCCGTGGAAGGAACTCAATGACCAGATTCAAACCTTGGATCATTACCATCGATTATTACAAGAACTCTATCCATTCAATTTGGGTCGACAAGTGGTGTGTGTCTTAGTGACTTGTTTTCTGGGATTTCGTTTACCAGCCGATTCTTTGTGGACTCTTTACGAACAGTACTTACCATACCCCCATGGCCTTAAATGGTCACGAAAAACTCCTTTTGCTCAAAGCCTTGCGGTTTCATCTGGATACTTCTCGACCTCTACGGGAAAAAAAGATTCGTCAACTTTTAGCTACCCAAGACGTGTATGACGATGTGTGTGTAGCTTGTGACTTACATCCCCATTGGACAGATGTCCGTGCCTGGAAAGAATAGGATTTTGAGGCTTGGACCCAAGAAGTGGCCCAGTATGCACGAGAGTTGTTCAAGGAAAAAAGTTACTTTTCAACCCGTGTTAGTGAGGGTGCCAGAAGAACCCGTCACCCAGGACGGGACTGTCGTGGACAGGCCTGAAAGACCCTTTCGGGAGGACACTTGTGTGACCTTACCCCCTATAGAACTGGTCAGAACTTTACCCAAAACATGTTGTACAGACACTTGTTTTTCTTCCACGTTAATGGTTATCATGTGCCTTTTATCCTTGTACTTAAGCCTTTGGCTTTTATGTATTTTTGTCTTTCGTATTCATGTTTAAAACATTCAATAAACGTGTTCTGAAAAAAGTATATAAACTTTTTTCTTGTTTGTTTTCGTGTCACAAGTGACATTTCTGACACTATGGCTACCTCTGCTGTCTCTGCTCCCTCTTCCTCTACTGTCAAAGTCATCGACGAACACTTAGATCGTGCCAGTTGGGAGGCTTTGTATCTTCGCCATCCCTTTAACATGCTCATTGCCGGACCTAGCGGTTCAGGCAAAACCGAATTCGTCAAACGTTTGATCGATCATAAACATCATTTGATCGATCCGCCACCTCAGTGGATCGTGTGGTGTTACAAAGAGTGGCAATCGGCGTACAGCCTCTTGCGAGAAAGTCAAGGCGATTCCATCGTGTTTGTGGAAGGCATTCCTACAGAAGACGACAGCATCGTCTCTGACTCCCGTCAAACCCATTTGGTCATTTTCGACGACATGTTAGGAGAAGACGAAGAAGAAATTAAACTGTGGTTTACGTGCAAAGGGCATCACCGTAATGACAGTGTCGTTTACATCACCCAAAATTTGTTTCAACAAAGTAAAGCCCATCGCACCATCAGTCTCAATGCGCATTACGTGGTCTTGTTTAAAAGCCCTCGAGATAAATCGCAAGTGCAAGTCTTAGCCAACAGTTAGGAACGCCTTGGCTGACTCAGGCGTACGACGATGCCACTCAAACTCCACACGCCTATTTACTCGTCGATTTGAAACCTACGACCCCCGAGGATTTGCGATTTCGTACCCGCTTGTTTCACCACTGGTGCCAAGACGGAGGGCCTGTCCTGTACACGTCTCCGTCCTCGACTTCATTTCACTCAACAAAAAAATCTATAAAAACCTCAGACCCTTTCTCGTCTGTCTCACACATTTTGAACATGACGTCCCTTCAGTCGCATCTTTCCGTCAAATTGATTCGTGCCTTGTATGGCATCAGTCGAGAAAAAAATCCACAAATACGAGCTCGTGTCTTAGAAGCTAGTCTCAAAGAAGTCTTACGATGGTTCACGGTGACGGCACGTCAATCACTCCAAGGAATCATTCAGATTCCTCATCAAACCAAACGTTTTTTCGATCGAAACAAAGTCGCTTTGGTCCAACTGGCCGATCCCCGCATCGACACTCAAACCAAAAAACAAATCATTTTGAAACCTGGAGGGAGCGGTACTCTAGGAGGGGTCATCATTCGCTCTCTCTTAAGATGGGATCCTAATGCCCCCAAACTTCTCCCCAAGAAAAAAGTCCAACGAAGCTCCAAGAAGAAGAAAAAGACCAGGTCCCCAAGAAGGAGAACTTCTCCAGTGGCGGGACCATCCTCTTACCAGACACCACCCCGGAAAAAGAAAAGAAGCCCCCAGAAAAAGAAACAGAGAAAAGGTCCCCAGAAAAAGAAAAGTCCACAGAAGAAAACTAGTCGCAAGAGAGGCACTTCGGCCAGGACGCAACTTTACACTCGCAAACCACGACCTGCCACGGCGGTGACCGCGTCTCCGGCAGCCTCACGTTCATCCACTTCTCCGTTGATGACACCAAGAACAGAAGAGTACTTCGAGACGTTGATCACAACAAGAACTTCTACGTTGATGACCCCAAAAATAACTTCCCCAGTGGCAGGACCCTCCAATTTAGTGGCAGTGGCTGCTGCTCACAAAGTACCTTCTCCCAAAATCAAAGTCCAAGAAAGATCGGGCATGTTACAAAGTTTACTGGATTTGTCCAAGCAAGAACTGGCTCGATTTAGTCCGTTGCGTACCCCTGCACGACGTGTCATGCCTGTCCTGAAGTTGATACGACGTAAAGACAATCAGTGGCGACGCGTTCCAGTATAAAAAAGGCCTGTGACCAAGTCGGGGTATCAGTGTTTTGGTGCTCCTGAAGATGTCACCCTCCAGAAAACCCCAAGGAAAGAAAAGGAAAGGACTACCACTACGTTTAGTCAAACATGGCGACATGTTATCTGTCCTGTCCAAAGCTTCTCCACCCCTAAGAAAAAAACTCATTCAATCAGCTTCCAAAGAGGTCATCGATACCGTGTGCGAATGTTGTTTGAACGTCTTGAAAGGCACGATCCCTTTGTCCAAACACCAGAAATAATGCTTAAGCAAACATCGTCACGTTCTTCGCCAAATGGTTCAAAAGAAAATTCCCATTCGTCAAAAAAAGAAGATGTTGGTCCAACGTGGAGGCATTTTACCCCTCTTGTTAGGTCCCTTGCTGAAAGGAGTCTTGGGAACCATGTTGGGAGGACTGGTGGGAGCAAGATAAAAAGGCCCTCTAAAGTCCCAAAATCTCAGAATCGACCCCTGACAACCCCATGGAAGGACGAAAACTAGCTTTAGTGCCTTACAAACGATGGATGGAATACCATCGGTGGCAAGAACAACGCACCCCGCATTTACCTCCCAATCCCAATTTGAGCGAGATGTCCCAGTTCCAACACGAATTGCAGTACTTGATGGATCGCCAAGATTTGTCCTAAACAGAAAAATCGCAAAAGTACGGTCAACTCTTGCAACGACTGCAACTCTTTCACCAGAAAGCTTTAGACGAAACAGCTCTACCCACTCTGAAAGATTTTAAGACCTTGATGAAAAGTCCAGCACCAGTACCACCACCACCACCACTACCAGTGACCAAGACAGAAAAAGAAAAAGAAGAAGAAGGGTTTCAAACTCCACCAGAAAAAGTACGCAAGTTAACAACACCACCTACCTCCAGAATTGGATGGATTAAAAAGATGATGGCCACCCCTTCTTCCTCACAAGAGAAAAAGAAAGTGAAGACAGAAGTGAAGACAGAAGTGAAACAAGAACCGATATCCCCCGCTCAGACATCCTCCTCCTCTTCGACACCTATTGCCGGTCGTACACGCAAAGCATTGCAATCCAAGAAAATACCCCAAGAGAAAAAGAGTAGCATCCTCCAAGAGTGGGTGCCTTATTAACACACAAACACAAAAAAATGGAAATAGTCTTAGCCAGCATTTACTACGATCCCTCGCATCCTGCAGGTTACGCAGGAGTTCAAAAATTGTATCGTGCTGCCAAAACGCGACTGAAAAGTCTCCGTTTACCTCAAGTGCAACGATGGTTACAAGAACAAGCTACCTACACTTTACACAAACCCATTCGACGCAAGTTTGCCAGAAGTCGCATCCAAGTGGAAGGCATCAATCATCAATGGCAAGCCGATTTAGCCGATGTCTCTCATTTGGCCAGCTACAATCGTGGCTACAAATATTTGTTTTGTGTCATCGACGTCTTTTCCAAATTTGCCTGGGTCGTGCCCTTGACTTCCAAATCCAGCAGCGAGTTAGTGCGAGCCCTGCAACGGGTGTTGAAACAAAGCGGTCGTCACCCTCTTCGATGGCAAACGGACAAAGGCACCGAATTTCTGAACCAAGCTTTCCAAAAAGAATTAAAGAAACGTGACATTCATTTTTTACCACCGAGAATCCCGAAACCAAAGCCAGCATCGTGGAACGTTTTCAACGCACTTTGAAAGAACGCATGTGGAAATATTTTACGCATCACCACACTCAAAAGTACATCGACATCTTACCGCACCTGGTGCAAGCGTACAACCAATCTTACCATCGAAGCATCGGACGTGCCCCGCAAGAAGTGACTCCAGACAACGAAGTGCTGGTGTTTGAGCGTCTGTTTGGTACGTCCCCGACGAGGGCTGTCCCCAAGAAAAGTGGAGAGTTGACCGTAGGAGATTGGGTGCGCATTGGCAAAACCAAACGCACTTTCGACAAAGGTTACTTACCTAACTGGACAACCGAATTGTTTCGCGTCACTGAACGAGTGCATGGCCGTCATCCTACCGTCTATAAATTGGAAGACATGAACGGAGAAGTGCTCAAAGGAACGTTTTATTTGCCCGAGTTACAACGTGTTACCAAAAAAGAAGACGACGTGTACGACATCGAAAGCATTCTCGAACGCAGAACCCGTAAAGTGGGCAAACGACGTGTCAAAGAAGTCAAAGTACGTTGGAAAGGATATCCACCCAGTTTTGATTCTTGGATCGACGCTTCGCAAGTCATCGACTATAAAAAGAAGTGACCATCATGCCCTTTCAAACAGACGCAGCTACGTCGACCACTCCTTCACCTAGTTCTTCTGTGCAAGATTTACAAAAACAACCCTTGTGGGTGTGGTGTGGAGAACGTGTGCCTAAAACGCAAATCGTCTTTTTCTGCCAAATCTTCGTGGTGTATTGTGTCATCGGAGCAGCCGTTGCCAATTTCAGTTTGCAACAAGGAGACAAACAATTGTGGACCATTTTATTGAGCAGTTGCATCGGTTACCTGCTTCCCAATCCCTCACTGAAATTCTCTTCCACGGGAACCTAGTGTCCATTGCTAGTGCCAGTCACCACTCCAATAACATCAACAACCCCATTTTGGGCGGAGACACGCCTCTGACGTCCAGTAACCCCTCGGACAGCCACATAACTCTGGAATTATGAGTCACCAAAACCAATTTTACTTAACCTTACCCAGTGACAGTTCCATGGAGGTGTTTCCCAACAACACGTTGTGCTGTTACACGGCTAAATTACCTCAGGCCATCCAGTTAGATCACGAAGCCCATTGGGAAGTGGCTTGGTAGAAATGATTCACCCAACACAAATCCAAAACATCACTGAAAAGCAAAACACTTTTGAGGTCGAAATCCTGAACCAACAATTACAAGAAGCCATTAATGACATCGGGTTTTCAGGGGAAATAAGTCCATCTAACAATTCACCCTTCAATATCTACACCTTGAAAATTCCGGCAGGGTTTTATTTTAGGTGGCGCTCACCAGATAATATGTACTTTTGAGAGAGTGACGTATGTAAGGTGAAGTAGTTCGCATTTAAAACATGCACAGTGGAGAGAACGTTTGCATACCTCTATGCTACATTAATGTAATGTGGATGATATTTCTTTTGGATATTGTACTTTTGGAAATTTTACATGATTTAAGCACACTGCTAACTAAAATGACTTCTCCCTTGTGTTAAAAAATCAGTCTGAATTAGTCTAAAGTACACTATACATAGCAGCTATTAAAATAGGGAAAATGAATTTTGCCAGACTAGACAATACCAGCTTCTGAAAGTGCAATGAATGAATTACCAAATATATAAAATGTAAAAAAAGTTATCGGCTCTTTTTTATACAATTGACCTCTGAAGTTCAGGAAGTGAAAATGACCAAGTAGAGCTAGCACTTTTTTGAAAGGTGCACATTTGAAGTAAGGCCAAGCTGTATACTCTATAACCCATAGTACACCCATCAATCATGCACCAAAATAAAGGGAATTAAAGGTTCTTTGCATTATACCTAAGATATACAAGGTCTTTTTTAAATAGCCAGTATAACCAGTGAGGAAAGCCGGGGACATTCTTTTTCTTTAAATTCCTAACCCTATGCAAAATGCGAAACTGTATAGCGCCACCTTAGTGGCCAACATTTGGTGGACACCATTGCTTCCAGGTTCGAGTTAGCCTTTGGCAAAGCCCTGAACAAAGTCAAAAAAGTGTCACCATGGAGTACCATAAAGTGGCTCGTCGCTTACTGATGAAATTTCAGGATACCCAAACGTTGTCCATCAGTTTTAATCGTGACTTGTTTGATATTTTAGGTGGAGACACAAAAATGGCTCCAAATTTTAAACCGAAGATCAACAGCAATATGGAATTTTACAAGTTTTTTCGATTCCCTGTAGAACTGAACCAAGGACTGAATTTGATGTTCGTGTACTCCGATGTGGTGCAGTACAACGTGGTGGGACACACCTCCGTACCGTTACTGCGTGTCATTCCTTTCAAAGTGGATAGTACCGCAACCAGTGACGAGGAAGGTGGAAACACCTATCACGTCCACCGGGAATTTGTACATCCTCACTATTTGCCCGTCAGTAAGTCTTATTTGGACACGGTCAACATTGCTATAAAAGGAGATCTGGGACAAAATATTCCATTCACCAAAGGAAAAGTCACGGTGAAACTCCATTTTCGAAAACGGTTCTCTCACGACTCGTAAGTCATGTATCCAGTGTACCGAGGCGTTGCTCGACAGCGAGGACACGGTTTAGGAGATATGTTAAAATCGGCCTTTCGTTCGGTGGCCCCGGTGTTGAAACTGATGGTGACACGCGGATTGCACGCCTTGAAAGATGCGGCACTGACGCAAGGTAAAGAATTTCTTCAAAATGTCATCATCGACAAACAAAACCCTAAAGAAGCCTTCATGAGGGCAGGCAAAAATGTCTTGCTGCAAACGGGCAAAGACATTTTAGGCCGACGAGACACACCTATAAATGCCCTGCACGCTACCGAGTCAGGCATTCAGCAAGGACAAGGCAGAAAGAGACGACGAAGAAAACACCCTTTCACCAGACTTCACACGTCTAAAGCGAGAAAGACAAAGAAAAGAAGAACCGTTCGAGACTTAGACGTTTTCGATTATTGAGAAAGAACAAAAAATGATGCACCGAGAATCTTGCGCCTGTTCCTATTCGGAACTGGATCTTTTGCCATGCCACCCACCATGATGACCATGCAAGAATCCCAATGGGTGGAATTTCATCCCGTCTCCTCACTGACCGAATCCGCTTCCATCGAGTTTGAAATCAAAGGACAGCCCGAAGATTACATCGATCTGAATAGCAGTTACTTGTACCTGAAAGTCAAAGTTCTAGATAAGACAGGAGGTGATATAGACACTGAAGCATTAGCTCCCGTCAACAATTTCATGCATTCTTTGTTCAGTGGAGTGGACTTGTACTTGAATAACAAACTAGTCAGTAGCAGCATGGATACTTACCCTTACCGTGCCTACCTGGAAAATCTCTTTACGTACGGAATAGACGCCCAGAACACTCATCTCAATGCCTGTGTGGTATGGGAAGCTGACGAAGCAGGCCAGTTTGAATTATTGGAAACTGATACAAGTGATAAAAAGAAAGAATACAATGAGGGATTTGTAGAACGAAGAAACAAAATGTTAAATGGACAGAGTTTAGAACTGATGGATCGTTTGCATTTGGACATGTGGTTGCAAGAAAAGTATTTGCTCAACGGGGTGGATGTCCGCCTGAGACTGAATCGTAGCAGTAGCGCTTTCTATTTAATGGCTGATAGTGACGGTTAAAAAAACCCCAAAATCCAAGAAGCCAGACTCTACGTACGCCGTGTGGAAGTGTTACCTAAAGTGGGAAACGACATCAGTCAGACGTTGAGCAGAACGACCGCCAAGTATCCCATCCGACGCGTGGAAGTGAAAACCTTCACCATTCCCAAGGGACAGCGATCCATGATCGAAGATCATCTGTTCCAAGGACAGTTACCCGAACGTTGGATCGTTGGTATCGTCGAGAATACAGCCTTCAACGGAGCTGCCGAAAAAAATCCTTCCTACTTTCAACACTTTGGCGTGTCCAAGATCGAAGTCAGTCGCGATGGAAAGACCTTGTGTACCCGACCTTTCGATCCCGACTTTGACAAGAAGAATTACTTGAGATCGTACTTGTCCCTGTACGAAGCCACTGGTCAGTTAGGAACCAACACCAGTCATGGCATATCGTACGAAGATTATGCAGGAGGCTATGCTTTGTGGGCTTTCGATTTCACTCCAGACCAAGGCAGCGACGAGGGACATTTCCACCCTATAAAATCAGGCCAGATTCGTGTGGAAATTCAGTTTGCAAAACGAGACCCTGATGAAACGGTGAACGTCATCCTGTATGCAGAATTCGATAATACGATAGAAATCAACAGTTTGAGAGAAGTCATTCTAGATTACTAGAAGCCATGGAAGACTGTTATCCCTCTTTACCTAGTGGAGAAACTTTAGACATGAAATGTGAGGAGACTGTGGAAGAAGTGATCATGATGAAGTCAAGATGGCCAGAACAAGAAGCCCATTTAGTCTCCTGTTTTGCCAAACACTTGGTGGAAAAAATGACGGAATTGATCAAGAAAAATTGCTATGGATGTCAAAACGATCATCCCAGTCAAATTCAACACGATAAATTCCTGATGTTGAGTCAAGAAGAAAAATTGGACGAGTATCTGGACGAAGCTTGGAGTCTCATCTCGGACGAAGTCGTGTTGCATCGGTGGTATAAAGACTTGCGTGTACATTCTTGTCCACCATTAACCACTCAAGAGATCCATCGTATCGAAGTTCTCCTGAATCAGAGTGAGGAGACGAAACGAAGAAACGGTTATTCGTCAGACATTGTCAAGCAAAAAGTCAGGATCGAATTGACGACTTATTATTACCTGTGAAGAAGAAAAACAACAAAACATGGATACCTGGGAACTTTATTACCTTTTGAACCACAGTTCGTATACGGCTTCTTGGAATCCTGTCGTCTGTGCTAAAGATGAACTCCCTCATCGCAAACCTCAAGACCATCAAGCTTACGTGATCAACACGGACGACAGTCATCTCCCAGGAACCCACTGGGTAGCCGTTTACTTTCCTCAAGAAGGATGTGTGGAATATTTCGATTCGTACGGATTGCCCCCTTTGGAAGACGATATCATTGACTTTATGAGAAGAAATGCTCAGACCACCCGATTCAATAATGTGAAATTACAAGGCACAGATTCCTTGGTGTGTGGACAATATTGTGTGTATTTTCTGCATCATCGCAGCCTGGGCTATTCCTTAGAACATTTAGTGACTCATTTTGATCCTCGTTCTTCTTCAAGAAACGATGTGAAAGTAGATCGATGGTTTTGTGATCATTATGCTTATCTTTTGTCTCAAGCTAGGAAACGTAGTGTCCATCAATGGCCTAATGACTTCCAACAGTGGAAATCACAATTTCATTCACAACGTTGTCAGCCCTGTTTAATGTAGACTGTAAATTGAAAAAAATGTTGGTGATTAGAAAAAAAATGTTTGATGTTATAGTGTTGGATTATTCTTTAAAAAAATGTTAGAGTTGTTGTTGGTTAGTGTTAAGTGATTTTTGAATAAAAAATGTTGTGTTTTGAAAAAAATGCCTTGGTCTTTTCTTTGGCTATAAGAATGTTTGATTCATGCTCTTTGACTTCTTACTATCCCTCTCATGACACTCATTGAAGGTTGCGACTCGAAAACCGTGGAGGGATGTTTTCCTTCACGTCCGCGCTTTGACTTTAAGAACCGGGGTAGTTTCCAGTCTAACCATCCATTGTCGACTCATCCTCCTACGAAGATGTGCTCCAAACTAGCTAAGCTCAACGAAGCCTACGTGAATTTGCATAGGGTCAGACACAGTCTGATACCGAAGCCAGAAGAGATAGAGAATGTGAGAATGTTAAAAGTCACTGAAGACCTGATAGAAGAGATCTTCAGAGAAGAAGTGAACAGGGAGAAAGAAGAATGGACAGAGAAGTACAGACTTCAGAGACAGCAGCAGCAACAGCAACAACAATAACAACAGCAGCAGCAGCAGCAACCTGAACCTGACAGAGGCTTTGTCGATTGTCGTATCGACACCAAAGAGTTCTTCTTCTCTTTCCGAAGAAGCAGACCTATCGCCAGAAAGTCTATCCTCAGAGGACATCGCATTCTTAGAAACTAAAAGATTGCCATAGCAAACAAAAAAACAGCCCTTTTCAGGGCTACCCAATACTCTAGAAAAGAAATAACTATCGATTTGCCAATGTGTGTAGGTAGAGTAGTGTGAATATAAACACTAACTCTTTTTTTCTAGTTTGAGGGTATGTGTTTGTGTATAGGATTGTGTGTTTGTAAGTGCTCACGTACGTTGGTGTGGATAGTAGATTAAGATCATGTCTTTTTTGTGGCTGTTTGAGGTGTGGGGAGAGTAGATTTGGGGTTGGGTTGGATTGCTTTGCGTATGTGAATAGTATATTGAAGTGATTCATGAAAATTTTAAATTAGTAATGGGTAGTATAAAAAAAAGTGAGTGAGTGTTTCTTTTAGGTCCGCGCGTTGTGTTGGTCATGATCTAGGTAAGATCAATTTTATGTTTTTAGGGGGATGTTTTCCTTCACGTCCGCACTTTTAGTATAAATTAAAAGTCACTCGTCGGTCCAGCTACCCTTGTTGATTGATCAACACCAGAATGAACACCAGACTAGCGACACTGTTGGAACTTCATGTGCATCTGGAATATGCCAGGCGCCTGTTGAACGAACTGGCCGCGGAGGCCATTGTCGAAGAGGGAAGGATGAGAGAGGAGGAGGAAAGAAGAAACAAAGAAGAGGAGGAGAGAAGATACAAAGAAGAGGAAGAGGAGAGAAGAAACAAAGAAGAGGAGGAGAAAGAAACAAAGAAGAGGAGGAAAAGGAGAGAAGAAGAAGAAATTTCAGAATCCCAGAGACAGAAAATCGGGATTCTGAAGCTATTTATCCTGCCTCTGCTCTCTCCCCAAAAAAGTAAAAAGCAACTGGGGAACAAGATGTATATGTGGCGCCAGGCCTGGAAGGTGCCACCATTAACCAGGTGTCCATGAAGTTCCAAAAAAACAGCCCTTTTCAGGGCTACCCAATACTCTATAAAAGAAATAACTATCAACTTGCCAATGTGTGTAGGTAGAGTAGTGTGAATATAAACACTGACTCTTTTTTTCATAGTGAGAGTGTATGTGTTTGTGTGTTTGTGTTCGTGTTTGTAACTGATCACGTAAGTTTGTGTGAATAGTAGATTATGGGTTTCTTTATTGTTTCTTAGCGTATGTGGAGAGTATAGTTAGGGTTATGTAAACGCTCACGTACGATTGTGAGGATAGTAGATTATGGATTTAGTTTTAATGATTTGGGTGTGTAAATAGTAGATTTGGGGATTGTTTATTGATGGTTCACGTATGTGGATAGTAGATCATATGAAATGAGAAAAGTAGGGGATGTTTTCCTTCACGTCCGCGCGTTGTTTGGTCATGATCTAGGTAATATCAATTTTATGTCTTGGGGGATGTTTTCCTTCACGTCCGCGCTTTTCGTATAAGAACCCACCACGTTCGTCGTTCGCACCATTCTACGGAAGAACCCAAGAAAATGAGTATTGAACTATGTGGTGGAAAGGCTAGAGAAGGAGTGGATGCATGAAGTTACTAAGGACTTTGTCAAAAATCAAGTGACGAGTTTAAAACTTGCCAGGGATATGATTGGGGACATGATTGAAGAGGAGGTTAAAAAGTTAAGAGGCTTCATACAACTTGACTATGTGAAAGTAGGTAAACTGAAAGAGGCCCTTGATTATGCTATTGAAGTGAGGTGTTTTTTAACAGATATTTTGGAGTGGACTGAGTGGTCCTATGTGAAATGGGGTTTAAATCAAATGATGAAAGCAGAGGAGATGATGAGGAAAGTGATGAGAGAACAAGTCAAGATAATAAAAGACATTTGGACTGTAGAAAGAAAAGAAAAAGAAAACAAAAAGAAAAAAGAAGAGTTTGAGCGGCTTAACAACAATTGGATGAAAATCCAAAACAAGTTCAGAGCCATGGGTCACCCGGACTGGATAACGGAATCAGAAATAAAGAAGACAGGAATAATGGCAAAAGTTAGAAGATGGCTACAGAAATGGAGGAAATAAAAGAAGAAAATGATGATGATGATGATGAAACCAAAGGCCCTTTTCAGGGCCACCCACATTTCTCGAAAAGAGAATGACTTTCGATTGCCTACCCCTTTTTTTAAAAAAAATTTATTTTTATTTTTTTTATGTTAAAAAAAAAATCCCATGTTCAATTCCCCTTGTCCCTAGATAGACCCACACTTTATTCCCCCATGTTCAATTCCCCTTGAGGCTAGGTTTGCCCACGATTTTTCTCCATGTTCAATTCCCCTTGAGGCTAGGTTTGCCCACGATTTTTCTCTATGTTAAATTTCCCTTCAGGCTATATTTGCCCGGAGGGGGGTCTGTAATGCTAATTCCCATTGAGGCTCTAGTGCCCCCATTCACTACTAAGATGTATAACAATTTATGTTGATAACATGAATGAAATATGAGAAGAAGAGGAAGAGGAGGATGAAGAATATTTAACTATTAGGATAAAAGCCCTCCTTGAAGAAACACAGACAGATGAAACGGTGGTTTGTGGTACTGATAGTAGCAAACTCGAGTATCAAGATCAAAACAACACACCATCACCGCCACTATTATGCAATATTTCTTCCAGAATAGCCAGTACTGCACTTGAAAACGTTAAAAATCTTGAATTTAATATTCAGCCTAGGAAACATCATGCCTCATTCATATACTAAAATATTTGAGAGATGATGATGTTCAAAACGATTGCAGTAAATTAGTAACTATTGAGAATATCGAGACATCAACGCGAAACGTTTGGCGATTGTCAGCAGCTTGGCATATCGCCGTTCTCGTCACGTTCATCGACTCGCTAATACATTCACATGCACAGGAGCTGAGGAAAAAAAGGTGTGATCAGGAGTTATCTGTCAGCCAGCTTGAAGTTAGATGGGGACAAATGTTGAAAGAATTCATTAAGAAAACATCCACTGTGAATACAATATTTCTCTACATACTGATATAATGAGGCTTTGTGATGAAAGTGTATCCATCGCCGTCGATGAAAGACAAGGAGGAAAATATGGACACAACTTACTTCTGGCCTATGTGAAGCCTTCGCTTCCATTCTCATTCTTAAATGGATCTTCCAGTTATGCTAAATTTTGCTGACGGCTTTAGATAGAACATTACAAAATCAAATCAAGTTCACAGACGGTTGAAACATGTTCTATTCAGTACCTCCCAAAATGGTAGTATTGTCAGCTTTGGATTAGACACAACTCTAGAGACTGACCACAGAGACGCAAAGAAATGTATTCGACCGGGGGCAACACTAAGTAATGTAATGATAAAAATTATCACAATTGACGAGCAGAAACAAGTGCATACAGTAATCCAGTCTGCCATCTCAGGAGAGGATGCTTCGAAGATTAAGCAAGATAAGACTAAAAGCGAAGAGATAGCATCCAAAATATCAGATTGGTGCATTGGGAAAAAAGCCAGCAATAATGACTAGGACAATAATGTAAGAACATTTGGTTTTATACATCGAAGAAAGGGAATGTCATTAAGTTTTGACCCCATTCTAAGAAATCTATATCACAAGAAGAATCCAAAGGTGGAGCAAAATATGTTAAATACAAACACAGAAGAGATAGGAAAATTCATGATTCACAGATATGCAGCAAGATAGTGTCTATTGAGTATAACAGTGATTGCCCAAACATTGAATTGATAAGCGGACCCAAACATCTCATTAATAGAGTGAAAAGATCAAAAGGGTCAGCAATCAAGAGGTCTAAAGGCGTACCAAAATTACGTCATGCAGAGCATTAAAGACAATAGCGAGGAGAAAAGAGAAAGGACAGTGAAGAAGATGACAACGATTGTGGACTTGTGGACTGTCTAAGCTCTTCCATGAATACTTGCCAGTCAATCTTTAAGCCAGATGGGACAAAATAATCCCCAATAAATCAGCTGGCATGAAACAAGCTCTTCTCGAGTTTATGAAGAGAATATCTGATAAATTGGTACCCTATTGCACATTTTATAATCTAGGTTATTATCAAACGGTTGGTCCCCGAGTACATAGATACCAATTGGCATCTTTACTAAGTTGGGTCGGAGTTTTCCAGATTTATCATTTATCGTAACGGTATACAAGTTTTCTGCCAGTGCTTGTAAAGGCAGCACTCAAGTTGTTTTGAAGTTGACAATCTTTGAAACTGAGCCTTAAGCACAAATACTTTTTCAGTGCCAAGCAGAGGCGTATCTTCATCCCACAGCTTGTTTTCCTTGTGAGAATTATTTGAGTGAGCCGCGATTGTTAAAGTGGCAAGTAATAGAGAGTGTTAATTTCATCTTGCCGCACAAATGACGTGCTCAATTGCAACCTAGAATAGATTTTACAAATTGTATGATGAAAGTGTTACTTACAAAGCTCAAGCTCAGGCTTTACATAAGCATTCGCTTATGACGGTGAGGCCAAGGAAAGGGAGTTAGATGATATTTATAATGACTACACCACGAAGAAATACTGGAAAATGATGGAGGATTTCAGAACTTTATCAGACAATGAGGGCCAATTCTTGGACTTTGTACTAGATGACCTTATATAGTGATATTTATAAGATACTGTGTGAATTAAAAAAATGTGGACTTAAATTCAGGTTTGTACACATGTAATAAAATTTCATTTTGACGGGTACCCGGGAAATAGATCGCTAAAGTTGACGGGTGACGGGTAGAAGTTTTCGAAAATTTTGGCAGCTTTACTGCTTAGAAAACTTGAAGAAACAAAATGGTATTCTCCTATGAACTTTTCTTCTCTCACTCTCTCTCTCTCTCTCTCTCTCTCTCTCTCTCTGCTGATTCATAGTATCATGGAAAAAATAAGCACATGTGTAAAGTCTGAATCAGGACATTGTTATCATAGATAAAACGTGGAAAACATTACATTAGGCATTTATCAGACGGCAGCAAGGGATGAATATATTCTAAATTTGGAAGAATAGTTATAGAGGAGGACAAAACCTTTATTATTTATTCCAAAGAAAGTTTCCTTGGTGAGCTTTGCTGAATATTTTTTTTCTCCTATCACATGGTTTGACACTAAATGTTTGCTTTGCCTCAAAGGTATTGTAACACAAATCAGGGCCTTTAGAGGTCAGGGGTTGAGGGGGTGGGGTGGGTTCCAAAATGTCAAAAGGGCCCTGTCTTTCCTTCAAAGGGCACCACAGCAAGAAGCTTTGTGTATATTTACTCAATGTATGCATAATACCCAATAAAAATAAAACGTTGGCCAAATTTCAAGTGACTATGTGTGTGCATGCATGTATGTGTGTACATGCATGTGTGTGTGTGTGTGTGTTTAGGGGGTAGCCTGGTATGGCCCTGCAAACAGTTATATACAGTAAATGTTACATATTCTTGAAGGCGATATTGCTATTCTCACATAATGTATGATCTCGTTCCTTGGCTGACATAAACTTCATTTTCATTTCTCATATACACCAAGTGGGAGTGTTTCGTATGGCTAGAGACTTTGACAGCCAAGGTAACCTTAGTTACTCTACGCCAAGTGGGAGTGTTTCGTATGGCTAGAGACTTTGACAGCCAAGGTAACCTTAGTTACTGTACGCCAAGTGGGAGTGTTTCGTATGGCTAGAGACTTTGACAGCCAAGGTAACCTTAGTTACTCTACGCCAAGTGGGAGTGTTTCGTATGGCTAGAGACTTTGACAGCCAAGGTAACCTTAGTTACTCTACGCCAAGTGGGAGAGTTTAGTATGACTAGCGGCTTTGACAGCTGAGGTAACCTTAGTTAATCTACGCAAAGTGGGAGAGTTTCGTAAGACTTGCGGCTTTGACAGCTAAGGTAACCTTAGTTTATATACGCTAAGTGGGAGAGTTTAGTATGACTAGAGGCTTTGACAGCCAAGTTAACCTTAGCTAATCTACGCAAAGTGGGAGAGTTTAGTAAGACTTGCGGCTTTGACAGCTAAGGTAACCTTAGTTTATATATGCTAAGTGGGAGAGTTTAGTATGACTAGAGGCTTTGACAGCCAAGGTAACCTTAGCTGATCTACGCCAAGTGGGAGAGTTTAGTATGACTAGCGGCTTTGACAGCTGAGGTAACCTTAGTTAATCTACGCAAAGTGGGAGAGTTTAGTAAGACTTGCGGCTTTGACAGCTAAGGTAACCTTAGTTTATATACGCTAAGTGGGAGAGTTTAGTATGACTAGAGGCTTTGACAGCCAAGGTAACCTTAGCTAATCTACGCAAAGTGGGAGAGTTTAGTAAGACTTGAGGCTTTGACAGCTAAGGTAACCTTAGTTTATATACGCTAAGTGGGAGAGTTTAGTATGACTAGAGGCTTTGACAGCCAAGGTAACCTTAGCTGATCTACGCCAAGTGGGAGAGTTTAGTATGACTAGAGGCTTTGACAGCTAAGGTAACCTTAGTTATTCTACGCCAAGTGGTAGAGTTTAGTGTGACTAGAGACTTTGACAGCCAAGGTAACCTTAGCTAATCTACGTCAAGTGGGAGAGTTTAGTAAGACTTGCGGCTTTGACAGCTAAGGTAACCTTAGTTTATATACGCTAAGTGGGAGAGTTTAGTATGACTAGAGGCTTTGACAGCCAAGGTAACCTTAGCTGATCTACGCCAAGTGGGAGAGTTTAGTATGACTAGAGGCTTTGACAGCCAAGGTAACCTTAGTTACTCTACGCCAAGTGGGAGAGTTTAGTAAGACTAGCGGCTTTGACAGCTAAGGTAACCTTAGTTATTCTACGCCAAGTGGTAGAGTTTAGTGTGACTAGAGACTTTGACAGCCAAGGTAACCTTAGCTAATCTACGTCAAGTGGGAGAGTTTAGTAAGACTTGCGGCTTTGAAAGCTAAGATAACCTTAGTTTATATACGCTAAAGGTTTTGACAGCCAAGGCAACCTTAGTTAATCTACACCAAGTGGGAGAGTTTAGTATGACTAGAGGCTTTGACAGCCAAGGCAACCTTAGTTAATCTACACCAAGTGGGAGAGTTTAGTATGAGTAGCGGCTTTGACAGCTAAGGTAACCTTAGTTAATCTACGCCAAGTGGGAGAGCTTAGTAAGACTAGCGGCTTTGACAGCTAAGGTAACCTTAGTTATTCTACGCCAAGTGGTAGAGTTTAGTGTGACTAGAGATTTTGACAGCCAAGGTAACCTTAGCTAATCTACGTCAAGTGGGAGAGTTTAGTAAGACTTGCGGCTTTGACAGCTAAGGTAACCTTAGTTTATATATGCTAAGTGGGAGAGTTTAGTATGACTAGAGGCTTTGACAGCCAAGGTAACCTTAGTTAATCTACACCAAGTGGGAGAGTTTAGTATGACTAGAGGCTTTGACAGTTAGATTCTTAGAACATCTTGATTTAGTTAAGGGAGGAATATACGTCGCCTTTTCATGACATAATGAAGCATTGAGTGTTGTTTCCTTCCCGAAAAATCTCCGTATTTGATACGGCGAAAGACTTTGGCTTCACGTTTTCACAACGATTATAGACAAAAACTGAGTTTATTAATTTACAAATCGATATACAGCTGCTGAATGTTCTCGAAGAATAGGTTATTCTTTATTACAAAAATATACTTTATATGCTTATATTATAAAATGTCAACCGAGATTTAAGATCTTTTACTTTGTGATTAAGACAAGAATATAAAAAATGTTTTCACCCAAAACATTTGGTTTACTCCGAGAGTAACCGCAGTCTCAAATTGACAATATAAACTATTTTTTTCTTCAAATTTATCTAATGCCTTCTATAGCATTAATATCCTTAAAAACGAGTATGTCCTCATTTAAACAAAGACGAGTTTGGGGGACAAATAATCATTGTCAAAAATGAAGAAAAAATCGATTTATGATTGTGTTATTACATAAATGGCATCGGATTGTAGGTCTCACAGAAACATCCCTCCTGTAATATAATTTCAGTCCTTCTGTCAAGTCACTGGAAACCAAGGGTTGGCGATGTATATACAAGAGTGTTTTTATTGGAATTTCATCTCTGATCCGAAACACTAACTTAATCTAATCACAGCTGGGTTTCTTGCTCATTGGAGTCATTTAATTTAATGTATTGTCTGAATTGTTTCTCGAGGGAGGGTTATATGTCCTCGCCTTATTTCGTCAGTGTGCTGTCTTTATCTGTGTCATTCAAAGCAGATAAAACAAATTAAATCAGCAATGCATTTTAATTAGTCTACCTAATGTGTACCTGATAATCTGGAGGAAGATAATATCTATCATTTACAGCTAATTTCACGCTTTTCAGTTTGAGTTCTCTGTAACTCCATACAAGGAATAATCCATAGTCAAGCGTTCCTGATAATGGTGACAATATGTTACTAAAATGACAGGCATTGTCAGGAAATAAAGTCCGAGGAGGCAAAATAAAATTCGTCAGCCGAAGGATATATCACATTCAAACAATTACAAAACTTTATAAATGTTTAAGGATTGAAATGTGAAAAACATTTTGCATGGATAAAGGTCTCACAAGAGGTCAAATTGATCTTGAAAACACAGGAACAAAATATGTTCCTTCCATTCTTTATAGAGGGCACCCTGGTGGTTTAGTGGTCTAAGGCAATCGTCTTTACGGGTTCTTCCTCCGACAATTATAATGGCCGCTATGTATAACTGAAAATGGCGTTAAACACATAAGAAACAACGACGACGACAACATACATACATACATACATACATACATACATACATACATGCATACATACATAAAATGTCACAAAAAGTGGACGAAAAGGTTCGGAGTTGTAGAGATCTGAAATTATACATTGGCGTTAGCCAGATTACATGGCCTTAAATATATAGACACAGAGAGACTATATTCTCCAATATTTGGGCGTTTTACAAAGAAAGCACGTCCGAAAACGTGCATAAAATGCAACTTTTAGCTTTTTGTTTGCACAAGTTCGGGTTTTTAATGGATAAATTTCATACACCGAATGTTACTTATGCCTGTAAAAAGTAAGGTGTCTCAATTCAGATAAAAAATGTAAATCCAAATCATGTAAATCTGAAACAAATATTTTTAAAACGTACCTCTAATTGGGTGATTTGTCTGCCACTTTTACCCGCATAAAATTCTATATGCAATTTCGATTCCCACGAACGGTTGGGTCTTTCAGAAAAACTGTGTAACTAATTTCGTCGTGTCTATCAGCCTAAATGAGCCACCTTCCCACCAGCTTTAGCTGTGACCAATATCAGAGTCCGATGGACTGTCAGTATCAGCACATGTTTAGGTCTATGGACGTCATCTTTATTTGATTTATCGGACTGTGATATTGGTCACAGCGGGTGGGAAGGTTGCTCATTAGGCTGACTGACATGACGAAATTAGTTACACGGTAAGGGAGAGGGAGAAAACATAACTTACTACCAATATCATTGTCAGCAGCTTTTACCCAACGTAAATAATGCTTAGGATTACATAAAAAATATGTCAGCTTGTGGATACGTGGATCACTAACCGGAAAAGATCATACACGCAGTACCAACTGAATAAAATACATATTAACTTTGAAAGTAAACAGCTGAAACCACAGAATACTTATTTTGTCAGATTTGAAAGTTCGCTAATTTTAAGTCTAAGCATGGAAAATTTGATATCTTTCGCTCTGTTGATACTGGAAAAACTAGAGAGATAAACCAGCGCTACACCTGTACTGATACGGAGTGAAGGGTTAAGGGACGACATATATTCAGTCATTATCAAGATAGGTGTGAGGCTAGTTTATCGGCCTCGTTCGATACAACGGAATGAGATCGGCCCTATGCCCTATGATAAAATGTGCATACTTTTCAAGAAAATATTAAATTCAAACGTTGCTGAGCTAAGCAGGTACTAGCCATATGAGACGCTTTCGGGTTATATCCACACTTTGGTCACTGCACCATGAACTTTTGCCATATGACTTCTAATGAACACAGCAGAATGTGTACATTACAAATTTATTCTCAAAGCTAGAAGTACGT
This sequence comes from Sinohyriopsis cumingii, assembly GCA_028554795.2. Classification (NCBI taxonomy): domain Eukaryota; kingdom Metazoa; phylum Mollusca; class Bivalvia; order Unionida; family Unionidae; genus Sinohyriopsis; species Sinohyriopsis cumingii. The sequence continues at coordinate 100,877,326 of CM068841.1, read as the reverse complement.
AAATTACGTTATGGTAATTACCCACACTTAACATTATGTAATAAACTGCCAGCGTACTGGAAAACCCACCTGCAAACGTGTTCAAAGCAACGCCGTAAACGAACTGGAAAGCCAACCCGCAAAAAAGCAACGCCGTAAACGTACTGGAGAGCAAATCCACATAAGTCTTCGCATCAAAGTGTTCATCTATACAAACCACATGCAACATTTGTGCCACGGGTTAGTAACCTCAGCTTGACACATTCAATAAAAATATAAATGTCTAGTAAAGTTAAACGGCACTCATCGTGTCGCCTATACGCAATTGTCATAGCCTTTCCAGGGCCTTTGAGAGCGATCACTAGCCCTGTGATAAGAAACACCCGGGTCTCCCCTAGTTCTCCTTCAAACAAAATTTTTCTTTTATAAAGTTAAAAAGTGTTGTTCGGCCCGGGCTGTGGGGATATATTACCGGTCCGCCACCCCACCCCACCCTTATCTGCCATGAGCCTAGCATGACTAAGCACACATCACTAATAAATGATGCAACTAAGCTGGTGTTATATGCACTCGTGCGTAGCAGTCACGCTCGCATGCCAACATAGTAATTAATTCTCGTCTATCTACACAGTCATTCCGGATTCCTCAGAGAGAATTCAAGGTATATAGGATTTCCGTTCTGTTTGGTGTACGTTTGTGGTTTTTTGTAAACAAACATATAACGATCTTGAATGCTAGATCATTCGGAGTCTTTAGCATCAGCAATCCCGATCATTATGAGACGCGGCAAAGACAAGTATCCCAACAACGAGACGTGATCTAGGAATCAAATCGCATTACTGTGATAATGTATTTTGTTCTATACCATTCAACCTTGAGATAATTATAATATTTATAGTTTCAATATCTTTATGCAGGAAATTCACCAATATTACCATTAATGAACTTTAGTAAATAGGTTGTACCATACTGAGTACAATAATGCTAGCCAAGCAGAGTTATTTCCAGCTTTGTCGCTACCGGCTTTTTCTTTGTATAAGTCACAACTATGTGAATTAAAGAAGTACTGGTTGTTTATTTAAAGTGTCACTAAGCAGTTTTTTTAGCCGGGGGAAATGCGTGGGCGAGTAGGAAACAATGGTGATTGCGAAATAGTATGGTTCTGTTGTGTGTATGTCAAATGTGCATTATTTGAACCAAAGTTTGATCGATTGTGTTTTAACGTTATATTACATTCAATTTTCACCTTTCATATTAAACCGATTTTTAAGTCATTGAGCATACTTATATTTCATTATTAGAACCGTTAACGGGGTTGAGAAACTGGCATTGGGTTGGTAATACAATAATGCCTATTTATGCAATGCAATTTTTGGAGAAAAATGCTTGGTCAGAATCTTGGTACGATTTAACTAGTAAGTATATATGCAATAAAAAGGAATAATAATGCTTTTAAACATCACACACCTGTATAGTTCCCCAAAACATTTAATTTCCTGTATGACATGTCCTGAACAAAAAAGATCATTAAAACAATTTATAAACCTTACAGGCATACTTGGTCGTAACAATCTGTATTTGATTTATATTTTGATTAAATTATATACTTTTAGATGATATGTGTGTTGATATAGGTAAATTGTCGCACCTGGAAAATTGTGCAATTGATTCGTGTATTTTGATTTTGATAACCTAACAAGAAAATTCAGTATCACTATCATGATACAATACTCCAGTCAGATTGCTACATTGATAGCCATCAGTTTCTTTTATATATTTTACCTATATTTAGCAGACGCTCTATAAAGACTAGCACATGTTTCAAGAACAATCAGTATTAAAGCCAGTGAACGTTAGACGTCCTTACATTCTTATGTCACTTGTTTAGGCTCGAATAAACAGTAACACAAGAAAGAGTCATATAAAGCCCTAAGTTTCCTGACATATTATCACACTTTCAGCAGCAGTGCTAATGATTTATAGAAAGCCCTAAGATTCCTGACGTATTATCACACTTTCAGCAGCAGTGCTAATGATTCATAGAAAGCCCTAAGATTCCTGACGTATTATCACACTTTCAGCAGCAGTGCTAATGATTCATAGAAAGCCCTAAGATTCCTGACGTATTATCACACTTTCAGCAGCAGTGCTAATGATTCATAGAAAGCCCTAAGATTCCTGACGTATTATCACACTTTCAGCAGCAGTGCTAATGATTCATAGAAAGCCCTAAGATTCCTGACGTATTATCACACTTTCAGCAGCAGTGCTAATGATTCATAGAAGGCCCTAAGATTCCTGACGTATTATCACACTTTCAGCAGCAGTGCTAATGATTCATAGAAAGCCCTAAGATTCCTGACGTATTATCACACTTTTAGCAGCAGTGCTAATGATTCATAGAAAGCCCTAAGATTCCTGACATATTGTCACACTTTAAGATGCAATGCTAACGAGTCATAGACTCCCGCATATTTGACCAGTTATACATTCCAATTTATAAGTAAATAGAAAGTTAACATTTGGACCACTAAAAATTGCATATTTAGTCTGTGCTTGCCTTGTTACTTCACTTGACACGTTTATATGTTGTAATTTATCTGTAACCATTCATAAATTCGCACTACGAGGAGAGTATATTCATTCATGTTTCAGACAGTTGTAACTGTACTGGTTCATTCTGTTTATTAGAAATATGTCTGCAACATAGAATATATTCCGTTCTCAACATTGCATAAAGCTGTTAATATTGTTATAGATCAAGTAATAGTTATACTGACATAAAATGTCTCACCAATGCCTGACTGAATTCAAGGAAAATAATTATAAGGTCAAATAAGTGTTTTCTTAAATATTTTTAAAAAAATCAATCTCTCAAGATCATCTGCGTTTAACAACAAAGAGGTAAACCTAGCATCTTCTTTACAGCAGATCACGTTTGTTCATGTCATAATTACAGTCAATAACGACATAAATATAATAATTTCTGTCAAAACGAATCAGTATCTGTTCAAGTGATCCATTTTAAAATATAGTTATCCTGTATTATAGGAAAATCGGTATATTCAGAAATATAAAACTTAATGAACATGATGGTTAAACAGAATCGACAGAACTGTCTTTAAATAAAGCATTTCTGATACAATTATTGTATTTAATAAATGGTAGTGTTGACCGACAGGGCTCCGTAAACCTAAAGCCTATCCTCGCAAAGAGAAACGTTGCCACTTGCGTCGTAATTCTATAAACCCTTAACGAAATGCGATATAGATGATACAGTGTCCCAACACAGCTGTCATCCAATCTTGTTATCAGATGTTGGAAAGACCATATGACAAATGCCCCAGTGTCAGGGAATGACCGCTATGCATCACAGAGATACGCGGTAGGCACAAATGAACTAACACCTTATGATACTAATATAAATCAGGGTTATATTTGTCATAAATACATGGATTTGCTCATGTACAGAATGCTAGAAGATAGGAATGAACGAATAGAGATCAATTGCTGATTTTAAACACTAAGTGGCATGGATTGTCCGACCAATAAACTCGTACTTTCTTGTCGTATTAGCACTTTCAAATGTCTAGTGCGGCTAGACTGTTGCTTGGATATATACGGTTGATATCTATCATCCTCATGATGCTAGAGTCTTTGAGGACAGATTGTGTATCAAAATGATGAACGACTGTGTCAACGCTTGTTCGAATAAGATACACGACCGGGATTGTAATTCGGTAACTCCCATGGGTGATGAAATATTAACCACATTATCTCAATGCTTGCTCGCAATAAGCTTGGCCAGTGGCTATCCAATAAAAACTGTTATCAGGGTTTGCATCTGAGACGTGCATGAAAAATTCACGCCATTGTATCAAATTATATATATATATATATATATATATATATATATATATATATATATATATATATATATATATATATATATATATATGTGTGTGTGTGTGTGTGTGTGTGTGTGTGTGTGCATTAATGCATCATAAATTAAAAAAAAGGCTCAAATGGTCTCACAATAAAAAGTTGCGCTGTCGTGAGTAGCACGCATAATGTGCACTCCGTTTAACCGCCATTATATTTATATACTATTTCTTGTACAGCCTTTTTATGTTGTCTGTATGAGTTTGATATTTGTAAATGTTATTTCATATATTCAGTATTTTCATGTACTACATTTCTATAAATGCATTAAGATGTACCTCGTTTTTCAAATGTACTAGTTTGTATTATAATGCTGGTGTTTATAGTGTGCCTTCTTTTTCTCTGTACTTTTTTCTGAGAAACACAAATTGGCATGAATTATATTTTGTAACTCTTTAGTTGTCTAATGTGCTGTTTTTCTCTTTATGGATGACATTCTGTCAACATGTTATATTTCAAAAACTCGTCAAGCTCTTTAACTCGTCTATGTCCTCTTCAGTCATCTGTGATGGAATGGTTTGCTTTGCGCATCATTGTTTTAATGTCATAAGATTTCTAACTGTATGCCATCTATTCACCATACATTTTCTAAGAGTACATACTTGTATATTTTATAAAACTCTATCCACTACAGATACTTTTTTTTACTGATTAACTCGAAAATTCTTATAATTTTTCCTCTGCCATCAAGTCCTTGATTTCAGTGTTGTAACGCCATTGCCTCTCATCATAATGTATATTTCATGTTTCCTCTCTTTGAAGAGTTCTGTTGAAATCATCGTGCAGGTTATATTCCGATTTTGCTAAGTGTTTGTTTTAAAAACAAAATTATCTATCCCAGTCATGATATACTTATATCTATTTATATTTTCGTACGTCAATACTGTCTGCTGTAACTGGTCATGTAAGTGAATAGCATAAAGGGAAACCATTTTTTTTCTCGTTTGCATGTGTAATATGAAAGTATATCGTTCATTTAGTCATATTTTTCTGGTGGATGTCCGTTATTTTGTTCCTTTAGCTTGGTCTTGTTTAATTAATTCAGACTTCTGGCACACCAATAAATCATTCAATGAACGCTAGATGCTTGATAAATTGCACTGAGACGTTATCAACAACGTAGTATAAACTTCATGTTCGACGGGAATTGTTCTTTGAGCATTTTGTAGCGTTTCATAAATCCATTCAACTGTATAAATGATTTTAGATTGATGTAAAATTTTACTATTCCGATGACTTATTTTTAAACTGCTGCTTTGTATCTAAATCACTATTGGTTTTTGTAAATATATTGCTCACCATAATTTTTATAGCTACGTAAAAAAAGCATAAATTCTTATTCACTACTGTAACCAACTTGCTATAACGGTTTATGATGCGTATGTCAATGTTCCAATCAATAAATGTAATATGTAAATTAGAATATTCACGAAAGCAGAGTAATATGTGTTCTGATATTTTGAAATAAACATCATTAATCTTTTATTATTCAGACCTGTTCGCTTTGTAATTTTCCTCAGCGATCCGTTTGCTTGTTAAACATTGATGTGATCGATTTATTTTACAGTTTACATTTGTAAACACATTTGCATCTAATTCCTAATCGCGAAAGACAATACTATAATTTCAAAAAAATAATTAATGAAAAATAACAGGTACAGTACTGCAATAACCTAGTTTTCGAGTGTGCATATATATATATATATATATATATATATATATATATATATATATATATATATATATATATATATATATATATATATATATGATAGAGAGTACAAAACATGATTACGATCTATGCCTAATTAAAATATATCATCAATGACACAAAATATAGATTTAACAAAGCAATTATAAGTAAATCATGCCCATTCAAAACTTTAAGAGAATTTAATTTATACATTGGTTGATTGCAGCAAAAAAAATGTATTATGGATATCTGCATTATATATTATGTATAACATAGTTTTATTTTAAATCATTCGAGTTGATGACATTTATATTTTGATTCTTTAAATTCAATGGCTGACTTGTATTATAGTAAAAGTGCATGTACAATACGTGTAAAAGTTTCATTCGTAAATCAAAGCCGATTGCCGAGATCGAGTCAACAACTATTTCGATGAAACTATGCCACGCTAAGGTCACGGAATCATCACATGATCCTGGGATTACGTTTGTCTCTAAGATATATCATGCACACCCCTAGTTGTTGATTGCCCAAATATCAGAAGAGATCAGAACATGATTGTTAAAGTTATTTCACAATATAATGATTTAAATATTCGAGAATCATGTCTATGATTGATTCGAGATTTGTTGATTCGATGCGGATGAGGTGACTATATAAGGGAATTAAATACGAAACGTCGCATTCTTTAAGTTAAATGACATTTTTGTAACAGAGAGAGGGAATCGTGATTTATTTGTAATTTCTTCCTTGGATTAGCAGAACAGAAAAACCTTTATTCTAAAACAGACAGTAAACCTTGTGGACTGTGTGAAATTATTCAAAGACTAGACCATTTAAATCATTATGTCGGATTATGTGAAACTTTCTAGTACTTTAGTAATATTCTACTTTCAAGGGATTGCCTTAAAGAAAAATCTTTTGTATTTAGAACTGTTATTCCTCAGTAGTGCTAGCACGTTAGCAGAAAAACACACTAGGAACTTCATTCGGAATACATTTAGATAGTTTCCGGATTACTGTGAAATTGAAGGTACGCTTGAGGATATTATTCTAGGAATTCATACAATGTAAGTTATTTTTATTCTTTCATCTTGATTGATATTATATTTTAGGGAAATAACATTTTATTTTGGACAATTGAATGTTTGTTGGGTTTTACCATGTCTTGTTATATAGTATAAGCCCCTAGGTGTAGCAAATGAACCGTAATACGGACTTTTCTCAGTCAAAATACACTGTAATTTTTTTTACAAAGCATACCAGGCCATTAACATGTCACAAAAATATATATTAACTCATTTACAATAAAATAATATGTAGTGCTTTCATAGATATATATTAGTGATAGTTATTTTCAAATCTCCTCATTATACATTATAAGTGGGCCAATATTGTGATCGAAAGGTATTTCGAAAGCTGTCAGTTATACATGTCTCTAACGTTGCTTGCTAAATCACGTTCATGATAACGTTTCTCTCTAAACTTTTGCTAAGCATTTTATATTGCCAAAAAATAATTGCTAGAATTAAAAACCTATTTATTTTAGCTCAAATGTGATGTGGGAGTACTGCTACCCTTCAAGTATCATCAGGTGCGTTTAGCTACCTCACTTGGGTGAGGTACTTGTATGTTTAATCTGCAGTTCTTGTTTGCAAATTATCCTTCGTTGTGCATTATACTATTTGTCCGTATGAAAATTATATTTGAACATCATAATTTTGTACAGGATTAGGTCTTGTCTCAACTTTGTAAATTATGTAGCCGATAGTAGCAATAGGGGGCTGTTTTCGGACAATGGAAAATCCGGTCAAAAAGGTCATAGGGCTGTTTACCGACAAGATTTATACGGAAAGTGAAAATTTACTGTAGCTGCTGGGAGTGCGGAGGCAGCTTGAGTGGCCTCATCATACCAAGCTCCAGTCTTTCTCCCATTCTGCAGCCGTGGATGCTGCCTCCTTACCTCCTGCGGAGACAGAGGCTCCCGCTCTTGTCTCTCCAATTTTTAGACCCAATTCTCTATTTGTGGGACCACGGGTCTCTGTGCTGGTAGTGGTTGTGGTTGTTGTTGACGTTGTTGTTGTGGTTTTGGTGGTACTGTCTGTGGAGGTGTCCTCACCTCAGGCGTGACCTCACACAAAGGTCTAAGTATGAGGTGGGGCAGGATCGTTCTTTCCTTTCGTTCGTCTTTTCTTCCTCTTCTTCTACAATCTTAGCTTCCTCTGCAATAGCCTCCATGGCCAGCCCATCCAGCAGTCGCCTGGCGTACTCTAGGTACATCTGAAGTTCCAAGAGTTTTGTGAGTCTGCTCATCGTCTTTTCAGTTGATGAATCAACGACGGGTAGCCAGACTGACAAACGCTTTTGCTTTATATTTGTAAAGCGCGGACGTGAAGGAAAGCATCCCCATCACCAAAATGTACAAGACCCATAATATCACAAACAACACTTTTTACTTACAAACACAACTACAATTAAAATTGCATAGAGACTATTTGTTGACAAGCCACAGAAGAGAAGTGCTTAAAGACACACTTCTACTTATTTTTTGACATAAAACAAAGAAATGAAGTGCTTATAGACACGCTATAATTTTTAACTTACTAACATACAGTTGGCAATTGAACTATTATGTCTTTTCTAGAGTATTGAGGTAGCCCTGACAATGGCTGTTTTTATAGACGGGGAGCTGTGGCAATCTTTTATCGTCTAAGATTGCGTTCCCATCTGGCGACAGGCTTTCCCACAGGATAGTGGCTTCGGAAAGAGAAGAAGAACTCGTTCGTGTGTGCACGGCTGTCGACAAATCCTCTGTCTGGTTCCTGCTGTTCCTGCTGCTGCTGCTCTCTCTCTCTCTCTCTCTCTCTCTCCCCCCCCCCCCTCTGCTCTCACTGTTTCTGGAGCCCTGTTGGTCGATACTACAATTCTTCTTTCCACCCGAATCTGGCCGGATGTTATATGTTATAGGATGTTATAGGATGGAAATGTCCCTCGTCGTTGCTTTGGTCTGGAGTGAAATCAAAGGCCGTCAAAGTGTAACCTTCTGCATAAGAGGATTATGCACCAGTACGTAATGCGGCGACGTGTTGGCCGCTAACTGCTCGTGGCTTCGTACAGGGATAAGTACGATCTCAAGTAATTCTTCTTCTCGTCACTAAAGTCAGGTTCGAAACGCCTGGTACACAAGGTTTTGCCATCTCGACTGACTTCGACCTTGGACGCGTTATAGTGCTGAACTCAAAAGGATTTTCCCCGAAGGCTCCATTGAAGGCTGTATTTTTACTATACCAATGATCACACGTTTGGGTAACTGTCCTTAGAACAGATGATTTTCGATCATCGATTGATGTTCAGCGGGAATGGTGAAAGTTTTCACTTCCACGCGTCGAATCGGATATTTGGCGGTCATTCTACTCAAAGTGTGACTGACGTCATTTCCCACGTTAGGTAACATTTCCACGCGTCACACGTAGAGTCTGGCAAATTCGTCAGCTTGTACAAAGTCCAGTTCTTCGTAATTGACTAAGATCAAGTCCTCACGAACGACGTCCACGTGTTTCATGTATTTGGTTTTGTCGTGAATCATCTGGAAGTAATGAGACTGTTCTGTCAAATACTCCGATTTGTGTAAACACGGTCGTTGTGCCAATGTGCCCCACAAGCAATTTAACATCACTTTTTGTCCACGTGGTCTAAAGTGATGCTTCCTGCTTCCACTATTTATCTTTGAATTTATTTTGGTCTTCGGGAGTGTGGTACCAGGAAGGATAGTCACTGGCTTCTTGTTTCAGTTTCAAAAAGGCATTCACGTAGTCTGCGAAAATGCCTTTCTGAGTCTCGTCACCCTTGTGGAACTGTTATGTCTTGGGAAAGTGGTAAATTTCGTACACTTCTAACAATATTTGTATCACAGGTCCAGATTTTAAACAATTCCAAACTGACCCAAGTTTCCGTCAATGCGTGTTCTTCCTGGGTGTGCTGACAAGGTCGGTCTTGGTTGCACATTGCGGCACAAGTACGGCACAAGGAAACATCAGTTTTCCTTTACAATGGTGAGGTAAAACGAGATGGTACAAGTCCGTGAGAGGCAGGACTTTACATTTAATCAATCCTTCGTATCGTCGAATGTTGTCCAGGTCGATGTTTTTGCTTCTTCTTCTTCTTCCTGTCGTTTCCTTCTTGCCGCTACTTCTCGTTGTTGTTGTTGAAGGAATAAAGCTTGTTCTGCTTCTATCTGCTGTTGCAAAAATTTCTCCAATTCTTCTTTCTGTCTCTGTTTAAAATCATCGACGTGTGGTAAGGAAGGAGAAGGTGGCGAAGATAATGGTACCGGAACAAATTCTTGCGAAGAAGAAAGAAAATCGGCTAAATTCCAATTAAAATCGACCTACTCTGGAAGTAAGACTGTGCTGACCTTATTAGCCACTGCTATGATATCGCTTCTCGTCTCCACGGCCGGTGCACCCCAATTCATCGTCTTCTTAGTTTCCGTCATGTTTGAAAATTCTGTCGCATGGATTCAGAATGTAATGTCACGTGCAGCTCTCTTCGGATTGGAAGACAGACTCCTCACTGTGACTGAATTTTGTAACGCGTGTTTGCATTGGTGAAGAAACTCAATCTGCTCTTCCGCTATAAATAACAGCGGGTCACTGCATTCCCTTCACCTGTTTTCGTTACAAGACGTGGACAAACGTAGAATCATCTACTCTGGTATCGTCGATGATGTTCAACCCAGACTTACCCGTGTATGTCAGATCATCATGGACAATCATTCTGATCACCAATACGAGCGTTTGGAAAAGAAGGATCTATGTGGAGAGACAAGGCTGTCTGAAGCGAGTCTTCATCGACGGTCCAGAAGTGAGGTGACGTTAGAGGAAGAGAAGAAGACATATGCGATGCTCTTTAAGTTAACGAAATGGTTTTAACAAAAAACCAACGGCCCTTTTCAGGGCAACTCATATTCCTCGAAAAGATATTTATTCCCTTTGCCGTATATGCATTTGATGTTCATCAAAATATGTCTGTGTGTTGTGTGTGTTATATATGTCTATGTCCCACCAAGTGTTCTAGGTGTTTTTCTGCTCTTTGGTCCGATTGAGGTCATCCCTTTGCATAATTGTTACCAATCTTCAGTACCGTGACGTCACCTCACCTGTTTCATTCCCACTGTCCCTACACAACAACCCAACTTTCCCTTCTTCGTATACAAGCCCAATATTCCCCAAGTTAAATTCTCACGACTTTTTTGACTGGATTTCCCACTGTCCGTAAACAGCCCCCCAATGCTCCAATGTAGGTGACAGGATAGACACATTGTTTGAAAGGTGTTCTGTTGTTAATTTATGAAACTACCAACATCAGATATAGGTTCCATTCGTCATCTACTGCGATTGTAAAAAATATCCAGGTGAAAACATTTGTAGACACAAAACAATTCAAAACATATTCCATCTGGTTTCTGTTTACACCTCAAATCAGTTCACATGATGTATAAACTAATTGTGTATGCAAATGCTGATTGCATGCAGGTGTCTTACAAAACGTCGAGCAAATCGAAAACCATCTATGTAGAGAATATAAGCCTAAGAATGCAAACATAACTGTACTAACAGATGAAGATTATAAACATTGTAAATCAATCAACGTGTCATTTTTGTGAGAAATTAATAATTATCGATACAGTTAGAGATCACGATTACATGAAAATGTACAATATTCAATATTCATACCACTTTTAATTTCTAAGTTGTCAGATTATGATAGTAATCTGTTTGTCATGGAGTTAGTTATACGGAATTACAAGAAGCAATAGCAATACCAAATAAGGATGAAAAATACATCTTATTCAGTAAACAATTCATAGTTGATAGGTGTAAAATGATAACCGGGTGGGATTTCGGATTCACAACAGAACACTTTTGATTTGGTACAAATACAATGCTTAATAACGAATGACTTGAAGAACAAGGGGTGAATGATTCACAGTGATTTCACAACGAAAGAATGATGTGTTTTACTCTAATAGTAAAAATGTGGTATTTCACTCATACAGTAAACATGTATTCACTCAAATAGTGAAAATTATGAAAACAAAGGGACAGATGTACAAAATATTTTTTACAGTCCCAAAAACACACTGGGCATTACAAACCCCAAAGATTAGCCCACGGCTAAAATATTACATGCATGAAGTTACACACTCCATCACCAGCACACTTGGCTACCAGTCACACTGGTTAATCAAGCGCTTAGTATTCCAGTTTGGTCAATCAAGCAATCAGCGACCACCAGTCTAGGTCAGCAACACCCGATCACCTGCTACTCGACCAGCAACACTGTTTACTCAGCTCTTTGGCTGATATGGCTCAGCTTCACAGCTGCTATGGTAAACATCTGTGGTTAGCTCTGGAGCTGGTACCACGTCGACTCCGATCACTCCGATAACTTTGATCACTTTGATCACTCTGGTCACTCTGGTCAGCTTTACAGCGGCGATTCCGATTAGTCTGGCCAGCTGAAAATACATCTAACACCGTGTACTATGCATGACACGGGCATATACGATAAACCGTATTGACGTTATATACGGTAAGCTGCACAGATTACATTATCGGCACAATACTTACAAAATAATGCACAAGTTCAGAAGTGAACCTAACCGTGCCCGACAAGAATCATACGGTACTAAACGTTTCTTAAAAATGCAACTTTATAATATAAATCTCTTCCCAAGTCACAAACAAGAATAGAAAATATTTGCGTGATACTACGTAAACCGAAGCTGGATAGAATATATACAAAAATAAGCATGGTAGTACAATAGTTATAACTTATACACAAGAAATTAATAACTCACATACCTCTACAGCTAAAGATGTGCAAGTCCTTAAAGTACCTGTTGACGCCTCTTAGCCCAATCCCAGCACATATAGATGGTTAGGACTTAGAAGTGACACCCTGGTTTTACAAAAATGTGATGTGATGCGGGGTTACCCTGTCCCCCCCCCCCATTTGGTATTAGTTGTATTGTTAAATAAGAATGACAATGATTTTATATAAGTGTAATTTCGTCAGGGTTACTCTTTGTTTTCTTCACCAAATTAAAGAGTTTCTAGTTATCCCACTAGAAGCTTGGGTGGTTATACTCACTTTCCTTTGCCTGGGCTTGCAGTGGGCTTGATTTATATCCGCTCTTGCTTAGAACTTAGGATAGTACTATTCCCCCTTAGAACTATTGAGTCTGTGGAGTGTTCCACTCCTTTAATTCCCATTGTTGATTATAACTGAGTGACTTTGCCAGAGTCATTTTGTCATTGTGTTGTGCAAATAGTAAGTGCTTTGTTAAATAGTGTACCCTTTGTTGTTCGGACAACTCTATCTAGATCAAATCTGTACTAGTTGTTTTCCTTATCTAAACCTAATGTGAGAAAAGAAATTTGGAATAAATATATATAAGCCAAATAAAAATATTTAGTTCTGAAAAAAATTAAGTGTCTAAATGCTTTGTGTTCTGTTTGGTGAGTGCATGACTTGTGTTTGGTTATTTGTGATGGAGTTGATCGATATGCCTTAGTATATAGTTGTCCAATTACACTGATTTATTGTATGTATTGTACTATTTGTGTTGTGCGCCTTAGCGCCGAAACTCGGATTGAAATTATTAAACCCACGGACGTAATGGAAAACATGAGTTCTCTTATAAATAGTTCGCAATTTGGCGGTTTTTCTGTTATGGAAGTATTGCGAAATTTGAATTAAAATTGGATATTGGAAATTTGTATAAGGGTGTAAAATTTGAATGTCAGTTACATAGCTCTCCCATGTAACATGTCATTGGAGTGCTTATCTTATGGATTGCTTGGTTATCTAGAGAGCCCTGTTACTGTTATTACTGGGTAAAAGCATATGCTGTAGTTCAGATGTCTTGTTAGGTGGCAAAAGTGACTATGTAGTAATCAATAAGAATCTCCATCTTATGGGTTCTTTTCAAGATAGCTCACCTAGTGGTTCACACAGACGTGATAGAAAACATGGGTTCTTCTTATGATAGCATACACTTTTTCACAAATACCTAGAGTTACCGACAGGACCCAAAACCAGTTTGTATAAGGTGGTCTTGAACCCAGATCATCAGGATCATCCACACTAAAACAGATTAGGAACAAAACGACCCCAAATTATCAATATATCAATATATAAGGTGGTCTAAACTCCAAAGACTGTCAGATCCCGCAGCACAAGGCTGCAAAATAAAAAAAGCTCTCTGCATAAAGAAGTATAACCCTGAATTAACACGTATAAGGTGGTCTAAAACCCAACGACCATCAGATCCAGCAGCACAAAGCTGCAACGAAAACAGCACTAATTAGAACACTAAGACCCTAAAAACCAATGCCAATCAAGGTGGTCCCAAATACCCAAGACCATCAGGGCCCGCTACACAAGGTGGCAACATCAATACCCATGGCTGTCAACCTGGCTATCGATCTTTAACCTACTCTAAAACAGGGCAGAGTTATCCTCCAAACTATGCAGGACGACACTTTTAGAACTATACCCTGGAGCTTAGAAACGCCAAAACTGTTCCACGAACCGCCTCCCGATCCATATGCCTCTTCCTCCTCTACCACGACCGGACATCAAACATCACGCGTGCAGTGCACGCCACCATAGCCAAATACACGAGTGCGCGTTGGGTCCAATCCCACTCGTCTCAATCAGCAAAGCAATGCAGCCTTAGCAATGAGTGCGTGCTGGTTCCAATCCCACTCACCTCGGCCATACAACCAGATCGCTAGGAACTAAATAGTACCTCAATCTGACGGCCTAATTAATAAGTGTTCCATGAACACATAAAAGCCTGGGGGATGTGGCTCTCCTTCCTTCCCCTAGGAGTAATTAAATAGCACGCTGTGCGTGCATTAAACAGTGATACATGCTCCATTGGAGCGAAAATCATTTTAATCCAACTAAGTAAGTAATACACTTTTTTGTGGCTTTTCCTATGTGAAGGATTGAGAGTTTTCCTAACGCGGACGTGACGAAAAACATGGTTTCTAGGGCTATTGAAGATAACACATATATAGATGGCTTTTCCAGAAGTAAAGTTCATTATACTATTAGCTGTTTAATTAGATTTCAGTTATCCAATTTTGGTGCCTAGTTTCCATTGCTAAGAGTATAAAATCTGCTACATCCTTATATAGCTTTTTATCATTAATCTTATTCGTGTATAAGAGGGAAGACTCCTCAAAATATCTTAACTTATTAGGGATTTTTGGTTTGATTTCATTTCTCTGTTTCCAGTTTCTTACAGTATAAAATTATATGTCTTTTGTTGTCAAATTGTTCTTTATATAAGGGACATAATGGGTTGATTTTGATAACTTTCCTTTGGAAGGCTTTCTCCCCAGTCCACCAATCATCATGTAGATATTCTAATAATTTTTCTTGTCTCTTTAGTCCCTTCACTTTTTCCAATTTTTTTTCAAATGTCTTTCCATTTTAGATTGGGTTTTTGAATTTCTATTTTATTTGGGGGTAGCTGAGTTTTTTTTAGTAAATCATATATTTCTTCTTTATTTTTTGTGGTCCACATTTTAAAAAAAATCATTTCTGTATACTTTCAGTGCATTGGTTTGTCTATATATTTTAATAGGGGTATTTATGGTTTTAATGAGTTTATTGTTTTTATGGATTTCCTGTCTGTTAAACATCAGAGTCCCAAACCAATATAAATAAATACCTTGCCAACTGTATATTTAATCCCTGTAAGATTTTTGAATCAATATAATCAGCTGTTTGTTTAAGTTTTAGATTTGTGATGCCCGTCCGTCCTTTTTTATCTTTTTGTAGTATAAATTTGGATAGCAGTAAGGGTATTAGAGGTTCTTTGAAATTTTGATAAAATTCCTCTGTCAGACCATCAAGACCTGGAGATTTATTTTTGGTTAATTCATTGATTGCTTTTTTTTATTTTTATCTCACTTTTGGAGGTTGTTTCATCACATTCAGTTTTGGTCGTTTCATTTATTTCTGGAAAGGGCAGGTTATTGGTATAGTTTGTTGTAATTTCATCAGGAATATTTTGTGATGTGAATAATTTTTCATCGTATTTTTTATGTGATCTAGTATAGCTTTAATCCCTTCTATTTCATTATTGTTAATTTTTAGTTTTGTTATGTTTCTCTGTAAATCTTTTCTAATTTCCTCTCTTTTGTAAATCTTCTTTCTATATTATAGATGTCATTAAATAGTCCTGCTTTTATTTGTTCACATTTCGTTTGTATTTCACTTAGTTCTTTTAACGTTTCCGTTGCTTTGCTTACGATTTCAATATTCATGGTGTGGTCATTTATTATTTTCTGACATTCTCTTTCAATGATTTTATAGTTTTCAGCTTGTAATCTGGAGTATTTTCGACTAATTCTGGATAATTCTTGTTTAATTTGGTCCCATATGTCGTAAATGCTATACCCTTGTAGGGTATGTAAGAAATTTACTTGATTTTCAGGAAGACTACGGATAGAATTATTTCCAGTGGCTTTTTCCCCATTTATTTGACGATTGCAATATAATTTCTAGTCTTATGGCTCTGTGGTCTGCTATTTGATCTTGTAATATTGCGCAGCTAAAAATGTTGTTTTGTATATTATTGGCTACATAAGAGTGATCTATTCTTGCAGCCAAATTTCCTGTAATAGGTGTATATTCTACCTTGGTCGGGTGTAAATATCTGAAAGTATCAATAAGATTATTGTTGTGAATGAAGACATTCATGAGAAGTATCGATACTTGTTCCCATTGGCATATATCAATTTTTCTGTCAATATCGTTTGTGATTGAGTTAAAGTCCCCAATTACTACAATATTATCTAGGGTATATGGTTGTAGATAGTTTGGTAATATATAGATAAATGGTATTTTTCTATTCCTTGTTGGTGATACATATGTGTTTATTATATGTATTTTGTTTGTGTGTATATGAATAATTCTTCCTTTTAATTCAGGTGAAGTTGGTAAAAGTTTCCAATCAGTCTGTATTGCTTTATTATTAATTATTAGTATTACTCCTGATCTTAGGTTGGTGTAATCTTTTTGTGTAATAAAAGTTGCATTAAGCTGATCTTCTATATAGTTTATTATTTTATGTTGTATGTTATATATTTCTTTAATAACATATGTATTTGCTAGATCTATTAGAGCCTTCGCTTTTTAAAAATTAAATCCATTTATGTTTATTGAAAGTATCTTTAATCTTCCTTGCTTTTCCATTTTTCGCTTTTTTAGTGTGTACTCCAGTTTTTTTAATTGTATTTTAGGTTTGTTCTATTCAAAGTAGTGATAAATAATTATACAGTTTTTTGTGTCAGTTTTCTCATTATTTTTCTTTGTGGGTGGTGATAGGTTTTATTGTTTTCCTTGTTTTGTATCGTTTTGGCTTTGGTTTTGTTTTTTCTTTCTGATTGTTGAGTCAATTTTTGAGCGTTAGGTATTATCTGTTTGTTTGGACTTGTTGGTGGGGTTTGGTAGTCCTGTTTGTTTTTGGTTGTGTAGTTGTGGTCTTCATTGTTGGCAGGTGATGTAGTTGAAGTACTGGGTTGTTGAATAGGTGTTGTACAGGTTGTCTCGTTTGATTTTTTGTCTAGTGCAAGTAATATTTGCAGTATTTGTGTGACTTCTTTTAGCATAGCCTTAATTTTTATGTGTCCCTGGTTAGTCTACCTGATGTTATTTTTTCTTGGTCACTTGGTCTCCTTTTGGCGAATTAGCTTTCCTTTTATTTGCTGTCTTTTTTGTTTGTTTTTTATTTTGATTTTGGATTGGGTGTTGCTTCAGTGTCTGACATGGATTCTGTTTCCATCTCGTTTTCATGTTGGGCTTGTTCATTTGGTGGTGTGGTTTGCGGTGTTGATGTCTGCGTTATTGTTGTTGCTGTGTATGATTTTGGTGTTTGTAGTGGAGGATTAGGTTCTAGAGGTATTGGCTCTTCCTCTATTGTCATGTCAACTATGTCTTCTATATCTTCTATGTTTTGTATGACTGCTTGTGCCTATATTTTCATGGTGGGTTATGTGTTTGTCTCTGGATTGTTTTGTTGTTGTCGTTTTTGCCTTGGTTGTTTGCAATCCCATCTCTTATGTCCTACAGTTCCATAATTGACACATGCCCTTGACATGTGGAAATTATAGTACCATGTCTGGACCGGTATCCCGTAGATTTTGAAACGCTCGGGAATTTTTGGGGCGTCCTTTATATCCAACTTAACAACAATCTTTCCATTATATAAGTCATGGAAGGCTTTGAAAGTGTCCCTTCGGACACTTGAGGGTTTGACCCCAGTTCTCGTTTGAAAACTATCCTGGAAAACTTCCAGGGGGATTTCCCTAGTGAGCCTGGATACATAAATCTCAGCAAATTTATTTTCTATTAATATGGTTATTGGAGGGGGAGGTCACCTTTGCCACCACATCCCCAACATGATATTTCCTGTTGGCAGCAAAAATTCCTTTATTGGGATAAAGAATAATACCCCTCTCCCAATATTATAGAAGGTTTCCAAGTTAGAGGAATTTATTCCTCTTGATGCGAATGCAGCTAGTATAGTGAATTCGTTAGGCCTATCAGAGGCCTGTATGTCCGATAGGTCAATTGCTTGAGCCCACGGATCGCTAAGGGCTTTAAAAAACCTGCCTTTTTCAATTTCCTCCTCTTCAATGCGGAAATAATCCTTGACGAAATTTTCCACATTAACGAATTTAGGAGTTGATGTTTCTGTTGTAGGCCTTAACCGCGTGAAGGGCGCAAAGAGTTCTGAAAAGAACTGTTGGTACAACAATACCTCTATTACAGAAATTGGGGCAGTAAAATATTATATTGCTGAATTATTGGATTGTTAAATTTAAAATTAAATTTTATTTGTATGCAAACAAGAGATAGATGGGAAGTTATCTTCCTTTTATTCTCTGTATTCACATGCGGGAAAAGGGCGGGTAATCTAGGTTTCCTCCTTTGCCAGAGCCAGACATCCTTGTTTCTTGTTGTGTTCAGGACCGCTCACTGACAAGACGTTCCGGGATGTAAAGATTTTGACCTAGGGTGAGGTATTTATACACAGACGCTGCCGCAATATATCGTCTGTGCACTGGAAGTATTCGGTTCTTCCCATCGAAAGCACTTCACACGTGCGGAACGAACTCACTATTTCGGAATCTTGGTACAATATACATAAATCACCCTCGGGTATCGTTATACCCAAAAAGCAAAAACCGGTACATGTATTTAATAAATAAAAGGATTTATACAATTCTGTGACAATAGGATCTTCAAAGACAAAGATGATAAGGTTTATTCACAGATTTAGATTACAGGGCAATTATTTACACTATTTGCAAGGAATCTGAGTGCTGCAAGTTTCGAAGAACTAACAAGTTTGTAAATTTCAACAAATAAGGTATATCCTTATAATGCAAAGTGAAAATTTAAAAAAAAAGAACTTACAGTATTGTGAAAATATCCCTAAAAGTTCTATCACATGGCCAAAAATATGAAGTTCCAATTGAGATCCAACGGTGTTCCAAATAAATTTCAATATTAAATGTGTTGATGAACCTGTAGTCTCGAATGTGCTAACGTGGAAATGGTCTTGAGTGTGGCAATATGTTAACTGCAAGTAGACCATTATTCTGACTTTTGACTACAGTCAGTTACAAAATACAGATCTCCGTAATATATAATTATTGAGAGACATCAACAAACAATAGAAATTATATATATATATATATATATATATATATATATATATATATATATATATAGATATAGATATATATATATATATATATATATATATATATATATATATATATATATATATATATATATATATATATATATATGTATGTATTTTGAATTTTTTTTTAAATCATGAAGCATTACAAGCTAGACCATGTTCACTACTACAGAGTACCCAGTTTTATTCATGGTATTCGTTTGAAGTTTAGATTTCGTACTTTTATCTGACTGCATTATTTTCCTGATTATTGAGAGTGGGATTCGACATGTAAGTAGAGTGATAATGAATCGATACGCAACGGCCAAAGACGAATAATAACACGCTGGTGAGAATGGTTTAAAGAACGCAAAAAGAAGTCCAAAAGGTAGTTTTTATCATGCGACTTCGTGCATTCTCTTTCAATATGCCATGTACCAACATATACCGGTTAAGAATTTTAGATGGAACAAATTAATATATTAAATGGATTGACGATATTGATTTTCGAATGCTAGAAAGGAGATCTATCTAAAAGTACCAACTCGCTTTCATGGCTAATTCAAGAACTATCGTTTTGCACCCGAAAAACTTGGATAAAGCACAAATGATCTGTCCGAAACCCAAAACTAATTTATTGAATAAAAGAAATGAACTTAACCCAATGGTGCCACAACCGTTGTCAACTTTGAAGAATAAAGAGAAAGAATTTTAAAGTTGTACCTTCAATTTTTCAATTTAAATCTGAAAAAGATTCATAGTTTTTCCTTTTTGTGCATGATTAGGGCACCAACCCAACAAGGGAACCAGAAAAAAATTAAAATTAATTGTTGATGATAAAATTGAATGAATTGTATATGACCATTTCGACCGAGTATGGGTATTTTGATTTGAAATGATGGCAACACTGTCATTTTCCCACCTTTATAGCTTTTCTTTTTAGTTTCACATTTTGTAGTGGTGGGGGAAACCATAATCTTTTCACTGCTTAGGGCCAGTGAAGACCTTGATCCGGCATTTTATATGACTATGAACAAAGTAGTTTTTCAGCTCATGACTCACTTCACTACGGCTATTAAAAAAGGAGTACTTTTAACAGTTAAATAAATCTCAAAACTGTATAAAAGTTGCCTCACGAAATAAATATTTATGTTGTAAAGAGTAGATGAGAAACATAAAGAACGAAAAATTTCAGCCTATCTCAAGTTCTGAAACCCTTTTCTGAACTATAAAAACGCGGAAATAAACGGAGAGCATGTAAAAATGGTGGGGTTCCGAGGAGGGATGTATACCATCTCCATTTGGGTATCAAAACAAAAACAAATTGTATATATGCGGTTCCTTCGGAGGAGCACTAGTCACGAAACGGCTGGAAGCAATCAACACAAAGAAAGGGCAACTATCCACGAAAAGGCTGGAAGCAATCAACAAAAAACAAGGGGCAACTATTAAAGGAAAGTCTGGAAGCAATCAACAAAAAAGAAGGGGCAACTATTCACGGAAATGCTGGAAGCAATCAACAAAAAAGAAGGGGCAACTATTCACGGAAAGGCTGGAAGCAACCAACAAAACAGAAAAGGAATTAACGACAAGTCAATAAAGCAGCAGCTAATGAGAGAGTAGATAGTAGGCCTGTAAACGTTAAAAATGTCAACCGCACGTGATGGAAGAAAATAAAAAAATTAATTGGCTATAGACTTCACTTTATTATTTCGAGGATATTAAGTGAGTACAGTAGTGAAAGATCTACCCGATAAGGATTTACTTCAAATTTGGAAAGAAAGGGCTTGAAATTAAGCTGCTGAATACATTTCATTGACATCTGAAACACAGTGAGAAACATTTCACTGGACTGCTTACCGTGCTTCATTTCAGCAACATGGGTGTGATGTTTTCGGCACAGCTTGTCCAGCTTAATGAATGACGTAGAAAATCGCGACGATGAATTAAAATTATTCAGTCATCAAACGGAAATTATCAGATCATTCTACCACAACATTATTGAACAGGCGATAGAATAGTTTAATATAGTTGCAATGCAAAGAGCCGACTATTGAGTGACTGCATATAGAGTTGATGGATACGTGAAGCATTATAAATATTAAATAGATCACTATTAAGTACATGAAAAATTTACATCTGTTTAACAATGTGACTTTCGCTGAATAAACATTTCAGAGTGTATGTGTCTTTAGCTGTTGAAATCTACTTATAAACGTGTATATACAGTACGTACGTCATCACTTGAATTAGCCGATCAGAAGTCGCATATTTAAATTCGCCTGGGTATTCGCAGATACGATTATGGCGACATTTATACAATGTCCCAGGAGTGTAGCGATTATAATGAGTGTAACGATTAATACTGTGCTCGTTTGGTGCTAGGTTTGTAAAAAAAAATAGATTCAGTTTTGTTTTACTTATAAGAACTGTACGATAAAAGCAAAATTAGAACTGAAATATGTAACTTGAGATTGAATGGAATAATGTCTGTTTGTATGGATGCCAAGAAACCCAACTTCTATGTGAAAGGCACGTACAGAAGAACATTAATCGACATGAACTAAAGATCTTTTGTTTTTCTTTATTTATTTTTCTTTCTTTTGTTCTTTCATAGTTCTACTTCCTTTTGTTTATTTGTTCTTTCTTCAGAAACAAATGAAGAAATTTTCAGTGCGAACATTTGTAAATTTATAAAATATAAAATCTATCTTTAATGTCTCCTGCATATGGCCAGGTTGACTAATTAAGTAATAAATGTTGCATCAATTACAAGCATATTTCTGTTCAGGCTAACCTAAAGTTAATGAATAATCCAACTAAATTAAACATCCAATCTTACATGAATACAGTTTTCATTTATTTTATTTTCGATATGTTCATTTGCTCATAATAAATAAACGTGAAGACTGATTTCAAAACGATTGAAAATAGTGAATGTACTAGCAATCTAGAACTTGTATTTGGTAAGGTATTCTGTAACGTAATGTTGTTTGCTCGTTCACTTATTTGTTCAGTATTTTTATACATAGAGTCAATACATTCTTGTTTGTGCATTTCGATTGTGCTGGTCATCGACAACCGCTTGCTAGTTAGTTAGTGTCGGTACTAACCAAACTATGTTTAACTACATATTTAATCTATATATGTCTATGTTTAGTTCCTTATAAGTTCCGGAGTGGACAAAGTTATTTGTGCGTGTGTATGTAGTAAATGCACCGAGCTGATATAAGTGCGAGTTCTCACACCTTTTTTTATAGATAGGGGAGTAGTATGCGTTTGACCTTGACATATCTTCCTTTTAGTATTTTAAATAAGTGCTTAACTTAGATTCAATTCGTAGAGCTCTTTGAATAATTGCCCAATCATGTGAACTTTAAAATTTTAAAAGTTGATGAATAAATTCTATTATTTGTAAGGCCTTGACAAAGAAACATATGAAATTTTTTGACGAGTTTCATATATAAGTCTAGTTTACAAATTAAATGAGTTGATGCATAGATTATGTTTACCATATTATAAATATTACTTACTGTATTCGATAAAACCGCAAGATATGTAGTGAAATGGCTTTAAAAAAAAGACGGTCGGATATCTCTCACCTTATATAATTTGATTTATATTACGCCATGACTTTATGTGTAACATAATGAAATGTTATTGCACACATTTAATATGTTAGCATGTGAAATAGGTTAATTAGTCTAACTAATACCAAAGTCATGTCACAAAGTGACATTCGAAACTAATTATAATTACATTCTTCCATCAAAACATATTGACTATTGGTCATTGTCTCAGCTGCTTCAAAATAAACTTGATAGTGCAGACTGACGTGGTCAGCATCCCAATAATTTCTCCTAATATTTATTAATTCAAAGGTATTAAAACCATGCTGATAAATCGTTGTAATGACTCCAAAGGCTTTTACAATCATTTGGTGGTCAGACATTGTGCAACTGAAATTACCAATATACTGCGACAAGTAGTGAAACATTGGTTGATTGACATCAATTTGTTCAAGGAAGATGTATTTATCTGTTGAATCAACGATGACGTAGATGCCAGCGAATTACGCGAATATGTACCAAGACATGTCAAAATTTAGTGTTGCAAAATCTTCATTTTCATTTTAGATCTTATCGAATTACATGTGATATCTAGTACTGTCAAAACAAACTGTAGGTAACTATTGGTATTATCATATATGTTCTCAGTAACCCCAACATAACTTAGACGATCACTAGGAAAAGTAAACACGTATTCGTGCAATTTCATCGTCCTCGACCTTTTCGGCCCATAAAATGCGAATTTCACGGAAATAACGAATTAACCATTCGTTTAAAACTGTGTTCATAGCGACACAGCACAATACAACAAAACAGCAACACACACACACACACACACACATACATTTTCAAGCATTGAATTCATCTCCACGCTCTGCAGATCTACAATAATGTACGCAGAGTACATAACTTCTTTAAAAACGTAAATATAGTTGTTGGCTTCTAGCGGATGGATGCAGCTGATGGTAAACTTAATGATATCAAGAATAATTTTCTATGGAGGGTTGATAATCAGAGGATTCCTTAGAATTAATTTGTATCATCAGTATAATCGGTATTTTTACAGATTTCCAATCGTCTTCGACAAGAGTTGCTGTCTTCTTTCGTCAGAAACACTTCTTGAATGGACAGTGGTCCTGATTTAATCAGTTACCCATATAATTGTATTGAGAAGATTCATCTGGGATTGTCCTTTTTCATACTGGCATGTAAAGTAATGGCAACAGGGGAAATAATTTGGTCTTTAAACCCTTTTCATACCGGTGTGTAATATGCACCCTCTTCGTGTGTGTATTAAATCAGCAATTACTTCAAACACGGCATTTCATGATCGTGACTTTGACCTTAGTGCCAAAAAATATACCATGATCTATTACAAGAATCCCAATTTCTCTAAATTTCATTTTCAGTCCATATGTGATACTTCTCTTTATTATTATTATTATTATTATTATTACGTTATCAAAATTGTTTCATAAGTTCTGTTCAATAAAAATCATTAACTCCGTTTATATGTTCTCTCCAAACATTATCTTAATAAAAAAATTACTGCATTGTACTCACTTTATTCCATCAAATAAAATAGATCGTCACTGACTTGAGATTATTACTAATCCTAGTTTCTTTGTGCACTATAATTAAATGCCAATTTTACAAATGACTGACAGATTACATGTGAGTAATAATAAGAAGAAAAAAAAACAGAGGACTGGCTCTTTGGAAGACCAGTTTGTAAAAATTGTGCCTTAAACATTTATTCACGCTTAAAAAATAATCATGAATACGTGGATTAGGAAGTTCTTCAACTCGCCCGGATCAAAAGATGGCTTATTTTAGAGTCTCTTAATGAATAAGGAATCACAAGCCGTAAATGCTAGTCTTAATGACCAATGGACCAAAATGTCCCCTGCCTTCGCAAATTGTAAATACTGAATTACCCCTGACGTTAACGAAAATGGATGTAACCCGCCAATCTTCTCAAAGATAGCATAATTCACAGGCAAATAGATGAAGATATGGAAATATACCTGTCACACTGGCTCAAAAGGTGACTTCCATTTCTGATGCAATATCAAAACTACTTTTCCCACCGTCTAGCAAATGAATTGCATCGAGCCCCTACGACAATGATAAAAAACTACCTCTCTTTCGAATTCGACAAATTGACACTTGTTATGTATATTTGATTTAATTTAATTGTTTGTAAATTTTAATATCTTTTATTTTTAATTTCATTACGTGTCAAAGTAATGCAGTTTTGTTTACTAAGAATTTGATACTTTCCAGAAAATAGTTTGACATTGACTCTTCAGTTGTAAACACTTAAAGCTGACCAAGTTCCCGACCTTGGTTTAGAAATCAGTGAGAGAAGTAATCAACTTTTAATTTTTTTTATTCTCGGAGTAAACTATTTGGTTTTTATCTAGGTCATACTAGGAATATGTGATTTTTTTTTATATGTAAACAGTCTCTATTTCGCTATTCTGGGTTTTCCGAAATTGCGCAGTAGTCAGGTTTTATACCGATGTCTATAGAGATATTTCTCAGTTGGGGCTTTTTCTTTACACTGCAAAATGTGTGTTTGTGATCAGTTTGGGACTAACATTTTAATTTGTATTCAAATTATTTGGATTCTAAAAGATTAATTCTTTTTCCTGGAAATATTTGAGTGCTCATACAGAATTCTAGGACAAAAACATTTCTTTAAATTGTATTTGGAATTCAAACACCGGAATATTGTTTTCTGTAGTTCACAAAGGACTGTACACATCAGCTCTATAACAAATACAGTATATGTCATCGCCTTCCATTTTGGAGTTTTCGTCTAACCTCGAACTTGAATCCATTAGAACATTTCATTGCTAGAACTTCTAAAGTTTAATTCGCGAATTATTCTTTGATTTTTTTTTTTTTGGATTTAAGTCTTAAAAGCGTAAGTTCTTATTTTTTTTTTTTTTTCATTTTTACGTTGTTTTTCCAGGGAAATAAATTTTGTGTTAAATTTTGCAAAGCTTCTTATTTTCAATTTTTCTTTGTTACTATTTATTAAAGCCTAAACATGTAACATAAGAAACTGGGTTGCTCGTCCTCACGATATATTAATTTTGGCTTAAATATTTCAGAAAACTTTATTTTGGAAATTTGAATTCCCCTAGATTTTTTTTAATCCTTAAAAAATCTTAAGTATTCTTTTACAATTATCAAATCTTTAGTGAAATCGGCAAGCTTTTTCCAAAATGTCATAAAAAGTGGAAATCTTTATTTCAATACCTACCCTGGACCAATTAGACCTTTTCAAAAAAGGTGAATTAATTCAACTTGCCAAAAAAAATGAGATCTTTCTGAGGTAAAGGCTTCCTTAACGTAGCAAGAAATAAAAATATTGTGGTCCAGTACGTGGTAGAAAAGAATGTTTTGGATACAATTCTTTGGTTTCGATCAGTAAGTCTGTGTCAGACTCTGACATAAAAGTAAAAGAATTAGAATTAAAATACAAGATGGAATTGGAGTTGAGGAAACTGGAACTTGTGAAAGAAAAAGTAGAAAAACAAATGCAGTTATAATTTCAGAAAAAGGAAAGAGAGAGACAGGAAAGAGAGAAAGAAAAACAGATGCAAATGCAATTAGATAATGAAGAAAAAGAAAGACAAATGCAGTTACAATTTGACAAAGAGGAGAAAGAAACAGGATAGAGAGAAAGAAAAACAAATGCAAATGCAGTTAGATAAGGAAGAAAGAGAGAATATCAATTTAGAATAAAAGAAATGGAGATGGCAAGTGAAAAGCACATTCCCACTTCAAATACAAATTTACGTTTTGATGTTGCAAAGAATATTAGGTTAGTGACCCCTTCAGAGAAAGAGAAGTAGACAAATATTTTTTACTCGTTTTGAAAAAGTTGCTGAAAATTTGAAATGGCCAAGGAAGCATTGGACTCAATTATTATAATGTGTACTCACTGATAAGGCTAGTGATATTTACAATTCACTGTCAATTCACCAAGGTGGTGACTATGATGTGGTTAACGAATGCATCTTAAGGGGTTACAAGTTAGTCCCTGAAGCTTATCGGCAAAAATTCAGAAACTATTAAAAAGACGCTGGACAAACTCATGTCGAATTTCTAGAGAAAAAAGAGCAGTTATTTGATAAATGGTGCTTGGCCAAGAAAGTCGAACAAGATTATGAAAGTCTCAAACAACCTGTGTTACTTGAAGAGTTCAAGAACTGTGTCCATAGTGACATTAAGACTTATCTTGACGAGCATCAAATTCAAACCTTGGAAAATGCTGCTTGTGATGCTGATGAATATTCTTTAACTCATAAAGATCCTTTTGAAATCTCAAACTGGCACACCTTCTAAAAATCAAGCTTCAGATAAGCTTGATTAATGATCATTGTCTCTTCCTACGTGTACTTACTGCAAGAAGAAAGGACCCTGTGTTTGTCCCTTACCTAAGACCAAGTCAGGAAACCAATACACGTTGACCATTATGTGTGCGTCAACAAGGTGTCCAAGGGCAATTCCTTTGGAATATTAAATCTAAAACCACAGTAAAAGCTTTGATAAAGTTTTTGTCACTCAAATTGGGCTTCTCATATCTGTCCGGTCTGGCCAAAGGTCACATTTCATGTCTGGAACATTCCAGCTAATTATGTTTGAATTTTGCATTCAGCAATTCAAGTCAAAAGTGAAATTATTGTTTGTTATATATATATATATATATATATATATATATATATATATATATATATATATATATATATATATATATATATATATATATATAGGAGTACCAGTATATTGAAAGAGATAGCAAGGTTAAACTTGCAATCAATTTAGTTGTACCTGTCCCACTCGGTGAAGATTCAAGTGAAAGAATATCATCGGACTTTACTGATTTTGGAGTGACAAATCTTCGGAATTCAGAAATTATGAAAGATATGGACCAGAAACTTTCACATTTGCAACAGTATAAAAAGAAATGAATTTAAACAGTTATTATTTGAATAGGAGCACTTATTTCCAAATGTTCTTACAAGAACAAACAAAATGTTCTATGACATTGAAATTGTAAATTCCAAACCTGTGAAAAAACACACCAATACAGTATGAACCCTTTCAAACAGGAATACCCGATAAAAGAAATTCACCATGCAACTTGTTCCAAAACCAGATAAAACGTTCCGTATGTGCACTGATTATAGGAAGTTGAATAGTGTGAAGAAAAAAAAAACAGATTCATTTCCATTATCAAGAATCGATGTATGTCTCGATAAGACCAGAAACGCCAAGTATGTCACCAAATTTGATCTTCTGAAAGGGTTTTGGCAAATTCCACTAACAGAAAGAGCAAAGGAAATTTCGGCATTCGTGACTCCATATGGACTTTTTTAATATAAAGTAATGCCGTTTGGGATGAAAAGGCAGCCAAGTACTTTTCAACGTCTCATGAATATGATTACCTCTGGCCTAGACAATTGTGATGCTTACATCGATGATGTCACCATCTGCAACGACACCTGGAAAAAACATTTAGCAACAATTTGGAAATTCTTTGACAGACTCACAGATGCAAGTCTGACTATTAATGTTTCCAAAAGCGAGTTATGTCGTGCCGGTGTAACTTTTTTTAAGGCATATCGTAAGACATGGACAAGTTAAACCTATATATGCTAAGGTCAATGCTATCTCTGAATTCCCTGTGCCTGTAAATAAAAAGCAACTGATGCGAGTTTTAGGTATGGCTGGATAATATCGGAAATTTTGCTCCAATTATTTTATAATTGCTGAACCCCTGACAAATTTATTGAGTAAAAAAACAAGTTCCTTTGCACTGTAAAAATGTCAGGAGGCTTATAACAAGTTCAAAGACATACTTAAAAACGCGCCATTTCTTACAGTTCCAAATTTCAGCTAATCATTTATATTGTCTGTTTATGCAAGTGAGTTGTAGTTATGATTCAAGAAGACGAAAATGGTATTGATCATCCAGTGTGCTATTTTTCTAAGAAATTCAATAAGCACCTAAGAAATTATTCAACAATCGAGAAGGAGTGTTTGGCTTTGATATTGTCATTACAACATTTTAAGTTTACAATAGTTCAGCTCCTTCTTTGATTATTGCGTTTAGTGACCACAGCCCCCTTACTTTCATTGGCAAGATGAAAAATAAAAAACAAAGACTAATAAGTTGGAGTTTGCTGTTACAGGAATATGATATTGACATCAGGCACATCAAGGGGAAAGATAATTTAATAGCAGATGGTCTTTCCCGTGTATAGAAACGTATTATTTCATGTATACATTATATAATTTATGAGTTCTTTTTAACCTTATGTATAATTAGTATATGGTAAAAAGAAAGCTTTATCAAATAAATCTTTCTTTTTCTTTATGGGGGAAGTGTTATGTATATTTAATTTATATTTAATTTAATTTAATTGTTTGTAAGTTTTAAAATCTTTTTATTTTGAATTTCATTACATGTCAAAGTAATGTAATTTTGTTTACGAGGAATTTGATATTTTCCAGAAAATTAATCTTGACCTGACTCTTTTCATAAACACTTTATAATAGAAACACTGTTTCTATGTTTGACTTAGTTCTCGACCTTTATTCAGAAATCAATGAGACAAGTAAACAACTTTCTATTTTTATTTTATTCTCGGAGTAAAATGATTGGATTTTGTATTAAGGTCATAATGGAAGTACATGATTTTAGATGTAAACAGCCACTATTTCACAATTCTGAGTTTTCCGAAATTGAGCAGTAGTTAGATGTATTAGTGATTTTTAGAGAAATATTTCTCAGTAAGTCTTTTACACTGGAAAGTGTGTGTTTGTAACCTGTTTGCAGTTACATTTTAATTTATATTCAAATTTGTTTGATTCTAAAAGATCATTTTTCCTGGAAATATTTGCGTGCTCATACAGAATTCTTGGACAAAGACAATTCTTTTTAAACAAAAACGGAATTCAAATACCGGAATATTTTTTCTGTGGTTCAAAAATAACTGTAAACAGATCAGCGTTATACTGACTACAGTATACGTCATCGCCTTCCGTTTTGGATTTTTCGTCGGGACTAGAACTTGAAATCATTAGGACATTTCATTGCTAGGACTTCTAAATTCTAATTCGTGGATTACTTTTGGATTTGAGTCTTACAACTGTAAGTTCTTTTTTTTTCTTCAGTGTTAAGTTGTTTTTTCCCAGGGAAATAAATTATTTTTTAAATTTTACAAGACTTGTAGTTTTCACTTTTTCTTTGTTACTGTTTATTTGAGCCTAAACACGTAACATAAGAGAAGCCATTACAATTATTGTAGAAACCTTCTGCAATTTAACTCACTGTAGTGTCAGTATGGAGTCAGTTCAGTTATGCATCAATGATTTCATAAATGTCCGTTTGAAAAAGTCGAAAGGACATAATAAGCAATAGTATTTGTTTACTTTCAGGATTTGAGGGCAGAAGCAGTTGATCGTGATCAGAACAGGGTAAGATGGTAGCGCCGTATGAGTATACAAACAACTAGTAGTAATGAGGATTGATCTGAAACCGGAGGTTAGATGACTTTCTATAGAGCCATCTTCAACAAAACGTTCTACCCTGAACATTTGGTCCAAATTTTTTACCTGTTGATCAGAAAAATATATATCCTATTCAAATTTGATGGATTCAACTATTTTGATATGTTTTCTTTATTTATTTTGTTATATATAAAATAATAATGACACCTAAATTTAACAACTTTGCAATGGAAGAAGTCAGTCTACGTGTCCTTTTATGTATTATACAATAGTAATTATGAATATTATAATATCAGCTGAAAGAGAAATCCATCAGTTTAAAATCAAGTCACATGGTTATCCTTTTCCAAGATGGCTACCAAGACGTAGGACAAATGACTACCAAGATGGCAATTAAAATGGCTGCTGTTACGTTAAGGTCGAAATACTTTTTCAAAGACAATTTATTGAAATTTGCTTAGTATTAAAATGTCGAATGGAAGCTTTAGGCAAGCACAATTTTGGCAAACATGCAAGGAAATATTCCCGAGTGTTGGAAAAGATCAATATGCTTGTAACTTAATATTTCAAAGTAGAAGAAAGGCAGTGGAATTTCTAATATGTACTAATATGATTTTTCTTAAAATTCAATACTAATACATTTTAGCAATCCTCAAAACGATTTGTTCAATGAGCAATTTACCGTTTCTCAAATCTTAAATAAGTTAATTTTCATCCAGAAATTCATCATATTTCCGTTGATACAAGAATCTGTCAGTTTCATTTTCGGAAACTGATTCATCTCCCTTGAGAGGGTAGCTCTTCAGCGCCAGCAATCAATTCCGGAGATTATGCCATCAACAATGGCGTTCGTGGATAAAGGAATCTTTGAAATTGATAAAGCATAGGGGGCCCTCACCAGTTATTATGTACTTTTGAGAGAGTGACGGATGTAAGGTGAAGTTGTTTGCATTTAAAACATGCACAATGGAGAGAATGTTGGCATACCTCTATGCTACATTAATGTAATTTTGTATGATATTTCTTTGGATATTGTATTTTTAGAAATTGTACATGATCTAAGCACACTGCTAACTAAAATTACTGCACCCTTGTGCTAAAAAATCAGCCTGAATTAGTCTAAAGTACACTATCCATAGCAGCTATTAAAATAGGGAAAATAAATTTTGCCAGATTAGACAATACCAGCTTCTGCAAGTGCAATGAATGAATTACCAAATATATCAAGTGTAAGAAAACGTTATCGGCTCTTTTTTATTCAATTTACCTCTGAAGTTCAGGAAGTGAAAATGACCAAGTGGAGCTAGTACTTTTTTGAAAGGTGCACATTTGGAGTAAGGCCAAGCTGTATACTCTATAACCCAAATTACACCCATCAATCATACACCAAAAATAAAGAGAATTAAAGGTTCTTTGAATTATACCTAAAATATAGAAGGTCTTTTCTAGATAGCCAGTATAACCAGTGAGGAAAGCCATGGAAATTATTTTTCTATAAAATTCTAACCCTATGCAAAATGCGAAACTATATAGCGCCACCATATAAAATTTTTTAAAAGGTATAATGATAAGATTCATGGTTAAATTATAGAAATGGTAAACTTAGTACAATAATGAATTACATTGCAACCAATTTGAATTGGAAGAATATTTTTTTTTAAAGATCCCCAATAAAGTAACTCTAATGCAATTTAAGATGTCAAGCCATAAATCATTCGCTGAAACTTGTCAATATAATAAAATTTCATTTCAAGAAAGAAAATGTACTAAATGCTGACAAAATGTCTTGGGACAGTAATTCAGTTACCTCTTTCACTTTGAATTCTTCTAGAAGGCTATACTGAATTTGATTAAGAAATATTAGAACATAAGACCGAATATTTTAAAATAACAACATTTGATCAATATAAGAACAAAATACAAGTGAAAAATTTAAACATATAAGTTAGCAAAATTATGAACTAATACGAAACTGAATAAAAAGACTGAAAGCTAACTAAGCTGCTTTCACATTCCAACCGTTTGAGACTTTTACGCATTAAGTGAAACATATGCATATTTAATTTAATTATTATGTTTTTTATCCAAAACCGAGTTCATTTCTGCTTGACCCAAATTGACTTTTTTTTTCTTCATTGTAAACAACTAATATATAGCTAAATTATTATTTATGTGTATGGGTTTAAGATCAGCATTATTATTAAATGAAATAAATGTTTATTTGGGTCAAGGGTTTGTTATTTCAGAAGTGAATTTCACAGGTAATTGGTTTTATTTTGTAAACATCAAGATCATTCTATCCAAGAATTGTATCAGCGCACTTTTGTATTTCCAGAGACATTCGCTATAACTTATGGTGTATTCGAACCTGGAATTATATTTCTGTGATTCAACAAACGACTGTTGGCACATTAACACACTAGAAGCTATAACAGACACGTCATCGCCTTTAGTTTTTGCATATATTCTGGACTTAAACTAAATTTTATTTAGGACTTTAAATTACTAGGACTTGTGTCTGTAATTCTTAAATTATTTTTGGGATTAAATTCGCAATACCGTAGGTTTTTTTTTTAATTTTTACTTAGCATTTTAAGGAAATAAAATACTTTTTTAATTTTACAAAGCTTTGTCTTTCACTCTTTTCTGCTACTTATTTTATTAGCATAAACTTGTAACAGAAATATTGGGGCTCGTCCGGAATACGAATTTCTCACCTATGCGACAGAGAAATCTAGCTGTTTTGCTAACCTTACTTTTCTTATCTCAGTCTAGTCATCTCAGACCATTCATCTGTCAAGGTGTCCACGCACTCAGAAGAAAAAATAAGAAACCCTTGTTGTCTTCTGCTGTGCCTGACGTAGTTGTACTAAAATCAAACAACAACAACAGCAACAAATATATAACAAAAACATAGTAACTTAAGGTAAATAAATCTTTGAGAACACACCATGCAAAAACATTTCGAGAGAGACAAAGACACAAACGCATACGATGTCGAGCTTTTTGGTATTATGCTAGTTCGTTCCACACAGCATGGTCAATTTCATCCTATATACAGGCCTAGCTCAGTACATTTTTAAGTCAGCGTCATTAATGTAGATAAAGCTACCTAACTAGTTTTAATACTTCGTGTGAAATAAATTATATACTGTTAGCTACATTTAATGACGCTGACCTGAAAAATGACTGCTACGGATAGGATAAAATTCTCAATGCTGTGTGAAATGACCAATATAGCAGAAAACAGTGATCCATGCACATAGACTATATACCTATACACTTCATAGCCTCCCAACTCTCTGAACAACTACCGAAAACTTAGTAACAGCCAAAAAAGTGTTATATAAACATGCTTTATTCTAATTTTGTTAAGTATCTCCATTGTGCCCCGGATGAAGAATATACCTACAATATTTAATGACAAAAAATGCACCTACCAGCCAGAAGGATACATTTATCCGTCAGCACATTAATCCATAAGCAAATTTCACTGTAGCACTTGCCATATTTCCAGGACAGAAAAATAAATGTTCAAAGAATCCGTGAACTTGAAAGTTTAGGACATGGTTATCCGCTATTGTCCGTTTTTGGAGGGTCTATTATAGACGGGGGTAATTTTACAATCAATTTAAGGACAACACAAGTATGTCACAAACAGATTCTCCTCCTCCTCTAATGAAAATAAAACTGTTTCTTGTAACAAAAATTAATTATTGTCAATTTCATATACCATCCATATATTAAATGTGATAATACCTCATTATTATGCGACGTTTGATGTTGTTACCTTTCTTTGCTCACGCGTATAAACTGTGTACTTCGGATATAGATTGTACATTTCAGAGAACTTATTTTGGAAATGTAAATTCACCTAGTTTCGGAATTGTCTAACTCCCATGTATTATTACACATGTTAGAAATCTTAGTGAAACCAACAAACTTTTTACAATGTCACCTAAATGGAGATCATTATTTAAAACCCTATCCAGGAACAGTTAGACTCCTTGAAGAAAGATGAATTGCTTCAGCCTGCCCGAAAATATTATCTTTCTGAGGCAAAAGCTTCTTTAACGATGAAACAAATAATATTTCGGTCCAATATTTGTTGGAAAAGAATGTTTAGGATAAAATTCCTTTGGATATGATTAGTAAGTCTGTACCAGACTCTAACATAAAAGTATAGGAATTAAAATTAAAGAAAAGCAGAAAATTATTTTTCATCATTTTGAAGAAGAAAAAATTGCTGAAAATTCGAAATGGCCAAAAGAACATTGGACTTTAATATTACAAAGTGCACTTTTAGGGCAAGCCCGAGACATTTATACTTTCCTGTCAGTACAGCAAAGTGCTGTATTCCTTAGCTAATAAAGTTTAGTAAGTATCCCATTCTCCAGTCTTCTGTTATTAAAGTATTTCAGTCTAATACGAGTCCTTCCAAATCTCAATGTGGCACAACTTTTAGAAATCAAGTTTCTGATAAGATTGATCAGAAGTCCTTATCTCTTCCTATGTGTACCTATTGCAAGAAGAAAGGACACGTTATTTCTGATTGTTACCAATTGAAAAATAAGCATCAAGACAGACCTATCCAAAATGCTCTTACTTCTAAGAAGACAAGTCACGGTCATGCATCGAAAGCCATACATTTGCTGGGTCTATAAACCCCAGTCTCATTTTATTATGGGGAATTACGAACCGCTCATGTCAAAGGGTTCTATATCAAACTTAGGTGATTTGGCCAATCTTATCCCTATTAAACTGTTAAGGGACACATGAGCTTCTCAGAGTCTTTCATTATCAGGTATTTTGTCTTTTTCTGTAAAGTCTTATTCTAATGAGAGTGTTCTTGTTCAGGGAGTAGAGTGTGGCTTTGTTAATGTTCCTCTCCAATGTGTTAATCTGTCATCAGATTTAGTTTCAGGACCCGTGACAGTCGAAAGTATCAGCTTTACCCATTGAGGGCGTTCATTTATTACTAGGCAATGACCTAGCCAGAGACAAGGTTGTTGTTAATCCACTTCTAACTGACAAGCCTTGCTTGGATCAAAAATTCTATCCTATTAATAAAGATATTCCTGAATTATTCCCAGCATGTGAATTTACTAGCGCAATGGCAAAGAAAGCTCTTGAGAATAATGTTGAACAGGAAATTATTCCTTTAGCTGACACGTACATTGGTCAGGCTTTTCATGAAGTCACTTTCACTCCTCGTTTGGACCAATCAAAGGGTACTGATGACAGTGATCCTCTTTTAACTACACATTCTCTTTATTCTAATCAGGGTGACACACGAAAACCACTTGTCATCGAACATGAAAAAGATCCCGAGATCTCCTGTTTGTTTCAAAAGACTATTTGTGAAACCTAAGCCATAGAAGTAGCTGTTATTTCATTAAAAATGGGATTCTTATGAGAAAATGGAGACCATCTTAGGTGTCTGCTGGTGACGAGTGGTCAGTGAACTATCAAACTGTAGTTTGAAAATCGTGTGTCCTTGTGGAAGATGCATCAGGAGTTCACAGATTGGAGATTCGTGATAGGTAAACGTATTTACCCAAACACCAATTATAATACTACTCAATGAGACAGCTAGGTCACCAACGCATAAGTGATTCACTATTAGATAGCGGTGGACTATTATACGATGCCGTTAGAAGTCACACATGTTGACTTGCACAGTATTATTAAAGAATTCGTGGCTATCTAATTTCATAATTAAATTGTCCGGCCAATGGTGTGTTGTTGTTGTTGGGTTTAACGCCATTTTTGCAGCACACGATAGGCTATGCATGGCGGCCAGTATTAATGGTGGAGGAAGAACCTGGGAAAACCCCAGGAAGAACCACTGACCCACGAGAAGCTACTGGCAAGCTTTCTCACATACCCACATTGGCCGAATCCTAGACTCGAACCCACGCAGAAAGAGATGAGATGGCAGTGATCCATAACGGAGAGTGCTTTAGACCACTCGGAGCCCCGCCAATGGTGTGTTTCTAGCTTAAAAGAAAGTATTTAATCAATGTAGACTCAAAATATGCTGTATAACTTTTAAAATATGTATCAAAAGCTCCTTGAAAAATTGACCGGGTTATGGATCGTGTTGTAGCGAGCAGGACAAAAACTTGGCGAAGAATATGACACGAAGTGTGAAAAGTCACTTAATAATGTCATGCAAGAAACAGTTAAATGGCTGACGTTGACTGAGTCATCCAGCAAAAACAGTGAATATCATTGCAATGGGCAAATCTATTAAACAAATGCCTTCAGATTAAATTTTTCGTAGTCATTTCCTATTCTAATGGCGCAAATACCATAGCTGATATTTGCAAAAACTCAAAGACGTTTGATGTTGTTAGATACAAACGCACACAATTTGACCATATTCGAGATGGTGTGATACTCTGTGATGGATCCTTTGGGCCGAAACCGAATTAAGGAATATTATATCCAAGCTTGCAAACGAATTTAAAAATTCTGGAAAGGGTTGGCCTGTCTATTTATAAAACATTTGCAATTTCAAATTATTAAAACATAAAAATAATTTACATCGCTTGATGGATTCGGAGAAATGCAAACCTATCTAGATTATCTCCTCCTGGTTCAGATGTGTGTGTGTGATTTGGATTTTAACGTACCTTTAACAATTTTTCAGTCATATCGCTACGATATCTGCAGCTGTGTCAGTTTATAGTGATCTCTCGCACTGAGGCATCGTGCCGCAGACATGTAGCAAATGTCCCACCCAGTCACATTATCCTGACACCAGGCCGACCAGTCATAATACTAACCACGTAACGCTGAGCGCCTAGCGAGGCAGCTGTTAGTACCACTTTTATAAGTTTTTGGTATGAATCGACTGGGTTTTTAACATGTGACCTGTCGCATCGGAGGCGGACGCTCTAACCACTAGGTCACCGGAGTGGTAAATCGAGGATAGATGAACATTATTTGATATTAAAGAATACAATATACAAATACGGTTTTGCAGTGCAGTCGGTTTCATCATCAGATGGAGATCTACAGAGTTTCAGCGCTGATGCACAACACTTTCCTGGGTTGCGCAGACTGAAATGATCAGACTAGCCCAGAACCGATTAGCTTTCCATTGCTCCTCTCTTCCGTCAGATCCAATGTGAGACATCCTCGGCTGTTTAACAATCTTGGTAACTAACTTCATGAAGCTAGGTCCTGTAATCCCGATCACTCCCATGACACGGCAAAAGATTTGTACTGCAAAGCCTCGGCATTATTTCCACCAGTATAGTCCAGGCCTTCCATCCATTATGCTGACACTTATGAATGAGTGGCTGGTACTTAGCCAGTTTCCTCTCATATGGTCTCCTCTATCATTGCTTCTCATGGCACTGTAAGTTTAAACATAATCAGCTGTTTGGTACCTCCTGACCACAGTACAATATCAGGCCTGAAGTTGGTATTACCGATGTCTCTGGGGAAATTTCAGCCATTCTTTTACATCTGCCTGCATTTCCTAATCTTGCGCTGTTGTCAAAATGCCTCTTGCTTCAGACTTTTGTTTTATGTCTCACCACTTCTCAGAAACCTGATAAGTTTGGACCGCTTTTTGCCTGCCATTTCTTTCGCCTGACTATAACCGTAATGGCACTATTCTTAGCAAGAATTTAGTCATGGCGCCAACGATAACGACTGTCTGTCATAGCCACATTGCAGGATGTCAGCATGTACTCTAAATTTGCATATCTCCAACAAAGTTTACAATTTGTGTAATTAGTTAGTCCCCATATCTTCATGTTTGTTGGTGTAGTGAGAACATCAGACACTGCGTGAGAGGAAGCTGATTTTGTGGGCATCAACTCTCCAGATGTTATTCCAACATAGTTTCCTGGACCGCGCACCTTCTAGCGTAACAAGTCCTTCTGTCCTCTGCTTCCTCATGCCATAACAGCTTTGTTTTGCCTGCCTTCCTTTTGTGCAAGACGTACTTCTTTCTGGACCATGGCACCCTTCTCTTTTGATGCTTGCAGCTTGCCATGTAGAGTTTTTCATACTTCTCTGCCATTACCTTGGCGTTGCTACTGTGACCACCATGTCGTCATGTCTTGGTCTGGATTCTGTCTCTTCAACAGTCATAGCTGCCACCCACTTCCTATCTGTCTGTACCTCCAATGCTGCTTCTCTTTCTCATCTGCACTGTCTTTCAACATCATGACCTGCCTGGCCTTAGTAGCACTGAACTTCTCTGTCACTGATGATAGTGGTAACTGAAGCTTGCTGCCGGTACTGTATAAGCTGATACTACTGCTGAAGCTTTTTGGCGCTCCCATCCAACGTCGCATTTATATCATATTGAACATTCTTTCGACTAATATGGCCGTCATTGGGAATTGGTATACTAGAAGTGACCCAAGTACAATACCAAGCTGGTAACAAAAGACCTTTTACTTCCCAAGTAGCCCACTCTTTTATATGGATTCGATCCAGTCGTTGGCTTGTCGCTTCACGTCTGCTGCAAACTCACTGTCAATCTAGGAGTCCTTAAACCACTTGGCCAGGTTCTTATTTGGTTGCTAACTCAGTGTTGATATCACATCCTCTCCTATTCTGAACCTGTATGCATCCTGCATCTTCCCTTTCTTCAGAACAAGACTTATTGACTTAACATGACTTGAATTTTATCCTATCACAGTTAATTGAGTTTTTCAAGAGCCTCTAACACCCATCTACTTCTGGTACTGACTAGGATGTAACTGTCATATCAACCATGATGACATAATTGGTTTTCGGCTCATCTTCTCTGCTAACTTCACAATGAGATTCACCGAAGCTGAAAAAAGTACCACCTAATGGTACATCCAGTTATGATGATAACTTCTAATCTCCGCCATTCTGTTGTGTAGTCTAACATGGTGCCGAGCATTTTGAAGTTATTGAGTTAGTGTAGGAGTATCTCTCTGAACTTCTTTGGTACTTGATATTTCTCTATGATCAGGTTTACCAGCTTGTTTGGAATGCTACCATATAAACTAGCGAGGTTTAACCACAACACTATCAGATCGCCAGTTTTCCTTGGCATCCAGGATGATCGTAGTTACACTTTTACGTTCCAGAGACCAGGAACTCCTGGAATTCCACCTTTATCAGCTGAAATATCGATGTACTTTTTTCAAGCATGTATTTCGTCAAATGCTGGACAAGGATGGCTCGACATATTTAACCTTCCACGTTTATAAGAGATCTTTTATAATGTCCTTAACTTCTTGCAATCTTGGTTATGAACTGGCAAATTGGAACTACTAGTTCTCTTTGATTCATAAGTATGGGCCTGCTCTCCAAGATCTTTGTCTCTATATGGATCACAGTGGGCTTTTCTCAAATGCTCATCTACCTTCTCCTTCTGACATTCAAGCCTCCCTGATCTTTTGTCTCCCTGAAATTTTTGACAAAGCCAAACGGATTGGCAGTGAAATGTGCTCTTTTTTGTATACACTTCCTTCTGTTTGTTATGATGTCCTCTGCCCTTCTCAGTATCTTCAGCCATTCACGTAGGTTATCTTTAAGGTTATTAAGCTCTTTTTTTTTCCTTCATCAACTGAATTAAGGTACCTTCTTGTCAGCCTCCACAGCTCTGCTCTTATCTTTCCAATCTCCCTAAGTCGACAGGGTTGTGTGCTTGTTTTTTTTTTTTTTTTTTTTTTTTGGGGGGGGGGGGATGTCTTTGTTTCTTTTATCCCAAATCGATAGGTAATGGTGGCCATGGTTTCAGCCTTTATATCAACACATTCTGCCGATGTTATTTCGAATATCTTCTATATTCATCAAACTATTTCCATGCTGTTTTGTTTGAACTCGCATGCCATTTCACTCTTATTTTATGTTGACCAACACTCGTTTACCGTTGCATTACTTTCCAGTCTCTCACTAAAATCCACCGAAGCATCTATAACGGCACCCCACTCCATCCCCGTTCTCATCCTCAAGCACTTGGCTAGTGTGTGTATCCTACTATCCTGGTCCATCTACTCCGTCTCACTTGGTTGCCCTGTACGTTGTAATAGATTCAGTGTTAGAGGACAGCCCATCTTGGTACAGCAAATTTTAAGCCACTATCATTTTTACAATTTTTGCCAATATATATGTATTCTCGTTCGCTGTCTGTTGATCAAATGTGTTCTTGTATGTTGTCTGGCCATTTGATCAATCATCTCTCCCTGTTCTCGCATGACCTCGGGGGTATCTACGACGGTTAATGCACAGTAGTACGTGCGTCTTTGTACCCGATCATGTGGAAGAAACAAAAGATCATCCTGGTGAATTTTGCTAGGGGCTGAAACATCAAACCATCCACAGAACAGTTACATGGCGCTGGCAGGTGAATCAGCCAAAATTCTTTGTTGGCATGCCCCGCTCAGACGACTTCATAACGTTTGCCACGCTCACTAAATTTTCAATGGTTACTTCACCGTTCCAGTAACAGCTAGTAGTATATGAAGGAAAAAGATAATTCTGTAGGAAATTTCATGTTCATTTTGTTTTTGCTATGTCACTGATTTGTCCACAAGTGCAATCTTGGTCTTCATACCTACTTTCACAATCCATTTGGCGATTCTTTCTTCGAGTGCGTAAGTAATGAGTGGGATCCACATCGGCTATTTGACAAAAAATTAATACGACTTGATATACGCAAGCTTGTATCAGTAATATGCATCATCAATGCGTTTTATAGGTTCTGCTCCAAGCCTCTGATATGTTATTAGAGACCAGTCGTATGTTTAACCGTGTTCCAGGCCCCAGTAATTGTATCTAAGGATATGCTTTTCACCAGGATATTTACTCCACAGTATCCCATGTAACTTCATTAACGCAGCAACAATGTGGCCGCTGCTAAGTGTTGGTTATTTTTAGACCTAGACCCAACAGACCTAAAAGTCCAACAAACATAAACTTATTTGCTTCACACTGGGCGCTTTGCTCCACACCGGACACAAGTTTGGCCATCACGTGTTCGAACCCGTCTTGGATTTGCAGTATGTGTTTTCATGCGACATGGCACACAGTATGAAGGCATGATAAGTTAAACAACTTTATACATTCAACATGGCATCACAAAAGAGGAAAGATTCCACCGTCACTGACTTCTCTGCACTGGTGAAGCCTCAATCACTCAAGCATCATTCGGATCAAAATGCTTCTGTGTTACCGAATTCAGATCGTGCACTGTTATTGGCCCATATGGATCTAGGAAAATCGTAGAGTTATTGAATCTGATCAAGCAAATGTTAACATCAAATAGGTTGTACAAGATTGCACCTTCCATGGATGATCAGCCATATTACGACATACTCAAGAGTTTCATGGAAGCGCTTGAGTTGTCAAAGACATCTTCATCATCCGCCACTGAGTTCTTTTCCACAATCAATGAAGCCCCTGCGACTTAAGACCTTGATCCTGAGGATAATAATCTTGTCCGGTACGATGATGTAATGCTTGGCTGTCAAGATAACCCAGAATGAAAAATTTCCTGTAGTAGATATAAAAAGACAGACATGATATATGTGATGCAACAATGATCAC
Organism: Sinohyriopsis cumingii; assembly: GCA_028554795.2. Taxonomy (NCBI): domain Eukaryota; kingdom Metazoa; phylum Mollusca; class Bivalvia; order Unionida; family Unionidae; genus Sinohyriopsis; species Sinohyriopsis cumingii. Next base: position 100,835,280 of record CM068841.1, on the reverse strand, counting down.
ATGTGCCTGAAGTGATGCGGAACAATTGTAACATGTTGATATTTCGTGGGGTTGAAACACATGGCCCTGAAGACACTGACTGGACCTGGTGTGCTGTTGGCCACTCTAGAGAAGAATTGCGAAATTGTACACGAGTCACCTGGGACACACATATTTTCCTCACTACTGAACCCGCTGATTTGAACAAATCAATGAAAACAACCTCAAGTGATGCTATAGTAGATTATGGTGACCGATGCCATAAAGCTGACCAGGATCGACTGGAACTTCTTCAAGGCTACACAGATGTCCATGAAGGTGTCAAGAATATGTTTGTGTCACGACAGACCGCACGTGAAAACCTCACAGTGAGTTTTGAACAAACATTTGCACCGCTGATCAAAACCCACACGAAAAACCACTGAGGAGGCAAAGTTACAAATACCATCGATGGGAACTGAAGAGAAACCATGTTTGTTTGTCAGGACAACCACTGAACACTTACCGGTGAAAGCCCAACAAGTTGTTGAAGAGGAAATTGCTTAACCTGCACCCAAGACAAAGAATAATGTCTTTTATATTTAACAGATCAACAAGGCTGTCGTAAAAGTTTGCCTTTCCTTCTCCTAGGACGACTTGAAAAAAATATAATGCAAACATATAAGAAACATTCCAACAAAGATGCATCTGCAAATTGGTTTTGGTAGGCATATTCGGAGACTTATGGCATCATCGTCCCTCAACTGTTCCATCCTTGTAGGTGTCCCAAGAATGGCATCCCATTGATATTCAGTCAACACTGAGTAGAGCTGATGTGAAGTTAGGTTGGTAACTTGAGCAAACTACACGTTGGATGGTGGTGAGAATCATGTTTCCAACATTTACAGATCTTGCATTTAATCCTGCCCATGGTCTACTCTGTACGAAAAAACTGAGCAGACAATATATACAGGTGTAGACCTGGCACATGTCATGCTTTATGAATTCAAAGAGTGTATGTGTAGAGCTACACACCATGATAATTTACCTACAAAATGATGCACATGGCAGCCAATCCAGGTGGAGTATTTGAGCCGTGCTGTCAGTGCTTTCAAACTGACAAAAGGAGGGGAAGGGGTATAAGCATAGGTGTCACGCTCATGCTTGACATGACCCGTTAACATCTTAAATGTATCAATGTTAAAATACAGTTTTATCACATTCAATATTTGATTTTAAGTAGAATACCATACAATGGTATATAAATGAGAATCAATACATGCACTCATTCTCTAATGTCATTACATTCAAAACAGTGAATCCTAAATTTCATTTTAGTTATCTGAACATAGATCATATGTTTAATTTCAATGCCAAAAATAATTTTTAAAAAATTATGTACAGTAAAGTAAAGGACATTGACAGTTCTGCATGTATGTATATGTACTTGTCACTGAAATGCTTCTGTACACATTTCAAACCTCTAGAAGCGTCTGCCTCAGATGCGGGAGGTCATGGGTTCAATCCCCGGTCAAGTCATACCAAAGACTTAAAACACTCAAACCTCCAGAATTCTCTCTGCTAGATTCCACACATATCTGAATCATGTCATTCTTTTTAGTACAGCATTAATAATTGTTAATTATCAAATGCCATTTTATTTTCAGGAATGGACAACTTATTATGAGATGGAGGCAGCTTAATTTTTTGTTCCTGTAAACCAGTGCTGTATATTTCCACAACCTTAAGTTGCAAAAGAGACACTAATAATCAGTAATTATTTAGCTAGGCAACGTAACCAATTCATAAACTTGGGTGACAACCCTTTTTTTGACCACTGCATGATGTTATGATTAGCTATGTTTATACTGCACAATGTAACAACTGTACACAAAATGCAATGACAGCAGAAACAAAGAATATTTAAAAGCCTTATCGCTGATGGTTCAATAATAATTAGGTCATCAATTATAAGCTTTTTAATGAACTGACATCTTTCCAAAATATGGCAAGACCAAAGTGTAGTGATTGACTACTGACACAACTGAAATGAACATTCACAAACTGATGTTTTAACATCTTTATTCATTTAAAGATGCAGAGATAAGACATTTATTTTATCCCTGAATACCAAACATTTTGCCAAGTTATTCAGGCTCTTATTTTGATACTAAAACTTTGTAGTACTTCAATAACATGATGATATTATTGTGAAAATGTTTGAGCCAAGCCAAGATACAGTTATATCTGAATTTGCATTCTGACGAAGCATGCTATAGCCAACTTTACTGCTCGTGAATTTTCAAAAACTTTAACATTATTGATGACTCCACTATCATCACCAGACAAGTGACTACCAGAAACCACCATGTTTATGCAATTAAGACAAAAATTGCATGTGAATTGTTGATATCAAGAACTAGCAAATATATTTTTAAAAATTGTATTTTTCAAAAAGAGGGCTTTTTTGCCATTTGCTTCATGTCATGGAATTTATTTCAATGACAGTCCAAGAAATTCACTTCCTAACAATAAAAATAAGTAACAATTAATAGTAATGAATTTTTTTCCAATATTTTTAATTTCTTTCATGTGACTTTCTATGCAAATTCATAGAGGAAGCTCGTAAAATTATTTGTCCATTTGTTGGACATTTCAGGACATTTTCAGAAGCTGCTAAGCATACATAGGACCCAAACAATTTAAAGCTATGTCCATCACAATCAATCAGTATATAATCACAGGTCAAATCACATGCTGTATTTATGCATTGTTCAGTAAAATTTCCAAATTTCTAATTTTGTAGATGTCAATTTATATACAATTTATTATTTCACCAAAAAGGGCATATAAAAAGTAATAATAGCATTTGTACTATTTGACCTTGTGGTCTCACCCAAGGACATGGGGCTTGCATCCCCCGCTCCCATGTATTTTAGCCTCACCAGCAATATCCAAAAAGACAAACACTATAATCCTAAGCAACAGCCAGACTGAGTAATATCAGACCTTTTGCTGCCATTCTTATTAGCTTTGCACAACAACGATGCAACAAGTCCATCTGATGGACGAGTTCAAAGATCCTATTTTAATCAGAATGAATCCATGGCAAGTTATCAGAATGAATCCATGGCAAGTTATCAGCATGAATCCATGGCAAGTTATCAGCATGAATCCATGGCAAGTTATCAGCATGAATCCATGGCAAGTTATCAGATCGAATCCATGGCAAGTTATCAAAACAATGGACTAATATTAAATGCTTCCATTTTGTTTTCATATTAAGTCAAACTTCAAAGTTCATCTTGAGAAAACATGGTCATTTAAGTCAGGGTAAATGTGCACTGTTTAAGTCCTGATGACCGGGATAATAACTATGATCTGAACAATTACTATGTATCGCAGTTCAAAACTCTGTAGCTAGAAGAAAAAAAACAACCATATCACAAAAGACCTGAAATGGTTTGAGGCATGGAACAAGGAAAAATCTTTCAGTGGATGTTGTAGTTTATATCTATCACAACAGAAGTGCTTTGTTCTTGAAAATTTCCTTAAGAAATCTGTACCATTAATGAAAGAATATCACTACAATATTTCCGGTATATGTCAATTATCTCTTTCAAAACAGACTGTCAAACTGTGACCCAACACATTCTTCTGCCTTGAAAAAAAGATGATGAATCTGTCAAATGGCTGGATGCGTGAACAATTACATGGAAAATGTAATTTATTATATTGTTTGTAAGCACCAAATAACACATAAAGATGTACATTTCAAGTTATATGATGAATTTAAATCCATTTTGCATATTTGACAAAGTCAATCTGTTTTAAGAATCTTGTCCATCTAAAACATGCTTGGCACTTCCAGTCTTCACCGTTTCATACCCTGAAAAAGTGAGAGAAAAAACATTTTGCAAAATCCATAACTGCCATCATGAAAATAGCTTTAAAATAAAAAAAGTACTCTAACAGAATCAATATCCATTATCTAAATGCACCACAGTAAAATCAGTAAAGAAAAGTGTCTATTAAAAGAAATAAGAAAAAACAAACAGGTGTAAAATTTCAATGCATTAAGAATATTGTAGCTTGAATGTTCATGTACATGTAGTATGGTGCATTACTGTGGATTGAATATTCAAGCAGTATGGTACATTGCTGTGGATTAAAGGGTCAGGCAGTATTGTACATTACTGTGGATGTTAGTTCTGGTAGTTTGGTACATTACTGTGTATTGGGAATTCAGACAGTATGGTACACTACTGTGGATTGGAAGTACAGGGAGTATGGTAAATTACTGTGGATTGGGGTTCTGGCAGTCTGGTACATTACTGTGGATGTGAGTTCTGTTAGTTTGGTACATTACTGTGGATTGGGAATTCAGGCAGTATGGTACACTACTATGGACAGGAAGTACAGGGAGTATGGTAAATTACTGTGTATTGTGTTTCTGGCAGTCTGGTACATTACTGTGGACTGTGGATCCAGATAGTATGGTACATTGCTGTGGATTAAAGGGTCAGGCAGTATTGTACATTACTGTGGATGTGAATTCTGGTAGTTTGGTACATTACTGTGCACTGGAGGTTCAGGGAGTATGGTACATTACTGTGGTTGATTGATTGATTGATTGATTTTTTAATGGCACATCAGCACTGTTAGGCTATTTAGCGCCAAACAAAATGTTATTTGTATAATATTTTTAAAAATTTATAAAAGGTCCTATATCGACCAGCGATATAAAAGAACAAATGGCTGAAATTAAAAACAGTAAGATGGTAACGGTGCAAAATAAAGCTTCCCGATCAACGGGAGATGTGAATGTTCTATGTTAATGAAAATAGATGAAAAGGTATTAAAATGGGACGGTATATATATTGCATAAAACTGCACAAGGTGATAGCATAAAAGTCAGAGTTTTGAGTAAATATTTACGGCTTTCAGGAACTCTATAATATGAGTGATGTTTATAGTATCAAAAAGTTCTTTCATGTCATGCACAATGTAATAACGATCGCGCATAGGTTGCAGGTCAAAGCACTCTATCATAAAGTGCTTGACAGTGGAATGGTTCATTGCAAGAAACGCACTCTGGTGGGTTTTCACCTTTTAGTATGTGGGTGTGGGTGATATAAGTATGACCAATTCGGATTCTTGCAATGACTACCTCCTCCCTATGCATGGTTCTGTAGGAAGGAGTCCATTCTCCTAGAGTTGGCTTGATTGCATTAAGTTTGTTATTCACGGCATCATTCCATGATGCCTGCCACTTCTGACGAAAGAACTTTCTGATACAAGGTTTAAAATCAGTATATGGTATTTTAAAATTAGATGGTTCTTGAGTAAGGGCCATTTTAGCAGCACGATCTGCATTTTCGTTACCTTTAATACCAATGTGGCTAGGTAACCAACAGTATATTATATTGTGGGAGACACTCAGCTCGGTATTTTTGACGAGTATGTTTTTCAATAATGGGTTCTCCAATTTTCTGTTGTGTAGTGACTGAGTACTGATAGCGAGTCGGAGAAGATGATACTGTTTAAAATATGTTTCTTTTCTATATGTTGCAGAGCAAGGTCTATTGCTCTGATTTCGGCTGTAAAAATTGATGCTCCATTTGGTAAGCGAAATTGCGTTGTGTGATTTGACAAACAAAGGCTGCAGCAGCCTTTTCTTCATCCTTTGATCCATCAGTGTAAATTCTGGTGTAGTTTTTAAATTCGGTGAGGCGTTCATGGTAAGAGTTGTGGAAGACAGAAGGGTTTGTTTCGGATTTTTTTCCATCGTGTAGCGTAAAAATTACTTTTGGTTGTTTAAGTAGCCAGGGTGGAGTTTCGGAGATGGACGTTTTCTGAATTCTAGAGAGATCTTTTTTGTACTGTCAAGGCTGGATGATATTCTAATGCCAAAGGAAGGTATGGCATTTGGTTTATTTTCGGATAAAGTTTTGTATTTGGGTTGAAAAACAGCTGAAAAAGCAGGATTCAGAGGGTTTGATTTTAATTTGAGAGCATACTGTGCGGAAAGCATTTCTCTATGATGCGATAACAGTGGTTCATTCGCTTCAGCTAGTAGGCTTTCACAAGGGGATGTTTTAAATGCTCCCAGAGCCAATCTTATTCCCTGATGATGAATTGGATCAAGCATTTTCAAATATGATTTTCTGGCTGAACCATACACAACGCAACCATAGTCTAGTTTGGAGTGAATAAACGTTCTATATAAATACAGGATGACTTTTCTATCAGCACCCCAATCAGTGTGCGCTACTACTTTAAGTAGGTCAAGTGCTTTTAAGCATTTAGCTTTCAAGTTCTTTAGGTGTGGAATAAAAGTCAGTGTTCTGTCAAAGATAATACCCAAAAATTTTGTTTCCTCAACAACTGGAATAGGTGTTCCGTCCAGCGTGAGTTTAGGTTCATCGTGGTGTCGTCGTAATTGACAGAAATGCATGCATACCGTTTTTGATTTCGAGAATTTGAAGCCGTTCATACTAGCCCAATTTTGAATCTTGTTGATATTTTGCTGTAGTTGTTTTTCAATTGTATGCATGTGCTTTGACCGATAACATATGAGAAAATCATCAACATATGGTGAGCAATCCACACCAGGAGTCAAACACTTGGTGATGTTATTAATTTTGATGTTGAAAAGTGTCACAGATAAAATACTGCCCTGGGGCACACCCATCTCTTGCTCGTGCAAATCTGAGAGTAGAGCCTACTCATACCTTGAATTCTCTGTCTGAGAGGAAGTTGGATATGAAAGAGGGCAGACAGCCTTTTAGACCTAGATCGTGCAGGTCTTTTAGTATCCCGTACTTCCATGTTGTGTCATAGGCCTTTTCTAAATCAAAGAAAACCGCTACTAAATGTTCTTTCTTGATAAATGCATCGTGAATGAATGTTTCTAGTCTAACCAGATGATCGTTAGTGCTCTGTCCATAATGAAAGCCACTTTGGAAAGGAGATATTAAATTGTTAGTTTCCAGGTACCATACAAGCCAAGAATTGATCATTCGTTCCATTGTTTTGCACATGCAGCTTGTGAGTGCAATAGGTTGATAGTTGGTAGGATGTTTGCTATCTTTACCGGGTTTGGGAACTGGTATTACTGTTGCTTCTTTCCATATCTTAGGTAGATTACCAGTAATTCATAAATCATTGAAGAGTTTCAAAAGAGATGTTAAAGATGATTCTGGAGGATGTTTTAAAAACTGGTAATGTATTTTGTCAGGCCCAGCGGAAGTATCATGGGCCTTGTCTAAAGCCTCCATAAGTTCTGATAGTGAAAACAGTTGGTTTAACTTTCCAAGTTGTTGGATGTGAATTTTAAACGTGACTTTTCTTTTTGAGTTTTCAATTTTTGGATAGCTTCGGAATAATTAGATGATGAGGAATTTTTAGAGAATGTATCAGCAAGAACATTTGCTATGTCATGTTCTGAACTAAAATTGTTACTGTTCACTTTCAGATGTCGGAAAGAATTGTGTTTTCTCTTTCCGTTTATTTTGCGGATCGTGTCCCAAGCTTTCTTAACTGAGGAACGAGAGTTCAAAGAGGAAACATATTTCTTCCATGATACTCGTTTACTCTCTTTGATTGTGCGGTGAGCTTTGGCCCAGAGAATACGATATTTACTTAAATTCTCGGGCGTCGGATGATTGTTAAATTTTTTCAAGGCTTATCGGCGTTGCCGTATGGCTTCCTTACTTTCCTTAGTGAGCTAAGGTTTTAGGGTTCTTTTACAGTTTGTTGAGGACTTGGGGATAGATTCTTCTGCAATGTTGGTTAAAATAGATGTAAAATGCTGAATGGGATCGTTAACACTGAAAACTGTATCCTCATTCAGCCTAGTTTTACAGAGTGTTTCAAACTTGGCCCAGTCGGCCTTCTTTAAATTCCATTGTGGAATTACTTCATCAATTGTAGAGTTAAGATTTACAAGGGAGATTGGGAAGTGATCGCTGCTGTGAAGGTCATCAGCGACCTTCCATTCATAGTCCAAAAGCAGCGAAGGAGAACAAATTGTCAAATCGATGCATGTGTATGTACCCATGCCTGGGTGTAAATATGTAGGTGTTTTGGTGTTATATAGACACAGATCGTGTCTAGAAATAAAGTCTTCAACTTTGTGACCTCTGTCACTTATATGATTTGATCCCCATAAAATGTTATGGGCATTAAAATCCCTGAGTAAAATAAATAGTGCGGAAAGCTGTTGAACTAGGGTGTCTAATTCGTTTGGAACTAGGTTAGTGTTTGGTGGTAAGTAAATAGAGCAAAATGTAATCACTCGATGAAGAGTAACGCTTACAGCAATGGCTTGTAAATTTGTGTTTAAAGGGATGACACTATGTTGGGCTCTGTTGTTCACAATAACAGAGACTCCTCCTAAGGCCCTGTCAACATTTTGAGAGTAATTGTTAAACAGGGAGTAGTTTTTAAGTGTGATGTTATCTGTATTTTTCAAAAATGTTTCCTGAAGACATAGTACTGCAGGATCATGTTCATTTAAAAGCAGAAGAATATCATGGTAGTTGGCTTTAAGTCCTGTACAGTTCCATTGTATGATGGTGTTCTTCATTATAAGTTTATATTGAGTATTCTGGACCTAGGTTAGACCTTTCGCGGAGGCAATCTGGTTATTTCTCTGGAGGAAGTACGGGGGTGAATTTTTTTTCTGTTAGGTCTGGAGCTACCTTGAGGACATGGAGCAGATTCTTCTGCATCCATGTCCTCTAAGTCTCCAAACCTATTGTGCAGCTTGATGGGGTCATCAGACCCCTTTTGCTGTCTATTTGTTTGTGACTTTTTCTTGCTATTTGGTGATCTTGGTGGTGGAGTATTGCTGAGTGTTGTCTGCATCGATGTTGAGTTTTTCTGGGGTTGTAGTGCGGGATGTTCGAGTCGGAATGGGATACATTACTGTGGATTAGGGATTCAGGCAGCATGGTAGATTACCCTAGACTGTGGGTTTAGGCAGTAAGGTACATTACTGTGGGCTGTGGGTTCAGGTAGTATGGTACATTACTGTGGATCGGGAGTTCAGGCAGTATGGTACATTACTCTAGACTGTGGGTTCTGTGGGTTCAGGCAGTATGGTACATTGCCGTGGATTGGGGGTTCAAGGAGTATGGTATATTACTGTGGATTGGGGTTCAGGAATATGGAACATTACTGTGGATTGGGGTTCAGGTAGTATGGTGATTTAGTGTGGATTGGGGATACATGTACAATACATTAAGTAATATCAGTACAGAAGAATCTGTCTATTAAAACAAACAAGAAAAAAAATCAAACAGGTGGAAGGACTGAATGTATTAAGAATACTGTGGTTTATATGTTCAGGTAATATGGTGCATTAATGTGGATTTGACATTCTAAAAGCATGGTACATTACTGTAGATTGAACCTTCAAGTAGTATGGTAAATTACTGTAGATTGGGGGGTTCAGAAAGTATGGTACATTTCTGTGGATTAGGGTTCAGTTAGTATAGTGCATTGCTGTGGATTGGGGGTTCAGGTAGTATGGTACATTACTGTGGATTGTGGGTTCAGGTAGTGTGGTACATTCAATGGAAATAGAGGGAATGGGATGAATATCAATTTTCAAGATACTGATGATGTTCCTTTCTTAAATGACCAAAAGCAAACTTTAATATCCCTTTAAATGCATGTACTGTATACACTCACTTATAAGAAGTGTCTAAATGCAAACAACACATAATGTGTCAGCAGATCAGGATCTACGTTGTTTGTCCTACTGACTACTCCTTGATAAAATGCAAAGACATTGATCTACCAGCCCATTATGCTAAGGAAATAAAAACATGACTGTGTCCACTTGCCAATTTTAATTCCTACCTTGATGCACTGGGCTAAGGTAATTCCCAAAGGCTGCTGCAGCTCAAACATGAGATTAACAATTTGACTGGTTTTTGGACTGGTACCAAACCCACATAACCGTGCATAGCTTAATACAAGGGACTAATAACAAGATGCTGCAGATCAAACTGGGTCTCTCTTATATATTAGCTACTCTTTTTAAATGTAACTATTTCTTGCAAACCATGTCAGTTGTCTAACATAATAAAAAATTAGAAGCTAGGACATGCCTGCCAGGGCCTGGCAGTTGACATGCAACAGGTACTGTCAACATATTATACAGATATTTTGGATTGCATTCCATATTTCTGTATCATAAATGGAGTGTTTATAATGTCCTCTTTCTTTGAGAAGGTATGCAAAGAAACAATATTAGCCTGCTACCTTTAGAATCCAGCCCTAATAAAAGAGGAAAACTGTTTTTTTCTGTCTATTTCAATAGACAAAGTGCAATAACTCTTGCCCATTACCTCCTTTTGGCACCACAAGGAGTTGCTAGTTTTTAGCTGTGTGCGATACTAATGAAATGAAGATGCTCACATGGCAGGATGGTTGGGAGGGGTTTTAAAAAAGGTGATTGGGTTAATATTCTCGGAGAAACATGATTTACTTTTAAAAAATTCTTTCTCCAACATGAAATTAAATGAAGGTAAATAAACAGACTTCATAATTTGTGGGCTGTTTGAGTTTACCCGGGAAACCAGGTTGAACTATAATGTACAGTACTTACACAGTGCAAAGCGTGCACAGCATCACTTAAATCCTTATTTATTCCCAAACATATTAGATGCATTCATTATTTTGACCAAATTGAATTTTTCCAGATAACATTTCAGATAGTCCTTAATAGCTGTTTCATTTATGTTGAATTACGCGCTATTAAGTTAGTCATTTTCAAAGACATAAGTGATCGCACAAACTGAGGTAATATTTATGAAAATGTACGCATGTTTAATTGTACAAGGCACATAACCAGCAGAACTTACATGTTCACGAAGCATGGTAATAATAAAGGCTAAAATTCTCATTATAATCAACTAATCATCATCAATCTACTTTAGTTCTGTGTTTTGGCTGAACAACATCATAACTTTCCACACAATAGAAAGCTTGATGTTTCGATGTCTCCTTTGTTGATAGTTGGCCTGATTTGTCTTTCATTTTCTGACAGGAATATAGGCCAGTTAATCATTAAAACCCTTAAAATGGCTTGTGTTAAGAGCGACTTTTGACTGGCAACTATACCAGTACATTGATGTTTAACTGTCTTTCAATCCATTATATTAGCATAATTACTGTAGTTTTGTAAAACGGGGTGTAAGGCATACCTGTAAACTTTTCAAAATCCAAGTAGGGCAACTGAATAAATAAATATGAAAATTGGGACCTAAAACTGGGAGGTTTTTCGTGGCATTTTTAAAACCCTGTTTTCACTAAATATTGACTGATCTTACGGGTCCAATATGCAGGAAAGTCACAAAGGACGTGCCATTTTTCCCTGTGACACCCCTTATTTTCCCCCAGGATATGCCCTATTTTCATATTCAGGTCAGCTGTGGCCAAACTGCACAATAGCTAAATGTTAGTCTTATATAAACAAGCAAGAAAGCAAGCGCAACTAATTAAAAGTTAATCCTGCTTATTGATGCAAATATTTTGTGAAAACAACTGGCCCTCCATCATAATTCAAAGAAACCATGTTCTACACAACTCTTTGTTATGCAGGCATCAGCAACTGATTGGCAAATAAAGGAATCCCAATTCTGGTGAACCAAAAGGTACCTAAATAGGCAGCCTCACAGTACCGTACATGTGGCAACTATTTTCCCTTCATTGTATATCCGACCCTATCAACTCGTAAGGCATCTAGTCTTGTTCACTATAAACATATGTAGCAGGGCTTGAAATTAGCGATAGTCTGCTAGCCCGAGGCTAGTAAGTTTTGGTTATCAATAGTCAGTGTTTGTTTATGCCATTCCCTAATAAAGCCTTGACTTAGCAGAAAAAAAGCAAAAGTTGAATGAGAATGAGGAATAATTCTTATGATAGGAAAAGTGTAATGGAAAATTTCAGAAGAAATGGACAAAAGACAGGGAATGGCTGAATTATGATGAGGAAAGGAACATTATGTGGTGCAACTGGTGTACACAATTCGCAAAAACAAACACACAGAAAACATCCAGTTTTGTTGTGGGTTGTTCGAACTTTAAAACTGAATCGGTAAACGTACATGAAAGCTGTGTGACATTGTTTTGTGAACAGGACTGGTAAAGATTTGGCAGGACTAGCAAATTTCTCAATATACTAGTCCTTCTGGCTACAAAGAAATTTGTGTTAAATTCGAGCCCTGTGTAGTCTGAATTAGTCATTTGAGGACACATATGCTGCATGTTATGTACTTTCATTCCTTTGTTTAATTAAACGATGGCAATTAATGTTCATAAATAAGGTATAAAAATGCCAGGTGTTCACTCATCTTAAGTTTCTTTGGTGGGAATGGCTCTATAGCATATTGAGTTACAGCATTCATGGTGATCATTCTTGAAGCTGAAATTAATTGTCTACAGTTTTATTGTTGTGGTTTATTTTTTGTTCTGGCTTATTTTCTGATTTTTGTATTCTTGTTGAGGTAAAAAAAATCATAACATTACGTGAGTAATGATTAACTTAACATTCTATTTACTGATGAAATGAATTCTTTCTTGTAATTTTTTAATCACAATAATATTCACATGTGATACAAAATAAACATGGCTTCCGTGTACTGCAGACAATATATCTATTTATGTAGGACTTATCTTTTTAAGGATAAATGAAAATCAGAGACATAATGTAATAATCATGACTTCTCTGCAAATATCGGGAAATATTATAAAATCGGGAGGTATGTGTGAAACGACCCTAAAAATCGGGAGGTTTTTTTTTTCTCCTGGCGTGAGAGTTGACGGGTATGGTGTAAGGTTGCTTACATCAAAGCCACCTACAACTCGACTTTTACGGCATTAGCATAATTTTCGAAGCATTATTTCTGAAATTTCTTTATTGTATTTTGGAGATACTGTTACAGTTTAGTGCAGTGGTGCCCATAATTCGACTCCAAGGGATGTACTTCATTCAGCGTATGTTTAAACCTACAATGTATATGTGGTGGCGCCATTATGTAAATATATTCTGTTGCCTAATTACAAGCACTGAATCAAACCATATTGTTGTTCATTTTAAGAAGTCAGGTATTTACGATTTCAAGGCTAAATAAAAACATAATTACTGGTGCACAGATATAAAATGTTCAATGCAACAATGCATAAACAAACAATAATTAAGTCAATGGGGAGAGGTAGTGTTACAGCAACTCATGAATACTCAATTCTTGTCAATGTTTCATCAAATTATACACAAATGTAAATTAGGCAGAGACAATAAGAAAACCGAAAATTAAATAAATTACTTTTCAAACAAGTGTATACCATTTCTTTTTAATAATTTTTGTTAATATAAGTTTGCCTAAATAAATACACTTAGAACTTACTGCGTGATGTCACTGAGTTGTGGGTCGCCTTATACGTGGGTCATGCATTTTTTAGTGTTTATACCTATTCAGTTTAGGGGGGGTCAGCTTATACATGAGTATATACAGTAAAGCCAGAAGGAAGGTTGGATGAGTCAATTATAATACAAAAAAGTGGCTCGGATTGTCAGAGGATAAACTGTATGATCTTTTCCAGTACAGCAGTGAGGCTAAAACCCAGCGAAACCTGGTGGTGCCAAAGGGAGGTAATGCACAAAAGTTATTGCCCTTTGTAATGTTATGTATATTGGATTTAATTATATCTGATTTAATACATATTTCAATTTAATTATTTGTCAGTTTTAAAAGAATATTATTTTTTATTACAGGCTACTGTAATGTAAATTTATTCAACAGAGATGATACTTTTTTCAGAAAATAGTCTGACCTTGACTGCTAGTTTATGAACACCAGGTGTTGATCTAAATCCTGACCTTGTTTCAAAATTTGTAGCATCCATGTAAACAAGTTCTATTTTAATTTAAAATGATTTGTCTTTTTATTTTTTATTTCTTAGAGTAAAAAGATTGGTTTTCATCAGGGTCACACTCGGCGTATATGATCTTTAACAAGTATGTAGTTTCTATAAGCTTCTAGAAGATGATCACGTGACCCCATGTTTACATTTTGAATATGATATAACCCATGCTTTGGAGAATTATTCTGAGCTGCAGCTGGGCTTTTCTTACACTAGAAGTTGTATGTTGTGCTGTTTGGAGTTATTTCAAATTACTTGGATTCAAAAGGATTAATTCTGTTATTTTTCTGGAAAATATGTGTGCTCATGTAAAATTGTTCAACAAGGACAATTTTTTATAAACATTTATTCAGCTACCAGAAACCGGAGTGATAATTCTTGTTTCTACACTACAGATTGCAACATATGTCGTCTTCCATCTTGGATTCTTCGTCGGGATTCAAACTTGAAACCAGGAGAACATTTTGTTATTAGGACTACTAAAATTTTATTCTTGGATTATTCTTGGATTATTTTTGGATTTGATACTAAACCACAATTTAGGTTTGCAAATGATCCAAAGACACAATCTGTATCCTTCTATTTGTCATTTCTACATTTTTTAAATTTGTTAATATTTTGGGATTTTTTCTCCATATAACTGGCAACAAAGAAATGCATCCATCATGTTGATTTTTTAAAAAGATTTTCCCAATGTAGTTTCTATTACTTTGCCTCTGTGTGTGTGTGTGTGTGTGTGTGTGTCTGTGTGTGTGTGTGTGTGTCTGTGTGTGTGTGCGTATGTGTGTGATTTGGATTTTTAATGTAGCTTTAACAATTTTTTAGTCATATTGCTAATGATGTCTGCAGTGTGGCAATTTATAGTGATGCCTAGCACTGGAGCATTATGCCACAGACAAGATGAAATTGCCTTCAGACTGACACTGACGAAATTTTCCCAATTTCACTGAAAACTGATGTGTGGAAAGGCAAAATCCTTTTCTCATTGATAATCTAATTACTTTTTGTCTTTTTGATCTTGGTCCATTATCCAAAGTCATCATTTTGAACAGAGTGTAAATTAAAATAGAGAACATTTGTTGCAGTAACAGAAGTGCTAATTTTCAAGTGACTTGTAGGATAGTACTCATAATTAAATGCCAAGAAATGTGGAATTATTTGCTTTTTGATGTGTTATATATATTTGATTCAATTTATATTTGATTTAATTTAATTGTTTGTTTGTAAGTTTTACATTTTTTTTTTATTCCATTACTTGCTATTGCAATATAACTTTATTTACTGGAATAAAGTTCAGTTCTGACTGATTTTCTTTATTTTTGACGTAATTTACTTTATAGAGACATCGTATCTAATGCTGACCTAGTTCCTGACCTTGATTCAGAACCAGTAAGAGTTACAGTGAACAACTTTTTAATTTTTTTATCTTCTTTCTCAGAGTAGATTTATAAAGTGGAATCGAGGTCATACTTGAAGGACATGACAAATAACATGTAACAATTGTTACAAACTCTGTTTTTTCCAGAGGACTGACCCACATCCAGGCATCTGTTTTGTGTTGTAGTTAGATTTATTGCTGATGTTTTGAGAAATAATAATTATTCTTGCCTTAACACTTGAGAAGTTAAAGTGTTTTACTAGGTATGTTGTGACAGTTTTGGGCTAATTATTTTGTTTTCTATAATTTATTTGGATTTCAAGTTTGTTTTCCCTGGAAATACTAGTGCTCTAAATTAATTCTTGGACAAAGACATTTATAGAAATTTACAAAGAATTCAAAAACTGAAATATTATTTTCTGTGATTCAACAAAGAACTGTTGACACATCAGTATGATGCTGACCACAGCATACTAATCGCCTTCCATTTTGGACTTCATCAGAATTCGAACTCATTAGGATTTTTTATTACTAAGATTTCTATTTTTTAATTCTTGGATTATTTTCGGATTTAAGTCATAAAACAGTAAGTTCTTTTTCTCTTTTTTACCTTGTTTTTCTAAGGAAATAAATTATTTGTTAAATTTTATAAAGCTTGTTGTCTAGACTATTCTCTTGTTACGTTTTGTAAGAGCCTAATCACGTAACAGATGTTACATTACATGATTTACAAGAACAAGAGAAAAATGGTAACAATTTAAATAAGATTTTCATCTTGTAATGTTTCCAACCAATCAAAGAGATTATTGGTTAGGGAGCAATATTCAGAAATAAATTGGGCCTTGCCCTGCCAGACACTGTATGTCCACAATTTAGTTCTGCTGTAAAAAAGAAGTTACCCTAGTACTGGAGTTAGTAAAATAAGCTAATTCAATGTTTCTTTGTTTTACCACCATGACCAATATTAAAATCCTTTCCACACAGCCTGCAAGGGGCTTGAAGCTGCCCTAAAATGGAACGCTGAATTGTGTGATTCATGTATTCATCTCTGAACCAATTTATCATCTTTTCCTAGTCAATCTGTGAAATTATTTGAAACACATTTTGGCTCTAACACTTGCATCGACTAGAATAAATATGATGACTTTTAGCGCTAAATACCTACAGACTGGTTCTGTGCCAGATATGAATTTGAACAAAGAACTTGCGAGCAAAGATTATTAGAAAACCAGTCTGTTTCTCCTAACTAACGAAGCCATACAGCTGCTATAAATAGAAACCAAGGTCAAACGTTTGAAAGCAGAACCAGCATGTTTCTTGCAAATAGGGCAGCTGCTATAAACAGAACATAATATTGTTAGGAAAGTGCATGCAAGTCTATGGACAAGCGTACTGTACTGTTGTAGTTACAGAGAAGCCGTCTTTTCTAGAATACGGTCTGATGTTAATTAATCAGATGTTTATAAAAATAAAAAAACAAATTATTTTTGGTGGGGGAGGGGAATACCAAAATTTGTAATCCAAATACATTTATGCATAATGTGTTATTTTGTGAAAAAAAGCATAATGATTACACCAAAAGTGTAAAGGTTGGCATGTATGGATAGATATCATGTTTTAAAACATATTCATTGTCATCTTCCAGGTTGTATCTCATTTTGCAACTTTGGCCATTTTTAATGCCAACAGAGACATGGAGTGACATCCATTAATGAAAAGCTTTGGGCATTGTTTGCAAAGGAAAAAAAAACGTTCTGACAAAAATGTGCATGCAGGCACAGAGTCAAGATTTGGGGAACATAGGTCATAAAAAATGCAAGAAATCCATGAGTCCATGCAAAATGTTTTACAAAATGTTTTGAAAGATAGCTCTATAGGCCTAAAAGTCTAATTAGGTCATCTAGACACAGATGAGAATATGCTAAATGAATTTAATTTGTGTATGCTGAGTTGATTTTTGTACAATCTTGCTAAATGTTCTGTGGATGGATGGACAGCACAGAATCAAGATACCCTTGCTACAAGCAATGAGGGGCACAAAATAACCAAACACCTGAGACAAAGAGACAAAGACAGGTGGAAAGTAAAATGGAAAAGGCAATTATATATGGGCTCCTCATGCCTTGATCAACTTCAAAATGATACTCATCTTTTCTTGGGATAGTTTGTTATACCTCTTGTGAATCTAGAATGTATTTCCTGTTGACCAAAATGCTTATCTTAAAAAGGTTTCAAAACTCTGTGTGTGTGTGTGTGTGTGTGTGTGTGTGTGTGTGTGTGTGTGTGTATGTGATTTGAATTTTTAACATAGCTTTAAAAAGTTTTCAGTCATATCGCTACGATGTTCGCAGTGTGGCAGTTTACAGTGATGCCTAGCACTGGGGCACCATGTCGCAGACATATAGTATGATGTCCCACCCAATCACATTATCCTGACAAAAGGCCAACCAGTCCTACCATTAACCTCTTAATACTGAGCACCAAGTGAGGCAGCTGTCAGTACCATTTTTGTAAGTCTTTGGTATGACTCGGCCAGGGATTGAACCCACGACCTCCTGCATCTGAGGCTAATGCTCTAACCACTAGGTCACCGGAGCGGTTTTAAAAATGTTATAAGGAATAGAAAAGTTGCTATAATGGCATGAAAATTTAATCAGGTCATGCATATAAAAATAGATATAAAAATTGTATTTGTCTACATCAAGTTGATTTTGTCTTAGTTGTCTTAACAGGGTTATTGTCAAAAGAGTTCACATTGAAAAATGTGTTTTAAAAAAAAACTTTAAATTTGTTGTAATGGCCTGAAAATCTAATCAGGTCAACTATATACTGAAATAAACATACTTACAAAATTTCCTTTATATTTAGGGTTTTTTGTACAGATTTGCTAACAAACCTCTAAAGACAAATGTATAAAAAGTTGGACAGGACCATATCAATATGATTCTGCTGCAACAGTGCCCCCTCCCCACCCAAAATACCCCCAAAACACTGGAGTCAAGACTGGGAATAATTAGACAATTATATTTATTTGGACAGCACACATCATGGTCACCTTTCACTGATATTCTAATTTTGCTAGGATATCTGTTCTAACTGTTGTATAACAAAAAATTAGTTCACAAAACATGAATGCTGAACCACTTTGCCAAAAACTGAACTTGATAGACAGATGGTAAGATGAACAGATTTGACCAGCAATATAAGCCCACACCACATTCATGGTGGTGCAAAAAAAAGTGATCATTCAGCAGCTGACTGGATGCTAACTTGCAGCCCTGATTTTTAGCACCAAATGTAAAACTTGCATTTTTACAAGTAACACTTTTCAAGCAGAAATCCTGTGTGCTGACAAGGACATAAATTCCTTCAAGAAAGTACTTAAATTGCTCAAGGCTTGGGTGCCCAACTATTTATGTTACTTACTTTTTGACAATCTGCACCACATCCTCATCATGTACTACATGGTCTTTCCCTACTTTTTGTGGTTGATGCTTCACTGATGAACCCCACACTAGAGCACTGGAAGATGCAAATTCTATAGGTTAGAAAAAACACTTGTAAAATGTAACATTATATAGCATAAATACTCCCTTAAAAGTCAAGTCCAGCTTCAAACTGTGTACTGTGATTTGGGACTGTGCAGTTTATTAGGAGTAATCAGTAGAAAAAAAACAACATAACCCTTAATCTGCTGATACATTATATGATGGCAGAACAGGGTCTATGCTGTTTGCAGCTGGATCAACTAATAAGCAAGTACATATGGTATCTATCTTTTGATGACAATGTCTAAAATGAATCATGGCAATAACTGTCAAATATTAATGACAAAAAGTATTAAAAAAATTACACTAAACTTGGGTATTTCTCCTTTGCTTCCAGGCGGAAATCAAAGAGGGTCAATTAAATCTGCCTGTTTTAATTAATCATATATGTATCTTATCCCTGTTTTTATTACTATCTTTAATAATCATACATGCATCTTATCCCTGTTTTTATTACTATCTTTAATAATCATACATTTACCTTATCCCTGTTTTTATTACTATCGTTAATAATCATACATGTATCTTATCCCTGTTTTTATTACTCTTTAATAATCATACATGTATCTTATCCCTGTTTTATTACTATCTTTAATAATCATACATGTATCTTATCCGTTTTTAATACTCTTTAATAATCATACATGTATCTTATCCCAGTTTTTATTACTATCTTTAGTAATCATACATGTATCTTATCCCTGTTTTTAGTCCCATCTTTAATAATCATATATGTATCTTATCCGTTTTTATTACAATCTTTAATAATCATACATGTATCTTATCCCTGTTTTTATTATTATCTTTATTAATCATACATGTATCTTATCCCTGTTTTTATTACTATCTTTAATAATCATACATGTACCTTATCCCTGTTTTTATTATTATCTTTAATAATCATACATGTATCTTATCCCTGTTTTTATTACTATCTTTAATAATCATACATGTATCTTATCCCTGTTTTTATTACTATCTTTAATAATCATACATGTACCTGATTCCTGTTTTTATTACTATCTTTCTTTGGTAAGCTCTAGCACTAAGTTCATACACTGTATTTCTCTATCACCAAGAAAACAAAGCAATCCAATCACAGATATGAATTGATAAAAAATCAGAAATTGTCTCTGAAGGTAAAATCAAGTAGAAGCTATATGTTTGCAGATATTATTATCCTTAAGTACTGGCTTCAACACAAATGATTACCCAGTCTATTTGTGGAATTGTGTTGATGAACACATTTCATTCACTCATGAGAAATGTGTTATAACTGGATTCCACTGAACACATAAATGTCATCCTTAAAAAGTATTAGTTTAACACATATATTTACTTAGTCTGTTTCACTATAATATTCCCCTATATTTTTTTCAAGAGATTTTGCTGACAATGAATTCACTTCACAAGCCACTTTGTGTTGCATTACAACTGAATTCCACTGTGCATAGTTGTAGTCATACAGTACCATTCAATAAATACTACTGAACAAAAAAATATATATTATTGCAAGCAAAATCAAAAGTAACCATAATTTTCTATGACATGATTTTTGGCAAATTTTAAATAATTCCTGCTCAAGTTTTAACGGTTCATAAACATTCATCTTAAGATGTAACCAAAGATGAAGTCTGATGTCAATACAGGAAATACAGTCCAGCTAAAGAGACATGCATATTGTATGTTCATGGTTTGTCAAATCCTAGAAATGAGGTCAAAGAAACCCAGTTTGATACACAGGACACTCTCATCCAAAGTTGCACCCTCAATTCAACTTTGGGGGTCATAAGTGAAGAAAAAAATAAAGTATGGTGAAAGTAAGCCTCAGTCACCAAGTTTGGTGTGCAACACAAACTTATTCCAAGACATGCCACCTGTGCAAGTCTGATTCATTCATTCATTCCATCTTTATTTCCTCCTTTCGGAGATTAACAACACAGAGACTTGATACAGACATGGGAATGACAAGGACAAGATGTACAATTACATATATAAATCACAAACTCGTTCATAAGATCATACAATCACACAATGAAATTACATACTCATAAATATATATATAGGAATACATTTTGTATGTGGAATTCTAATAGTGTTTTCTACCAATAAACTAAATCATTCTTATATTCTGACTCAACATAATACATGTATACGAGGTACACAATACAATTATCAAATTTGAGAACTAGCAGAGATATTACATCAAACTTTATTAGCAGTTATATAGCTATGTAATCAAAGCTATGCAGTCAAGTTATCCATGAGGTAACATAGACCAGAAGGACAGATCAAGTCAACCGAAAATAATCAACATCAGGAAATTGCCTACCCTCTCATGATACTTTGTTGTATTTCAAGAACCACATGGAATCATACATGACTTACCTGTACAGACTTGAAATCAAGTAATACTTACTACTTAAATTCTTTTATAATGCTTCTATGGAGTTTGTTACAGAAATCCTCCACAGTACTGTATCCTAGTTTCAGAACAACTGGAGCTGTATAATCTGGTAACTGGCCCTTGGGTTTTGTGTAACTGCAATGAGAAAATTCCCAATACATACTACTATCAATACACTCAAGGATTAAACTCAAATGTAGAACTAAAACTTGTCTATATTTTGTACTTTTGAAGCTCTGCACATTGGGTTAGCATGCATGATTATTGGCAAGCAAAGAAAGTGATATGTAATAAGTGATCCTGAATGGGCCAAAGAACAGTGACTCAGGAGAACAGGAGGTGGGCACTGTGGCCACATGTTTTGCATTTATACAGATCATGAGTTCAAGGGCTAATCCTCTGGCAAGAAACCCACCATGAATCATCAGGTTCTTCCATTTGACAACTTGGTATCTTAAAAAATGCCACACTTTGATTACTGCATCTAACTGGCAAACTTTTCCACTGTAACTGAGGAATGCAACATAATCTACAAGGGTCTCATGAACTGGTGGCACAATGAAAAGACCCAAGTGGAGAACTTTTATTCCTTAACAAGATACTGCCCGCTAATGAAACTTACTGTGATTTGTAAGTTTAACACTTAACAGACTCTCGATAGTTTTCTGATCCTGATTTCCCTTTAATCACCTTGTATTTTGTGAAGAATGGAGAATGTATTCTCTGTATCAGCATTGGAAGTGGCAATGACAAAACAACCATGCTCAGCCTGCAGAGAAGTTTGTTTTCCTGCAGATGGGGTTTTTACGGTTGTCAACTACTTTCTAATACCTCTCCAATCCAAGTTCACACTGAGGAGGCTGTTCCCGAATTGGACTTAGATGTATGCACAAGTCTTATATTTCAAAGCTAGTACTTTTAGTAATCAGAAAATACACATGTTTCAACATCTTGACATGAATTGAACAAAAAATATGTGAACTGCACTTAAATATTCCTCTAAAAACATCTTGAACAATGCAATAACAATTCAACAATACAACCATTCAAAATACTAACTTGAGTGTTTTTGCCATAATCAGTTTTGGTCAGTCTTTCCTTTTTTCTCACTTCCACCAATGTTAGTCAAAATTTTTTCAAAGACTTGAAAATAATCACTGACCATCTTGGATCCCTTTATTACTTTTAACACCTTATTAAACATTCCTTATACCCTCCAGATTACAAGAGAAATGTAATCAGTTAACAGCTTGTTGTGTACACATGTAATGTAATCAATTAACAGCTTGTTGTGTACACATGTAATGTAATCAACTAACAGCTTGTTGTGTACACATGTAATGTAATCAATTAACAGCTTGTTGTGTACACATGTAATGTAATCAATTAACAGCTTGTTGTGTACACATGTAATGTAATCAACTAACAGCTTGTTGTGTACACATGTAATGTAATCAACTAACAGCTTGTTGTGTACACATGTAATGTAATCAACTAACAGCTTGTTGTGTACACATGTAATGTAATCAACTAACAGCTTGTTGTGTACACATGTAATGTAATCAATTAACAGCTTGTTGTGTACACATGTAATGTAATCAACTAACAGCTTGTTGTGTACACATGTAATGTAATCAACTAACAGCTTGTTGTGTACACATGTAATGTAATCAGTTAACAGCTTGTTGTGTACACATGTAATGTAATCAACTAACAGCTTGTTGTATACACATTGAACTAAATCCTTGTTCACACTCAGAAAGAGCTACCGCACACTCAGTATCTGTCTTACGTTTTATCCCTCCATTTTCAAACAAATTTACCTTCTCCGAATCACCATTATTGCCTTCCTTGCGAAAATAATGAAGCAAACTCATTTTATCCACAGAGTAACTATCAGCTTGCTTGACAACTACTTCTAAAGTGATCATAACATCAATTTTCCCTTTTAAATAGGAACTGAACAGCTCATTAATTAGTGTAATTGTTTCGTTTTAAACACAATATCGCACGTGGAAGTTAATCATCTGTATAATCAATTATAAATTAAAGAATCATTACTGTCATTTAATCAGTTCATAAAGGAAACCAACACTGATGTTGGTAAAGTACCTTTCATTAATTTCATTACACTGACTCACTGGATTAAAATCATAGCCGTTCGTTATGATCTAGATTGAATAAACTCATTGCAACAAAACTGCTTACAACACTGCTAACTGACCACACTGGCTTTCATCTGTTTGACGTGTTTTGATTTGCCAAAAATTTGGTCACTTAGCCCAATATGCAGTCAAGCGGTAACAGGATGTAAATGTATACATGAAGAGGGGTAGAATCAAGTATTCAGTACGCCCGGAGGACATGATTGGCCAAATAAAGGTAGATATAGTGATTAAAGCACGAAAACTAGCCTGACTTTTGTAAAATGCACTTGTCCCAGACTAGCGACCTGGAAAATTTTACTTGTCCGACTTCAAAAATGACTAGTCCGGGACGTCGGGCTATGGGATTTGCTCAGCCCTGCATATGGACATATTTCTAGTTCAAAAAATGATTTTGGGGATGAAACAAAAATATGTCCATTATCTATGTTCCAGCATCACTCAACTTCTCAAATCCTCTTTGATTGAATGATTAACATCAATTAATCTTGCACTAAATATGTAGCAGACATCATGAATTATTATTAATTCATTTTGCAGCACTCTTTCATTATAGTGCTGTTTATGGAGTATACTGCCTTAAAGTGAGACTACCTTGTAATGAAGTACATTATATGTATGTATGTATGTATGTATGTATGTATGTATGTATGTATGTATGTATATGTGTGTGTGTGTGTGTGTGTGTTTGTGTGTGTGTGTGTGTATGTATGTATGTATGTATATATATATATATATATATATATATATATATATATATATATATAGAAGGAATGCTATATTTTGAATTGTTTAGAAAATAATTTCTTGCTATAATATCTCTGAAAAAAATGAGGATTTAATGAATTTCTCATTGTTTTTCAAGAATAAAAAAGATTCCCAGGATACGAATTTGAAAATTTCAAGCTGCAACCTTTTAATTGTCCTCTACTTTGACAAAAATCTCTATTGCATAACCATCATCAGCAAGATAATGTAAAATATCAATTAGAGAAAACATTTATCAGAAATTTAGTGGCCATTTTCGGACTACAATCTTAAAATCAGTCTTGATCAGATTACAATGATATAATTTAGCTAGAACATAATTTTTGTACTTACATTCGAACAAGGCAGAGATACTCCCACATTTTCTCCAAAAGATCATCAAAATTCCATTGGTGATGTGCAGATATGGGAACACAGTGTGGAATTTTGTATATAATGTCCAATTCCTAACACAAGAACAGAAAGAGTACACAATCAACATCTATTTGTTTTGCAATCAGTATATAAAATGATGTTTACGATATTGAAGGTTTTCATAAAAATCCTTTTCCATGTCTGAATGTTTCTAGGTTATACACTGATTGATATCTCTGGCAGACAAATGATTTTCTGACAGTGGCTGATGAGTTTGTGAGAGAGTTACTCCAAATCCATGAATCAACCTGAGACAACAGAAAGTAAATATACAACAATGTTTATTACATACTCTTCATTATGATCAGCATCAGTTACCAGTTTTAATACACATCTAATTTACTTCCTTTTTCTTAATGCTTGTTTGGTTACAATTATTTTTGTCATAGAACATTCAAGGTGGCATTGGGAATAAATACAGTGACTGTAAAAAAATCTATAATTTGCCTTTAAAGCATCATGCCTTATTTTTAAGGAAATGATGAGGTTTTCTTCAACTGTTTTTCCATCATAAAAAATGTCTCATTTGTGCTAAATTTTTAAAACCGAAAATTGATTTTGCACCAGCTCTACTTGTAAGAAAAAAATTGAGAGATTATCAGAGTATCATAAGCAAAATGATATAAAATCGTGATTTGAAGATAATATTTGGAAATGTAGTGAAACCTGAGTGATTACTTTCAATATTACTTGGTGAATACAGACTACACTCCTTTTACATTTTACTCTACTCCTTTCATAATTTCAATCCTGATGCACTTTTATATATCAGGTGAGCTGAATCACAGCATGAAGAAAAATGGTACATGTCCTTATACAATGTATAATGCAATATGTCAATATATACCACTTGACAACGATGTAAACTACATGACAACAATGTATACTGCATGACAACAATGTATACAGCATGATGACAATGTATATGGCATGATGGCAATGTATATGGGAAAATACTGCTCAGTTACTTCCTATGTTAAGCTTATGGGACAAGATCAGAATGTAAAATAATGTAAGATACTATATTTGTTTGTATAAAATATGTACCCAACCACAAATTAAAGTGTTGGGAATACTAATGACTTGGAGGGTTGAAGTTATGATAATTTACATATGGTTTGATGGACAAACATAACAACAAAGATATTGCTATGTATTATTTCTTACAATTTTGTAAATACTGCTCTAAATAATCTTTGTAAGATTTTTGTACATTCTCTTTTCTTCATATTTCCTAGAGAAACTACACTGACACCACAATTATTGTGATTACCTTTTAAAAGCATTTTCTACTCTATTTCCATTAGTACCATGAGTCAAACATTATCCATGACTGATAACTATTAGGTAAAATCATTTACCTAATCTGAGTTGCCTCCCTTGAAATTAAAACCAAACTGAAAAACCAGGGATCCCTCCATGCCAAAAGGAGCCTAAACCAAGATATAATGTCACATAGCATGCCACCAGGTTAGGGTCCATATTGTTTGAACTTAAAGATTTTGTACAAGTTTCTGTTTAAATTACTGTGCCCTGGGACTAAATTCTTGCATATATTGTTTTTAACCACCTTTTCTTACACATTCGAATGAACACCCCATTAAAACTAATGCAGCTTTTCCTCTAATGACCCCTGACTTATTACAAAGGAACACAACTCTAATAGTGCCATGAGAATATGGTGACGGGGAGTATTAAACAGTCTGACATGGTACAAATGTTATAAAATTACAGAAGCTACCAAAAAAAGAAATCAAATAATAACATATTTTGTTAAAGAATCTGGATATTCCTGAAATCCATCAATACAGTAAAATCAACGATCCATTTACAAAATCAATAAGCAGTCATCTTGTAATCTACCCATTGATGTATCTATTCATCCATTTATCAGTCCTTCAGTTCAACTGATCATCCTTATACAGTGCAGGGATGGTCCTGGCTTTTAAAAAGCTGTCGCCAAAAAAATCGCCAACCTCAATATTTTGTCGCCAATTTTCAAAAAGTGTCGCCAAAACAAGTAGTGTACATTTTTCCAAGTGTTAATTTAGTCTATTAATGTAACAGGCAATGAAAATTACAAAAGTTGGGTTAGTTAATACTTTAATTACAACAAACATTAACAAAATGTTACAAACTGTTACATGCAGATCTGTCGCGATTTTAGAGTTGCCCACTTGTTGAATGCAGTTTCAAAGTCTAATTTTTCACATTTGTACATGCTGATTCTCATTAAATTCTCGAGAGATGAGATGCAGAGCTTATTTCTGATGTCAGTTTTTATGAGGTTCATCTTACTGAATCCACGTTCAGTCTACAGTGCTGACAGGTGACACCAGTAGTCTCTCAGCAGCCCCCCCCCCCGGCTAGCATCCCAAAGCTTGCAGTGAATTGCTTCCTAAATCCCAAGAATGATCACTGAATGCGGTATAAATTTTCTTGACAAGCAAAATAGGATCTCCATTCCCACGAATGAAACTTACACGAGTCAACACCTGGCAATATTGGACCGTATATATAAGCATAAATTCACACCCAATTTAGGGATTCTTTCACTCCTGTATTTTGAGAAATAAATAATTATTATTAATTATGCAAAACTGTTTGTGTTTTTTTTTTTTGCTATTTCTTGTTGCGGAGTTTAAGTCTCTGCAGCCGTAACACGGAATTGATGGCAAAAGGAAAAGATCAGTGAGTAAAATGCTGCACTGGCGACGGATATAATTGTGATTGAGAATTTTTCCATTTGCTTTGTATTTATACACAGTCGGTACTTCAAAGGTTATAAGTTTTCTATGAAGGTTTAGCAAAACTATTGTATTGGTATATGTATAAAAAAAAAAAACACAGAAGGATTAGCCATACAATTTAATTGTATCTGTTCTACTCGCGTCTTCAGAAGTCGGTCAGTTGTAGGTATAGTGTGGTAGCATGATTGACTTTATCACAGCATACAGTACTCAGCCCGGATGTCAGCATAAGCAGATTATGATGTAACAATGCACTGTAAAGATGGGGTTGTCAATACGAACAAAGGATCGTTTGTGTAACAGATTGATTCCAATGCATTGCTTAGTCAGGTTTGTGGCTTCCTTTCGTTCTCGCTTTTAATTTATCCAGTCCAAATCCATGATTGTATGTACAAATTAAATAACCAAAAAATATGTCGCCAAAAAAATCGCCAGATGGGATATTTTTGTCGCCAATAAGGAAAAAAAATCGCAATTTGCGACATTGGCGAAGCCCAGGACGATCCCTGCAGTGTATCTCATAGCTGTTTGAATATTAATTAACAAAACAATCAAATGTCTGGTTGTCATATGATACCTTAAATTAGATTACTCAGATCTGTATGTTTCTCATTCAACAGAAACATACTTTCCACCACAAAAACTCTTTACCTATATTTGCAAAATATCAGCACACTTGCAGTATGGAAAAGCAGAAGTGGAGTCTATTGCCATTGCTCACTTACTGAGGCTGCTGGGACAAACAAATACACAATTTAAATTGTAAAGTAACTGTCACGGAATTGTGTATGAGTTATATCAATATGTATATGTTGTCAAAAATTTACTCGGGTTTTGTTGCCATGTACAGCGTCACCCAAGGGTGGTATATTTTTTTCGGCTCTAGTTATTTCGAAATACTGGGCGAAACTTAGACCATGCTGCACGTGCGAATTGCCTAAGTACCTAGCTGCACATATATGTCACAGCTAGTGTACATATAGAGCAAATTCTCTATAACCAACTTACATTACAACAAGTCTCGTCAGAAAGCTTACCCCATTACAGGAGCAAATCTCCAGCTGTTGAGGTAATGAAATTTAAGTATTCTTTATATTTGTTTTATATGACAGAATTGTTTCATACTTTAGATGTTTTAGAATTTATTCTAAATTCTACAGAGAGTCAATACCTAGGTTATGCAACTCCATATTTGAAATACTATAGTCTGGTTCGAGTTAGCTATTTGTTGTAACTGAACAGGCAAATTGAAATTTTATTATATGCTGCATGCATTGAACAATTAATGTAATGGGTAACGAATTCATGTGCACGCATGTGCAACATATATCAATGCAGAAGTACTTAACCGTGTCATATGTACTACATGGTTTAGTTGTTATAATTTTAGCTGCCTTATACATGCTGCCACGCCTTATACATGCTGCCATGCCTTATAATGGTTTGATGTGGAGTCACAGAACTATGTGTGGTTTCATGTGACATATATGCTGTGTTATGGTGACGTTGGATCGGAAGAGTGTACTGGTTTTCTCGATGCGAGAAACCAAGGCTTGGCAACCATCGGGTCTGTGTTAAATGTGAGGGCTCTCGAAAGATCCTTCAACAAACTGAGAGGGGGGGACCATGTGTGGGTGCTTCTCTGACCATTGACTACAGCAAGTGGAACAGGAGTTACATCTTGGACGTCAAATGGGCGCCACAATATTTATAAATATCATGTGTTCCACATTATTTTCACTATTGCTATCTGAGCAAATTTTTATTCATTCCTATTGCAATATCGTTATATGAATGATCAATAGGTTCATAATTTCATTCATTCCTATTGCAATATCGTTTTATGAACGATACATTCATAATTACACAAATTTCAATATTGTTTTATGAATGATACATTCAAATTTTCATGCATTTCAATCTCGTTGTAAGAACGATACATTCAAGACTTTGTTTATATTGGGTTGTAGATCATATACTTTTATTTTGTTGATCGGTGATAGGACTTAATTCACGTTTGTTTGAAATTCCATTTGTTAATTTCATGTTTGAGTTTTTTCTCGTTGAGTTAATTGTTGTTGATAGTTCCATGTTAGGAACTTTATAATTTTCCTTATCTTTTTGTTTATAATGGTGTCAGATTTGTTAATACTTAATTTGCGTTTATAAATAAACATCTTATAAATGCAGTTGCTTTTGGTGTCTTCCCTAATCCAGTCCCAACCAGGCTTCATTTTGTGACAGTAACAAAACTTTACATTTATGTTATATTTTTACACACATACCGTATATGTGCTTAGTTTTCCTACACTAGTATAGAAAGGCTGATGTCGGGTTTTATCCCTGGATTCACACTAATTAACCCAAAACAACACTAAAAAGTCAAATAAATGTGTGAAAATCATGCATTTATTTTTTCAAGCTCTAGATTCCTTTGTAATTTAAATCCCTCATAAATACAGAAAAAAATCCCATTTTTTATGGTAGGGTGAATTTTTCCCTTCATTTTAAGTTCTAGAATAAACCCAACCATCTGTACTTATTTTTCATTACAATTATTTCTGCATATGTTTACTAACTGGATTTTATAGTATATTACACCGAAAGTGTCAAAAACTTAATATGAACCAATGAAGCAAATCAGCAAGCAATACATTACATTATCTATCTGTCTAATAGTGCTTTTCTTTAATTATAAATTTTTTAGATCATCAATGGTTCATTTCTCTATTTAATCTGGAAAACTGACATCTTACCATACAGATTTTCTAGGAAATAATTTACCTCTATGGAAATCTGGTCTATTTTGTTAAGTATGTAGATGCATGGGATGTACACCCGATTTCCCTCAATGACATCAATTAAATCTTCTGTTGTTGCATCAAATCTGATGGTGATGTCTGCATTGTGTATTTTATACTCATTTAAAATTGCCTTCACTGTGTCAGGATCCAACTCTGACTGCAAAACCTGGAGAAAATAAAATCAGACAGTGAGACAATTTTAGGCAACAAAATTTCAACAGGAATACAATTTTCAGTGGAATATTATAATAATTCTGATTGAATGGATGGAAATAGTAATGAAGTTATAATGTGGAATTCAAACCATGCTATGGGAAATATTGCAAGAGACAATTATAAATGTGTTGCATTATCTGTAAATGTTTTTTGCTATTATAGTAGAACCTGTCTTGAAAGTCAACAACATCTGCCAAAAAAGTTGTATTATCTGAAGACAGTCTCTCCAGTCAGGTTATTTATTATATATTTTCATAATGAGATATTAAAATATACCTGTGGGGAAAAACATCGCCACAATGGCAATACCACTTTTATCACCACAGTGGTGATATCACTTTTGGAACAATTTTCTTTTTTCATTTAGGAATTATATCTGTCCTTGAGCATGTTATTCGAATCTGTATTTCCATAGTTAGACCTTTTCATTTTTCTTCTTCTTTTATGGCTCCTTCTCTCACTCTCTCTCCAAGAGTGTTAAAATTCAATTTATAGATCACATTAGTTCAGATAATGTCATCAATCTACATGCAAATCAAACATATGAACAGTTATTCCTTGCTCAGTGTAGTTAGCAAGCAGTGTCAACATTAGCTGTGTTATCCCTTGCTCAATGTAGTTAGCAAGCAGTGTCAACATTAGCTGTTATCCCTTGCTCAATGTAGTTAGCAAGCAGTCTCAACATTACTTGTGTTATCCCTTGCTCAATGTAGTTAGCAAGCAGTGTCAACATTAGCTGTGTTATCCCTTGCTCAATGTAGTTAGCAAGCAGTGTGTCAACATTAGCTGGGTTCATCAACAGGAGTCATCAAATCCAACAACATGAAGCTAATTGGTCGTTAAAGTACTTGTGTATGTTCTCTTCCGTAATTCTGAAGACCATGGTGTTATACAGTGGTTTAAGAGTTGCAAAATTTAATTTATAGATCCTGTCAGTTCAGATAATGTCATCATTCCACATGTGAACCAAACATGTGACCAGCTGCCCCATGTTCAATGCAATTAGCAGGCAGTCAGCATTTGATATATCCAGAGCACATCAAAGTGTAACTAAACTGAAATCACTCTTTTGTTTCAGCCATCATGTACAAATTAAGTTCAACCACTAACCCACTCAAAACTTCTTCAATCAAGGCTTCATATTAAATGGATAATTGTGACTCACATCAAAATGTATGAAAGAAGGGACATAATTATCGATGACTTTGGGAATGCAGGACAGCTTTAATTCAACAATTTCAAGATTTTTTCCATGACAAATTTGTGTATACCATCAGACTTTGACATTTGTCTGAAAATCAGTGAAAGGTGAGATTCAATACTCCTCAGTAATTAGTGTATATTGTTTCATTAGTACCTGTGCTTCATGCAGTACCATATTTCATGTTATTTTTTGTACACAAAAAAATAATTATTAATTTCAGTGTACAAAAAATTATATGTAAAATAAATAATTATCATTTGGTGTTATGACCATGTATGAAAAATAGAGGGAATGTACCAGAACAAGTTTTACAGAACACATGCTACTTGACAACCTAATGGTACAAACGTACAAGGAAAACATATTTTCTGTCTCATTCTGTTCTCAACTCAAGAATCTACTCACAATAAAAATAAAAGTACTCAAAAGACTTTTGCTGTTATTAGTGAATGAGAGAGAGAGAGGATTATGTCTCAGTGTGCAAGCTCATCTGCACTTAGAGCATATGTAGCTGTTATGTTGTGTAGTGTTGGCAAAATGATTAAGATGGTTTGAACATGTATTACTTATGGGTATTATTTATTGGTAAATTGTATGCAACGATACAAGTCCACATTGTTAAGAAATTAAGTGCAACTTGTATTTTGACAGCAACAATAATCTCATTATTAAACTACAATAAAAAACAAAGAACTTTAAATCATGTTTAAATTAAAGCATGCGAACGTGCACGTGTGCCTCTGTGTGTGTGTGTGTGTGTGTGTGTATGTGTGTGAGAGAAAGATGAAACAAAATTTTTTCAGTGTACAAGACCATATTTATTCAGGGTGGTTTTTATTTGTAGCTTTTGCAACAAAAAAAAAAAGACTGTTACCTGCTGAGTGTGATAATCCTCATGTATTACGACCCTACTATATTCCATTATCAATAAATGCCGCTAAATCAACAATTCATTCTTGCTTTAATTACAATGTACATTGTCACAACAACCACATGGCTACGCAGTGTTATTTACATGGTAATTAAACATGTCAAGCGCTTTGGTTATTCCAGTTGAAACCAGAATGAGTCCAAGAATTGATGGAAGATGTCAAATCAGCGAGGCTGTCAGTAGGGAAATGAGGCTCACTTTAGGGAAATGAAAATATGTAAATGTGCTATTGAAGTTGTTGTCCATACAGCAGATGTTATAAGGGCAAGTGATCATACACCTTACTCGTTATTCAAACTCGCCAATAAAAATAGTTGGGTTTATCATAGAATAGATTTGCAATAAAATGTTAATTATATCCAAGTCAAAACAGAACAAGCACTAAAAAGATAGTATATGTGCAGTATGATTGGGGGAGCACGTGATCCCCTTTACCTATGCTGCGGGCACCATGCTTATGCATCAATCATTGTGTTTTCTGACCCACAATTAATTATTAATTTTTGTAAAAACAAAATGGCAATATGCTATTTTCGATCTTTTTTTTCAAACATAAATCTTCTTGGTAGAAATTTTATGTACGATAATTTAATGCATTTTTTGACAAATACAAAGTGATACATATAAACAATTATGATACATTTAAATAATTATTATTTTGATAACTATATTGTGAACAAAAAAATACATGAAATAGGGTATTTCTGGTATTGTACAGCCATATTGTTCATTGTGGTTAGGCATGCATAGATAAAATGAGACATGCTTTCACAAAGATTTAATATTTTTCAACTTCATTCTAACTTGAATGAAGAATTGATCTGAATAAGTATAAAATCTAATTTTCATTTATTAGTATCATACATTATTATTTCTCTCACTGTCAGTAACACTAATGTTTCAATACCTTATCCTTTTCTAGTGTCGCTCTATACCTAGTTCACAAAATATTGATTAATGGCAGTGAGAGTAAAACAGCTACAAATACCATATACAAATGTGTTACAAAGGTTATACATTTTGGCTTCCATCCCCAGGATTCTCTGATAAGGATTTCAAAAATCTGATTTAAATATTTTTAAATTAATATTTTTTTTGCTTAAAGTTATATATGCAGTCATAGCAGAAAGACCCCAAATATATGAACTGGCTATCAGTTTGGATAATTTTGTCAATTTGAGAGAGGTGCGTCAAATATCCCAAATAGCTATAAAAATAATTATTGTTGGGTTAGTAAACATTCATATGGCTAGCCCCTTTTCTGTATAGAAAAAAACAAACAATAAAATGTTATATGCCAGGCTAATAAGACAATATTGGATTGTCTCTCTGAGAAAGGCGGTGGAGAGTTTAGAATGACACTTTTCATATTAGGCAAAAGGGAATTAAGGAATCAAACAAGATTCCACTGAAGGAACTGATGCTCTACTAGCCAAAATTAATTTCCAGGAATTCAAAGTAAGACAATTTTCTTTCTTTTAACTGCAGAGTGTTGAAACTATCGCCAATATTCTTTAGCAATAACAAGATTTTCAAATTAGCTTGGCACTGTTTTCACTTAGGTCCATCAATACATCATAAGATGTCATCTGGTGGAAAATCAACGCAGATATGACTTTCTGTTGTGGAAAAGTTACAATAAAAAACGGTTTTCAAAATGGTAGCCATGGTGGCCATATTGAGTATCAGATTGGCACCATTTCCAATGAGGACAAACTAGATATCAAAATAAAATCTTTTGATATATCAGCAATTCATTCAAGAATATTAGTAACAAAATTTTCAAAATGGTCACTGTTCTGTCCATACTAGTTGTCAGAGCAACAGCATTTTCACCTATGACCAACTAGACATTATAAGAAGTCACTGAGTAAAAACCCTATGTTGATATGACCATCCATTCAGAAGCAGCAAAAAAAAAGATATTCAAGATGGCAGCATTAATGGACGTGGAAGCAGCTCCCATTTTATTTAGGACCAATCACGAGAAGTCTCATGGTGAAAATCTACAACAATATTACTTTTCATTCAGGAGGAATAGCAATAATGATTTTCAAGATGGCCATACTGGACATTAGATCGACACCATTTTCATTTAGCACCAACTAGAATATCATAAGAAGTCTTTTAGTGAAAACTCCATGATGATACAACCAACCATTAGCAATAACAGGATTTTCAAGATAACTGCAATGGCAGCCTTATTTGATGTTAGAGTAACATGATTATCATTCAGGACTAACTTGACTGTGGGATGAATGTCTGTGTTAAGCATGTTGTCTCATATTCACTATTGACTACTTTATATACTCTCCTTATAAATTAAGTTCAACTGCAAACAGCACCAGCCCAGATCTGCCATTGTATAATGCACTGGCTGTACACTCTGAACTGTATGTACACTGTGCAATGGCAGATCAGTGTCTGTTATTTGCAGCTGAATTTGTCTTATAACTAAGTATACATGGCGAAAATTACAGCAAAATTTAATGTTTATGATGGTTTGCCTATGAAGATTGTCATGTCAAATGTAGAAGTAAAAATATTCCTCCAATTTTTATACTGAATTCAATTTATGCAAAGTGTTTTTCTGGCTAGTATGATACTGTCGTAACTCCCTGGTGATTTGGTACTTTACTTATATAAAAGTTTTAAATAGCAACCTGAATCTGTGTTACAAGGCAAACATCTAATAACATGTAAATGAGAATCACTTCATGTACATATGACTGTGAGATTTTAATATGTTGGTACAGCAATGTTATTAATGTGGTCATAGTAAGACATATGCATATAGTGCTGACCTTATTACAGTGGAACCCCGCTATAACGCGATGATCGGGGTCCATAAAATCGGATCGCGTTAAAAGCGGGGTCGCGTTAATGCGGGGTTTCACAATATTTAACTTTTTTTCCGAGAACATATACGTGTATACATGTACAATGATCAAAAGTCGGCTTATCATCAGATGAATATTAACTGGAATGCATTAATTAAGATATATTCAAAATAATCGATGGCTAATATATGGCTAATATATTTATAGGTTATTACTGTGCATTAAAAACATTTACTAATTTTTATTTGTTTGAACGATAATACAGACTGACAGATTGACCGATAATACCAGACTATCGCTATATCATGAAAAGTGTATCAACACCGTATGCTACCGTGCCGTCGTGGCATGCAGTTCATCCATAATGGATGTAATTTAATTGAAAATCGTACAGATTTAAAATATTCAATAATTTTGTAATAGTCTGAACTCGTCGTGTAAAATATAGGATGAACAAAATATTGAAACCATTTACTTGCCGTCTGATATCGTACGGTCATTGCATGCAGCTATTCC
Organism: Sinohyriopsis cumingii; assembly: GCA_028554795.2. Lineage (NCBI taxonomy): Eukaryota > Metazoa > Mollusca > Bivalvia > Unionida > Unionidae > Sinohyriopsis > Sinohyriopsis cumingii. The sequence goes on along the minus strand of CM068841.1, from coordinate 100,799,444 downwards.
CGGGTCTACATACGGTGTCTGTACAAATTTCATACCGCTAAAATTTTGTCATATGCGACAACTGCAAGAATAATTAACAATCAACGCATGATTTCAGCGTGCAAATAACTTTTATTTCAGATTTTGTGAACATCAAAAGAAACATGTGAAAACTGCTAAATTAATCGTTGCGCAAAGTGCAAAGTCAGTGTGGTTCCAAATTTAAATTTCATTATTTCTTGAAAAATATATCCAATGACGTTTGCTTCTTTGCCGCGAACTTACTCGCCTTAAATTTGGAATCATCTCCATTGATACGGCGATCAAATTTCTCTGCTTGGGCTTTCAGAATTGGGCCAGAAATTGGAACACCTTCTGAGCGAGCTTGTACAAACCATTGGTACAAAGCTGAATCTAGGACACTGTCATTAGCTAACTTAACCCTTTTACGCTGTAAACCAGTTTCCTCTTCAAGAATGTTGGGTAGACTATGGAGCTTTCCTTCATCTGTTTTCCACCCTCGCAAAGTGGACTCGCTGATTCCTAGATCTCTGGCAAGCTAAGTTTGTTGTTTGCCCTTCTTTAGTTGATCTAGGGCATACAGTTTCTCTTTAGCAGAAAATGACTTGCGTTTTTGAACTTGCTTTTCCATAACAGTAAAATATTTTTTTATATAAGCAAACAACGTACACAGATAAAGCTCGATAACTAAGTAATGAAGGCCTGCAATGGTTACGAATCACTTTTTATATAAAACAAAATTAAGCTGAACGGATGTACAATTTCATACCCTTTTAATTCACAGATAATAAAGTGGATATTATTTACTTTCAACTGTTTGTTGTTTGATCACACCGCCAAGCACAGCATACATGTTGGCGGCTTTCGTCCTTTGATGTTTATTAAATTGTGCGACTCTTGTATCAACCACAGCTTTGTCTGCTGCTTGGCTGTGATTGCAGTTAAATAAGAAGCCCATGTCGGCTATTGTTTGAGCAACGACTGTATACAGATTTCATGGAAGACAATCACAAAGACGATTTACTGGCTTTACTCATGGATCCGTAATAAGTAACACTTCGATAATGTTTACTTCGGCTTAACAATTCAAAAACCTAATTAAACCAGTTTTCTCTTCTAGAGTAGAATACGGAGCTTCACCACAACCTGTTCAAATTGATAAATTTCAGAAGCCAAGCGTTGTACACACTATTTCTCGTACGTTATATATATCGTATTATTTTAGAATTCATACAGGATCACTTCTCCAAAATCACTTAAAGAACCTGGATAAATTGTTAAGTTCCGATCGTTTATTATTAAAAGTCATACGCGAATTCTTCCACCAAATTATAATAAACGTTTTACACACTATTTCTCGTACGTTAAACAAATATTTTCACGTAAATGAATTTCAAATTTCAGGAACCATGCCACGATCATATTATTTTAAAAGTCACAACTAATCTCATGCCCAAAATGAAGTTAATTTCTTGTTTTGTTTTTTTTTACTTTTCTCCAAATTTTTTTTCTCCATGTGTGAATGAATATACGAAATTTCGGGAGCCATGCTACGACCGCGTTATATCCGAATTCGCGTTATGGCGGGGCGCGTTATAGCAGGGTTCCACTGTACTATTCAAATTTCTTTCCAAAAGTTTGTTTTATCCTGTTCCAATGATGTACTGGATGAACAAAGGAAAGCTACTTTTGACAACTGCAGCTAATATGACTGTCACTTCTTAATTTGGACAATTTTTCTGCAAACAAGCTGATAATATGTTCAAGAATCACCTCTCATGGAGATATGGAGATGTCTGTTTGCATGTGGAGATGTGTGAAATTTGTGCCTATTATTTTGACACCATGATGTGAGGATGTGCTGTTTAAATCTGAGTGGGCCATCAAATATTATTTTGCTAATAATGCAATCTAAAATGAATTTTACAGTGTCAGTGTATCCTTACTGTTGTTGTAAGATTGACTCCTCCTTTGTCTTTTTTCTTGAAGTAGATGTTTGGCGGAGCCTTATTCAACCGGATTCCAAACCCTTCTAATTCATGTTCTATAATTTGCTTATGCTGTAATGGCTTCAACACATCCAGGATTATGAATATAAGGCTGCAGGTCCTTGCCACTGCAAAGAAACAATTTTATTATACCCCATAGAAGTAACCATGTCAATGAATGGTACAAAGAATGTCATGTGTCAGGGAATAAAATGCCTGGTCTCTTAATGTGATTGTCTCTCCTTCATGTGACGATGTTTCTCATCTTGTACAACTTGGTATAATAAACATCCTGGAAGCCATAGGGATCTGGCTAAATTATATGTCAGAACCCATTTATCCATGTTAAAGATTTATACACTTAGATACAGATGGGTGTGGAGATACGACAGGAACAAATGAAAGGTCACCTATAGTACTCCAGCTTTATACACTGAAGACACAGATGGGTTTGGAGATATGACAGGCACTGACCAAAGATCATGTTCTTATCTCATATTCAGAAAAATCTTGAACAACTGAACTTAAACGAACTTTTGATACTGACTCATTAACATGCTTTACTATGTTGAAATGGCTGAAATAATGAAGCTTATTTATATAAAAATATAATTATATAAGAAAGTGTTTATTTTGTATAAGAATTTTGACAAATGGTAGCCTCATTTTCAAATACTGTATGCTATATTTTCAACATTTAACTGTCACCATCTAAGTTGGCAATTTGGAAAATTTCATAGTTAGCAGTACTAATACATGGGCAGCAATTGATCATGCAACCCCAGAGATAATTTAAAATCATAGAGTTATCATGTTGGTGAGTGAAATCAAGACTGCTGCATTTTGCAGGTTTATGGGACTGTAGTTTGGCAGCCACTTTCTGTGTTACGATTTAATACGTCAAAGGATATGACTTTGCAATCTTTCTCCACATATTCATTGCGATGACAACTTTGCAGATCTTTCTTACTTAATGCTGCATCCGCCAAACCACAGTTCTTGATGCAACGTTGTCAGTTTTCGACAAAGTTGATGAATTAGCAAATAACCTATTGTTGATAATTGACAATACTGAATCAAAACTAGTTTGGCAGGCTCGGCAGTAAAATAATAATGATCTGCAAAGTTGATGTCTCAATGATTATGTGGAGCAAGATTATAAAGTTCTCTCCTTTGACGTAATAGATGCATGCTTGTTAATCTTATTTGTTTTTTTCTTGGGAACTTTTTCTTCAAGCATAAATTCAGTAACTCCCTTTGTGTAGTTAACTTTAACTGAGAGAAGTTCAGATGTTACTGCATCTAATTTATTAACTTTTCAATTTCAGAGATTTTCACAAGCTGAACAAAAACTGAAATGCTTTTGCCAAACTTGTCTTGGTTACATAGTACATGTTGCTGCAATCTATTTCCGTGGATGGTACCTGAATGTACAAGAAGCAGGGGAGGATGCAAGATTTTATTCTGAAATAATTTGTTTAGAAGAAATGGTTCAGTGGTTAATATTCTTGTTTTTCACCAAATAGTTTATGATTTTAACAGCTGGGAGTGGGAACCTAACCATCTGACACCATCCTGCCCAAAAGAGATGTCTATAAGGAAGTGAAGCAAACAAATTTCTAAAGCCATACATTAAAAAAATCTGAAGACCTTCCTACAAATTCAAGGAAATGGCTGTGTGAGATTTTTTAGACTGAAGAGCTTGCCCTTCTGTGTAGCTACCTGAATTTGTAGAATCTTTACTTAGTGATCCTGCTTATGTGATTTTCAGATTTTGTCAGATTATATTGCTCATGTGAGTTGAACTTAATTTGCATGCAGAAATACACATGAGACTAACACAAGTAAAATCTCACATTAGATTTCTGTGTACACAAAGGTAGCCAATCTGGTGTAAGAACTGTAATTGTGAAGTGGTATTTAGTACTTGTAAGCTTACACTAAAAGTACCCTTGAGTACTTTCTTTTTTAATATGATCTACAAGAACTGGTAATTTAAACCAAGCATTATCATTCATGCTTTGAAATACATAACATGGATACACTCATAATGGTCCAAGTTATTTTACATCATCTGGTAAATGCAGTATCTGATGCAAATTTGCTGACTTGTAATTTTCACCTGATAATACAGAGAATAAGCAACATACTTTGATAAGAAGTTTAAACACTTTTTTCAAAAGGATGTTTAAAAAATGTTTATTTTTATAAATAGATCTACTTCAGAAATAGTTTTAATTTGTTCCATTTATTTTATATATAGCCTCTTTGTTAATTTAATTGCAACAATTGTATCCTCATGAAGAGTACACATGAAAGGTCCATAATGACATTTTTGCATGGAATATTTTGACAGCAATTAACCTTGTGCAGAACTTGATAGCTTGCACAAGCTTGATTTTTTCTTGATTATGGCTGTACAAGTTTGTTCATTACATAATTTAGGCTTGCAAAAGCTTGTATATTACACTATTTAGGACTGTGCAAGTTTGCTGCAATTTTCTGTAAGCTTGCAATATTTCTTTTATATGGTTGCCATAATGTTCTAAATAAGAGCTTGCATGATAACAGTTTGCTCATGGTTCTCACAAGTTTGTACAAAGAGTGTGATTTTGGTTTGAGTAATGTAGAATGACTGTTGCAAGATGAAAATTGCATGCCTTTATGAAATCTTCACCAATCTGCTGTTTTACTTAAAGTTACTTACATCTGCTTGCCTCTATTTACTCATAATTACTTATTTCTGTGTTTACTTAAAAATTATTCAGCAAAATTAATAAGCAAAATATTTTATTTAGTAAATTTATTACTAAGTAATATCTTGGCAAAAATAATTAATAAGAAATAACATTTTACCAAGTGAAATAATTACTAATATTTTACTGAGTAAAATAATTACAAAGAAATAACATTTTACCAGTGAAAAAATTATTAACAATATTTTATTCAGTAAAATAATTACTAAATAATAATATTTTGCTTAGTAAAATAATTACTTAACATTACTTAAAATTACTTGCAATTACTCATCATTTTAACAAACTTTTCTAGGGCTGTTCCAGTAAAGTAAACTTGGGACTCAGGGAAGGCACTTTTAATCTGTAGCAGTCGCCATAGGTACAATTTAGAACTTTTATCAGTTTCATATGAACTGCCCGAGTAACCAGAGTACCCAAGAATATATTTTTAAGAAGTACCTTCCCTGGGTACCATGTATTTTTACTCAGTTCTGAGTAATTGTAGGTAATTTTTTAGTCTGACAACAAGAGTTTTAAGACAGTAATCATGGCAGCCATACCGGCTATACATCTGGCACCATTTTTATTTAAGACCAACTAGGTATTATAAGAAATCTATTGGTGAAAATCCCATGTTGATATAGCCATCCATTTGGGGAGGAACAGAGATAACATTTTCAACATATGACTTTCCACTCAAGAGGAGTCGCAATAACAAGATTTTCAACATGGCTGCTGTGGCACCCCCATTTTGGATATCAAATCAACACCATTTTCATTAAAAACGAACTGGGCTTCATCATAAGTCTTCTGGTGAAAATCCCATGTCAATATGACTTCAGTTCCAACAGAGTTGTGACAACAATAAGTCTTTCAGCGGAAACCCCCTGTTCACATGACCATTCATGTAGAAAGAGTATCTGCAACAGGATTTTCACAATGACCATAGTACCAGCCATATTGGACATAAAATCGGCATCATTTTCGTTATAGCACCAATGAGACATCAAAAGAATTCTTTCAGTTAAAACCCTATAATGATATGACTATCCAGTTAGGGAAGTAGGAAAAACAAGATTTTCAAGATGGCTTAAATGGTGGCTATATTGGATGTCAGATAGCATCATTTTCATTTAGGACCATGTGTGTGTGTGTGTGTGTGTGTAAAGTTTCAAGGCAATCCTCCAAGTAGTTTAGGAGGAGAAGCAATTACAAACTTGTTCTAATGGACAGATAATGGACAACAGACCATGCCATAAGCTCCTCTGCTTTAAAACTAGAAGACCTAAAAACACGAACAGGATGAATGAATATTGTAAATGCTCTGTGCAGACAGCGCAATTCTGAGTTTTTCTTGACAATATAAAACACCTACCATTTACCTTTCAAATTCTAATTGAAAGAAAATAAAAATCATAAATAGCAAAAATATATGTATCTAAATAATTGTATTTTTTTCCACTGTGAGTTAATTATCTCCCTAAGTCTGCAATCCTATGTAGGTATATGGTAATAACTCTTATTTAGTAAACATAAAATCTGCAGCCACAAGTCTTGCAAATGATTTTTGCCTTAGCCTATCTGAACCATACCAGCAATTACTTGCTTCCCTCTTCCTTTACCATCCTTGGCACCCTCAATAATCCCTGGAAGATCTAAAAGCTGTGAGAAGTAAAGAGATTTGAAGTTATTTTGAAAGGAACAAATTAATTTGATTACATTAGCCAACTCAGAAATAAAGTTAAAAACACATTAACTTTCCACTTCAATCTGCATTGATTTGAAAGGCACTCTGTATGATGAAATAGAAAGACTTGAATATTGCTGGCCATTTTAGCATGTAATAATGTTGAATAAATATGAGTTAGGCATTCATATGATTGCTCAATGCACGGAAAATCTAATGGGATTACTGCTATCCACAACACTTATCAAGTTACCATCTGCCAGCCCTGGAAAAAAGAGTAGGCCTGACATGACCTCCTGCATGTCGTAAGAGGTGACTAATGAAGGCAGGAGCCATGAAGGCTTAGTCCTTAGCATATTGGACTCATGATCAAAAGTGTACAGATTCAAATCCTACCAGCCCAAGTCAACTACCACAGTGGGTTGCTGGGGAAGGCACTTTAGGCCAACTACCTTGGCTATAATAACCAGCTTGTGTTGCTGTGCCATTAAAAACCTAACCAAACCAAACTTTAAAAGCAGAGTTTATTAACTGAACTAGATAAGTGAACTTTTATAGAACTGGAGTTATTGGTGAGTAGGACAAGAATAAGATATATATACTTGCCATATCAATGGGTGTCACATGAAATACGATTTTGACTATCAAACCCACTGACAACTGTTACAACTCTATGTTCTTAAAATAAGTAACAAAAAAGACTGAAAACTAACAAGCTTTTGTAATATTTAAAATGTATTTTTATTTTCCTAAAATGCAATATGAAAAGAGTAAAAATAACTTACAGAAAGAAATCCAAAATAGTCCTTATTGTTCAATCAATTCCAAAAGTATCAAACAATCTGAATGAGTTCCAAAGGTATTCAAATGTTCAGTAATGTAATGGTGTACCAACAGTACTGAAGAATCAAAGTGAATTAATCCCAAAATGTCTTTAAATGAATTCACAGTATTTCCATAACAGCTATCAAATATCCAAACAATCTCCAAATGAATTTACAGTAATTCTGTCACACCTACTATTCCAATTAATCTGGATAATTCAAGCACTATAAATCCAATAAATAAAATAAATGAATCTTCTCAACATAACTGAATAACTTCCAAGACTGATGTTTACTACTAAGAATGCCTAATTCCATATAATAAGTCTCTTATGTCAATTACTAATAGACAGTATTGTGTACCTATTATCTCAACTGTAAACAGATTAGCTGTTTAACAAAACTAATCAGAAATTAGGACAGCATGGCTGTTCAAAACTCAGTCCTAAAATCAAGTCGTGGTGTTTACTTGAATTAAAGTACATTTAAATGTTGTAACTTTATGAATGAATTTATGTACTACATGTGAACAACTTATCTTTAAAGTGTTAACTTATGATCATTGTGGAATATTAGTATTTATCATGTTATTAACTAAGTAACCCTTAAAAGCTATGAACATGAATGATAATACACAATGTACAGAAGATATACATAGCACAGTTGTACAATAAAAACACATTTTCCCAAAATTCTTAAGAAAATAAGAGATAGAGGGATAGTTTAATATATGCCCATAACCAATATAATGTGTGTGTGTGTGTGTCTTGGATTTTAGTATCATTTTTGCTGGTAAAGTACACAAAGTAGAACAACCTAATTTGATTGAAGTCACTTAAATTAGAGATGTGTCTTGAAAAAAAATGTTATACACTTTGATGCCTTTAATGAGACTGTTCAAGCCGTCTGTATTAAAGATTATTGGATAGTTCAAGTTGAATTTGAGTGCATACATATTTTGCAAAACGTGATCATTTCAATAATATGGACAGTTAGGAGTATGTGCATGAGTAATTCATTTTTTAGGGTAAAATGTTGAATAGCAGCTGTGATTTAGAGAAGGATGATCCCTCTGTGAAAACAATTAACTCTATCAAAACTAGCTTTCAGGCTGAAGAGTAGGAATTTGTGAAACACAGCAGTAACGAGCAGCATTTTACACTTTTAGACATGCTGCGAACAGCATGACAACATCAGTCATTCTGGAGTATATGACATATGCCAACACAGTATAAATGCTGTGCATCAGGAAAAATGCAGGACTTCAGGTATGTATTGGAGAAGTTATTATTATCGTGTGCAGTGCATGCTCAGCCATTTAACATCATCTTCATTAGCAAGGTGCAGAGCCTGCAGTCCACCAGGGAACTTTGTCAGTGAACTGTTGTTCACAGTGTGTGACATGGTCTGAAGAGCTCCACAGCAACAGGAAGAGTTTTAGAGGCCTGGCCCCATCGGACAAGACTGACTGCACAATGCCGCTGTCCTGTCCAAAAGTGGTTCACTGTGGCCAATTGATGATGTGGAAGGTTGAAGCCAGGAGGGCAGACAGATTGCTCAGCTATGAGGGATTGGTTTACAACATCTGCTGAAGACCACTCAACACTTCATGCCAAAATAGCTGTCATATCCTCCAGTAACGAACCTAACCAGATCAGGCATCTTGAAGTCAAACGGACTGCTGGATGTGAGGTGATGTCCATGTACAGTGGAGGTTTCTCACTAGCAAAGACCTTAGCCAATACTTTTGTAGTTGCTTCCTGGTGATGCAGATGTGAAGGAGGAATGTTGCTGAGAACCGGCAGCACTGGTAAAGGAGAAGGACATAGTGTTCCAGAGATTATGTGCATTGTTATGTTGAGCTGGACATCAATTAACTTAGTGTGGGATGATCAATCCCAGACAGGAGCAAAATACTCAGCTGTTGAATAACAGAGGGCCAGTGCTGATGTCTTGAGTGTCTTAGCAGGCTGAGCCAGCCAGCTTGAGGAGTAGGCTGTTTTGAGTGCTAAGTTTTGCTGCAGTTTTCTTTGAGTGGATGCAGAATGTCAGCGATCTGTCAAGACTCACACCAAGGTATGTTGGTGTCAGGTCATGTTTTATTTGCTGCCCACTGAGGAGGATGCAAAGCTCATGGTTCGCATTTGCACTGTTACGGTGGAAGACACTGGAGACTGTCTTTGTTGCGTTTGGCTGTAGATGCCATTTCTTGAAGAAGTCTGTCATATGCTCTAGGTCCTTGTTCAGTACCCTCTCTCAAGCTCAGTAAATGAGCAACTTTGGGTCCCAAGAGCAATGACATCTACATACATGAACTTGCATGACTGTGTTAAAGGTAAGTCATTGATATATACATTGAACAACTTGGTGAAAGAACAGACCCTTGAGGGAGTCCATTAGTCTGATGCCTCCACGAACTGCAGCTCTCTCTGATGTGCACTCTGAAGTGCCTGTTGCAAAGGAACAGTTCCAGTCTCAACTATCCAGTGTGGCAATACTCTGGAAATTTTTTACAGCAGCCGTTAATGCCAGACCATGTCACTGTTAGATCCAGAAAAACAACTCCAGTTTTAAGGTTCCTGGACTCCTAGTTTTAAAATCCTAGCAAGACCTCTATAATATCTGCATGATGGTGATTCTGTGTGGTGCATGCATGTGTGGTGAAGATATATGACAATGCTATCTCTGTGAGCTGGTTTTTTTTGGAAGCATATTAAATTCTTTATTTTATATATATATATATATATATATATATATATATATATATATATATATATATATATATATATATATATATTCAAAACATAATTTTCCAGTTATTTTCTTAAGGCTTATTATGGGCATATAATTTATTCCCAACTGTGCAACATTATTTATTTAGGTCATATGCCACTGACCCCCTTGGGACCAGAAAACACTTCTTGAGTCTCAAATCAACTCCCTAAACCCTCAATGCTCCATGTCTTGAAGACTGACTTACTAAACCAATTCTTCTCAATATGAACACACACAGAAACATGCAAGAAGTAAAATGAACAAACCAAATTCTACCAGACACAGATGCCACAGCATTCAGTCAGGGTTTAATAAGTTCTAAACTTTAAATTTTTGTCACATTTTTTCACCTGTTCAAAACCTCTATCAAGAGCACAAAGATAAATATTTAAACAACCAAAGAGAACTATTTGGTTTAGTGCTTTACAGCACATCAACACAAGTAGGTTATTTAGTGCCAAGGTAATTGGAGTAAAGTGCCTTACCCAAGGACACACCACTGTAGCTGTCCCAGGCTGGTCAAATGCTAGGATTCGAACTACACCCTTTCAATAATACAATTAACTCTTTACCTCATAGAGTGTATGGTTTTGTAGGCCGTTGATATACATGTAGCAAAGTTACACAGTGACGCGTGCTATAAATAGAACAACTGTTACCTATCTGACTCCATACAGATAGGCCTGCCAGTTAACTGTTACAGCAGTGCAGTACATGTTACATTCAACATCAATTTTCACTATTTTACATTTCTGGTACACATCTATTATGGAAAGAAGATTTAAGAGTAAAATCTGATCATTATAGTTATATAATTATTTTTCAATGAAGAATTTTTTATGTGCTTTAATCTTGAGAGAACCTATTCACCCTCAAGCCAGTGAAACTGTGTGACCAACTATAGCTGCCATTTCTCATACTCAAAATCTACCAGTTCTTTGTCTACGTATACATTACTAAATCACCTGAACCTGATAAATTATAAAAACTCAACATCAACATCAGAGCTTTTACCTCTGTTATGCTTTAATAGTCGTGATTCAGATTTAAGGTTGGCAGTGGTTTCATTTTGACTACATGGGAATGATAGTCAAGTAACTTCAAAGTTAATGACCAAAATACCAAAATAATTCACCAAAGGAAGTGGTTCATGGATGCATCGAATATGCACAAATATCTGCCAAATATTCCAATACAGAAAACTTTCAAATTTCAGCACCCTACAGTATGAAAAATGACATCAATAATATGCTGTTAAACAATTTGATTTTTCCAGGTCGAAAATTTCTACACTACTTTTTTAGGAATATTTTTTAAAAGCTGTCAGTTATCTTTTTATATTTATTTGAAAATATTTTAGTCTTTCATGCAACCAATTTCTACAAGGATAAGGTATTCTCCAGGTCTAAAGCATGAAAATTATTCACTTTAAATATACAAAGCATGTTGATTGATTTAAAGAAAAGCATTCCTGACCTGAATTTTTGCTCCCTTGTATCGGATAACACCTGGTACAGTGGTCAGTGTTGTAAACTCATAGGCAGCAACTTCAGAATACACGCCTGCTAGATTACTTAGAAGGGTGGACTTTCCAACAGAAGGAAAACCTGAAAAATTTAACAACATGACTGTTAATTGTTGTTACAGAGTTTACAAAGATTAAGATAGCTTCTTTCAACCCATATTGTTGTACGTATGATTAACAACGACGACATGACAGGTTGCTCTTGAGGCCAAGGTTGCCTGACATTCATTCCTTTTTAATTCGGACATCACAATCACATATTTACCACTACTACACCCAAATTGCAATTACATAAATGAACATCTATCTGTAACAAGAGCAATGAGTAGTCAAGGTTTTTTAATCACTAAGATATCTCATTGTCAGTTCAAAATATAAATTACATATGATAATCAGCAACTGAATGATGTCAGATTATGTGCAGCACACTTTTAGCCATTAGCAAAGAATAACAAAAAATGACAAACTTACATACATGGATGCAATCCATTTAAAATCCAGTGATGTACGAAACAAATACATTTGTTCACAAAAGGTACTAATCAAACAGAATAAACAGTATTTACTCCCTTATGTATGGAATGGCATTATTGATAAGCGTGTTACGGGGGGAGGTCTGGGGTCTGTACTTTCATGGGACACATACATGATGAGGCAAATATCAGTGAATTGTTTTTATTCTTTTACTTGAAAAAAATAGCTAACCATTATACAAATCTACTATTGGATCATGACAAGATATTCAAAGTCTCATACAAGTGGTTATACAAAACTTTTTAGACATACAAAATTTCAAAACGCTTTCAAATGGTCTGACCTTGCAAACACTGAAATAATGACAAATCTCATATTACAAGTAAGGAAATATCCTTCATTTTCATATTTAAGAAACTGTTCTTGCCTTTTGTTTCTCTTTTCTTTTTTCCTTTAATGTCTTACCAACAAAGCCAATTCTTGCATCTCCAGTTTTTGCCACATCAAAACCTTCCCCACCGCCACCACTGCCACCTTTTGGTTCAATCAACTCCCTTCGTAATTTTGCTAACCGGGCTTTAAGTAAGCCAAGATGACCCATAGTGGCTTTGTTCTTTTGTGTTCTGGCCATCTGTATAGAAAATAAAGAGATGAAATAAAAACAGAGAGTGAGACATTCAGAGCTGTCTGTAGCAATGTTTTGTATTGGTAAAAATACATCAGAGCATAATCTCCCCATGAACATCTACATGTTTTCTCAGTCTGATCATCCCATTATTATACGCCTTTCAGAATATTTACTTTCCCTAGTTGCACAGCCACTTTCAAATCATCTGCCCCTCGGCAAATCACTGAAAACATAAATCAGCCCAAAATCATTTTGTTCTTTGATAAGGGCTACATGGAGGAAGTGGAAAAGTCTAGATTCTATGCTGCTTCTGGAAGTCTGTCAAAATGGCAGATTTATGCAATTGTGTGTTGTCACGGAGCAGATGGATACCTCAGTACCATTCAGAGGATCGGTGGTTGGTAGTGTTCCACAACTTTTGGCACCAATACGGATGCACATAAATGACCAGTGGCACTAGCAGAGTTAGACACAGGTACTGGGATGAATGGGCCCCCTGTATAAAGACATAACGCACACAAAACTCTCTTGAGAGTCTGATTACGTCAAGGCATTGGCAGTCTCTGCTTGTTTTCTCTGATCCAAACCTCTCTCTGGAGTCAGGTTCAATAAATCCATGTTTCATCACCTTTGACAATTTCACTGAAAACATATCTGGTCACACTTTTCATCTCTGGTGAATAGCTAAGTTTACACATAACAGTGCGAAGATATTTAATGTTCTACAGATTACAACTACTACTGAGTTTGCCTTGTCCAATTTTTCACAGATATAATTTTCAAATGCTAGTTTATTGTCTATTATTACTCCTAAATCTTTTTCAGACTTTGCACACTCCATTAGGTTTTTCTCCTGATTTTAAACTGTACTGAAATTCCTTTTTTATTTTTTTTAAGGTCTCATTCACTTTGTTTCAGAATTTTGGGATGAAACTTTAACATCCAGTTATGAGATGTTCCATTCATAATATGTTTATCTTTTTGCAGGAATGAGAGCATATAACATATATAAAACACAAAGAGTATTGGACTCAGGACAGATCCTTGAGGAATCCCATGTATGACTGATTTCTACTCCAAAGATTCTATTTACAATAACTCTCTGTTATTGTTCCAACAGAAATGTCTTTATCACATTATGTATACATGGTGAAACCCATCAAAACTGAACTTCATTTATTTAAACCTCCTCAAGATCAAAAGTTTTATTTAGTTAACAAATTTGAAAACCAAATATCAATATTATATTTTTAAACACCCATAAAACTGAAACTCGCTTCAAATTTGAAAATGTATTCCATGCAATGCGGATATGTATGGTTCAGAAAAAGCAACAAAAAAATGTTTTTTAAGACCCAGACCCAGACCATGTGACTTAAGAAAGAAAAAAAAAAAAAACACAAGCCCTGGCTCAAAGTACATCTCCAATGCCATGTACCTAATAGGGCCCTATTTTTGTACTATTATTATTGAACATAAATTTGCAACTGTTTACTTTATACATGAAAACAAATAAACAAATTACATTGAATTCAACAGTGTGTTCATTCAGGTCTCAAAATTATTTCATGTAAAGCATTGTTTTCCTACAGGTTCTGATGTCAATTATTGTCCAATTGCTCAATCAATGTCCTTCTTACCTTTTGGATGTCCTTCTTACCCATTGGATGTCCTTCTTACCCGTTGGATGTCCTTCTTACCCACTGGATGTCCTTCTTACTCATTGGATGTCCTTCTTACCCTTTGGATGTCCTTCTTACTCATTGGATGTCCTTCTTACCCATTGGATCTCCTTCTTACCCATTGGATGTCCTTCTTACCCATTGGATGTCCTTCTTACCCATTGGATGTCCTTCTTACCCAATGAATGTCCTTCTTACCCATTGGATGTCCTTCTTACCCATTGGATGTCCTTCTTACCTTTTGGATGTCCTTCTTACCCATTGGATGTCCTTCTTACCCGTTGGATGTCCTTCTTACCCACTGGATGTCCTTCTTACTCATTGGATGTCCTTCTTACCCTTTGGATGTCCTTCTTACTCATTGGATGTCCTTCTTACCCATTGGATGTCCTTCTTACCCATTGGATGTCCTTCTTACCCATTGGATGTCCTTCTTACCCAATGAATGTCCTTCTTACCCACTGAATGTCCTTCTTACCCATTGGATGTCCTTCTTACCCATTGGATAATAATAATAATAATAATGACCTTATTTAAAGAGGGTAACACAATTAGCTAAAAACTAATCTACCCTGAGGCCCTCATACAAAGGAATTTATTTATTTAAGCTGCATCTCTGAAGCCACTGGATATATTGGGTTTGAAAGAAGGAAATAGAGTGGGCATTTCTAATCTCAACTGGAATACTATTCCAGAGCAGAGTTCCAGAGTATTGGAAACTTTTTTAAATAACTCCTTATTTGGTTTGGGAATTTTATACTGTTTGGTAGACATGGATCACAGGTGGGGAGTATTACCAGGTAGCCTATACTGGAATAGTGATTGTAAATATTCAGGAGCACTATTATGAGATATCCTGTACATTAATTTGGCTTTTCTCAAACAGATTCGGTCTTTAATAGGTAATATTTTTAACCTACCAGCTAAACTTTCCTTGCTTTCTTTCTGGATTGATATTAGCTCAAATGCTCTTTTTTGAAGATGTGCCAGCTTTGCTATGTTTTTATCATTTGAATTACCCCATACTGTACTACAGTAGTCCAAATAAGGTTGTATGTAACTGTTATAAAATAGTTTTCTGTGCCTTTCAGGGAGAAAATGTCTTATCCTACTGAGAAGCCATAAACTTGAATTGACTTTTTCACTGATATGTTTGATATGTTCAGTCCATGATAGGTTATTATCTACCAGAACACCAAGTAGTCTATCATGACAGACCATTTGCAGATTTGTATCCTTCCATGTCAGACATAGTTCAACACTATCAAGATTTGTCCTTCTTTGCCGTGTTGAGATAAGTAATATTTTAGTTTACCAGTATTTACCACCATGCCATTACATGTGCACCAGTTTTCCAGTTTGTTTAGTGCATTCTGTAAAGAAATTTCAAGTTCATATTTTGTGTTTTGGATGTCTGACAATGTTGTGTCATCTGCATATAGATCTGTAGATGATATTGAGTCTCTTAGTAAAAGTGGTAGGTCATTAATAAATAAAATGAATAGTAATGGACCTAGAATTGAACCTTGTGGTACTCCATATCTAATTGTTTCAGGTTCAGACAGAATATTATTTATGTAAATATGTTATGTTCTCTCAATTAAGTACGAAGTAAACCATCTAATTGTTCTTTCATCACACTGGTAGATTTTCAGTTTCTTCAAAAGGATTTCATGATCCACCATGTCAAAAGCTTTCCTGAAATCTACAAATACAGTTCCTATTATTCTACCTTGGTCAAGTGCTTGAAGCCATTTATCAGTTAGGGAGATCAAGGCAGTCTCACAGGAATGGTTCTGTCTAAAGCCTGATTGATTAGGGTGTAACAGCAAGTGTTTGGTTAAATATGACATGAATGAGTCATGGACATGTTTTTCAATCAATTTTGACAAGTTTGGTAGTATTGAGATTGGTCGGTGGTTATCAGCATCATCCTTAGAACCAGATTTGTGAATAGGAGTTACTTTTGCAGTTTTCCATATTTTGGGGACAGATGAGGTTGCAATACTTAAATTAATTATGAATGTTATGCTATCTACAATAGCAGAGGCAGAAGATTGATGTCCTTCTTACCCATTGGATGTCCTTCTTACCCAGTGGATCGTCAGTGGTGATATTTATTATCATTAGCATGTATATCTTTATACAGTTTCTCTTGACATTTTTTATGTTGTTCATTTTAACACTACATTGCACTCATGCTTTTCTTGATAAATGATGTCTGCTTAGCAGATTTTGTCAAGTACATACACTATAGCTGAATCATACTCATTTACAGGTCCCTCAAAACACACCAAACCTTCAAAACACCCCAATGGGTATGTGAGAAAGCTTGCCAGTAGCTTCTCGAGGGTCGGTGGTTCTTTCCGGGGTTTTCCCGGGTTCTTCCTCCACCATTAATACTGGCCGCCATGTATAGCCTATGGTGTGCTGAAAAATGGCGTTAAATCCTATAACAACAACAACAACAACAAAACACCCCAAATCCAAACCCTCTAGTTACATGTACATATACAGTAAAAAAGGAATAAAACAAAAACTACTTTTTATTTATATAATTTTCACATTCATTTACAGGTCCCTCAAAACACACAAAGCCTTCAAAACACCCAAACCACTCCAAACCTTCAAAACACCCCCAACCCAAACCCTCTGGTTACATATATAAAGGAATAAAATAAAAAATACTTTTTTATTTACATAATTTACTGGACTGTAATTACAGTAAACCAGCAATTGAAAATTTGCTTTCCCAATACTGTAATTATCATTTCAAACATGAATACAATAGCCATTCCTTTAACGTTCTTCTTAACATTGTATTCAGTCATTTTTAAGGTCACAATAGCCGGGGTATCAGTTTGCCCACATGACTGATTAATCCTATGATATTAATGTGCTGTTTGTTTAATTGGCAATATTTGGCGATGGTGTTAATGGCAAATTATAAATTGAAGCATTCAGGATGCTTCAGGTGGCATCTGTTATTTGAAACTGACTTACAAGTTGATAATTTCCCACACATATTTGCTTACTCAATGCATTATGTCTACTCACTGTTTTTTTCCGACTGCTCATTTGATTGCTTTTATATACCTCTACCTTATTATTGATGTACCTATGTTATTATTAATGTGGCTTGACAAATGAAACATCAATATTGTTTTGTAGCTCTTTGTTGTTTTCACTAATCTGGTGAACAGTACATAAAGTTAATGAAAATTACTGTACTTCATTTTTATTTGGGTGTTTTCAGTGTCAAATTTCTTTATCAGTAGTATCAAGACAATTGTCCTTGAAAAATTACTTCAAAAAGGTACAACATTATGTGTTGAAGAGGAACTACTTTCTGGCCCTGTGGTTCTTGTCATATGAATTGCACTACAGATTGCATTTTATGTGACTCTTGCCATCAGTGGCCTCATTCAAACTGTGAAAATTTGTCTTCTGAAGAGTTTGGATCATTTCTGAACATTGACAGTTTGTACACATGCAGCCAGGGTTTCAGCAATGAAATTGAACTGCCTTACAATTACTCTCATGGATTAAACCAATTAATGCAAGTAATGTATAGATATAAAAGTACATGTAGTTACAAAACTTAGAACCTAAAACACATCACAATTCACAAAATTCTAATTAGACACTACAAATGCTGGATCAATAGGGTAGGTACACATAAATTTGATTTATCTTAGCTTAATAGCTGCTCACAATGTGGAACATAAAAACTTGAAATCAGTGGAAAAAGGGTGCCTCTATTTACTCAAAAACATTCCAGTATACTCAAATACACTATAATATACTCAAATACATAATTGTTAATATTGCCAGTATATTTACATTGTGTTACTGGCGTATTTAAACAACAGTTAAAGTATATTTGGTGAAATATTAATAATATACATGTAGCTTTCAGCATTTTACTGATCATGTGATGATGGATGTAGTTTTCAAATGAAATACGGATGAAACATGTGGTGGAATCCATATTCCCAGGTTCATCCTCCAACAGTTATACTAGCCACCATGTATAGCGAATCTTAGGCCGAGAAATGGCATTAAACCCAAAAATAACAACATCAACTCTTTCCTTGTAAGGCTGCTATGTTAAGTGAGTTTAATAGTTCCACAAAAGGAGACATGTAAAAAGACAAAGATTTCCATTAACTATTTTAAAGTGCATCAAGTAAAAATGGGATGATAATTATGGTTGAGAGTTTATATAGTACCAGAGTATGTATAGTTCATATGCTCTCATTCAATTTTAATTCTTCTTTCCAGAAGAAAGAAAAAAACACAGAATTAAATGTTAATGTTTATATATATATATACACACACATATATATAAATACACACACACATGCACACACACACACACACGAGGATGCGAGTCCAGGCCAAGTCATGCCAAAGACATATAAATGGTACTAGCTAGCAGCTGCCTCGCTTGGTGCTTAGCATTAAGAAGTCTGTGTTAGGATTGGTTGTTGTTGTTATTGTAGGGTTTAATGTCATTTTTCAGCACAAGATAAGCTATACATGGCAGCCAGTATTAATGGTGGAGGAAGAACCTGAGAAAACCCCGAAAAGAGCCACGAGAAGCTACTGGCAAGCTTTCTCACATACCCATATTGACCGAACCCGAGACTCCAACCCAGAATGACAGAGGTGAGATGGCAGTGATCCGGAATGGTGAGCGCTTTAGACCACTCTGCCACTTGGGGCCCCTATGTTAGGATTAATCAGCCAGGTGTCAGGATAGTGTGACTGGATGGGACATGATGCCACAAGTAGAAATTAAGGTTTCAATGAGAATACTTACTAATAATTACAAAAACATTCTATGAAAGTTCTGGTATTCGTCAAGACAACTGCATCTTATTCCAATTAACTCTATAAACACATTATTCAGTGTATAATGAACAGTTGTTCAAAATATTGTAAAGTCAATTTATTTTCTTAAACATGTCCTAAGAACTAACAACATATGCTTCATTGCTATTTTTTTGTCTTAGTGTTTTTATTTATAATGATGTTATAACATCACTTGATCAAAAGAAAGAAAAAAAACTCAAGACTTGGCAAGATCTTTCTAGACTCACTGCAATGTAAAGGACCATGTTACAATACTCTGAAGCAGAATGGGCCCCATAAGACAAAAAACCTGACTGCCAATTATTTCACACCGGTACTTCTCATCACAACCAGTACCACAAACAACACTTGCCAGCAACATTCAACCATATTCCAAGTATCAACTACACCAAACAAAGTTGTTCAAAGTATTGAACTACATCACTTGGAATAAAGAAAACAAATGTACTGCATCTAATGGCATCACAATGGGCAATTCATGAGAAGCACTTTGTCAACAGCCAAACAATGATGATGTTGCTGTCATTCTTAGTCGATATTATACCATGCACACAACAGATCCTAGTTTTAAGAAGAGAGTGTCATGCTTCGTTTAGAAAAATGATGCAACTTTGGGAACCGTTGCTTTATATGAATACCTAAGCAGTCATCCAACTAAACAAATTCCACAAAATAATTCAAATGGCAGGGCAGTCTTTGTACAAACAAATCCTAAAACTTTTGGCACAATTTGTCTACAATTTGTAGAAAGGATCAGGGAGAAAAATGGATAAATAATTTAAGAGCTGAAATAAATTATTAAGTTTTACCTATATTTTAACCACTTTCGTGATATTGTACTAATGTTCACAATGATGAAATTTGTATGATTATGGTGATTATGATCAGCAAGAGTTAAGTTCAGATATTAATTTTGACTATATATTGTACAGGATAATTTTAGATCAATTTTATTTGCACCTATGAATCAATCTTAGCATTATTTGCGCTTTTTGATATTTTCTCACACACTCTTCTTCTATTCTGCCTTTTTTTTAGCTGTTTGTTTTCTGGTCTCATCCTCCAGTAGACAGGTCTGTGCATTCATTTATATTTGTCTGTCTTGCTACATGTCTGTCAGTCTAGCTATTAATATATCTATTTCATCCATAAATATTCCTACCTACATGCCTCCTTCCTACTGTCCCTTGTTCTCTAAAATAATGTACCACTATATGTATGTATGTATGTATGTATGTATGTATGCATTTATGTATGGATGGATGGATGTATCTGCTAGCCTGGTCACATATGTGCCTTCCTGCATACTCCCCTTCAGTCTCTCTCTTTCGCTGTGAATATATACCGCTCCTACACATTACATTCACCAAAATAGAAAACATTCACTTGTTTGTTTATATTAGTTCAATGGTCGTTTTGTACTCTTTTGTCTTTTAGTTTCTATGTAATATCTACATATGTACTTCTATGCCAATCTGTTGTAAAGCACTGAGCTTTTTATGAAAATTCCAGTAAATTATGTAAATATGAAGCCTTTTACATAACAAGAGGGTTTGGGGTGATTTGTGGGTTTGTGGTGGCTTGGAGTGCTTTCGAAGGTTTGGGGTGTTTTGATGGGCCGTTGGTATAACATATAATCCTACGCTTTTTATTGCTGGCTCTATATTATCATGGCAAACAAGATTTTTCCAATTAATTTTGGACATGCGATGTCTAGCAGTTGTTTACAGATGTAAAGCTGTAGCCAGTAAGGATGGTAATATCTTATAGCACAATTTCCTCTAAAATATCAACATTTTTGGTACGTTTTCATTGAAAAACAACGAACATTACTTTTTTGTAAAGTGCATGCAATTCCTTTGATTATCATATAAAAAAACTCCTGTTGAATTTGCCATACCTGCATTGGTTTTGATTACGGTATATACTTAATTTATTGTTTGATGATTATAGGTTATATACCGAAGGTGAAATACTTGTCCTTACAAGGTTAAGTTGTTGCAGGGTTTAACGCCATTTTTCAACACACAATAGGCTATACATGGCGGCCAATATCAATGGTGGAGGAAGAACCCGGGAAATCCCCAGAAAGAACCACTGACCCTCGAGAAGCTACTGGCAAGCTTTCTCACATACCCACATTGGCCGAATCTGAGACTCAAACCCACGCAGACAGAGGTGAGATGGCAGTGATCCATAACGGAGAGCACTTTAGACCACTCAGCCACTCGGGGCCCCCCCTTACAAGGTTAAATTTGAAATTTCATTCCACAGTAGCCAATAATTACCAAAACTGACAAAATGTTGCTTATGATCATACTTATCAGACATAAATATGAACGCAATAACAGTTCAACTGTCTTGAAATCAGTAACATTTCAATGATAATAATAATATTTTTTATATATTTATATTACTTTGTCCAATTGCTTTTAAAATTCATATAAAGTTAAATAATATATGTTGGTAATTTGTGATGTTATTATTAATGGATTTCGAATCTAATTACATTTGTGTGTTCAATTTAACCATTGGAACCTTTCAGTTTTTTGTGGAAATATTCTGCCTGTGCAAGCATGAACATTCCTTCTCATAAGCAAGTTGCAATTTATGTTTATTATAATATGTGCAAGCTACCATCCCATAGTTAGGCAAATACAATGATAATATAGAGTTGTTCTCCCATGGTAGCCTTGAACACTGTATTATCGAGGTGATTAATGTTGTTATATGTACATATTAAAACCACTCGATTATTGCTGCATTGTTACAAATTGTACAGTTTCTCTGACTTTTCCTTTATCTATTCTTATAAAAAATCTGTCAATCCAATTGTATAAATGTAAATAAAACCGCAGATGGCAGCTGACCCAGATTACCGTATGATGGGAGAACAAAACTATATTATCGCGATATTTACCTAACTTAAGTATAGTAGCACACACATATAATAAACATAAATTTCAACTTAGTGAAAAGATGGAATGTCCACGCTTTCACTGGCTGAATATTGCCATCAAAATAAATGATCCAGTGACTAATGGATTATACTAATGCCAGTTAAGTTGAAATCCATGATAACAAAAAAAAATTATATAATTTTTTTTAAATATATATATATATATATATATCAATTATAGTTTCATTTTGGACAAAAACATCTATATTTACAAATCAATCTATTAATAATATTATTATTAATACTCAAATATTACAGATTTAGAAAACAGTTTAACTATTATTGCTTTCCTATTTATGTAGGATAAATAGGATCACAAGCAACATTTTGTCAATTTTGGTCCATATTGTCTCTACCATGGAATGAAATTCCATGCGTAATGTTGTAAGGACGTGTATGTCATTATCAGTATATGATCTATAATCATCAAACATCAGACGATATACCATATATACTTCATAATCAAAGCCAATGCCCGTATAGCAAGTTCAACTGGAGTTTTGTATATGATGATCAAGGCAATTGCATGCACTTTACAAAAACGTGATGTTTATTCCTTTTCAATGTAAACTATACAAAAATGTTTACATTTTACAGGAAATTGTGCAATAAGATATTTGCATCCTTACTGGCTACAGCTTTACATATGTAAACAACCACTAAACAGCACATGTCCAAAATTAATCAGAAAATCCTGTTTGCCATGATAATACAACATTTGGAGTATATGTTAATCTGGGTTAGCCACTAGTCCTACAGGTAAGACCTTGATGCTGATATTTATGTGTTGGGCGTCAGGGTCTTACTGCCTAACTAACAGGGCTGTGTAGTGTGTTTTGATGTCGACTAACATCATAATGAAAGTAAAATTTTCAGGAATATTTCACACAACTGGCAACTAAAATAACAGCGCTTTTATACAAAGTAAAGTCAAAATGTTTTAGTCAGACTTTACTTACTCTGATGTAAAGCTGTACCGATGTCACTTTTTGCCGATTACGCCGATACTGCTTATAGCCGATTATTAAAATTGCCAATACTGATTATGAGATCGATTATTTCAAGAAACCGCCTGTTCTACAGTTAGTGAAAGCACTAGCATTTGATTGACAAGTAAACCATGCCCTATTTTTGTTATAACTAACAATGCCTAAAATGGGTGTGGATTTATGTTAACAGTTCAAATGTGGTCTCAAGCTACCATACATGTGATAACGATTTCCCACATTATTTCTTATTGTTAACTCGTATATGCAAATAAAATTCTTTACTAAATAACATATTTATTCAGAATTAGTTTTTTTGGGGCATAGATGCTCTGTTACATGTTTCTTCATTCCTTCTTTTAATTTAATGACGGTGATCAATGCTTATATAAACGATACAGTAATGCCAGGTCAAGTTGACTCGTGTAAGTTTCATTGGTGGGAATGGATACTTTGCTTGTCGAGAAAAAATCTACAGCATTCAGTGATCATTCCTGTGATTTAGGAAGCAGTTCACTAACAAGCAAAGCAAGTAAAGCACGGCAAAAATAAATTTCTGAACTCCTGGTTGACGGAGGGGGGGGCATTTAATTCCTGAATGTGTGAAATCGACAGTCGCATTATACGTCACTTATCTTACATTGCAAAGAATGATCATAGGGTTTTAGTATTAAAATGTCAGTATCTAAATAAAGTTTCTTACAAAACTATTATTTGGAAAATAATATACATAATATAGATTTGCTTAATACCTGATGTTTCTATTAAAAAAAGAGAGACTGAAGGAAAGTAGATATTATACATTTGATAATGTATTTATTTCAGGTGACAACAGTTAGACCTATGCACTAATGGTGATGCACAATGCAAAGACCATGGAAGTAGTGCAAAACAGTCATGTAATGATTTATTTTATAATATTATGGCTGTATTGCTTGTTGTCGATAAAGTAATAACTATCCCATCTTTTTCAATTTTCATTGCCTATTACATTAATGGTCTTGGAAAAATATTCACTACTTATTCAGGTGACATTTTTTGAAAGCTGGCAACAAAATATTGAGATTGGCCATTTTTTTTGGCAACAACTTTTTAAAAGCCAGGACCATTACTGAAATGTGTAAGCTGGAAGATCAACAGCCAAACAAGGCCTCATTGGCTGGTTGGCTGCTGTGATTGGGATGAGTGCATGCATGGTATTGATAATTTGTTGTGAGCAGACAATCAGCGATATTTTACAGCAAGAGTGTTAAAAAGTATTTGCTTTTAAGAATATACTATCTTTCAATTAACACCCAAATCAAATGTTTACTCCTTCATTTTCACTATTTAATTCTGATATAAAATTCAAGCCATGTCAAGATGACTGTTATGATTAAATTTGTATTCTGGAAATTTGTTTACATCAGCACTGATTATTTCTGCTGATACCAATTATACCAATAATCGGTCCTTTTATGAGTATGGCCGATTAATCGGTACAGCTTTACTCTGATGTCCTTTCTCTAATAAATTCAAATTCTCACAAAAGAAATGGACAAGTTTTGTTGGCCTACATTTCAATTGACTGGAAAGCGATGAAAGCCGGGAATGCAGAAATCGGGTTAAGTTGAAATATTATTTTTTAACCAAATGAATAAAAATATATTATGCCTATTGGAACTGTAAAGTAATGTTTTGTTTCGTTGAAGAAACATATCCGCCACATTAACCTAGTTAAACATACTTCGACATACCTTGACTACCATCGCATTGCAACAAATTCAAATGTATGTCAATGGAACATGAAAATGCATCCATTTGCAAGTGTCATATTTTCATTCTTCCAGGATAAAGACAGCTCAGTAAGTATATTAATTACACATAAATTAGTGGAAGAGTGTCGATATATGTTGCCAAATGTGTGAGATATTCCAGAAACTTTGAGTACTCGTTCCAATGTCAACGACATCGGAACACGCTATACAAGGCCGTTATTTGGATAGTAAGACATAGCACTTAAACAAAACCAACATGTGCTATGTCTTACATTGTAGGACTAGGTTAGCCACCATACGTTATTTTTATTTACATTTACGTCTTCGAGTGACGATTTTTATTAGAATAGAGAGAGGGAAAATCATAGAAAGTTTAACAATTATAAGCATGCAGCAACAACAAAATGGTTTTAATATGTACCGATAACAACATTAAGTACCGCGATAATAGAGCGCTACAAGCTACTCCGCACACCCACCCACCCTTCTACATTTTTGTTCAGGTGACATATTTTCAGCACATGTATAAATAAGAAATGAAAATTAATAAAGAAGATATTAAACACTCTTTCATAGTTTTCATATAAAGTGAATAATATTGTAACCTCGGCCTCTATTTCCGAAATTCTCTCTAAAATCCCCATTTCGCAGAGCGTTAAAACTCGAAATTGTGCAACCGGAAGTTCTGCATGGAACAGTCATTACTAATCCGGTCCTACTGCAAAGACGCGCAAAGATAGGACAAAGACGGGCAAAGACAGAGTAAAGACAAACAATGACGATGAAGAGAGAGAGAACAAAAATAGAACAAAGATGGTACAGAGACTTTTAAAATTTAAATACTGGAAATATTTACTGTTGATATAAATTATAAATTTATATAAATAAATGTGTCAAACTTAGAAATGCTTGCTTTCGCTAGGTGTTACTTTTTTTCTTTGTTTTAATAAACGTTGTAATGAATTATGTTAAATATTCAGTAATGCCTTTTGTAAAAACAACGGAATATTCTTAAAAATATTTGTATATTTTTATCTCATTTACTACAGATACAGAAAGTTTCTTGTGAGGATATATTTGTATACACACATAGCAATTACTGGCAAAAGTGGAGTAATTAATTGCGCAAAGACAGCGTTGAGAGAAAGAATAAGACACACAAAGATACGGCTAAGATGGGCGAAGTTAAGGCAAAAACACGCAAAGACAGGGAAAAGGCACACAAAGACGGACACATGGAAAAGGCAAACCAAGAAGAGATAGTGGGTATCGGTTCAGAAACACTCAAATCATATTCATTATCATTGGCATATACCTGTGCGAACTCTTCGGAGACACAGAAGTTTTTGTCATCTCTTGGCTTCTACTTCCGGCTTCTCGCTGTAATAGAGTGGTTGTTTCATCTTAATTTAAACATTTTTTATTTGACTAAGTTTTGCACACTCGCTACCAATATATTTAGAGAGCGTCTCACCCCAAGAGCATGTAATTCATCAAGCTTTCAGACTGTGATAATAGAAGAGTCAACACAGATCGCAATTCTGGTCACATACATACATACGGTAATTCAAAAGTTTGCTTCGGATAAGACTACAGACTAATCTCGAGATAAAAGTAAAAATACTTGCTAAATTTGTCAAGAAAAGGGACAATGGGCTCCAGAACGTCCACATCGTCAAAGCAACGGAAATATTTGATAAAAAAGAAACAAACATAAAATATACCCTTTATGATTGTCAAGGAGATGGACATTGTTCTACGGAGTGTCCTAAGAAGATAAAAGAAAAGAGAAAAAGCAGGAGAAACGGGAGGAGGAAAGTCCTTTAAAAACAGAAAAAGAATAACCCATGCAAAAAGGCAAGAAAACTAGAAGACAATGCAGAAGAATAACCCTTACCAGTAAAAAATAAATTAATTAAAAAAATGAGACAGAAGGAACACAAAGAACGAAGAAGAAAATTGACTTTTGTGATGTTTTCTGAAATTTTCATTGTGAATTCTGATTCAAAAGTGAACATGCCAAAGAAAACGTGTCTTTTGTTTTTATAGAAAATCAGCCATAACTAAGTTGAAGTCACCCTCTTGTAGAAGAAGAATATTGGTTACAACTACATTAGTAGTCGTATACATCGTACTATCACTTGAAGTATACTAGGTATCCGCAGCAGATGCACCCCCAGTATATTGTCTTCATTGTTTCAGTCAACGGTATGGTACTCAAACTGTGCCGCAATGGTAACCATGCGAACGCTGGTGGCTATAAATTAAATGTGACGTCACGTGACCGCTCTTTTGATTGGAAGAGAGACACCACGCTCCGACTGCATTTTGTAACGCGCGTTTGGATTGTTGAAACATTTAAATCATATCACTCGTGTCTTAGGCATCATATACACGTGCATTGTCCCATTGTTCCACCTATTCTCAAAACCAAATCAACATGTGTACCACTGCAGAATCTTCTACGCTTGTTTGTAATATGTCGTTGAAAACTGATGTTTCTGCTATGTCGTACGTGTGTTGAAGTTTGTAATCAAGACCCAGCTTGTTGCCACAAGGACGAAGAACGCGCTTTGACAGGAATTGGGTTTTGTGTCGAATTGTTTCATCTTCTGTGTGCGTGGATACCGCTTGTTAAAAATCTGCGAAATTTGCAGTGTCCTACCACAAAAGGACGAAGAATCCATTTAAAGGAATTTGTTTCTGGCTATGTCAACGAATGTCTCAAATTGGGACAAGAAGCTAGTGGTTATCCATCTTCTAATCAGACTACAGAAGACAAAGAGGAATTTCAAAGAAAGGTTCCGCTCTTAAGGAAGCATCACTTTCGAATATGTGGAAAAGAATGACGAAAGAATATCGCTTTTCAAATGTAATGTTAATTTATTTATGGGGAAAATTGTTGCAACGTTCGATGTTGACCAAGTCGCTACTTTCGAGTAGTGGATTAGAAAGGAAAACTCATGAAACACGTGAAGATCGTCCGTGGAAATTTTATGTTGGTCAATTACGAAGAAGCGATCGAGTTGAGACATCCCGACAAGTTTGGAAATATCATCATTGCAACATAAATGACACTCATTGCCTGTTTAACATTGTAAAATGCCTTAGAACGTTTAGGAGATCTAGACTCCGACATATGTATGTAATATGTACATGCATTACCATTAACCAAATGTAACAGGGGACCATTAAAATGAATGGACGTACGAGAACCTAGAAGACGCTATAGTCATCTTTGCTAACGGTGGCCCAAACAATTACGGATACCAATATAGAGACCGACAGCGAGAAATTCATACCAAATACAAAGTTAAAATGGCTGAATTCAACTATTAATCGAGCAAAATGGTGAATTTTTATGTCTTCAAAGAAGCTTTGCAGTCTGGACAATATCAAGACTTTCGCGTGAAAACATTAGATCCGCATAAATTTACAAATACATCAAAACGTTAATCGATCTTTGACAATTTTTATCAAACTATTTTTTCAAAAACGAGTGCCTGCACTCCGGATACCAACGCTAGGTCATCGAGATGTCCCAAATCAAAGACAAATACCCGTTTCTTATGGCTTTGCCTGGCTTTGTATCTATAAATGTCGATTTTAGACGTTCAAGGGTAAATGGCCTTAATATCTAAATGACATATTCCCAAATCTTTAGTCTGAGCAGGATTTGTCAGCTGAAGAGAAGAAGATAAAGCACAGTGCTTTAGTTGGGAATTGGCACTTCATGAGTGGGAGTATAAAGACTCAGTTTACCTGGAACCTACCGGAAGGTCTTCCCCGTTGTCATTGCCTTCCTTTGGTCGGTCGAAAAGATATGATCGTCATATCGTAGAAAACAGAATTCATAGTTTGGATCACGTGAAACGAGAACGTATTTACAAGAGCTCGTGCAGATTGAAGTGAAACGTAAAGAACAGTTACATCCTTTACGACATAAACGTTTCAATCACTGGTATTAAGTGCTTAAACATTCATCAACGAGTACCTGTCTCCGGTAAGATTTCGGATGTTCACGACTTCAATTTAAAATGTGACGGTGATACACGGAATTTCAAGGAACGAAGTCCAGGAAAAGATTAAAAGCTTAGAGATATTCAAAAAACTTTTACAAGAAATATCATCTCAGGACGAAATTTCTTTGCAAAGTGTGATGTGGGGCGAAGTGATCATTGAAATATCTTCGATAACCTTCACCACCAGATTCAATATGGTAAACGTGTAATTAGTTCATAAAAAGATTGCTGTGAATGGCTAGCTTAGAAGATAATATTCAGCAACGGGAACGCATTTACAGAAAGGTTTTCAAGATACTGTGACACGCAAAATCATAATCCATGATCTCGAAAGAGAACAAAGGATTACCAACATCCAGGCAGAAATTATGACATTCATGGACTCTGTCCCATGGACTTGTTAAACTCATTAAATAAATTTCAGTGCCTTAAATCACAGGTTAAAACAAGACCAACCACAAAACAAGGGCAAAAATATTCTCGGAGATATATAGTAGATACAAGGGATATACGCAACCTATAAAGATAGCTCTAAATCACACAACCTGGGACGTACTGCAGCGGCAGTGGTAATCCCGAGCAAGGGCTTCGCGATGAGACTACCCGATACCTGATCCATTCATATGGCCGAATTCTGAGTTACAAATCAAGCGACTCCATCATGGTGCTGCGATCTCTGAAATCAGCTAAAAGTGATGACAAATGGAAAGGAGAGTGTGTCAGTTCATAGGACGCATCATGTGCAAAAAAAAAATACTAATCAACAGATATGACCCAAACCCCACTTGTCACCATCTACAACTTTATATGCATTCTTCCAATAACCTAACACTGCTGAAGCTATACAAACAAAACATGCAACCTCTAATTTAAAAAAGGAAGAAAAAAATCTCACTCTCAGCACGAAAATAACCCAAAGGGATTTTCATCCTAACCAACAATTACAAGGCGGCCCTAATCCCAACTCATCAGGTACCGCTACACAAGATGGCAAAAGTTTGGTTTACTTATATTTATAACAATAAAAAGATAGGATGATCATAAAAAAAGGGATATAACATGGCCCTAAGCCACACAGGGTGGTAGTATTTAATTTACTAAAAAGGGAAATAATGGTATGGTCCGATAATCTGACCGTAACATTATAAAGTGGTCACAATCCCAGATCAACATTTCCAACCGCACAATGCTGTCCCCGATTACAAGCCAAGCCCAGAATGATATACGTAACAGGGCGCACTAACAAATGCACATGACCAAACAACCCCAAAATTAGATAGTATAAGGGGGTCATAAAGCCAACTACAAGGCCAATCACACAATGTGGAACTGACTGAATTAAAATACAACTCAACATAAAGGTGCAAAAGCTTGATAAAACGAAACGATCTGCTTTCATGTTGGTCATGACCCGATATTCAGTGCTACCCTTTCCTCTTCTTAAACATATACTATCCCAATCGCCATAAGCACAGACTCTGTATAGTCAAATTCAAGCGCAAGCAAACACTAACCACGGAACAACAGAAACCATCCTGTGACGACTGGAAGCGACCACGTGCAACGCAGACTTGACCGATACCGTGCGCCACTGCCGTTACATTACGGCCAGTACGACCACCACCCTCAACAACAACAAAAACTCCAGCCATGGTAGAACCGAGGACGTAACACCCCATGCACACACCGGCCTTCAACACTACTGATACCAAATAACAAGGGTCAAGGAAGGTGATGGAGGAAGAAAGGAAGAAGGTGGAAATAAAAAGAGAAGCCCAAGGCTTGAGGTGAGCAGTACTACAGAGGCAGTTAGGAAAAATCCCTACCCCAGCCACAACCGCCAGGCGCTGCAGCAACTCGACAGCCTATAAGCAAACATCAAGGATCTTTGCAACACAGACCACGGCAAGATCAACGGACACGAAGAAGACTTCAGCCAAGCAACCACAGCCGCCTAAATGAAAGAAACTGGTGTCATTATATCTGCAGGACCAAACAGTAACAGTGGAACTGGGTGAGCTGTTAGAGGACAGGGAAGCAACACGTCATTACAGTGAAGACTACCGGATAGTGCAGTAGCCTCGAAGAGACTAGAGTGTGGGGGACACTGGATCGGCTCACGTCAAAGCTTTCAGACACCTGAAGAAAATATCAGAGCCCTTAGAGAGAAGTATAGTGGATGTCCGATGCCCCTAGCCACGTTTACTGCTAATGAACTGAGAGAGCCTTGGCACCTGCATCTTTGCTAGCCAATGTTCCGATATGATAACCCTATCTACACCATGGCATATTGAACATATATATTGGTACTTTGTCCTAGCTACGTCTATTAGATTTCATGAGTTGCCTACCTTAGTATGTGACACAAACTAACTAATGTCATGGTATATTGTACATTGGCCGAAAATGGCGGGGGCAATTGACCTTAAAAGCATACTTTGGAAGTTTAACATAGAAATTATGACTATGTACCAGAGGAGGCCATTACATGTCTATTTGAGTGAATAGTATTTGTCCAACCACGGACCGGCATTGAAAAGTGCTTATTTATCAGTCCATTCAAATTGTCTGCTTCCACTGTCTTGATAATGTGGGAAGAATGTTCAATTTTGAACAACTTAATTTTTATTGGATGCGGTGGCTTTATGCTTCATCCAATGAAATTCACAGATCCGAAGCGCAAACATAACTGCTCGATACACCAAGGTGTAGATATGGTTATTACATCGTAACCTTGGCTAGCTAAGATGTGGCACTTGTCGTTCCAACCAGTCACATTTTGGCCTACTTTGAATGACATTGTAGTAGCCAGTGTAATTGAACCTGACTGCAGCAAGGGACGGACGAGACGCAAGTTACATATTGATTACCGTAGGTACAGTCTGAACTAGGCCGATAAATCAGCCCTTCTCCCTTGATGATGTTGATTTTCGAGTCGTCCATCAATATCAACATAGATTTGGGGGGTGTGCGTGTGCTGAACTCTGCGGGAAAATTACATGCTATAATTAAAAAAAGATAAGAAAATTAAAACTAAAACAGAATTTGCAAAGGCGTGGTCACATTATAATTTATATTTACGTTTATTGTTCGTTTAATAGGACCCAATTAATTAATGCAAAGACAATCAAATACGCAAAGAATGTTCAAACACGTTTTATGAAAGAGTTTTGCTCAGTTATTATTTAAAACAAAAAGCATTTGGCAGAAACGTAGAAGTACATTTTGTGTACACATTAATATGTACACTTTTGTATTGTTTAAATAAGTGAATTCAAAAATGAGTTCATTGTTTTTTCTCTTCTCATTGTAAACGTTTCATATAGTGATTAGACTAAGTAGCTTATATATTACATTTATCTCTGTCTCTCTTTTTTTAAAAAAAAATCTTGTTCTTTCTTTTAATAGTTTTCCTTTTTAAATTTTATTCTGTGTCGTTTTTATTAATTTGATTACACGCCATATACACTAAGATCAAGCGTGGAGATAATTCAGTATAGGAATAAAGTTCTCTTAAAACAAGTACATTGTACATCGATAATGTTGCATCCTTCGTGCTTTGGTGATTATTAAAAATTATTCAGAATAAATACGTTCCTGCATGTTTGTGTCCGTTGCCTTTGGGTATCTTTATTCATGGCTTTTAGTATAACCGGCATGGAGCTAACCCGGAAGCATTTATTAGGGTATAGCCTTAACTGCAGATTATTTGTGATATAAAATTGTGTCCTCAATACTTATTTACATCATAAAGTATACAGTTATAATTAAAATACTCATGATACTTCATATGCAAGCGTTAATGTAGTCGCATACGGTGATTAGTTCAAATATACAAATACTCATTCTTAATACGGGTCATTGAAAACTGCGCCTGCGCATTATCCGGGAACTTAAACAACATTTTACTCTGTTGATGTATTGACTATTCGAAACGTACCGTGTAATGCTTTCCTTTGGTTTTAGTCAAAATGTGTTAACGCGTATCTAATAGTTATAGAGACGCCCTGCCAGGTAATTTCACTGTTGTTATTGCGAGGCTTCTCGTGGCAGAAATGTTGAAAAACGAACAACAGCAAACAAGCATTGAAGAATGAATATTCGGAGTGATGAACTTTGAATCGGTCACAAATAGCCCCACAATATCTCTTAACGTTTTGTTTCAACAGTATTTTAGAAAATTTTAGTCAGTGTATTCAAAAATATAAATCTAAGAAGTTGAATAAGTAATTACCTGACTGAATTCTTTAGAGGGCTCCAAAGTCTTGTCCAGATGTAGTTTGTTTTTTATTCTTTGAAGGTACAAAAACCCCAACCCACCTTTCGTATTATATTAAAGTGCTTGTCACTATTGTCATAATTTTTCCAGTTGTTGAATACTCTGCACCTTATGAGTTCATAAATAAACCTCAAGGCGAAAATAGATTACTGTGGACTGTAATTGGTGGCTAGATACTAAACTGGGTCAAGAAAAGAATGTTTGGTCTATCATACCAAATAATAGGGTAGTATGATTTTGTTTTCAATGTGTGCTGCTTTCATTGTGACACCACATCGTGTAGAATTCAGTCCAGTTTGTACTGGATCACACCTTTATGTCGACTTGGTCCAAATATGTCCACATTGATTTTGCTGTATTTCTTGGAGACATATAAATAATGACCATCCAAAGGAATATGGATGCATGAGGATCCAAATAAAGTGAATAATTGCTACTCGAATTCAAAAAAACTACGCATTGCAGAAGTGGTTTTGAATGTCTGCATTATTTGTAGGACTTTTACCATAAGATCCACAGTAGTAAGAGAGGTTTGTTTTCATGATTTGAAAGAAAAAAAATTAATTGGAATATAACAAAAAGCTATAATGTGAGTTCTAGAGCATACAAATTAAGGGGTTGGGTTTGCCCATTCCTTTGAACCTAAGCTCCAAAATTTTCCAAAATATAGGAAATATTTATTGGAGAAATCAAGTCTGCTTGAAAATTTGTGATTTTTCAGTGCTGATGGTGGGAGATTAAAGCATTGCTGATTCATTTGCTACAGATGTGAATTTATATTTTCAGTCTGATTGCATATGTGTAGGTGTATGGTGCAGACTATTAGTGCTATAGGTGTCATTTTTGAGAATTTGATTGAACATAATGTTAAATTTTGGTTACTCATTTGTTTTCTCCCATTTTTTCAGTATTAACTGGAAGATTGTTATACAAATGGTCTGAGAAATAAATGCCACAAAATATAGTATGTTGTCATTTTTATATGAGGCCATCCAACAGGTGTGATCCAGAATAAACCAGATTGAATGCATACTCCCCATAACACAATGTGACATCTCAAAAACTATTGTTTACTCCAAAACCCACTGATATGTTCATGTTTTTAATGACACAGTTTTTAGTATTCTTCTGTGAAAAATCAAAACCCACCATGTCATTATTTGCCTGTAGCATGTATAAATGGTAAATAGTCCTGATTGGAGCTGATGTTAAACTGTCATTGGGGCAGTTTATATAACTGCAAAAAGACAGAGAATAGGTATAATCAACCACTATTTCACATATTAATTGGTTGACAATAGCTAGTATGAGGTGTTAGGTACTTTTAAAGACTGTTGTGAGTAAGCTCATTGTGCTAGATCGCATAGGTAAAGTTATGACCTGTATGTGTGTTGATGAACAGAAGTTACTACATGAATGAGAATGCTTAAGTGATTCTGCTACATTTGCACAACTATGTACCGCAGTGATGGAAGAATTGGTACAAGGCCAAATTTTACTGGTACAAATGCTGATCATCTAGTATCATCCATACATGGTTTTATCATGTGCATCAAGTTTGGAAAATTATTATGTAAACAATACATTAGAGAAAGAAAATGAAATAAATGCATTGCTAACCTTTACCAGAGTTTCTTGGATAATAGACATTGTCACAAATCAAAACCATGACTGGTATTAATTCCAAGTCTGAAGTTCCTCTGACAACCCCGTTTTAAATATTTTAACATTTATTGATAAAAGACGGAATTCCCTGCCATGGCATGGTGGCAATAAGGGTAAGCTGTTACTAGCCTGCCTATCCAACTTGAAGGACCTCGTCTTCAACTATACCTGCATGAAATTGAGATTCTAATATTGTTGTCTTTAATCTGGAGATGGGTGAGACAAAATAACATTGTTATGAAATATGACCTAGTACTCACTGTTTATATTGCTAGTCATATGACTAAACAAATCTTGCAGCCGACATGCTCGTGATATCAGAGGTCCAATGATCACTTGATATCAACAATAAAGTCCATTCCAATGTTGTTATACAAAAAATTAGAAAATGTTAAATTAAAGTCATAAAATGTATGCAAAATGAACTAAAGCATACTTAATTCTTGACATATTTATTCAGAGAACAATGACCAGAAGCACGTCTCTATAATAGAAACCTGAAGAAAACCTGATTCATCAAGTAGTGAGCACATGTCAACACAGTAATTCATGTGATACCAACAGAAACATTGCTGACAATGTTCTATGCTTCATGAAGCTTGTTTTTTCTAGCAAACATGTCGACATAAGTCACTCTGGAATGTACAACATCAGTCACAATAGGAGCAACATCTGTATGAAACATTTTCAATGTGATGAATATTCAGATTAGTTCTCATTATTACTTTTATCTTAATCTTGTTAAATTGCTATTAACTGATCGGGGCCCAGAGTGGTCTAAAGCGCTCTCCGTTACGGATCACTGCCATCCCACCTCTGTCTGCGTGGGTTCAAGTCTCGGATTCGGCTAATGTGGGTATGTGAGAAAGCTTGCCAGTAGCTTCTTGTGGGTCGGTGGTTCTTTCTGGGGTTTTCCGGGTTCTTCTTCCACCATTATTACTGGCCACCATGTATAGCCTATCATGTGCTGAAAAATGGCATTAAACCCTACAACAACAACAGTTAACTGACCCATGCTTCTCAGAATGATTTTAGCCTCAAAACAAATTGATTTGTAAGTATTAACCATGTCTTGGTGTTTGTACAGTTGATTTATGTTGATAAGGTATTAACACCCCTACTGGACAGAGGCATTTACTACCACTGTATTACTTGGAAAGCCCCCATTATACTTGAAAATATTAACCCCTCCCCCACCCCTTCATGCTGGGATGAAACCTGTAAAGCCCCATTAAGCTTGAAAATATTATCCCTTCCACCCACCCCCTTCATGCCGGGGGCATATGGTCAGTCCCAAATGTGATGTATATTCAGTTTTCTATAGAAATGAGCATCAGACTGTTTCAGATACAGTTCTGGCAATATTAACATGGTAATTAAGAACGACTTGTTTCTGACCAGGATTCGTTTACAATATCCATCAGTTTAAACACCAGTACCATCCAGTAGAGGCTCATAGGATTAGCGGCATACCGGTTTACCTCTTTATTTTTTTCTGATAGTACATAACACCATAAGTTTTCACTCTATTGGTATATTGGTAATTTCCTTCAGTACGGAATGTACTGAAATATCCCAAGTAATCTTGTTTCAGATTTAATATTAACATCGTGTTTTCATTATTGACATGACCACTGTGGTGACCTAAGTGGTTAGAGTGTCTGCCTTGAATGTGGGAGGTCTCAAGTTCGAACCCTGGCTGAGTGATACCCAAAACCTATAAAAATGGTACTGGCAGCTGCCTTGCTTGGTGCTCAGCATTAAAGGGTTATTGCTTGGACTGGTCGGCCTGGAAACAGGATAATATGACTGGGTGGGACATGATGCCACATGTCTCCATCATGATGTCCCATTGCTAGACATCACTGTAAACTGCCAAACTGCAGACACCATAGTGCTAAGACTGAAAAATTGTTAAGGCTGCATTGAAAAACCAAATCACATGCACATACACACATTTATGACAAAATATTTCATAAAAAATATATTTTGTACAAAATGGTCTTATCTGTCACAAATGAATGGTGAATATTACAGATATATTTATGATCTTTTAATTATGTTTGGCACGTGTCACATAATCCAAAGTGGAGGTCAAATACTAAGTCATAAGTATATGCTGCTGATATTTTTCCCAATCATAATTGATGGTAATTTGTTGGCAGATTTTGAGTTGATGACACAAGGAAGCAATATTTTTGGTTAGTTTGTCAACAGCTTATAAATTATTGTCATAATGAATATGGATGTATTTTGCATGCATATTCTTCACTTTGGTTATCCATCTTGCTCTAATCCCAAAAAAGTGGTTTAGTCCAAAATGTTAGTGAGCACGTTTTAATTCCAGTGAATAATTTTAATTAAAGATTCCTCACAAATTATATCTGAACACAATAGTAAATACTTTTGCTGACTGAAATTAAGATAAGAGTAATCTTAGTGATCTCAAACTTGTATATAAACCTGACACAATAAGATGACCAGGATGTGGGTCATGTTGCAGTCAAATTTATGAACAAAGTTACTTCTGGAACCTTCTAAGGTTATAATCAAGGCAAGATCTTCAATTCAAATTAAACACCTATTTGTAACTTACAAATAAGACAAGCATGAGAGTAGTCAGGTAGACCTCTACTCTCAGTTACAGAGTTCAAGCAAACAATATAACAGTTAACTTCCCTAGGTAAGTTAAAAGTTACCACTGAGGTTATTGTTGTTTTCCATCTCAGGACATAGGCCCATCAAAGTGCCCATTGGTTGGATGATTTTGGGAGATCTTGGGGTTACTGTGAAATTGTTATCATTTGCTCAGGCGATGCAGGTTCGATTAGTGTCCATGCATAGTGGCAGAACTAGATTATTGTTTCGTCTAATCATAGATTCAGGCTGGAAAAATAGCTGAAATGACCTGTATGTCTAGGAGCAGGGTCTTATTAAACTACTTAAAAAAACTTTTCTGCATGTTTTATATACAGTTTTGGGCATGTGACACAACTTTTCCCAGGCTTTTGGATAGTAGATTTTCTGTCCCAGAGATTAATAGTAAATAGCATTGCATTTTAGTCACACTGAGTTGTTGTGTCCTAGGAGAAGTGCACTTGGCTTCCATTTCCTCAACATCACATGGTCAAATAAAGTGCTGTTAAATATGAACCAACCAGGAAATATACTGGTGGTGTCAGTTGTTTTTAAAAAATTTGTCTGAAATGTTTTATGAATATCACAATTGTTTATTGATTATGTATCTTTTTGCATGAGCATTGTATCTGCAATAGATCTTTTACATAGATAAATGTTTGATTGATTACAGAAAGAACTCGTAGCCACCTTTACAATTTGGCTTCAGTGTTGAGCTGATTGCAAGTCAGCTATTTGCAAGTGGTGAGACTGCTCAGTATGGACAAAGAGTCCAATATTGGCAGCAATGGAGATGGCAGTAGTGGACGCAACACACCACGCTCACTGAACCAAGATGGACAGCGACGAGACACTCCGGGACCAGTACCCACCTACCAGTATTCAAGGGTGAGAAATTTTAAATTAAGTATTCATTTGTTATTCTAAGATGGCGCTTATAATGTACAGATTGATGAGTATGCTGATAACTTGCTGAACTTTAGCTCTGATTTCTAGTTCTTTTGGTTAATCATCAAAAGGGCCTGTCATTCGGCATCTGTCCACCCATTATGACATGTTTGTTATTGCTATTCCTCCTAAATTACTGGGTAGATTGCCATGAAACTTGACACAATCACCCCTGGTCTATTGTGTCTTGAGGGAAAATGGTGATTTGGACAGCCAGTGTGGTTACCAGGACAATCTTGCTTTTACTTAATTCCTTCTGAACAGACTTTTATATTGAGATGGGTTTTTTTTAATGCTGTCTTGTTATACTTATTTTAGATGGTGTCTTTCTGACAGCCAACATGGTCCCATGGTAGGTTTATTGAAAATCATGTTACCACATTTAATGTAACTTTTTTATGTTCTAAGTTTTTGTGTGCACATCTATCCATTAATATCATAATTAAAAATATCACATTTTGTACATCAGAATTGTTTTGTTTTTTCATTATATCTTTTACATTTTTGTACAAAATGTGAAAATCTTAAAAAATATTGCTAAATTCTGTACCACACAGAATAAGATATCAAAATTTTTCACAGTTTTGTTGCTTTTTATTATTTTAATATTTAGACAAATTTGTTACCTCCAATTTTAATGCTTGTATTTAATTGGAAATAAGTTCGTGTTTCATGGTTGTATGATTTAGATCCATCAGACAGCTAATTTTTTGTTTGCTAAAATCTTGGATGAAAAAAATCAATATTTGGTTACCTGACTATGTATATATTCAGGCATTGTTGAGAAGAGACAGGAAATTATTTTTACTGCTAATAGCATTGGAGAAAAGTGTTTTTTACTATATTGCCTTATTTATACTTCGTGATATTTATTCTCATCCTTGTCAGTGACCTGTTTTCATATGAGGTTCAATGTCAAAAGCTATGACAGAGAACTTGTATTGTATTTATCTATATCTTGTGAACATGTTATGTTTTTACCAAATTTGGTATGTTGGAGTTTCTCAGGAATATCAAAGATGGTTTCAGTGTTCAGTAGCAGGTATAAAGAATAAAGAGACAGACTTATTTTGGATCCATGGTAATTCCTTAAAGCCAGGTGAACATAAATGATTAAATCTTTCTGAAGGACTTTTGTTGATAAACATA
Organism: Sinohyriopsis cumingii; assembly: GCA_028554795.2. NCBI lineage: Eukaryota > Metazoa > Mollusca > Bivalvia > Unionida > Unionidae > Sinohyriopsis > Sinohyriopsis cumingii. The sequence continues at coordinate 100,759,843 of CM068841.1, read as the reverse complement.
ATTGATTTTTTGTGCAAGTTTTAATCGTTGTATGTTGAAATTGTCTTGATCTGCTTTTGTCTTCAGAGACATAGGTATAACTTTGGCATCAGTAGTGATATCATTTACAATGCTAAAGGTGTGCATTCAAGTTCATGCTGTTTGGATACTGGGTATGTGTTCAATCAACAGAACATTTTATTTTGTAAGGTTTAATTTTCATATATTTTAAGAGTGAGTTTGACCCACTAAACCATGTCCTTTATGTTTAGGGAATGGAGGGAGGTAAGATAGAGAAGCACTTGCATTGGCGGGGGGGTCATCCCTGTGTTCTCTTGCAATTGTGTATCATAACTCTAATAAAATCATTGAAAACTATACATTTTTATTTACCAAACCTGTCAAATAAATTCACAAAGAGAAAAAGCGAAGGCATCACTTGTGAATAGTGTTACGCCACCTATTGATTTATTATGTATATGCCATTTTCCTGCAGGATTACTCAACTGCAAATCTGTGTCCAAGCAATAAGTCTATGGGACAAAGCTATTTTTCTACGTCCCATCTTTATTAAATCCCCATTTCCAGTCATGTGTTCAAGGTCTGAACTAAAACATGAAGTAGCTGGAGCCAGATTTTACCACCTTTTTTGTAATATTGTAGCAAAATGGCAAAGAAAGGGATAAAAGTGTCACTTGGGGTTCTTTCTTCTCTACATTCTTCACTGGGAATATTTGCTACAGACATTTTTATTAAATAGGAAACCCATAAAACACTTTAACAGATTTCTGCTTGCTACTATTTTGAACCCTCGTGTTTGTGCAGTTCTGTCAGGCAGCATGTAGGTTGGACATATTTATTATATTGTAGAATGTGAGTTAAAAACATGAGCATAAGTTTGTTGAAGTCTTGGCAAAAAACAGTTATTGAAAGTTTATTTGTGGGAAGCATAGATCATATATATGTATTAGCAAGTCTTAAAGAAATAGCAATACTTAGTGAAAAATTCTCAACTGTGAAACTGAGGAATTGTTTTTATGCTTGTTTTCTTCAGGAACAACTTTTTGAATTGAGTGAAGCACCTGCCTCCAAAATTCGTCCTTCCTGTTTGTCTAAAGAATTTGACAGGTAAGTATATAACTGGTAATCCAACCTGTGTACAGTTTTTATTCAGGGAACTGTTAGTAAGTGTTGTTATGAAGAGGTGGTCTTCTTAGAGATGGATAATTTTCATTCAGTCTACTGTCATGGACCTCCAAGTGGTATTGCTGCAAACTACTGGGTAGATGCAGCCACCAGATTATTCTCTGTTCTATTTTCATGCATGTTTCTTGAAATGCATTCCAAATGAACTTGACTCAAATCATGGAATCTGATAGAGTCTCCTATAACTGTCAGGCCCTACGGAAAATGGATCTGCTATCCTGTTTTTGTTTTGAGCAGTTTTGGGATTATCTGCAGTGGCTACAGAACATTAGATCAGTGTCAAACAATCCTGTAGTAGCCTACCGGAGACCAAAAGACCTAAAGGACATCCTGGTCAGGGCAAAGCTAATGCCAATCACTAATCAAGACCACCCTAGTCAATCTGGCCTCTTGATAAACACATTGAATTACCAGGTCACAAACAAGCAATTCAGCATTTGGAACTAAGAGAAGATCTTAGAACTACTTATATGACAACAGATACCATGTGACATGCGGTAAATAGCCTACATCACATGGTTTTTTAAGATATGAGAGTGGATAGAGGAGTGACATGATTTGTTTGATTCTTTAATGGTAAGTGTGTAGATAAAATACTGTTATTTAGAAAACACAAGATTTAAGTTTTAAGTGTTGCACTGTCATATACAGAACAATTGTTATTTACTTGTTGTTATACCATAAATATACAGAACACATGCATTAAGTGCTATACTGATATGTACAGAAAACATGTATTTAGTGTTACACTGTAATATACAGAACACGTATATTTAATACACTTGTTATACTTGCTATTTCTCTGTTTGAATTGAATTGGTTGATTTCTTTTTACATTGTAATGGTAGTATTATAGCCCCCCATTATCACTATGATGGCACCTCTTTTTTCAGGTTCAGTCAGGGCAAGTGCTCACATTTACTAAATCCTAGATGCATCTTTTCATTAGAGATCAAAAGTTATCAAGTTTCCTCTTTTGCCTTGATAGCAGACTCGTCTCATGAATTACTTGGACAATGATGGGTTATGTTTGTAATGACCAGTAAGTCTTGACAAATAAGGAATAAATATTGGTATTTTATTTATCAGTTACATTCTAATCATAATATTTCAGGGTCCGTGGTGGACCTGAAAAACTGCAAAAAACTTAAAATGTAATTTGGACCTTAAAATAAGTTTTAAAAAGCTCATAGAAACATAAAAATCAACTAAAAATATGAAACAAATTATGAATGGCTCTACCCCAACCACTAAAAAATTCCTTTTTTGTACATGGTTTCTTGTTATGCTAGCCTAGGGGTTGAGAAAGCATGTGAATTAAGCAAGTTAAAGACATCCCATTATTTTATTTTAATTTTATTTTATCATTCTTTTTATAGACCTGTAATGGCATACATGGCTTTTTTTAAAGATATTAAAAAAAAAATTAAGTATGTGCCTTGTCCAGAGTTCTCAACTAGGATTTTAAAACTAGGGGTCCAGGACTCGTATTTGGTAAGCAATGTTTTAGACCCAAATTTGGAAATATCATTTTGTCTTAGTCATGAAATGTTTTGATTTTGAGGTTACATGCACTATTTACTCAGCTACACTCAGAAATAAACACAATGCATAATTAATTAGAATGACCACAACAAATGGAGTAGAAAATCCTTGTGAATTTTTATCGGTACAATTTTATTCTTTATCCATACCATTGTGTATCATCATTTCTTACTGTAATCTACAAGTTGTTCAACTTACGCACATGTCCAATTTATGTGAGTTATTGGAACTATCATTTTAAAGCTGTTCCAGTATACGATCATGTACACAGCTCTTGTGTTAACCTGAGATCACTGGAAAATTCTAAGCACTGATTGGCTGATCTGAATAACAGTGTATTTTCAACACTGTTAAAGAAAGTGCACAATACCTGTATTGGAATGAAAGTATTGATATGTTTACAAAAAAGAGTTAGGGATTTTCCGTGTTCCAGATATAAATTTTTTTTTATCAAAATATCCATGTTACATGTAGCTTGAAATTATTTCAACCTTTCCCTAAATGAACTTTTAATACTATTAATATACACTACTATAATACAGTCACATTGATGATACGATTGTAATGGTATACAAGAGATTTTTAGTGATCTTGGCCAGAATGCTGTTCTCACATTCACTTTTTTTTCAAGCCCGCTATTATTTTACATTTGCACCACATAATATATTGGTAGTCAACCTAAGACTGTTTCACATGTGCTAAGTCATGAAGAATGTGCAAGTCTGCATGGAATATTGGAAAGAACTTTGATTATTTTAAATGAAGAGACGATGAAAGAGAATCTCTTGTTGAAACAGAATTAGATGAGTTGAACACAGCACTCATGTACATTCATATGCCATCAATAAAGCAAACATCAGATCATAATCTTTATTGAACTGGGTTGAAGATAGTTGTAGTTTAACTGTCGGAGATGGAAATACTCTGTAGATTACATGTAAAACACTGCAAAACAAGGCTAACTTTCAGGACCAGTACAACAGACTCACATAAATTCAGCTGATCATGTGACAGCTATATTGGTAGAAGCCATGAAAAAAGATTCAAGCAAATAATTAATGGCCTGAGTAAATCTTGCTTTTCTTGCTTTAGTTCATATTGGTATTGCTGAAATCCACATCAGTCTGAGCCATTTATAAAATTCTTCTTGTCTCGTGTGTTTCTTGTTTTGATTATTAAAAAATTTGGTCCTTTTTCCATTATAACTCTTTTCTGCCTGCTGGTCTTACCTGTACACTTTATTATACCAATGATTGACATGTGAAACACCATCAAAAAGGAACACATTTGTAATTGATAAATCATTTTTAAATCATCGATCAAGTATAGAGGGTAAAATATAGCTTAGATACAATAAGAAACACCTTTTGTTTGCTTGTTCTATTGATTCTGCAATCACTTGAAATATGTTCGTCAGTGTGAGTCATACTTCTTAAGTATGAGGGGCAAATTAGGTTTTTGAATATAGAATTGACACGCTTTGGAAAAGGGATTAGCAAGTTGGCCCCATTTAGAAAAATTCTAGCAGCAAAACTAATGTCCGTCTCCACCACTTAATATTGAACAGTTTTGAACTTTTTCTTTTTTACCAAAATGTATGACAAGCTGTTTTCAAGTTCATAAATAATTCTTGTAATTCAGCAGTGATGGTATTTGGGACCCGGAACGCTGGGGGAGGTCATTTGGGGGAGGATCTCGTGGTCCTTCTCCACTCACCATCAATGATGCTAAAGAAAGGAGGCAGGATCTTCCACGACGTCAGTCTGGTATGTTAATTCTTTTTAGTTATCATTTACCTCATTATGTCCTGTTATGACTCAGTTGTCGTAAACTAATTAATATGAAGAAGAAAAACAAACAAGTTTTATAAAACTGGACAAAAAATTTAGTTCCTGAAGCTGTAATATGAAATTTTAAAAGGAACTTGCAGTATTATGAATTGAATTCAAAATAACCATATAAAGCTGTGTTCAAGTCCATAAGAATCAAATGATCCAAATAAATTTCAGATCCTTGAGTGTGCTGGTCTGCCAAGTTCAGATGTATCACAGTGGCATTGCCAAGAACTCCTTGGAATATATTCATTATAGTCCTAGAATTAGATTTTAGTTCAATAAGCACTTTGTAATTCCAGTGAATAGTCAGAACAAATGCTTCCTCTCAAATAATATCTAAAAGCAGTGTTAAGTATGTCTGCACTTGATATTAACTCAAGAACTTATGAAATAAGAATCCAAAGCAAGAATGAATTCATTTGCTCAGTTCTATGAACAAGAATATGGCCCACTAGGTGACATTTCACCCCACATCATAAAAGAACCCACCTGACCGGCACATCCAGTGAGAAATAACTTAATTCTTCTTAGAACTCATATGACCCCACCAGCCAATGAGAAATTACCACAAACTTATCAACAGGTTCAATCTTTCTGTTGATTTAATATCTATGAAAAAAAAATCTACACTCATGAACAAAAATTAGGGATTATTTTGTTTATAAATGATCACTACTTTTTATCACGATGAACAAAAATTACGTGCAATATAGCTACAGTCCTGTATGAAAGGTTACACAAAATACATAACTTTACCAATAACATTTATATAATATTTCTACAAGGATAAATTAAATTTCAAAAATATGCTCCCTTTTTAGCAGTCATAAAGAGAAACTTGGTAATTTTATTAGTTCACTTGGCTGTATGACCAAGGGAGCTTTTGGTCTGGCACTGCATCTGATATGCTTCATCAGTTGTTGTCAACATTTTTATATTCAACTCCTCAAAAACTGATTATCCAGTTTGCATTGAACTTGGTACGAATGTGTGTCAGGACATTCTTGATTAAAACATTTTGGTGTGGCTTCCTTACCAACAGTGTGGCTTCCTTAACTAAGAAATGGAAAACACATTTTTGTCACTGGAAGGGCTGCGTCAGTTTCATTGAAACTATAATAGAATGTTTCTTAGGAAGTGCTTTATCAGAAGTTTGTCCAAGGTGGCTTCCATAGCATTGGTGTGGCTTCCATAGCAAACATATAAAAACCACATTTTAATAGTATTACTAAATTACCAGCTATTATTGCGTTGCAGTCTCATGTCCTGGTACTGGTTGCCAGTTCCAGGTTGAATTCCCTCCTCAAATTAGTAATTTGAGATCTTGGTAGAAAAACATGATCCCAGTCAGATGCCTTGGTTTCTTGAATCTTGCAGACTATTTTCCTTCTTTTCCCTTGGACTTCATATATTGTGTATCTGGTAGCATTTTACAACACCTCAGCACAGTCGTAGTTATATGGTGGCAACCAAAGGTAAAGCTAGATTAATGTAAAATTAGAATGTGCAGAAATTTACAAGGATGCAAAACCCTACTAAATACCGTAAATGCAGTATTGACCATATATGTTGTGACACTATATTTATTGGGACACAAAAATTAATTTTAAAAGTAATTTTTTTGTGCACTGTATGTTCTGAGACAGATCATTTTCTCAAGTCATAAGTTGTGGGACACATTTTAAATAATTAGAAAATTACATGTTGTAAAATACACTCCAACTGAAATTTCATTAAAAAAATATAAAACTCTTTAATCTACTGCAACATTATCTCATGAACACAACCCTTCTCCTGCACACATACGCTCCATTCTTTTTGGTGCATGAATATATTTTTTAACTTTCTCATATTATGAAAAATTTTCATTAGAGGCAACACATCACCTGAAGTGGAAACTGCAAGGACTAAAGTAATATTTTTTTAAAAATCTGCACCAGTCATCATAATTCTCACACTTTTGACCCCCATCTTATAGCGAGTCCATCCAGGAATAATATCAAAAGTACACTAGAATTTCATCCATGTTAATGATCATATTGTTGGCAAAATCATCTGCTTTTCTTCTGGCCTTCATGAATTCATCAAATGATTTTATTTTCTCCAAATCTTCTGGGCAACACTGGATCATCAGTGTCTGTGCACGAAGCACTATATTGTGTCACTTTAATAATTGTTCCATTGTTTCAATTTATTGTCAAAATTCCTATGAATACCACTGAAAAATTAGCTTCAATATCTCAGCCATCTTTGTACAGAAAAAAAAATCAGCACCCTTAAAAGAATCCAAAGTATGTCGGCTTCCAGGCCAGCTTGCATTGTAATTAAATTAACCTTCGTCTTTGATGTCCGGTCAGTAAGTTCAAAGCATGAGTTTCCTGCTCGCTGCCAGTTGTGTTTATAAACCACCTGGGCTTTGTGCTTGGCATCAGTAGTTATGATTAACATAAACTGGCATTGATGTCTGTAAGTAAATAGTATACAGAGTAATAACTCTTGCTAGCGAAAAGTTTCTCATTTGCACTAAATTGAATGTGTTTTCAAATAATGATTATTATTTGCATGTTACTGTCATATAGTTGTCCTGGATATAATTCTATCTTGTTTTTTTAGCACCTAACACCTGGTCATGCATGAATGGCAGTTGTCTTCAAGATACCAGTTGATTATTTCCCTCTCGTGTGTGAAATCATCTGCTTCTGGCCTTCACAAATTTATCAGATGATTTTATTTTCTCCAAATCTTCAGGGCGACATAATGTCCGTGCACAAAGCAATATAGTTTCGCTTTTAACTGACTTTTTCTCTCATGATTTTGAACAAATAGTTTAGTTCCTGCTACTTCAGAGGCTGCTGATCCATGATTTCCAATGCATTCAGACATTTATTGGGGATATTGGCCATGGTATGGTTCCTTTGCAATTATTGATCAATTTTTACATAAAAAAAATAGTTCAGATCACACACCTTGTTTCCTATGAGGAACCGTCTGTTGAGTTTCAACTTAACTAAGCTTCATACAAGATCAGGCATATAGACAGAACCTCACTGAAGCTGCCATCATGTAAACATGTTTTCTAATAGACCTAGCTTTGGTGATCGAGTTTTATGTTAGTTCAGATCAGATGGTTCATGGTCATGATGGTGAAAGTAGGATTCATATGTAGAAATTGGTTGCCATCGGTGGGCAACCAGAAAATGTTTATCCACTCCCTTTCCTTGGTTGATTTGTCAGGAGGGGCTTTTATGCAAGACCTGTTATATGCTATCAAGAAGAAAGTTCATGGTGCTTAACATCTCCTCTAGTGAAGGCTTGAAATCGAGGATATGACCCCTCTAGACCTGACATCATGGCTAAAGTGGGCAGTCCACTCATACTCTGAGGTCTTGCATGACCAGTTGCTCATGAATTTGAGCTTATGGAATAGAAGCTGCTGGCTTCCCTGTAAAGTCAACCTTGTTGAGTGTCTATATCAGTTTGGCATTGCAGAAATGAGAATTAAATCTGATGGATTGAGTGGCTATGGCTTAGATGACCATCAGAACTAGTTGATGTTAGTACAAAAATTCTTTGTTGGTTAAGTTTAGTGCTATTGCTGGATTCACTTTAAAAAAACTCATTGTATGGAAAAATCCTTTTTTTATGTGCTTGTTGTTTACATGACCATTGATTATGTATTTCCTCATATTTCCTTTCATTCTAATGCTGATGTGATTATGGAATTTATTCAATGGAGAATGTAAATTTTTTATTTAATGTTTCTTGAAGAATACTTACACAATCATATTACTGTTAAACCCTCCCTGTCTCCCCACAAAATTGTGAGCATTGCTCAACTTAAACTGCTAAACAACTGGCTGATGGTTATCCAACTTGCAGTGGTAAGGAGAGGTTGTGAGTAAGAGTTTCTTCCCATTGTGTGGTATATAGGCAGGAAATATGTAATTGTTGTCTTTCCAGGAGGGCTTGAGTGGTAGCAAAGTATATGTTTCTAACGTCAATGTGATATAGTACATACTCTCCAAGAAACACACTTCTGCATCTGTCTCATTCAAACTGAATATATGCATGCACCAGTGTCATAAACAACATAGGCGACAAAGGGTTATATAAACCTCTCTCTGAGAAAACAAAGTGATCAGTTGAACATATGAATCAACCCAAATTGTTCCCTCTGATGAGTGACAATAGTAATGAAACCAGTTAGGGACAGGGGGTGACTAGAACATCCCAGCAGATGGGATGGAACACCTTCACATCCAATCAGTCATCTTCATTGTAAGTGAAGGCAATTCTCTGTGGGAATCCAGTCTTACAAATTCCAAAACCGAGTCTGTACGAGAGTGCATCAGTACTCTTGTCCAGCTCTTCTACACATACAGTTGTCAGTAGAAATGAGATTTGAACAAAACAAGAAAACTGGAAGAACCAGTTACAGAACACCTAGAAGTGAAGTGTCTGCTACTACCTTCTCAATCAATTCCGCTTTATAAAGAAGCTAGAAAACTTTCTAATTTATTAAATTAAAAAAGGTGGCTGACTATCTTCAAGAGTGGAAAAACATTTGCAGACAAGTATTAGATTGTGAGACCATTAATTGCATTTTCAGCAGAAAAATGGATAAATCTATAATCCTTAGTTCCACATTTACGAACCTCAGATATTAATCCAAAACTAAGAGGACATTGTTGTTGCAGTAATTTGGTATTTGTAGAAGATGAACATCATGCATTTTTCAAGATGTAAGGGAAAAGTATTTAGACAAACCTTGGTATAATAATCATTCTCTTGACAGATTTTATGGCTTTATGTCAATGCAGAATCCTTTTGTTATTCATGGAGTTGCATTATTTATATAACAATTGCTGTGTCCACAAGACAACACATTAGGTATTTAATATAGACACAATATGCATATGTTTGCTTCAGGCGATAAAATGTTGTCTTTGTATATATTATTATATTATGGGCTGATGACCCTAGATTACCAATTAAAAATCTTGAATCTTGAATTTTTAAATAAGGCCAAATAAATAATTAGATGTATGTTTGGTTCTGGCGACATTGGAAAAAAAGTTTGGAGAGGTAGGTAGGTCAGTTTTATTGTTGTTGCGGGTTTATTTTTGTAAGGATGGATTTAAATGAAACATAAACTAGAAAAATGCACTCATTTGCATCCTGAATTTAACTTTGTAGTTACCTCCCTTAATTTTCTTTCTCTTAAAATTTGTGTGGTCTTTTTCAACATTTTGATGGGTTTTTTCTCAAGTAAATACATGATGGATTGGCAGTTAAAAATGGAGTTTTGTTATCCCATGCTTTTTTAAAGAAGTGTTGGGATATTGTACTACCCTCTATCTATTCCATCCATTGTCCTACAATATTTGGTGTAATTTCATGAAACTTAGTACTAATTTTGCCTCTGTTGACCATCTGAAAGAGGGGGACCATCCTTTGCTGCTACTCTTTGGGTCCCAGGGAGTGAATCAGAGGTCACATATAAAAAGGTTACAATTACATTTCCAATGTTTTCTAAACCAGTTGTAATATACAATCATAGTAGGAAGATCCATCATATATGTGATAGATTTTGCATTATGACTCAAAATCATTGGAGTGGAGGTGAGTACTGGGGCTCTGGAATATGCAGTTGTGGGATGGTATATATGCTGGTCTGAGGATGTATGATTTTGAGCCATTGAAGTTTTTTGAATTTCTTTTGTTTTGAATTTAAGGTTCACTTGACCCAAGGGAGAAGCTTTTACATGAAGAAGATGGCATTGTTTTAAGTCCTCAACGTAGAAGCTTTGGCACAGGATGTCATGTGACCCATCCATTAATGGGCAGACAGATCAGCTGTCCTGCTGATCTTCAGGACAGGGAAAGGTGATAAACATTTTTAATATTCCTCTAACTAAACTTTTTTTAATATTCCTCTAATATATTAAAACATTTTGTTATATGCCTCTAACAATGTCCAGTAGCCTAAGTGGTCAGAACCTCTGCCTTGGATGCGGGAGTATGTGGGTTCAAACCCCAGCTGAGTCATCACAAAGACTTATTAAAAAATGATACTAACAGCTGCCTCGCTCAGCATTAAGGGATTAGTGTTAGGATGGTCGGCCTGGTGTCAGGATAATGTGACGTGGTGGGACATGATGTATCATATCTGTGGTATGATGCCCCAGTGCTAGACAGCGTGGTGATATGACTGAAAAATTGTTAAAGCTAAATTAAAAATCCAAATCACATACACACTAACACATTTTAGTAGAAGTATCTTGGTTTGCCTGTCTGTGTTTGGTAAAGTTTTTTAAATTTGCTTATATTTGACTAAATCTCTTGATGGATCTTCTTAATACATGAAATGACTCATTATGAAGCTAAAACAGTTCATTCTGGAATCAGACACTTCTCCTTTGACCTTGGGGTCAAGAGATCATACAGGACAATGTATTCTGTGATGCACTTGCTATTACTTTTTTTTTTTTTTTACCTCGAGGTCATGGATACTGTCAATGAAAATTTGCATTACAGTTTTAGTTGTTTTATTTCCTTATACTTCCTAAACCACTATATGGATTTTCTTAAATGTGGGATGTATCATTATGAATCTGAGACGGTTCATTCTGTGACATGCTTTCCCCTTTGACCTTGTGGTTAAGTTTAATCAGTACTTTGATACTTGACTCGACATGAAGGCGTCTTCCTTCTTGTTGAATTTTTTTGCCATCACTTTATTTAATTTTGGTCTCCCAGTTCAGAGTATATTTTTAATGTATTACATACTTGACTGTCATCTTATACCGCTCTTGCTCCTTGTTTACAGTGATTTGATCAAGAAGTTGTATACCTTTTTATACATGTTTTTTTTTTTCTTTCCATAACTTACTTTGGTTCTTTGTCCAATTTTGTCAAATTTAGACCATATTTGGAGTACAAAAACATTATATACTTCTCTCACTCTCTTCATTCTGGACTTGGGTCATGCTGCTGGCTGGGATCAGGGGATCATGTGGTTTGTAAAACCTTTAAAAAAATCCTTGAATTTTATGGGGTTGCCTTTAAAATCCCTTGAATTTTTTATAAAAAGTTGGTTTTATCATTGAAAAGTCATTGATTTCTTGACAAAGTCCTTGAATTTTCTCCATTATCCTTGGAATTGTTATGTTAGCAAATACAGAGCATTAAAACTGAACGTATTACTTTTTGATTCCAACTTGTTAATTACATATTTTCCTAATATAATGAATGGTTAGATACACATGGTGGGTTAATCAGATGACACATGACATCAGTAGTTACCAGTGTCAGTTTGTTCTAGTGGCACACTATTTGTTTTTATTCTACATTGGTATTTATTTGTGCAGTGATGTACAAAGTAACATTAAGAGAAGATTGTTTCCACAACAACATCTTGTTCTTGAAAACTTGCTGAAAAACAACTGGGCTGTACAAACCATTAGAGCTGGGTACCACAAAATATTTGTTACCTGTGTAATTCTGAACATTCAGTGATACATACCTTGGTATACCACAGTTATATTAGGAAACAACAATCTGAGATTCTGAGATGGGCCTGACACTATTTTCAAGAAAAATTCAATCTGTTAATAGCTGGAAACAATTACTTGCTCTGATTTACCACAAAATAATACCAACCACATTATTTATATTCAATTTAAATACTATCTTGAGATAAAAGAAAATAACTCAGAAGAAAATCTCATCCCTCATCCCCTGTTAAATGGGCAGTACCTTATAGTGGAATTTGCTATGTGTGTTGACTCATTAACCCTTGGTGCCATGTTTACATGGCAGAAGGTAATAGTCTACTGCCGAGGTCTGTAGCATCAAGGTCATGTATGATACACTAAGTGGATGGTATTATGTAAATATATAGCTCTACAATGATACCATCTAATCTGGATGTTCTAGTTGCACTACAAAATACAGATGGAAAAACCTAATAATTTGGACCCTGTTTATTTTTCTTCACCCAAACTTTTACCCTTCTGCTTATGCGTGAGCAAAAATAACCAATGAAAAACAATGTTTCTAACACAACTAGGCATTAGGCTGATGGGAAATCTCTTGGAAGTCGATGTATTAGGGTGTCATCAGAAATAGACCCCAAAATGTGTTTCCTACTCGCATTTCAGGCAAAAACGACAAAAACCTCCAGGGGTTGATGAGTTAATTGTTGTACAGGTTACAAAAAAAACTAACATAAAGTGAGTTGATGAAGCTTACACTGTAGTTGACACCCTGTAAAAGATACTGGGCAGACATTCGGCAGCTTTTAGATTAAAAAAGGGATTGTTCACACTGGAGCCTACAATTGACTAGTTATGCCATTCATATAATGGACAGGGAATTTTTAGTGGTATGCCAATACCTGGGCAAATTTTTTTATTAAAACACACTGTCTCAGCAAATGAGAAAATTTAGTGACCTTGAGAAATTGTATATAATCCAAATGGAATACAACTACTTTTCTGAGAATCATAAATTGATTTGCAGTCTTACAAGGGAATAAATATCTTTGGTACATTAACATACACCAGAAAATAACTAAATAACTAAAAAATGATATTTATTTTTGTTCCGTAATCCAAAATTTCCCAAATCTTGCATTTGAACCAAGTATCTTTCACAACATTCCATTTGGCCACCATGTTTACATTTGTGACATGTGTCAAACGGGAATTGAGTTGAAAAATATATATATATATATATATGGTTGAATATCAAGTTTAATAGAAGTATCACATTACCTGCTGCTATTGCATTGCTTACATTTCTTGGGATGCCAAGTTCCCAGTCCAGGCTAAATATTTACTCCTGCAATTAGTACTTGGATACCAAGAATTGAAATAAACATATTTCTAGTCTGATTTCATAGCCAACACATGGAATATCTTCTTTTTGCTTTTAAGTAGAAATGGGTCAAGATCTTCAACAAATTTCAGCTTTAACTGTCAAAGATATCCTTTTTCTTGTCTTTGGGTCATTTTTTTTCAGTGTTTGTTTTTTTTTAAATTTGAAGGATTTTTGCACCTTGCTTAGCATAGCAGTTCTTCTGTTTATCTTTCTTAGTACCAGTATCAGGGAAATATCCCTACCCTTTTTGGTTCCCAGTTGTATTGTTTACCACAATGTTTCTCTTTCAGCACATAAATATCACATGGTATGGGTGAGTGTAGGCACAAGATGGTCATTTAGAGCACTCACACCACCTGTCTATCATGTATTAAATGTACATGCATAGATGAATGTCCCATCTGTTGCTTGTTGACATATGGTGTGATAATTTGCACTAGGCAATGGGTAATGAAAATAAAATAACAAACCAAAGAACCAATCCCAATGGGGATAGAGAATCTGGGTTTCACTCACTCATCTGGTTGATGGGATCTGATTGGCATCCCACCCCTATCCCATTACCTCTGCTTCTGAGTAATTTCAGTATGATTTGGGGCCGCCAGTCCCTTGTAATGAGTCATCTTCCACAAACATATGCACACACATGTCCCTTCTGTGGTTTCCGGATATGTTGGATGTGACAAGCTGTGAACTTGCTCCAGCCTTGTCCACTAAAGAGCCTATGAAGAAAGATTGTAGGGTTAGTCCCATTACCCCCCACCTTCTCACTGAGTTCTTCTGCTGCTCCCACACTAAACAATGGTTTGGAAACTAGCACAGCAGATTTTCCTAGGGCCAAGAGGCCAACAGACAGTAGAACGGTTGTCTGTTTGCGTCAGCGCTGGTTTCTGCCTGTAGTCATCAGGTTCATTCACTTACTTGGCCCTTTGTAGGTTTCTAAGTGGGAAAATTAGCTCACACTTCCGCTATTCTTCTAGATATTTTGAAGCCATAAAGCTAAAGACTTGAACCCTGTTGACAATAGCCTTTCATGCCAATCTCTGTTAAACTGTCTCCATAAGTCTGTTGGATTGGAAATCATTATCTTGGCACTTTCTGGAGACTGTACTAAGGCATTGAAGCATGGTCTGTTAGTGTCCATGACACTTTTAGGGAGCTTATCCACCTCTGCAGAAATTGCATCCTGGAGATGTCAGAGATCTTGCTGGATAACAGCAAGAACCTTTTGAGGGCTGCACTATTTAAGGTCTCAATCCTTCCATAGCACCTCAACATTTGAGGGACTAATACCATTATTCAAGAAGCACACTCTGAGACCTGCTTCCAAGTTTTCGAAACAGGGTCTGCTTCATGAGTCGCACAAGCAACCTGTAGTGGACAAGTTATTCAGTTGGGGCCATGTAGCTGTCACAGAATGGCATCTGCCTGTCCGTAGCAGAGTCACTGTTTTGAGGGGAAGGTCATTAGATGGTTCAACAAATCTACCTAACCAATTGGTAGACGAGTCACAGAGAATATGATAGGAGAGAAATAACCACAGGGATCTCTGCTACACGACAGTCCACAGATTCAACCATCATGTTTGGCTCATCTCAAATGATTAATCTGCCAGGATCAGTTTCCATGCAAGGTTACCAAATGGTATTGGAGAGATGGAGAATTTGTGATCCCATCCAAGTACGTCCAACTGTGTATAGTATTCCAAACACTATGGAAAAATCTCTTGTGCAGTCTTATGCTTGGTGTTACAAAAACTTTATTTATTTACAATATAGAAAGTGAAGTTTGTAATTGAAATAAAAATTCAGAAGTTTTTTGGTCATTACTTTGTTTATTTGAAATCATTTTTCCACAGTACCAATCGACATGTACCTGATAGCTCCCGCTTAATATGCAAGAACAAAGCACTGAATGGAATGCTGTCCTCTCATTAGTTAAAAGAAAATGATGTCCTGTATTTATTTTATAACTTATTTTCATTTGGCCAGTGAGAAGGTAGTATTCCATTCAGGGCGTTCTTGCATATTAACTGTGCGCGATCAGGTACATGTTGAGTGGTACCATGGGAAAATGATCTGGCATTCCTTAAAGGTATGACATTAAGTCAAATGTTTGATAGGGATACCCAGTCAAATGCCTGAGCTAAACATTGGTACCAAATTTATTATGCTACGTGAAATGTGGCTTGAAATAACAGCGTTTATTCTTAAATGGGTCACGTGAGAAAGGAGAGAAGTGTCCTCCCTTGTAGTTATTATATAGTACATGTATGACACATCAATTTTAAGCAGCGATATGAGACCCTGTTTTCTCTCTTAGATATCTCTGTTTCAAAAAGAACAGTTTTCCAGAGGTCTCGCTAGGATTTTAAAGCTAGGAGTCCAGGACTCCCATGTTGGTAAAAATAGGAGTCCCACTAGCAAAAGTTGCAGTCCCCTCTCAGAAAACTATGCAAATTATAAGAACTATTTGTTGCCATTGAGTTTAATTTCTACATTCTTTATAACACTGACATAACTCTTGTTTGTCCATCAGAGTGAGTCTGAATTTTGTCAATCCAAGGAAGGTCTTATTCAAAATACTAAGCTAGGCATCACACACTTTCTTACACTTGGCTACTGTCCCATCCAAAATATCAGTTCTAGCACCTTTATCACTCTCCTGAATCTCGTTACAATCTTCGTCAGTTTGCCGTTGAACCCCAAAATACTCATTCAAGTCTAAGTCACAACATGTCATGATTCCGAGGTCACGTGCACTGCTTATTCCGCTACACTCGGAAATGAACACAATAATTTAAGCTAAAGTTGTTTATTTGATGTACTGTTATAAATGACCGCATGTACATCTCTGGGTCTTTCTGCCTCTGATTTCAAGCACTGTAAATATCAGTAGATTTTCTCACCCAGCTGCCAGTCAAAGCCTTTGATCTTGCCGCCCAGCAGCATGTTCCTTTGATGTACTCATATTGGTGACATGTACATGTGGGGGGGGGGCCACTAAATTCTGTCATTGTAAATATCAGCACAGTTAATTGATTGACACATTTTCCTACTAAGCAGGTTGCTGAAGCAGGACTGGCAAGTCTTTGAATTTTGCCACCCACCTATTACATGCATACGGAGGACTCTCGTCTAAGTGATCTTCTGCGTCCCCAATAAAAAATTGGCATCCAAATATGTGTGATTGAGCATTTCCGAAACCCGAGCTTTCACTAACATGAACTCTGCCAAAGATTCACTTCCTTGTATCAGTGCTTTGCTGCCTCTTATGCCAGATTTTTTCTCTTCCATAATGCTGTATTAGGATTTTCAGTCCAACATTCCCATAGTCTGGGTATCTTGAATAAATATAACCGGCATATGGTCCATCCATCTCATACATCGGACTTGCACTCAACATCAATTTTGGGCTCAAAATCACACACTGGTATTTCCAGTGACATTTTCCCAATGCCCAACAGACCAATATAATTGAAATTTATTGTCATCATAGCTATCACCAGCCAGTATTTGCCGACTGAAAACGTCTGAAGACAAACCCTGTTATTCAGCCATTTTGGTTTCCTGCTTGGCCCTTATTCGCAACACACATTTGTAAAACTTCCATGATGAAAATGTGGTTAAAATGTCCATAAAGTGCTAGTTCCAGGGCCCCAAGGAATCAATTTAGTTTAACGGCCATTCATGTCAAACTGAAGTATCCAGCTATCTGGATGTCACATAAGTGCAGAGGGACCACTACTAGCAGCGTGAATTATGTCGCGAAATGCACTTTTAAAGTTAAAAGTTTAATAAAAATTGCATACTGCACAAATCACACGTTTTATATCCGCAACGTTGATGTAATTTGTGGAATGTGTATCGCTCCTTTAAAAGTACACGAATTTGTACAAATTACATGCATTACATGTACTGGTAGCATTTTCTGCCCCAATGTTTTATTCATGTTAGACCACTAGGAGGGAGTTAGATGTGATTTTAAATGTTTTTTTTTTTCTTCTGACAACCCCACCAGCGATTTCTCATTTTGTTAACACAACCCATGACAGAAGTGATTTTCCTAACCATCCTTTCACTGTCAGAATCAAAATAGTTTGAAACAAAACTTCCCACAGTTTTTTGAAGTGCCATCCCTGGGTGGGGGATATATGTTTTACTGGAACATCCCTAATGTGAATAGTTACTATTTAAAGCAAGTTTTGACAAATAAGGAATAAATATTTATATTTTAAATTTTCAGTTTCATGGTAACCATAATATTTGTATGTATCAGGGATTTGATGACTTTATGGTCCAAAGTTAGTCTCAGGCAGTTTATCAGATTACAAACTCTAAACAATTGTTTTTGATGTATGTCGTCTTTTTTATGGCAAGTAGGTCTTAATTGCTAAAAATCAACTCAAGAGTTTTATTTGACAATTATGTGTTTTGAAATCAAAGGCACTAGTCTCAGATTAACTGCCAGGAGGATTTTGTTGAATGTGTGATGTTAGGAAAAGTTAGCAACCACAGGCAACATTTATTAGGGTTTTTTTTATTTAATAATTACGGGAATCGATACATAATGCTTGGCAAGCAATTAAATGGACAAAAAGGAATGTTCTCATATTATTCTCAATAGTTGGATTCCCATTTATTTTGATGCATGTCTCTGATTTAAAGGTTAACTGCTAATTGTAAAGTAAATGGATAAAATATGTGTTTATAAATCTTTGAGTTGTGATTATAAATAAATCATTACAAACAGTTTTGCTTCACCTCTCCCTCTCTGTAAAACAATGTTGCCATTTCCAAAATCTTTTCTATTTTGTCCCATTATTTGTCTATATACATGTATGTGCATGCATTTGCTCTTCCAACATTACCTGCATTCTGATATAGATATATATCTACCTGCATTCTAATATACATATATATCTTCATATATTATTTACCTGTATATTTTTAGACAACTAGCAGCATGCCAATGGAGAAACAAAGGAAACAAGTTTCTATAAATAGAAAGTGATTTCCTTAAAATACACAATATTTTCTCATTCATGTTGAAATATTATGCTTGTGGCAAGCTCCAGGAGCAGGAGCAGTCTTCCAGTCTTATAAATTTTTTTTAAATCCCTGCCAGATTTTCTTTTGGCCGTCTCTTGATATTTTATGTTATTATTGTACATGTGTATTAAAGAAGATCCTAAGGGAATCCATGAAATCTGAAAAGAAAGCCCTGTTATTCATATATATATATATATATATATATATATATATATATATATATATATATACACATACATACATACATACATACATTGCCCATCTTCAGTACTTCATTATTATAAATGTATCTTTTGCCTATCATTTGTACAGTAACTTGTATAAATTGTACATCGTAGTATAATTATTTCATGGTTGTGCAGGGAACAGACACAAAATGTTTGCTCTGAGTTGGTGTAAACAGTAGGGTTTTTTATGTGGCCATTAAAAGTTTTGTCTGTTCCCTATGTAGTCGTAAGAAAAATGTATTCCATAATGTAGCTAGGATATACAAAAGAGTAAGAACTATCATCTGTTTGCAACAAACATAAGTATCACCCTAAAAGATTTTGATTAGGCATTTTGATGTCACTCATTGTTGTAAATGTCAGTCATGTGGGTTTTACTGTGCCAGACTATGCTATAGTTAGGTAATTTTCCTTCAAATGTAACTAGTTGCCACAATTAGGTTTAAAGTATAATACATTGATGCATCCTCACAGTAAGAATCAATTATCAACTTTTTTAAAAAAAAAACTGAAACAGCATTTAATTTAATATGGATATGTATTTTGTATCTTTTTTCGTACAGGGATCGAAGAGATCATAGAAGGATAGGAAGCGGTAGAATTCAGATTGATCGTGATAGAGAAGCACCACGGGAGAGAGAAAGGGACTTCAGAAATCCCCGAGACAGATTTGAAAGAGATGACAGAGAAAGAGATCGTAGGTTTGACAGGGAGAGAGACAGGAGTTTCAGGCAGAGGGATTTTGAAGAGCGGGTATATAGAGCTACTTGGAATACACATGTACTGTTTTATCACTGATTGTCTTAGCGTACCGGTTTTCATGGATTTTGTTGTTGCCTGAGCTATAAACTAAAAATTAACCTGTATGATGAAGCCCCCTCCCTCAATTTCTTAATCTGTTTCTTTCATAGAAATCAATAAAACTGTTTGATAAATCAACTTCATTTCTGTAATCTGGTAATAAAATATTAGCTTTACAAAAACAAAAACGTTTTTGCAGTTTATATTGTTGGAATGTTTCTGTCCTAGAAATCAACAAAACTGTTTGATAAATCAACCTCATTTCATTAATCTGGTAATACAATATTTGCTTTACAGAAACAAGAATGATAATGCATTTTATATTGTTGGAATGTATACCTGTCTGTAGGTGAAATTTCCACTCACTGAAATCAATAAGTAGTGACACCAGTATGAGTAGAGAGAAACAAGAAAAAGCATAAAATATGCAAACAGTAGTATTAATGAAAATGAAAGAAAAAAATGATACTAGTATATGAAATTTAGATTTATTACTTATTCAGATCGTTTCTTCATTGGAAGTGAAACTGTTGTAAAAAATTTAAATCCTCGAGTCTTAATTTATTCATACATGCATACTCCCATTGAACAATATGACTGTAAAATACTGGAATATTGCATAAAGCACAATTACAAATGAAACACTAGGTATCTACACTAATTATAGCAGAGTATTGAAGCTCACACTTGACCGTGTTTTTGACACTACCACTGAATCAACACTGTAGGTCATGTCTGCAGGTACACAAAAATATGACAGGTCATTAATTATTAATTTGTTGAATTAATCATGTCCAGCATTCTCAAAGCCATGGATAATTAAGTCTGTTCTTTAGCACATTTTTGCATTAACCACAATTATCCATTCAGCATGAACCTGCTTGATTGATGAAGCTTTAAGTATAGTCTAGTAGTTGAAATTTGTTTGTACTGGAGGCAGGCATAATTGCGTTATTTTTCAGTTAGCAGATTAGGACTTTGATTGGCTCTGAACACTTCCAATGTTTACACTGCTTACTAAAAGCATTGAGCAATGGACAGCTGGTCATGGGTTTTATTTATATGTGGAATGACGATACTGATGGGGATGTGAATTGACTTTGACCTCTTTTATGCCACTGTCTTAATGCCGTTGTCATCAGAAAAGTAATTGATGGTACAACTTTATGGACAATGCTTTAAGAACAAAATCACACACATGTACTTTAAAATCCAATTGGCTATGTGATGTTAGCTGCATCAGCTACCTTTGATGTGGAGTGTAAACAATTGATCTTGCCAGATGTTTAATTTGTGCTCATGCAGTTGGTTGTTGTTGTTGTTGTGGGGTTAATGTCATTCTTCAGCACATGATAGGCTATGCATGGCGGCCAATATTATGGCGGAGGAAGAACCCGGGAAAACTCGGCAAGAACCACCGACCCACGAGAAGCTACTGGCAAACTTTCTCACATACCCATATTGGCCAAATCCGTAATAGAGCGCTTTAGACCACTCGGCCACTCGGGGTCCCCATACAGTTGGTAGTATTGTTTTAACCATTGAAGTAACTGCCATTTGTTGTCAGCATGGCTTTGTATGGTTTATTTTGGGTCTTTGCAGAGGTTGATCTACTAAATTTAATGTGTACAGGCAAAGCCACAAATTTAAGTACCCACAAAATTGTCCTATTTTTAAAATATTTTTATACAAAACCATGACAATTAAGACCCATAAAATTAATTGTCTGCATGTGTATGTGTTTGTATATATGAATATTTATTAAGGCTCGGTACCTCAAAATATTTTGTATTGTGGTATTTTTGAATATATCGTGATACGTACCTTTGTATACCACAATTATATTAGGGGACCAACATTTTAATGGTTTGGGCCAAGGGCCTTGCATGTTTTTGTTTAATTTCCATCTGTCTATAGTAGGAAAAAATATCTTGTTCTGATTTTAAAAAAAAATAACACTATTTCACGTCCTTGATATTATTTGGAGAAAAAAATTAATTATCTTGAGATATAAGAAAAGAAAAATGTTTACTTTACACATTCATATATGTTCTAATTAAGTAAAACATGTTTTGTTTTGTGTTTTTTTTTATATCAAAATTTCCACAGTTTGATTTGGCCCAAGTATCTTTTAGAACATTTCATGATATATATATATATATATATATATATATATATATATATATATATATGTATGTATGTATATACAAATTTGCTTGGGGACATAAATTTTCTTTTTTAGGCAAAAATATGCTTTTTTAACTCAATACAATAACGATACCTTTATTGCCAAGCAGCCAGTTTGTATATTTTTTTCCCAAACACAGAAATAATGCATTTAATTTTTAAATTGACAAGAAGTTACAGCATTTAGATAATTCTGTTAAGTATGCAGATAATTGATTCTATAAAATTTAGATTAAAAAATTTGTCAGCTTTTAAGTTTACATGAGCGGTGGATTCTCACCAACTTTCAAAATAATTTGAAATTGTAGCAGTTTTAATTAATATTTTCAATGATTTCTCTGCAGAGAGACTATCGTGACAGAGGCTTTACAAGAGAAAGTAAGTACAAGTTTTAAATATAAAAATTGCATTTGATAAGATTTTATGCTGTTAATGGGTTATAAATTTATAGCAGAAGTTCCAGTCTCATGCACAGTTAAAAGTTATTGTTATGAAAGGAATGATTTTAACACTTTAACATGTATGGCAATGTAACAATACAGCAAATATGGCAGCTATTTAGCAAATAGATCAACTTGACTTCAAAAGTAGTTGGTACTTTAATTGCTTGTAGCCTGAAAATTCACGATAGAATATAGGTATGCATATATTATTAATAAAGATTGGGGAAAAAAATGCATTATGTGCAAACAAATTATTTGTTTATATTTTCAAAAAATAAAATTAAAGGAAAGATGCATCAGATACATCACTCTTTGTATTTTAGTTTCTCGGCGCCGGAACTCATATCGGCATGACGAGGAGCCAGAATGGTTTACTGGGGGACCAGCTAGTCAAACTGAAATGATAGAACTTCATGGTTTCGACAAAGTGGAGAACCGTTCACCACGTGGTACACCAGTAAATGACACAGTCCATGAAAAGGACAAAGAAAAGCGTGGAGGGAAGGAAGAGTCACGGAGAGAGAAAAATGATTTAGAGGAATTAGAGGGGGAGCAGAGGGTTGATGAGGTGGAAGAGTGTGTAGATGAACATGAGGATGATGTAGGAGAAATCAGGCAAAAGGATAAGAAATATGAAGGTATGTAGAGGATAAGAGAAGTCATCAAGTACTGATTATTTTGTATATTTGTGAACTATTATGTTCTCCATATGACATATGTCAAAGATTCCATTACACTGATATATGCATCAGTAAATTTGACCTTGTACCAGTAAAAATCAGACTGTCATTATTTGTATACTGACAAACTGCAAGATGTGTTTTAAATCTTGAAAACTAGCTGTTTCAACATCAAAGTCTGTCAGAAGTCGATCTGTTCTTTTCATCCAGTTGTGGTACCATATCCCTGCCAACTTTGATCATTGATCGACAACAGCAACATAAGTGCTTATCTCATTCATAGAGTCAGGTGACGTAATGGTAAATACATGCAGCATAATTCTACCTTCCACGTCTGTTCAAATAGATTTCGAATTAGGGCTGGAGTTCCCACATATATCATATTACTAAAATATAGTACTGGATTGCTGCTGGATTTTAACTAGTGAGGGAGCCTAGAAAGTTTCAACATAGTTGGTGTAAAAACAGTGCCTGAAGCTACCAGAGAGATAAACCATCTGTCCTTCTGGTGTGGTTTTGTATGACAAAAAACTTGCACATGCGCAAAGTACTAAATATTAAAATGCCCATTTTTCTGTTTCATAGATGTTAATCGAAGCTCTTATTTATTTTTGTTGAATAGAAATTAATAACTGCAGGTTTGTTTGCTGAGTAACTGGCTCGGTTTGGATTTGCCACTTTATAAATGACTGTAAATCATGTGATCTTCCAAACCATGCTGAAGTTGAAGGCTTTCACTCTAGTCAAGCCACTAAATGTAAACATTTTATGCAGTGCATATAAACACCATAAATATTTACTTTATAAGTGAACTCCGAACCAGTATTTTTATTGAGTTTGGATTAAGTTGGTGACTGAGAGTGATGACAGTGAAATAGGATTACGTAGTCTGAGTTTCCTTTGACACTTCCCACTCCACTTTAGATATTTTGACATTTATGTTGGGGTATAGGGTCAGTAGCCATATGACTATAAAAAATTTGGGATTAACCATGCAGATTCATGAAACAAGAGTTTTTGTTAGCAATGTTTTGGTAAATTGTTCTCTGAATAAATATGCTGAGAACTTAGTACCTTTAGTTCTTGATAGACATTTTTTGACTTTTATTTGATATTTTTCAATTATTTTTGCACAACATCATTGGATTTATTGCTGGTATCATTGCATCTCTGATGTCATGGACATGTAGGATGTGTGATTTGTTCAGTCATGTAACTAGCAATGTAGATGGTAAGTACCAGGTCATACTTCATCACTGCTGTAGTTTTGTTTCATCTGTCAGCAGATTAAAGATACAACGCATATTACAATCAGAATTTTGAGAAAATAAATAATTTTTCTGTAGATTACAACTTTTATCAATAAATGTAAAAATATCTAAAATCAGGTGACACGGGTCAGAGGAAACTAGGACTAGGGATTACACAACTGTCATGGTGTTGATTTGTTATATTGTCTGTTATTGACACAGCTCCTTTAAAGGTAAAAAAAATGCATTCATTTTCTTTCTCTAAGTATTGTTTACAACATTATTTTCCCTACTCAATTCTAAAGATAAACCATGCATTGATATTTGTTTATTAGCATTTGTATCAGTATAATTATGGCCTTCATTAACTTTTTCTGTCTTTGCCGGAAGTACTGATAGTTATGCAACTCTGGTGGAAGCTCTTATTTGTAAGTTGGAAGAAACTAATTAACAAATCTTATGAAATCCTTTAGCTCAGTTGATTGTTCTGATATACTATGCACTGTCAAATTTAGCTTTTCTTTTTTGAATGTCTAATCTGAACTTTGACTTCTTTTTCAATGATCAGTGCCCAAACTCTTGAGTTTGTTAAAAAAAAGAGAAATTTGTCTTGTGTTCATACTTGTTTTGGATCATGTTGCAGATATGCAGCCATTATGCTTTTGGCATAATCATTATGCTATTTTTCACCAAATTACATTTTATGCTTGCCTGTATATGGACTACACTTTTTTGGTACATACAATTTTTTAAAAAAATATAGCAATAAAATGTTCTTGTCATTTTGATTATCATCTCTTTTATTTCACTCATATGGATTTGAGAACATTCTTAACAAGATGGCTGCTTCATAAGAATAGAGTAAGAATACTTTATTTCCTATTTATTGAGGATTCACCATCATTTCACTTGTTTCAGATGTTTCAATCAGACTTGAAGATAAATAATTTACCTTGCAGATCGGCAACTTAATGCTGTCAAATTATTTGCACACGTAGATGTCCGGTAGACATATTTAGTGATTGCTTTATTTTTTTATGCATCAATCATTATATATTAAATATTTTAAACAAATACTCCTAATCCCACCTGACTCCTGTTTAAATCAACATTTTTTTGTGTCTCTTTCAGCAAAAGGGGAATAAAACAAAGAGATTATGGATGTAATAAAATAATTAGAACTTAATATAGCACTTGTCTGTATAAGAAAATTGTCTAGATGTAATTTTAGCAGGAATTAATCTGCAATATCACACAGTATTCACTGGATATCTGATGATAGAAAAATATTTATCCTCAGTCACAAAGATATCCTAATCCAGGAATTTAACATTTTTTGTTAATAACAGGAATTCGTGTTGCTGATAGAAATGGAAGCCTAGAAACCAATGAGTCCAGTTCTCCGGAAACCAACACATCTGATCGTGAGCACCGTCGGAACACCTCACCAACAACAAGCTCCTTATTTGATTTCAACGAATTTTTCAAACTTGATTACATTCCAGGTTTAAATGTAAGTGTAACTAGATGTTTAGCAAAGTGATTTAAATTTAGAAAAATTGTGTCAATATTTCTGCATCCAATAGCTGCATTAAGAATGCAAGCATTATTTGGCCCAGAACTTCATTCAGTTGTGACAGAATTATTGCCACCTTGATTTAGAAGTCTTTTCAAGACCCTGGAGAATGTCAGACAAATTGTCCAAGTAGCACACATAGAAGGTCATTTGATTTAAATGTAATTTCTCCATGTTCTTGTGTTCTGATTAAAGTGTAGCCATGTGTTTTTTTTCTGCAGTCACATTGGAAGATGGTGTAGTATCTTTGAACACAAAGGTTCATAATGGGATGTAATTGCTGGCAGCATTGTCAAGCTTTCCTTTGTGGAAGCCATGGTTTCTACCCTCACCACCACAAAATTTTTAAAACTAAAAAACATCAGCTATATAAAAGATGCACAAAACTTTATCCATTCATTGACACAAAAGGGTCACTAACATTGTGTTTCAAACCAAACTGAAGGTTTTGGTGAAAACAAGGAGCCTGTTCCCTGTCATTTTCTGGTTGCTGAACAAGGCCATGTCAAAATGAAAATGGTGCTAATCAGACTGCCAGCATTATGGCAATGTTGACCTTCTTAAAAATTATCTTCACAGCTCTTGGAGTTTTCACTAAAACACTTCCCACCATTTGTAGTGGGTCCTATATGAAAATGATGGTGATGTGACTTCCCAAAATGTGTACAATCTCTTTACAGCTACCTTTTCTTGAACAAATGTCACATCAGCATTTCAAAACATAACATTTAAAAAAAGAACAATTAGCCTCTTTTTTTTTGCAATATATACATATAGTTGTTCCTATATTTAAATGATTCTGATCCAGTCTCCAAAATGGCTGCCCTGACGGACATTGGGAAAATTTTGATATAGTTGGATTTTATTTCTGAAGGGATAGTGACATAGAGTTTTAAAAACTCACTATAGCAGTTATGTAACTGGTACTAAATTGAAGTGCTGCTCATCTGACAACATTTTGACCATCTGGAAAATTTTGCTGTTGCTACTTCTTTTGCATGAAAGGTTGTATTGACATGCTGTTTTTCTTGTTGCAATACATAATTGGTTTGAAATGAAAATGGACAGCAACAAATCTGCACTTCTGTGAGGAAATTTTGAAAACCAAACCTAATTCAACTTAGGGTCAAGTCAGAGGTGATTGCTTGCATTTTTTACTTATTGAGCTTATGAACACAGTGACTTGTACATCTTCGAATGAATTATGGCCAGGCTTTGTATTTGGTTGCATTCCAATAAATAAGTTGATAGTCAGCACCGTGAAATTAGGTTTTTGGCCAGAAGGCTTGACTTGGGATTTTAACTGTATGGGCTTGTGAGCAAGTTAGAGTGGATTTTTATTAAAACCAGTATGGGCTTGTGAGCAAGTTAGAGTGGATTTTTATTAAAACCAGTATGGGCTTGTGAGCAAGTTAGAGTGGATTTTTATTAAAACCAGTATGGGCTTGTGAGCAAGTTAGAGTGGATTTTTATTAAAACCAGTATGGGCTTGTGAGCAAGTTAGAGTGGATTTTTATTAAAACCAGTATGGGCTTGTGAGCAAGTTAGAGTGGATTTTTATTAAAACCAGTATGGGCTTGTGAGCAAGTTAGAGTGGATTTTTATTAAAACCAGTATGGGCTTGTGAGCAAGTTAGTGGATTTTTATTAAAACCAGTATGGGCTTGTGAGCAAGTTGGAGTGGATTTTTATTAAAACCAGTATGGGCTTGTGAGCATGATGACATGTACAAGTTGGAGTGGATTTTTATTAAAACCAGTATGGGCTTGTGAGCAAGTTAGAGTGGATTTTTATTAAAACCAGTATGGGCTTGTGAGCATGATGACATGTACAAGTTGGAGTGGATTTTTATTAAAACCAGTGTGTGGATATATGGGAAGAATATCTTAAATGATACAAGCTCAATAACTCTTGGGTTTTTTTTCTTTCTTTTCAAAAGAATAATAATTACAGACTGTACCAAACTTAACATAGGGTGTATCTTGACATTGAAACACTAAAGTTCACTGATTTGCTGTTGATATCAGGTTCATGGTCAACAACCTTGACAGAGAATTTTGTGTCACTAATGCAGCATCTTAAACATCTCAACTCGTATGTGTAAGTAAGCTATTTTTCTTGCCAAAATATGGTATGTTGGAGTTTTTCAAGAATACCAGACCTGCCAACCCTTAGGATTTTGCGATAAGTCTTATGGAAATGACCCTTAAAATACTGATTTATGGTATAAAATCACAATTTATGGAAATATAATTGTTTGTGATGATATCTGGATACTGGCTTGTCCTTGTTTGATTCTTTTTTGGGTTTCGTATTAGATTCAGTGAATATGGAAAGGGAACCAGACCAACTTGATTTGAATAGCTCAGATGCTTTTAAAGCACATTTTGTAATGCAGAACATTTGCATGATCAAACTGTTGCATTTTTTTTTTTTTAAATGGCATTCAACAAGCAACATGTCAGGATGAAAGGGATAATATACCTCTTAAAATGTTTTAATTGTACAGAATAAAAGCAAATATTCACATTCTCGGAGAAAATGTCAGGAAGGGCAACTGTTATATGTAGTGGACATTATGTATTGATTTGAGTAGGTCACATGACAGGAAAGATGATTTGTCGGGCCCTTGTGTATTTTTTTTTTTTTTTTAATTTTAATAAGGATTATGTAAAGTATAGAGATATGAATAAGCTATTAAGCTCTGTATGGTTTGGAATTGCAGTTTGTGAAGCTGTACTGGAAATAAATTAAGGTTCAATAAACTTTACAAACTTTTGAGTTGAACGCAATGTTTACTGTCACTGTATCAGTCTTTGTTAATGTTTTTGCACGTTTTCCAGCTTGACAGTTGTAAAACTTTTTTTTATGCCTTTCTAAAAACTGGTCTATCTTGCCCAAAAAAATAGACTGCCTTACTTAGACGGTCATGTTTGGGCTATCAGGTCTGGAATATAACTCATATATGACAAAGATAATTGTACCAGTGTAGAAAGACACTTATTACTTTATATGACAACTCATAATGCAAATTAAAATTTGGTGGTGTTCATGAATTGCAACAAAAGCACTCGACCGTACATTTGGATTAAGCATGCATGGATAAAGTAAGACATACTTTCATGAGGTTTTAAAGTCTTTGAAACAGTTTCTTTTGAATGAAGCATCAATTTGAATACATATCAAAATTAATTTTTGTATTCATGTATTTATTATTCGTTCATTCTTTTCAGTAATACCAGTATTTGAATACCTGATGATGTTCTCATTTCTCTCTATCCCCATTTATGTTGCAACATATTGATTTAAGGCAGTGAGTAGAATACTGTATAGATGTGTATGCATTGAATGAATATAAAATGCATTCTTTCTTTTTTTAAAGTGATTTAAAAAAAAACGGTAAAAGCTGATGTGTTATTTACTACATTACCGAACATTATTTTCATTTGGTCTTTAAATTTTTAATTTGGTACAGTTAACTCCATGAAAATTGGTACCCCTTGAAAAATATAGATACTACAATATATTAGCAACTTAGGGTTCCTATGAGTATAGAATATATTTGAGAAGATAACAAACTAAATCCAGTCACTTTGTTTCTAAACAAAGAGCAATAGTTACAGATAGTGGTGTATCTGCCAATTATGGAATAAGTTGTTGTCCAAAGTGCATAACGTCATCAGAGATAAGACAATTTAATGTCATGACATCATGTAAAAGAAGAAACATTGCATGCAACATTATTTGCTTTTGTGGTGTTCAACATTTTTTAGTACATGATATACTTACTGTACATGGCAGCCAGTGTATTTGGTGGAGGAAGAACCCGAGAAGAAACACCAACGCACAGGAATCTGCTAGGAAGCTTTCTCACAGACACATTGGATGAACCAAGACTCAGGCTGTTGCAGACAGATTTGAAATGTGCAACTGATCTGTAAAGGCAAGTATCTGCATCCTTGGACCCCCCCCCCCCCCGTGCCACTTATGACGTGGTGTGCCATCCCTTGAAAACTATCTTTCACATTAATCATGTAATAAAAGCAAATACTACATGTCCTATGTGTTCTTCCTTTTTTCAGGATTTTCCGGCAGAGCTTGATGTTCAGGGCATAGCTGGAAGTCGTTTCTACCAACTGTTCAAAATGTCTACAAGTGGTAGTCAGGGTAATAGCAAAGAAAACAGTAGGCGATCATCAATGAATGAGGAGTTTGGGTATCTGAATGGTAAGGATGTTCTTCAAGTTTACAGCATCAAAGAAATCAAACCTACAGTTCTTTACCTTAAAATATTGACAAGTACAAAACTGTGAATTCAAGACTTAACTCAACAAAACATGATTTTTAAACTTGTCAACTTTTTTGCTATTTTCGTTATACTTTTATTCCTGTTTTGCATCAGATCTTACTGTGGATTTATTCCTGTTCTACATAAAATGTTGCTGTAGATTTATTCTTGTGCTGCATGAAATGTTGCTGTGGATTTATTCTTGTGCTACATGAAATGTTGCTGTGGATTCACTTAGTTACGGTGACTTTTATGAATTTGTATTGTTTTTCAAAAGCTGATATTTAAGATATAGAAAAAATATGGATGTAAGAAATAGATAAATTATTATAAAAACATCTCATCTGGGGCAAAATCCCATTGAATCCAGTGTTAGATCTGAGTGAGGATGGTCATATTGCAATGAACCCATAGTGACAAACATAGTTCAGTGCCCTTTCCACTGTTTATACTTTGAGGGGTATAATAGAGTCAGTTTGTCTGTCACGTTTACTAATATCTCCAGAATGCTTTGAGATGCCTTCATTAATTGTGGTGTCATGCCTAGACATACGGTCCTGTGAAAAATGAATCTGTACAGAATTTTCAGTTTTCTCCATTTTTGTTAAAAATGATGTCCATTCCTCCATCCGGCCACCATACTCTTGTCCAGTTATTATCTACAGAACTGATCAAGGTGTTTTCATTAAACATTTGATGCCTATACATAATGATAAAAGTTTGCATCCCATACAAGATTTCGCTTTGTCTGATTTGTACTTACTTGTCCCCCTGTATGGAAAAATTTTGCTGAAACTTAATATCTTGTGGGCTATTGCGTAAATTCTCACTTGCTGATAGATTTGTTGCTTTGTTTGTTTTTTCAAAAATATGCATGATGCAACCCAGTCTTGACTGTATTTCACTTTAAACAATTTTAGTTCTTTTACCTTGTTAAATACATTTTGTGTGATAGCTGTGGTTTATGGTATATTTGGTACTTGCTTATAATTGACAAATTTTGAAATTCATCCTTCATCATTTTAGACATTATATATTCTAAGTTCCAATTGATGACTGACAAATTCTGTTGGTGTTCATTTGTTATAACACTGGGAACAAAAGAAAGGTGGATCATAATCAGGTTTGGGCACATATTTATGAGCAAACTTGTTATAAATTGTCTCTCGGTGAATGTTTAAACATGACACTTTTTTTTAAAGGTTATGAATTAAAAATTGTTTCATAATGTGGTTTAGCGTTGTGTTATGTGTCTACTTTTAAATTTTGTGTAGCAAATGGTTCACATTGACTGAATGAGGTGTGTTGAGACTAGACAGGAAATACATGAATTTTGTATGTTAAGACTTTTCCAGAAATCCTCTCTGTAGAATGTTTCCTCTGAGACAAGCAACTTGTTTTGATCACTTAAGGCTATGCTGATATCAATCAGACATCTTTGTGATGGTCGTCTCTTCAAAGGGATCAGAATATTTGGTTGCATTATAGTGCAGTCTGTGTTTAGGGAATGGACAAATGGAACAGTTAAGCAAACCATGCAGTAGTAAATTATTACTTAAAGGTACTGATTTTTTTTTTTTCATCATCTCTTTTAGATCTGTTGAATGGATCCCGCAGCCCCATAATTCCATCACCACCGCCCCCATCAGCAAACACACTGTTTGAACGCTCATCCTTCTTTCACTCATTCAACACTAGTCTTGGGGAAAAGCAGGGTTCAACCTTTGACTTTAGTATGTTGCAGAAGGGAGGCAACATGAATCCCCTTGTCAATGCCCTTCTAAACAATGCACTGGCTGCAGAAAAACAGAGTCGATCCCGTGAGTAAACTTAATTTTCTTGCCTGCATCAGAAGATAGTGAAACATTGATATAACAGTTTTTGTAGTAATGTTGTCTGCATAAATAAACATTAAAATTTATTGTTTAAAATTTAGAACATATTTTTTATATATTTGCAAATGAATGTTTTCCAGTGCATTTAACAAACAAGCTAGGTACTTAGAAGCTACTATCCCATGGATTTTTTTATATTTTATGGTTTGCTCAGCCTGAAGTAAAGAACTTTAGATCTTGAAAGTAAACAGTACTTTTATAACAGTATGCTGCATGAAGTTGGAATTTGGTTAATTTGAATGTTATTTTGCATGCCAGCTCATATTGAAATAATATTTCTTAACTCTCACCAAATTAGTTTTGTTTTCTGAGACTTCTAGTGCCAAGATGCTTACATGACAGCCATTATGTTTTAGGTATCATTACATTTTTATCATTTAATTATCTCTTGCACTTGCTTATAGACCACTCCAGTGGCTTAGTGGTTAGAGTGTCCGCCTCGGGTGCGGAAGGTTGTGGATTTGATCCCCAGCCGAGTCATACCAAAGACTTATAAAAATGGTACTAACAGCTGCCTCACTTGGCACTCAGCATTAAGAGGTAAACTGGTCGGCCTGGTATCAGGATATTGTGACTGGATGGGACATCATGCTACATGTCTGCGGCATGATGCCCCAGTGCTGGACAGCACTTTAAACTGTCACACTGCAGACAACGTAGCGATATGACTGAAAAATTGTTGACGCTACATTAAAAATCCAAATCACACACACACACACAAACTTGCTTATATTTGGATTATGCTCTTTTGATACTTAAAAAAAATACAAACATTAGGTAATACAAAATTTGTATTCATCATTTTTATTATCATCTCTTTAGTCTTACACATATAAATGTAAGAATATTCTTTAAAAAAAAGACTATGTTGGTAGAGCATAATGATACATTTGTCTGTCATAGACCTCCATGTACTTTTCTTATTTCTACTTTTAGCAACTGTATATCTCACATTTCCAAGAAAACTTGAGTTTCTTCAATTTGAAAATTTGCCTAACCTATTCATATTTTTAGGTAGTGGAGCAGTCTATTCTTTTTTTTAAAATGGTACCAGATGTTAGACGAAACAGGCTATATTAAAGTGACTCATGGAAGTTATGTGAGAGAAAAATGTTAGATGAGAGGGATCTTTTTTAACATAAAAACATGTTGGATCAGAAAAAGGACAAATGAGTAGTACTTTTAAAATGTAAAAAAGAATGTGATGTAATTCAGCACTAAGATTGAGAACATCATTAGGCTTATCACAAAATTTGTGGACTTGATTATGGTTATTCAGTGAAAATTAGACATGAAGACTAGTTAAAGTGACTGTTGTATATAAATAATTTGTGTTTTGTGTTTGTATTTTGGTACTAATCCCCATGGATTTTGACCATTTGTCACAAATTTAACCAGATGCAGATCCAGGTTAATAACAAAAATACATATACATTTTTCATAGTTTCCAGTAATTATGGCATGTAATATATAGATTACACGTTTTATGCTCAGATCATGCATTTTTTATCATTTGTATTAGTAATAAAAATTGTGCTTATACTTTTTAAGGGGCTGGTATGTATGCAAGGTGTACCAGGTCTTACAGAAAAGCATGCATTTCCATACTTGTAATTAGTTTTTAGAGTTTTCAAAATACTTTTCCAGTATCCATTACTGGTTCTAATGGAACAGTTCATTGTGTACATATATTAATACAGGTTGGTGAGATGACCAACATTTTCTTCTTAGATTATATATATTTTTAAATAAAAAAGAAAAAACATAATTCATCCTGAGACAGGTCTTGTATGTGTTTTTAGCCACAGTAAATATCAGCACACAAGATGCAGAGGCCCAGCTGAAGGCGTTGATATTTGGGCGAAGTTCTGGGACACCTTCCAGTAGTGGCACAGCCAGTCCTGGTTTTTCATCTCCTCTCAGTAAGTTACTGTTTATTACCCCTTTAAATTAAGATAAGCTGATTTATAAAATATTTTTTTCTGGTGAAGTGTCAAAAAAATCATGGGACCTTTAAAAGTGTGTGCAACCTTGGCAACATGACCTCAGCATGGCATATGGTACTGCTCCTCAAGTTTGATGGTGCAAAAACTTATTACTCTGATTTATGGGTTTTGCCTCAATTTTAGGTTGGTTTTTGTATGTGTGTCATTTTATATCATATATGTAGAGACAGGCGAAGGTAGGCATCCTTTTATCTGGTCATTCTTCTAGCCATCGCACAGTCTTGCAAATGCAGCAAAACCCCCCGTTTTTGATTGATTGCTATGAATATGAACTGTATAAATACTATCATCATCACCTGAAGATGTGAATATCAAGGATGCTTCCAAACTTGTTGTAAGAGTTATAGTCCATTTTTACTTGTAGTACGACAGTCTTTTGGTTTTCACTCAATTACCATGAAACTTTTGAAGTGTTATGGTCATGATGTACATGCTGAGAAATCACTTTGCTTCTGCAATTGTTATTAGAGTTAACTGAACTTTTACTCCAACAGCTGAATATAATGTATGACAGAATCTTGTGAATGCAACTAGTGTCAGATTTTTTTGATGGGTTGTTGTGAAACTTCTTATACATTATGGTCATCATCTGAAGATATGTGCCTTGACAAGACATTGCCTTTGTGACTTTTGTTCAAGTTATTGCCCTTTATGACTTGCAGGTAGATGTAGTGTCTGATACTCTTGTGAATGCTTCTAGTTTCATAGATCTCACTGGATCATCAGACTTTTGAAAGATGTAAGATGTACATATTTTTACATTCGCGCTTCTGTGGTATTTTTGGTTAGGGTTATTTTGACATGGAGCTTGATGTAGTGTATGACAGAGTCTTATGAATGCATCTAATCTCAGTTTTCATTGGATCACTGTTACACATTGTGCATAACATGGTCATGACTTGTATTGACAAATTACTCTCACAATTGTTGTAGGAGTTATCTTTTTGACTTGCAGCTGGATGCATTATATGAGAGGGTTTTGTGTCTGTATTACTTTTTGCATTTTTCAGTGGATTGCTGTGAAATATTTTTTTCTTGTTGACCAATCATTATACTTAATATTTTTGAAGAGAGTTGTGCACTTTTTAACTGTAGAGTCATCTTGGTCATGGGGTAGGAATGGGGTATGCGGGAGAAGGCAGGGTATATTTGCTTTAGTAAATTGTACACCATTGCTCTGATTATGCTAGTTTTCTTTTAATAAAACTTGCAAGACGTTTCCAAGCAAAATAAGACAGTGGATTTCAGACCTGCTATTATGGAACATTTCAGCCTCCCCTGAGTAAAAACTTTGCAGGCAGTTAGATACATTCAATGATCACATTATTGGCAGATATATTTTCAGTTAGATACATTCCATGATCACATTGTTGTAAACTCTGCTACCTCTCAAATCCAGTTCTCCTGGAAAGACAAAAATTGTTTCCTTCTTTAATAAACTCCTAACCATTATCTCGTATTACAACTCAACAGGATGTTACCTATCAACTGGACATTTACTGGTTTAAGCTTTCACTTGGTACAATGAAAATCATCTCATATTGCCTATCGATGTCAAGAGCTCAACGAATCTGGTAACCAGACACCTGGGGCTCCTCTAATTTTATACAGGGCCCCTCTTGTGAAGTGCCCATTGGTATTGATGAAAAATAATTTTAAGTTTGCAGAGAGGATGAAAAAATCTATATTGCCTGAGAAAACTTGGATTGCACTGATGAAAAGTGAGTTTTATTTTCAAGTTTTTGAAAGGCTAGTAAAACATTAATATTTATCTCCGTTTTACCCTTATGAAGGCTTCTTCCTTTCTGTTCTGGAGATTACTGTTTTATAAGATGCCCAATTGTATGGTTGGTAGCTCATGTATAGACCCACTTCACTACTGTCAGGACAACTGGAGTCCAGAGAAGAACTCACTCCATAACAACCTGTCTGAAAAGCACTAATAAACACTCTAATTACTAGATTACTAGATCAACATTGTATGAGGGTAATTCTCATCTTGTCAGGCCATTGTGGTTATGTGAGTAAACTTGCAAGTAGCTTCTGTTGGGTTTGGGTTCTTCTGGGTGTTTTCCTGGGTGTTTTCCTGGGTTCTTCCTCCCCCAAATGTATACTAGCCACCATGTATAGCCAATCCAGTGTTGTAAATATAATTAAGCCCACAAAACTTCATCCTGTTTGACAACTGTGGTGACCTTCCTCCTCAGGTGGGGTGAGGTGGGGAATCACCTGGATTTGTGTCATCTGTTGGCAGGGTTAGTGTCCTAACTGACTCTTCACAAAGAGTGTTCCATTTATTTGTTGGTCTTTCAGTGGATTGGCACACTTGTGGGGGGGATACAGTGACAGACTTTTTTGCAATGAGGTGGAACCCCACAAACTCCACTTTCCTTTTTCAAGGCTCAAATCCAGAGACCTGGGTTGAAGATGTGCATACAGTTGGAATAGTGTTTGAGATTACGCCTTGCCCGGGCTACTGTTCAGGTAGCAATAATAATTTAAAAAATGAGTGGACAGAAATGCAAAGTGATTCTGATAGCCCTTTTTGGGTGGGATAGATTCTGTATGAACAGTCTGCTAGAACTAGCAATAGACATCTGTAGGAATATCCTGGTAAATCCCCAACCTGTTCAATCAGTCCCAGGTGCAAATGTTTTGATGCTGTCCAAACAGGTTCCACCTTCACTCCTGGGTCTTGTGAGAAGAGCCTTGGATAGAAAGAAATTTTAATGTTCAGTTTTGGAGAGAAGAAAGCCATCCTGTGTAAAGACTTGTAAAGGAAAGTGACAGGTTTTCAGGCACTGGTGCATAAGGAGCAGCATCACCCTTGTTGAGTGTGTCAATCCCTCAACTGGCAACCTTTTGCCTCTGGCATTATCCGTAGAAAAGTTAGTTACTATCAGAGGCTACAGCTCCATGATTTTGGCATCATAGTAGCATTCATTTCTTTGTGTAAAAGGTATATCTAAGGGATTCTTGTCAAAATTTAAAGCAACCATTGTCCGAATTTTTGTCTTCATACCATCATATGCAGTTGAGCAGAGTAAATCTTTAGTTACACTTGTTTCTAGGGGTGCATCCTGGTACATGGGTATGTTCTGATTCAGATGTTATGGAGATGTCTAAAAATAGAAAAACTTTTTGTTTAAATGCACATTTTCTATGCAAAGTAATGGTGGTAAGTGAATCTTGAAGAAAAGAAAAACTAATTTCATCCAGGAATAAATCTGAAGAAAAAAAAAGATTGGAAAGTTTTGTTGTAAAAAGTGGATGAACTCTGTTCTAAATGAAACCACAGCAGTCACGTTGAAAATCTTTTTACCACAACTCAACCTGATCATAAACCATATCAATGTATGCTTTTCAACAGAATTCTTATGATGTCTAGCTAGTCTAAAATAAAATATTTGCTGAAATAAGTGTTAAAGTTGAAGTGGCCATTTCAAAGTTCTTGTTATTGCTACTCCAAGATGGAAAGTCATATTGACATTTTCACCAGCAGATTTCTTGTAATGGTAGTTGGTCCTAAGTGAAAATGGTGGTGATCTTTCATCCAGTATGGCACCATGGCAGCTGCCTTGAAAATAGTTTTTGCTGCTCCTTGTAAACAGAAAGTCATTTTGACATCTTTTTCATCAGGAGATTATAAAACAAGTCACACAGGCCATGTAGGCATTCAACACCAACTTTTGCTAATGGGTATAATTTTTTAGAATTTGATTCTACATACCTCTAAGTGGCAAGTGTTCACTTCATTAGGATTCGTATACATCCGTATTTCTTTGGAAGGTCATTATTTAGAAACCCCATGAAGTGCATATGGCAAAATCAATGTTAAAGTTCGTATACATTTTTTTGGATGAAATGAATCTAAAGGTGTGATACAGTACAATCCGGATTGAATGTCACACACTGTGATGTCACAATGAAAGCTATGCATATTGATAAACAAATTTGTACTACCCTCGATTGTGACAATTCCACTCTATGTGCTCTTATTTTGACCAAAGTTTAGTACATAGCCACCCATGCAAAATTCCATAGCGATAGATAATTTTAGTCTGGAAGTTTCTTGGTGACAGTTAAGGTGCAGAGCATTCAATTATCAGGATTGATTAGACTTCGGTTTAAGAAAATTGGTGTTAAATTTTAAAAGAACAATTTATATTTAATTTTAAATGAGTAAATGCACATACATGACCCATGTGACTTGTACTATAGTTATGATATCTAACTGGTCCTAAATGAAAGTAGTGCCATATGCTGAGACTTTTAAAAAATGTTTTTTATCGTCTCCTTTGCATGTGATATGTTATAAGTGACAAAATATTTTGAGAATTCAGAGAATACTCTCGTATTTTTGTGTACATATTTTTTTCTTATCATATTAATATTTCCCAGAGATTTTCATTTTTGATCTTTAGTCTTGGTATGTTAATCTCTTGTTTTATTAATTAGTCTTAATTCTTTGTTTTATATTTCTTTGACACTGACTTATTTCTCAGTGCTGTTTCCATACTTAATCTCATGTCGGTTCTACATACTTTCTACAGATGGTAGAGTGAAGACTTTGGCTGAAATAGAGGGAGATTTCACCATGCCACAACCAGAAAATGGGCTCAGTTCAACAATGAAGAACCAGTCAAATGTTAGCCTTTCCACCCCACCACCCAATTTCATACACAATTCCACATCACATCAGTCTGGATCCATGGTGGAACAACAGGAGGAAGGGGATCTGACAGCCTTCAATAAGCTTATCAGTCTAATGAAAGCAGGGGCTGCAACTCCAGTTGAATCACCAAAACTTCCAGTATGTGATGGGCCTGATATTTATCCCCACACCTTGGATTAGACTCAAGAAAAAGAGATCAGTGTTTTTGTGCCGAGTTCTTTGTCATTGATTTAAATCACTAGCTTTATATAGGGTCAAGATGGGTATTATCATTATATTGGAAAATCTGTCATTTTCAATAAATCTTTTCTATAACAACATTGTCAATAATTCATCAGTATAAATATATTCTGATAAAAGCCATTTTTCACTGGTTAAAATTGCTGGTCAGAGTGCAGTTGTAGCGCATTGATTGGCTGGTTATAGGGTTCCTCATGATGTTAAACAATTTTAGTGCCGAATCGAAAGTTGTCAGGTTGTCATTTGGTAAAGCTTTTGCATTGTTAGCTTCCTGCTATAAACCTTCATGATGTCAGTAAATTCTTCGATTCTTTTTAATACATTTCTGCACGTGTTTTCAATTTTTGCTTCTTGAGTAGAGATTAGAATGTATGATAATGACATTGTTCCAGTCAGAGTAAATGATAACTTGGGTAAAATAAAAGGTGCACAATCTATTCTGGAAGCAATATATACTCATAATAGAGGACTGAAATATGAATCAACTCAGCTTTGTTCACTTAGTCTTTTGAGTAAGATTTTTTCTAAAGAAAAATTCTTAATTTCAGACAAGAAATCTATGGAGGATAGTTAATTTTCCTATGTTAATACCAGTTATTTAATGAATGGCAAATCCATCAAGTTAAGATATAAAGTTTTTATGTACCACATTATTTATTGTGAAAATGGTGCTCAAAGTTAAAGATTGGTGACAGGTAAGTTATTATACATTCTATTAATGCTGTTCTTAACCATCACTGTAAAGTTCATGGATGTTTATCATAGTTATAATGTTTTAATAAACCAATGTACATTAGTATAATTTTATTAAATACTCTGACAAAGTCAACAAAATTGTTTGTGGGGGGTCTTTTGAATGTAACAGTAACCAGTTTTAGTCTACATTCTGCAACATGTAACTAGTAATACTTGACACTAAGTATGTATTGGCTTAACAGTTTAGTCTCTGACAATGTTGAAAATTCAAAAACAGCCACTCAAGGTTGGTGCAAACCAACCCTGCCCATAAATCTTGTTTACTTGGGCAACCAGAGTTACCCATCTTTACCCTATTATTTTCATATTAAATATAGTCATGCTTAGAAACATATGTAGTTGGAATACAGTGATCCTTTGGGTTGTTGTTGTGATGCTATGTACCAGGTTTCCTGCTGAATATATAATTTTATGCAAGTCATCTAGATAAATTCCAATATATATGCATGTGCCTGGTGTCATGCATTTGTTGCTGTTGTCAGATCACAAGTATGAAAGCTAACCTGTCATCTCAGGGTCCCCGAGTGGCTGAGTGGTCTAAACCGCTCTCCAGTACGGATCACTGCCATCTCACCTCTGTCTGTGTGGGTTCGAGTCTCGGATTCGGCCAATGTGGGTATGTGAGAAATCTTGCCAGTAGCTTCTCGTTGGATTGTGGTTCTTTCCAGGGTTTTCCTGGGTTCTTCCTCCACCATTAATATTAGCCGCTATGTATAGCTTGTCATATGCTGAAAAATGGTGTTAAACCTCACAACAACAACAACTGTCATCTCTAAGTAACTGTTGCACCAAGTTGCTGTAAACTGTCTTGTGCCATTGGCATATTTTTTTATTTTGTCTGCTGTTATTTTATCTTGTCCTTCCAGAGTCTGTCCATCCACCCATCTGTCTGTTACCAGTTTTGTTTTTGCACAGTAACTTGAGTCGTCTACCATATAGTTACCTAACTTTGTGCATGGCTTGCACTTGGGGTAAGGAAGAACCCTATTGATTTTGAGGTCAAGAAGCCAAAAGTTTAGGTCCTTGACTGAAAGAAGGAAAATGGTTTCCACACATTAACTCAATTTTTCCACTATCTACAGTTACCAGACTTTGTAATGGCTTGCACTTGGAAGAACCTTACTGGCTTCAGGGTCAAAAGATCACAGATGAAGGTCACTGTGACTGAAAGAAAAAGGTTTTCATGTAGCACCTTGAGTTTTCTGTCATCTTAATTACTAAAACTTTTTGATAGGTGCCCACTTGGGGTAATGTAGAACTATTGATTTCTGAGTTGAAAGGTCAATGATCAGGGTCACTGTTACTTAAAGAGGTTAATTGGTTTCTCCACAAGAACATTAGCTCTTCATAACAGACTGGGAGCAACTTTGTGGATGGCTTGTGCTTGGGTCAAAGGTCATGGCAACTAACGGAAAGAAACATTGTTTCTGCACAAAACAATTATTTATTAACCACTTAAATTGACCAGTTTGTGGAAGGCTTGCACTTAGGGTATGGGAAGAGGAGACTTTAGTTTCTAAAAGATCAAAAATAAAGGGAACAATGGGTTTTGTTGAATAATTTTTTTCTAGAGTAAGGTCCTTGACCAAACTTTATAGATGGCTTCCACTTAGGGTAATAAAGAAACCTTTAGATTATTTGATATAAAGGTCACAATCCTGGTAAGTCTACAAGGAAAATAATGGGTTTTGCTCATTAAGTTTAGCTCAAGAGCACATGTACCAAAGATTGAGGTCATTGAGACCTATTGGTCAGTAATCATGAAAGTCATCTGTACCCCACTTAAAGTTTTTACGTAAAGCTTAACATGTGGCAGGTATATATAATGTGCCATTCATAGTTCACTTGTTCCATGATTGATTCAGCTCAGGAATTTATTGTATCCTCCTTCTAAAGTTCCTTTTTTTAAATATTTTGTTTTGCGCTTCTACAGTGCCACAAATAGTCTTCCAGCAGCCAGAGATGAATATTTTGCATGTTACCAGCATGCATGTGTGATAAACTTCATATATAATTGTTGCCGTTTTTGAAGTTCCTCAGTAGTAATGATGGCTTACAAACAAAACTATCACAAGCTTTCTCATCATTTTTGGCTCCTAGTTCAGGCATCTTGGGCAGTTGAGGCTTATCACACATAAAATCTTTAGAACAAATGTAATCCGATGTTTCAAAATTAAAACTTTTTAATACTGAAGTGTATGAATTGGACAAAATAAATAGGTTTAGAACATTTCCCTCTTACTATGACAGCTCAAGTCAGAAATTGATCGACCAATGTCACCCATCACATCCATGATGCCCCTGCCAGTACCACCAATGCAGTTAGGCTCTGCAGCACAGAATGAATTTATTCAGGTAATATGAGAGATTTTTGTTTTATGGATATTATATAACTGATACAGATATTAATTTAATAAATTTAAGTTTAAACTGTCCTACTTTTACTCTGTACAAGCTGTACTTTTTCTGCAGTTCAGAATTTAGCAAAAAGTAGTCGTTTGGAAGGAAAAGAATCCTGTGAAAAAAGCTCTGACTTTGGTTAGGCAAACACTTCCTGAAGCAAAGAAGTGCAAAGCAGGGGTATTAACATATTTAAAATTGATTGAAGTAGTGAAATCATTCTTCATTCGTATAATTTTTAATGGTTTTTGCAAATGTATGGAATGGGGAAGGAGTCATTGTTTTTGTAGTAGGGTCATTGTTTTCGTAGTATGGTCATTGTTCATTGGGTCATTAAATGCAAGGTTTACAGCAACCACAAAATTCAAAGAAATTTATTCCAATGAAAAATTATGAATTTGTAGTAGTTAATAATACACATATATCCATGGTACAAAAATGTGTTAAGCTGTGACATACAGACGTATATTTCTCCAGCTGCTAGAAATTGAATTTCAGTAGTTCATGTGCATTTGTCTGTTTATCCATTGATCCATTATCCACACTTTCATTTCCAATCCATAACTCAAAAACTTTTTTTTAAAGACATCTTTGTAAAAATTGGTACATATATTGAACTAGTGGTCTTTTTTGCTATTCACTATTGTTCTGTATAATTTTATATTTTCATCCATTTGTTGACCATCCATTACCCACACTTGTTTCCAAGGCAAAAACTCCAAAATGTTTAACATATATATGTGAAACTTGATAAGCATATTATGTCTTTCGCTGTTCATGATTATTATGTTTCAATACTTCTAATATTTTGATCTGTTGTTGAACCATCCATCATCCATTCATTATTGATGTTTTTGTTTCCAGAGCACAACTCTAAAACCATTCCAAGATATTTCCATTTAATTTGGTACACATAGGGACAAGGGGTATGCTTCATAGTATACAGAATTCTTAAATGTGTTTGTCTGCCCATCTATCTATTCATTATGCACACTTAACACAAAATAACATATTATCAAATGACAGAAAAACATACCTTTAAAATTTTGCAAACTTTAGGACCTGGAAATATTAGGCACACATATAACTTGTCTTGTCCAACATACTGTGTACATTTACTGTCGGGGCCTCCGAGTGGTCTGAAGCGCTCTTCATTACAGATCACTGCCATCTCACCTCTGTCTGCATGGGTTTGAGTCTCGGATTCAGCTAATGAGGGTATGTGAGAAAGCTTGCCAGTAGCTTCTTGTGGGTTGGTGGTTCTTTCCGGGGTTTTCCTGTGTTCTTCCTCCACCATTAATACTGGCTGCCAAGTATAGCCTATTGTGTGCTGGAAAATGGTGTTAAACCCAACAACAACAACATTTACTGTCCTGTATAATTTCAGCAAAGACACAGGAACAAACTAATAGCCCACAGATAATAAAACATGCTAAAACCTTTTTATTACACAGATACAGCCTGTAATAAAGGTTCATATTTAATTTCAATGTATTGAATTTTGTGTCTGTGACATTATATGTGGAATCTATTGTTTCACATGAAGACCTTTTATTGTGGCACTCAGATAGTTCTCTAAACATCATGGCTGCAGCACATGAAACTACCTTACATCATTAAAATATGTGCAGATATTGCCA
The DNA here is from genome assembly GCA_028554795.2 of Sinohyriopsis cumingii. Taxonomy (NCBI): domain Eukaryota; kingdom Metazoa; phylum Mollusca; class Bivalvia; order Unionida; family Unionidae; genus Sinohyriopsis; species Sinohyriopsis cumingii. Next base: position 100,716,281 of record CM068841.1, on the reverse strand, counting down.
TTTAACTACAAGCATTTGCACATTGTTCATGTCTGTGGAGTTCCAAAGTTGTTTTATGCAAAACAAATTTGATTATGACAACTTTTTCAATGTGTTGTTTTTCTCTCATGTTTTTACTCAAAATATGAAACTCTGAGGTCAGTTTTATAAATTTTCATTAAATATAAACTCAAAGTTATGCAACCAGTGCATAAAAAATGTTGTTTATATATTTTCAAGTTTGGTATATATGTAATACTTTTGGGACCCATGATCTTGGCCAAGCACATGAATACTTAATTTCCTGACAAAAACTTAAGAAACATTTAAGATACCTGACAATATTTGGGGCTTTCTTTGCAGTATTAAATACAATTACACAAAAGTGCATTGTTCTGTGATAACAGTATGGTGATAATTAGGAGTAATAAACATCCATGAACTCTGATAGTGTTAGTTATTTGAATGAACATCTCATTTTAGCAGTTAGTTTGGAGTACACAACACAGGTCTTCACCATAGCAGGTGCCCATTGCATTTCTAAGTGTCCCATTTCTAAGTGTCCCATTTCAGATAAATTGTGAACAGTAGTTGGTCAAGGTTGGTGAAAGGTTGTTCTTATTTAGTCAGAAAATCAGGTGATTAGTCGTTAAACCTTAATTGCATCGAGTAGGAAATAACCATTCATTGTAAGGTCTTCCAGTGTAACCCATATGGTTACTAAGCCTAGATTCTCAGACTGCTGGTTTAAGTTAGATCATACTTATACAATCACTCGCCAGATAATTATACCTTTGTTATGCAGGCATTGCAATTACACGCCAGATAATTATACATTTGCTATGCAGGCATTGCAGCGGAACAAGGAGCAACAGTTGCATATTCGGCAGCAGACGTTAGAACAGATGCGATACCAAAATCATCTCTCCCAACAAAGACAACCATCTCCAGTTCTTCAGACTTCTGTATCAACTCCAATTCAGCAGCCAAATCCTCTGACAGCACCACCACCACATTCACATCAGCCTCCTCTACCAGCATCCACTACACAGACACAACCAACCCATTCTCAGATTGCGCCACAAGCAGTTCTCCTTCAGAGGCGTTTGTCACAAGGGGATCCAATCATGAACTTTATCAAGCAAAATCCTACAATCATAACGAAGCCTGCATCTCCAACACCACCACTTTCCCAGCAAACTTTGCCCATTTTGAATTCATCGACACATGTTCCATCACCTTCGCCAATCATGCAACAGCCGACACTTCTTTCTCAGCAGCCGCCATCATCACCCAGAGTACCATCACCTATCAGTAAGTATACAGAATCTTCTCATTTTAAAGTGGTTTGTAATCCTTCCAGGGGCTTAAAAGTAGCAGAGATTGCATGACTACCCCAGGATTGGATAATTAGGCTTCCAGTCCACAAGTCAAATGTCCAGCAGATGTTTTTATGTATTTATAGATGGGTTAACCAGCATTTTTCTTGAATACCTGTAGCTAGCAGGATTCCCTGATTATTATTAGCTTACCTGTACAAAAGTGCAAGAAAGTTTTTGAGGACTTCAGGTAATCAGCTAGTTTCAGGCTTGTTAATATGTTGTTGGACTAATAGTTTCAGTAGTCTTATGACTAGTTAAGTTTCAAGTTTGATGGTCAGTTTTGGAGAGGGGAGGAGTAGTGGAGATTCAGCCATGCTAGTACATTTTTAATGTACTAATCCTACAAATGAAATTTATATTAAATTCAAGATCTGGTTTATTTTATACCCTTGGTACCACTCCGGTGGCCTAGTGGTTAGAGCGTCCGTCTTGGATGCGGGAGGTCGTGGGTTCGATCACCGGCCAAGTCATACCAAAGACTTATAAAAATGGTACTAACAGCAGCCTCGCTTGGCGCTCAGCATTAAGAGGTTAGTGTTAGGACTGGTCGGCCTGGTGTCAGGATAATGTGACTGGATGGGACATCATGCCACATGTCTGCGGCATGATGCTCCAGTGCTAGACATAACTATAAACTGCCACACTGCAGACATTGTAGCGATATGACTGAAAAATTGTTAAAAGCTACATTAAAAATCCAAATCACACACACCCACACACATTATACCCTTGGTATTGTAGTTGTCTTAGGCATTAACAAATATGTACCTATTCAGTTTGGTCAGTTTCTCTTGACATTATTGCATATACAGCCATAACACAATACATTGATCATTAAAATATATCTATGCATGCAACCTCAAAAGAGTCCTATACCATCACACCAAAAGTAGTAATGTTAATGGGATAGGGTAATTATTGGTAGTAAATGTTGTTTCTTAAAGACTACTTGACCCAATCACATTACTATTCAAGCCTTGTCACATGTACCATTTAAAAACAAGCATCCTTCTTGTGGCTTTGCTCAAGCTTAACCTCAAGAGCATATGTTATATGGGCAGCCACCTAAGAGGTACTATGTAAGAGTTGCTTCCCCTTGTTATATTAGTGGGGAAGATGAAATTTGTTGCTTTTACATGAGGTCTGGAATTGAGAGTTCTAGAGAGCTGAATTTGGGAGGTAGCAGAGTTTATTTTCTAATGTTAATGCAAATGAAATTGGGTGGGTATTTTCAGAAAAATGTAATTTACTAAAACAATTCCTATTGTTCCTATTCCTATACAAACTGGAACGATGTTAGATTTTGGAGTTGATTTTTTGAAAGTTTTATCCTCTTCAGAATGTTCGTATCAGAGTACTTGCAGAGGTTTAGGGATTTCTCAAAGTCCATTGCAGCTTATGCAATGCAAAATACATACATAGTCAAATCCTGATATCCTTCTGATGTCTGGCTGGTCTTAATTGAAAATGGTACCAATTCATCATCCATTATAGCCACAACAGCAGTCATCTTGAAATTCTTGTTATTGCTTATCCTAAATGGAAAGTCATAGCTTGAAAATATTATCTCTACTCCTCTCCAAATGGATGGCTGTATCAACATGGAATTTTCACCAATATAATTCTTATGGTACCAAGTAGGTTCTACATATAAATTAAAAAATGGTTCCAGTCATACATCAGATATGGCTGCCATGACGACTGTCCTAAAAATTTTATTGTTGTCATTACTCCCCCTTAATAGATGATCATTATGACACCAAAACACCTCTGACAATGTCTACATTGTACTACTTGAAAAATGGTCCTAAGCTGACACTGACATCCAATATGTGTTCCACAGCAGCTAATTTGAGACTTGTTAGCACTGAAGAATATTGACAATTAAAGGGAGGAAATGGGCTTATTTGAATTCCTGGAAATTCTTTTCACCCAGTAGAGCATCATTCACTTAGCATGGGGATAAAAAAATTGGAATCATATGGAACTTTTTGCCATAATTTTATAAGTCATCTACCACCAAGTGAAGAGCCTGATATCATACCTTTCACTTAGATATGTAAGTACTGTATAACATTATATTTTTAGCAGATTCAGAAAATGATGCTTTTTTTTTTGACAAAAAACTTTTGTAACTTGCATATTAGGTTATCATTAGTATTCTTTCCATTATTATTATTATTATTGGGAATAAAAGTTTTGTAATTTACAGTTATTATGCAGAATTTAAGCTTCTAAAGATTTTATAATGTAGAATCTATATTTCACATTTCACATCAGTTTCTTTTGTCAATTTGCAGTGTTCAGCCAACAACCACCCATGCACCTTAGTGCTCCATCACCTATTCATCCAAGTCAGAGATCGGCACTTGCACAGTCTCCAACTGGTCAACCTACAACACTTGCGGTAAGTTAGTTTATTGTACATTGTTTTATTCCTTAATTTAACTATTTATTTTCTGCTCAACTGGCTGTAAGGCAAAATGAGTTTATGGTATGGCTCCAAGTCTGTTGTGCTTCTATGTCATTCTTCAGTGGTTGCCTTTTACCTTTCTTGATGCCATATTTCTAATCTGAATGTGATGAAACTTGGAGCTTATAACATTAAGATCTCATAAATATGGGTTTATATCATCAAGGTCTCAGATGAATTGGAAATGTCCAATGTTCAGTCTTTTTGCAGCAAGGAGTCACAAACACTGCCTATCCACCCATGGTCTTGGTACTAAAAATAATACAGAAGTTGAGGGTTCAGGACTGCACAATGATTCTGATAACTCCTCAGATGGGTCAGGTCCTGGGTCAAATGTCTACTCAGTTTGGCAATAGATATGTCTGGGAATATTCCATCCAGGCCAAATCTGAAACAACTGTGGTCACAGGTATTCCATCCCAGTTCAGATTGACTTGTCCTTCATGCCAGGCTCTTAACAGGGGAGTCTTAAGATGCAAAGAATTTAAACCTTTGATTTTGGAAAGAATCTTGAGAGCAAGAAAGCCATCCACTTTGAAGGTTTATTTGGGAAAGTGGCATGTATTCAGTAACTGGTGCAAACTTAGCAACATCGCTTCTTTGAGTGCTACAGTTCTTCACATGGATGACTTTTGTTCTTTGGCTGTACAAGGAGAAATTGTTGGCACTGATTGCCATCAAAGGCTTCTGCTTCATTATATCCGACATTTTCAGGCATCATGGCAAAGGGGTTCTCAGTTATGATAAAGATCTATCTGACCTGCTAGACAATTATGACTTGAACAAAATCCCACACCCTCTTTCCAAAATGGAATCATTTGTGTGTTTTGACATGGTTCGGTTCAGATAAGTTCACATCTTTAACAGGAATGGCACTGACGCTACAAAATCGGTTTCTTGATAGCTTTGGCTGTAGCTTTGCCATGCAGGGTGAGCAAGGTGCATGCCCTTTCATTGGTCCAGAACTATCTCCAGTTCAGAACAGATGCTTACATGATCCTAATGATACAACCAGGCTTTGTAGCCAGGAATAGACTGCTTTAAGTTTAAGAAGGCAGTTAGAGAGTTATCATAAGCTCTTTCTCTTTGATAGATATATTGAGAGAAGTGACCATGCAGGAACATGTGCACACCCCCAAGCATTACATAAAGCACAAAGAAAAGTTGTGGAACAAGAAAATGACTCTCCTGATGAATGAATCAAAAAAGAATATCACCCTTCTAACCCTATAATAGAAGCTGTTGTCAGACATGCACAAACTTGTCAAGTATTTATCTTGGGAGATTTTGTTTCGCAGGGATGAGATTTGAATCAGGTGTGTTTATCGACAGCTGTCCAGATGATCACCAAACCCAGGTGATGCCGGCGCAGCCTCCTTATGAGCATAGTATAATGTTTTCACCAGATTCTCCCATAAAAGCTGTCTACCAGAAGAGTTAGTACTCTTCTTCTAAGCCAGGTATAATTGTCATGGATCATGTGATCACTAGCTGTGCTGCTTTCAGGCTGAGATAAGACATATAGGGAATCTGGAATCCAGCCTTTCTCCCCTCAAATGATGCCTGTTGTATAGGTTGGACTCTCAGCATTTCAATCGCCTGTCCCTACTTTTTCTCAATTTTATCAACTACTGCATGAATAGTTATAGTGAAGCAAATTCAGAGATGGTCTACATGATGTTAAGCTAGGTGTTTAAGAAGATACAGGCAACCTAAAAAATGAGATGGCAAGTACTTCAGTAAGATCATGCATTTGTTAGGTTTATGAAGGCAAGTCAGGTAAAGGTTTGATTTTTTTTTCAGTAATAAATATGGAACTTTTTATATCAAAAATCCTTATCTTCTCCTACTTTTTTTCCCTGTCTTATTTTACACAGGGTTGCTGGAAAAAATGAGTCACCAGCAGCAGCTTTATTAAATGATTTTCACATTGGAGGAATAACAGTTTTGAGATATTATTGATGAATATGATTGCAAACACTTTGTATTGATTCGATATTGTTTTAGTGTCCCATTATGGCATATATTTTAGGATGTGAGCTTTGTAAGTTACAATTGTTTATTTTCCAGACTACTGCCACTATTAGACCTCCGTCTGTACCCAGAGTTCCCAGTCCACAAGAGCTGATTGCTCACACCCAGGCCATTCTGCAAAATGCCTTAATCAAGAGACAGCTGGAGGATCAGAAGGAGAGATTCTACAAGAGACAACAAGAGAGGTAAAGGAAAGGTCTGATGTGTAAACCGTAGGCTGTGATTGCATTGTGAATATGTACCTGTATGAAACTCTTTCTGTGCTGTATATGAGAAGAAAATATATGAACAATTTCTACAGAATTCGATAGATTCTTTCTGTCAGTGCCTAATGGAAACTGACTGAAATTTACACATTTCGACCTTAGTATGTTCAAACAGATGCATACATTATTTAAAGTCTTGAGTGGAAAATAAATGCAGCAAAAATGATATGATTGTTCAAGAAAAGTATAAATTTTATTAAAATGTTCAATATTTAATTTTAAATATTTTTTATTTTTTCAGTATATATTGGATTTATTCTCTGAATTATTATATTTTTTTAGATCTACTGGTCATATACTAGACACGTTTTGTGATGGCCTGTTGTCTGTCTACATCATCGATCTGTTAGCACAAGTTTGTTATTGCTACTCCGAAACTACTTGAAGGATTGCCATGAAATTTTGCACACACAATCATGCCTAGGTCTAGATGGCCCTAAATAAAAATGGTACTACTCAGGAATCAAGTATGGCCACCACTGTAGCTATCTTGAAAATATTGTTGTGGATAGCCACCTGAATGAAAAGCTTTTAAACTGGAGTTTTCACCAGAAGATTTGTTATGTTGTTGGTCCTAAATGAAAACTTTCCTGTTCTGACAACCAATATGGGTGCCTTAGCAGTTATCATGAAAATCTTGTCAGTATATATCTTGAATACTTTTTCATATGAGAATTGGGTTTTCACCAAAAGACTTGTTATTATCTTATTAGTTAAAGGTTCCAGTTGAGCTTCCAATATTTTGCCATGATGGTTATTTTGAAAATCTTAATTGATGGTCATATCAAACATGGGATTTTGGTGGTGGTTGGGGTTTGTCAAAAGACTTCAAATGATGTTTGGTTGGCCCTAAATCAAAAAAGTGCCAATCTGAAGTCCGGTATAGTCAGCTCAGTGATCAATTTGAAAATCCGGTTATTGCACAAGAATATCAGAGATGGTCTTTGCACTTTGCAGTTAAAAACAAGATATGACCTTGTTAATTCCTGAAAATTATTTTCAGTCAGTAGAGCATTAGACCCTTTGAGGGACTCTTGCTTATCAAACTCTTTGAGGCTTTGTAATAGAAATTTTTGTTGCAATAAACCTTTTATTACTTCAGAGGAAAGTCTCCCAACCCACAAGGAGCTGCAGTGAAGACAATGGCTGAAACCCCTATAACATCTTCGTCTTCTCAAACAAAGGTAGGGTGGCCAAATTTATCAATCACGATTTCATTCCTTTCAGAATTTTAACACTTTTTGCCCTTTTTTGTTGTTGTTGTACATCATGTTTAAAATATTTCTGAAGAGTTTATCTTGTAGTACTTCATGTTTTCATTTTTTTTTTGGAAGGGTTTATCTTTTAAGTTGTTGGTGCAGTTTTACCATCTTGAACTTTTAATTGAAACCATGTAGCTATTATTGAACTGACAGGCTGTTAAATGTTAATGCATGCATACATTTTAGACTGCAAAATACAGTTTACTTTTTTCTTTCATACAGATTTCTTTTTTAGTGAGTCAGTTTTTGTGTTTGATTCCAGTTTGCAACACTTCTTTTGCTGACAAGAGTGAACATCATGGAAAATTTTCATCGGCTGTAAAGGATAAGACTTGTACACTTAAAAGCAAGAAGATTTGCCATAACTTTTCTTATTGGGGTTGAGTGAGGTTTTGTTGAGCAATATTTTGCATCAGAATTAAAATATTCCAACTTTTCTTTCTTGCAAGATCGAGCGTTACAAAGAAAACTTGCTTAAGATCTTGCACCGAAAAGTTTAACATTACAATTTATGTATACATTTTTTTTTCCTCAGTATTGCTGTATTTGTCACAATTGCCTTACTCCCATATATGTTTCTTCTTCAAATATAATTCCAAATCATAATACATTGGAGAAAGTCCACTACCAAATGCAGCCCTTCCTTTCAAGCAAAAACAAAGATGTTAAATATGTCTTTTGATTGTTTTGGAAATAGATGTGCTAAAATGTTGTCTTCCTCCCATCATTACCAATTATTTCTTCAACATTTGCCTAGTCAGCATATCTGGTCGAGAGGCCTTGCCGATGTCATCCTTTTTGTGCATTTTCTCAAGTTGAGTGATTACATGGAGCTTTGTAATCAAAGAGAAGTCAAGTCCATCAACATTTTTACTCATTTTTGCTTTATCCTCTTTTTAGAAAGACATTTTGCAATCTCTATTTTCTATCATGTCATAAAATCAGCTAACCTTGGTTGTCATAATTCTCAATTTCAGTAATCAGTAGTACTTCCAATACATGTCAGTACTTACTGCAGTTTATGTCGGTTAGTCATAGTTCTTGCAACCTTGAAAAATTCTTGAATTAGAATTGTTACCTTGAAAACTCCAAGGTTTGTAATGTCTATTTGAGGCTATTGATGCATTCAGCAGCACTTTGTACCAACCCTTATTTAACAATGGATGAAGATTTATTTTATTCAGCTTCCACTATTAAGGGCTAATGAAGTGCTAACTGTAGCATCCTTAAATTTTCAGTTTGGTCCATCATATGGCTGTAACCTCGCCTCTCGAAACTTCTCAGGTATTTTGAGATCCAGAGACCAGTCTCCCACTTGTTAATGCCAAGTTGGAATCTTGTGTGTTCATTGGTCATTATCATAACCTCCATATGGACCTGTGAGTGAGGCTTCTTTTGAGAATCTTATCTTAAAGACAGTCCTATTTTTTCTTTAGCATCCACTAGGAGGAGTGAAATTAATTAATTATCAGCAGGTTAGGATTGCCTGTGTTCAGTGTCAACTTTGACTTAGTCTCACTTCTTTGGCAGCCTGTATTTTTTGGCAAATAATTGGCTACTTTTGACAGTTTCTGAAGAAATTCAAATCTGATGAAAACTGCCTTTTGGTGGTCTCGCTCCACTTTTCTTGGTTTTTCCATCATTTGATATAGCATCAGAGTGAGGACATGTATGCATTAGGCCCATTTGTGTCATCCCAGCAAGTTGTCCGCAAATAATCTTCCAATCTACTGTAGTATCCTATTGGAAACGGATCGTAAGTTCTCTCTGGCATCTGTTATGGTATCTCCCTTCAGGCAGGAAATGACAGCAGTGTAATTATAGGTAGTGCATTACTGTTATTAAAATGTGCATTTTAGGGATAAAGCTAAGTTCAATTCTGTAATACTTATCTGCTATTATTACTGAATTCCCCGGTCTTTCCCTGCTTTGATTTCCTTTATCCTTGGTACAAATCAAAGACATCATATTCCAAATGGCAGAACTGGTGAAGACATCAGACTGGGATTCTGTGTTGTAGACCTCCAATTACTAATTGGAGAAAGGAATTTTTTTACTTAGATTGGAGACTAGCACTAGGAAAAAAGGAACATCATAATAGCAGTTAAGTATTACATAATTAAAATAAGCCCTCCACCTTTCTGGACAAACACACACACACACTATTTTGTTGCTTAGAATTGTTCATTTTTAATTAGTTGTTCTTTACTTCCAAGTCAACTTCAGAACCCTGTTAGGGCATAGAAGTGGTGCCTTAAACATATTGAGCTAATCAGGAGAGGGAGATTTCACTTGTTCTTTTCACTCAGAGAAGGAAAGGACAGTATCTGCAACTATGGCTCATGAGTTTTGGGCACTTGCCACCAGTGTATAATTCAAACAAAAATGTTCTTCACCAGATATCATTCAAGCCATGGTATGGAAGTCTGGTATGACACTCTAGCTTTTGTCTGAGAGACCTTTCGTCCTAAGTTCTACATTTGACCTGGTGGAACCAATATCAGCAGAGCAACAGGCTACCTTCTCAGGACATACAACAGATCTGTTCTGATGAAAGTTATTTTGCTTACCTGGATTCGCAGAAGTGAATATTTTATTATTGAGACCTTGGCTTTTCATTAATCTGTGTCTGCCATTGTCCAAATCTCGCAGGAGTTACTGAATAAGTTAGGAGATGAGATGGGGCCAACTTGAGGGTAGAAGGATATAACTCCTACCTATTCTCAGAGTGTACACTTGCTCCAGCAGTTACATCCATGGAAGTGTATACACTTCTGCTCCAGCAGTTACATCCCAGGAAGTATATACAGCAGTTACATCCATGGAAGAGTATACACTTCTGCTCCAGCAGTTACATCCCCAGGATGGGTATATACTTCTGCTCCAGCAGTTACATCCCAGGAAGTATGTACAGCAGTTACATCCCAGGAAGTATATACAGCAGTTACATCCCAGGAAGTATGTACAGCAGTTACATCCCAGGAAGTATATGCAGCAGTTACATCCCAGGAAGTATATGCAGCAGTTACATCCCAGGAAGTATATGCAGCAGTTACATCCCAGGAAGTATATGCAGCAGTTACATTCGTGGAAGTGTATACACTTCTGCTCCAGCTGTTACTTCCCAGGAAGAATATACAGCAGTTAATCCCCAGAAAGGGTATATACTTCTGCTCCAGCAGTTACATCCCCAGGATGGGTATACACTTCTGCTCCAGCAGTTACATCCCAGGAAGGGTATATACTTCTGCTCCAGCAGTTACATCCCAGGAAGTATATACAGCAGTTAATCCCCAGGAAGGGTATATACTTCTGCTCCAACAGTTAATCCCAGGAAGGGTATATACTTCTGCTCCAGCAGTTACATCCCAGAATGGGTATACACTTCTGTTCTAGCAGTTACATCCCCAGGAAGGGTATATACTTCTGCTCCAGCAGTTACATCCCAGGAAGTATATACAGCAGTTAATCCCCAGGAAGGGTATATACTTCTGCTTCAACAGTTAATCCCAGGAAGGGTATATACTTCTGCTCCAGCAGTTACATCCCAGAATGGGTATACACTTCTGTTCTAGCAGTTACATCCCCAGGAAGGGTATATACTTCTGCTCCAGCAGTTACACCCCAGGAAGTATATACAGCAGTTACATCTGTGGAAGTCTATACACTTCTGCTCCAGCAGTTACATCTCAGGATGGGTATACACTTTTGTTCTAGCAGTTACATCCCCAGGAAGGGTATATACTTCTGCTCCAGCAATTACATCCCAGGAAGTATATACAGCAGTTACATCTGTGGAAGTCTATACTCTTCTGCTCCAGCAGTTACATCTCAGGATAGGTATACACTTCTGTTCTAGCAGTTACATCCCCAGGAAGGGTATATATTTCTGCTCCAGCAGTTACATCCCAGGAAAGAGTATACAGCAGTTACATCCATGAAAAATTAGACACTTCTGCTCCAGCAGTTACGTCCGTGGAAGAGTATATATCAGTTACATCCATGGAAGAATATACACTTCTGCAACAGCAGTTACATCTGTGGAAGAGTTTATACTTCTGCTCCAGCAGTTACATCCCAGGGAGAGTATACCACAGTTACATCCTTGGAGGAGTACGTTCTTTTCCTCCAAGAGTGACTAATGATTGTTGGAATTGGACACCAATGCCACTATCCATGTTATTGCTAAAGATCTGGTTAATTTCCTTTTTCTCATTTGGTAGGGCTGGATATATGACATAGTGGATTTTCTCCTAATAATGTTTTATGAATGGACAAGTATTGTTGAAGTAACATTTTATTTCAAGACTTACAAAAATGATACTAACAGCTGCCTCACTTGGCGCTCAGCATTAAGAGTTTAGTGTTAGGACTGGTCGGCCTGGTATCTGGATAATGTGACTGGGTGGGACATCATGCTACTTGTCTGCGGCATGATGCCCCAGTGCTAGACATCACTATAAACTGCCACATTGCAGACATTGTAGTGATATGACTGAAAAATTGTTAAAGCTATGTTAAAAATCCAAATCATACACACACACACACACACACACACACACACACATTTTATTTCAAAACTTTGTTTCCACTAATGGCAATCAACTTCTTTTTGTATGATTAATACTTGCAAAACCTGAATAGCGTGTAATGATCTTAAAGGCATGTATTCATTTTATATTTCCTTTTTCAGACATCTGTACCTGCAGCATTTACCCCTACATCAGTTATCAGAAAAATGCACTCTGAAAAAGCCAGTGAAAAGGAAAAACAGAAACAAGAAAAACAAGATGGCATATCTGATGAGAAAAGTGAGTTTCATTTTAAAGACGTGGTCCCCCTTTTATACCATCACCTCCTCTGCATGAGAAAAGTGAGTTTCATTTTAAAGATGTGGCCCCCCTCATATACCATCACCTCCTCTGCATGGGAAAAGTGAGTTTCATTTTAAAGACGTGGCCCCCCTCATATACCATCACCTCCTCTGCATGAGAAAAGTGAGTTTCATTTTAAAGACGTGGTCACCCTTTTATACCATCACCTCCTCTGCCTGAGAAAAGTGAGTTTCATTTTAAAGACAGTTGCCCCCCCCTCATACCGTCAACTCCTCTGCATGGGAAAAGTGAGTTTCATTTTAAAGACAGTGGTCTCCATCATATACCATCACCTCCTCTGCATGGCCAATTTTCTTAGCACCAAGGAGTTTGTGTACAAAAGTATCCCTCATGGGTGGCCACACCTTCCATGCAGCTAGCATTTTAGGCCAAAATTGTCAAATTTACCCTTCACAAGCAGCCACAATTTATCTGTGACAAAAACCAATATTTAATTCATATGGTAAGTTAAGTAATCCAGTTATCTCCACTGATGTCCGTTTCCTGATCTCAGGTTTTCATTATTGGGAGAAGTGTTGGCTAAAGGACAGTTTGGCTGTTCCAGTAAAACATTTTTGGGACCCAGGGAAGGCACTTTTAATTTGGGGTACTCACCAGTAGATGCAATTTATAATTTTCTTATAATTTTAATATGAACTACCGGTATGTGAAATCAAAGTACCCCAGCACATAGCACATATTTTTTTAAAACTGCCTTCCCTGTGTACCATGTATGTTTAAATGTAACAGCCCTTATAACATGTTCCACTGAAGTTAATATTGTCTACAAATGCCGAAGTTCTTTTCGATGATTACAACCAGAGGTAACTGTCAAGATCATCACATGATCAGTGTAGGATAAATGTAGCTTTTGTGAATTCACACAAAAATTGAGAAATGAATCTTGAATAAAACAGGCTACCAGGCAAAGACTGAAAAATCATGTGACAGTATATATATCACTTATTTTATGGACAAGGCAAATCAATTTTACAAACGTTTTGTCTGCAGGATTAAATAACATTACATTTAACAGCATTGGAATTAATCATCATAAAACTTGAACATGTCATCACATGAATGGAAAATTCGTGGTTTAGGAGAAAAAGTTAAAGTTATTCAACTCGACAACAGTGGGGAAAAGTTCAAGAGTTCTTGCTGAAAAGTTTGATTTTGAAAAGAATCAAGTAAATAAGATTGTCACAGATGAAAATTGTCTGCAGCAGTGGGAAAAATGGAATAAATGGAAAGCTGTTTGTACCAGGATTTTAATGACGTTTTTTTAAATTGTTTTGCAATGTGCATGCAAACAATATCCCATACACTTTTCACACTAAAGGATCAAGAACTAATAATGTAAGTTCACTTGAAATAAGTCTTAATACAAGAACCTTTTAATATTAATGTTACTTTTAAATGAATATATTAAATGCTTTGATGTTACTTGTAGCTTTCTTACTACATACACTTACAAGACTTATAAAAATATAGTTCCTCTTTTGGAAAGACCCCTGCTGTTCGTAGGCCACATTCCCAGTGCAGAAAGGGTGGCATTGTAAGAGGAGGACCACTGTAATTATTGTAGAGAAGATTTATGTATAGTGCGGCTTGTGTCAACCAGCCATGGACAGGGATTTGTGCTAATTTCTAGAACTTACCAAACATTGTGCCAAATGCATGAAAATTGCACATGTTTGCAAACTTGTATTCAGTAATCATTAAATCCCCCTATACTTACAAAATTCCCCATTTATTCGAATGAAGGTGGGAGTTCCCCATTCCTATCCCCACATCCCATATTTTCAGTTCCAGAAGAGAACCTTTTAAGTTCTCTTTATGGCTCAGATGTTTGTTTTGGATTGTATTTTTTTGTTGGAATTTGAAAACCATAAAGAAATTCCTGATCTGTGTATGCACCCAATACCGATAGAAAAATAATCCATTGGTGTTCCTTTCTTTTTGGTAGATAAAGCTGGAATAGCTCTGTCGCCACTAAACATAAATTAGATTTGTTTTTCCTGTTTAAAACTGGTATATTATTGTGTTGTTCATCCATTCATTCACATTGCATGTCCAGATCATAACTTTCTTGTAACATTTGAATTTCATTAAAATTTGCTCAAGTATATATCACTAATAGATGTGCTATAGCCATGGACCCATTCCTCAAGGTTATGGTTATGGCAAAGGAAAATGTAATTTTCTTCCTTGCATGCTTTAAAGAACAATTTTTCAGCTGCTGGAAAATTTAAATGAAACTTTGTCCAAGTATATTTGATAGTGTATCACATGCCATAGCCATGCCCCCTTGCCTCCAGGACAAGGTCTCAGCAATGAAAAATATAATTCTGTGAATCATTTTGAAAAGAACTTTTTGAGTCACTGAAGATATTTTAATAACATTTTTTCCACATAGACACATAATAACTAGTTGTTTTGTGTACAGTAACTACACCCCTTGTCAAAAAGTTATGATTTCAACATTTGACACAACGTTTGTGTTTATTACAGGAGACTGATATACACTTACTGGATGGAAAATAATTAAATGGATCAAAATAAGTGTTCTCAAATCATTTTCAGAAGTTGGGTTGTCAATGTGGAAGCAGACATGTGAGTGGACAGAACAGTCCACAGAAGAAAAAGCAATGAATGAATTAATTCAGATTGCAATATTTCAGTCAGGGACTTGGTTTTACCTTTTCAGTGATACTAAAATCAGCATGATCAGTTTAACTTTTAACTGGAAACAGAGATATAAAAATATATAAAACCATGATTAAATTAACACATTTCTGTTTTTGGCTTTTAAACTTTTTAGTATAGGGTCTTTTACCTGAAGATCATCGTTTTAACTATATCTACAATCTAGCCCTTTCTTTTTTCATCAAGATGTAGCCGCTCCGATGGCCTAGTGGTTAGAGCGTCTGCCTCGGATGCGGATGGTCATGGGTTCGATCCACGGCCGAGTCATACCAAAGACTTACAAAAATGGTACTAACAGCTGCCTTGCATGGCGCTCAGCATTAAGAGGTTAGTGTTAGTAGTGGTCGGCCTGGTGTCAGGATAATGTGACTGGATGGGACATCATGCTACATGTCTGTGGCATGATGCCCCAGTGCTAGACATCACTACAAAATGTCACACTGAAGACATCGTAGTGATATGACTGAAAAATTGTTAAAAATCCAAATCACACATGTATCTTTTGGATAAATATAATTATTGTTTTATTGTTTTAAGGTGCTAACAAAATAATAAGAAGGTAAAAGTTCTATATTCATAAAATATAATGCAATTTCCTAAAAACATCTTGTACTTTATTTTACTATACTTTTTTTAATGCTTCAGTGGTGAGATTTTGTTGTCATTTTTTGGGGGGGCAAGCTCAAATTCTCAAGGTCATGTTCAAGTTTCCAAGCTGATTTTTATAAAATTTGTAAAGCCCTAATATGGGTATAACTCTTCAACCAAGAAAATGTTTTAATGAAACTGTTATATACATGAATCTTGACTTGACAGTGTCTCGCTTATTCAGTCATACCCCACTGTCTAATGAATGTCATTTGCTGGTTTCCTTTTCCAGGCTGCAGCTATTTAACCTGACATATATTTTTATGACACTTTACCCAGGTCCACACTTGATCATACAATGGTGAGGTCCTTTATCAATGATCAAGGTCATTAGCCTGGAAAAGGTCACGAGATGGTGTACCACGTGTGTGTTTTTTTTTGGGGGGGTGACTGTAATTTCAGGGCAGATTTTATGGTTCTTTTGGGATACAAATAACTACAAAGTAAAATCCACCATGAAAAATAGTAGATTGAATATTAAGGTAAATAGTTTGATCCCTCATACTGTAATGTCCATGACTATGAAATCATGTTTACTCCCAAACCATGAAATTTTAAATTCACAAATTTTTGCGATTTTACAGTATCTAAGTTATGAAGAGACTTATCCACATAATATGCCTATGTTAAAATTGCCTTTCTAAAAAAGCTTATACTTTCATCTGTGTAGATTCAGCATCCAGTCAGAAGCCCCCACCAGTGATGCAGTTAGTGAATATGGATTTCATGGACAAGGTCAGAGACAGTAAAGAACAAAGCAGTAATGCAGAGAAGGCACAGCAAATACCATATCATAAGAGTTTGCCTGTGTCAGCACCAGAAAAATCTAACCCATCTATCCAACAGGGGACTGCCACATGGTCCACTCAGCAGGGTGGAGTCGGTCAGATGTTTACATCTGCCTCATGGACTTTGACAAGTCCAACTGTACTTGCATCATTATCATCCCAGGTGTCAAAACATAATATTCTATCCACTGGAAATCAACCTGTTTCTGTCAGTCAGATGATGCAGATGCCTCCTCCTCCTTTACCTATTGGGACTCTTGGTAGTCAGAATATGCCTGGTAGTCAAGAGCAGGTTAGTAGTTCTGTTGTATCTTTGAAGCATGTCTGTCTGTATATCTGTCTGTCCTAATGGTTTATGCAGCAGCTCAGTATAAATTTTGCTCAACTTTGTACAATTGTATGTAATTAAAAGTTAATATAATACCATGTATTAATTTGTTTTATGGGTATCAAATTTCATGGTTTTGGGAGCAATGGCCATGTGAACCACTAAAATTTGTAACCCACAAAAATAGTGAATTCACAGTCAGAAGGCAAATTCTGCAACAATGGAAACATCCACAGAGGAAAGATTAAGAATGGCTTTTTAATTCAATAGGTGGAACTGCAAACTTAGATTTCTATTGTCTCAACACTTGTGACAAATGTCATAGTTAAGTATATTTTGTTGTTGGCAAAACTTTGTGAAATATGAATTTTTCAGCTTTGTAAAGTATCAAGAGATATTAATCAGGAAACTAATTATTTTATTTGGATCCTAGACATTATTTCATCAGATTCTAATTGCCTTTCCAAAGATACATTACTGCATGTTGGAACATAAATCTATTTTATGAAAAGAATTTTCCACATATCTTGACACTACATTTAACCATGAAATTTGGAGTTTCATGTCAGAAAATAAATAGTAGGTTGGTCTGACTCATGTTTATCATTTTTAAAGTTGCATGCAGCATGCGGATGTATTTGTAGGAATGAATGGGTGGATAGATAACTAAGAATCATTGTTCCAACTTGTTCTGAAAAATGGCATCACTCCATGATCAGAAAAAATCCTGATACTATGCTACATTCTTGCTGAGTGAGTTTCAGAACAGTTTGGTTCTGCATGTTCATTCTGACTGATTTAATGGGATGAGTTTGAAACAGAAATGTTTGAAAGATGAAATGCAATGTTTTTTTTCTTTGATTTCTTGTCAGTGTCAGCTTTTTAAAACATTTATATATTTACTATGACAAAGATTTATGTAAATTTACAATTGTCAAGATGGCTTGAGAGGCAAGTAGACAATCATTTTTCCAATTTCCAGTGTAAGAAGAGCCCAGATAGAAACAGCATGGCCACCTACTGTATGACTGATATGCAGCTCAAGGTCTACAACATTTCTTCATCAAATAAATTTCTAACAAAAATTATTGTTGTTGTTGTTGTTGTTGTTGTTGTGGGGTTTAACGCCATTTTTCAGGACGATAGGCTATACATGGCGGCCAGTATTAATGGTGGAGGAAGAACCCGGAAAACCCCGGAAAGAACCACCGACCCACGAGAAGCTACTGGCAAGCTTTCTCACATGCCCACATTGGCTGAATCTTAGACTCGAACCGCCGCAGACAGAGGTGAGATGGCAGTGACCTGTAACCAAGACCGCTTTAGACCACTCGGCCACTCGGGGCCCCACAAAAAATTATTAACCTGGATCTATATGTGTTTAAAATGTGCACTTTCAATACAGCACCAAAGAGTCCGGTGCTGATTTCAGTAACGAGCCTTTCAAACTCATCTGTAAAGGAATTCAAATTCTATCAATAAAACAATGTCTGTCTTTTTTTTGTTACAACTAGGATAAGCTCTCCAAAGATTATTCTTCTTAAAATCTTACTTTCATTATCAACCAATCCTGGCAGCCAAACCCATATATACTCTATTTCGTCTTCACCCATTTCTAGACTGGTTCCCATATTTCCATAGTATTAATAGCACGAGTCCTTCAGCTGCCAAGACATTAACAACATATATTATACACTGTCATGATTGAATTGGGCTTCCACCTGGAATATATGGTTGTAGCAAAGCCTCAGCGGCCTGTACTGATGAGTGATGACCTCTTTAATGACCCAAAAATATGTACTTGATGACTTGTAAGAGCCTGGATATATACCAGAAAATAAATAATACTTTTAGTTTTGTAATTGCAATTTTAAAAAGAGAGAGTCACTAAGTTCTATATTCACCAGCGACCAAAATGATGCTTCTGGCTGTCATTATTGTAGATATTTTTAAAATTTACAAAAAAATAGTATTTTTTAACTGTTACGCACAAAATACAGAAATATGCAAAGAGATCGTTGTCTTAACAGCTCAATAAAATTTATCTTCAGCTCAATTTTTTTCAAGAAAAAGCACTTGAACCACTTTGTTTTTATGAAGCTGACTTCAGTGTTGTCACAAATTCCCTAGATGTACTGAAGTTTTCTTCATTAGCTACAGATCTGCACTGAAATCACAATTTAGCTGATAGATACTAAATATTGTTCTGTGTTTCTATCTGTCTTACAGTTGACATGGCACAATACAAAAGTCAAGCTTGCTTTTAAAACTTTATTTTTGAAATGGCATTGACCTATTGGACCCTGCTGACGCATCTCTATTGCTCAGGTTCGCTGTTAGGAAGTTAAGGGTTACTAGAAAAATCTGATAGAAAGATAGAAATTTGACATCTGATAGATGCCACACTGATGCCACACTTTTCAACCATGAAAAATGATTGTCTTTGAGAGATAAAGATGTTTATATGGACTTTTTCTAAGAATAAAAGTGGTTTTTCTGCTTTATTTGTAAAATAATGAAAGAGAGAAAAGTTTCATCATGAGTTGTGAAAATTTTGACTCGGCTCTTGCCTTTCAAAGTTCACATCTAGTTGAAACCTATTTACTGAGTAGCCATTGGAAGACTAATAAGAAGGGATAGATGGATTGGTGGTTTTGGTGGTTGTATGGTTGAATAGCTGAAAAGAGACTGATGAACAGACAAAAGAGGATATATATATATATATATATATATATATATATATATATATAGCTAATTATGAAAACTATCCATTTAATTGTGTGATTTTGTTTTACATTACTGCAAATCAGGCTGATAAAAAGCAGCAACTCTTGAGGGCTCTGATGGGACAGGGGAACATGCAGACTGGTATTCCTATTCAAATGCAGACAATTGCTTCATCTCTGCAGACTCCAGGCAGACCCATTGTCAAAGGTTAGTGTTTTAAAAATGGCAATACATTACAAGCTATTATTGTACTGATATTATTGCATTCCCATTTTCTGATGATAGTCCCCAGTGCAAGGACATTCTTTCCTCCTTTGTTGGTAATTGGAGGTTGAGAATAAAAACCTGGTTCCAGCCTGATACAGTAGTCAATTTCCAGCAGTCAGAATATTGTCCTTCTTCACTGGGTTGCCTTGCTCTCTTTGATATCGTTCATGAATGACTAGGATAATTTATGGTAGTTTAATTGAATGGACAATTAACAAGAGTTGACCTGACATGTGACTGTCAGCGCTAGCTCTTACACAGGTAGGATTTGCATGCCAGTTAGCTTTTTATTTATTCCATTCCCTTCATTGGTTTTATGCAAAAGATTTAATGTGACAATACAAAGCAGGTCTGCTTTTAATTGAATATAACAATACAAGAAATATGTCTGTAAATCAGAGACCAAAATACAGTTGGCATCTAATTATGTTCTCAAAAAAATACCCATGGATGTAGCTTTGATTTTAAATTTTTCACTTTTGAATACAAGATTGCATACCACATTTATGAAGATTACCCTGAAACTGAATTAAATATATGCTTATAAGGCTTATTTCTTTGCTATTTATTTCTTAAAGCATTGCCATCAGTTGGCATTAGTGACATTTTCACTAATCAAAACTGTATCAAAGATTGTTAGTTTACATTGTACGGAGAATTTTTATTTTTTAAAGAAAATGTAACAGGTTATCAGATTTATTATAAGCGTAGAATTTCATGATGTTGATTCAGATTTGCAGACACTAACTGCCGTTTTTGATGATCAATTAAGCAGTATAGTTTTGATCGCGATTTTCTTCAGATTGAATAAATAAGGGTCCCTTTTTGTGTATTTCTTGAGAAAGAAATGGGATCTATGCCTGCCACCATGTTATATTAAAGTAATTTCAGGAGTTATTTGGGTACCAGTGTTTGAGGGAGTGGTGTACTTAACACTAGTCCAAACAAATGGCAAAAGGTGGGTCAGATTTATTGACACAATGTTATTGCTGTCTTTCTACCACAGTGAAAAAACATTGTTGGTAAATCACTCCAGTGAATGATTACAATTATTTCTATTGGAAAATCCAGTTGTTCACGGCCTTGCATAAAATAAGTAAAGTTACATTCTTCAAACACAATTTGTACAGCTGCTATACAACTGTGCACAGCTCTAAAGTTTTTCATGTGTATTATGTGTATTCATTCATTTATCTTTGTCTCCAGGAATCAGTAATGTCAACAGCATGAGCACAAGTACACCTACCCAGAGTCATACTCCTGTTCAGCTTCCACAAATGATGACTACCCCTATTAGCAAGCTGGACCAAACACCTTTTCAACAAAGGGCTATTATGGGTATAGCAACTTCCACACCTGTCGCAGGCAACATGGACCTGACCAAAGTACTGCAGCAACAGCAGCAGGCCAACAGGCCTTTTAACCCATCTCCTAATATACAAGCTCGCTCTGTAGGGAACATGACCCCTAGTACTCCATATGGGATCCCTATTACTGGACGGATGCCAGTTCAGACCCCACCTGTGCCTGTACACCCAGCCACAGCCAATGTGATCCTGATGCAGCAGATGATTCAGCAACAGCAGAGTGCAAATACATCTAGAAGTATGTTGACAGTTATCACATGGGTGTAAAATCTTTGTCTCTTTCTGAAGCAAATCAAATGACCTTCAGAAAGTGACATGGAGGTAATCATAGTAAATTGTACTGAATTGGCAAGCTTTTGGTAGATGAATGTCCAGTTAGATGTTTGAGGAACAGAGCCTCATAAAAGGTTTGAAAACAACCTTAAGCAATGTTTCTAAGCAATGTTTCAGTTCGCAGTGTAGTTCCCGGAGTTTAGTGTGGCTGTAAGGCCAATTAAGCATGTGGTATGGCCTTGCTTCCAGCATACATTGTCAGTCATGTTCATCAATCAGTATTACTGCTTTGACTTCATCAAAATACACTAGGCCAGTTGGGATCAAACTATGTAGAAATGTTTATTAGGACATGCTCTACAAAATTATGCTCAGGTGGCTCCCCAAGCAATGGTATATCTTCTGTAGCAGCCAACATGGACAATTTAATTTCAGCTGAATTGTCAAACTTGTTTGAAGTGTTTCTTTGGACATGATCTATAAAATGTCTCTCCAGGGTGACTGCCCTTGTAGTAGTGTTGATTTCTTCGATTTCAACTTCTCTTCAAAAGCCAAGTCTGTTTTGATTAAACTTTGAGCTTTTCTTTTAAATTCTTTATCAGAATTTTATCCTGGGTGGCATTCTTGGCAGTGGTATGTCTTCTTTAACAGAGCGATGAAAAACATTTTTTAGACCTCTTCTGGAGAATGGCTGAGTCAGTTTTGATCAAACTTGGTGGGAATTTTTGTTGTTGACATTGTCATATTTTCAGCAAAAATCCTTTAGCAACACTGAATTTCATAGCTTCATACAAAAAAAAAGATTTATTTTCAGCTTCTGCAACTTGGCAACAAGGTGGAAAACTTATTTTCAACTTCTCCAGATCTGCTGAGCCAGTTTTGATCAAATGTTTTTAGGAATATAGCTTAGTGTATGTGTAACCAAATTTTTGTCAAGCTTTACTCTATTAGCAAAGTCTTGGCCTCCACATCGTCCAGGTGGAGAATGTTGTAGCTTACTTAGCCGTTCACAGCTGCTATTTACAACTATTGCTCAAAATTCATTAGACCCATTTGCATATTATTTCATAGGGAGCCATCTGGCATCAGAGCCTTTCACATTTATTCAGTGGATGCTGATCCATCTGCCAATATGGCCCTCATTGCTGTAAATAGAAAAGCCACACAATAACTTCTAAAAGTCAGCTTAATGGATGCATGATGGTGTTTAGTATTTGTTCAGATGATGCTGATACACCACAAAATATGCCCATCATTATTAAAAAAAAATAAATACCTTTAAATGACTTCCTCTCATAAACCACTCTACAGAATTTGACCAGATTTACAGAACACATTCTGGCTTCAAGGGTTTTCAGATTTGTACAGATGATGCCAATATGCAATCAGATGAATAAAAAATTAGAAAAACATTTAAATGACTTCTCAAAACCCACATAACAGAATTTGACAGAAGGCATAATGCCAAATAGGCCTTAAGATTGGTATAAATAATCCAGATCATTGTCCAAAAGGCCTGTCTTTACTTTAAAAAAATGTGAAAAACTTCATAAGCAGATTTTTGATTTTGAGTACTTTGAAATTTACACAGATACTGTTTAGCCATTAGATGTGACCAACCTTAAAAAAAGAAAACCTATTAAATGACTTCTCCAAAGCCACCAGACAGGATTTTTGACAAAATGTTCAGAAAACACCATGGCAGGAAAGACTTTGAACAAATTAAGCCAATCTGCTATTACTAAACATAGAAAAACATTGTATAACTTTCTTAACAGGATTGGACCAAATTGATATGGTGTTAAGGCTTAAAGGCCTTTCAGATTTATGCAAATAATGCCAGTCTAAAATCAGATGTGGCTGCCAACCAACTTGATCTTTAAAAACTTCTGAACAAAATTTGACTAACTTTGACATACACTATCCTGGCATATAAATCTTTCCGTACTGGACAAATGAATTGTGTGCAATTAGATATGGAAGAAAATAGAAAACTAGAGAAACATTGCAACAGTGATTTTCATAGTATATGCAGTCAACAGCATTAGAAGAAATGTTGTCACATAGCAGCCTAGTTTCAGATTTATTGGCCAGCTCCTTCTGCATTGGTATTTAGGAAATGTAGAAAGCATGTGAGTCATCTCAGTTCCACTTGGGTGTTTTGTTTATTGCTCACATTTGTATTTAATATTGATTGGGGTTGGCATCTTAGCACTAGATGTAAACAAATAAAATTGGTATGCATCTATGTATTTATTTCTTGATGATTAGATTTTGATAGTTTATATGAATTTTCACTCAACAGCCATAAGGCAGAGCATATTATGATATGGTGTCCATCCATCTGTTACCAATTTCATTTTGCACATAGTAAATGGTGATGTCCACCATCATTGGTTACCAGTGTGGCTTGTAAATGGGGTAAGGAAAACCCCTATTGATTTCTGGGTCAAAGGTAAAGGTCACTGTGACTGAAAAAATAAAAATGGTTTATGCACAATAACAGTACCGCTACAATTCATACCTGGATCATACTTTTTTTGATGGCTTCCCATTTGTGATAAGGAAGAAGCTTGTTGTTTTGGGGTCAGAAGGTAAGAGGT
Source organism: Sinohyriopsis cumingii (assembly GCA_028554795.2). Lineage (NCBI taxonomy): Eukaryota > Metazoa > Mollusca > Bivalvia > Unionida > Unionidae > Sinohyriopsis > Sinohyriopsis cumingii. The sequence continues at coordinate 100,692,304 of CM068841.1, read as the reverse complement.
CAATGTCACTGTGATTGAAAGAAGAAAAATAGTTGAACAAAAATGTAAGATTAACCATGTACTGTCATCAAAGTTTGTGGCTGACATTGTGTAAGTATTGATTTGGAGGTCAAAGGTTTTGTATATAAATTTCAGTTAGAAAAAATTTACATTCACCATAGTTTCTAGATGATATGCACTTTGGGTCAGAAATAAGTCTGCTGATTAGGTGGGGGTGAAAAGAACAAATGGCAATGTCACTGTAACTGATTTTTTTTTTTTTGCACAATAACTTTGTTCTAAATCACATACCTTAGCCAAAGCTTGTGAAGGGCTGCTTGTGCATAAGATCTGGAAATAGCCTGTTGAATTTTGGGTCAAAGTCATTGTGACCCATTGCAGATGAAGAAAAATGGGATTTTGCCAAATAAGTTTTGATAAAGAGTCAGTCCCTTGAACAAACCTTGTTCATGATATGTTGTATATGGCAGCCAGTATATCTGTTGGTGAAAGAACCTGGGAAGAACCACAGACCCATGGGAAGCTACTGGAAAACTTCCTCCCATGTTGGATAAATCCCGAGACTCAAACCCAGCAGAGAGCAAGGGGTGAGATGTCAGTGATCTATAAAGGCAAGCACCACTCCAAATGATGTCATGTGACATAAATGTGTAACATTTCTAGCAGGTCGTATGTTAAAAGATAAATTTTGCTGGCTTGTTAATGTCAGTAATCATGTTTGCAGTAATTGTTTTATTGTTAGCTGAAAGTTTTTCTCTATTTAATGATGTAAAACCTTTCAGAAATTTCACTCTTGTTTCCTTGAATACAGCCATACATAAGCAAAACCCACCCTCAAGATCAGAATTTGTGAGCAGGAACTCAGCATTGTCTTGTTCCTGCCCACTATTGACCCTCAGGTGGATGTTCCACATCCCACATAAGGGCATATGATGCATCCATTTGTCTTGTCTGCATTTGCAGATAGCAAGATATGGGTCTCATTTTTCTGGTGGCAGCAATCATTGTTAAGCTTCTTGTGAGATTTATGTTAAGTTTTGTAAAATCATGTAACAACAGGCAACATAATCACAGGAGATAAATTGACAGTTGCAAGCATGACATGTAGAGTCCCATCTTGGGTGTAAACAGGGAACTTGTTTGTAAACATACCAGTGGAATATATTCCAGATAATTACAGAGAACTTCATCATTGCTGTGAGGTAGTGACCAAAACAGTTAGATCATCATTAAACGATAATTTCATACTGTTTTATTACTTAAAGTATTCCCCAATAGTTGAATCATGCCCTTTTATGTTTAGAATAATATTTACACAGACATTTTGTAAATTTGTCATGTTTCACAAACTTATTTTTCAAATTTATATTGATTTGTCGTGCAGCAAACACACTGAATCATCTAGCAGCAATTCAGGCACAGCATCAGCGTATGCTTGATTCCCGCTTCCAGGGAGCTGTTCGTGGGATGTACGCTGCTGGAGTTGTACCCCAGATACTAAGCCCTCGGGGTGTCGTTGGCAACCCTAATGTACCAGGATCCATGGGAACTGGGCTAGGCAGATCCTTCTCTCCTCACATAGTAGGACAAAAATCTTGTAAGTTGCATTTGGTATTTTATGCTGTTCATAACTTTATTGGAAAACAAGTGGCTGAATCTAAATTTTTACTACTTTGTACATGATGTTGCTCCATTACATAGTGTTTATGAATTGTTCTCCTTTGAATATATTCCCCAATCACTTTTTACATTAAGAATATTAACCTGCTACCTCACGAATCGTGGGTTCAATCCTTGATCAAATCATACCAAAGACTTACAAAAATGGTATTAACAGCGGCCTCGCTTGGCGCTCAGCGTTAAGAGGTTAGTGTTAGGACTGGTTAGCCTGGTGTCATGATAATGTGACTGGGTGGGACATCGTGCTACATGGCTGCAGCATGATGCCACAGTGCTAGACATCACTATAAACTGCCACACTGCAGACAACGTAGCGATATGACTGATTTTTTTTTAAAGCTATGTTAAAAATCCAAATCACACACACACCTCATGAATCTAGCCCTACTAAATGATAAAAAGTATCTTTTCTTGTCTATCTTAGGGCAGTAACTCTTTTCCAATTACCACCTCTTGCAACAAGCAGTTGTCACTCGTTTTTAGCTTTGCTTCTGTACTGGTAACATATACAGTTTATCCACTGACAATCTAAGCCATTTTTGTGTTCTGATTGCATCATCCAGCATTCTTTTTGGATTTATATTGTGATATAACCATTCTGCTGAAGGTTGTATACATTCTTTTTTACAATTTCAGCCAATTTGAGTGATTTTGTCTCCTTTTTAAGACCATGTCACTCATGCTATTGTTGACCTTTATGTAGTGTGACTTGAACTTTTTGTGCATGCTCCGTTTGTAACAGAATTGGTTCGAGTGAGTTATTTACATGCTGCATTACCAATATATGCTTTGTTTTTCACATCAATATGTCGTTTCTCGAGAAAGGTCAACTAAATGCTTTAATTCATAAGTTCAGAGTATAATCTAAGTTTCAAATGCAAGAGTCTTTTTCGATAACTCCATTTGTAATGGCAAAAAAATATATATATATGCTTTGCTTTCTCGTGTTGTTTCAACAGAATTTCATCTAAATGCTGTATTGCGTGAAAGCCTACTCTTGTTTTGTATATACTATGAGTACATTGTCTGTAACATACAGCATGTGTAATTCATGATCAGAGAAAGTCTTGGCTGCAGTATTTGCTAGTTAGTCACATACTTATTTGCTAATCTGTGCTTTGTTTTCTCTTCTTGCATCATTTCAGGAGAAATGTCTGCTAAGTGCATAAAACATTCAAAGCATTAGTCCACATGGCTGTGCAGGGAAGGAGAGGCAGAATAAGTCAAGGAAGACAACCTACATTTTGTTGTTGGTGATGCTGACTATTTGGGGAATGTTCCCCAGTGGGTATAAGTCTCCCTGCTTGTCCGAGCTTGGCCTTTGGCCCTATAAGTTAGGGCACATGGGGTTTGTATTGAATCCATTGGATCCACATCCTTATACAACCGCACTATTACCAGTTGTCCAACTATCACTGGCCATACAGCTGTCACTGACCGTCCAGCATGGGACACCTTTAGAAAAGATATTTAGCCAGCTAGTTTGTCACTTGCCTTTCCAACTCACTATGGCAGTGTTACCCAGTTTTAGGTGGCCCAGTGAGTGCAAGTCCCCTGCATGTAAAAGCATGGTTTTCGGGCCTAAAAGTTCGGATACATTGGGTTTGTACTGGATCCATTGGATCCAATGCCTAATAAAACTACACCATCACCAACCATCCAGCCATCACCAGCCATCTTGCCGTTCCAACATGTAGGCCTTTAGGTTGAAATGGTCAGGCCAGCTATGATTTATGGGATCTTAGTGGCAGATCCATCTGTCTATCGTCGGTGACATATCATTACCGTGACAGAGAGTTCAATGAGAAATCTGTCTATCCAGCCAAGCCCATGGATCCGATAGTACCCGTGATAGCTGGACCATCTTTTATACTGCCAGCCTCCAGGCCGACCAAAAGCCAGGCAAACCAACTAGAAGTCCTGTCAGTGCTTGACTTCCGTATATTCACTGCTTGTCCACAAGGGACAGCTAGTACATCTTGTAAAGAATGTAATTGAGTCTTCAAGCCACATGGTATATCTCCAGAAGAGCTGTAATTAGATCCAAAGTAAGACGAAACTCCATGCCATGTCGGAGCTGCTTTGGGTTATCATTGCTCCTTCTTCATTGTTCAATTTGGTCTCATTGGTGTGTTTCAGACTCAACAGAGACACCTGGCAATAGCCAGGCTTGGGAGGCAATGGCCAGGCTTGGGAGGCAATGGCCAGGCTTGGGACAGGCTTGGGAGGCAATGGCCAGGCTTGGGAGGCAATGGCCAGGATTGGGAGGCAATGGCCAGGCTTGGGAGGCAATAGCCAGGCTTGGGAGGCAATGGCCAGGATTGCTATGGTCATTGACCATAGCATGCCAATACTTTCACAGCTTCAGCCAATTGATGCCTGATACGATGTGTCCAACGTTCCGGACGACCCTGTCTGGGTCACTGTTGCTTTTGGAGGAAGAATAGAGGAAGTTTGGAGGCATGAAGCTCATGAATTTCCCCTCCACCTTGCCACCAAATCCACACTGGCATTTGGATCTACTCGGCCCCTGCCAGTGTGAAGGATTATAAAGCTGCCACAGGACAGAGGACTTACACCAGTATCGATCCCTGGAAGCAATGGTACAGAGGTAATTTCAGAGGGGTTACCAGGGATCGTCCTGGGCTTCGCCAATGTCGCAAATTGCGATTTTTTTTCCTTATTGGCGACAAAAATATCCCATCTGGCGATTTTTTTGGCGACAGACTTTTTGGTTATTTAATTTGTACATACAGTCATGGATTTGGACTGGATAAATTAAAAAGGAGAATGAAAGGAAGCCACAAACTTGACTAAGCAATGCATTGGAATGAATCTGTTATACAAACGATCCTTTGTTTGTATTGACAACCCCATCTTTACAGTGCATTGTTACATCATAATCTGCTTATGCTGACATCTGGGCTGAGTACTGTATGCTGTGATACTGTCAGTCATGCTACCGAACTATACCTACAACTGACCGACTTCTGAAGATGCAAATAGAACAGATACAATTAATTGAATGGCTGATCCTTCTGGGTTTTTTTTTTTTTTACCAATACAATAGTTTTGCTGAACCTTCATAGAAAACTGATAACCTTTGAAGTACCGACTACTGTATATAAATACAAAGCAAATGGAAAAAATCTCAATCACAATTATGTCTGTCGCCAGTACAGCATTTTACTCATTGATCTTTTCCTTTTGCCATCAATCCGTGTTACCGCTGCAGAGACTTAAACTCCGCAACAAGAAATAGCACAAAAAAAAAAACACTTTTGCATAATTAATAATAATTATTTATTTCGCAAAATACAGGAGTGAAAGAATTCCTAAATTGGGTGTGAATTTATGCTTATATATACGGTCCAATACTGCCAGGTGTTGACTCGTGTAAGTTTCATTCGTGGGAATGGAGATCCTATTTTGCTTGTCGAGAAAATTCATACAGCATTCAGTGATCATTCTTGGGATTTAGGAAGCAATTCACTACAAGCTTTGTGAAGCTAGCAGCTAGCCTTGGGGGGGGGTCTGCTGACAGACTACTGGTGTCACCTGTCAGCACTGTAGACTGTGAACGTGGATTCAGTAAGATGAACCTCATAAAAACTGACATCAGAAATAAACTCTGCATTTCATCTCTCGAGAATTTAATGAGAATCAGCATGTACAGATGTGAAAAATTAGACTTTGAAACTACACTCAACAAGTGGGCAGCCCTAAAATCGCGACGGATCTTCATGTAACACTTTGTAACATTTTGTTAATGCTTGTTGTAATTAGAGTATTAACTAACCCATCTTTTGTGATTTTCATTGCCTGTTACATTAATAGACTAAATTAACACTTGAAAAAATGTACACTACTTGTTCTGGCGACACGTTTTGAAAATTGGCGACAAAATATTGAGGTTGGCGATTTTTTTGGCGACAGCTTTTTAAAAGCCAGGACCATCCCTGGGTTACATGTTTTATTCATCAAGAACACCCATCTCCTTCCTCTCCCCACATAACAGATGCACCTTCAGAATGGGAGAAGGATGCCTTTCTACAACAGGAGGTACGTTTGCTTTGCAAAAAAAAATTAAAAAAAGACTGGAGCATGTGCAAAGTCCATAATCACTGGGGTTTTATTGAAGGCTGTTTCTTTTTTTGAAACCAAACGGCAAGTTGAGACCCATCATCGACTTTAGTTGCCTTAACCAGTTGATTGTATCTCAGAAATTCAAGATGGAGACGAGAAGATCTGGATGGATGGGCCATCAGTCTCAATCTGTTTGACACATATTTTCATGTCCAAAATGTTACCATTTTGCTTACTGCACCACAGTTTATCAGTTCATAGTTCTTCTCTAGGGACTAAACATCAGCCATTGAGTTTTTACCAAAATTATGGATTGCGTTGTCACATCGTTTCAGATTGATGGCAGTTTACCTAGACGACCTCCTCCAGAAACACATGGAATGTTCTATAATTAATAAACAATTTCCTCTCCCTTTTAGATTATATATTCTTGCTTGTGAACTGGGAAAAGTCAGACATCTGTCCAACCCAGAATTTTGCCCATCTGGGCATGGAATTTTTAACAAGCCGGAAGCAACTTCTTGTGTTCGCATAATCAAAAGCATGAAACTCATCAAGTCTGTTTACAACAGGACTTTGATTTCAGCGAGAATGTTTTTGCAGCTCCTTAGTTTATGTGGCTGCAGGCTTGATCCTGGTTGGCCATCTTTTTATGTGCCCTTTACAGATAACATTGCATGCACAATGGTACCCCATTTCAAGTTCCCTTGATCAAACAGTCATGATCACACCTGAGATTCGATCATTCCTGCATTAGTAGCGCAACCCAGATTGGCTGACTAACTGGGGGAATCCCGCTGGAGAAGCCCCAAGCAGCACATGGGGATCGGGGAAATGGCCTCTACACATCAGCATCCTAGAAATGAAGGTAATCATCAATGCCTTTCACTTATGGCAAGATCAACTCTCGAGCAAAACAGGCAGTTAGGTACCAAATCACCTGACCTGTGTGTTCTGATTTGGCAGTTTTTACATTGGTTGACAATCTCCATTTCAACGTACAAATCAGACTCAGTGTCTTGGCTGATACTATCTAGGAGAGGTCAGGACCTTCACATGGGATGATCTCTCCATCAATTGGTCATCACTCTGTGCACTTGGCTGTTGTCCAATAATCACCCTTTTGTAACAAGGTTGATCCACAATATACCACCTTCATCTCTCCAGTCTCAGATCCAGCAGCTTGGACCATGGATGTACTGTCAATCATTTGGGAAGGTTTTGTAAATTTGCCTACCCTCCTGCAGCCTGGATACCAAAAATACGGAATTTATGGGGTCAGAAATGCAAGATAGCCCCTCTCAGATGGGACAAGTCCTTGGTCACCAATCTGCTTGATCTAGCGATAGATCTTCCCAGGAAAATTCCAGCCAACCTGAATCTTCTCAAGCAACATGGTCATATTTGTTCCATTCCTGCTTGGACTGTCCTCTTTTCCATGCTTGGCTCCAATCGGCCTTGTGAGACAGACAATTTAAACCTTTTATTGTGGAGAGAATCTCAAGAGCAAGAAAACCTTCCACTCTGAAGGCTTAAAAATGTTATATTTTCAGGGACTGGTGCCATACCAATAACATTGTTCCTCTAAGAGTCTCCAGTCATCTATTGACCAACCTTTTTTTTCTGGCTCTTTGAGGAGAAACAGTTTCCCCCAATCTCCATCAAAAGTTGCAGCTCTATGATATTGGACTCATTCATGGAAGACATGTTTTTGGGCATAATGAAGACCTATTGTATGTTTTAGTCCATTTTTGTCTCAATTGACCAAAATCTATCACTGATTCCAAATGAAAGCAATTTTGGTTTTTTAAAAGGGCTTGTTTTGTTTCAATTTAAGCTTCTAGCCCACACTTTGCTAAAGTTCCTATCATATGAGACATGTTTCCTGAAAGCTTTAGTGTCCTCATGCAAGAGGGTAAGTGAGTTGCATGCCCTTTTTGTCAACCCAAACTCTCCAGTTCAGATCAGAGGGTTTGGTCGTTCTCTTGACACAACCAGGCTTTTTAGCCAAAAGTAGGTTACTATCTGTTGTTCACCAAATAGTTGTCACTGGTTATCTTCCATAGGTCAAGAACAGCAGCCATGCTAGATCTTGTATGTGCTCTCAAGCACTACTTGAAATGCACAGAGACAAGCTGTGGCACACACAAATGCCTTTTCCTTTCGGCGAGAGCCAGAACACAGGATATCACCTTCAAGCCCTTGCTTCATGGCTGAAGTGGGTTATATGCTCTGTGTACTGTGACATCTCATGAGATCAGAGTTGCCTCACAAAGATTATGGCTCAGAATCTTCAAGCCATCACTGCAAGCCTCATGTTTGAATGTTGCGTTTTGATCCAAGATATAATAGATCTCATGCAGAGTCGACCTTCCCGATTTTTTATCTCAAAGAATTAGTATCGCAGAGGAAAATTTTTCATCTGGTTGGTCTGGTGGAGGCAGCACAGACAGCCACCAAACCCAGCTGGGTCAATCAATGCAGCCTGTTAGCTATGCAGGATTCGCTGGTGAAATTTTATAGGTAAGAAGATTTTAGTATTCATCATCTTAACTGTATGTAAAAGACACAGGTCCAGTGACCCCCAGGCTGTGATGCTTATGCAGTTAGGCGAACAGGTTATTGTTCATGTTGGGAGCCAATTATCATTACCTACAAAGATACTTGAAGTAGAGGTCGGATGCTCAGCACCCTCTCCTCCTATTACTTATTCTTTCAGTGTAATGTGATTGGGGAATGTATTCAAAGGAGAAAGCAAAATTGTATGTAAATTATGTTTCTGGGAATACTTACCTAATCACATTTCTTAAAACCCTCTCAACCACCCACTATGCAGGCATCCTCATTAGTATATTGCTCAGCTAAAAACTAGTGACATGTGGCAAGGGGAGGTAATGGGCAAGAATTATTGCTCTTTGTCTATACGAGATAGACCAGAAAAGATTATTTTCATCTTTTATTAAGGGCTGGATTCGAGAAGTAGAAAGCTAATATTCCGAATGTAATGCGATTGGGTAAGTATTCTTAGAGAGACATAAGTTACTTTGCTTTGAACAGTTTCTGTATTTCTTTTAAAACAAAACTACACATTAACTTATGTGACTACTTTGTCTTCCAGCTATAAATGGTCCAGTGTCCCCAAGTGCTCTTTCACAGCCAGTGGTGACATCAGCTGCCTCATTCATAAATGGTAATAACAACCTAGTTGGTGGAGGGGAACAAGCCAATCTTTTGAAGTGGTTTGGGTCTGATGTATTAAAAACTCAGCTTCCAAACTTGCCACCCTTGCCACACCAGGGTCAGAGGGTAATGACTGTTGATGAAATTGAAAGAAGTTGAAGACAGCTTAAAGAATTGACGGACTTTTGTACAGAGATAGCTTTCAGAATTGACGGACTTTTGTACAGAGATACTTTATTGTTATTTACTTTAGTTGGTCTCTGACCATTTTGAAAATTTTACTTTCCTTTTCTTTCATTTATATGTCAAAACTGTACATATAGTTGAAGTTTCTATAAAGAAAATGTACATTTGTTAATAATGTCAATGTTTCTTTTTGACAAGGTGTTTGTGAATAGCATTTGTCATTATGTATCCATGAAATCTTGCTAATTTTGCTGTGCACTTAATTACAAGAAATTAGAGAGAAAAAATTCTTCTCTGAAATTAAGCTGCTTTTTTTACATGTTGGACTAAATGGGCATTTCATATTTCAGTTTTTATTTTTTTCTGTTTTATAGTTTTTGATGAATGAAGTTTTTGAATGCAAGAGTTTATTATCTTGTAGTGAATTTACTATTTTGTGCAGTATGCATATTGTGTCATTTTGATGTATATAATTTTCTTGCATAGCAATTAAAATTCCACTAGTTGTGGTCTGCTTAGCCAACATAGACTAACAAGTCTTATTAGGCACATGAAATTAGGATTTTTTTTCTCGATAACCCACAGGATCAAAATAATAAACATTTTACTGATGTTGCCTAAATATCACTGACCCTGCTAAAAGCAAACCAAAGCCAGTTGAGTTTATAATTCAGCATTTATTCATTCATTAACCTCAAAACTGTGTGTTTCACAGACAAGATGCATCGAAAGTTGAAAGTTCATATTCATTTTCTGTATCTTATTCGTAGTTCAATATGGTCTAGTATCTGGCTTTCTGTCTCTTCAGCATGCCCCAGTTTGATAGCAATCCTTGATGTCTGGTGAGTTAGGGAACACCATCATTAGGTGTCATTCCTGAATTGATTTATGACACCAGTGAACGAATGAATTATCCCATGCACCTTTATATTTTCCCAGAAAATCTGTGCAGAAAATATCTAACATTAAAACCTTCTCATGGTAGTACTTCAGTCATTCATGTGCTTTTTCCTGCATTTCTGGTATTTTTTGCCTCTCTTTTCTTGATCATATTAACAATTGCACTCTCCCTTGTCATTGTATAATTTTCAGTATTTTGGTTGCAGCTGTGCACTTTGTAAAAACATTGATATCTTTCCAGTTGTCACCACACAGTGTATTGAATCTTTGTTAACTGCTATATATTAAGACATGCTATTCTGTATAATTCTTTATTGTTCCTGAAGTCAACAAATGCCTTGTTTTCTGATTGACCACAATTAACATCATCTTGTACATCTTTTGTTATTATCCATATTGAAATCATTGTATGGGCTAGTACACCTGCCTAGTTCCACATACATGAAGACTATTTTGACAATAATCACGCTAATTTACTTGATGTGTGGACTGACTGTCCATTTACACTCCCCCACCCCCATTATTTATATTGTCAAGTATACAGGATGATGGTAGGTATTCAGTTAACACAATAAACAGGTCACTGAAAGGGAATGCATCTCCCATTTTATTTGATACATCCAATACAAGATTTTTTATTACTTTTTATGATAGCAACCAACAGAGATTTTCATTGTTTCATGGATTAGTGAAGTCAGGGTCTTTGTGATCTCTAGGCAGAATGACTGATCTGGTTTTAGCAAATCAGCATGTATTACAATAAAAAAATCCCTGTTAAGGGTGCAAAGTTAATATCTTACCAGACTGCGTCAAATGAGTGACTTACACCCTTTCCTTTAAGGACAGCATTTCTCAACCAGTCATCGCATATTCATCATCTGCATACATACAGAACTAAATAGTTCATTATATTTAAGATTTTGTACAAGTTGAATACAGTAAGATGTAAATGGCTTAGAGGATAATTTTCTTAAGGAGGGTCATTTAATCTTACAACCAATTGAAAAAACGCTTCAAAGTGTTATTAATTAGGTATTTGTAAAATATGAGTACCTTTTTGACAAGCATGTATCTGTCATTTAAATAACCCTATTGTCCTTGTTTTAAATGTATCACCATCCCCTTTCCAGTTGCTTTCGTTTGTGTTTCGTATATCTAGTCATATTTAGAAAATTGCAGTACATGTAAGTGCTTGTAGGAAAATTTGTCTCAATTTCATAATGGTTTGATTATTGGCATGACAAAGGAAATAGAGGTAATTATCCATAACATTTCTGTGCATGGTGTGATTTTTATATTATTTTTCACCTGTCCTTAAGTGAGCATATGGCCTTGCATCTGTCATTCTTCCATTGTCTCTCCATCAATATGTTACCTGACATCCATATTTCCGATTCAATTTTGATCAAAGTGTAATTTATAACATCAGTATGTTTAAATATGAGTGAGATCCAGATGTACTAGTATGGTTCTCTTTGATTCTGTTGGCAGATCTTGATAACCCTTCAGATCATATATCTTATCTCATTTTGATCAGACTTGAAGATGGGGGTTTGTATCATCATTGTTTCAGACTAATTCCATAACAGGTGAAATTCAGTCGTATTTGGCTAAGGTTAAGTTTGTCACTTATTGATGACGTGATCTTGTATATAATTGGGTGGACTTCTTTCCACTTGAGAGATACTGTTTCAGACTTGATATTCTAATATTATGAAGGTGCTTGAGGAGTCTTAGTATGAATGACCTATACTTTTATTTAGAGGTGATCTTGCATCTGATTGCCAAAGGTTTTTAGAGACTATTTTTAGACTTTGATCAAACTTGGTAAATAGTCTTATATCGTCAAACCCCTGAGTATGATAGAGTGAATTCCATGCTTATTATTTCTGCACTTAGTTGGTTAGCTACTCTATTTCATATCAGATACTGATCATCAGACATGTTAAATAGAGTATGATATTATCAAGATGTTGGACGAGTTTGATTAGGACCCAGATCTGTGCATGTAACATTGTGTCTGATTAGCTGAGTTGGTTATCACTCCTAAGATTGAATTTCAGGTAAACTTTTTTGTTGTAAGTGCATATTATCATTGCCTTGGATTCTGTAAGTGAGATCTGCACATATTAACAGCTAGTGAAATGGTCAGTGTTAAGTTACAAAAGTGGGTGAGCAGAATCACACCCTCTTGTGCCTTAGTTGTTCATTGTTTGACGTGGCCAATGTCAAGTAATTTGTGCCACTACTATTCCTTCATTTTCAGACAACTTAAGATAGCAGTCTAGTCTCATGGTTGGAATTCATTGTGCTTGCAATAAAAAAAAAAGACGTTCCGATTCCAGCAGGGTCACTGGAAAATGGCTGAGAATTCGTTCACATTATATCATGCAAGACTAAGAAGTAATGTTTCTGAATCAGCATTTTAACTTCATCAAATGACGTGCGTTTTTACTTTCTAATATGACTTGTATAGTCAACAATGTTGGACCTTCATTACAAGCTTAACCCCAGACTCGTCTGTTATAAATAAAATTACTACAGAAGACCTCACTGCTTAAAATGAGAAGCTATGATGAACACTTTATTGATGTTTAACAACACATGGCATTATTTGGTATACAGTATAGACATTCCTAATTGCAACTTGCAGGATCACTCCAAATCATTCTTTAGACTTACTAATGGAAAAAGCTTAATTTGTTCCTGTCGGATGTGATCCTTGACTAACTACACTTTGGAATAGAAAAAATTGGTTTGGAAACTTTAAAGATGATAATTGGAAGGGTGTTGTTAAGGCCACATGGATTTGAGGGATATGTAAGCTGTGTGATAAATCAGTGATTCAAGGAGTATTGTTTGGGCCTAACATTCATAAAAATTTAAGGATGCAAATATACTTGAAACTTGCAACTAACTTCAAAATCTGGCAGAGATAATCCTTGAAGCTTTAAACTCTGGCCACTTTTTTATAAAAATAATTTTGGTTTAAGTTCTTCTAGGATAAATGTGATTTTCTACTGCTTTGTAATTTACTGGTACACCTGCGTTTATCTCTGATTCTTGACTTGGAAAAAGATTTGCAAAAAATCTTTTAAAGCTTAAGAGAATATAACAATTTAACACCATTAAGGTTTTAATGTTTCTGTAATTGTTTGCATATTAGTTTTCGTTTGATGTTATTATGTCAGAAAATTGTTGTGTGTTTGTGCTTGAAAAATATTGTGTGCTGTATGGTTCTGTTGCATGAGCAACATTTTCATTCTTTGAGAAAAGTAGAAGTGCAATTTGTACATAAAGAGATGCAGCTAAAATCTGCATTTGTATCTGTTATACATGTTGTGAAGTTTGCTTAAAAACATTTTCCACTGAATTGTAGAATTCTTATTATCATCTTTACTAGCTTATAAGTAGAGTCCAAATACAAATTGCACAGACTCAGATCTGCTGGCACATAATGTACAAGCAGATCTGGGTCTATGCAGTTTGTTATAGTACAAGTCACATGGGTCGTTTATGTCTTTTTACTCCTTTTAAATTAAATATAAATTGTTCTTTTAAAATGTAACTGATTTTCTTGAACCGCAGTCTATTCAATTCTAATTATTGAATGCTCTGGACTTTAACTGACATCAACAAACTTCCAGACAAAAATTATCGATCTCTATGGTCTTTTACAATGGTGGCCATGTACTAAACTTGGGTCAAGAAAAGAGCACTTTGGGTGGAATCATCACAATCGAGGGTAGTACAGATTTGTTTTATCAATATGCGTAGCTTTCATTGTGACATCTCAGCATGTGACATTCAATCTGGATTGTACTGGATCACACCTTTAGATTCATTTTGTCCAGAAATGTCTACATACTTTAACATAGATTTTGCCATATGCACTTCTCAGGAGTCTAAATAATGACCTTCCAAAGGAATGTGGATGCATATAAATCCAAATGAAGTGAAAACTTACCACTTGAAGGTATGTAGAATCAAATTGTAAAACATGACACTCATTACTGAAATAGTCATTGTTGAATGTCTATATGACCTGTGTGACTTTTACTATAGGAGTAATCAGTATAACAAACAATCTAAATCGTGATCTTCTGGCACACTGTGCATGGTCAGATCAGGGTCTCTGTCATCTGCAGTTGGCCACAACTTGTAAATGAGTATATATGATAGACTTTTTTGCATCTATTATGTTGTTGTTATAATTGTGGTCATAGAGAGATTGTCAAAAGGATTCTTGTTGTTACCATAAATATAGTTTACCTTGTATATTTCAACAGTAGTGACAGATAAGCAGATTTGCAGGACATTTGATATCAGCTGACCAAGGTGTGTACTCAGATGGGTTATATAAGGCAAGAGTTTAAATACAGAATTCAGACAAATAATTTGCAGCCACAGCCAGATTTAGACTGTTCTGTCAAGATATCTTATGGTCTGTCAAGATATCTTATGGTAAAGTCTTGTAAATAACAAGTAGTACAAGTTTTTATTTTTCTTTCTAAGGCAGTAGTTTACATCTTTCATTATGGAAATGAGCGTTCTTTAAATTCATTAGTTGCACAAATCTTAAAAATTATGCTATGATTTCATAAGTTTTCAGTTGCTCATTTGTAAATAGAATTGTATTTTGTTAATTTTTGTTACTTCATAAATAATAAAAAAAATGTCGATTTGACAGATTTATGTACATTTATTGTATATATTGGGATCATGGTAGACTTTGTAAAGTTGAATGTGTTTGTAACTGTTTTTGTGTAGACTTTGTAAAACTGAAAATGTTGGTGTGTTAATAGAATTCTGAAACTGAATGTGTTTGTGCGTGTTAAGAGAGAAATGCATTGTATTTCAGGATTTATCCATGAATTGACCATAACAGTAAATTAGACTGTATTGGCTTTGATTACATGTCAATTTTTGTGGTTGAAATTTTGTTAATTATTTTGTTGTCTTCAACTGTCAACAACTAATCGTGATTGTCCTTGAAAGCTCAATATTTAACAGTTGTACATATCTTTAAGTTTCTTGATTCAAGTATCGGTGTTGGAGTGCTATGCTTTCAGTCATTCATTTCTTGGTTCTATACATATTGTAAATACGCAAAAGTTGACATCCTTTTTGTATATAAATTTGTGTTGTAGTTAAAGCAAAATGTTTGCTGGGTATGATGACCTTAAAGTGAGTACTTGAAATATAACTGTCATGGTGTTATTTATTGTCATGTATTAGTTATATCTTGTATTAATGTATCTTTGATGTTGTAAATACTTCAAATAACCAGGGATTCTGTTTCAGTGGATGATGTGTTTATGTCTAAATAATTGGTCCGTTAGGTCATCCTTTGTACATTGTGCGGATATTTCAGTATTTACATGTTTTGCTAATCATTTGTGTGTTTGCTGTATTAACCTACCACTCTTAAGTTTGAACTGTAGAGTGCACATTGCATATACTTTTACAAAGTATTATTTGTAAAAACATCTTTATTTGTTCTTGTGTAGTATATTGCTATCAGAAATAACTTCTCAAACTTTCAGTCAGAAAATGTGATGTTTTTTTTCTTCCATAGAAAGGTACTAACGGTAATTTCTTGCTGTCTTAATCCTGCATATTTATCTCCCCTGACATAGATATTGTTGGGATCATCTTATGATATGTGACATACATGTATTTTAGAATTTGGATTACCCACCCCCAATTATGAATTCACAACCCTTGTATCTGAACAAGAATGTTTAATCATGATAACTTTGTAAACAAAGACACGTTCCTGTCAAAATGTATACACCTGTGATCAGGATAGCTGCTCAGTCATGCAAACAATCTGTTTAGAAGCTACACTCGCATAACAAGAAAATCACATGGTTTCCAGTCAGCTCTTGCATGTCACATACATGTTGTTCCCAGAAGGCAACACAATTCAAGTGGCGAGAATCATTCAGTCAGTGCACTCTGTGGTTACATTTTCATGTTGTATTTCACTTTACCAGTGAATCAGGCATTTTGAACTCCAGAACTCCACAATACCTTATGCCTGCCTTACTTGTGTTTGCAAAAACAAAAACCATTCCACTTCAGTATTGTTGATATTTTTTTTATGAGCATGGTAAATATTTGACACGAAGTGAGAGAGAAGTTACATACTATGAAATGGCTTCAGTGAGTTGTTTAGTGAAAACTAGAAGTGGTTAGTAATATTTAACCTTAACTATGCAGTAACAGTCTACACATATTGTACAATATCATTAGCACATGACAGGACTCCAGATGTAAATTATATTTTATTTTGCTTGTTCTTCCCTCACTAGTCTGGTGGTGCAATTAATGACCCAATACATTCACTTCACCAGTTGCCATCATCACTTTAAAGACATTTTTAGCTCACCTGTCCGTTAAGACAGATGAGCTTATGGCTAGGTCTTTTAGTCATGAAGCATTGTTGGTTGTGCTTTGACTGTTAACCGCTGCCATTTACAGTTAAAAGTTGCTTGACAGAATTGTACCAAATTTGTCAGAAAGCACCTGGTATGAAGATATTTCATTTGATGCTGATCTGCCGTCAAATATGAATGCCATTAATAAACAAAATATAAAAAATGACTTTATCACTATACAGAAGCATGTTGGCATGAAACTCTTTCCAATTTGTTCATATTAAACTAAATTCAATGTCTAGTACTAAAACAATAAAATAGAAACATTTTACAACTACTTGTTCTTAAAAACTGCTTTATCGAAATTAACACTATTTGAAAGAATGCATCCAGCTCTTTCAGATTTATTATAAAGATGCTAATGTGCCGTTATGAAAAATGAAAAAAGACTTGGAAGAACTTCACAAAAGGAATTGAATAATAGATTTTGATAAAAGTTTGTCTGAAAGCATTGTGGCATAAATGGCTTTCATGTTGTAGAGAATAATGCTTTTCCGTCATAATACTGCCATTATTAAAGATATAAAATTATTCGTCTAACCAATTTGGATGTTAAAGTAAGGGAAGTAACATATTGAGGATTAATCACAGCTTTGGGCCAATCAGAACATCAGTGGCTATTTTTGCAAGATAAAAATATATCTTTGATGTATGTTGGTGTAGTAATTTACAGAAAATCTTCATATTTTATTTGCTGGAACTTTCTCCAAAACAAAAAGGAGACTGCAATCTATATGGACTAGCTCTGCTATTTCTACAGTTGGTTGAATTGTACGAGTGATTGAGAAGTTACGCATGAAAAACAATATTTTGATGCATTGCAATGCCTTTGTCAATTGTTTTGTAAGTAGCCATGGTTGTCTGAATGCAGCTATTGGCTTACATTTATGGTATGATCAATATTATATACATTGAAGTTGTGTGTGAGCTTTGAGCTTGTGTTGAGTTCTCCCTCTTGCAGAAATATCTTGTAAAATAATGTTTAAAACATAATTTATAAAAGATTGATTCATAGATTTCAGTCAGACCAGTTATTAAATTAGTAAATAAAACATTAAGGGGTTGAGTTGAATAAGCAGAAACTTTAAAGTTAAAGAAAAATAGAAAATACCCCAAATTGCATTTGGTGTTGGCACGGGGTAGCCGCTTACTAGCCAGCCTTGCAAACTTTAACGAACTTTCACCAAGATATACCTTCATGAAATGGATAGGAATGATTTATTTTCTCAGATATTGCAAGTAGAGCATTTGTTATATCTTTAATCCACTGACAGACTAGCTTGAATAATAGCATTGATGAAATTTGACCTAGAACTTGCCATTTGCATTCCAAGTCACTTGACTACACACATCTTGCAACCTACATGTCAGTGACATCAGAGTTCAAATAGTCACATGATATCAACAGTAAATCATTTTTAATGTTGCTGCAGGAAAACAAATCAAATATATAAATGAAAGTCACGTATTATTTACAGAAAAATGAAAGAACATAAACTTCTAAACATATTTATTCTGAAAACAACGACCAGAAATCTGTAAATGTTGCAGCAACTTGGAAAAAACCATATTCAACAAGCGGAGAGCACAGGTCAATGCGGTAGTCATGTGATACCAACAAAATACATTGCTGACACGTGCTTAGAACTTGATGAATCTGGTTTTCTCCACCTTGCTGCGATATCGAAAGGTTTCTAGTCTTTGTTCTCAGAATAAATATCTTGGGAATTAAGTGTACATTATATTTATGTACAAGTATTACGTGACTTTTAATATTTTCAAATTCTATTTACAACTTTCCAAAAGTTACATTGTTGACATCACGTGGTTATTAGACCTATGATGTCACTGACATGTAGGTTGTGAGATTTGTGTAGGCATGTGATTCGGAATGCAAATGGCAAGTTACAGGTCATATTTCATCAATACTGTAGTTACGTCTTGTCTGTCAGCGCATTAAAGATATAACGAATGCTATATTCGCTAATTTTGAGAAAATCATATTCCTATCGATTTCATGCAGGTATATCTCTATGAATGGTCATTTTAGTTTGCTAGACCAGCTAGTAAGCAACTATTCTATGTCGACACCAAATGGTGTTGGCAGATTCCAACTTTTCAATAGGGAATTGACGCTGACCCTACACCCCAACATAAATGTCCAAATATCAAAAAAGGGGTGGCAAGGGTTAGAGTTTTTCCCTGAGACACTTTTAATTACTGTCATTAATAAAAGAAATCCAGATCCTCAAGTTTGTGGATGCTGTTCCTTGAAATTTTCTATCCTTAAAAAGAAGACAGACTTTTTTTTATACAAAACAAATGAACTGAAGATTTTCTGAATTTTGTTAACAGTGCATTTTTTTTACACATGGAACCAGAAACAGGTGCGATGGACATTGGGATCTAAGTGCTCCAAACCTTTCTTTCCACTCCACATTTGTATGCAGTGCATACAGTTGCTTTTACAAGCTTACCTTTGTCAGTTATCCATGAGAGCAATATCAGGCAGACTTTGGTCTCTTGTTTGTGAGAGACACCACTACAATTGCACTTCAGAATGTTTTGTATATTCATAGTGGCGGAATCAAGAATGTTATTTTTTAAATTTCTTCAGTCTGTTGAACAAGATTACCTGTAAACCTTGGTTCATAGTACAGTGTATAAAGATATCAGACAAGTATTTATTTTTAATTTTATGCTTGGTAGATGCGGAGACAAGATTAATATCAATTTATAGCAGTGTATCTACTGATAAATTGGACAATATTCATAGGCTAGAAGGGCTTTTGGAATGGTCTGTTCTTCACCCAGTTCATGCCCATCCGATGGTGCAAGTTTGCTATCACTACTAAACTACATTCATGCCAATATCTAGTAGTTGCTAAACAAGATGGTGCCACTCAACACTCATTATGCCCACCAAAGCAGCCATTATAAAAGTCTTGTTATAGCAACAGTGGTTGCCTTGAAACTGGGGGGTGGGGCCAGATGGCTGAGTTATCCACAGCCCACCTTTAACAATCATGGCTGTCTCACCTCTGTCGATTGTGGGTTCAGGTCTCTGGCTCATCCTTTTTGAGTGTTTGAGTAAGCTTACCAATTTCCTGTGGGTTGATGGTTCTTTGTGGACATTTTCAGGGTTCGTCCTCCACTGGTTGTACTGGCAGCCTGTATATAGCCAGCAAGTACTGAAAAATCGAGTTCAGCACTGCCTAATTGTACATGTCTTGGAACTAAATTGTACATAACTTAGAAGTAAAGTAACAAAAAACAACCTAAACAATATTGGTCAGTCATATTACATGTAATGTAGTCAATGGGAAAAAAAATAAGTATGATTCTAATAAATAAATGAGGCAAAATTTATGATTTTAAAGTTCTAATGTATCATACAACTTAATTTTCATATGTAGATAACACTTTCTTTTAGTATTTCTGATCCAGTGCAGTATTTGCTGTATACTCTGAGAAACACTAAAAAAAAATTAAAGTTGGGCTTGTTTGCATAAATACAATTTAAATGTGTAGAATTTTGGAGTAAAGCCCAATTCATTGACTAAGTGATACATGGCAAGCACCTGGTATAAAGTAAACAATCTGCATTGAGTGACAATTCCGGCTCAAGTTATTGAGGCATGCAGTCTATACTTAAAGTTGGTATATATGCTTATATAAAACACAAGCTTTTTTGAGTATTTATTACTATGTAAAACAGTAACTTGCAAACACTATTATTTATGCAACAAGACAAATTCACACATTACATATATTTAGTACATGTATTAACATATTTGTTCAAGATTGTAAAGAGTACATTCAGAGATGAACTACTAGCATATATGCAGTCTTTACAGTTGTATATAAAGCTGCACAAGACTGTAATATACATATATGCATACATAAACTTTTGAAAACAATTATGTAGTTTATATTCAAAATTCATCAGGGATTTCAGAATTTAATGGCTCTTGGATAACATTTATTCCCAGAATTAAGATGACCAGATATTTGAGAAATCTATTGTATAAACATTGAAAAAAGGAAAGAAAATATTTATCTGCTGAATTATTAAAAGGATTAGAAACTAAATTTTTTTCAGATTTGCTGTTTCTTAAACTTTTTACATTTTTTCTTCTTAGAATTGGACTGTAAAGCATCATCCTACAAATTTTTTAAAATTTTACTGTCTTCAAAATGTATTATTGACGACAAGCTGACATACTACGTAGATAATGCATAACCCTAATTGATTGACATTTCGAACAGTAAAATTTTAATTGATCAGGTAAACAAAGAAGACTTGGAAGAGGATTTTAAAATTGTTGCTAATAGTATCTGTGCTCATATTAATTGCAGCCTAGGCTTCGCATAATTTATTCTGAAGGTCTAATGTATGCTGCCACACAATTCAGGTAAAAGGCAGAGTGAGGGCCGGTGTAATGACTATAGTACAGACCCTAGTGCACGCGTTCATTTTGTCATATCAAGGTTATAAGCTGTCAGTCTATATTTGTCTTGAGTTGTTTGATGTTATTTGGGGAAAATCATTATCAAAATATTGCATAGAATAATGAAGGGTACATTATGTTCAGTGTCCTGTATGTCAAGTTAGCAACTAGTTGTTGTAGGTCATTTGTTGATCATGTCTTGCAGATACGGCCATTTTGGGATTTCTGGTACCTACATTACAGAATCAAACATATTCTTCAGATACTTACCATCATTATAAACAGTTTCACGTTTTTCGTGGATATACATGAAATGTAGTAAATGATTTATTCTGGTGTTAGTAGTAAGAACTTGTTTGTAATGGTAATACAATTTTAAAACAACATATATTTGTATAAATATATGTTATCATGAAAAAGTCAGTAAGTAATACCATCTGATGAAAGCATCAGCATGTACATACACCAGCTGGTGAATCATGAAAATCGCTTTTTCAGTAATTTGGTTGTTTCTTTGGAGTCACTAATTCTACAAACAATTTACACGTGTACAACAAATTTACATTTCGGTCATTGGAATCACAGGCGTGACTTGTGGAAACATCATGCCATGCATGATAAATCATATCGATTGTGGACAGTACATTAAATCATGCAGGAGTTTTTTGCAATGTAGTTTTGGATGAAAGCATGATGGTATTTTGACTGCTATTCCTTGTATTTTGTTTCGTAGCTGTTTGTCTAAAGAGACATTTTTATTTCTGATGAACAAATTTTCAGCCATTTCTCAACAGTCAGAATTAAAAATGAACACAAGAGACATTAACTTCAAGCTGTCCTCAGTCATCACACAGGTATAGAATGATAGCTATTGGAAATGTCTAAATTATTTAGTCAAAAAAGGTACAGAACAGAAACATTTCTTTTTATGCTTATATTGCATTGAACCAGCAACTTGTGATTCTAAGATACCGAATATAGATGACCTGTGATTATCATGCCTCTGTTACTAGGCATTTTTGGTCACTGATTATGAATGAATGTGATTATCATTCTTTTGTTACCTTGTGCCTTAGCTGCTATGCCTTTTTTTTAAATGACTGACATTGTTTATGTGCCTTTGGCATGTAATGCAATAAAAAATATATTGGAGCAAATTTTCTTGAGCAGTCCGCATGAGTTGTATGCTACATAATCTATTAGCCATCATAGCAAAGTAACATAACAATGCCCTTGGAATACATTGTAATTAGGAATTTAGCTGGGGTAATTCAAGTCAAATGTTCTAATAAAGAAAATGTATTCAAGAACACAATAAACTGTCTTTATGTACTAGTGCTATTGTGATCATCTGTAAATCTGATATGGAGCTTTTCAAGTTTTATAAACTATGTGCGGGACACAATAAAATGTTGAAATGATAAATGCATGGTATATGACTTTCTGCCATCGTGTTGTAATGTCCAATCCATTTCAGTACTTAAGAGATTGCTGATGTTTCTCTATTGAGCTATAGCATTCTTTCGCTCTTAAAGGTTGATAAAAGTATTAATCATGCCATTTTTGAAGTGTCATACCTACTGGGAAACATGCAAGCTAGCTGTAAATGATGTTCATTTTAGAGGTGGTTTCCATCTGTAGTGGGTGTAGTTTCTAATTTATGTGACTGGACAGAAATCCTGACAATGGCTATCTGGTGTTATACATCTGTAAGAAATTATTATGGTCTTCCTTCAGTAGTAATGCTATGGACAGTCGGTCAGAAACAGTTTGATACCCAATACAGGAAGTAAGAACTATCGATACATGTGTATGTTCCAGTTACATTAGTGTAGCATGTACTATGCCAGAAACCTATCTTCCTTATGCCATCAATTAGCAACATTCTGTAATTGGTAATATGTGCAAACATTTTTTTTACAAAAAATGTAGACTATGAATATCTCTCAATATATATATATAGTTCAACAGTCAGCTTTGAAACTGTTAGATATTATTATTGTTAAGTAAACTTTGTGGCTGTCAGAATGGCAAATATTGATCTGATTCATCTGGACCTTTGTGAGGTTGACAGATTAGATCATTCTGAAAATACTATAACGAGTAGGGGAATTTCTGATCCCTATAAACTGGTTTGGATCAAGATGATTTCAGTTTTATTTACTGAAACACATTGATTTTCCTACAGTTAATTGGGTTGCCTTCAGTGTGAATAATGTTGTAGTAGGGCGTAATGAAATTCACTTTTAAAGAGCAGCATGCCAGTTAGAAATTTTCAGCATGGCAGACTTAAAAACAGAATGTGACATCAGTGGTCAAAATATATCAGACTTTTAAAGTTAATACAATATTTTCATCACTGATGGAAAATTAGATTACTTTAGAAAATGTATATTAAACCTTTCATTGAATAACAGCTAAATATACATGTATGTCAGGGTTCTTTTAAAGAAGTACATTTTCTGTCTGCAGGCCACATTTATGTTAATGTATCAAATAGAGATTTTTTTGACTGGAACCATCATTGCATTTGGTCATGTCCAGCTGCACTCTCTCTCTATCTCTCTCTCTCCCTCTCTCTCTCTCTCTCTATATATATATATACACATATATATATATGGCTTCTGGATCATTACTTTTTTTAATCACAAATGGCCCATCAATTAGACAATTAGAGCAAACCATTGAAATTTACAAATTTGGCAGGTAATTTGTCTTACTGAACATAGCCTGGAAGCAGCAGTTCCATCTCAGTAGTTGTACATATTTATTTCTGCATGTATTCATATATCTTTAGATTTATATAATTATTTTTGCTTTTTATCAAGGTCTATTTGAAATAAAGTAGTTTTGACACTTATTTTGTAATGAGACCACTCCAGTTATTTTTATGCCATTAATGTATTAGACGTTTAGTAATATAGTGATACCACAAAAGGGAGGTATGGGAAATATGTGTGGATTACTTGACAAGGAATTCTTATAAGTACAGTACCAATACTGGACTGACTGGAGGAAATATATCTTGCTATTACATGGACCATATCAGGTTTGATTGAATGTCTTAGCTCACTCTTGAAATGTATTGTTGGTTTGTCCAGCTTTATACTTTAGTATGCATATATTCATAAGTGGCTGTAAATTATGTTTGTTTGTAATAGATATTGGTTACTGTGTATACACAAACACAAACACAGACTTTCAACTGTAACCAATTGAACTGTGCATACTTTTGGGACTTCTCATGTCTGTTGAAGGGAAAACAAGTTTAATGTTTAAATGTGGAATCATACCAAAAAAATTTCATTTGCTTGTGAATGTGCTGTGGTCAGAAAATAGGCTTTAAGAGAATATTTACTTGTGTGTAAATGCAGAGAAGGTATATATCCAGCTATAAAATTGGTCACGTTTAATAACATTTGGAACTTTTTTTTACATCAGCATTTAGTTGCATCAATGTACTGATTGTAAGGTGTGGGGTGGGTGGGTGTGGTTCTTCAGTATTTTTCTCCGTGATAGTAACAAGTTCAAATTACTGTCTTTGCTTTTGAAAGAAATGTTGGTCATGTTTGTATATCATTGAATCTTATTTCTTATCCGAATTGGAGACGGTGTCTAAAAGAATTTTTTTATTTTGATTTTATGTGCATTGTTCATCAATATCAGATGTACTCCTTTATATACAAAATGAGATCAAAACTATCACTGCATTTCTCAGTTAAATTTAGAAACAGTATTCGGATGTTACAAATTAACATGACATAATTATTACAAATACAGCATTTAGACAGTGTTCCTAGTACACAGTGAGTATCCATTTAAACACCAACTATTTAGAAACATTCAATGTAATGGTTTAAGAGATTATATCCTTAATTAGTATAATTACATTTTGTGAGATGAACAAACATTTTCTGTGAAAACAAAAATGGCAATCAGTACCAAGAATAACTTCAGAATGCAGGGGATTGTCTCATTAGGTGGCAAGACCTGGAATGCATAAAAGCATGCATTATAACTGAAAGACCTGCTTTATCAACTTTTCCAACATAGATGAATTCCTATCATCATTGTTTATTTCTCTTACTTTCTGGACTTGGTATAGTCCCACCAATTACAGCTTTTCCATGTTATTATTTTCTGAATATATTGTTTAGTTGGTTTTATGTAGGTATGTAATGTTTATTACTGAGAAAACAAAATGTCTTTTGAAAGAATTGTCATGAAAAGGCCAGTTTTGGATTATTTATTCAGAGTTTGAGTCCTATGAATTTATCCCCTTAGTCCTAATGCTTGTGATTCCACTCCTTTTTGTACAAATTGAGAGGAATCTGGATTGGTGAATAGTTTTAAAGAGTAATAAAGGAAATTAATTGGAGCAAATGACCTTCTGATACCAAGACATTAAGGGTGTGGATTACTAAGTTTTTTCTGCATCACTGTCTGAAATTTAAAATTGTTTACATTTTTTGAAGGTGGTGTCAAAATATTCAAGCTGTTAAGTATTTAAGGAAAGGGGAGTACAATTTAAATTCACCAGAATCCATAACTAAAATACTTTTGTATTTAAATTCAATCCAGCATGCACATTCAGAAGCTTTGATGAAAAATACACAGGATATTTTCATATCTAGAACCAGGATTTAGTTAACTTTTATTTTTCACTTTAAGTACAAGTCATATCCACTTTGTTTTGTCTCCAGTGATCTTTAGATGTGTTTTCTTCCTTGTTCTGTAAATTGTAGCTTTGGAGTTTAAATGTTCACTTATGTGTCATAAAATCAGTTTCTTGTATGTTGTTGAGTGTATTTAAAACATGTTTCAAAAAAGTTGATTAATTAGCAGACTACATTATGTTTCTTAGAAGACAAGCATTTTTGACATTTTGTCATCTGTATCAAAATTGATTTCAAAACAGTTCTCTTGTGTGAGGATTCAAAAGCCACATAGTGCTTGAAAATAATAAAACATGCAGTTTAAATGATCTGACTTGTTTGGTTTCCTCATTTTATAGAATCGATACATATCTTGCCTAGACCAGACTGGGTTGGCAGTCTTGGTGTGTCCTTGGGAAAGGCACATGGCTTCCATTTCCTCCATGCCTTCCCTAGACCAGATCAGGTTGGCAGTCTTGGTGTGTCCTTGGGAAAGGCACATGGCTTCCATTTCCTCCATGCCTTACCTAGACCAGATCAGGTTGGCAGTCTTGGTGTGTCCTTGGGAAAGGCACATGGCTTCCATTTCCTCCATGCCTTACCTAGACCAGATCAGGTTGGCAGTCTTGGTGTGTCCTTGGGAAAGGCACATGGCTTCCATTTCCTCCATGCCTTACCTAGACCAGATCAGGTTGGCAGTCTTGGTGTGTCCTTGGGAAAGGCACATGGCTTCCATTTCCTCCATGCCCTACCTAGACCAGACCAGATTGGCAGTCTTGGTGTGTCCTTGGGAAAGGCACATGGCTTCCATTTCCTCGGCATGATATGGACAGTAATGTATTAAAGTGCTGTAAAACCAGACAAAAATAAAAAATCTGGTCTATTGCAGCTGAAGTGTTTTTTTTTGTCTCGTTTTCAATTTTTGTTATAAAAAAATGCAGACATAGCAATCACATTACTTGTATGTTCATTTACATTATTGTCTGTCACTTTTTATGCCCCTTAAATTTGTCAGATGGCATCAATCTATAGAAATCTAAATTGTTTTTGTTATTCCCTGCCCACTTCTACTGAATGAGCATATAACATTTCTTGTATCAGGTCATCCCATCAAGTCACATACAGCAAATTTGCCGAGTAACATTTCATGGACTTAATAGATTCAAACATAATTTGGTTTTGCATTAAGAACATCTAGGTCATATTTCACATTTGAAACATTTTAAGGGAGTTATGGCCCCTGTTAAACTTGGAACTTACCCTTTCATTTGCATAAAAAATATTTACTCAATAACCTTTGAAGGGCTGTTTGATTTAAGCCCGATTTTGAAAAGGCTTTGTCTGAAGAAGAAATCAGTCTATTTACTTCATACAGTGGGTTGTTCAGATGTACAGGTGACACTCGATGTATGTCAGAGATGAGTTTCTGAGGTTATTCTGTAAATCTGAAGGAAATGAATATACGTTTGCTGCGTGCTGGCCTTAAAATGAGCACAGTGGCACAAATTGAATGTTATTTCTTCATTATAAATGGTGTTAAAATGAAAGTGCATAAATTAGCATAAATCAAGTGTCACCTGTAAAGGAAAATGGGGGCCACAAGGTTTTGGATAATGTGACCAAGCAGTGCAAGAAATGTGTAACTGGATCATGTGAGGAAGCAGTGTGAGAAATGTGTAACTGGATCATGTGAGGAAGTAGTGTGAGAAATGTGTAGCTGGATCATGCGAGGAAGCAGTGTGAGAAATGTGTAACTGGACCATGTGAGGAAGCAGTATGAGAAATGTGTAACTGGATCATGTGAGAAAGCAGTGAGAAATCTGTAACTGGATCATGTTCGGAAGCAGTATGAGAAATGTGTAACTGCATCATGTGAGGAAGCAGTGTGAGAAATGGCCAAGTATGAGGCCCAGTTTGTAAACACCTTTATCGTTTGTTTTGGGTTTTTTAAATTAAAATATTTTTACATTTTTATATCTGAGAAAATCAGCTTGTTGATTTCAAGCAAGTATGACATGAATTTAAGGTCACATGACCTAATAGTAAGTGACATAATGCTTTCTGTTACCCCATGTGAATATGACCATCCATACAGGGAGAGTAGTGCTAACAAGATTTTCAAGATGGCCACCATGATAATCATATTCAATATCAGATAGCATATTTTTCATTTGTGCCAAACTAGACTTTTTCGAAAGCCTTCTGGTGGAAACCCCCATCAATGTTACTCGAGTACAAGTGGCAATGATAAAATTCTCAAGATGGCTCCCATGGTGGCCATGTTGGATATCAAATCAACACCACTTTCATTTAGGACCAAATAAACATCAAAAAGACCCCATATCAATATTACTTTGTATTTAAGGGTAGCAATCACAAACGTTTAAAGATGGCAACCATGCATGATTTCGATACTGTGTACAAGTGGCAATGATAAAATTCTCAAGATGGCTCCCATGGTGGCCATATTGGATATTGTGTACCAGATTGACAACATTTTCATTTTGGACAAGTAGACCGTGATAAATCCTTTCTCAAATACCTCATGTTGATACGACTGTTCAGGATATTGATATTAGCAATATCAAGATTTTCAAGATATCCTCTATGGTAGTCATACTAGATGTCTGAGTGGCAAAATATTCATTTGAGACCAAGTAGATATTATAAGTCTTTTGATGAAAACTCCATGTCGACAGGATTTTCCATTTTGGAGGAGTAGGAATAACAATTTTCAAAATGGTTGCCAGTGTATTCATATTTGAACCAGTTAAGTCTTTTAGTGAAAAACCCATTTGGGGCCATCGATTTAGTATGTACACATGGAAGGTGGAAGGGGGGGTAACCCAAATGCATATGCTTGCACGTGGGGGGAGGTGTCTACTAATAATGTAAGTACGCATAGGAGATGGGTGTGTGTGTAAGACCTCGAAAATTTGTCTAATACATAACCTGTTCAACTGGTTCAGTTTGGATTTGAATTTTAGTGGAGACTTGACAAACTTTTTAAAGTTGCACAGCTTATTTCTTTGATGCAGCCAGACATTCAAAGTCTTGTGGACTACCTGTCTTATTAAACACATTAATATTGTTAATCCTTGATCGTTTCTGCAAGGACTGAATATAGAATTGGGGGAGGCATCAAGCATACATATGAAGGTTGGGGGGTTGTAAAAAAGTATGCATGTATACAGGGAGGGGTCAGTTTTTGCCAGATTGTTGCATACATATTAAATAGATTGCCCCTTTTTATATCAATATTCATTCAGAAGGAGTTTCAATAGTAAAATCATCAAGATATTGGTTGTGGTGGCCATATTGGATTTTCTAGAAGCACTATTTTCATTGAGGATTAACTGGACATCACAAGATGGTGAGAACCACAGGTAGATATGACCATTCTTTTAGAAGGGATACCAACAAGATTTTCAAATTGATTACTGTGATGGTCATGATTTTCAATAAAGTCTAATTAGACATCATAAGAAGTCTTTTGTTGAAAGTTGATATGACTTGAAATTCGAGATGAGTAGCAATAGCAAATTTCAAATCTGGCTGCCATGGTAGCCATATTGGAGATAAGATTGGCCCCACAGGTAGATAAGACCCTTTTAGGACCAAGTAGACCTCGTAACAAGTCTTTTGGGGAATACCCAATGTTGATATGACTATCCTCTTGGATGGAGAAGCAATAACAAGATTCAAAGATAACCACTGTGGCAGTCTCGAATTGTGTTGAATATTTTCTTAGCAACTGTATTCATAATTAATAGCACAGCAGTATCATTTGTATAATTTTAAAGTAATTTTAAAATAACTTCATGCCATTATGCTCGATTGTAAGTTTGATATTTGGTTGAAATTGGTTCAGTGGTTTTCGAGATGTTGAGAAAAAGCAAAAGTTCACAGACAGATGATGCTTGATGGAGAACTTGTGACATACAGTGCCATACCAAACTCGGGGACCGCTCTGGTGGCCTAGTGGTTAGAGCGTCTGCCTTGGATGCAGGAGGTCGTTGGTTCGATCCCTGGCCGAGTCATACCAAAGAGTTATGAAAATGATACTTACAGCTGCCTCACTTAGTGCTCAGGATTAAGAGGTTAGTGTTAGGACTGGTCGGCCTGGTGTCAGGATAATGTGACTGGGTGGGACATCATGCTATATGTCTGCGGCATGATGCCCCAGTGCTAGACATCACTATAAACTGTCACTCTGCAGACATCGTAGCGATATGACTGAAAAATTGTTAAAGCTACATTAAAAATCTTAATCACACACACCAAACTCAGGACATGTGAGCTAAAACCACTGAGGGCTGTTCCATTAAAACATACATGGGACCCAGGGAAGACAATTTTAAAGTGGGGTACTTGCCCCTAGATGCAATTTTGAATTTTCTTATCATTTTAATATGAACTCAGTGAATCAAAGTACTCTGGCATATATTTTTTTTAAACTGCCTTCCCTGGATACGATGTGTTTTAATGGAACAGCCCTGAACAGAATTTGACAATAAGCATTCAGGCATAAAGGCCTTTCAAATTTATACTTAAATTTATATATTCCCAAGTGGGCTTGGTGTCACGCACCTGCCATCAACTATGGATGAAGATTTTAAACACTGGTTCTCATAATATGTGTGTAATTAACTGAATTAGACATTTTTACAGAAGGCATCCATCTAATTTCTTGGCCAACTGTTTTTGCATTTGGCTACTTGACATGTCAGGTGGATCTTGGGTGTTAGGTTATACAAGTACTTATATTAGGTTATACAAGTACTTATGTTAGGCTACACAAGTACTTCTGTTATGCAACATATGTAGGTCTTTCAAGAGAGTTTGTAAGAAATATTTGGGTGAAAATGTTACAGGAATCATTCTTCACAAAAAGAAAAAAAATATGCTTAAGAATGTTTTTTATTGAAAATAAAGTGTTTTAAACAAACGTGTGAGAAAGGTAATAATTTCTGTTTCACACAATGGATAATAACATTTTAGCAATCCATTATTGCGATATCTATAATAAAAATCCATAACCAAGGAATAGAGAAATAAAATTGTACACATCCTAATCAGCTCTCCCTTATTATAATGTTCTTCATTATAACACAGTACTGCCATGGATCCCATAAGCAACTAAAACAATGATACATGAATTGTATGACACTATTGGGTGAAAGAAGAAATAAAGCTTAGTATGCTACCTTTATTTCCTCTATAAAACATTATTTGACAAAGTTAAATGCACAAATGCCATCAAGTGAAAAAAATTTTAAAAATATTTTATATAAAATGCTATACTAACATCTATACTCACTTATAAGTCAAATCAAACTGCAAATAATAAAGATCCTGATCTGCCATAGCATATTTTGCCTGCAGATCAGGATCTATTGTGTTTGTTCTACTAATTACTCCTAACAAACTGCACAGACCCAGATGTGCCAGTGCATTGTGTGACAGCAGATCTGGGTCTGTGTAGTTTGTTGTTGAACTCATTTTATAAGTGAGTATATACGCTATATCCCCTTCTCCCAGTACACAGTCACTGAATTTTCAATCATTCTCACTATGCCATGGTTTTGGTGCATAACACCATGTTATGTTTTTAATGGGTAGAACTACAAATAATGATTATAATCCCTAGCTGTACAATTTTAAATATGAATTTATGAAACAGTTGACATGAAAAACATCATGTTCAGATCTTGCAAACAGCAGACATGCTGATGTTTGAATTACTGTGAATTAATTTTGCTGGTATTAATTTTTATGGTTTTGTAAAAAATAATTAATACTCTGATATGATTTCATGGGATCTCTAAAGTTGGGGTTTGTAACAACATCCAATCCATGAAAAATTGGCATCATGCCCACACAATATTTGTGAATTCACAGCATTAACAATCATTACATAATCTTTTCAAAGATTCTCAATCTATTATAGAACATTCAATAAACAGGTTACCTATATATAATACAGATGTATATATGGCATATTCAAGGATGAAGACTTGTTCGTGGAATACATACAAATTTCAAGAAAAGACTTAGTCTTACAATATGAATTCAATATGATATTTATCTGCACAAACCATGCACCAAAATGTAAAGTGCATACAACCAGGCCTGTCATCACATGATGCAGATAAAAGAGTGAATTGCGCGAAATGAAATTGGGGTCTATGATCATTGCTTGAATGTTCAAGTACACTAACAAGATACACCCTGATCTGCCAATAAATATGGAGAACATGTCAAACTGGCACAGGATATAGAAGATAAAATTTAATGATGTTTGCTACAGAGCATAATAAGTTATTGAGATATTCCAGTATATTCCTGCTAGCTAGCATAATTTAGTTGTTGTGATAATCTAGTACAAAGTTTCTTATTAGCATAATAACTTTTATAAAATATTCCAGTACAAATTCTCTACTTGGTATAATTAGTTATTGAGGCATTTCAGTATAAAGTTTCTATTTAGCATAATAAGTTTTGGAGACAACAGAGAACAATGTTTCTTATGTATGAAACTTAATGATCTTTTCAGTTTAGGGTTGTAATTGAGATATTCCAGAACAATGATTCTAGTTAACACAATTAGTTATTGAGAAATTTTAGAGCAAAGGTTCTATTTAGCATAATTAGTCAATGAGACATTTCAGTACAAAGGGTCTATTTAGCCTAACATGTTTTTTTTTAGATATTCCAGTAAAAAGTTCCTAATATATGATATTTAATGATCTTTTCTAGTTAGGATAATAAGTTATTGAAATATTCCAGTACAAATTCATGATCAGACCCTATATCCTCATTATGTAACTTGTATAAATTCATGACCTGACCCTTTATTCTCATTCTGTAACTTGTATAAATTTATGACCTGACCCTTTATTCTCATTCTGTAACTTGTATAAATTCATGACCTGACCCTTTATTCTCATTATGTAACTTGTATAAATTCATGACCTGACTCTTTATTCTCATTATGTAACTTGTATAAATTCATGACCTGACCCTTTATTCTCATTATGTAACTTGTATAAATTCATGACCTGACCCTTTATTCTCATTATGTAACTTGTATAAATTCATGACCTGGCCCTTTATCCTTATTATTTAACTTGTATAAATTCATGATATGGCCCTTTATCCTTATTATTTAACTTGTATAAATTCATGACCTGGCCCTTTATTCTCATTATTTAACTTGTATAAATTCATGATCTGGCCCTTTATCTTTATTATTTAACTTGTATAAATTCATGACCTGGCCCTTTATTCTCATTATTTAACTTGTATAAATTCATGATATGGCCCTTTATCCTTATTATTTAACTTGTATAAATTCATGACCTGGCCCTTTATTCTCATTCTGTAACTTGTATAAATTCATGACCTGGCCCTTTATCCTTATTATTTAACTTGTATAAATTCATGATCTGGCCCTTTATCCTCATTATGTAACTTGTATAAATTCATGACCTGGTCCTTTATTCTTATTATTAAACCTATATAAATTCATGATCTGATCCTTTATTCTTATTATGGAGTCTATTCATGATTTTGTCTAAAATGTTAGTTATATATTGACCTGAAAGATAGGAACTGAATAAAACTAAAATAAAACTCTTTGACATTTTCTTAAATTTGGTTTGTGTAAGTGCATGCTGAAATTTCATGACAACAAGAATAAAATTTAATTTTATGGCTTGAATGAATTTGACTTCTGTGCTTTAAAATCTTGAGAGTACTAGGTCTACAAGAATAAAATCTAATTTTATGGCTTGAATGAATTTGACTTCTGTGCTTTAAAATCTTGAGAGTACTAGGTCTACAAGAATAAAATCTAATTTTATGGCTTGAATGAATTTGACTTCTGTGCTTTAAAATCTTTAGAATACTAGGTCTACAAGCATAAAATCTAATTTTATGGCTTGAATGAATCTGACTTCTGTGCTTTAAAATCTTGAGAATACTAGGTCTACAAGAATAAAATCTAATTTTATGGCTTGAATGAATTTGACTTCTGTGCTTTAAAATCTTGAGAATACTAGGTCTACAAGAATAAAATCTAATTTTATGGCTTGAATGAATCTGACTTCTGTGCTTTAAAATCTTGAGAATACTAGGTCTACCTGAAGGCACAAAACCACTTGAATCATAAAATCCAAACTACACACTTGCATGTTATAACATTGAGAATACTGGACCTGCCCCTGAAGTCACAAAATTAATCTAAGCAATACAACAGATCAAAGACTTCAAAAGTGGAAACAATACTTTGAGTCACTCAGTGGCACTGAATATTTGATAATGCCGACATTTTTTTATGCCCATGCAAAGTAACAGAGAATAACAAAAATAAGAAACTTGAGAATGACAACATTTTTGTGTTCATAATATTTTTTGACGGCAGAACCTGGATACAAATTTATAAACTGAGACCTGAGTGTCCTATTTCAACTGACCCGACTACCACTTCACTACAAAAACATGATAAGGTTTCAAAGTCAAGTGGTGGAGTCAACATGTGCTTTAAACTTAATAATCCTTGCCTCAATTAAACACTGAACTAATGGTCAGTATAAATGGCAATGCTGGATGAAGCTCAGGCCTCTTTGGGTTTTGATATCTTAGAAGTTCCTCTTCCAGATATTTAGTGGAAGGGGAATGCTAAAGACTGAAGAAATATGATGTCCATGAACAGACCTCCACATTTTGCAGACTTTGAATTTCTTTGTTGAACTTGTAATAAATACTATGACTGGCATCATTGAAGACTTTATATGTTGGGTCATTTTTAAACAGTTCAAAAACAAATTTGAATTTAACCATCAAATATGGCATACAAAATCAGTACATTTCAATTACACAGCACAACTATTGACATAGTTGTGGCCATAGAGGCTGACATCATGCTTTTGAAGATTGTAAAGTGTCCACTTTGAACCCAGACTTCATCTTCTGGATGTGCTCCTCTGTTTTAGAAGACACCAAATCTAATGGGACATACGCATGGCTCATTTGACATTTCCCAAAGATTACTTTAGCAAGCATATCAGTAAATAAAGTACAAAATAGGATATGAGATTCTTGTAAAAATCTAAACACAAACATAAATATAAAAAACATAGCTTACCCATATTAGTTTTTACCATTGTTCAGTACTTTAGTTTTATCAAAAATGATTGTCTTTTAAAAAATGCATTTCGTGTAATAAATAAAACATTCCTGAATTGGTTAGACTTATTTTGTCCACTATCCTCTTTTAATTGTGCCCTTAAATGAGGAACAAAAAATTATAAACATTATGTAACCTGACTTTATTATTATTAAATTTTCTCAATTAAAATTTCTATTCTATATAGCAAAATCTTGTACAAAACTGGCCAATATTTAATGCCAAAAATAAATGTTTAGATTTAAAGTATTGCTTTTTGTTGAGCAATTAAAGGCAGATGGAGACAGTATTGTGAATGAAAGTTGTACAATGTACAGTTTACATTATTAATGAAAGTTGTACAATGCACAGCTTACATTATTATCAATGAAAGCTGTACAATGCAGTTTACATTATTATCAATGAAAGTTTTACAATGTACAGTTTACATGTATTATCAGTGAAAATTAGCAATGAAAGTTTTACAATGTACAGTTTACATGTATTATCAATGAAAGTTATCAGTGAAAGTTGTACAATGTACAGTTTACATGCATTATCAATGAAAGTTGTACAATGTACAATTTACATGTATTCTCATTGAAAATGACACAATAAACCATATACATGTGCATATACAAGTATGAAGAAGAATTAAAAAATACATTTAACATATCTCCTTGTGTAACACACACATCTGGCTATTAACAACACCTTTTAGGAAACGCCATTATATTTTGGATAAAGATGTACAAGCCAGGGTCCCAAAAAATGTGCCTGATTTAAATTCATGTACATATTCAATTACTGTTAAGATAATTAGGTACTGATGTAATATGCTACAATGATAGTGTTAATTGTCATATAAGCATATTCATATCAAAGTCAAAGTTTCTAATCTTGTCCTTAAATGGATTGAAATACCCACTTCACAGTTTTAAACCTGAGACTGCTAATTATGAACCTATTAATGTACGTGGAATACAAAATAAGGGCCAAATCATGAACCCAGAATTTACTGGACAGAAAATTACAGATGTGCAGTCAGGCTTAACAAAATCAACTCTACCAAGGATGGAGGTCCCATATACTGCTATAGAGAAAGTTTGCCTCCACCAGGGTCTACCTATTCATTATATTTATCTTTTCAAACAAATAATGTAGACCCTGACCTGCTGGCATCACATGCACCTGTAACAATTTATATTAATATGGTATATTTATTGTACATGTATAGACTACATAGATACTTAAATTATTAAATTCCATATTATCAAATTTGTTCATAATCACACACACACACACACACACACACACACATTTCCAACACAGTTTTCATAAATATTTTATATGGTCATCTTGTCTAATAATAAACCCACCACTGGTTTTACAATCTTTGAAATACTGATATACGAAATGTTTCATGTGACTGTGGCTAGCATTTGGCCCTTGACCTTATCATGGCAGAACTATTGTAAATGAAATGTTACAGGTGCCTGTGACTGGTAATAGGCCTCTGACCTTATCATAGCAGAACTATTGTAAATGAAATGTTACAGGTGCCTGTGACTGGTAATAGGCCTTTGACCTTATCATGGCAGAACTATTGTAAATGAAATGTTATAGGTGCCTGTGACTGGTAATAGGTCTCTGACCTTATCATAGCAGAACTATTGTAAATGAAATGTTATAGGTGCCTGTGACTGGTAATAGGCCTCTGACCTTATCATGGGAGAACTATTGTAAATGAAATGTTATAGGTGCCTGTGACTGGTAATAGGTCTCTGACCTTATCATAGCAGAACTATTGTAAATGAAATGTTACAGGTGCCTGTGACTGGTAATAGGCCTCTGACCTTATCATGGGAGAACTATTGTAAATGAAATGTTATAGGTGCCTGTGACTGGTAATAGGTCTCTGACCTTATCATAGCAGAACTATTGTAAATGAAATGTTACAGGTGCCTGTGACTGGTAATAGGCCTCTGACCTTATCATAGCATAACTATTGTAAATGAAATGTTACAGGTGTCTGTGACTGGTAATAGGCCGCTGACCTTATCATGGCAGAACTATTGTAAATGAAATGTTATAGGTGCCTGTGACTGGTAATAGGTCTCTGACCTTATCATAGCAGAACTATTGTAAATGAAATGTTACAGGTGCCTGTGACTGGTAATAGGTCTCTGACCTTATCATAGCAGAACTATTGTAAATGAAATGTTACAGGTGCCTGTGACTGGTAATAGGCCGCTGACCTTATCATGGCAGAACTATTATAAATAAAATGTTATAGGTACCTGTGACTGGTAATAGGCCTCTGACCGTATCATGGCAGAACTATTGTAAACGAAATGTTACAAGTGCCTGTGACTGCTAATAGGCCTCTGACCGTATCATGGTAGAACTATTTTAAATGAAATGTTACAGGTGCCTGTGACTGATGCATTATGTGAGAGCAGATATGGTTCTACACTGTTTACAGATGTGTGATTACTAAATTTAGCTAAATGTGGTATATGTTCTAATGCAAGCATGATGATTTATTTACATAAAAATACAATAATATTGATAGGTATGTGAGAAAAGATACTTTTAAACATAGCATAATAAGCTAAAAATACCAACAAAATGCCTACACAGTGTACTTACAAAATGTTACCATATATAATTAATACCAATGTACATGTACTTACAAAATGCTACCGAATACAATATAATGAAAGTGTACTTACAAAATTGTTTGGTAAGTATGGTCAGGCTCAAGCTTTTTATCACATACAGACACTACATTATGATATACAATGTCCCTATCAAATGTATGCACAATGTATATACATGTAGTACAAAAGTTAATTCCCTTTGAAGCTATCCCTTTTTGAGGTGCACTGTCTCAACCAATATTGTCAAACTGTATAAATGCAGACATAAGATTTGTTTTTTTTGACTGATCTGACCCCAATAAATTAATTGGTAGCAGACATATGAAATGGTAAATTTCAAGTAAATCATGGCATTATGAATAGGTTTGGTCGGCTGCGTCTCTTTCATTAGGCAATGTGAAATGAACAAATTTGTACTCTATAATGGATATGTTTTGTGAGATTTCACCCAAATAGAGTGGCATGTGCTTATTAAGGTAAAGTTCAGATGTTACTTCGTACATTTTGTATAATACATGATGAGGAATGTTTTGATGGTCAGATTAATACATGTATATTACAAATGTTACATTGTACATTTTGTACAATACATGATGAGGAATGTTTTGAAACAAACATAATGGTCAGATAGAAAATTAATATCATGCAGAAAAATATACTGTTTATGAATCAAATTGCATGATTGCATGTTGCATTAAGCAAAAAATAGGTACAAATAGATGGACTGTACAAAAATGAAGCTAACGTGATATCACTCATTTCACTATTCTACAAACATGTACATGCCACATACATATACCAAAAGTGTCTCATCTAACACACATTAAGTTTCAAAATGGCATTTGAACAATGTTTAAACATGAACAATTTAGGTAAATTTACATGCAGAAAATTGCAATGGAGCTACTGTATTATGGTCCATTCATCCAGCAGAAATAAGACTTCTTCATCCTGGCGTATTGTCTCTATGATTTCTACTAAAACCTTCTGTTGCATTTTTTCTTGAATTTAGTATCTGACTGACCTGTGAAAAGGTACGTCTCTGATAAATATGAGATAGCCGTTGGCCTCAGTATGCTTTTCTGTGCTATTTTTATAGACCCTAAAGAGCACTGGTCTTAGTCTGAACCGTTTTATTTGTGAAAAGTTACGAACATTTCTCCTCAATAATTATTTAAATGATCAGAATCGTATTTTCAGTACTTCATCTCTAACATTAGTTGTGGACATTGCAAATATCATGTTCATTTCATTCGCTTGCTCAACAGTTTTAATTGTGACTCATGCACATAATTAACATTATCATTTCTACTTTCAAATGGACGAAACAGCTTGTTTAATTCATCCACTAACTAATCTATCAAACCAAATGTTAAAGCATCTGCTTCATGAGCATATATTGTTTGTTTACAAAGTAGTTCATGATACACAATACTGTTTTTGACACACCTGACATGCAGTATGAATCCATGCAGTATGGAAAAATACTGCACAATTTTGACAATGTAAAGTTAATGGAGAAAAATAATGAGAATATAACAAACAACAATACAGAGTTAATAATCACATGTCTTGTGCTCTTTCTCACTAAAAATATCTAATATGAATAAAATTATAGTATATTACACAAATTGTTAAAAAGTAAGTTTTGAACATTACAAGGCACAGCTATAAAAGATATTGTTAGGATATCAATGACACCAAGAATTTCCATTTTGTATCTATATATACAAAAAAATTGTTCTTTCACTGACTTGAAAGATATGTAATTTCATAAAATATGAGCAGAGACAAATGAGCACAAATAAGAATAGAGATTAACCAGTCTTGGAAGACACCTCCATATAGCAAACACCTGATGATAACAAACACTTTATGTTTTGCTGAATAAAATCCTTCTATAATTGTCCTTTATACTGTGAACATGTTTCTAACACAGACTGTATACATTGTTATTTAGACAACAAAGTGTTCTTTAGACAACAGTGGCATATGGCATATAACAAACATTATGACCCAACATATGAGCTGATTTGTAGCTCAACACAAGTGCTATAAAATATATACAGATATGTGAAGCCCAGTTTGTTCAGAGAGTAAACTACTTAGTGGACAATGAACATAGTCCACCAGTTCCATTAAATCGTAAATTTGAACAAAATTGATTTCATAACTGAAACAATCATGCTTCAATCAGATAAAAAAGAGTAGAGTTACTGTGATGGGCTCCCTACTGACAAACAAAACAGCAACTAGGATTATCTTGTAAATTATATGGTTCATGTGTGAGTAGTTCTGGCTTCAACTCAGTATAACGTAAATAATTCTTACATATCAAGATATAATAGGTAACAATGACTTTATTGAGAGAAAAAATGTTATTTAAAACAATGCACACAAAATTGTCTACTTCCAGTTTATGTCAATTGCATTATGAGCCCCATGTTTATTTTTGTTTGTGAAATCTTTATCAAGGAATATTCCAGTCACAAATAGGAGCAGATGATAAGAATAACAATAGTACATTTAGATCTTACCCATGATGCTCTACTGGCCAAAAATAATTTCAAGGAATCCAAGATATGACCATTTCTTCCTTAAAACTGATAGGTGTTTGAAACCACCTGATATTCTGGAGTGATAACAATATTTTCAAATATGACCACTGTGCTGGCAATCCTGAATGTAACATTGGCACTATTACCAACTAGACATTATCTAAAGATTTTCACACTGGCCATCATTGTGGCTTTTCTGGTATGTAGCCTTAGCATCATTTTGATTTGGGACCAACTAGGCCCATATCGACATAAGCTTTTGTTTAAGACCAGTGATAAAACTTTCAAGATGGTAGCCATATTGGTTCTCAAATCTGCAGCATTTTCATTTATAATAATCTATGAATCATGCAAAGTCTTCTGGTTAAAACCTCATGCTGATATGACTTTACATTCAGAAGGAGTAGCAACGAGATTTTCAAGATGGCCACTGTAGCAGCCAGATTAAATATTCAAGAGGCACAGTTTTTATTACAACTAGCTTGACATGAAAAGAAGTCTTACAGTGAAAACTCTCGTCAATATGACTTTTCATTCAGAAGAAGTAGTAATAACAAGATTTTCAAGATGGATGCAATGGAAGGCATAATTGATGTCCTAGCAGCATCATTTTCATTCAAGACTGTTAGGTAGTCAGATTATTAACTACTTGTAATAATATAAACCAACAGGTCATACAAATCAAACACAACCATGACAAAATTCACTTGCATTAATATAGCCAACAGGTCATACAAATCAAACACAACCATGACAAAATTCACTTGCATTAATATAGCCAACAGGTCATACCTATCATATTTAAATCAAACACAACCATGACAAAATTCACTTGCATTAATATAGCCAACAACTCGTAAATGTCATCAATGAATCAAACACAACAATGACAAAATTCACTTGCATTAATATAGCCAACAGGTCATACCTATCATATCTAAATCAAACATAACCGTGACAAAATTCACTTGCATTAATATAGCCAACAGGTCATACCTATCATATCTAAATCAAACACAACCATGACAAAATTCACTTGCATTAATATAGCCAACAGGTCAAATAAATCAAACACAACCATGACAAAATTCACTTGCATTAATATAGCCAACAGGTCATACCTATCATATCTAAATCAAACACAACCGTGACAAAATTCACTTGCATTAATATAGCCAACAGGTCATACCTATCATATCTAAATCAAACACAACCATGACAAAATTCACTTGCATTAATATAGCCAACAGGTCACACCTATCATATCTAAATCAAACACAACCGTGACAAAATTCACTTGCATTAATATAGCCAACAACTCATAAATATCATCACTGAATCCAACACAACCATGACAAAATTCACTTGCATTAATATAGCCAACAGGTCATACCTATCATATCTAAATCAAACACAACCGTGACAAAATTCACTTGCATTAATATAGCCAACAACTCAAAAATATCATCACTGAATCCAACACAACCATGACAAAATTCACTTGCATTAATATAGCCAACAGGTCATACCTATCATATCTAAATCAAACACAACCATGACAAAATTCACTTGCATTAATATAGCCAACAGGTCAAATAAATCAAACACAACCATGACAAAATTCACTTGCATTAATATAGCCAACAGGTCATACCTATCATATCTAAATCAAACACAACCGTGACAAAATTCACTTGCATTAATATAGCCAACAGGTCATACCTATCATATCTAAATCAAACACAACCATGACAAAATTCACTTGCATTAATATAGCCAACAGGTCATACCTATCATATCTAAATCAAACACAACCGTGACAAAATTCACTTGCATTAATATAGCCAACAACTCAAAAATATCATCACTGAATCCAACACAACCATGACAAAATTCACTTGCATTAATATAGCCAACAGGTCATACCTATCATATCTAAATCAAACACAACCGTGACAAAATTCACTTGCATTAATATAGCCAACAGGTCATACCTATCATATCTAAATCAAACACAACCATGACAAAATTCACTTGCATTAATATAGCCAACAGCTCATAAATGTCATCACTGAATCCAACCCTCCCACACAACCATGACAAAATTCACTTGCATTAATATAGCCAACAACTCATAAATATCATCAATGAATCCATCACAACCATGTCAAAATTCATTTGCAATAATACAGCCAACAGCTCATAAATATTATCATTGACTCCAACCCTCCCACACAACCATGACAAAATTCACTTGCAATAATATAGCCAACAGCTCGTAAATGTCATTACTGAATCCAACACAAGAATGACAACATTTACTTGTAAATATAACCAACATTTTGTAAATGTCATTAATGAATCAAACACAATTATGACAAAAGTTACTTGTAACATAACTAACAGCTCATAAATGTCATCACTGAAAAGTCACAACCATTGCAAAATTTACTTGTAAAATAAACAACAGCTCATAACTCATCACTGAATCAAACACAACCATAACAAAATTTACAATTGTTGTGCCCTTCTGCAGGCTCGGGGATGCACATGAAACAAAGTCCAGCTGACTAATGGAGGAAACCATTTTGAATGCATCCCAAGATGATGTTCCAGCTGAGAAGGTCTTGAACTTTTAAAAGAGTGTGGTTTATATCCTGAACATAAGTTTGTATTTTTAGGATTTTACTATTTTTTACTCTGTTTTTGCTTTTACAGGCTTTTTTGGGGAGATGTCTGTGGCATGATGTCCCAGTGCTAGACATCAGTATAAAATGCCACCCTGCAGACATCTTAGCGATATGACTGAAAAATTGTTAAAACTTCATTAAAAATCCAAATCACATCACATCACACACACACACATACATATAT
Source organism: Sinohyriopsis cumingii (assembly GCA_028554795.2). Classification (NCBI taxonomy): domain Eukaryota; kingdom Metazoa; phylum Mollusca; class Bivalvia; order Unionida; family Unionidae; genus Sinohyriopsis; species Sinohyriopsis cumingii. The sequence goes on along the minus strand of CM068841.1, from coordinate 100,649,459 downwards.
ACATATATGTGGACTACAGCCAATGTTGATGAAACTTATATTGGAACAACCATGATTAGGTATTGCTCACTTTACACTTTTATTCAAGTGACAGATGAAAATGAATTATAATGTGATTGTCTCTATGAATAAAGTTACAGCATACCATGGAGAGATAACATCAAAGTTGGAAAACAACCTGTCAGTAGTGTAATGTGGAGGGGAGAATTACTGCACATCATATATAAAGGGTTCCATGTTTACAATAAAATGTTCTGCAGAACACTGTCTTACATAAAAAAAACTGCACCATGATGTATCTTATCTAACTTTCAAAAACTTCAACTCTGAAACTTAACATTTCCACCATTGCCAAGTGATACATATATCTTAATTTTGCTACAGTAGGTGAAGCAATGATTCTGGTTTATCCCAAAATAATTAGCGACACTTTCTCTTAATAATTTGGCAACTCTTATATGATGAAAAATTTCAGCATCCATAGTATGGGCATGCATTCAGTACACCTTGATGAAGTTCATGTCTAAATAATTTTCTAGTCTCTCAGCCTCAGCCTTAAGTCAAATTCTGTACATGATTCCTGTCAGCTGTTAGGTCTACTTCTGTACATGGTTCCTGTCAGCTGTTAGGTCAAATTCTGTATATGGTTCCTGTATTGATCCTAGTCATCTTGCTGTGAAAAAAGAAATATTTATTTATTGTATTTTGGCCATGCAAATCTTTATATTTAAATGCAGAAAAAGAGTTTCTAGGAACCACTACTATAATGTGTCCAAATGTGAATTCATTTATATTTGTGTGCATCAATCATATTTTTGTGAAAAAACAACTTTTTCAGTAAATTATGTTTCTCTGAGAAGACTTACCCAATCAATGTTATGGATAAAAGACTGCAACATCCCAAATCCAGCCCTACTTAACACACAAAAATTTATCTTTCCTGTCTCTATCAAAGGACAAAGGGCAATAACTCTTGCCCCCTACCTCCCCTTGCCATCACCAAGTGTTGCTAGCTTTTAAATTTAGCAATATACGAATGAGGATGCTCACATTGGGTTTGGCTGCAGGGTTTGTAAGTAATGTGAACAGGTAAGTATTCTGTGAGAAACATTTACCGAAAAAAGTGCTTTCTCCTTCAAATACTTCTCTGATCAAATTAATGTTAGGAGAATAGGTAGTAGAAGGAGGGAATGCTGAGCATCCAACCTATACCTTGGGTATAGAAAAGAAGAAAATTGTATTTCTTATGCAGATTATAATTTGCACTCAAAGCAACACAGCCTATGGTCACAAGATGATGGTTATTGTATTCTTACCAACAGCAAAGCCAGCAAAGCTATGAGGCTGTATTGACTGGAAGTATGCCACCAATGTTTTAGTTGACTGGAACAAGGTGACACACAATCCAGGATTCTGGTAAAGACCCAATGGCTAATGTTTAAACCAAATGGAAGAATTTTAAATAGGTAAACTTTGTCACAGTAAGCAAAAAGAAGAAATTTTGCAATGCTAGGTGGATATGGACTTGAAAGTATGGATTGGTCATATTGAGACTGACAGCATATGCATTTCTTCTTTTGGAAAGTCATATCGATCTCCATCTTGAACTTTAGTGGAAGAATGTATTGAGGTCAATTATTGCCCTCAACATGACCATGACCTTTTGTATGATAAAAGTCTTGAATAAAACACAGGAGACCGTGTGTTTCACACAATCTCCACCACTCACTGTCAATGAGTAACCTGCTGTTGAATATTGTCTTCCTCCTAATCTAATCGCATGTCAATTAGAAGGGAAGAGGAAGAAAGAGATTACTTGGATCTCCCATTTGTTTATTAGGATACATATAGGACCAAAGATAATCTGGTGCCCACCTGCAGCTTGTCTGCTGGCAGTGTGGGTGGCAGGTAGGCATTGAGAGTTGGGTGGCTTCTTGGATAAATAACTTGGTTTGTAGCCCACCCCCCAAATAAGGAAGTACCTTAGACTGGTTAGATGGCCTCCTGGCATTAGGTTGGGATCTGAACTAAGTCTGTGATGTAAAAGATTCCTTTTCATTTGCTGGCCTATCATCCATATACTGTAGCAGGAATGGACTGGTGCTAAAAGACTGCAGGTGGGTGCCTAGTTGGAGGGGTGAATCCTGATCTGCCTGCCTCTGAACTCCTGATCTGCCTGCCTCTGAACTTCTTCAGTGCTATCCCTAAATAGCATTAGTGAGCCAAATGGCATCATCCATAATGCCAGAGCATGATGTGGCTTGAGGGATGTGGAACACAAACATTAGTCACATTGTATTTGGTCAAGACTGGTAGAGGCAGTCAAGCACACTTATGACAGAATGATAAGCTGCCCTTCAGGCCACTGCCTCCCAGACATGCTCATTGCCTGATTTTTTGACAAGGTGAAAAATCACCAGTGGGTCTAAGCCTTGCATAAAAGAAGTGACAACATTTCAAACTAGCTTTGATGTGGCACGAAACACACTTTTTCTACTTTGTGAAAAACTGGAAGAGACATGTGGACTGAGTGTCTTACTCATCATCAATATCTACCAAAGCCTTGACCTTTTGATCATGAATGGTAGCAGTGGGTGGAGTGTACTCTGAAGTTGACAACACTTGATATATCCCTTTCCTGGCACTCTTAAAGCTGAAGTCCACTCATGGCTGGATCTGAGTAAGGCTGATGTTCACACTCACTTTGTATAGTGTCCTGTTCAGGTTCTGCCTCCATATCCAGATAAACCATTCTAGGCAACATAGATGATGCATTGTGGTTTGTGGGTTTTGTGGATTTAATGCCATTTTCCAGCACATGATACACCACTCATGGTGGGCAGTATATTTGGTCAAAGAAGGATTAGGAAAACCCTGTAAAAACCCCACTAACTCTTGAGAAGTTACAAGCAATCATACCCATGTTGACCTAGCTTTAGAGTCACACCCATGTGGACTGATAGGAGATGTCAGTAACCTGTAATGGTGAGTGCCTTATACCAATCAGCCACCCATGGGCCACACATAGATGATTCAATGTGATGAACATAAGGTAAGCAAGCTCCTCCAAACAAATTTATTTTGTCATATTGCTATGGCTGACTGGTCATTGTCTCCTGTACCAGACAAACACATCTGTATTTCTTAAGATGGCATAGATAGTAGTGATGACAAAACATCATCATTGTGCTCCTCCGTTTCCGCAGATGTGATAGTGGTTGATGGCTGTATACACCGCATTTAAAATGGGATGAAGAACTACAGAATAGTCCCCCACATGTCTCACAATAAATTCAGTCTTACTTTTTACTTAATATGTCTGTGTTGTCCCTGCAAGACTTTCCTCCCTTTTCTTTGCCTTTGTTCGACTTCTGCAAAACATTTTGGCCCATATACCACAAACACTACATGGCAAGGATGAAATACATTTAGTTGTTGTTGTTGTTGTTGTTGTAGGGCTTAACGCCATTTTTCAGCACAAGATAGGCTATACATGGCGGCCAGTATTAATGGTGGAGGAAGAACCGAAATACATTTAGTACACTCATGTTTGTCTTCCTTGGCCCTGAACTGCTTATATTTATTGCACATTATTGACATGTTTTACTGGGTGAGCAAACAATAGGCACTGCACACTAAAACGTGAATCAAAACATGCATAAATGATAGCATGCTGTCTAATTAGTCAAAGCCAGAGAATGTGACGTCATGATATATTGGAAAAATTGAAAAAATAATGTATACGATTTGTAGAGGAATGATTAATATGCAATATGAATCCAAACTCCTGGATGGATGACTAAAACTCCCACTGATCATAGCATGGATTTGTGGGAGGTGTCTTGTACAATGTTGACTGTATAAGAGTGAAGCTTGAAAGCTGGTGACACTTGATGGTGGCAAGGGGAAGTAAGGGGCAAGAGTTATTGTTCTTTATCTGTATGTTATGGACAGAAAAGATGAATTTTTGTCTTTTTAGTAAGGTTGGATTTGGGGGGTAGCAGGCTTATACAGGCTAACATTAATGTGATTGTGGATCATATTCAAAAGAGGAATAGGTTTTGTTTGTAAATAAATTTATCAAATGTGAAAGGGGGCTAACATTTCCACAGAAAGATCATTGTTTTGTTTGTTTTTTAAACATGGTTTGTAGCAACCACAACACCCATAAAATTGGTACACTACAACATTATGACATCATATCATCAGACATTTATTACACATAGTTTACATTTATCAAAATGATATATCATAATGTCTGTTATGTCAGTACACCTAGCAGTCATGTGATGTCCAATCATAAAATGTGTATGTCAGTACACCTAGCAGTCATGTGATGTCCAATCATAAAATGTGTATGTCAGTACACCTAGCAGTCATGTGATGTCCAATCATAAAATGTGTATGTCAGTACACCTAGCAGTCATGTGATGTCCTATCATAAAATGTGTATGTCACTACACCTAGCAGTCATGTGATGTACAATCATAAAATGTGTATGTCACTACACCTAGCATTCATGTGATGTCCAATCATAAAATGTTTATGTCACTACACCTAGCATTCATGTGATGTCTATCATAAAATGTGTATGTCACTACACCTAGCAGTCATGTGATGTCTATCATAAAATGTGTATGTCACTACACCTAGCAGTCATGTGATGTCCAATCATAATGTCTGTTATGTCAGTACACCTAGCAGTCATGTCATGTCCAATCATAATGTCTGTTATGTCAGTACACCTAGCAGTCATGTCATGTCCTATCATAAAATGTGTATGTCACTACACATAGCAGTCATGTCATGTCCAATCATAAAATGTGTATGTCAGTACACCTAGCATTCATGTGATGTCCTATCATAAAATGTGTATGTCACTACACCTAGCAGTCATGTGATGTCCAATCATAAAATGTGTATGTCACTACACCTAGCAGTCATGTGATGTCCAATCATAAAATGTGTATGTCACTACACCTAGCAGTCATGTGATGTCCAATCATAAAATGTGTATGTCACTACACCTAGCAGTCATGTGATGTCCTATCATAAAATGTGTATGTCACTACACCTAGCAGTCATGTGATGTCCTATCATAAAATGTGTATGTCACTACACCTACCAGTCATGTGATGTCCAAGCATAAAATGTGTATGTCACTACACCTAGCAGTCATGTGATGTCCAATCATAAAATGTGTATGTCAGTACACCTAGCAGTCATGTGATGTCCTATCATACAATGTGTATGTCACTACACCTAGCAGTCATGTGATGTCCTATCATAAAATGTGTATGTCACTACACCTAGCAGTCATGTGATGTCCTATCATAAAATGTGTATGTCAGTACACCTAGCAGTCATGTCATGTCCTATCATAAAATGTGTATGTCACTAAACCTAGCAGTCATGTGATGTCTATCATAAAATGTGTATGTCACTACACCTAGCAGTCATGTGATGTCCAATCATAATGTCTGTTATGTCAGTACACCTAGCAGTCATGTCATGTCCAATCATAATGTCTGTTATGTCAGTACACCTAGCAGTCATGTCATGTCCTATCATAAAATGTGTATGTCACTACACCTAGCAGTCATGTCATGTCCAATCATAAAATGTGTATGTCACTACACCTAGCAGTCATGTGATGTCCTATCATAAAATGTGTATGTCACTACACCTAGCAGTCATGTGATGTCCTATCATAAAATGTGTATGTCATTACACCTAGCAGTCATGTGATGTCCTATCATAAAATGTGTATGTCACTACACATTGAAAAATTGCTTATGTCCTATCATAAAATGTGTATGTCACTACACCTAGCAGTCATGTCATGTCCAATCATAAAATGTGTATGTCAGTACACCTAGCAGTCATGTGATGTCCAATCATAAAATGTGTATGTCACTACACCTAGCATTCATGTGATGTCCAATCATAAAATGTGTATGTCACTACACCTAGCATTCACATGATGTCTATCATAAAATGTGTATGTCACTACACCGAACATTCACATGATGTCTATCATAAAATGTGTATGTCACTACACTGAACATTCACATGATGTCTATCATAAAATGTGTATGTCACTACACCGAACATTCACATGATGTCTATCATAAAATGTGTATGTCACTGCACCTAGCAGTCACATGATGTCTATCATAAAATGTGTATGTCACAACACCTAGAAAAATTACTTGATGTCCTATCATAAAATGTGTATATTACTACACGTAGCAGTCACATGAAGTCTATCATAAAATGTGTATGTCACTACATAATATGTCTATGTCACTACACCTGGAAAAATTACATGACGTCCAATCATAATATGTCTATGTCACTACATAATACATCTATGTCACTACAAAATATGTCTATGTCACTACACCTGGAAAAATTACATGATGTCCAATCATAATATGTCTATGTCACTACATAATATGTCTATGTCACTACATAATATGTCTATGTCACTACACCTGGAAAAATTACATGATGTCCAATCATAAAATCAGTTAAGTCACTAGACTAAAACAGTTACATGATGTACTATCATAAAATGTGTATGTCACTGTGTATAGAAAAGTTATAGGATGTCATATAAAATGTGTAGATATAGAGACTGATGGTCAATGTCACTGTAGTTATTTGGGCAATTCAAAGGATTTGTATAGCAAGTTCATGGAGCCAGTCTGGTTTGTAATGGAGAAGGGACAGAAACAAAAAATAATAATCACGTCTTTTCAATCTATGTTTATTAAGAATAGGCAAATGTATCTGCAGATGTACTGATCTGTTGTCAAAAAACATGCTCCCAAAAAAGTGATTATTATTTTTCAATTTATCACTTAACATTATCTTCATTAGCATGAATATGTCAAGTCAGAACAAGAGGCCAACATCAACCTGGTAGCACTCACCAGGGCAGTTGACATATGTCAATCAATTTGTAAATTCTAATTTATACATATTAAGATCTCCATCCAAGCCAGTGTAAAAGCCACTGGACTCATGATCAGAGGGTAAAAATGTGGTGTCTAAAGCATTCTCAACATCAGAAAATTTGTTCCATGATTATCTCAGTAATACACATGGTCGTCACTCCTAATCGAATTGAGTTCTTGATGATAAAAGCATACATACAAAAATCAAACCTGATCAGAATTATTGTCTCAAGAGCGTTACATGCTCAGCTCATTTGATGCAGGATCACCTGATAAATATGTGTGGATATGGCTCCACAATTCAACTCAGCTGAGGTTCTAATAATATAAACTTACCATATATACTTCATTATTAGCAGAGTATAGCTGCAAATAACAAAATCCTGATCTAATGCACTAGCAGATCAGGGTCTAAGTTGTTGTTCTACTGACTGCTCTTAACAAAATGCGTAGATCCATATCTGCTAATGCCTTATGTGACAGCAGATCTGGGTCTGTGCAGTTTACAGTTGGACTTATAACCAAGTGTACAAGGTGCATACCAAGTCTGAGATTCTGATCCAAATCTGATCAGAAATGAAGCCTCTTGCAAGGTCGCATGCAAGTACTGATGGGCAATAGATAGACAATGAATACAGACATACATGCCCATATGGGCAGAAGATGGACAATGAATACAGATGTACATGCCCATATGGGCAAAAGATAGACAATGAATACAGACGTACATGCCCATATGGGCAAAAGATAGATGATGAATATAGATGTATATACCCATATGGGCAAAAGATAGACGATGAATACAGATGCCCACATGGGCAAAAGATAGACAATGAATATAGATGTCCATGCCCATATGGGCGAAAATGTCTATAATATAAATGATAATGATAGACGATGAATGATGCATGCTGTGTGATGAACAAATGAGCATACAGTGAGCTCACTTGGTCTTTGGCCAGGTGAACTATAAATAGTTAACACACTGTGCTCTAATACACTGCAATGACACACAGTAAGATCAGTGAATAATGAAAAGCTCTATACAATTAAGACCCCACAAGCAATGTAGGCATATTTCAACTTGGGGGAAGTCCAAACTTAGCCTCCATAACGGAACATTGCTCATTATCACAAAATGATTGACTGTTTGGTTATGAATATTACCTAACCCAGTGATTGACAGGTGTCATTTAATGATTACCTATTAATTTAATAGACTGTGGAGATGAGCTTACAACCCTAAATCTCCATGTACCATGAGATCAACCACTGATTTTTCACACCTTTTTTGTTATAAGAAAACAACACTGCACCAGACTGACCAATCAGAACTCATGTGTAATATGGCACCTACCGTTGATAGCCTGGTTTTAAAACTCTTTAACATGATCTGAAAAAATCTCAAATCTGTATTCATTTAATATTAAATTTATGGAACTCATTGAATAATACAATATGCCACTTGATGAAATCAGCAAATGACATAATTATAATATCTGAATACAATATGTGACACATACTATTTGAATAATATAATATGCCACTCACAGCAAACAGCCAGTGACATAAAATATTTGAATAAGACAGTACACTTCCTGATGAAAACAGCCAGTGACATATAATATTACAATAAAATAACATGCCACTCAATAAAAAAGCAGCCAGTGACATACGCTATCTGAATAATACAGCAAGTCACACACTGAAAGCAGCCAGTGACATACGCTATTTGAATAATACAGTAAGTCACACACTGAAAGCAGCCAGTGACATACGCTATTTGAATAATACAGTAAGTCACACACTGAAAGCAGCCAGTGACATACGCTATTTGAATAATACAGTAAGTCACACACTGAAAGCAGCCAGTGACATACGCTATTTAAATAATTCAGTAAGTCACACACTGAAAGCAGCCAGTGACACATACACTATTTGAATAATACAGTATGCCCTTCAATGAAAGCAGCCAATGACATATAATATTTAATTCCCTTCATAGTTGTCCTATCAAATGAACACATGTGTATGATCATCTTTCTGCCCCTCTACTTTTCAAATTAACCTGACATGTTATATAGATCATAGCTACAAACTATTATTGATAATAAATACAGCTTCTGAAATGACAACTAAAATTAAATAAGAATGTAAGTTTTCCATGTACAAGAGCCAATTTTGAAGAAATAGTTTATAACGGTGCGAAAACTGCAACGAGATAGACACAGCAAACACACATTCAATGCCTGTCTAAAGCTGAAAACAGCATAGTACAACCCATCTTGGAAGACCATGCCTTATGCAAAAAAAAATTACGGTCTCTCAAGACAGGTCATCTCTCATGACACGTCATGACACTAATCAATAACTTTTTGCATTGAGAATTTGGTCTCTCAAAACAGATGATTTTTCAAAATAGTGGTCTTTAAAGATAGGTTTTACAGAAAAAATATACAGTTTATAAACAAAACTAAATGGTGAGAAAATAAAAACAAAGAGACACAATAAAATACATAAAACAGCTACTGCTAACTAAAAATAAAGAATGGATAATAAATATTTACATAAATATATCCATGCAGGCTTCTGCTAAAAGAGGCTTGACAAAATTTTTATTTCATTTAAATCAAGAGAAAATCTCCAATTAATTGATTTTCAATAATATGCAAATGTACTGAAACATTAATTTTCTAATTAGGTGTAAGTTTGATGCAAAAGTGATTGTGAACATTTAAAGGGAGGTGATTCTTACAAAGAAACAGTGACAAAACAACAAACACGTACAATCGTGCAGGAAGCAAGGAATATGGATCATTTTGTGTAAACCTCAGGTATCATCTCTGCTGAAAGCATGTGCCACTTCTCTATCCTTTGGTTCGGATTCTTCAGTGTGTCATACCAGTGCTTTAGACGGTCACCCTTTGAGTTGATACTAAGTTGTACACCACCTGAAATTCATTTGTTGCAAATGATGTAGGTGCCACAATAAAACCTATACCAGCTTCTGACTGACGGAAATATTCTATTCATGGCCTGCATTTAACTTGAGCTCTTTCAACTGAGAGTTTCTATCAATTTGATACACACATCTAAATTATGAAGATTTTGTATAGCACATCAGAAAAATATGCACTTGATCCACTTTATTCATTGCTGTACATTTGGAAATGAATCATTTAGCAAATTCATTAACAGGAAATTAGTTTGTTTTTAAAAGGTTCCAGTAATTCAAAATTGGAGAATTGGAGAATTTAGAGTTAAAGGCCACCTGATTTGAAGGTACTGTTGTATGAAATTATATCTAAAGTTCTTCCTGCTACATGCATTTAAACTAATGTGATTGATGATCTGCACATCAGGGCCTTTAATCGAGCAATGGACTACCAGTAATCCAACTCATTCAGGTAGGTCATGGACTCAGGGGACATAACTCTTCTAAATTATAATGTGGAACAGAAGAAAATTAACTCATTCAAAGTATCATCGATATAAAGCTCAAATCCAATATACTGTAGTAAAGTGGAAAACACAATCAAGAGGAATGATAATCAAGATGCCACATCTCCTTTAACAAAAGGCCCAAGTAGGCATAAGACTGCTCACCTGACAGGTATCTACATGAACGCCATTTGCTATGGTAGTTTACCAAAAACTCTGGATTAGTATTATGCTTTCCACAATTTAAAGGGTTATCTATTTTATAGTAATGGCCACCATAGTATATGGCAGATCATTTATGCAAACTTGTAAAATCTTATTCCTGGATGCCTTCTTTGAAATCTGGTCAATATCTGTTGAGAAGAAGTCATTCAAAGGTTTTAGAAACAGCAGCCACACTGGACAGTGGATCTGTATGATTTGCATAAACCTGAAAAACTTTCATCCTGGTGTCACATTTGCTCAAATTCTGTTGAGCAGCTTTTGAGAGGTCATTGAAAAGATTTTGTATTGTTTTGTTTTTATTAATTGGTAGTCATATCTGTTGGTGATTCAGCAAAATTGTGACAAAACTTAAAGACCTTCAAGTCAAAATGTTTTCTTTTCAATTTGGTCATATTATGCTCCAGCAAACAAATCTGGTTGAAATCCTGCAACCCTTGATAATGTTAAGCTCAAGAAAGTTTGCAAGACAGGTAATCAAGGGCCATAACTCCTCTCAACAATGACAAAGAAGGGTGGAAATCAATCTTTTTCAAGGTCTTATCAAATGAAGCTACTGCAATATGCTGTAATCTTGTAAAAACCAAACTGCTGAAGGGTAGACAAATGGACTGTATAAAAAGGTGGATGTGAATAAAAATAGGGTTCTAAAAGTTTCCTCAAGCATGGCCCTAATTACTCTTATCCATGCTTATATTTATTCTCATTTAATATGCTTATTTTATTCTTCTCTAATTATGCAAACAGCTGATTTTTAATTAAAAATCTTTGTTTGAAATGTCCTTCAACGTATGATAAACAAGTGTCATTACAAAATGTGGGAAGCCAATGTGAATAATGGCTGTCTATAATAAAGCCACTACTACAGACTTCTGACTATGACAGTCATCATTCTGCATATTTATTAAACAGCATATAGATGAAATACTTATCTATAATGAGTAACACATGATTCATATAAAGTTAATTAAACATGGTGAGGGACCACAAATCTAAGGTAAGACTAACTGAAATCTTGATGCATTATTCACTTGGCTAATTGAAATCTTGATGCATTATTCACTTGGCTAATTGAAATCTTGATGCATTATTTACTTGGCTAATTGAAATCTTGATGCATTATTTACTTGGCTAATTGAAATCTTGATGGATTATTCACTTGACTAATTGAAATCTTGATGCATTATTTACTTGGCTAATTGAAATCTTGATGGATTATTCACTTGACTAATTGAAATCTTGATGCATTATTTACTTGGCTAATTGAAATCTTGATGCATTATTCACTTGGCTAATTGAAATCTTGATGCATTAATCACTTGGCTAATTGAAATCTTGATGCATTATTCACTTGGCTAATTGAAATCTTGATGGATTATTTACTTGGCTAATTGAAATCTTGATGCATTATTCACTTGACTAATGTAAAGTGTGGTGCATTATTTACTTGGAGAAATGAAATCTTGATGGATTATTTACTTGGCTAATTGAAATTTTGATGCATTATTTACTTGGCTAATTGAAATCTTGATGCATTATTTACTTGGCTAATTGAAATCTTGATGCATTATTCACTTGGCTAATTGAAATCTTGATGGATTATTTACTTGGCTAATTGAAATCTTGATGGATTATTTACTTGGCTAATTAAAATCTTGATGCATTATTCACTTGACTAATGTAAAGTGTGGTGCATTATTTACTTGGAGAAATGAAATCTTGATGGATTATTTATTTGGCTAATTGAAATCTTGATGGATTATTTACTTGGCTAATTGAAATCTTGATGCATTATTCACTTGGCTAATTGAAATCTTGATGCATTATTTACTTGGCTAATTGAAATCTTGATGCATTATTTATTTGGATCACTGAAATTTTGATGCATTATTTGCTCTAAAGCTTTAAGGATTCTCCCTTTCATCCTAAAAGTTGGTTAAGTAAAAATTCTCTGAAAGGTTATAAAAGTGCAAGCATAATGAATTCTAATTCACCGTGTTTATCTCTAAACAAAACAAAATTCTGAAAACAAAATCTGAAATGGTTTAAATTTTTTAAAACTATTTTTTAAAAGATTGCTCTGTAATCTAGCAGTTTTTTCACACTGAATATAAGATTACATAGCAAGATACATGTTTTAGTGAAAAAAGGGATCTTTAATAAAACATTTCATTTTATGTTATAGTCACTTTGTTGTGAATTTGTGTATTTTTTGGGGTATCAATATGAAAGGTGTTGTAAAATAATGATATTTTTATGGACTCTTAATAGTGGAAGGAATCCTATTGTTTTTAAAGAAGTTCAACGGGTCTTCAAGATGTGGTCTGTAGCAACTATGAAGTCGACAAATGTTGGTACCCCTCAAACAACAGTCAATGCACAGGATATAGTCTTAATATAATTCATCAACAGTACCTCAAATCAAATCCATGACAGATAATACAAATCACTAAATGATTCGTTATTTCTTAACAGTTCAATAATAACAAAAAAAATTAAGCAAACTGAAATATGTTGAATAGATTTTTTGAAAAATGAATGCTAATATTTTGTTCAGAATGTCAAGACATTTACATCTGAATGTTATTAATATTTGATTTCTCAACTAAAATGAATTTTCATTGTAAGACTTACAAACATATGTATACTTTGATATGTTAATCTCCTAAAGAAAAAGAGAAAATTGAAAATGATACTACAATCAGTCACCATTAAGGATTAGTTTTGTTAGTAAGCTGGAATTTCCATGACACCCCAGCTATATGTTTTCTTTGAGTATATGTTTTAGCTGAGTTCATAAGTAATTTTGATGAATGCCAGTTTTATCCCAACATGCACTCTCAATGCAGTTTTGATTGCAATAGGTGAAAGAAACTGCACATGAATTGCAAACAATTTTGAGCAACATCATGAAAAAGAAGGCCCAGTGACAAAGTTTTTGGTGCACGCACAGGATTGATGTCAAAAGATGCAAGTAGTTACAGCCTGGAAAGGGATAAGTGACTGACAGTCACGAGAGAGAGAGAGAGAGAATCCATTTTAGGTAGCTTTTTGCAGCATCCTGTCCCATGTACTTAAAAATGTATAATAAAAATATTAGTCAAGCAGGAAGAAAAGAAGAGCAAAGAGAAAAATATTCAATTATGGGTTTAGGCTTCTTGTATTGTTTACCAATAAAATCATTGGCTTTTCCGATGTCTTTGTCCCATACTGTAAGTTCTAGTGTCTTCTTTGCCAGCTCATTCAGTTTTATCTCATAAATGAATTCCTGAAATGTAAAGCATCAAGAAACTTGTATATATGCTCATCAACAAGCATGAAAATAAACTGACTTATAAGTCAAGATTTACAATAAAGTGGAGTTTTCAAAGTTCATTTAAAACCCAGAAACTGTTTCCTACAAATGGGTGAACATGCATGTGAAAACCAATCTCTGGAAGCATTTTCTTCAGCCATCACTTTGAGACAGCATACAACTTTCTCTGCATGCAGTGGGAACAGATATTTCAGATAAAATTACAGTTTCTTTCTATATGTTGGACTGGAAACCTTTTAATGATGAACAGTGCTATGACTCTATGGTTTTAAAGTCAACAACAGAAAAGAGCAAAAACCAACAAGTTTTGTAAAATCCAACAAATAATTTACTTCCTTGGAATACAAAGTGAAAATCTAAAAGGAACTCACTGCATTGTAAGATAAATCCCAAATAATTCTAAAAGTTCTATCAAAGTCCAAATGTTTAAAGTTCCAATTGAATTCAGTGATATTCCAAATAAATTCCAATACTGAATGTGTTGATGTGACTGTAGTCTCAACTGTGCTAATGTGCCAATGGCCCATAATGTGATAATGTGTTAGTCTTTTGATTTATCACAATAATATAATCCAAAATGTCCTCATCTGATTTCACTATAATTCCAAATTAATGTTTAAGTCCATGAATATTGCTAAGTACTTTGTAATTCCAATGAATAATAATTTGAATAAATAAATCCACTCAAATTAGAAACTGAACACAACAATAAGACTGATTCTACTTCTGATGTTAAAGCAGGAATGAGTAATCTTTCAAGTAAACAACATTGATGTAAAAAGCTAAAACACAATAACAGAGCCAGGATGTAGGTTAGTCTCCTACCTAAAACATTAAAAGTTGTGAACAAGTTCAGGAATTTCCAAGTGAAAAACTTAATCTCCTAGACTCAGATTAAAGTAAACATGCTTAACTCAGTTAATACTGATCCGAATATTTAATCTATAATCATTGAGAAATATTAGCTATGTATTATGTTGTTTACAAAAAAAATGTCACTAGTAAGGAGCACCACAAACTCAATTTTGAACAAAGGTCAATTAATTTGATTTTGAACAAAGGTCAATTAAAAACATACATAACATATAATCATTGGGGAAATCCAGCAAACAAAACAAATTAAATATTCATAGCAACAGTTACATCAGGAATTTTATTGTAGTCTCCTGGAGTGACTTTATTGGCTTCCTTCAGATTATATTTCACTGTACTGTATTTCCATGAAGATTACGACCACTACTTCAGCTACATCTAAAACTACTGCAACTATTACTGCTATGTTACTACTAAAACAAGTACTACTACTAGTGCTCCTACTACAACTATTGCAACTAGTATTACCACTCATCCACATTATGGATTTCATTTTGTATCCCTATTCCAGTCTCCCTGTAATAAGTACCTCATTAAAATCTGGATTTAGAGTCTTTTTTCTGACTGCTGTTTTAAATTTGGACTTCTTGCCTGGATCTGGCTTTAGATATCTACAATTATGAGAAACACACCATAAATAGCATATAACACATTGGAGGTAAGAACTGCTGCAATGAAATATACCAAAAAACTTGGGATTATGATGAGAGCAACTTGCCAAAGTGGAGAGAAGGGGAGGATACCCTGTATACCTACTCAAATGTCATGTCAACTACAGAACTGCAAAGACATAGATATGCTGGTGCATGATGCAATAGCAATCTGGGTCTGTGCAGTTTGCAGTTGAACTTGTCTTGTATGCAAGTCTATGCAGTACTACCTGAAATTTTCCAAAACAATCCTCAGATAGATGACCATCAATCCTTACATATTCCATTTATAAGGGTTGGATGAAAGAAGACAGATGTACATGGATAAAAGAAGAGAGAGGTAGATGGATAAAAGAACATAGATGGACATGGACAAAAGAACATAGATGTACATTGACAAAAGAACTTTAGAGGTACATGAATAAAAAAACATAGAGGTACATGGATAAAAGAACATAGATGTACATGGATGAAAGAACACAGAGGTACATGGATGAAATAAGACAGAGGTACATGGATAAAAGAACACAGAAGTACATGGACAAAAGAACATAGACGAACATGGACAAAAGAACGTAGAGGTACATGGACAAAAGAACATAGAGGTACATGGATAAAAGAACACAAAGGTACATGGATAAAAGAACAAAGAGGTACATGGATAAAAGAACACAGAAGTACGTGGACAAAAGAACATAGAGGTACATGGATAAAAGAACAAAGAAGTACATGGATGAAAGAACACTGAGGTACATGGATGAAAGAACATAGAGGTACATGGATGAAAGAACATGGAGGTACATGGATGAAAGAACACAGAGGTACATGGACAAAAGAACATTAGAAGTACATGGATAAAAGAACATAGAACTACATGGATGAAAGAACGCAGAGGTACATGGACAAAAGAACATTATAGGTACATTGATAAAAGAACATAGAGGCACATGGATGAAAGAACATAGAGGTACGTGGATGAAAGAACTTTAGAAGTACATGGATAAAAGAAAAAGAGGTAAATGGATAAAAAAACACAGAGGTACATGGATAAAAGAACACAGAGGTACATGGATGAATTAACACAGATGTACATGGATGAAAGAACATAGAGGTATATGGATGAAAGAACATAGAGGTACATGGATGAAAGAAGACAGAGGTACATGGATGAAAGAAGACAGAGGTACATGGATAAAAGAACACAGAGGTACATGGATAAAAGAAGACAGGGGTATATGGATGAATTAACACAGAGGTACATGAATAAAAGAACACAGAGGTACATGGATAAAAGAACAAAGATGTACATAGACAAAATAATGTAGATGTACATGGGCAAAAGAACATAGAGGTACATGGATAAAAGAACACAGAGGTACATGGATGAAAGAACATAGAGGTACATAGATAAAAGAACACAGAGGTACATGGATGAATTAACACAGAGGTACATGGATGAAAGAACAGAGAGGTATATGGATAAAGAACACAGAGGTACATGGATAAAAGAACACAGAGGTACATGGATGAAAGAACACAGAGGTACATGGATAAAGGAACACAGAGGTACATGGATGAAAGAACACAGAGGTACATGGATAAAAGAACACAGAGGTACATGGATGAAAGAACACAGAGGTACATAGATGAATAAACACAGATGTACATGGATAAAAGAACACAGAGGTACATAGACAAAATAATGTAGAGGTACATGGGCAAAAGATGTACATGGATAAAAGAACACAGAGGTACATAGACAAAATAATGTAGAGGTACATGGATGAAAGAACACAGAGGTACATAGACAAAATAATGTAGAGGTACATGGATGAAAGAACACAGAGGTACATAGACAAAATAATGTAGAGGTACATGGGCAAAAGAACATAGAGGTACATGGATAATAGAACATAGAGGTACATGGATGAAAGAAGACAGAGGTACATGGATAAAAGAACACATAGGTACATGGATAAAAGAACACAGAGGTACATGGATGAAAGAACACAGAGGTACATGGATGAAAGAACACAGAGGTACATATACAAAATAATGTAGAGGTACATGGGCAAAAGAACATAGAGGTACATGGATAAAAGAACATAGAGGTACATGGGCAAAAGACCATAGAGATACATGGATAAAAGAACACAGAGGTACATGGATGAAAGAACATAGAGGTACATATAAAAAATAATGTTGAGGTACATAGGCAAAAGAACATAGAGGTACATGGATAATAGAACATAGAGGTACATGGATGAAAGAAGACAGAGGTATATGGATAAAAGAAAACAGCGGTACATCGATAAAAGAACACAGAGGTACATGGATGAAAGAACATAGAGGTACACAGACAAAATAATTTAGAGGTACATGGGCAAAAAGAACACAGAGGTACATGGATGAAAGAACATAGATGTACATGGGCAAAGGAACACAGAGGTACATGGATAAAAGAACATAGAGGTACATGGATGAAAGAACACAGAGGTACATGGATAAAAGAACACAGAGGTACATGGATAAAAGAACATAGAGGTACATGGATGAAAGAACATAGAGGTACATGGATGAAAGAACACAGAGGTACATGGATAAAAGAACACAGAGGTACATGGATGAAAGAACACAGAGGTACATAGATGAATAAACACAGATGTACATGGATAAAAGAACACAGAGGTACATAGACAAAATAATGTAGAGGTACATGGATGAAAGAACATAGAGGTACATAGTCAAAATAATGTTGAGGTACATAGGCAAAAGAACATAGAGGTACATGGATAATAGAACATAGAGGTACATGGATGAAAGAAGACAGAGGTATATGGATAAAAGAAAACAGCAGTACATCGATAAAAGAACACAGAGGTACATGGATGAAAGAACATAGAGGTACAAAGACAAAATAATTTAGAGGTACATGGGCAAAAGAACATAGAGGTACATGGATGAAAGAACATAGAGGTACATGGATAAAAGAACACAGAGGTACATGGATAAAAGAACGCCGAGGTACATGGATGAAAGAACATAGAGGTACATGGATAAAAGAACATAGATGTACATGGGCAAAGGAACACAGAGGTACATGGATAAAAGAACATAGAGGTACATGGATGAAAGAACACAGAGGTACATGGATAAAAGAACATAGAGGTGCATGGATGAAAGAACATAGAGGTACATGGATAAAAGAACATAGATGTACATGGGCAAAGGAACACAGAGGTACATGGATAAAAGAACATAGAGGTACATGGATGAAAGAACACAGAGGTACATAGACAAAATAATGTAGAGGTACATGGATGAAAGAACATAGAGGTACATAGTCAAAATAATGTTGAGGTACATAGGCAAAAGAACATAGAGGTACATGGATAATAGAACATAGAGGTACATGGATGAAAGAAGACAGAGGTATATGGATAAAAGAAAACAGCAGTACATCGATAAAAGAACACAGAGGTACATGGATGAAAGAACATAGAGGTACACAGACAAAATAATTTATAGGTACATGGGCAAAAGAACATAGAGGTACATGGATGAAAGAACATAGAGGTACATGGATAAAAGAACACAGAGGTACATGGATAAAAGAACACAGAGGTACATGGATGAAAGAACATAGAGGTACATGGATAAAAGAACATAGATGTACATGGGCAAAGGAACACAGAGGTACATGGATAAAAGAACATAGAGGTACATGGATGAAAGAACACAGAGGTACATGGATAAAAGAACACAGAGGTGCATGGATGAAAGAACATAGAGGTACATGGATAAAAGAACATAGATGTACATGGGCAAAGGAACACAGAGGTACATGGATGAAAGAACATAGAGGTACATGGATGAAAGAACACAGAGGTACATGGATAAAAGAACATAGAGGTACATGGATGAAAGAACATAGAGGTACATGGATAAAAGAACACAGAGGTACATGGATAAAAGAACACAGAGGTACATGGATAAAAGAACACAGATATACATGGATAAAAGAAAATAGAGGTACAGGGATAAAAGAACATAGAGGTACATGGATAAAAGAACACAGAGGTACATGGATAAAAGAACACAGAGGTACATGGATAAAAGAACACAGATATACATGGATAAAAGAAAATAGAGGTACAGGGATAAAAGAACATAGAGGTACATGGATAAAAGAACACAGAGGTACATGGATAAAAGAACACAGAGGTACATGGATAAAAGAACACAGATATACATGGATAAAAGAAAATAGAGGTACAGGGATAAAAGAACATAGAGGTACATGGATAAAAGAACACAGAGGTACATGGATAAAAGAACACCGAGGTACATGGATGAAGGAACATAGAGGTACATGGATAAAAGAACATACAGGTGCATGGATGAAAGAACATTAGAGGTGCATGGATAAAAGAACATATAGGTGCAATGCCAGTGTGCTACAACTTTGCAATCCTTGCCCTACATGCAATGATTTTAGATTCATTGATATATTATTGATGGCCAGGATGTTGGGACATTTTACACAGGTCACTTTTAATCCTTCATTCTAGAACTTGAATAAAACATAAAAAAAGATGCATAATGCTTCATCATTATTATGAGTAATGTGCATATGATTTGTAGAAATGTATACTATATATAGAGTATACTAAATTAGTACAAAAGTATACTGTATCTAGAGTATGCTAAATTAGTACAACAGTATACTATAGATAAAGTACACTAAATTAGTACAAACGTATACTATATATAGAGTATACTAAATTAGTACAAAATTATACTATATATATACTAAATTAGTACAAAAGTATACTATATATAGAGTACACTAAATTAGTACAAAAGTATACTATATATAGAGTACACTAAATTAATACAAAAGTATATTGTATATAGAGTATAATAAATTAGCACAAAAGTATACTGTATATAGAGTACACTAAATTAGTACAAAAGTATATTGTAAATAGAGTATAATAAATTAGTACAAAAGTATATTGTATATAGAGTATCATAAATTAGTATAAAAGTATATTATATATAATAATGAGGACTTTACTTTAGAGATTATTTTAGTACAAAAGTGTACAATATATATATATATATATATGTAATGAAACTTATAAAAATGAGTCTAAAGAACTAGATTTTAATTGACAAGTACATCTGACAATGAAAATAACAGAGCTATCCAAAACTTTCCGATGCATCGAAATTCCACCCTGAATCCAACATGCACATCTACCAAAGATAAAATTATGCTTTATCATTTAATTACCTAGCAAAATCACATAGCAATGTCATTGAATAATGTAAAGTCCATTAAAACACAAAAGTAAAATGTTGACAGAAAAAATTATCTGCATGGACCAATTTTTCCATATTAACAGTGAAGGAACAATATTGTATTTACATTTTGACATATGGATCAGAATATCCGTTGGTATCCATGGCAGCTAATCCAGCACATCGGACAATGCCCACGGTCAATGCCTGTTTGTTGGAGTTATATTTGAGAGCCAGTAGAATCTTTCCCCTGTCGTTGGACAACAGATCATCCTCCTGCTCCTCAATCTGATGTGGATCAGTAATATATAATGTAAAGATCATATGATACATCATTAGAATGATACCTTGATCAGGACGACTGTATAATCTTGAGTGTGTGTGTGTGTGTGTGATATTGGCGGACCATATAAATACATCATTTGTAGAGTACCTTCATCAGGATGACTGTATAATCTTGATTGTGTGTGTGATACCGACAGATCATATGAGACATGAAGTAGTGAGTGTGATCTACCATATATACTCAAAAAAAAAGAAGAGTCCAGCTGTAAACAACATAGACCCTGATCTGTCATCACTAATTCCGAGTCTATATTGTTTGCTCCAGTGATTCTTGCTAACAAACTGCACTGACCTAGAACAGATGGCACATTATGTGATGGCAGATCTAGGTCTGGATAATGTGCAGTTGGCGTCAACTTGTAAGCAAGTATATGTGGTAACAACAACTTGACTTATGAGTGAGTATATAAGGTATTTGGGAGATGATACAGGTCTCCTGATCAAAGCATAGCACAGATTATGCTTTTATTAAAGAACAGGATTTTACAGCATTAATTTCTCATGAATTGAATGGGGTCAGGCTGCTTTCATGTGATATCATAAAGTATTCACAGCTTTCTGGACAGTGGTGGTAAGGAATCAGAAAATACTAATAGGTGATGTCTATATCAGATTATCAAAAAAAGTTTTATCTGGAACTATGTATGATGATTATTGAAAAGTTCTAAATACTGTATTGTAACTCTTTTGGTTTCTTTCAACCCAACATGTAAAACTGATCGATAGACAAAATGCTATTTAAAGATTTTATCTGCAGCTGCATGTACAGCATGCCAGACAACCTGCATATATATGAATGTGATGTAACATAGGTACAGGACGGTAACCTAAAATGGAGAACAATTCTGTCACTGTGCAAAAAAGCATACTGTAATATCAGCACACTCTTTGGGTACTCCCCAACTGATATCATAGTCTACCTGGATAAATTTTACAAATGTAATTCTCCACCATATCCTACAATTTTGAGATGGTTTCATTTTTTAAAAGATAGCTGCAAATCAACTGAAGCTGATCCATGTAGAAAAATATGAATTCAATGTTTCTGAGCTACACAGTACTCCTAACATTATGCATATAAACATATATAAAAAAACTCATTTTCCCACACAAATGCAGTAATCTATAACCATAAAAGAATCTCATATCTGAATTGATCACTAATGAAAGATCGTTATTTTTTAAATTAGTGCTGATGAAAGATCTTTATATCTTAAATGTGCACTGATGAAATCTTTATATCTAAAATGAGCACTGATGAGATCTTTATATCTTAAATGAGCACTGATGAAATCTTTATATCTAAAATGAGCACTGATGAGATCTTTATATCTTAAATGAGCACTGATGAGAAAGCTTTATATCTAAAATGAGCACTAATGAGAGATATTAATATCTAAAATGAGCACTGATGAGAGAGATTTATATCTAAAATGAGCACTGATGAGAGATCTTTATATCTTAAATGTGCACTGATGAGATCTTTATATCTTAAATGAGCACTGATGAGAAATCTTTATATCTAAAATGAGCACTAATGAGAGATATTAATATCTAAAATGAGCACTGATGAGAGAGATTTATATCTAAAATGAGCACTGATGAGAGATCTTTATATCTTAAATGTGCACTGATGAAATCTTTATATCTAAAATGAGCAATGATTCGAGATCTTTATATCTTAAATGTGCACTGATGAAATCTTTATATCTAAAATGAGCACTGATGAGATCTTTATATCTTAAATGAGCACTGATGAGAAAGCTTTTTATATCTAAAATGAGCACTAATGAGAGATATTTATATCTAAAATGAGCACTGATGAGAGATTTATATCTAAAATGAGCATTGATGAGAGATCTTTATGTCTTAAATGTTCACTGATGAAATCTTTATATCTAAAATGAGCACTAATGAGAGAGCTTTATATCTAAAATGAGCACTGATGAGAGATCTTTATATCTAAATGAGCACTAGGGAAAGATACTGATACAGTAAA
This sequence comes from Sinohyriopsis cumingii, assembly GCA_028554795.2. Taxonomy (NCBI): domain Eukaryota; kingdom Metazoa; phylum Mollusca; class Bivalvia; order Unionida; family Unionidae; genus Sinohyriopsis; species Sinohyriopsis cumingii. The sequence goes on along the minus strand of CM068841.1, from coordinate 100,626,344 downwards.
AATTATGTACAATGTTTTAGAGCACACTGGAAATTTTAAAACACTATAGCCGAGAAATATTATATTAAGATTCACTGTTTATTTTTCACAAGGTTTATTATTTAGTTCTGGTGTAAATTGCATTTTCCCAGCTACCACAGTATTTTCACAAACCAATGCATTCAATGCTCTGGTCAGGATGTTATTTCTTTGTTTAAATCTGTCAAAGCAAATTTTATCTGCACTGAAATTTGGGACTCCTAATTTAGAAGTGATTTAAATAGGTCTTTTTACTCCAATATTGTCAAGTTTTATTGCTTTGAACCAAGTCAATAAGACCCTCTTCTACTTCCGGATTAGCACACGTTCAAAGCTGTTTCCAAGCTGGCTTCACCTCTTCTTACACGCCAAATAGTTTGAGTCACTGTCAGTGGCAACTCAATCAGACATATCCATGCTTTTATTCCTCATATTATTTGTAGCTTTATGTCTTTAGACAATTTGTTCTTTTTCTGACCAACAACTTTTCAGATGTTTTCACAAGACAGAATTCAAAATAACATGAGATATTTTACTTCCAGCTATAATCAAGTAGTGAAATACAGGTAGAGAAAGCTAAATGCTATTTCTAAATTATTTAGTAAGAAATGTACAAAACAAAAACATTTCTTTTCATGTTTTAATTGCACTGAACCAGGAACCTGTGATTCTAAGGTACTCATCATCAATGAGGTGTGATTATCATGCTTTTGTTACCCAGCATTTTTGTTTTTACACCTTTGTTATTTAAATGACCACCACTGTTTATCTGGCTTCAGTGATTCGAGTGATATAAACATTATCATTGGTATAATTTTCTCATGCAGCCCACACAAATCAAATTCAATAATTGATTAAACAATGCAACAAAGGAGCATTATAACAAAACCCTTGGAATACATGGGAAATTAAATTCAAACATTGTGACAGAGAAAATGTTGATTTGTATAATGTAACAAAATTTGTTATGTATCTAAAATGAGTACTACTGGAAGATCCTTATATCTAAAATGAGTATTACTGAAAGATCCTTATATCTAAAATGAGAACCAATGATAGATCCTTAAACCTAAAATGAGAACCAAGGAAAGATCCTTATATTTAAAATGAAAACCAAGGAATGATCTCTATATCTAAAATAGGCACTCATTTCATGCATTTACTTATAAAATTGTTCTGTTTTATGAGCCCTGGAAAGCAAACTATTAAAATTATGGTATTTTTTAAATCACGTTCCAATTTAATCATCACAAATATATGTTGTTGTTGTTGTTGTTCTAGGGTTTAACGCCATTTTTCAGCACAAGATAGGCTATACATGGCAGCCAGTATAACTGGTGGAGGATGAACCCTGGAAAACCCAGGGAAGAACCACCAACCCATGAGAAGCTACTGGCAGGCTTTTCCCACATGCCCACACTAGCCGAGCCTTGGACTCGAACCCACGCAGACATAGGTGAGATGGCAGTGATCTGGAACAGTGAGCACTTTAGACCACTTGGCCACTCGGGGCCCCTCACAAATATATGATTCTATTTATCAAAGGAAAAAAATGCAACAAACTACTGATAATGTTCTAAGGAGTTTCCAGCATGATTTGTTTCAGTTTGGTGTTTTATGGCAAGCAGTAAGAAGTAGGATATTTAGTGTTGATGATGAATAAGTATGAAATTAGCCATTGTGAGCTAACAATGCAGCATAAATAAATATACCTGACTCTCCAGGTAGACATTGAAGTTACGTGGTTGCATGGCCCTCAATTTTTTCAATGGGACACGAGTTTCTCCTATGAAGTCATAACCAAAAGCATCCTCATCCAGGACTGCCAATCTGCATGGATAAATCAGAGATACCTGAACCGCAATGTTTTAGCATCAGTAAATTTAAATGAATCTTTAGTTTCTACATATTGGAAAGTTTAGCAAATTACAGGTATGCAAAAAAGTATATTTTTTGTGGTAATGGTTTTACTCTATACAAATATGAAGTGTCTTCACATGATACACTATACAAAAAAAAACTTTTTTTTTTTCATTTCTGTAGGGTTCGAGCCATTTTTCATAATAGGCTAGACATGGCAACCAGTATATTTAATGAAGGAAGAGGCCAGGAAGATCCCAGATGAACCACTGACCCATGGGAACTTACTTGCAGGTTTTCTTACATACCCACATTGGTTGAGCCGAGACATGAACTAACATGATGTAGGTGAGTTGTATCTCTAAAAGCAAACACCTTGGACTGTGTTCAGCTAACCATGACTCCAGAACACACACTAAATAACATGTAATTATTTTATTCCAACATAAGGGAATCATCAAACTGCAAGTAAGGGATGTTAAAATAAAATTTTAGAAGAAACATCATTCACATACATACACTGTATGTTTTAAACTATATCCGCCATTCCATCTTACAACCTGATGGAGTTCTGAATATGAACCCCAATGTCAAAACAATTTATCATGATACTTGTGGACAATAACAGTATATACATTACAATCTTTTCATCACAAAATAATAGTCTACATACAATGTGAAAAAGAAAATTAGTTAACTCACAAATATTCCAAATATTTCTGTTTGCTAATACTGTTTTGAACTTAAGGTACTTGTCATTCTTTGAATAAATACATCAATTCCTTCAAACTCAGAATTTGTGAACAATAATATAGATTTTGAGTTAAGCAAGCAGAGATATACCTACTGGAAACAATGTTCTCTTTAATAAATTTAATATAAAAAAAATGTTGATTTAGAAAAATAAGATTATGACTATTTGTAAGTTTATTTTACAAGTTTATTGTATTTTTTTGCCCAGATTAGTACATTCAAGTGGCCTATGAATCTGTGACCAACTTTTAATTACCCTAAAATATTACTTGATAGATATATGCAAGATTGCATGCCAGTCCATTCCCTACAGTTAATGGAATGCCAAGTTTATAAACTGCAACTACAGTTTTTAAAAGAAACATTCCAATATAAGAAGTGTATTTTTAGAATAGGAATATCCTACCCTGCAGCCAACAATACAGAAGAAACTATTTTTTCTAGTAAAATTTTTCTTCACGAATACTTACCCAATCATAATACCTTAGGAGAACTAAAACTACCTTGCAAATCCAGCCCTTCCAGGTTAAACACTTGTAGCTAGAAAGCTAAAAGTTATCTGCCCACCGGGTAATGGTCAGGCATAGTGATTTCCCCTTGGTACAGGGTTTGGTGCCAAATCCCATGAATATCTCAGTCACTACTGGAGTGGAAGGCAGGCTCTCTCTATGGATGTAACTGTGGGGAGGTTAGGAGGGTGTTTGTTTATTATAATTGGGTAAATATTCATGCCAAAACATATTTTACTAGAATGTTAATTAATCATAATACCTTAGGCAATAGGTAAGAGGTGAAGGGATATACATCCCCTTACCCCAGTGATGCCATCTCTGGTCCCCTAAGATATGTGAGACAACTTCCTGATAACCTAACTGGAGAAGACTCCATCTGTCATTGAGCAGCTTCAAAAAGCAAATTTTCCCTCCTGCAAATCCAGCGGAAGCCATGAAGCTGCATCTTATGAAGCTGTTGAATGACCTGGAAAGGTGACCTGTTGTACCAGGGCTATAGGTCTTACCAGACCAAGCTGAGTCCATTGAAAGATATCTTAGATAAAAACTAGAAAATTTTGACTCTGATTTCCAACCCACAGCCTATATAATGTCATTTACAGACTAGTTCCAGTAAAATGCTATTTTTGTGGCAACTGTTCTAACATCGTGAGCCAGAATACATCGGAGATGGGGTTATTTCTCAATATGCAAAGTGAATAACCCATTTAATCCAGGATGAAAGGGTCTCTGTTGAGATATCTTACTGTTTCTGTTTGAGAGTTAAAAATAAGTGTGATCTCCCTTGACAAAACAGTTCTGTCATTTTAAGATACCACTTCAAAGCCCATACTGGATCTTGCTGGTGGTCTTGAGCAGAAGCGTCCAGAGTAGACAGCAATTTCATTGCAAAAGTCTGGTCACCCATGGTTATCAGTCTTTTCATGGCAATGAAAGAGGATACTATCATGGGTGAAACTGACCTGTCTTGTTGGAACTGTATTTAATTCAGGTCCACTGATAAGGCATGTATTTTGCTGATTCTGCCTGCTGTAGCTAATGCAAATGAGGAAGCAGGTCTTGCATGAAAGGCGAGTCAGTGATGATACTGACCTACCATGTTGGAACTATAAGAAGATGGGTCCACCAAAAAATGAATTGCTGATTTTGCCTACTGACTATCCAAGTAGTAAAAAGGCAGGACTTGTAGGATAGGTGAACTATATAAGGTCTTGAGAGCAGTTCAATTGGTGTCTTGTTGAGCCAGGTTAATCCTCATGAAAAGTCCACTTGGGCAAGGGTCCAGTGCTTTTGGCCAGGTGAAATCCAAATGAATAGAAAATCAGGTCTTTGATTTGTTTGACAGCCTTCACTTCCATCATCAAAATGGTAATTTTAACCATGATTGGTGATAGCTGTTTCTCATTGAAAGTTATCTATTGTGGTATGGATGTCTTCACTGGAATAAACTGTGTGAATTGAGATCATAGTCTTCTTATACTTACCAGCTGGTCTTGTACTCCCAATTTTAGTAACGAGGATGAAGACATTCAGATACTTTTGGTCACTGTATCACGTTCAGAATCCAAGGTTTTTAGATGTGTATACTTTCGGCCACTCCACTGTATACAAAGCAGCAATTAGCAAAGCCGTTGGGCCCAGGATTGGTGTGACAAAGGTTGAAACTGTTGACATTCCACCTTGGCACTAATGTCCAGTATAAGTCAACCCTATTGATAATGTACCATACAAAACCGCGGGATGAAAAGGCCATTCCGTTTGTATGAGTTCCTGCTTGCAAAACAATGAGTCTGCCATAATATTAGCCAGCCAATGATATGTCAAATTGAATCATGGATTGTCAGTGAGGATACCACTTTAGAAAATCCCAAACAAGAATACAAAGGTCTGGGTACTTGTTCCGCTTTGCTGTTTTAGATCAGTCACCACAGTAAAGTTATCTGCCACAATGAGAACTCTATTTCCATGTAGGTTTGCCAGCCACCAATGACAGGTTTTCAAAAACGACATCCATTTTGATGATGTGGATGTATGAATAATAATCCTGCGAGGGCCATACTCCGAAAAAGTAGAAGACTTGCTCCCCCTAGCCTCTGTTTTCACATACATAGTGATCATGCTTGCCAGAGGATGTATTTGCAGAGGTATTGCCAATGCAAGTCAAAAGTGCCTTTGTGAGGAAACCTTGAATGGTTGCCAATTGCTAGACTTGATCTAATTGTAAAGGTTTGGTCTCCACTTGGACCATGTAACCACCCAAAAAGTGACCAAGGACTAAGATGTTTGCTGCCATATTGAGCAAAACTTGGCCAGTGACTGAATACTCATGCAGATGGATTGCTCCAAAGAGGCATAGAACTTATTATTGCATGAATTCAAATCTCTTTCCATGTGAACACATTCTTCTTACTTGAACATAGAGTCCAGACCTAGTCAACTGAATCTTGAAAGGGTACAAGGTCTAAGATATTCTTGCTAACAGGAGTCTGAGAATGAAAGGAGAGTAACATAAAAGCATGTTTTGCTCCAAAATATAACTAGTCTGTTGTTGAAGCCTGTTTTAGGCGTATCACAAAACATATGAAAAGCCATTAGAGTGTGGCATGAAATCATGTCTCTTGCAAATCCACACTGCTTGCACAGCCTTTGCAATGGACAGCATTAGGACTCATTCCTTTACAAGCCTGAGAGTGTAACAGAGTTGACTGAATGTGCTTAGGTTGAGGGTCAACTGATAAGTGTTATGTTGTAGCTGAAAGATCTGTGGCCAATGGCCTGGTACATACTGTGTTGAACATGATACTGACACCCATGAGCTACTGTTGGATTCCTATGTCATGATAGCAAATCTTCTCCAATCAGTCATGAAAGATTGGAATCTTCTTATTACCAGGAACTAAGATACAGGTATGATGTGGGGCCTGTACATATGTCATCAAGACAGGGATGGATTAGTGGAAATGCTGGCAGAAACAATTGGACCTTCCTCTGACTCTCCCATGTAGATCAGGAGTTGTAGGACTATAGAATTGTTTCGAGGCACTATTGTGGGTAAAACTGATACATGAGGGTGTCTATATAAACTGTATGTCTTCCACAGAAGTACCTAGCAGCACTGTGTGGTTAGACAAATCCATGAAAGTGCCTGCATGGAACGGGCTTCATCTACAGAAAGTGCCTAGCAGCACTATGTAGTTAGACAAATCCATGAAAGTGCCTGTATGGAATGGGCTTCATCCACAGAAGTACCTAGCAGCACTGTGTGGTTAGACAAATCCATGAAAGTGCCTGTATGGAACGGGCTTAATCCACAGAAGTACCTAGCAGCACTGTGTGGTTAGACAAATCCATGAAAGTGCCTGTATGGAATGGGCTTCTTCCACAGAAAGTGCCTAGCAGCACTATGCAAGTCAGATTAATTCATGTATAACTGGTTTCATGAAGTGGGTTTGTTGGTATAACAGCATTAAACTGGGCATCATGCTTGAGAAGAGCTTTGCAACACTATGTGAGTCATGGAACTGAACCAGTCAGTTTTTTGGTGGCTGATACTGTATGACAGACTGTGGTCATGGTAAACTGTGATCATATCATATGATTATGGACTGGATACATGTATCCAGTCCATAATTCTGATATGGCCAAGTCAGGTCATGAAGGAGCATGGCCATCTTGGCTGGCATAATGTAGTCCAGGTCTTGAGGTTGGGACAGGGTACTGGATATTGCTCCATGTATCCAGTCCATAATTCTGATATGCAAGACTGTAACCAATGCCTGTTGCTGTTATCCTTCTGGCTGACCAGGAATCATATGGTGTGAACCCTTGTGTGCAAGCAAGGTTTCCATCCCTCAAGCTTTGACTGACTTGTGTCCATAATAGGCAAGTCTGACATGTATTACAGAAAATTACACATGTCGAGTGGTTGTCAGTTTAAATCTGCAAGACAAAACAGAGCAGACCCTATATCCATTTAGCTTAGTCAGTGTCCTGCTTTGAACTTGTAAGAAACAGTGCAAGGTTACCCACTATTACAAACACCTGTAGCAGCGTGCACGTGATATGTACAGGTAGAAAAAATATCTTCAGTATCATTAGTTAGAAGTGGATGCTGAATAACAAATTTGAGTCACAAATGACCTGTAGGCATTGAATTTGAAATGATTGTCCAGGTAGAATCACTGGAATTTCACTTACAGTACTTACATGTAGCAAAACAATCAATTCTAGTAACAGCTTACCCTTACAAAGACCAATTGTTTAGATGCCTATATAGATAAAATTCACTCAAGCATCACTTATTTCAACACTGCATGAGTTGCACACTTTGGAGTAAACCATGTATAGAAAACTGACCTGTACTTATCTGACTTGAGAGGAAGCTATACGTAATATAAACAAGTTTTCTATATTACAAAAGCCTGCACACAAAAAAGGAACTGAAGCACCTTATAATGCAGGTACTACATAATCCATTATGATACAATTTACCTGATGGAACAGACCCAATGACATTCTATATAGGTAATACTGATGACAAAATGTTACATAAAACTATGAAGTGCTGCAAACGGCTTGATCAGGGCAATGAAGCATCAATAGATAATATCAGTTCACAATACTACCTGGTGATGTGATGTGATTTGGATTTTTAATGTAGCTTTAAAAAATCTCTAGTCATATTGCTACAATATCTGCAATGTGGCAGTTTATAGTGATTTCTGGCAACTGGGGCATCATGCTGCAGACTTGTAGCATCATGTCCCACCCAGACACATTATCCTGACACCAGGCCGACCAGTCCTAACACTAACTTCTTGATGCTGAGCAACAAATGAGGCAGCTGTTAGTACCATTTTTGTAAGTCTACCTGGAGGAATGCTCTTAATGATGACCTGTACAGGAAAATTCATTGAAGCTTGGTACCCAGATGCTGAATGCACTGGTATAGAAAACTTACCTGCATGTATCTGATCATAGCGGAAAATTATACACATATTAAGGGTTTTCTGTACCCCACAACAGACTTGCATGCACATATAAATTAAAACTATAGCCAGAACTATCGTGAAGTCACATAGGCTACCTGTGCAAATATGCAGATACTATCAAGTGATGGCAAAATGATTTAATTGTAAATGCAGAACTTTGTCATCATTATAGGGAGGAAAGAAAAGTTGGAAATATCTTACAAGTATACTTCCCTTTGAAGTAAAGACTCCTCCAACTTGTAAGTGTAGAGCTTCAAGAAATTTGGTAGAGGATCACTGCAAATTCCCTAGTGGCAGAGGATCACTGCGAATTCCCTAATTCCCTAATGGTAGAGGATCACTGCGAATTCCCTAATGGTAGAGGATCACTGCGAATTCCCTAATGGTAGAGGATCACTGCAAGTTCCCTCTTAGACAGAACATGCTACTTGGCATGAGCAGTAGTAACTGGGATATTCATAGGATTTGGTGCCAATTCATGCAAAAAATTGTGAACACTCTGCCTGACTCCCACCTATATGGGCAGATAACGTTTAGCTTTTATCTAAAACTTTTTACCTATAAGGGCTGGATATGTTGGGTAGTAGTAGCTCTCCTAAGGCATTATGACTGGGTAATGTATTCAAAGAAGAAACTAACATGAATGCAAAACTGAACCAAACAAAGTCAACGATATACAACAGTAACACTATATACCATTTCCAGTCACAAAAAACTAAATAAATTGGAAGCAAAACTTTTTGTGGTAGTTAGCAATTTCATGATAGACTTGACATTCACCTGATGGTTTTCTTCATCATATCTTCCTCTGATATCCCATGGTATGTCAATGTCTCGTTCCACTCAGGATTTAGGGTTTTGTGAATGGTTTTGGTCCTCAACTTGTTGGACTAGAAAATTAGAGTAAAGGGGAATGTTAATTATCTAGACACAATGACCCATTTTATGGCATAATTTTCTTCACCTGTTTTTGGCCATGAAGCTCGTGTCAGAGTAAAAAATACTGCTCACAAAGTGCCCATATTAAAGTAATATATAAAATTTATTAACAATGTCCATAACTCTTCCAAAAATGTATGTACAAGAAATGATACAGCACCATCTACAAGACAGTATTTATGCCAATCTGCATTTGAATGGTTCCTGAATTAAGCTTATCTTTGTAAAGATCTAAATTGAATGGAAAAAGGCTGTGAAATCAACTTCACTTTTTCTAGTACTTAGCCTAAATTACATGCACTGGTTTGCCCTAATCACTCCCTAGCATGGACACTAGATATATAGAATCTATGTTGGGGTTTGGACCGAGAGGAGGAAATCCCAGTTGCGGGTTTATATTATATGTTTCCCCACTCAGGCAAGCCTCGTGGGGAGACATATAATATAAACCCGCAACTGGGATTTCCTAGTATCGGTCCAAATGCTAACATAGATTATTTTTCTCACCCAATATTTTCCTTTAAAGTAAAAAGAATTCTTCACCAGTGTTCATGTCCAATGTTTACATGCAGCACATGAATATAAATATATTAATAAGGGCTGAAATGTGACCGTTGCATCCAAGGTACACAGTTTATATGCGTGAGCAAAGAAAAATAACAACATAAAACATTGCATAATAATGAGGTATTATCGCATTTAATATATGGATGTTATATGAAACTGACAATAAATAATTAATATTGATAGCAAGAAACTGTTTTATTTTCATCAGTTCCAATTTTGAAAAGTTATATTGTAAATAATAAAACAATATTGGCTACTCAGCTCTACTGTAGTTCAACTTAGTACAAGCTGCAATGAAGAGTAACACCTTTCTTTAGATTATTCATGAGTACTTAGAGATCTGTGTCACGATCTTATATAACTATTCTTTTCTTTGGAGGAGGTGTGACATACTTGTGTTGTCCTTAATATTAATTGTAAAATTACCCCCGTGGATTATAGACCCTCCAAAAATGGACTCTAGTGGATAACCATGTACTAAACTAAACTTTCAAGTTCACGGATTCTTTGAATATTTATTTTTCTGTCCTGGAAATATGGTAAGTGTTACAGTGAAATTTGCTTATGGATTAATGTGTTGATGGATAAATGATTCCTTCTGGCTGGTAGGTGCATTATTTGTCATTAAATATTGTAGGTATATTTTTGATTCAACCGGGGCACAATGGTGATGATTAACAAAATTAGAATAAAGCATGTTTTATATAACACTTTTATGGCTGTTACTAAGTTTTCCGTAGTTGTTAAGAGAGTTGGGGGGCTGTGAAGTGTATAGGTCTATAGTTTATGTGCACGGATCAGTGTTTTCTGTTATACTTATGGTTCATTCCACGCAGCGTTAAGAATTTTATCCTATCTGTAGCACAGTCATTTTTCAGGTCAGCGTTGTTAAATGTAGCTAACAGGATATAATTTGTTTCACACTAAGTATTTAAAACTAGTCAGGTAGCTTTAGCTACATTTAATGACGCTAACCTGAAAAATGTACTGAGCTAGGCCTTCATATAGATAAAATTGACCATGCTGTGTGGAACGAATTAGCATAATACCAAAAAGTTCGACATCATATGCGTTTGTGTCTTTGTCTCTCTCGAAATGTTTTTTATGGTGTGTTCTCACATATGGATTTACCTTAAGTTACTATGTTTTTGATATATATTTGTTGCTCTTTTGATGTTGTTTGATTTTTAAATTAGTACAACTACATCAAGCAGAGCAGAAGACAAGGGTTTCTTTTTTTAAAAAGTAGTTCTGAGTGCGTGGACACCTTGACTGAGACGTCTGGTCTGAGATGACTTGACTGAGATAAGAAAAGTAATTTTACCAAAACAGCTAGATTTCTCTGTCGCATGGGTGAGAAAATTTGTCCTCATGTTAAATAACAATAAAAAATTGTAGTTCCAGCTAATGCATCATTTAACCTAAGACTGTAAGTGTCTGTATAATGAACAGTTAGCCGAACTTACCCACTTTATCAGCAATCTGCCACATGGAAGAAACAACTTGTATATACACCATTATCAAAAGATCTTCCATGCACAATTGTTAAATAATATTATCACTTGCTAAATAACATTATCAATTGCTAAATAACATTATCACTTGCTATTTTAGCTTCATAGACTATTAGAAACATTATCAACCTGAAATGGATTAGTCTTTTGCAAACTTCAAGTTGAATATCATATATTTATTGAATAGAAACGGATCAATTAGCAACATATGCATAAACTGTACATATCTGTGTTACTGTATTAAATTAAACATAGTGTTGAAAAATTACCTTGCTGGCTCCAGGAAGAAGATGGAGTTTCACATAGGGATCTGACAGACCATTTGAATCCATTGCCTTCAATCCCTGTTAAATATACACAAACTAACTGTAAACTATAATAAATACAAAAGTCTGAGAATGCTATTAATTGTCTCACTTCATCTATTGTGGAAAAATAAAATTTAAAACATCACTAGACTAAAAAATGAAGGTCACTGTGATCCACTTTTGCCTGTGGAGAGTAGTGTCATTCAAGAAGAATACACCCATCAAGTTACATGACTGTATAGATAAGTCTGCCAGAAACTGAGCTAAAAGTAAGTGTTAAACCTAACCACTGGAGCATGACAAAAGTCATTTAGAAGATTACATGTAAATATCCCACCTGTGCCAACACTTATATAACTCCAGCTGAAAGTACCTTATGGTCCAGCACCCCCAATTTTTATACTACTTATTAACTGATAAAGTGGTACATTCAATTTCTTTATGACCAGACACCTTGTTCCAATGGGGAAAACACAACTTTTGAATGTGGAGAATTCTAAGTATAAAAAAAACATATCTACAAACCTTGCTTGATGTATACCAAGTTTGGATGATATATCTTGAATAGTTTGAGTTATGCTCTGGAAGAAATGTTTATGACAGACAGAAATATAAAGTTGTTGTTGTTGTTGTGGGGTTTAACGCCATTTTTCAGCACACGATAGGCTATACATGGCGGCCAGTATTAATGGTGGAGGAAGAACCCAGGAAAACCCCAGAAAGAACCACCGACCCTCGAGAAGCTACTGGCAAGCTTTCTCATATACCCACATTGGCTGAATCTTAGACTCGAACCGCCGCAGACAGAGGTGAGATGGCAGTGATCCGTAACGAAGAGCGCTTTAGACCACTCGGCCACTCGGGGCCCCGAAATATAAAGTAAAAGCTATATCTTCCTGTATTATATGGGGTGGGGATAAAAAGTTTACTTTGTCCTGCTTTGTCCACGGTGAGCAAGAGGAATAAACTCATGAAGTTTCATTCACCACACATAAAACACTAAGAAACTGACTTAAATAGAAAAAAATTTAACATAATCCTTCAAATATTAAAATTAGGTCAATGTGACATACTTTAACCTAATAATATTGCCCTCCAAGATAAATGCATGCATCAAGTTTCATGACAACATATAAGTGTGTCTAAGCAAAATGAGCTAAATCCAAAAGCTTAATCCTTAATCATTCAGCCAAAAATAGTGATGACAATGCAGTTAGAAAAGTAATTCCTATTTCTTCCCTTTGCTTTGCAGATGAGACAAATGTCAAAATGTCATACTTTGCAGATGAGACAAATGTCAAAATTCATGTTTTGCAGATGAGACAAATGTCAAAATGTCATGCTTTGCAGATGAGACAAATGTCAAAATGTCATACTTTGCAGATGAGACAAATGTCAAAATGTCATGCTTTGCAGATGAGACAAATGTCAAAATGTCATGCTTTTTGCAGATGAGACAAATGTCAAAATGTCATACTTTGCAGATGAGACAAATGTCAAAATTCATGTTCTTAAATAAGCATGATGTTAAAACTTTTCAAAAACTTGGATATAAATTTAACATCAAAACAAAAAAGTCCTCTCACAATTCCACACAAAATTATAGTGAATGTTAAGTTGAAAAATCTATTTCAAATGTCTTTGCCATATAAAAAAACAATAAACATATTTCAGGATGTCTGTCTGCTTCATTAAAATCAATGATTACTGCACAGCTCATAAGGATGTGATCATTACATTATAATGTCACTGATGTGACTTGCTACCTAATTGTATTGTAGTGCTCAGATGTCTACTATTGTCTCTTATGAACTAAAGAACAAGATAAATGATTATCATATTTACTGTATGTGTTGGGACACCATAAATTAAATTTTAAAGTAATTTTTGTGTGGACTGTATGTTCTGGGACACAGTTTTTTTCGAGTTGTAAGTTGTGGGATAGTTTTTAAATCATTCGAAAATCACATGTCGGAAAATACACTTCAACTTGTAGTTTATTTTTAAAAAATATAAAACTGTGTCCTTGATATAAAACTCTTTAACCCACTGCAGCATAATCTCATCAACCCAACCCTTCTGCTGCACACATACATTCCATCCTTTCAGTGCATATTTTTTTTCATTGAAGGCAACAAATCTCCTGAAGCAGAAACTGCAAGGACTAAAGTCAGACTGTTTTAAAATCTGCACCAGTCATACTAATTCTCACACTTTTAACCCCCATCTTATTGACAGTCTGTCCAGGAATGTGATCAAAGTATGGAATTTCATCCACGTTAATGATCATATTGTCAGTGAAACCATCTTCTTCTGTCCTGGCCCTCATGAATTCATCAAATGATTTTATTTCTCCAAATCTTCTGGGCAATGCTGGGTCACTGATGTCCATGCACAAAGCACTATATAATATTTTGTCACTTTAAAATTTGTTCTGTTCTTTCAAGTTATTTTCAAAATTCCTGTGAATACCGATAAAAAGGAACCAAAGCTGGTTTCCCTATTTTGACCGACTTTGTATTTAAAAAACACAACAAAAACAAATAAAGAAACAAATTGGCACACTTAAAAGAATCTAAAGTCATCTTTTGAGCTTGCATTGTAAAAAAATAACCTTTGTCTTTGACATCCTGTCAGTTCAAAGAACGAATTTATTGCTCACTGCCAGTTGTGTTCATTCACCACCCTAGGCTTCTATTTGCTTGGTATCTGTAGTCATAATTAATACAAACAGGCATTGATGTCCATGGGTAAATAGTATACACAACAATAACTTGCGTTAATAATACTTTTTTTAACCCGTGCAAAAAGATTGTCATTTGCACTCATGGTGAATGTATTTTTAAATAAAGATTTTTATCTGTGCGACACTGTCATATAGTTAACCTGGATATAATACAATCTTGGGTATTTTGCACTGAACACCATGTCACGCATTAATGGAAGATGCCTTCAAACAATCAGGTGATATTTCCCTCTCTCGATATTGTGATTGTGTTGGAACCAGTTTTCTGTCAGATTACCTATTCAAACCTTTGAGTACAACCATGTTTGATCTATTCAATTGCAACGGGCTATGGGGTGGGGGGGTTGCAAGTTCAATACCAATATTTTTTTTTATTTCTAAAGTTTTGGGACATATGAAGTAAGTGAAAAAATATTTCACCATAAGTTCTGGGACAGGAATAAAAATAATTATTTTATCACGTCCTAATATATATGGTAAATATGGTATGCAATTTTATTATCCTCAAAATAAATTATGAAACCTTAGAAAATCTTTATGAACTACTGTAAACTGGCTGTGCAGGCATTCTGTGGAGAAAATTTACATGATCTTAATACTTGCCATATTGAAAAAAACTCATTCACCACCATACACTTTGTATATTTAAACAAGAGGTATATATAATCAATGAAATGTGCAAACTTTATGAAGTTTAATTCCTCATTTAGTTATATTGTTTTGAACAATTATTGGTATGGGAAATTTTCCCTAACTTTTTCATGTAAAGCATCTTACTTGGTGATATAGATTCAAACACTTGAAGGGAATGATGCTCTACTGTCTGAAAAGGAATTTCTGGAATTGAAGATGAGACCATTTTTTTCTTTTTAACTGCTGAGTATTAAAACAATCTCAAGTATTCTTCAGCAATGAGATCTTCAAATTAGCTGCTGTGGTGGCCATACTGGATTTATGATTGGTACCATTTACATTCAGGCTAAAAACTAGACATCAGAAGATTTTTGGTGAAAACTCTGTGCCAATATGACCATCCGTCTACAAGGAATATCAATACCAACAGGAGTATTAATAACAAGATCATCAGAATGACTGCCATGGTGGCAATATTGGACATCAGATCAGCACCATTTTCATTAGTGACCAGCTAGACATAATATTATGTCTTTTAGTGAAAGCTCCATTTGATAAATCCATCCATTTGATAAATCCATCCATTTAATAAATCCATCCATTTGATAAATAATTATTTTCATTTAGGACCAAACAGACCATGGAAAGGGAATGTGTGTAAAGCTTCATGCAATCCTCCAAGTAGCTGTGGAGTAACAAGAACACACTTGAAGTGCTGATAAAGTCCGATAGCATGACGACTGTGTCCCCCAAATTTCAGATCGGCCCATCCTGTATTCTAAGTGAGGTACCCATCAGACTTGTCCAAAAAAATGTTGCCTGAGGAAACTTTGATTGTGCTGATGAAATGTCTAAATGTATTTTCATGACGTTTACATACCTGTCATAACAATCTAAATCAGATCACCAATGTCGTACGTGAAATTGAGACCTGATTTTATTCAGATTGAAGCATGGCGTGTCATGCTAAAATTATTATTTTGTATCCCAAATCCCCTAACATGGTCGTGTTTCAAGAAAACACAATTTTCAGTAATCACCCCCCTCAAAAAAATGAATACCACTTTCATCATATGTTAATTACATTTAGCATGTTTAAATGGTAAACAGGAATGAGTGAAGCTGGTGTAAAACTATCCCTTTAAATAGCAGCAATGAAAGGCAAAGAGGTTAGGTATAAACCTTCATTTCACATATTACTTAACTGGCTGACAATAGCTAGTGAGATATATTTTGAAGGCGGCAGTGGGTGAACCCATTACGCTAATTTGCAAAGGTAGGATTAAGACGTTGAACAGCCAATTATAGCTAAATCAAAGAGATGCTATATGCATATACTAGAACAAAAGTTATTACATATTATTGCCTTGAATGTTTAAGCCATATGTATTATATTTTTTATAAGTTTGTGAACAATGGAAGTCAGATTTAGCTGCATATATAGGATGCAAAGCATGATCATTTCAGTTGTCGGAAGTGTTCGAGTACAATTCATTTTGGAAGCCAATTTAGGTTAGCTATCAGCAAAGCCCAACAAAAATAAGTCTTGTGCTAACATATGGACAACTGACATTAGCTGTTGCATCAGCTCTTCTGGTCTATGACCAGTACAGCTAACAAGAAAATCACAAGAAAATAAATTTAAATTGCTTTGAACCTTACCTATATCAAGTTTTTAATTTTTCAAAAAGTTAAATACTTCATTATTTTATAATTGATCAACATCAAGTGTCACTAAAAATGTCAGCCACAAAAGTGAATGTATTCATCAACATTTGGACTTTAGCCTTACTTGCAGAACTATAAAAGCATGCAAATGCACGTATTCTCTTACCCTGGACCTAATAATGGTACACTGCAGTGTGCTGTTGTTAGAGTTGTACATCAGGGAGAACTCTAGTGTCCCCAGAGTACCTGTAAAATGCCAAGAATGACTAATTACAACATACATTAAATCTTTGAGACAATAACTGCTTCAGAATATGTTGAATGGTTCTTGAGCTATGATAATCCCATGTAAATAATCTTACATTAATTTTTAATGGTTATAACTCTATCCATAATGGACTTAGCAAGACAAAACCCATTAAAAAACACATCTATGTCTACATAGCTGCATCAGAATCTGCTGAATGGCTATTGAACAATACCAATTATAATCAAGATCACCTGTGAAGATATGAAAGTGATTGTCAAGGGCAATAACTCTATCCAAGGTGGAACTAACAGGACAAAACCATAAAAGGCTCATTAGGTCTGTGAGAAAATGTATATAAAGAATTGCATCAGAATATGTTCAATGGTTCCTGAGCTATACTGGTTGAAAGACTGGCTGTTGTGGAGATTTAAACTTGCTGGAAATGTGGCAATAGGTCCATCAAACTGGGATCTGAGAAGATGAAACCTTTAACAGACACATCAACAATAATATGCAATTATCCTACTAAATGGCATTCAATTATGTATAAGATTTGCATAGATTTGGTGATTACAGGAAGTATGAATAGATGGAATGACTGACTGACTGTCTGTCTGTCTGTATATAAAGGGTTAATGGCACATCAACACAATCCTGGCTACACAGTGCCTAGGAAGTTTAGGGATCCCCAAAACTGCATACAAAACAAATGTAAAGCAATAACAAGCTAAAATCCTTAAAATACAAAGTCCAGCTTCTTTTAAACCATGCTCTTTTAAAAATCTCCAAGACTATCACATTTAAAACATCGCTATAGGATGCATCAAAGGGCAAAAAGGTTGCCTCTATTAGTCACTTTTATGACATGCAGGCAGACACATCGAGCCTATTGTACATCACACAGCCCAAGGATGGATAGACAGAAATGATGATTATAATTATGCATGCACAACAATAATGACTATGTCCTGATGCAAAACAATTGTAAATGAATCAAGTAATTCAAGCAAGCTATTCTCCTCTGAAAGAAGAAATTGTATTATCTTTTTTACCAATGATCTTTACAAATGAGTTAGCATATACTGATCTGAACTGCTTGAAAATATACCTACAAATAATAGCAAATAATTAAAATGCTTAGACAGTTTCTGATATCCTACACCAGAAAATATTGACCAAACTAAAATGGCCAATAAATCTAGGATATATCACATTTCTTCCAATACTTCTCCTGACTACTGCATAAAAAATGCAACAAGAAATTTAATCATTAATAACATTTTGCCACTACTCTATCAAAAATAATAAGGCATTTTTAGAAGCAACTGTTAAAATAGAAAATTCAATCCTGCATATAATTTTCAAGAAATTTATTCTAGTCAAAATATATATATAATCACCACCTTCCAATAGCAACAATTCTGCACTGACTCCAACTTACCACCATCACTGCCTGGAGAAGAGGGTGGCCCATCATCATCTTGAACATTTGAGTTTTGTCCATATTTTACAAAGGCATCATCAATATCCCCTTCTGTCTCTTTTGGGATGGTTGCCGCTACTGGTTCAGCATGTGAATCAATGGAACCTTGCTTGCTGTAGTCTGAATAGGAGATACAGACTGGTACCAGAAAGTCAACTTACCAGTAACAAAAGCAACCACCATATTATGGTACAGTAAGAGTACCAGTACAGGCACAATATAAAATATGCCTGCCCCATTTTCAGTAGTCTTTTATGTATTAGCTGAAATATTTTGGCAATAACTATTTTTCTTCTTTAAATTAGAGTTGGAATCAATAGGCTTGATTTTTACCCTATGTGCAAGTCCTCAATAAAGTTTGGTAAAGGTGAAGTAGAACTAAAGTTTTTGTACAGGAACCAGTCTTCTTCTTTCAGCTGCACAACTTGACCTTTGACCTTTTGAGCCCAAAATCAATAGGCTTGATCCTTACCCAAAGTGTAAGCCATCCACACAGCATGGTAAATGCAGATGGTGGTAACTAAAGTTATTATGCAGAAACCATTTTTATTCTTTCAGTTACAGTGAATTTGACTTTTGACCCTGCAATCTATGGGAATTTTCCTTACTCTATATGCAAGGTATCCACAAAAGAAGGTGGAGAACTGAAGTTATTGTGCTGAAATCATTCTCCTTCTTTCCATATGAGTAACCTTGACCTTTGAGAAATCTCCCAATTAATAGGGTTCATCCTTACCTTAAATCCAAGTCACCAACAAAGTATGGTAACTGGATGGTGGACAACTAAAGTTATTGTGGGGAAACTAAATTGGTAAGCAGACGAGATGAATGGACATATGTATATAAACGTATCAATAATGAAATCTGTAATATAAAGTTTTACAACTCTACAGCAACTAATGTCTGACAAACTGACCTGATAGACAAGGTGTAAATGGCCATTTAAGAATGAGGATCAGGTCACCGTGACCTACTTTTGGTAATGAGGTCATTATATATTCATCCATTTTTGTGTATGTATACAGGGAAGCCCTGCTAAAACATTGTAGTTGGGGTCAATAACTATAAACTGTGTTATATACCGAACCACATTATTGAAAGAATGGTCAAAAATTGGATAAATGTGTATGTACAGAACCACTGTAATTCAAGAATGATACAAAATAATTTGTTGACTGTGTATGAGTGTGTGTGTGAATGTGTGTCTGTGTGTATATAGAGAATAAACAAAATGTCAGAGAAATGTACAGTAATAATTTTACTACCTTTCAATTAACAACAATTAAGATTAAGATAGGTCTGTGCTCAATGAAAATTAATTATTGTCATGTAAGTACATTAATTATGGTCTGTAACCTATACTTTTCTGTAATTACCTGTATTTTTACTAATTTGATAGCCTAGAATAAAGAACTCCAAGACAAAAATTCAGAAGCCATAATGTGATCATTTCTTCCTTGTAACTGCTTAGTGTTAAAGCCATCTCTGATACTCCTCAGCAATAACAAGATTTTAAAATTGGCTGCTATGGTACACATATTGGGTGTCAGCTTGGCACCATTTTCATTTAGGGCAAAGTAGACATCACTGGAAGTCATTGTGTGAAAATCCCATAATTTGTCATAATGATCAGCCCATTCATGAGGACTATTGATAATGAATAGTTTTGGACATCATGGCAGACATATTTGATGTACAACTGGCATCATTTTCATTTAGGACCAACTAGGTATCATAAAAAGTCCATTTGTGAAAACCCCATGTCGTTTTACCCATCCATTCAAGAGCGGTAGAGATAACAGAATTTTCAAGTTATCCACCATGCTGGCCAAATTGAGGATTAGTAATTTTTTCATTAAAAACCATAAGAATTCTTCTTATTAAAATCCCATATCAAAATGACTTTCCATTTAAGTCAAGTAGCAAAAACAAAATTTTCATGATGTGGTGGCCATACTGAACATCAGGTCAGTACCTAGGAGTTGCGATAACAAGATTTTCAAGATGGCTGCCATAGCAGCCATATTGTAGTCCATCAGATCAGCAACATTTATGACCAACTAGACATACAAGAAGACTTTTCGTGAAAACCTTAAGTTGATATCACCATCTATTCTGGAGTAGCTGTGATAGCAAGATTATCAAGATGGTGGCCCAACTAGATAACCAAGTAGCACCATTATCATTTACAACCAATTAGATATCACAAAAAGTGTTTTTGTGAAAAAACCCATGTTGATATGATCATCCATTCAGGAGGGGTAGTGATAACAAGATTTTTAAGATGGTCACTGTGGTGGCCATATTGGATGTTCAAGCAGCAGCATTTTCATTTAGGATCAACTAGACTATGGGATACTTGAGTATGACAAGTTTCATGGCAATCCTCCAAGTAGGGTAGGAGGAGTATCAATTACAAACAGTTACTAACAGATGAACAGACGGCAGACAAAAGACTAACCCATAACACAGAAAACTCAACTCAATGCTCAAAAATCATGCATATTTGCCAGTTGTACCTTTATTTCTTCATTAAAGCCCTCCCCTGGGCACAAAAGCTAGGGTTATCCCAGTCAATCTATTCCTAAATGCATCTTATATTTAGAAAATTACCCCTTTTCTCAAATGAAATAGTGAATTTCCCCCACAAAAACTCTAAGTTCTTAAATAAATCCTGTAGTATATGGGGTAGGGTTATCACAATTGATCTCTTCCAAAATGCATCTTTCTCTTATATTTAGAAAACTATTCCCATTTTTATCCAAATGAATAGAGGGGTTTCCTCATAAATTTTAATTTCTAGAACAGTCTCTGGAACATGTTGGTTAGGGTTATCACAACTGATTTATTCCTAAATGCAACTTCTGGTCACAGTGGTTAATGATGTATATGTTCATGGTAAATGCATGGAATATTACTTAGATATTATGACCATGTTCTTGAGCTACAAAAGAAATCTTAAATGTATCAGTGGCCTAACTGTCAATACTATGATTAAGAAAAATGTATCTAATTGGTCTAACTCTTGACACCATGATTAGGAAAAATTATCTTAGTGGCCTAATTGTCAATATCATTATTAGGACAAATGTATCTACTTGGCCTAACTGTTGATACCATGACTAGGAAAAATGTATCCAAGTGGCATAACTGTCAAGACTATAATCAGGAAAAATGTATCTAATTGGCCTAACTGTTAATACCATAATTAGGAAACATACATCTAATTGGCCCAACTGTTGACACCATGATTAGGAAACATTTATCTAAATGGCCTAACTGTCAATACCATTATTAGGGCAAATTTATCAAAATGGCCTAACTGTTGACACCATGATTAGGAAAAATGTATCTAACTGGCCTAACTGTTAATACCTTGATTAGGAAAATTGTATCCAAGTGGCCTAACTGTCAATACTATAATTAGGAAAAATGTATCTGAGTGGTCTAACTATCAATACAGTGATTAGTAAAATTGTATGAGTGGCCTAACTGTCAACAATACCATGATTAGGAAAAGCATTGTGCAAAAGAATACTCATCTCCTCTGCATCAATAAACTCAAGAGTGGGACTTTCAGATTACCATATGCACTGGCTTACAAATCAAGTCCAACAGCAAACAGCATAGATCCCCATCTGCCTTTGCACAATGCAAACAGCATAGATCCCCATCTGCCTTTGCACAATGCAAACAGCATAGATCCCCATCTGCCTTTGCACAAAACAAACAGCATAGATCCCCATCTCCCTTTGCACAATGCAAACAGCATAGATCCCCATCTGCCTTTACACAATGCAAACAGAATAGATCCCCATCTGCCTTTGCACAATGCAAACAGCATATCAAGATATATAGTTTTTTTTGTTCTACTGATTACTAATAACAATCTGCTAAGACCCAGATCTGTTGGTGAATTTTATAACAGCAGATCTGGGTCTAGGTAGTTTGCATCTACACTCGACTTATAGGCCAGTATATATGGCACTGTGAATTCGTTTATTTTTGTGAGTAGCAATTTTGCATGGTTTGTGAAAACAAACATTTCATATGGTACATAAATTTGTGCCAAAAGGATCCTCCTCTCTTCAGAAAGGGACCATTGTTCATTGGATCTTTAAATTTATGGATTGTGGCAAAAACTGGCAACCACAAAATCCACGAAAATTGGAACCCCATAAAAAATGGTACCATTTTTATAAGTCTATGGAATGACTCGGCTGGGGTTTAAACCCATGACCTCCCACATTCGAGATGGATGCTCTGACCACTAGGCCACCGGATCGGTAACAGGTTCCCTCAATAATGTTATGCTAGACATGATGCACAATGGAACTGCAGTATTTTTAAATCCATATCTGGCATCTCTCATGTATATTTTACAGGAAGAGGCAACAAGAAAAAAAAACTGAAGACTGGGTAGAATCACATTTCAGATATTATCATCAAAATAATACATGTTCAACTTCAATGGACAACTCGTTGTGTATTTTGCATTGATTTCATGACCCCTCTCTTGCATATCCTGTAAGTTTATCTCCCCGTTTTGCTGACATACCACTGCACAAGCATGGGATGGATTGGTGAAAATGGATGAAAGAGGCATGGAAAATGGATGTAAGAGGCATGGAAAAAAACAACAAAGATTAGGGAAGATGAAAAGACAAGTGATGGTCAAGAGAAACAATTATTTATTTATTTTTATTGCACTTATCTTTTAATGGAATACAATAATATATAAAAACACATCCTTTACAATACAACCAAACACATAGCAGATAATACCAGTCATTCTACATGTAAGCTGCAGATAAAACAAAAAGATTTGCAGCTGCCATGTCTACAATAAAATATAAATCAAGTGAAATTATTA
The DNA here is from genome assembly GCA_028554795.2 of Sinohyriopsis cumingii. NCBI lineage: Eukaryota > Metazoa > Mollusca > Bivalvia > Unionida > Unionidae > Sinohyriopsis > Sinohyriopsis cumingii. Next base: position 100,603,229 of record CM068841.1, on the reverse strand, counting down.
GCTATGTTAAATTGCATGACAAATAATCCCTCTTTGTTGTCATAGTAACAATTAATCTAACGCTGTATACCTACAGATTCAAACCAGTCTACATTAAAACCAGTCTACATTAAAACAGCATCTTACTACAGATCCTGATAGCAAGAAAATATTTTTCTTATTTTGATTATAAATTCTGAAATTAAAAAACGTTTATATTGCGCTGTTGTAACTTTGCATGACTATTTCATGAAGAAAAATACTTTTCAAACTACTTTAATATTTTCTGCCATTTACTGTGCACACAAAGGGAAGCTATGTTAGTGTTTTGTGACTGCATCACGAAAGAGGAAGAAAAAAAAAAGGAAAAACTGACAAATTTACGAGTTATATGTGAAAAAGCCTCCTGGCTACGAAAAAATTACAGATCAAGCATTACCATCCCTTATTAAGACGGAATTTAGGACTCAAAGCACTGTTTCATAAACTGTTTCATATACATCAACTTTGCACAGCAGAGTGTAAAGACAAAATGGTAGGAAATAGTGTGGAATAGTGGAGAAGCTTATAATGGAACCATTTGTGGTGAGTGGAGTCTGCAGGGATTAGACTAATACTGCAAGCTTCCAGGCCAAGCCAACATGAGCTGTAGACACAACCTTTTTCATTCTAATGACCATGACCTGTGAGAAAGAGACTAATAATTGTTTTACAAAGTGTGAACCTAGTCAGATTTTTTCAAAGTACCTGTAGGGATAGAAAAAAACAGCTTGAATAAGGAAACTTGCCAATGACTTAGATTACCCCTTGCTTTGGCTTGACCTTGAAGGCAATGTGTATGACTTAATATGTATGATACTGTCAAGTCAAAATACATGACAGGTTAAAGTTTTAAAAAACTTATTATCATTGGTTCAAAAGTTACACCCATACATGGAATTAGGTCACTGATTTATATTTTCCCTTGCTGTGACAAAAACCTTCATGCAGTGGGCATATTTAAGGTATGTGACACACTGCCTAATCATTATATATAATTGGTTCAAATTTCATCAAAATGTTTAATCTGGACTTGGACACAAGTCAGATTTACACTTTCCGTTGCTCTAACATTGAATCTGAGGTGGGGATGTGGCTCTAATAAACAACAAACAACCAATATATGGCATATAACTTTCCAAAATTTCATCGAAATAGCTTCAGTGGTTCAAAGTTACATTCCATACAAGAACACAAGCCAAAGAATTAGTTTCCCTTGATACGACCTTGATCTTGAGACAGGTGGTGTAACTATGGAATACAACATTATCATCCAGTCATGATACATAAATGTTTCTTTCAGTATCTTCATATGTTCATTAGTTACACCCAGGACAATGATACAAGACAAGAGAATAACATTTACCCTTGACCATGACCTTGTGGCAGGGTACATGGCACTAGTATGTGATGTACTGTCTGGTCATAATATATATTTTGGCAGTTTCATCAAAATATCTTAAGTGGTTCAAACATTATACAGTATATACCATACAATATATACCATAAAATATATACCATACAGTATATACCATACAATATATACCATACAATATATAACATACAGTATATACCATACAATATATACCATACAATATATACCATCCAATATATAACATACAGTATATACCATACAGTATATACCATACAATATATACCATTGAGTATATACCATACAATATATACCATACAGTATATACCATACAGTATATACCATACAATATATACCATATAGTATATACCATACAATATATACCATACCATACAATATATACCATACAGTATATACCATACAATATATACCATATACCATACAGTATATACCATACAATATATACACAGACTTACTGATCCTTCTCAAGGATGATTAAAGTTGTCCTAGTTGAATTGTTGGATGAACTCATCAGTACATACAATACTACATGCCACATAATTAGATTTTCCAAAACTGTGACCGTGAACTTGGGCAGGGGTGTGGCTATTGTAGGTTATGTACATTTGGACACATTTTATTAAGTATCCGCAGTGGCTGAAAGTTATCTCTGCAGAAAAGAATTACAATTTCCATGATCTTGACCTACAGACAGGAGTGTAATTATGGTACTCGACTATCTAATCATGATACGTATATATTTGCTCTAAGTTTTATTAAAACCTCAGTAGTTAAGATTATCTGGACAAGGATAAAAATCTCATCTCCCTTGCAGTGACCCTTTGATCTTGAGGTAGGCGGCATGGCTATATTATGCAACACAACATCAAGATAATACTTGGGCAAAAAGTCAAAAACATTATAAGCTAGACAAGCATAATCATCAAACACAGTATAGCGAAATAAGACAGCACATGCTTAGTGCCTGTTTCCAAATTACTCAGCATATTCAAGTAGAGGCATGACCAGGTACTCCAGGTGTTAGTAAAGGTGGCAGAAAATGCAGTATCAAGGGCCAAATGAGCAGTCAGGACAGTAACTGCTAACTACACGAAGTTTGTACCAGCTGGTACTCAGCAACCAATCAAAGACCAATTCAAAAGGCAAGCAGGGGTCACCTTAAAGAAGCACAGGAAGTACCAGTATGATCTTAATCGAATGTTGTGGTAGTTTCTGCCAGGTTATGGTGGAAAAAAAGTGTCCAACAATTAGATTTTCCAGCAGAGCACAAACCAAGATGTGGTTGCAGGGCTCACAAATGCACATCTTATACACTATCATGCCAAAGCAAAGATGCCAGCTGACATTTTTATAATTACTTTTCACATGAAAAATGTTGCTAACTTAAATTTGAAAGAATTCCAAGTATATATGCAAGTTTCACTAACTTTTGTACTCAGTAATCAATTTCAGTCAGACCTCCATTTCTAGAGAACTACTTAAGGTACCTATCAAACTCAAGATTCCTGATTTGCTAAAAGTGCTGGAAGGATGCTACCTCATGGAAATACTTAAATTAAGGCCAACCAGCTGTAATCTCAACATCATTTGCTTTCTAAATAGATTAAAATGGCAAACATCGTGTGAAACTTAGTGAGACTTGACAGAGACATTTAAAATGCATCCTTAAAATGTTGGTTACCAATTTTCCTCTGAAAAGGAATTATATTTTTATACAAATATATGATCGTGTCTTCACTTTGCTGTGATAAAGTATCAGTACCACTGTACTCTTGAAAATTCCAGTGACCTGGAGCAAGTGTAACTCTGACAAGGAAAACCGACATTCTCATACTCTTAACCTATATGACTTGTCATTTCTCCACATTGACATAATGCTTAGGTTACGTAAAAGTGTCACTGTAAACACAAATATTAAGAAGGCAGGATTTTGGAGTGAATCTTCTTGATTTAGAATGCAGAACGTGTGAATTCTTGTACATTTATGTAAGAGGTGATGTATTGTAAGGTTCTTAAACCTGCTATCTTCATGCAAAAGAATATTTTCATGATCTGAACTTATTTTAGTATATGACGTCTGGTACCTGAGAATAAAAGCATATTCAGCTTCCTGTGCAACATATTCTTGCCTGACAAGTAGGTAAAATAAGTACATGAAATTGATAACTGATGTGAGATGTTAAGCAATGTTGAACCAAATCAGACTCTTGTTCAGGTATCGAATGGAAACATTTATTTTCTGAGTATGAATCTGTTTCTACTCAGTCCAGGGATGAAGAAGTCAAGTTTCCCACAGCATAGTCAATTATTACCTGGTCAGGATAAGAGAATGAGTGTTTTTTCTCAGCCTTGGGTTGTATTTAGGCCCTGGGTTGTCATGAGGCCAATGCCAAATTAAGAATGATATTGGAAATAACAAGCCAAACCATTTATCAACAGGGGCTGATGATTCCGCTGGTCTTACTGCCTCTGCAGGCTAACTTCTCCCTGCTTTTGCGAATATACTGTACCAATGTCAGGTTCTCATCTTCTATTAATCAGTGTAGACATAATTTAGGCTGCAGTGTGAAACCAACTGATGATGCACACTGATGGTGGGACTGATAAAAACATATCTGCACAAGCGGGGATGCAAAAATCTGCCATCACTTGGAATACCCTATAAATCAACCTCAATGAACAAAACAGCATGACCTCCTCCCCTCAGTCTTTATATGTAAAGATTTATTCCACCTGTCACCTATACTCATACTTACAGGGATGGATTAAACATCTTTGTGAAGGAGTACAATGAATTCAAAACTTACCAGACAATTGCATCACACTTTTTTCATGGCTATGAGACTAAATAACTATTAAAAACCATCTCTGAACAAAACTAATTCAATACCTGTACCCATCATGAAATTCACTAAAAGTAATGCTATTAGCCTATCAATGTCGAGTTCAAAAGGGAGTCTGCAGAATTAATTCACACAAGTCATTATTTGGTATATATCACTGTTGTGGGAACAATGTCACCAACTAACTAATCAGCAAAGGAACTTTTACTGGTAGTTACTTTGAAAAAGGAATGCTAATTTAGGTCATATACCATCCAAAACATACACATCATCCATAGAGATCCGAAAAGTTTTAGAGTTCAAGTTATCAATCACTACATGCACTGCTGAATGCAAAAACACATGGACAAGCAGGGCCATTTATTCCTGCCAATTTCTTTAAAGTTTTAGCTCAAGAGCAATACTGCTCTAAAACGTGATCCTGATCCCAAAGGTCAAAAGGCAAAAGAGTGCATCACAGAATGAATTGTCTTAGCTTCATAATGATTCATCCAAAGTATGAAGAAAATTGATCAAGTGATTTAGGAAATATAAGCAAATAATTTTTTAAAAACTAAAGCAATAATACAAATCTTCTATAGCTGTGACCTTGAGATCAAGATCAATGGGGTTAGGGAGCATGTCACAGAATGAACTGTCTTGGCTTCATAATTATTTACTCTAAGTATGAAGAAAATCAATCAAGTGGTCTAGGAAATGAAGTCAAATTAAAAACTTAAACACAACCTTAATTTTATCTGACTGTGGCCTTGACCCCATTGTCAAAGAGAAGGCTCATATGTCACAGAATGAGTTGTCATAGCCTTATGATGGCTCATCCCAAGTATAAACCAAATCCATAGCAAGGTTTAGATAATATAAGCCAGCCCAAAAACTTTAAACTAAACCTTAATGCAAATTTTGTATGACTTCTATGACTATAACTATGATACCAATGTCAAAGGAAAAATCAGCATGTTGTGGATTCTATTGTCTTAGTCTAATAATGATTCATACAAAATCCATGAAAGAATTTAGGAAATATATGCAAATAAAAAAATAAAAAAAGTTTAAGAAACTGCTGAGTCTGCCACTGCTGCCAGACGTGACCACAATATCTCGATTTCCTACAAATGTAGGCTTGACAAAAAAAGCAGGAATGGTAATATGTGTCAACTCCTGGATATATATATATTTATATTCACTTAAAAGTCAAAGCCAACAAAGACCCTGATCTGCTGTCACATAATGTACTGGCAGATCAGAGTTGATGTTGTTTATTCTGCTGATTACTCTTTACAAACTACATGAATCCAGATCTGCCCATGCATTATGTAACAACAGATCTGGGTCTGTGCAGTTTGCAGTTTAACTCAAGCTAGTAAGTACAAGTATAAAACCACACCTAATATCACAACTTCAATATTCAGAAATAAATTTGTATAAACAGGTCAAAAGTAGACCTCCTTTCTAAATGTATACTGTACATAGAATACTGTCAAATAAAAAGTACAACAGACTAATAAAAAATCCATGTAAATATTGGATATGTCTTACAACAGAATGAAACAAGAAATTTAACAGAGACTAGAATTGTATGGAATACATATTATATAATGAACAATAACATAATCTGAATAATGAACACCATCTTAATTTGAATAATGAACACCATCATAATTTGAATAATGAACACCATCATAATAAACATTATATAGATAGTTTCTAATATCATTATTAATTAGTAATGTTATCTTGACTCTATTTAGGATACTTTAAACACTATTCAAACAGTAATTTTGAGTCCTTTGCACACAATCCTAATAGATTATTAGAAAGTTGCATAGAACAAAATTCAGAATTATTTTTAAATGCTACTTTCACAAAGACCATTATCTGTTCAAGCATTTGAACAACTTCCAAAACTAGAAATGTGTTTATGGAACACAGATGCCACCATCTGCCCACATACTCCACTACATGATATGACCTATAATACAGGGAAATGAAAAAACTTTAATCAAACCTTAATGTGAATTTTCTAATGCTGTGATGTTGACCCCAAGGCCAAAGGGGAAACCAATGTGTAAAAGTACAAATTATCATAACTTCATAATGATTCAAGGCAAGAAAGAAAACTTTCAATCAAGCAGTTTAGGAAATATAAGTAATTGAAAGACTGTAACTAAACCTTTAAAGCAAATTTTGTATAACTGTTACCTTGACCCTATGGTCATAAGGGCAAGCAAGCATGTCGTAGAATGAATTGTCTATGCTTCATAATGATTCATGGTAATTAGGATGAGAATCTAACATGGAGTTTAGGAAATGTTTGATCTAAAGGGTTTAACTGTGCATCAAAAGTCTTGGTTACACAGAGCTGAACAAGTTTAGGTATGCCAGAATGGGCAAATTTTATAAAACATGTAGAAGGGCACACTGGGATTATTCTATATCCCTGAGCCTCCATGGGGTTTCAGGAGGGCACACTGGGCTGGTTCTAAATTCCCTAACCTGTGGAGGTTTCAGAAGGCACACTGGGCCTATCCTAATTCCAAAACCTGGTGAGGGATTCAGGAGGGCACACTGGGCCTACTCCACATCCTAAGCCTCCAGGGGGCTTCAGGAGGGTACACTGGGTCTATTCTAAATCCCATAACCTGCTGGGCGATTCAGAAGGGATCACTAGTCTATTCTACATTCCTGAGCCCCCTAGAGAATTCAGAAAGGAAAACTGGGCATATTCTAAACCCACTAACCTGCAGGAGGAATCACTGGTCTATTCTACATATCTGAGCCTAGAAGGGAATTCAGAAGGAATCACTGGACCTATTCTAAATCCCCTAGCCTGCAGAGGGATTCAGGAGGACACAGTGGTCCTATTATAAATCACACAGCCTGCTGGGGGATTCAGGAGGGCACAGTGGTCCTATTCTAAATCCCATAGCCTGCTGGGGGAGTCAGGAGGGATTACTGATCTATTGTACATCCTTAAGCCCAGAAGGGAATTCAGAAAGGATCATTGGACCTATTCTAAATCTCCTAGCCTGCAGGGGGATTCAGGAAGGCACAGTGATCTATTCTACATCCCTAAGTCTGCTGGGGATTCAGAAGGGCACATGCAGGGAGGGTTATGAATAATAAACAAATGAAACAGCTTTCACTGAAAGCTCAATTAAAATTTTATGACATAACTTTGACCCCATGGCAATAGGGGCAAGTAAGCATATTGTAGAATGAATTGTCTCAGCTTCATAATGACTCATATTAACTAGTTCTCAACTAACATTTACTTTGCCATGAACCCAACTCTTAATACACACATATATAAAAGGTATGCAGTAATTCCTTTCAATATCATAAAATTACCTAAATTTAAAAATATACTGATTGCAACTTCAATGGTTCAACACAATGGGAAACTGCTACATCAACAACTGCAACATTTACTTATGTATAACATGCAGCCAAACAAAGAGCAGATAGACCAAGATCTGCCATCACATAATGCCCTGACAGATCCGGGTTTATGCTCATTGCTTGAAATCATGACTGGCTATCACATTATGATACAGCAGATCTGGGTATACACTGCTGGTAGTAGGGATGAACATCATACCTAGCAAATACAGTGTTATTTCATCTACTAAAACTGTGTGAAAGCTAAAATGAAACTCTTTCTATGTGAATGGTGTGCATGTGGTCAGTCAATCCTAACACAGACTAAAAATGCTCAGCTCTATTAGTAAAAGACAGCTGAAGATTAAATTACAAAAAGTATCCCGGATCACTAGATTTCACTGGAGCAAGAAGTGAAGGGTAAAGGTCACTGGAGGATAAAGGTTTCTGCAGTTCAAGGTCACAAGCTGAAACTGTTGATATGGTTAGCACTAAAATAGTGATGTCAGTTATGTTAGATATGAAAACTGTCCTCGCTGAAGCAAGAAGCCGAGGGTAAAGGTCACTGGAATTCAAGGTCAAGGGATGTATCAGTAATGTCGGGAACGAGAATCTCGTCGCTGATAGCTGGAGGATTGGCGGCGGGATGAAGAGACAGAACCATAACCTGGGAAAGGACAGAACAAACACGTCAGTTGCCGTGGAGACAAAGCATGCAGGTAAGCAAAGGAGGGAAAATGGTAGCAGTTGCCATTAGAGCAGAGAATGGGATACAAAATAAAAGCGTTTTAAAAAATTGAACATTACAAGCTGTTTACTATTGGCATCCTACCAGTTTTTATCAAAACCAGTTTTCTTCATTGTTTTCAAGATGCATACATCTTGAAATTTGAATCAGGCCCTAGTCACCTTAAAATCAAGTTTGAAGAGCAATGATTAACAACAATATATCTATAAGTCTGCAGCATTTACACATGCATATGGCTTGGTTTAGTTTAATACCTTTAAATATTTACAAAATAGGTAAATGCATAAATGAACCAACACATGGCTGTCAGTGATACAATAGTCATTTATTATACATTTTCAAATCTCTACTCAAGAGGACTGCATTATTAATTATTTATCTAATGTGGCATGATTAGGAAATATGATGAAAATTAGTTTGTAGCAAACATTACACAACATTATGCACCTGGTTGATTAACTGATAATGCTGATACAATTCCTTTTAAAAAAAAAAACATTATTTACATCTGAACAACATAATAATGTTATTTTAGAGAAACTTTTTTTCAAATAAGCCATTGTATAGTTTATATATATATATATATATATATATATATATATATATATATATGTATGTATGTATGTATGTATGTGTGTGTGTGTGTGTGTGTGTGTGTGTGTGTGCGCGTGTGTGCGTGTGCGTGCGTGTGTGTGTGTGTGTGTGTGTGTGTTACAGTATCATGATGAGCCTAGAGATGTTTCACTTACATTTTCACATACATTCAACAAAGAATGTCTTACAAACTGAATCCTATCAAGATAACAGATAAATGACCAACAGCAAATGAGATGATCAAAATTTGAGCAAGGTATGGCAAACACTTTATAATAAATGTTCAGTAAGCCTAATGGGTAGATAGGTGGCAAGGTTGAGTTTATAATCATTTTGAATAATCATAATCATTTCAGTTATTATAAACCATGTACAAGTTTAGAAATGTTGGGAAATGTTGCGACCTTACACGTGTTAATGCACTTATTCAAAAAGTGGACTTTACGTGCAGTGAATATTGTTTACATTAATTTGCAGGGAAAACATGCACTGAGTTAGGCCTGTGCTATAGAAGAACAACATTGGAAAATAATCACTGACCATTTTCTTATTACATGAACAGCTAAATACATATATGCATTTGAAAAGAAAAAAATCACACTGCATTTAATTTCTGGATAATGTCAGTGTTTTTTATATCCACCTCTTTATGAAAATTTTGACAGTCACTGTTGCATGCTGCAATTTTATTCTTGACCAATGGTGTATTTTTTAATGAATTTCACTATCAGGACATTAGATGTAAAGATGTACATGGAATTGCACTTAACCATTTAAAATGAACCAATTAAATATATTAGAGCACCATGAAAGTAATGACTGGAACTGGTTCTAAAGTGTTGTTGGCCTTTGCTCCAAAATCAACCCATTTTTTAGAAACAGCCTACAAAGAACCAATTAAATATATTACAGCACCATGAAAGTAATGACTGGAACTGGTTCTAAAGAGTTGTTGGCCTTTGCTCCAAAATCAACCCATATTTTTTAGAAACAGCCTACAAAGAACCAATTAAATATATTACAGCACCATGAAAGTAATGACTGGAACTGGTTCTAAAGAGTTGTTGGCCTTTGCTCCTGATAGAATTATTTAGGCAGTAGCTTTTATTAGATAAAGAAGTAAATTAATTTGTATGTTTAAATACTGAAAATATATGGAATGCCAATTTTAAAAAGTGAAATAAAGTTTCTATTATTAATGAAAAACTGGCAGGATGCCAGTAGATATTACATGAATAACTTTTTTATATGATATGAGCAGTAAAAACTTTGCTTTTTTAACTACTGTTACTTTATTATTACATACCTGTTTAATCCTACATACTTGATCTGGCACTTGATAAAGCTGTTCAACTCATACTGCCCTTTCACACCAGCAGATCTGAACTACCTAGGCTTCTTCACTGACATCCACACATACTTGATCTGGCACTTGATAAAGCTGTTCAACCCATACTGCCATTTCACACAAACAGATCTGAACTACCTAGACTTCTTCATTGACATCCACACATATTTGATCTGGCACTTGATACAGCTGTTCAACCCATACTGCCATTTCACACATGCAGATCTAAACTACCAAGGCTTCTTCATTGAAATCCACACATATTTGATCTGGCACTTGATACAGCTGTTCAACCCATACTGCCATTTCACACAAGCAGATCTGAACTACCTAGACTTCTTCATTGACATCCACACATATTTGATCTGGCACTTGATACAGCTGTTCAACCCATACTGCCATTTCACACAAGCAGATCTAAACTACCAAGGCTTCTTCATTGAAATCCACACATATTTGATCTGGCACTTGATACAGCTGTTCAACCCATACTGCCATTTCACACAACCAGATCTGAACTACCTAGACTTCTTCATTGACATCCATGTGTAGATAGGTTTAGAAGCAGTGAATCAAACTTTCTAAAAAATCCTGATTTGTTTTGACTTCATTTATATAATAAAGCTAAATATATATTGAAAGTGTAAAAAAGATGGTATGTAATAAATAGGAAACTGCATTTGTGTTTTTCTTCCAATTTAGGCGGAAAGAATTTGTTTAATATGGCTTATAACTTATTTCAGCCCGATGTATCCATACACCATATAAAATTTGTCCTTTCTGCTGGTACATATGCAGTTTTGTGTATGTGTCTAATTTGTTTTAAGTTAATCTAATGATTTTCCAAAAATGTGTAAAATTAAACTGGATGTAAATATTTACAGATGATAAATATTAAAGCGAACACCAGAAAATGTACAAATTTCTGGGTTTTTTGTATTCTTAAAAAACTTAATTTGAGCAAATAAAAATTTTGCCACTGTTTCCATCATATTTTGCGATGTGTTTCTGTTTTTAGCAGTATCCCTTTTCTACTAAAGTATTTCTAATAAAACCTATATGATTATGAACTAGATAATCACCATACTATTAAGACTATCCCTGTATGGCTTTTTACGACATCCCTGTATGGTTTTTTAAGACATCCCTGTATGGTTTTTTACAACAATCCAATAGACAAATATTAAGACTATCCCTGTATGGTTTTTTACGACATCCCTGTTTGTTTTTTTACGACATCCCTGTATGGTTTTTTACGACATCCCTGTATGTTTTTTTACGACATCCCTGTTTGGTTTTTTATGACATCCCTGTTTGTTTTTTTACGACAATCCAATAGACAAATGACAAAGTTCTAGTTAGTATTCAACCATCACAAAAATCAACTGTACATACTACTGCAATTCTGAGATTAGTTCCATGGTCTTCAAGCATTGAACTTAAATCAAACACTACAGTCAAATGTGTCTTATGCAGCCACTCATGTAAAATGGCCAACTGTCCTTTATACACAGGTTACATCTTTTGGCAAGATTACCTTTCCAACTTGGTTCTGGAACAATTACCATGCATCAGATACCATTATTATTATTATTATTATTATTATTTAATCCAGTAAGCATAATTTCCTATTCAATGATTTTGCTATATACATTTATCATTCATACATTCTGGCGGGAAATGGTTTAATTCATAGATTTCTTCAAGTTTCTGCTTTCTATGTATTTCATATAAATGTAATATGTTTTTGCTTATACACTCTGAAGGCACAGTAATAGCTCAGTTCCTTGTATAGTGCTGCTGGAGTCAGCTGTCTCAGAAGTAACAGATGTAGGCTGCATATAGAAAGCATTAAACCGAATGACTGACTAGTCATTTTTGTTCAAACATTTCTGATACCTAATAAGTTGAAAAAATGTCATCATGTATTTTCTATCAAATGTGAACGAGTTTTCATCTTCAGTTTTGTGTTCTTGAAGAAAACTAGGCATTGCAGTCCATGAAAATTTTGAACCATCAGAATATTTTATATGAAATAGTGTTGATTCCATAATTGTATCTACTCTTGGATTAAAAAGAGTAACCTAGTGATTAAATAAATGCCTGTTCACATTTTTATCTCAAACATTTATAAATACTTAATGAAAATCTAAGATGTACATTATGACCATCTGTTTCTCCCGGACCACAATGCACTTTGTGTACATGGATGTATGCAGAATTTCCATAAAATTATAATACTTTAGCTGGGGGTGGGGTTGAGAGGAGGGGTGGGAGTTCCTTACAATAATTACAATCTATTTATCTGACACAAATGAGAGGTGAATTTGATTTTTCGCATAAAAAAACAACATGTAGGAAAAGTTTAAACAATGACAGAAATTGTTAAATAGGTCTAATTTGATAAACTAAAGCAAATATGGGGTTAAACCAGTTTTCTATTAATCTTTCAGATGAATACATTTAGTACAGCCATCAGCACAACCTCCCTCCTTCCCCCAACAACCAATAAAAGGGATGTAGGGCTAAAACAATCCAACAACCAATAAAGAGGATGTAGGGCTAAAACAATCCAACAACCAATAAAGGGGATGTAGGGCTATAACAATCCAACAACGAATAAAGAGGATGTAGGGCTATAACAATCCAACAACCAATAAAGGGGATGTAGGGCTATAACAATCCAACAACGAAAAAAGGGGATGTAGAGCTATAACAATCCAACAACGAATAAAGGGGATGTAGGGATAAAACAATCCAACAACCAATAAAGGGGACGTAGGGCTAAAACAATCCAACAACCATTAAAGGGGATGTAGGGCTATAACAATCCAACAACGAATAAAGAGGATGTAGGGCTATAACAATCCAACAACCAATAAAGGGGCTGTAGGGCTATAACAATCTAACAACGAATAAAGGGGATGTAGGGCTATAACAATCCAACAACGAATAAAGGGGATGTAGGGCTAAAACAATCCAACAACCAATAAAGGGGATGTAGGGCTATAACAATACAATAACGAATAAAGAGGATGTAGGGCAACAACAATCCAACAACCAATAATGGGGATGTAGGGTTATAACAATCCAACAACCAATAGTCAGATATAGGGCTATAACAATCCAACAACCAATAAAGGGGATGTAGGGCTATAGCAATCCAACAACCAATGAAGGGGATGTAGGGCTATAACAATCCAACAACCAATAAAGGGGATGTAGGGCTATAACAATGATGATTTACCTCAATTATTTACAATACAAATCTAGGCAATGTTGTGATCTGATAGACATTCTCAAAATAACAAAGGAGAGATTAACCAGTTCAAAGTTACACTGACGTTTATTTGAGTATGGGAAATATAAGGAAGATAATATATGTGTACACATCAATTCACATTACATCTCTTTAACTAAACAATGGTTTCTTGGAAAACACTACTGGGCTGTTCCAGGAAAACATACCTGGGACCCAGGGAATAAGCTTTTAATGTAGGGTACTCACCCATAGATGAAATGAAAAATTGTTTTCTCATTTTAATATGAACTTTGTGAAATCAAAGTACCCAAGCATATATTTTCAAAAAACTGCCTTCACTGGGTACCATGAATGTTTAAATGGAATAGAGCGCTCAGATGCCGAGTCATTAAGCTGGGTACCATGAATGTTTAAATGGAACAGAGCCCTCAGATGCCAAGTCAATAAGCTGGGTACCATGAATGTTTAAATAGAACAGAGCCCTCAGATGCCGAGTCAATAAGCTGGGTACCATGAATGTTTAAATGGAACAGAGCCCTCAGATGCCGAGTCAATAAGCTGGGTACCATGAATGTTTAAATGGAACAGAGCCCTCAGATGCCGAGTCATTAAGCCGGGTACCATGAATGTTTAAATGGAACAGAGAGCTCAAATGCCGAGTTAATAAGCTGGGTACCATGAATGTTTAAATGGAACAGAGCCCTCAGATGCCGAGTCATTAAGATGGGTACCATGAATGTTTAAATGGAACAGAGCCCTCAGATGCCAAGTCAATAAGCTGGGTACCATGAATGTTTAAATGGAACAGAGCCCTCAGATGCCGAGTCATTGAGCTGGGTACCATGAATGTTTAAATGGAACAGAGCGCTCAGATGCCGAGTCATTAAGCTGGGTACCATGAATGTTTAAATGGAACAGAGCCCTCAGATGCCAAGTCAATAAGCTGGGTACCATGAATGTTTAAATGGAACAGAGCCCTCAGATGCCAAGTCATTAAGCTGGGTACCATGAATGTTTAAATGGAACAGAGCTCTCAGATGCCGAGTCGATAAGCTGGGTACCATGAATGTTTAAATGGAACAGAGCTCTCAGATGCCGAGTCATTAAGCTGGGTACCATGAATGTTTAAATGGAACAGAGCCCTCAGATGCCAAGTCAATAAGCTGGGTACCATGAATGTTTAAATGGAACAGAGCCCTCAGATGCCAAGTCATTAAGCTGGGTACCATGAATGTTTAAATGGAACAGAGCTCTCAGATGCCGAGTCGATAAGCTGGGTACCATGAATGTTTAAATGGAACAGAGCTCTCAGATGCCGAGTTAATAAGCTGGGTACCATGAATGTTTAAATGGAACAGAGCCCTCAGATGCCGAGTCATTAAGCTGGGTACCATGAATGTTTAAATGGAACAGAGCCCTCAGATGCCGAGTCATTAAGCTGGGTACCATGAATGTTTAAATGGAACAGAGCCCTCAGATGCCGAGTCAATAAGCTACTTTAACTTTAGTAAACCCCTGTTTGGTTAAGAGACACCAGGCCATTGACTGTACAATGACCATTTCATACTTGGTTAGGAAACACCAGGCCATTGACTGTACAAAGCAAGAGACCATTTCATACTTGGTTAAGAAACACCAGGCCATTGACTGTACAAAGCAAGTGACCATTTCATACTTGGTTAAGAAACACCAGGCCATTGACTGTACAAAGCAAGTGACCATTTCATACTTGGTTCAGAAACACCAGGCCATTGACTGTACAAAGCAAGTGACCATTACATACTTGGTTAGGAAACATCAGGCCATTGACTGTACAAAGCAAGTGACCATTACATACTTGGTTAGGAAACATCAGGCCATTGACTGTACAAAGCAAGTGACCATTTTATGCACAATTTTTATGGAGGAAATATCAAAGAATGGGAATGGCCATTGAGACCAGCTGACTGCTATATAAAGGTGACTGTTATGGCAGATTTGACTGCAATCTTCTAACATTTCATACACACACACACAAAATTACATATATACAGATTGAGCTGATTTGCTTTAGATGAGTATCAGTCACCTAGTTCAGTAATCTATTTATAAGATTACTATCTAATGAGATTATCTGACAGTTTTTCAGTGCAAGACAAGAATGTTTCTAACATTATTTTGTGGATTTTGTTTCTTTTTTACTTAGGTGCATGTTTTATTATCAAAAATGTCACAGTCATAAATTGAGGTTATGAAGTGATCCTACAGTTGTTAACGGAACAATATAATTACAGTCCAAGTTACCAAACAGTTTGTCTCCTTTTACAAACCATGAGCATCTATATGACATGGAACTTTTCTATCTGTGTGTCAGGCTCATCCAATCAAATACTGTATTTATAAATGGTGGCCTATTACACGTTTGATTGTTTAAAGGAAACTTAAAGAATCATCTTTTGTAAGACCTTGCATTTACTTTTAGCCAGAATAAACTAATGCATCTTCAGTTTGTAATAGCATGTATGCATTGTTAAAAGCATGAATGTCCGTGTGAGAGAAAAAACCAGGGTGTGAATCACACCTGGCTGCTCCACTGATAGATATATAATTCAACGAGTACCCCAGTGAAGAAAGAAGATGGGGCACAAATATTAATTCTAGTAAAATACTTTTCTATTCAAAACGTTTACCTTAGATTCACATTTCCATATTATCCCATCATTTCACCATATATAGGCAGGAAAAAGAAGTCACTTCACCTGAAAATTTCAGTTCACCATGACCTCTGTGAATCTGTAGTTTTATCTGTACTCAAGTATTTGAGTGGTTAAATTTAAGTAAGGCCAAGATTTTACCCAATCAGATTATTAGATTTTAAACTGATATTTCAGCCCATGTGCTGACATTCTGTTTGTAATAACCAGGTCTGATTGCTGAGGTTCTGTTTTTTGAGAAATCCAGGTCATATGGCTGAATTCTTTACCAAGGTTAGGTCCAAACTATCAGATAGGGGTCCCTAGTGGCTGAGTGGTCTAAAGCGCTCTCCGTTACGGATCACTGCCATCTCACCTCTGTCCGCGTGGGTTTGAGTCTAGGATTCGGCCAATGTGGATATGTGAGAAAGCTTGCCAGTATACTTCTTGTGGGTCAGTGGTTCTTCCCAGAGTTTTCCCTGGTTCTTCCTCCACTATTAATACTGGCCGCCATGCATAGTCTATTGTGTGCTGAAAAATGGCATTAAACCCCATAACAGCAACAACTATCCTCTAGACCTAAGCTACCATATTTGCCAGCCTATAAGTCGATGTGGAGTATAAGTGGAACCAGCAAATTTGGCATATTTTCCATCCTTACATAACTCATTGCTGAGTATAAGATGAGGCCAGATCAATACACTGGATTGTGTTTTTCATTTCATTCCACACAGTATTGTGGATTTTATCCTTTCTGTAACTCAGTAACCTTTCTAATCAGGATCATTAAATTTAAGTAAAAGTAACTAATTTATTTCACACAAAGTATTTTAAATGTATTCTGTACTTTTAGCTACATACGACGCTGATCTGAAAATTTATTGAGTTACGGATAGGATAAAACTCGTGATGCTGTGAGGAATTAAATTATAATAACTTCCAGTTTCATAAATATTAAAAGTATCACTGTATGCTGTTTGAGAATACAAGCAATAGGGAAATTGCATCATTAATACTAAAATGCATTTTCTGGGTTTTTTGTGGGTTTTTTTTGGGGGGGAGATAAAGAGAGAAGGATGCATATGTATTCCATCACATTTTTCTTCTTGCACCTCGTGAACAAAATGAAATATGGTCTGATATGAGAGAGAGAGAGAGATAGAGAGAGAGAGAGAGAGAGAGAGAGAGAGAAGCTTTTGTCAAAGAGAGAAAACATTAATAAATGAAACAGTAAATGTAAACAATGAAAATACATACCATACTCCTTCAGGGTTTAAATATTCACAATAAATATATCCATACTTACTCCATTAGGTTAAATCCCAAGAATGACCATTTTGCATGTTGTCTAATTTTCTTTGCAAGTACAAAAACCTCTCCATTCCCAACAAATAAGCTTTTGTTTAAATGTATGTACTCTTCCTTTACTTAGGTGCCAATGTTTTTGATCTTGCTCATGCTAGATGTACTTTAAATTGCTGTCAGTGCCATCAGCAAGTTCAAAAATGTCACTGGCTGAGAAATTTACACTAGTATCTACCTGGCATTTCCTTTCATTATATGGTATGGTATTCATAATACCCATGGGTTGCCTCATTTCCTATTGGTAGCCTTGCTAATCTGATCTAGTCTGCCAAATCTTGACCTCAAACCTGTGTTAGCTTGGTATGACTGAATACAGCCGTAGCATATTTAATTAGCATGTAAATACCACTACAAAGCCATGTAATTCTTTTAATAATGGAAGTGGCAACAAAAATTAGAAGGAATCACTTAACTAGTGGTATTAATTGATGATGGAATATGGTACTGCACTTGTACATGAGTAAGATCAGTCATCAGGTATGTGAACAATACAGATTTACAATCGTGAAGACATCTCTGTTTGTCTGTCTGTCTTTCAATGGGGCATAGGTTTTATTTGATCATTAGGTGCAAAAAGAAAGTTGTGATGGAATATGTCTTTGTCATGATTATTCATCTTCTAACTTGCAAATTTTAATGCACATATATGTAATCAATATAAACAACATATATTATAAACAATGAATATTACTGGTGCATGCTGCTTTAGCGCAATTGCATCTGATGGATGTTAATTTTTAATACTGATGATCATGTAATTGTTTAAAATACTTGCTGTGGGATCCTATATTTGTTCATACACGATCTCTTCCCCAAAATGAAATATTTTTTACACATTATTTTTCATACTTTTGGAGTTTTATTTTCCATATGAAAAATACGATAAAACGATTTGGCTGACATAATCCACAAATAAGTTGATTAAGAGTATAAGATGAAGCTATGAGCGTGTGGTCAAAAAGTATCATCTTATAGGCTGGCAAATACGGTAAGTCTAGTATGTTCTCTTAGTAAATGACACAGGCTAGGGTTTTGATTTCTAAACTTAGATTAAGTCCTGACTTAGGTTCAGTTAGTAAATGAAAAGTCAGGGTTCTGTTTTCTAGACCTTGATTAAGTCCAGATTTAGAATCTATTGTGAAAGACGGGTCTGATTTTGTACAAGACAGGTCTGAGTTTAGATTCCTATATCCAAGTGAAGTCCAGACTAGGTTCTTCATGAAATCATGACAAGAGTTCACAATTATCGGTGTTTTTTCAAGCCTGTGGTATTCTTAAATGTTCCTTTGAATATTCACCCATATTAAGTAAATTAATTAATTAATTAATTTATATTTGATAAAAATGCAATGTGTAACATACCTCCCATACTCTCGCTGTCAGATGCATCATGGATATCATCTCCACGACTGCTTTCTGTGGCACTGAGTTGACTGCCGCACAAATTGCCACTGGTGATACTGGACTTGCTCTCCTGTCGGATATGTGTGCCATAGTTATAGCCCCCTCCACTGTGTGTGCTGGAGAGACTGATATTGTCACTTTCTACAATGAATGTGTAACAATAATAATAATAATAATAATAATAATAATAATAATTTGAAACACACTTGAAATGAACCTCTCAGGAGGCTCCAGATTATTTGTTAATGTCCATAATTGTTATAACCATATAATAATATAAATTATTTTCCTTTGGGTGATAAGGGTGCCCGGGGGGAGGGGGGGCACGAATGGTTTAATGTGCTTGCCTTGTCAAATCACTCAAATCTCACCCTGTCTGCATGACATAAAAAATCTTGGCTCAAACAGTAGCTTCAAATAGGTTGGTGGTTTTTCCCAGGTTTCTCATCCACCAAAAATAAAATCGGCCAAGCATAGCCTATTGTGAACTGAAAAATGTCATTAAATCTCACAATACCAATCAACCCAGATGAGATCTGATGAAGAAACACATGTGAGATATTAATATCTAAGACCCTTTTTACTACTGTCAACATACTGCCATGAATAATTCTATAATATTTTGACAAATTTTGTTATTGTTATACATCACCAGCAAATTTTAATTGAGAAATTACTGTGATTTCGTTTTAGAAACATCTTCTACTGTTGTTATAAGCTGGAGCATATGCATACAGGGATTGGAAACTCTCTCAGCTCTTGTATTACATCACATCTGCTATAGCTCTCAGGGAGTTACCAAGGTAAGTACACTATGATACTTCTTACAGGCGGCGAATTGTATGCACTATCAACATTGCTGACCATTTATCTTTAATACTCAATAGTAACAATTTTACAATCCTGATCCTTTTCAAACTTCAGCTAATAAACAATGTCCTATGTTGATTTACATGATGCTGATTATATCTTATAACAATTAACAAAAATGCTATATGTGAAATGAGGTATCATATCTAATCAAAGACCAAATTTCAAATTTGATGCTTATGTACTTCTAATCAATTTAAAAACTAAAATGTCAGTTACAAAGACTCTACACACGATTCCTTTAAAACTGTCAAACTGGGGAGAAACACGTGTTCTTATCTCAATCTCTTTGATTGCAACTGGCAAAAGTGGGTTCCGAAAAGAAGTCAAATACAGCACTGGCAGACAATGGATGCATGTCAGATGCTGGGCCATATCTTTAGCTCCAGCTGACTTTATAAATGGGTCAGTTAAATATATAAAATAAGATAAAATAAGGAAACAGAGTTAATTTAAATTAAAAATAACAAAGACAAACCCGAGTCTGCAGCTTTCTTCCCCGTCTTCTTCTTCCCAATACTAATATCATCATCTGAGCTGCTTTCACTCTCCTGGTCACTGCTTTCTCCATAGCTCACTGAAAGGGTAAAAATAAAACTAAGTAGATGCTAACAAGCTATAATTTTAAACACTTTAGCATTCTTTACAAAAATTGGCTACTAGTGTGTCTCTTTGCCTTTTATCAACTTCTTTTAATTAGTTTGCATGACAGTTCATCAATCGGAAGGGTCTGAGACTGCCTCCTACCAAAGTAATAGCCCAGGCCTGCTTTTGTGTTGAGACCCTGGTAATGCACCAAAGTGATAGCCCAGATCTGCTTTCATGTTGAGTCCCCAGTAATGAACAAAGTGATAGCCCAGCTCTGCTTCTGTGTCGGGACCCTTGTAAAGCACCAAAGTGATGGCCCAGATCTGCTTTTCTGTTGAGTCCCTAGTGATGCACCAAAGTGATGGTCCAGATCTGCTTTCGTGTTGTCCTTAGTGATGCACCAAAGTGATGGCCCAGTTCTGCTTTTGTGTTGAGTCCCTGGTAATGCACCAAAGTGATGGCCCAGATCTGCTTTCGTGTTGTCCTTAGTAATGCACCAAAGTTATAGCCCAGATCTGCTTTCATGTTGAATCCCTGGTAATGCACCAAAGTGATGGCCCAGTTCTGCTTTTGTGTTGTCCCTAGTGATGCAACAAAGTGATGGCCCAGATCTACTTTTGTGTTGTCCCTAGTGATGCACCAAAGTGATGGCCCAGATCTGCTTTTGTGTCGAGTCCCTAGTGACGCACCAAAGTGGTAGCCCATATCTGTTTTCATGTCAAGTCCCTTGTAATGCACCAAAGTAATAGCCCAGATCTGCTTTCGAGTTGAGTCCTTAGTGATGCACCAAAGTAATAGCCCATATCTGCTTCCATGTTGAGTCCCTTGTAATGCACCAAAGTGATAGCCCAGATCTGCTTTTGTGTCCAGACCCTGGTAATTCACCATACTCCTACTGCAATACAAGCCTTATGTGTTTCTGTGCCTTAAAACTAAAACCACCAATCCAAAACCAAACAAAATTTTGGCGGTTTGTTTCATTTAATTTCATAATTATTCTTCTATTGCATCATGCTGTGAGCTTCCCCAAAAAGCTAAAACAATAAGAAGCTCTAACACAAAACAATACTTCAAAGTGTGTATTACCACCAGACTACCATGCTTAAGTCAGTCATATTTAGTATGTACTTCAAAAATAATTCACTAACTTACTTTAGCATTCCTACTAAGATGTATTATCCAGCAATATTGACTGTAGGTATGTTTATATTCACCACTAGTGTCCATACTTTAACTGAAAGGCATTATAATTGCTGACATAAATTTTTTATTTTATTTGTTGATTGTGTATTCTTTATTCATTTAACAAATAACTGTTTGCATGATACTCAAATTGCATATCTTGGTTAAACTGTTTTCTTCGGAACTGTAAATAAAAGTATTCCAATCTGTTAAAGTTACACATTGATTAGCTGCAGGAAATGAATAAATACCTAAATCTGTTCAAGTGACAAAACAAGAAACTTTTTATTTAAAGAAAAGCTATTTTTGTGTCAGTTGTATTGTAAGTCATATAGTACTCATGAAACAAACCAATCTGTTCAGTCAGAGTTTGGTGTGTTCAAACATCAGTCAGACCATACTGACTCTACTGTGTTCAAACATCAGTCAGACCATACTGACTTTGCTGTGTTCAAACATCAGTCAGACCATACTGACTTTGCTGTGTTCAAAAATCAGTCAGACCATACTGAGTTTGCTGTGTTCAAAAATCAGTCAGACCATACTGACTTTCTTTGGTGCGTTCAAACATCAGTCAGACCATACTGACTGCTGTGTTCAAAAATCAGTCAGACCATACTGACTTTGCTGTGTTCAAAAATCAGTCAGACCATACTGACTCTGCTGTGTTCAAAAATCAGTCAGACCATACTGACTTTGCTGCGTTCAAACATCAGTTAGACCATACTGACTCTACTGTGTTCAAACATCAGTCAGACCATACTGACTTTGCTGTGTTCAAACATCAGTCAGACCATACTGACTTTGCTGTGTTCAAAAATCAGTCAGACCATACTGAGTTTGCTGTGTTCAAAAATCAGTCAGACCATACTGACTTTCTTTGGTGCGTTCAAACATCAGTCAGACCATACTGACTGCTGTGTTCAAAAATCAGTCAGACCATACTGACTTTGCTGTGTTCAAAAATCAGTCAGACCATACTGAGTTTGCTGTGTTCAAAAATCAGTCAGACCATACTGACTTTGCTGCGTTCAAACATCAGTTAGACCATACTGACTCTGCTGTGTTCAAAAATCAGTCAGACCATGCTGAGTTTGCTGTGTTCAAAAATCAGTCAGACCACACTGACTTTGCTGCGTTCAAACATCAGTCAGACCATACTGAGTTTGCTGTGTTCAAACATCAGTCAGACCATACTGACTCGGCTGTGTTAAAAAATCAGTCAAACCATACTGAGTTTGCTGTGTTCAAACATCAGTCAGATCATGCTGAGTTCGCTGTGTTCAAAACATCTGTCAGACCATACTGACTTTGCTGTGTTCAAACACTTCCTTGAGTAAGATGAGTTTGAGCCCAAAGGTTTAAAAATTTTCCAAAGTGTTCTTCAAACAAACTAGAGCAGTTTTAATCCTGATGACTTGCCATCAAACAACATGTGCAACTCAAATGTTTAACTCATTCGGCCCCAGAGGTTTTTGTCATTTTTGCCTGAAATGTGAGTAGGAAAGACATTTTGAGGACTATTTCTGAATACATCATAATACGTAAGCTTTCAATAGATTTTCCATGAGACTAATGCCTAGTTGTATTAGAAACATCGTTTTCCTTTGGTTATTTTACTTGCGCATGAGCGAAAGGGTAAAAGTTAGATTTTTTTTTGCTTAATGGACCAATCATTTTCATATGGAGACCGCTCTTTATTCCAAATGCCCACCTTATCCTAGTTTTTGCAAAGGTTCACCTGTCTGTGTGCTTCTCAGACCAGTCTGCCTTAGATCTGAGGCCCAAAGGTCTAAAATCCAGACACAAAATCGTATTCCAACCACGAGCACATTTTAGGTGTGAAAAAAAACGGGTCAGAAAAATGAGGTTTTTCCCTCTGTATTTTGCAGTGCAGGTAGAACTTCCAGATTATTTGGCATCATTGTAGAGATACATGTCTTCTTTTTTTGTAATACCATATTATTTGGCATCGTTGTAGAGATACATCTGTCTTCTTTTTTTGTAATACCATATTATTTGGCATCGTTGTAGAGATACATCTGTCTTCTGTTTTTGTAATACCATATTATTTGGCATCGTTGTAGAGATACATCTGTCTTCTTTTTTTGTAATACCATATTATTTGGCATCGTTGTAGAGCTACATCCGTCTTCTTTTTTGTAATACCATATTATTTGGCATCATTGTAGAGCTATATCTGTCTTCTTATCTGTCTTCTTTTTTTGTAATACCATATTATTTGGCATCATTGTAGAGCTACATCTGTCTTCTTTTTTGTAATACCATATTATTTGGCATCGTTGTAGAGCTATATCTGTCTTCTTTTTTGTAATACCATATTATTTGGCATCATTGTAGAGCTATATCTGTCTTCTTTTTTTGTAATACCATATTATTTGGCATCATTGTAGAGCTATATCTGTCTTCTTTTTTGTAATACCATATTATTTGGCATCATTGTAGAGCTATATCTGTCTTCTTTTTTTGTAATACCATATTATTTGGCATCATTGTAGAGCTATATCTGTCTTCTTTTTTGTAATACCATATTATTTGGCATCATTGTAGAGCTATATCTGTCTTCTTTTTTTGTAATACCATATCATTTGGCATCGTTGTAGAGATACATCTGTCTTCTTTTCTTGTAATACCATATTATTTGGCATCGTTGCTTTTTTGTAATACCATATTATTTGGCATCGTTGTAGAGCTACATCTGTCTTCTTTTTTTGTAATACCATATTATTTGGCATCGTTGTAGAGCTATATGTCTTCTTTTTTGTAATACCATATTATTTGGCATCGTTGTAGAGCTACATCTGTCTTCTTTTTTTGTAATACCATATTATTTGGCATCGTTGTAGAGCTATATGTCTTCTTTTTTGTAATACCATATTATTTGGCATCATTGTAGAGCTACATCTGTCTTCTTTTTTTGTAATACCATATTATTTGGCATCATTGTAGAGCTATATCTGTCTTCTTCTTTTGTAATACCATATTATTTGGCATCGTTGTAGAGCTATATCTGTCTGCTTTTTTGTAATACCATATTATTTGGCATTGTTGTAGAGCTACATCTGTCTTCTTTTTTTATAATACCATATTATTTGGCATCGTTGTAGAGCTATATCTGTCTTCTTTTTTGTAATACCACCCATGTTAGTGTATCTTAAATGACCTTGATGCTGCTGAGCTCGGAAATAGGGTACAGCCTGATCACGCCTACAGGCGGGATTGGGTCTGAATGAGTTAACTATACCTAATGTCACATAATTGACCTACAACTTTTAGCCTCAAGAAACATAGACAAAAGCACTAAATCCCGATTTACCATGTGTCCCTCTACCTCTGTGCCATGTATTATAGTGTCTACCAGAGCTTGTTCTGCCCCTGTGGGAGCCTCGCTTATCTGTCTTCCCTCTGCTGGGCATGGACCTAGAGCTTTCTACCTTCTTTTGTGGTATGATGTATTTTGGAAGGCCTTTGAAAAACCAGGCACCAGATTTTTTCCAAACCTACAAGAGAAAGGAATAAGGATGTTAAAACTATATATGTGCAATTATTACACATCAGTGAATGATTGAAAGGTAGTTTATTTGTTTATTGCTGTTGCTTTCTTTCTTTTTTTTACTGGTGAAAATTTCTAGCATAAGCATCTGGAAAACTGTCAAGTACTGATATTTAGATTACTAATTCTAATTAAATTAGAAAGTGTTTCTGGAGAAAAAATAATGGGTTATTGCTTTTTGTCATAAGAGCTAAAACTATTAATTTTAATTTGTGATTAATATATAAAATGACAAAATTAATTGCATATAATAACACAAAAGCAAGAAATAATTCTGGCATTTTAATCTAGTAATACCACTGTAAGATATTTAGTGGATTTGGTTTGATTCTGTTGGGCAATGAGAGTAAGGTGTCTTGCCAGAGGTAAGGTGTCTTGCCAGAGGACATAAAACAGCATATTCTTTCTCAAGGTTGTATGCACTTTATTGTTTTCCAAGCTAATCTCATCCAGGGTTTCATCCCTCTTGACTGTTGTTACATTCGTATTTTATATTGTGAAATAAATTTAAACCATAAGCTGTATTATTTTGCTAATTTAAATAGCCTTTATTTATTAAAATTTATGAATCCAGTATCCTAAACGTAGTTTTTATTTAAATGTTATAAAAATGTTTACAAAAGGGGGATCTTGGCATAACCTCACATGTGATTATCAGATGTCCTCAGTTACTTCCCTTGCTTTAATAGGCAAACTAGAAAATACAGTACTTTGCTATTTTTGTAATGCTGGCCATATTTGATTGCAGACTGCCTTCTAAGCTAGGCTGCTTTCTGGTGAATTCAGTAAAATTTTGTTTTGTGCTTTTATTTTATCATTTAAGGGTTTTTCTATACTGGCATCATTTGTCAATGTCTGCAAGGTCGTCTGACCAGGACGCTTTCTAAAATGGCATCATTTGTCAATGTCTTCTGACCAGCATGCTTTGTGTCAGATTCAGTAAAATTCTATTAAGCATTGCTGATGAAGTAATTCAAAGGTTTTTCTATATTTAGTAATGGGAGCCATATTTGATGGCAGATTGGCATCATTTGTAGAAACTTGGAAGGTTTTTATATCAGGATGGATTTCATCAAGTTTGGTAGGTTTCTAGTAAGCAAATTTTGATAAGTTTAAATGTATCACTGATAATTTTGAAAAACAATCCACAGGTTGACTAAAATGAAAGACATGAGTTGTATATCGTGTATTTTTTTAATACAAAATATTAGGCTGACCCTTCACATGGATGTCACTACGATGTTTGCGCTTTCATGTATTTGTCATCAGCTGAGACAGCTGATTTGTTAATTAGCTTGTGTTTTCTTACAAAAGGTCCATTAAACTTTCAACGGTTGTCAGAATAAATAAAAAGCTCAGCCCAGAGTAAAACATTTAGCTAGGTTTTCCAGGAAGCATTCATTGGTAATGTCCTGCAAGTCAAACTGACTCTTCTGACATCTCAACAGACAAGAGCATATCACATTTATGATGATTACACTAAAACAAAATTAAAAAATAAAATCAAAACACAAATTTCATTAACAAGACTTTAATAATTATTATTTGTTTCTTACATTTGTTGTCACCAGTAGGTATTTCCAAACATTTTCAGCTGATTGATAATTTGTAACTGTTATTTACTGAGTAAATATTTTATTTTTAAACATGTAACAAAACATATGCTTTGTTCTTTAAATCTCTACCATTCTCAACGAAAAACAAGTTTTCATTTAACTAATTTTGATCATGATTTTGTAATGTTAAACAAGAAGAAACCTAATTTTCAACCTTTTTCTATAAGAACAAAATGGGAAGTGGGCCTGCTTCCACACTGAAAGTGGGTAAGCAAGTTATCAGTGTACATTAAAATGAAGGGGTGGAGTGGATTGAACAATATAAGGAAAACTAAGTTAAATGCAAAAACCTGATATGTTCACTGAAGTTTGAGCAGATGGTACTGTTATATGCCAATACCTGGACAAAGTACTTACAGACCAAGGTTTATGACAAAGAAGTGGTGTTCAATGCAAAAATAGAAAAGTTTTCACCTGAAGAAATTAGAACACTGATATCCAAGTAGAGCCTAAGCTTCCAGTGCAAGTGATAAGAACTCACCTTGGTGGACTCCTTACATATCACACATAACTAAAGAGGCTGATAAGAACTCACCTCCCTGGACTCACTACATGTCTTTCATAACCAAAAAGACTGATAAGAACTCACCTCCCTGGACTCACTACATGTCTTACATAACCAAAGAGGCTGATAAGAACTCACCTCCCTGGACTCACTACATGTCTTACATAACCAAAGAGACTGATAAGAACTCACCTCCCTGGACTCGCTACATATCTTACATAACCAAAGAGGCTGCTTCATGCTACTGCTTGTGTCTACGCCGCACTTGGTACATACTGCCTGAAAGTGCAATAAAAGAAATTTCAATGTAACTGTACTGAAGAACTGACAGAAACATAAACACAATGAAACCTGTCTATCAAGGAAAGATCAAATGCAGAGTTTGTCATTATTGTGTCCTTTATTGGGGGTTTGTCAGGAATCTTTCCAAACATTAACATAAGGTCAGGTCCTGCATGCGAAGCCCATGATCAGAGCACTGCTGTAAAATATGTGACCTTGAATACAATGTCAAAATGTCAAGCAAACAATGAACTGTCATAACTTCATAATAATTCATCCTAAACATTCACAAAATCAATTAAGGTGGGTTTAAAAAATATCAACAAACTTTTGACATTTAGTTTAACCAAAATCTAAATGCAAATTTTCAATGACTATGACCTTGACCTCAAAATCAAAGGGGTGAAGAATAAGAATTTGGCTCGGCTTCTTAATGATTCATCACCAGTATGAACAAAATCCATCAGCAGGGTTACGAAACAAATGAAAATAAAATTTAACCAAAACATTAAAACAAATTCCCTCTGACCCTCAATTGCAATGAGGCAAGAAAGCATAGGAAAAAATGAATTGTCTAAGCTTCTTAATGATTTATGCCAAATATATCAACTCTATCAAGGGAATTAAGAAATATATATAAATGAAAAACTAACCAAATATTTTTGTCCTGTCACAAAAACAGAATAACACCACAGCAAATAACAAAAATGCCATTATATGATATACTCATTGCAATTAAAATGTATGAAACTTGTTAAATAGTTTAAATATTTTACTCAACAAGGATCACAAAATACGGGAAACTATTGCCTGATGGTGTAGCAAGTATCACTGGAATTTATAATTTTTTGAGAAATGAATAAGTCTGGTATTACAGTGAAACTAATGTGTTTACAAAAATGACAGTCATTAACCATGTCTGAAAGAAAATTTGATGAAAATCAAGCGATTATGCATTTATTTCATGGGTATGTTGGAAACCAGCCAAACTATTCACTCCCCATTACTGTGGAAAACCCATTATTTTAAACAGCCTTATGCAATACCAGTCTGTCAACTACACCTCAGTCAAACAGTTTGGACTGATCCACAGCACAGTCATGAAATAACTGTATAATATTAACAAAAACAATGGTGAAATCTCTCACCTTTTTACAGTCATCACAGTAGACAGGAGATGCTCCCATGAGACCAAACTCATCCCCACACAGGATGCACTGGGTTGTCCCATTACCCATGGCATTTTTCTTCATATTTTCTAGTTTATCTACTAAGTGCCTGTAAATAATACAAGTATGGCATTCATGAGAGTCTTAGTAAAGTCAAGTAAAGCACATATTACACTCAGCTCCAATTTACTTGTCATTCAAGTTTATGTCCACCATAAAAAATGTTACATTTATTAAAATAATTAATATATGAAAATCTTAACGAAATGTCGATGATGACAGTTGTGGAAAGAAACTGCTGTCTTTTCCAATGATATATTCCCAAACAATTATATATTCCTTTTATCATGTGACTGTTATGTTCCTTAGGTTAACAAACCCATATTTAGGTTAACAAACCCATAGTTAGGTTAACAAACCCATATTTAGGTTAATAAACCCATATTTAGGTTAATAAACCCATATTTAGGTTAATAAACCCATATTTAGGTTAATAAACCCATATCCTAGTTTTACCAAATTACACATGCATAACAACATCTCATGATTCATGATCATGACATTAGACAAATACATGTTTGAGGCATTTGTAAGTCATCTGAAAACATCCAAATATCATCTGAAAAAGGCATAATTGAATGTCATTTAACAACATTCAAAATGTAATCTGACAAAGGCATAATGGCTGAGGCATTTGAATGTCATCTGACAACATTCAAATGTCAGTTATGAAAAACCTAATGTTTGAGGCATTTGAATGTCATCGGACAACATTCAAATGTCAGTTGTAAAAAACCTAATGTCTGAGGCATTTGAATGTCATCTGCAACATTCTAATGTCAGCTGAGAAAAACCTAATGTTTCAGGCATTTGAATGTCATCTGACAAAGGCACAGTGTCTGAGGTATTTCAATGTTTTCTGACAGCATTCAAATTTCATCTGACAAC
Source organism: Sinohyriopsis cumingii (assembly GCA_028554795.2). Classification (NCBI taxonomy): domain Eukaryota; kingdom Metazoa; phylum Mollusca; class Bivalvia; order Unionida; family Unionidae; genus Sinohyriopsis; species Sinohyriopsis cumingii. The sequence goes on along the minus strand of CM068841.1, from coordinate 100,573,470 downwards.
GCTTGTCTGAGGTGTTTTGATAAAGGAATAAGATCTGTGACAAATGAAAGTCATTTGACATGGTATACTATATGAGGCACTGGAATGTCATTTGACAAAGGCATAATGCTTGTGACATATTATTGCCATTTGACAAGGGCATCATGCTTGAAACACATTAATGTCTTTTGACAAGGGCAAAATGTCTGAGGTGCTGGAATGATATTTGACAAAGGCATAATGCTTGAGACATATTAATGTCATTTGACAAAGGCATCATGCTTGAGACATATTATTGCCATTTGACAAGGGATTAATGTCCGAGGCACTGGAATGTCATTTGACAAGGGTATAATGTCTGAGGCACTGGAATGTCATGTGACTAAGGCATAATGCTTGAGACCTATTAATGCTATTTGACATAGGCATAATGTCTGAGCAATTGGAACGTCATTTGACAAAGGCATAATTTATGAGGCACTGGAATGTCATTTGACAAAGGTATAATGTCTGAGGCACTGGAATGTCATTTGATAAGGGCATAATTTATGAGGCACTGGAACGTCATTTTATAAAGGCATAAGGTCTGAGTGATTGGAATACCATCTGACAACAATATTATGCAGTCCAATGGAAGAAAAGCAATAATTTTCATCAAGAGATCAACAGAATCTTACCTCTGTGGTTATTATAAATGAAATGTCTAAAACCTTTCAAAGAATTTTATTCTTTTATTCATCAAAGGCTTGCAAAAGATGGAAATTATCTGACTCATTGCAAAAATACCCATTGCAAAAATTCAATTTTATATATATGGTAACGTTAAAAGAAATGCTACACTAGATTTATTCAAATGTTTTAAAGTTATCAACTGGTTTCTTTTTACAAACAAGTATGCCAAAAATAAAATCCACAAATATTACAAAGACAGGAAATTGAAAATATTATGACATAAATAAATTTCCCTCCATGGAGAATTTACCCTATTCTTTCCTGCTCAACTTGATCAAGAACATCTGCTCTGGCGATTACATTCATAATCTGCTCCTGCTCCTCTAGACTGAGATGCTGATCTCTTTGAAAAGAACTGAATTTGTTGGTGTGAACTGACCATCCTGCACCCAGCCTGAAAACAAACACTTTTACAGTGGTCACCTCACTAAATTGCTAAAGGTTTGTTTTTCTAATTCTAACAACAGCATCAATATTTAATGGTGGATTCGCATAATTTGTAGAAACCTTAGAGCCCTTTGTGCCAGGGTTCTGTCCAATTTGGTCACACTCTGCAGCATGGTTTTGAGAAAAGTAATTTAAAGGACTTGCTGTTTTCAGTAATGATGGCCAAATTTGATGGCAGATAAGAATCAGCCATATGAACTAGAATCCCCTTAATGCTAAAATGTTTTCTGTCATATTTCTATTCTATTTTTGATTCTATTTTATTTTAGTGATAATAATAATAATAATGATAATAATAACAACAACAACAACAACACCAAATTTTATTCCAAGAGAGTGACACCTAGCTGCATGGAACTAATCATCCTTGAGACCCTCTATAGTACAAGTCATATGGGTCATGTAAGCATTCAATGCCAACTATTTCAGTATTGGGTGTCATGTTTTAGAATCTGATTCTACATACCTTTCATGTGGCAAGTATTCACTTCATTTGGATTAGTATACATCCATATTCCTTCAGAAAGGTCATTATTTACATGCCCCAAGAAGTGCATATGGCAAAATCAATGTTAAAGTATGTCGACATTTTTGAATATAATGAACCTAAAGGTGTGATCCAGCACAATCTGGATTGAATATCATGTGTTGTGGTGTCACAATGAAAGCTACGCATATTGATAAACAAATTCGTACTAGCCTCGATTGTGATGATTCCACTCGACGAGCTCTTATTTTGACCCAAGTTTAGTACATGGCCACCATTGTAAAAGTCCATAGCGATAATTTTTGTCTGAAGTTTCTTGGTGACAGTTAAGGTGGAGAGCATTCAACAATCTGGATTGAATGGACTTTGGTCAAAGAAAATTAGTGTTAAACTTTAAAAGAACAATTTATATTTAATTTAAAATGAGTAAATGTGCATACATGACCCATGTGAGTTGTACTATAGCATTTGCATATTTATACACACAGTATTTAGCAGCATGCATATAAAAAAAAATTATACACAACTCTCTTTCAATTAAGAAAAAAAAATAAAGAAATAAAAAATAAATAAAAAAGTTCGTACTCAACACTTCCACTATGGTTGTGCTACTACCAGTACCTTGTACAGGCAAGGACAAAAAAAGTTGGTACAAGATCAAACTTTAATGGTACAAATGTTGATCAACTAATCACATCAGTGCATGATTTATCACTTGCATAAAAAGGAGAAAATTATGATATAAGCAATACTTTTGAGTAATGAAATGAAAAGAACAAGTTTCTGGCCTTTCCAGGGGTTGGCTTTGTCACATCATGACACTCTAGTTCATTCCACACAGCATTGCAAATTTTATCCTATCTGTAACTTGGCAAATTATCAGGCCAGCATCATTAAATGTAACTAAAAGTATGTAATTCATTTCACTCTAAGAGTTTAAAATGAATTAAGTATTTTTAGCTCCATTTAATGATGTTGACCTGAAAATTTATCAAGTTAGAGATATGAAATTCACGATGCCATGTAGAAGAAACTACAATGTAAACCCATTCCAATATCATCACTGTTAGTTACCAACTTAATCCACACAAATTAACAACTTTGGTTCAGAGTTCACTTATATTGTAAAGTGTTTCCATGCACCGCATAAAATGTATACTTTTATTGGCTTGGTGTAAGTAAAAGCTTTTGAGTTCTGCTTGGCCAGATCACATGACTTACAGTTATCTATAAACAGAAACTGGAAAAATCCAAACCAAGGCAGTCCCCCAGCAAACAAGCATGTGGTTTTTAATTTGTTTTGAACAAGAGTAAACAAAAGCACCAATGGTACAAAATAATTAAAATCAATAACAAATAAAAAACTCGATATTCAATCCTTTATTGCACACCTCAGAGAATATCAGTGATGGATTTCAAGTCCCTGTACAACTGATCTGTATTGACACTAATGCATGGAACTTAAATTTGCCCCTTGAAATGGAAACTCATTGTTTCCTAATTTCCTTGCAGCAGTTTTTGATTTCTCCATATTTGAATTTGAAATATGTGCCATAAAAGGCAAAAAAGCCTTTGACAAGTAATCCTTTGAAACTGGAACATTGTTTCATTTTCATCTGAAGCATTTGTACTGGGAACTGGCATATATATATATTTATTGATCGTTGGGCAATGATTACAGTTTCTTCAATGCAACGTCTATGAAACAGAAAGAGGAGGACTTTTAATTTGTATTGTTCATCTTGAATTAAATCAAAGCCTTACAATCCATCAGAAACAAGCCAACTCTCCTTCTGATATTGTGTCTGATCAATAATCAGAGTCGGCAGGGAAATTGGACAACAACTGTATGTACGTTCAAGAATGACTTAAGGGATTTATCATAATACACCTCTTAAAGTTTATTATTTGTTCATTTTGTGTCTTTTATATTAGGATATTTACAAAAATATGTATGAAATGTCACTCATACACACACACACACACACACACACACATATATATATAAACTCAGCAGATGAATCTTTCTCTACTTTTCTACCTAATAATGTTTAAAGACAAAGTTTAACACTGATATAGACTTCACTACATTCCACATTTTGCATATCATAAAGGTACATCTAAGCACACATGACCTTGAACTTATATGTGTACATGAAGATCCTTCTTCAAGTCACCCCAAAACAGTTTTGAAAGAGTTCAAACATTTCTTATACTGTATGCACTCATTTATAAGCCAACCTAACTTTCAAACAAGAAAGATTCTGATCTGACATAGCATAATGCACCTGGCAGATCTGAGTCACTGCAGTTTGGAGTTGGACTTGACTAATAAGTGAGTATAGACAGTATTCAAGAGAAAACTTGCATGAACATGCATTGCCTTAACATTTGCAATTTTTTCAGTAGAGGGCCTCAAGAGAGACTAGTTGTATTTAAATTAGTTGCCCTCATTAAATAAAGACATTATTATTACTATTTTTATTATTTCACTAATTTTCATGGGGTACCAATTTTGGTGAATTTTTCAGTTTTGCACCAACCGGACATTTAAAGACCAAATAAAAAATTAGCCACACATGATGCAGAAGGCAGCCCTCATTTCTTCCTGACATATTCTGGGCGATCTACAAGGTCATTTGATAAATCAACTTCATTACTGTAATAAAATAATAAAATATTAGCTTTAACATGTGTTCATTTTATTTTAACCCTTTGAAAAAAGAAACTACAATCTATAATGCATTTATATTGTTTAAATGTTCATGAATGTATACTGTACCCAGTAACTGTCATTTCCACCCACTGCCTTAAACTGACAGATATCAGCAAGAATAGAGAAAAAAACATCAAATATTCAAACACTATTATTACTGAAAATGGACAAAAATAATAAATGATCCCAGTATAGCATATTAAAATTTAATTTAATACTTATTCAAATTGATACTTCATTTAAGTTAAACTGTTGCTGAAAAATTTCAATCCTCTTGCAAAGCATGTCTAATTTTATCCATGTATATTTAATCTAAACTGACATGACTAAAATACTTGAGCTACTGTTTGATACACAACTAATAAATGATACATTAAGCATATACACTAATTACAGCAGAGTATTAAAGCTCATGTCACTGAAACATCATGCCAATAAATTCTTTGTAGTCTTTATTTATTGTCCATTTTAGTGGTTGATCTTGGTCTGTGTGTAAGGCAGGCACAAACAAAGGAGTGATGCCATTGTCTTTCAGTTTTGTTAGCCTCATCATGCCATGAAGGGCTCCAAACACATCAAACATGTTAGCCTCATCATGCCATGAAGGGCTCCAAACACATCAAACATGTTAGCCTCATCATGCCACATAGGGCTCCAAACACATCAAACATGTTGGCCTCATCATGCCATGAAGGGCTCCAAACACATCAAACATGTTAGCCTCATCATGCCACGAAGGGCTCCAAACATCAAACATGTTAGCCTCATCATGCCATGAAGGGCTCCAAACACAACAAACATGTTAGCCTCTTCATGCCACGTATGGCTCCAAACACATCAAACATGTGTTTCTAAAGGTATATTTTTATCTGCCACTTGCATAATATATAATAGTGGTCATATCTGAATGTGGATCCGTATTATATTTATAATTTAAAATGTTTTCTGTCAAATTTGGTCAAATTTTGTTCTGTGAGGGTCTTTTTTTGTTGTTGTTTTACAAGAAATCATTTAAATGTTTTTCTACATTTAGTGACAACAGTCATATTTAACAGATCATTCATACTAATCTGAAAGGCCCACACATAAGAATGCTTTTTATCAAATTTAGTCCAATTCTGTTTGGCAGGTTCTGAAAAGCCATTTAAGGTTTTCTGTTTTTTAGTCCTGGCAGTCATATTTGATGTCCTGTCAGTGTGCCAAGATACTTTCTGTCAAATTTTTAAAAAATCTGCTGAGCATTTTTGAGTGGTCATTGAAATATTTTTATACTTTTAGAAATTATGACCATATATGACATCAACTTGGCATCACAAGTAAAATAAAAAACTGAATGCTCTCTACGTCAGTAGGTTTTCTGTCAATCTGGTCAAATTCTTTGAACAATTTTTGAGAAAAAGACATTTAAAGTTTTTTTATAGTAATGGCAGCCATATCTGGCAGTGGATCAGAATCATTTAAGAAAATTCATGCCAGGATACTTTCTGTCATACTTGGCCAAATTCTGCCAAGTGGTTTTTGTTAAGTTTTCTTTGGTTTATTTCTCTATAGCTATAGCAGCCATACTTGACACCAGAATGCTCACTTAAAAATTATATGCGAATTGGTGATGTGTTTTTTTAGAAGTTGTAAATATATGTGAACCGACAACAGGCAATTCTTGACAGAAAATAAATGAAGGACCATACCAAACACTCACTTAGCCTTATGGACAGGTCATCTAGCAAGGAAATACTTGAGTAAATGCAATGACTTAACATTGCAAATCCCCATATTTAATATTGCATATTCCAAATGCACTTGTTACCCTTCCCATACTTGTCCCCACCACCAGACTGTAATGCCAACTCCATCACATATATACTTCATCTTCTTTCTTGCTATAACTACATATATAAAATTTAGTCAGAAAATATTGTCACTGAAATTATGTACATCTGACCATTGATTCTCCCTCACAGGAACCAAGGGATGTGAGCTGAGGGTGACCTCTCCCAACCTTTCTTGCAGCTGGTTAACCCAAGTACAGCATAACCACCAAGTTTTGTAAATTTTTGCCTATCGGTTTAACTGGAGATGTGTATGGACATATGGAGTGTATTATAAAATCCACCACTAAAGAGTGTCACAATAGCCCCTGCTAAAGTATATCACAATATCCCTGCTAAAGTATATCACAATATCCCTGCTAAGAGCATGTCCAAATATCCCCTGCCAAGAGCATGTCCAAATATCCCCTGCTAAGAGCATGTCCAAATATCCCCTGCTAAAGTATATCAAAATATCCCCTGCTAAAGTATATCACATTATCCCTGCTAAAGTATATCACAATATCCCTGCTAAAGTATATCACAATATCCCTGCTAAAGTATATCACAAATCCCTGCTAAAGTATATCACAACATCCCCTGCTAAGAGCATGTCCAATTATCCCCTGCTAAAGTATATCAAAATATCCCCTGCTAAAGTATATCACAATATCCCTGCTAAAGTATATCACAATATCCCCTGCTAAGAGCATGTCCAAATATCCCCTGCTAAAGTACATCACAATATCCCCTGCTAAAGTATATCACAATATCACCTGCTAAGAGCATGTCCAAATATCCCCTGCTAAAGCACGCAAATAATAATATAGTCAAAAGCCATATTTATCCATTATGATGATGTCATACCACAAAAAGTTCTCTGAATGATGTAGTTCCCTTCATGATAAATCCATCCACACATTTCTGTGAGACAAAAGTGCCCGAGAAGCTGGGCTAAACAAGAACATGGTCTAGGTGTTGGTGCCAGGGGAAACAAGCAGCTGGACAAACAGATATCACCAATTCCAAGTCTGGAGTTGCTTTCTATTCCAGCCAAAAATTGGTGCTCATTTTATTTTATGACTTAATTTTGTTTTATGACCTGGAATTTTTCACAACATAAAGTCTAATAATGCAGCTGATAATAAAGGGAAATAAGTCTAAGTATGTAACAAGCTGTGATGAGGAATTTATTTCATAATACTTGTCACCTACTGTAATAAAGGAAACAGGTCCAAGTATGTAACAAGTTGTGATGAGGAATTTATTTCATAATACTTGTCACCTACTGTAATAAAGGGAAATAGGTCCAAGTATGTAACAAGTTGTGATGAGGAATTTATTTCATAATACTTGTCACCTACTGTAATAAAGGGAAATAGGTCCAAGTATGTAACAAGTTGTGATGAGGAATTTATTTCATAATACTTCTCACCTACTGTAATAAAGGGAAATAGGTCCAAGTATGTAACAAGTTGTGATGAGGAATTTATTTCATAATACTTGTCACCTACTGTAATAAAGGGAAATAGGTCCAAGTATGTAACAAGTTGTGATGAGGAATTTATTTCATAATACTTCTCACCTACTGTAATAAAGGGAAATAGGTCCAAGTATGTAACAAGTTGTGATGAGGAATTTATTTCATAATACTTGTCACCTACTGTAATAAAGGGAAATAGGTCCAAGTATGTAACAAGTTGTGATGAGGAATTTATTTCATAATACTTCTCACCTACTGTAATAAAGGGAAATAGGTCCAAGTATGTAACAAGTTGTGATGAGGAATTTATTTCATAATACTTCTCACCTACTGTAATAAAGGGAAATAGGTCCAAGTATGTAACAAGTTGTGATGAGGAATTTATTTCATAATACTTCTCACCTACTGTAATAAAATGTAAAATGCACTTCACACATGAATGGAACACATAAATTTAGCTAAGCAGAGCACTTTGGACTAAGGACTTACTTTGCTCTTAGAGCCAGCTGACGGTCATTTGGACAAACCCAGTGATCCATGTTACTGCCTGTTGATAACTCCCCCATGTGCTGTATGTATGCCTGTATAGTCCTTGTCTGCACAAGACAGGTTATCTGCTGTTGCCTTGTCTCATAAAGACATCATTCAGAGCGTATAAAATGCTTGCTTAAGTAGAAAAAGGTCCTGGAAAATAAATGTGTTACAATAGATATCTATGCCTACAGACTTGTCTCATTTTCTGTTTGATTAGAACCAATGTGGGAACCTTTAAATTAGTACCAATATCACAAAATGACATGTACTAAGGAACCAACCATTTAATGGGGGGGGGGGGGTGACTGGGATTTTCAAATTACCTCAAAGACCATTAATTTTTTTCATCTAATGGATATAACAGGTTCTATCTTTCTGTAAATTAGGCAAAAAAAGTTTTTCTAGACATTCAAGCCAGAATTTTTGTCTTCAAAACAAATCCCATCAATTTGCAACCATAATTAAATGGAAGTCCTTAAGAACTCTGACCTTTCTGCCTCGAATGGGTCATTCAGTTTATCTCATATAAATCTTTGCTTGCCTGCACAATTTTCCCACTGAAATAAATGCTCTTATTAGGGAAGGGCATATTTCATAAAGATGGCTGAATGTATGGGATAAAAAAAATGTGTTCTATAACAATGTTAATTTCTTTTAAAATCATGAAAATATAAGAATTAGGATAACTACATACACATAAATCTTTGATTTTTAAACCAAATAGTTAATACAGTTCTAAATGTCCCTTAATGACCTGAAGTTGAACTAATAAAATCACAATGAATTATAGCAGAATGTTACTTTATTTAGAAAAGCAATTTACCTGAAACAAAAGGTTGCTAAAGCCTGCATGAGGAACCAGACCCTGAATTTTTGTTAAACTAGTGTTGTTCTCATCAAAAAAAATCATATACCAAGTATATGTACCTGTCTTACATCTATGCCATAATAATTTAACAAATCTAAAACAGGCGCATCCTTGTAGTGATTTCTATTAAACTGGTCACCTGAAAAAATGCAGGTGTCTGGTAAGAGAATAAAAGTCAGTATGAAGTAAAATATTGCTGAAAAAGATTTCAGAAGTTGCTACAGTGACCTCTCACTATAGTGTCCCTCAATATAACATGGTACCTTTTCTAATGCTGGCACGGTTTTGGATTCCATTAAATTAGAGTAATATTATATACAATGCACCCCAGTACAGGACACCTCAGTATATTATAGTCCCTTTCAAAGGGCTGGTATGGTTATAACTCATATTATATGCATTATGATATTATAATGTACTCCTAGCTTAAAGCCCCTCAGTATAACACAGTCCTTTTTAAAAGACTTATGGTTATGGATCATATTACCATATGCAAGTCATGACATATATAATGCACCTTCAGCATAATGCCTCCCCTCAGTATAATCCAATCCCTTGTATAAGGCTGGTATTGTAAGTTATGGATCATACTACCATATATAAGTAATACTATGTATAATGTACCCCAATTATAATACCCCTCAGCATAACACAGTCCCTTTTATAATGCTGGTATTGTTATGGATCATACTATCATATGTAAGTCATACTATGTACAATGTACCCCATTATAATACCCCTCAGCATAATACATTCCCTTATATAATGCTGGTATTGTTATGGATCATATTACCATTGACAAGTCATACTATGTATAATGCACCCCAATTATAAAAACCCTAGTACAATACAGTCCCTTTTAGAAAGCTAATATGATTATGGATCATATTCCCATATGTAAGTCATACTATGTATAATGTACCCCCATTATAATACCTCTCATTATAACACAGTCTTTTATATAATGCTGGTATTGTTATGGATCATATTACCATATACAAATCATATTATGTATAGTGTACCCCCACTATAATACTCCTCAGTATAACACAGTACCTTTTACAATGCTGGTTTTGTTATGGCTCATATTACCATATACAAGCCATACAATATAAAATGCCACATCATATATCACCATGGTCCCTTTTATATTATGAAACAGTAATATGAGGTACAATGTACTCCAGTTTAAAGTGACCTCCCTTACACCTGTAGTATTCACACACTTTCACGCTTGTTTGTACCCACTATTGAATTTAAAATTAAAAGGCATTAAGGACATTTAAAAACTGTTAAAAACTTAGTCGCTTCATTCATCATTTTATAATATCTACCCCAATTGTCACCAAGTTGTCGATTGAAACCAGAGTTTCTTTATCAACACAGCTGCCATATTTGCATGAGCAAGTCTATTTTCAAGCAAAAGATGTAATGTACTTCACCATCATTGATAATATAAATAATTCCAAAATATTTTGGGAGTTAAAATCGAATTGAACATATGTAGGTATTGGTCTCCAGTAACCACTGTAAACATTAAGTGTCACGCAGAAAATAAATTTTGACTACAGTTACATTGGCAAAAGAATGTCATCATTTTCAAAAGAAGGACTTTCTTGCAATTGTTCTATCTGTACATTTGAACTTTAAATCTTTTCAAAATTAACAACTTTAACTTTTAATTGGTACAATATAGCAATATCATCAGGATTCTAACATGAATGACTTTTAAATGACCTTTAAATGCAAAATATTTCAACAAAGTCACTGATGCATAGAATATGTCAGAAACTTCTTTTGCAATAAGGGTGTAGTATTTATCAAGCATTCCCTGACAAAGTTTACTGATTCCAAGCGTAACAGTATCTATACAGCAAGTAAGAATAATAGAGGGGTGAGAATTCTGTATCAGACACAAAACTTTGCTAAGTATCTGACACAAACTTCTGATCTTGATGGAAGAGTTTGTTTTTCTGTCCTAACAATTACAACAAAGGTGTTTTCAACTTGAAATTGGGCCATACATGTAGGTAGATCAATCAGTGGCTTATGTCACATGTTTAGGCTCGAATAAACAGTAACACAAGAAAGAATGAAAACAACAAGCTTTGAAAAAATACAATAATTTATTTCCCTGGAAAATAACTGTAAAAATGAAAAAACTATAAACTTACGGTTATAGAGAATCAAATCAAAAAATTATCCACGAATAATCCAAATAATTTTTTTAGTAGTCCTAATAACAAAATGTTCTAGTGATTTCAAGTTCAATCCCAAAGAAGAATCCATGATGGAAGACAATGACGTATGCTGTAACCTGTAGTTTTGAAGTCTATAGTTCCCTGTAGAAACAAGAATTATCACTCTGGTTTTGGAGGTTTAAATAAATTTCTTATAAGAACTGTCTCTGATTAAGAATCTCACATGAGCACATGTATTTTCCAGGAAAAAAGAATTAATCCTTTTGAATCCAAATAATTTGAAATAACTCCGATCCAAGTAATCTGAAATAACTCCAGACAGCACAACATACAACTAGTGTAACAGCCCAGCTTCTACTGAAAATAATTCTCCAAAACAGAGGTTATATCGTTTTCTAAAACGTAAACAGGGGGTCACATGATCATGTTCTTGAAGCTCTTAGAAATTAAGTACTTGTTAAAGATCACGTCCACCCAGTGTGGCCCTGATGAAAACCAATGTTTACTCTAAGAAATAAAAAATAACAAAAATGTTTACATCTTAAACACATAGTCCCATGATGACCTCAACAACAACCAATCATTTTAAAATAAAAATGAAACTTGTTTACGTGGTTGCTACAAATTTTGAATCAAGGTCAGGATCTAGATCAACACCTGGTGTTTATAAAATGAACAGTCAAGGTCAAACTATTTTCTGAAAAAAGTATCATCTCTAGTGAATAAATTTACATTACAATATCATGTAATGAAAAATAAATTTTTAAAAAAACTGACAAACAATTAAATTGAAATAAATATGTATTAAATCACATATAAATAAATCAAATATACATAACAAATGAAAAATGGCCTGTATGCAAGACACAACTTCAACCACAGCTGGTTATAGCATGCAAATGGGTTGCATTTAATTAATCTAGGTTACTATTACGATGGAAATCAGGGAGTTTTGCAATTATAATAGAGAGGGGCCCCGAGTGGCCGAGTGGTCTAAAGCGCTCTCCGTCACGGATCACTGCCATCTCACCTCTGTCTGCATGGGTTCGAGTCTCGGGCTCGGCTAATGTGGATATGTGAGAAAGCTTGCCGGTAGCTTCTCGTGGGTCGGTGGTTCTTTCTGGGGTTTTCCTGGGTTCTTCCTCCACCATTAATACTGGCCGCCATGCATAGCCTATCTTGTGCTGAAAAATGGCGTTTAACCCTATAACAACAACAATAACAACAATTTTAATAGAGAGGCATACAATGATGCTCTTCGTGTAGTTGGATAATTATGACATTAACTGCCTGAGACTAAACATAAGTCAATTAAACATGAAATATGGATCACAGTGACCTACTTTTGTGATGATGGTAAGGTACTCATCAAGATGCATAACCTTGTACATTGTCATGATTGTAGGTATAACAGTATGCATACTGGGTGCAAAAAGAAACTGACAAGAAAAAATATTCATCCTCAGATTTATTGAAGAAAGAAAAAAACAACTAATGCATTACATTTTTTGAAAACACCGCTCCTGTAGCCTAATATTTAGAGCATCTAACTCAGATATGGGAGGTCATGGGTTTGAAGCCCAGCCAAGTCATAACGAAGACTTATAAAAATGGTACTAACTGCTGCTTTGTTAGGCACTGTAGAGGTGTCACTGGGTGGTGGTGTTGGTGAGGTTGGTTGGCAGACTGTACCTTCTTACATGGTGTCCACATTATTTGGTTCTCGTTATCTAGGAGATGATCGCCCTTGGTGGTATTGCCCGGATCAAGTAAATATTAATATAAAGTGTTAAACTTATAGGTGGAATAAATAGAGATCTGAGCCGATATATAAAACAGAATGACACGTGAAGAAAAAAAACACAATTTAATCAATTACACAAACAACTATGATAATACATGACATTAGAAAGATAGACATCTTTTTTAAATAAATCTTTCACCAAATTTCAAACACAAATATATTTATATAAATAGTCCATTTGTTTTAAATGAAAGAATTGGTTCATCATAGAATCAAGTGAACAATCAAAGTCATTGCCTTGTACAACTTCATAACCGGCTGATTTCCAGTCCAACCCAATTTCACTTTGGTTGTTCCTCTAGGTCCTTTCGCCTCTTCTCTTCTCCAACCTCCCTACTGTCTTGCCTCTTTTTGGCCCTCAAACTTCATGTGGGTAGGTGGATACGTAAGTACAGTGTATGTAGATACTTGGATCAGTAGGTATGTTGATACATCAGTGGAGATATTTCCCCTTTGTGCTTTTAAGCTTTGTTTGCTTCTACCGCCAGAATTGGGTCTGTTAACTTTACAGACATCCGGTCCAACTGACAAATGTTTTCCAAGAGAATTTCTTCTAAATTCAATCTCCTATAGTTTTTTCTCTTGCAGGAAAATGGAGACTGACTAAATTTTTGGTGATAGGGGCATATAAAACCCCAAGAAATTTCGTGTGGGAACCATGCCCCTTATTTAGTGTAACTAATCAGGATTAAATATATCTACTGCCTTTTTATAACTAGGCACCAAAATTGTGGTCAGCCTGACTGGATTTCCAAACAACCGATTCTGGAAAAAAACTCAACTCTGACAGTTCTGATATAAAATCGAAGTTAACCTTCCATTTTCTAGTCTGTCTGACAGTTAAATAAATGAAGGCTTAATTAAGAATCACTTCCTCTCCTGACACAGATATTAAAAATCATTGCAGTATAGCAATTTAACAAGCACCTATCCCCTAATGAATTGTTCTCTGGCCCAAGTTAATGTGCTCTTCATAGATCTACAGAAATTTGCATCCTTACAGGCACTCAGCATTAAGAGGTTAGTGTTAGGACTGGTTGGCCTGGTATCAGGATAATGTGACTGGGTGGAGCATCATGCTACATGTCTGCGGCATAATGCCCCAGTGTTCGACATCATTATAAACTGCCACACTAGTATTCATATATTCAGTTAGTTATATTAGTCATAAATAATTATTTTTTATTTAATACCTACTTTTATTTGATTTCAAAGCAATACAAGCAAAACACATACAATTATTATGAACTCTAATGTGCAAATAGATAAGTTTTTTAACACCCAGCCATGTGTGTCACAAGCACAGGCCTAATTAAATGAAATCTTGTGTGTTTTCAGCAGGATGCAGGATCAAGGTGATGGTGATGCAAAATACCATCATGTGGTTGTTGTTGTTGTTGTGGGATTTAACGCCATTTTTCAGCACACGATAGGCTATACATGGCGGCCAGTATTAATGGTGGAGGAAGAACCCTGGAAAACCCCAGAAAGAACCACTGACCCACGAGAAGCTACTGGCAAGCTTTCTCACATACCCACATTGGCTGAATCCGAGACTCGAACTGGCACAGACAGAGGTGAAATGGCAGTGATCCATAACGGAGAGCGCTTTAGACCACTCAAACACTCAGGGCCCCCACCATCATGTGGTGAATATTATGAGAATCGTTTGCTACCAAACTGACATTGTTGGAAGTGTCTGAATGGGAACATGCTGCTTTTGACCCTAAAAATTCTGAAATAAAAGCGTGGGCATTTGTAGGAAAGGAAAATGATGATGTGCAAATCAGTCTTAGTATAACTGACATTACTTGCAGCTTTCCAGAGTTTACAAACAAAATATTAAACTCTGAAACTATCTGCAAAGAGACACATTTAGTTCTGATAGTATTTCTGACATAAATGGTAAATAATTTCTTTGTGATTATTATCAAGTTTGGAAAATATTATATGAATACATGCCCCTTCTACCCTGTATTTTTTCCCCCTGTTACCTGAACCACACATAATTCTTGTTTTGGCCTAACAGTTTGATCAACTGAGACTGCTGCAACATTCTGTTGTAATCATATATATAATGCAGATGGTACTGAATAGCACAGTTGTTGTGCTGCATCTATTTTAATTTTCTATTCTTAAAAATGGGGAGGGGGCATTAAATAGAGTGGGGCATTAATTAGGAAATATACAGTATATGCTTTATCTGCAAACACATGCCACATGTAGTACAACAGCTCTGATCTACTGAATAGAGGTAAGTTAATTCATTGGAGTATTCTGCAAACACTAAAAAGCAAGACTTAAAATACAAACTGAATCTAATTTATCAAGACTAATCGTGCTGAAGAATGCTTCAGATGGCTTAGAGACCAAAACTAATTCAATGTTATTATGTAACTATTTTGAGTGTGTTCTCACAGTGACTGAACACGCATGGAAGATCCATACCTTGTCATAATAGCATAGTGTGTATATATATATATATATATATATATATATATATATATATATATATATATATATATATATATATATATATATATATACTAATCTATAAATCAAGTTCAACTGCAAACTGCACAGACCCAGATCTGCCATTGCATAAAGTGCCAGCAGATCTCATTCTGTGCAGTTTGCAATTTGACTCCACTTCTAAGCAAGTATATATGATAATGAAATGTACCATCATTATTTAGGACTACTAGATATCATAAAAAGATTTTTCAGTGAAAAGCCCACTGTCTATAAGACCAGAGGACTGAAGAAGCTAAAGCAAGATTTCCAATATTGCTATCATGAGAGGTCATAATGTAGGTCAGACCTGTACCATTTTTATATCATTAAGTCTTTTAGTGAAAACCCAATCAAACCATTACTATTAGTTCTGGACAGGTAGCCATTCCAAGATTTAAAATATGACCGCCATAGACATGAAATTGGAGGTGTGATTAGTGCCATTTTCATTTAGGACTAACTAGACATCATAAGAAGTATTTTAGTGAAGATATCATGTGGATAAAATCATCCATTCTGAAGAGTAGCAATAACAAGATCTGTAAGAAGGGCAATGATTTTCATTTAGGACAAACCAGAAATCATAAAAAACCTTTTAATGAAAACCTTGTGTTAACAAGACCATTCACTCTGAAGGAGTATGGATAACAAGATTGTTGGGATGGTGGCATACTGGCTGTCCAAGGAGCATATCACATAAAGCCTTTCAGTGAAAACCCCATTTTGATCCAAAAATTTCCATGATGAATACCATGGTGGCCATATTGGATAAAATCAACAGCAAATTTATTTAGGACCACCTATGAATCAAAATAAGTCTTTTTGTGTAAACCACATGTCAATATGAACACCGAGAAATTTGAGGTTACTCATCTTGACCATTTTGGACAGACTGTTTAACAAGGGATTCTCATACAAAGCAGGTGTACAAAGTGACACCAAATGTGTTTGGGAGAGAGGGAGAGAGAGAGAGAAAAGGTACAAAGTGACACCAAATGTGTGTGGGTGGAGGGAGAGAGGGAGGGAGGAGGGAGAGAGAGAGAGAGAGAGAGAGAGAGAAGGTACAAAGTGACACTAAATGTGTGTGTGGGGGGGGAGAGAGTACATAGCCACTGGTATCACTGGCAGTTTTAAAAGTCAAAGTAAGAAAGACTCTGGTCAGTCAAGATAAACAGCTTAATTAAGAGACAACTATGGCTACATTATTTAAACTTCAAATAAGATTGATATTTGCAAAGAGTATCCAAATGAATATTAAAAATCTAGTCTGCATTTGAAAGAAAGCGAAATCTTTGTTTTCTTAAAAATGCATGTCTAAATTATCACCTTGAAGTTCAAATACATCAATAATTTTTTTTTATTATCAATGAAAACAAAAAATAAAAGTTTGAAAGTACTGTAAATTGATGAGCTTCTGTATAAAATTGAATGTATTTAAGTATTTTTAATCTATAAAATTTGCCCTGTAATTTGCTTGGAAGCAGAGCGTGTATTCAGTACATAGCATTTAAGAAAAAGTGTCACTCACTGATCCAAAGATCAATGTTCCATTTGAGAAGAAAAAAATTTAATTTGTCTATGAATGCAGTTTAAATCCATTCATGTGTCCCATATAACACTGCAAAAAATTCAAAGCTAAAATGTAAATCTGTAAAACAGACAAACCAATGTTTCAACTGCACAGTATATATCCAGGATTAGCCCTGGTTGCATGCATGGGAATTTTTCCGAGGTTTTGTACACTATCTTTCATGAAATGCCAAATGTCTAAAGTTTCATTTTTGCAGGAAAAAAATTGTGGCATAAAACAAGAATTAAATTTCCAATCTTTCAAACAATACTTAAGTTAATTGAAGATGGGATATCTTGCATAGATGTTTGTGAAACTTTTTAATTTGCTACAGTTTTCATTTCCCTATCAATAACCTCATCCCCTGGGTAGCCCATGCAAGATGATACTATCTGCAGCAGACCAAAATCTAGGCCAATTTTTGTACATGTACATGTAGCATGTAAACAGCTATAGCCATGTGCTACTTGCGACAACTGTAGTGAATTGTTAAAGAATTGTTAAATGACAATCGGATAGAGCTCAAAATGAGGACTACCATTTTTTATATAAATATGTGTTGTTTTTTTGTAATGGGATGTGAGCCATACATGAAGTTTATAACATATGATCTATACTCGAATTCATGGATTTATTACATACAAGTATAGTACTTAACGGACTATGGATTGTACTACACAAATGTAAGTTGTCAATATACAAGTGTTTTTCACACTAGTTTCTTCATTTAATCAAAAGCAGGTATCTTTGCGCCCACTTGTATTACCCCACCTCACCCCACCCCTGCAAATGCAATATTTTAGGTAAATGCACCATTTTCCTCAGCTACCTGATTTGGCTGGTTATAACATGGTTCGGTCTATAACATGGTCAGGTTCTATGAACCCCAACTACTGTGTTAAACTGGAGTCACACTGTATTCACTGAGAACTTTTAAACATTTCACCAAATGAAGCAAATCAATTGCTAATAAAACGCGATTAAAGTTTGTCCACTTACCTTTGACAACTGGCTTTGTGAGATGCCATATTTTTCACAGCTTTGTCTGACTAGTATAATTTATTTCATAATCAAACACCAATATCTGATCAGAAATTAATCCGTTTAATTGAGTCATAATTTGATTCTGAATTTCTAAATATTTCGCCAACTGAACGCCAGAGAAACACAATTAAAGTTTGTCCAATTTGACAACTGATGACAATCTAATGGGCAATCAAACAAATGCTGATATTGGATCAAACATTAATCCATTTAAGTTGTAATATTTCCCTCTTCCTCTTACCACAGCAAACATCAAAGATAATCACAAAACAATCCAACCTTGATTGATTATGCACACCGAAGTAAGGCATCATAACCTACTAGCTCTGCCCAGTTCATATTGATTTTCCATAGGTGAAATATTATTGGCTGATAAGGTGTATACAGTAGTTGAGCAATGTCAATCACCATCACATGCATTAAATTAGTTATGGACAGCACAAACTCAGTAGGAAATTAATGGTGATACTCCAGTCCAAATCAACATGCATCATACAAATATACGGGCTGGAATTTCCATGCATCCAAAAAATTGGTCCCTTTTCAATTCCATGGATCAAAACATGTTCCAGTGAGACTACCCTAATATGTTACCATGATAACTGTACTTCTGACTACTGACTTGCCTTATACTATATATTATTATATGCTCATTTTTTTTGCCGTTAACTTTGCATTGTCAGAATTGTGCAGTATTTTACAATATTGAACTCATGTTCACAAGTCATACTGCACTCATAAAAGAACTACTTTCTATTGTAAGTAAACAATGGACGCAGACGCCAGCACTTTTGATTTGTAAACAAATCATGCAGACTCACATAGTAGGCCCTTTATGTTTGGTTGATTAAATTTGTTTCTGAATGAACTGAAGCAGATGTTTCGTGTACTGCCACAAACCAGCTACTTTGCTACATTCCGTGTTAACTTTTTTGACACTGTTTCGGATTTAGTTGGGCAATAGACTACAATTGCTGGGTAGCTACAAAAAACATGCAAGTGAGAAGGCATAAACTGTCTCCTTTAGCTGGTAATAAGAATGGCAAAAAGTATATTTACAGTTTTACAGCCTGAATTTCCTCAAAATGTACTTTCTTAGTTTTTAGTTCTGCAAATCCGAATTATATGAGCCATGTCATGGGTTCTCAAGCTTGATTACACCTTTTGAAACTGTACTATAATTTGGACTATAATCCACGTGCAATTACATCCTCCATACTGTACTCAAAACGAAATAAACCATTCCATACCATCTTTTTGATAATTGCAAGTGAAAGACTTCATATTATTCCCACATTATGATTTCAAATATTCAATGACAGAACAGAAACACACTTGCAGATGTCAACATGCTTCTCCCTTGCTGCACTCCCTTGCTGCTTCAAAATATGAACTCGTTTTGTCAGAAGGATATACTGGACTCCCAAGTTCGTGTAGTATTCCATCCGAAAAACACGTTCATATTTTCCCATACAAATGCAGTAACCTATAAACACTGTATTTCTGGCTACTGACTTCTCCAATACTGTACAGTGATACTGAACTCCTAACTACCCTAGTATGTCACAATAATACTGTGGTAAATCTGACTACTGACTTCACTGATATCTCACAATGATATTATACTTCTGATTACTGACTTCCCTAATCTGTTACAAAAATACTATACATCTGACTCCTGACTACCTGGATATCTCACAATGATACTGTACTTTGGACTACTGACTTCCCCTGTATGTTACAATGATACTGTACTTCTGACAACCAATTTCCCTAATATGTTACAATGATACTGTATTTCAGATTACCAACTACCCTAACATATTACAATGATACTGTATTTCTGATTACTGATTTAAGTCCCTGATATCTCAAAATGATACTGTACTTCTGATCACTGACTTACCCAATGTTACAATGATACTATACTTATGACTATTCACTTCACTACTATGTTACAATAACAACATATTTCTGACTACTGACTTCCCCAATATATTACAATAATAATGTTTTTCTAACTACCGACTTCCCCAATATGTCACAATAATAACATATTTCTGACTACTGACTTCCCCAATATATTACAATAATACTGCATTTCTGACTACAGACTTCCCCAATATATTACAATAATACTGTATTTCAGACTACCAACTTCCCCAATATATTACAGTGACACTATTTCTGACTAATGTACTTTCATAATACTTTAGTAAAATTACATTGGCTTAAAAGCCCAAAAATCAAAATTGTCCATGATAACATATTATGAGTTTAAGCCAATATTACACAAATCCATACACCCCACATTTAAAATGTACATGCTGTTATACACCAGATTCTATGCATCACAAGTTTCCACTGATTCACTGAGGTTAACAGCATACAAATGACACAGATCATCCACTATTATGGTACAATTATGGATTTAAACAAAATAATCTTGGCTGCATACATCCAAAAATTACCGTAACACGTTTGAACAATCCACCTTATAAATAACTCCATTAAACCAGCTTATGACTTAAGCCTATGAATGTACTTACCAATACCTTCCTAATCAGCTATCCCTTGGCTGACAGTCTAATGAAGAGTTGTGTGACACTACACTACCGAAGTACTGCTGACTGCCTATAAATCCATAATTCTCTTAAATGGTCTAGCTACATTGGTGTCTCTATGGCTTATCAGTTCAACTGCTTTTCCAAAGGGTTGCTGATGTCACTGAAAAAAAATAAAGCATTTAAGAATCTCAAATTCCAAAAACAGACAGATTCACTAACGTTCAAGTTTGCATGACAGATGATCAAAAATTACAAGCCACATAATCTGGTAATCAATTCAAAGGACTAGAATAACCATAATTCAATCAACTGCATAGAAAATATCTTCAGGTTTAGAAGAGGCTGACGGTGAACTGATAATAAAAACAAAAAACAAAAGAAGTCATTCACCAATTATACTTATGACAAGTTTTCCAAATAACTTGCAAGGTTATACAGAATACATCATGTACATAGGCAAACTTTGATGGTCTACATCACACAAAATACACAAAAGTAGTGTAGATATAATTACCGTTGTATTGTATTGACTGAACTTGTCCGATTCAGCCTCTGTGTAATACAATCATCTGGATCCTTGCCAAACGTGCCAGCCAACTTAAACCCATACTACACGGTACAGACAGTGAAATCATTTATTCCCTTGCATATCATGGTAATAAATGAAAATTTTGTTCACACTTTAATCTTTGCAAATGGTACACATGGTGCTATGTTTGCTTCAAAGATCAATAAATGCTATTTCAAAAAAGGGGCGGGGCTTCAAATTCCATGTGTGTACATGTAGCAAACACAAAATGCACAAACATAATAATACCTGGACAATTTACATCCTATCTCAACAACTGACTGGACACTCGGCAGCTTGATGCTTTATCGTAAACCTGTTAGAGTGAATGTCGATGTGGTCATGTATGCACATTTATTCAAATTAAATTAAATATTCATTGTTGGCCAGAAACTTAATGCTAAAATAGTGTAACCAAAGTCTATTCAATTCTGAATGGTCTGTACCTTAAATGTCATCAAAAAACTTCCAGATGAAAATTATTGATTACTATGGAAATTTACATTGGTAGCCAAGTCAAGAAAAGATAATGCTGGGCAGTATCACAACAAATAACATGGTATGACAAATTTGTTTTCACCAACAGCTGCTTTGGGTGTGACATTCAATCCAATTTGTACTGGATCACACCTTTAGGTTTACCTAATCTGAAAAATGTGCACGTAATTTAACATTGATTTTGCCATATGTACTTCTTGGGTTGTGTAAATAATGACCTTCCAAAGGAATATGGATCTATGAGGATATAAATAAAGTGAATAATTGCCATTTAAAGGTATATGTAATCAAATTCTAAAAAATGACACTCTTACTAAAACACTTGGTTCTGAATGCCTACATGACCAGTATGACTTTTACTTTAATCCCCTTCAAGGCGTGATTCCATTTTGTACTGTATATATGATTAGTTTCCACTATATGATTGCCACATATGATAAATGCAGAAAAGGATGTATGTATGTATGTATGTATGTATGTATGTATGTATGTATGTATGTGTGTAATGGTACATTAGCACAATCCTAGCTATACAGTGCCAAGCATATATGAAAACATGCATAGAAAACAAAAGGCTAAAGTCCATAAAATACAAAGTCCATAAACCCAATTCTCTTGAAAAACCCAAGACCTTCTTTCTCAGCATGAACATCATCACTGGACACATCCCTGGTTGAAAAGGCTGTGTCCATAATAGTTGCCTTCTTGAAGCCAAAGGGAGACACAGAAAAGTTCAAAGAGGGACAATACCACCCTACCTCCAATTACAAAGAGCTTTTTATTCACCAGATCATCAGCAACACTAAACTAATATTGCAAATTATATTTTTTTTTAAATATTTAAATCTGAAATTTGACTTTTAAAAAAATACAGTGGTACCTCACCTTGAGGTACCTCAGTATGGCACCATTCCCAATGTAACATGGCTAACTTCACGGATCCCATTTTTGGAAACAGTTTTGATGTTGAACCCACCTCAGTATAATGTGACCTCACTTACATGGCAGTAAGTTCTGTAACTCCTCTAACCAGCATTATAGTGTGACCAAATTATCACACTAATATATATATATATATATATATATATATATATATATATATATATATATATATATATATATATATATATATATATATATATATATTATAAATCATATGGCAAATAACAGTCCTTTCAAGTGCACTAGATCCGGGAAGGCATCAAGTGTGTCAGGGACTGATTAAGATAAATGTAATAAACTGACTACGAACAGTGCAAAACTAGTATCTAGCTGGCCTAAGTGCTTTCGACTCTTAATGAGTCTTTTTCAAAGGCAAATACAAAATATAGACGAGAAAAACAAATAAAACACAAAAACGTTGTGTTTGCAAAACTTTACATGGCTGTTTCTACAGGAATCAAGCCTTTAAATGTATTAGGTTTCAACTTAAGTTTATCTCAACATGTTGCAGAAGCCTGAAAATATTTTTATTGACCTAGAAATCGATAAGCCATACCGACATCTGTCATTTCATGTAAATTTATGTAAGCACAAATTATATCCAGGATATTTCATTGTTATAGTAGTAATTATAAGCTATTAAGCAAATTAAGAGAATTATTTAAAAGAAAATGTGTCGGCTGCAAAAGATAAGTTTATTTGTGCATGGTTGTCTTTTTCTAGTCTTCTTGGTTTCAATGTTCTAAGGCGGCGTATCCCAGTAAGGTTCCTTTTCTTTCCTCGTTTGGGAACTCCAGTTGGATGTGTGTGTTTGTGATTAGGATTTTTAACGTAGCTTTAACAATATTTCAGTCATATCGCTACGATGTCTGCAGTGTGGCAGTTTATAGTGATGTCTAGCACTGGGGCATCAAGCCACAGATATATAACATGATGTCCCACCCAGTCACATTATCCTGACACCACACCGACCAGTACTAACACTAACCTCTTAATGCTGAGCACCAAGTGAGGCAGCTGTTAGTACCATTTTTGTAAGTCTCTGGTATGACTCAGCCAGGGTTCGCTCCAGTTGGGGTTGTGAGCAATTGCAATAACTGTTATATCACTGAAAGTGAGGTGGGGGAGGGAGAGATGTGTTCTGTAACCAGGCTTCTGTACAGCTTCTTTGTCATCCAATCAGATCTATGAAGGTTGATCCTTTTTTGCAGCTTTTCAGTTTCTCCAACATACTGAAGGCTACAAATCTTACATGTGATGAGTTAATTACATTCTCTGTTTTGCACGTTTTGTTTGGACCATGTATGTTTAATTGTTCTCAAGTCACTGTGCTAGAAAATGTCCTGATCTCTGTCATATGTTGACAGGTTTTGCACCTTTTATCACCACAGGGGCCAGATTGACTAGGGTGGTCTTGATTAGTGATTGGCATTAGCTTTGCCCTGACTAGAATGTCCTTGAGGTTTTTTGGTCTCTGGTAGGCTACTACAGGTTTGTTTGGGAGGATTAATTTTAGTATGTCTGACGAATCCACGATGGGCCAGGGTTTCCTAATGATTTTACCTACTTTGGGGTTGTCTTGATGGTAGGTCAGGATTATGGTATCAATGGTGTATATATATATATATATATATATATATATATATATATATATATATATGTATATATATCAATCACACAGATTTGAGAATTTTAATTCATACTCTATGGAGATTTGAACCAGAGTTCATTGATAAATGGCACCTATCACCTTGCCTGTAGGTCAGGATTATGGTATCAATCGTATGTATATATATATATATATATATATATCAATCACACAGATTTGAGAATTTTAATTCATACTCTATGGAGATTTGAACCAGAGTTCATTGATAAATGGCACCTATCACCTTGCCTGTAAGCACTGATTCCTATACCCTCTCGACCAAGCAAACATTACGCCAAAAGTGATGTTACAGTCAGTTTCTTTGCTACTCATAGCAAGCAAGTGGCAGTTGAAAAAATCTTTCAAACTGTTCTCAACAGACTACGGTGCATGGAAAATGAGGAAAATGGCATGATTATCAATAAGTACAAACCAAAAGTCTTGTTGATACCTACACAACAGAAATGAGCAAGACTGTATACTGATATGCAACACATTCTCTATGATAACACAGATCTGAAAATTACATTTTCAAACAGAATTCTTGGAATATTTGTAGACAGTAACCTGCAATGGCATTTCATAAATTATACTGGAAAGAAAATAAACTCTTACCTTTGAGTCCAAAGGAAAATGGAGCTTTCACTCCATTACACTAAGGAGTCACTTTTTACAAAAGCTAAATTTAAAAGCATCTTGACTACTGTAATATAATTTGGTGGAACACTTACTACTACAAATATGAGACATGTTGTTGTTCTTTTAATGCCATATTTCAGCACAAGATAGGCTATACATGGCAGCCAGTATAACTGGTGGAGGAAGAACGCTGGAAAACCCAAGGAAGAACCACTGACCCATGAGAAGCTACTGGCAGGCTTTCCCATGTACCAACGCTAGCCGAGCCTTGGACTCGAACCCACACAGACAGAGGTGAGATGGCAGTGATCCAGAATGGTGAGCGCTTTAGACCACTCGGCCACTCGGGGCACCAAATATGAGACAAATGTCCAGACTCCATAAAGGTTATGTATAATAATGTTGTTCAGCAAAATAAAAATATTCAAATTGCAATGCTTAAATTCAAAATATTACCAATACATGAAAGAATATTTTTGAGAAAGTCCAAAATAATGTACAAGGTGTTTACAAAATCTGCCCCAAACTGTCCTAAGAACCATTTTTTAAGAAAGAGAATCTACTGGAACCCCAAATCTATGATCATTAAAAGGATTTCAAAGTACCAAAGTTAAAAATGGAACTATTCAAAATTAGCTTTCAATTTTTATATGTGCTTGTTTGAAATAACATTCCACTTCATATTAAATCAGCTTCAAGCGCCTCTTACTTCCTTAATAGGTGTATCATAAAAAAAAAAATATAAAATATGGTATACTTAAAGTAACGGTGTACATAATGAAGTACTTGTTTCACCACCCATCTCTTATGCTTCATTTTCATTTCTGCAGCAATGTAGCATTTATGTGACTAGTTGCTTATATACGGTGTGTGTTTGTCTATGTGAATATAGTATTATTAGCTTGTAATTTATTTGTACATATTAGAAGGCTTTAAGATACATTAGTTCTCATTTGTAACTCATCCTCTGAAAAAAAGTCTGCATTATATATATATATATATATATATATATATATATATATATATATATATATATATATATATATATATCCCCATCCCTTCGAAAGTTTTTGTGATACATGCAAATGACAACATGCAGATGCCTGCAAAAGGAATACGGTCTTGGTGAATTCTCTCTTGGAACATTCTTGATTGAATAGAACAAGCCATTCCTTATAAAATAAAGGTTGTACAATTTATAAAGCGCACAAAAAATATATTGACAGATACGTCGAATCTGTCAAAAATATAGACATAGATCATATTTTTTATAGGATGGTTACTTCATACTGAAAGTTTCAATTTACCAATATTAGTCTCCCTTTTATTGCTCTTTTTTTATTTCTGACTGAAGTAAAATAAAAGTTGCTACAAGAGTACTCTGTGGGTTCACTTGGTTGATACATCTCTCATGCTTTGCACCATTATCTACTTAAAGTTTGGAAATCTGAGAGTATGATACAATTAGGTGTCACTATGGATTTCAAAATGTCAATTTAAAATATAGAAAAAGAACATCTTTCACAGCAAATCTGATTTTATTTTCCCCATGCCACAAGAGGAACTGATGTAAAATCAATCAAATTCTGTTCCCAACTGATGGCATGTCTAAGATCAACCTATGCTAAGGACATGATTTTAAGATAAGCTCATAGCATAACCTTGTCTGCATAGGAAACCTATATCTGAGGCCAAAAAGGGGAAGGGGGTCTGTTAAAGGGGAAATATATTGGAAGTGAGCCTACTGCCTCTTTGGAGAAACTACTACTAAACAGGAGTCCCCTAAAGGGACTGACAGTGCACTGGGCAAAAAAAAAAAATGTCTGGAATTCAAGATAATACCATGTCTTCCTTTTAACTGTTAAGTGTTTAAACGATCTTTGATATTCTTCAGTTATAACAAAATTTTCAAACTAGCCCATGTGGTACACATTTTAAATGTTACACCATTTTCATCTAGGTCAAAGCAGACATCATAAGAAGCCTTTTGGTGAAAACCCCATGTAATAATGATCATGCATTCAGGAGGAGTAATAACCCCATGTTATAATGATCATGCATTCAGGAGGAGTAATAACCCCATGTTATAATGATCATCCATTCAAGAGGAGTAATAATCCCATGTAATAATGATCATGCATTCAGGAGGAGTAGTGACAAGACATTTAGACGATCACTGCGGTAGCCATAGTAGATGTACTACTGGTACCATTTTCATTTAGGACCAACTAGGTATCATAAGAGGTCAATTGGTGAAGACATGTTGATATGCCATTCATTTGGGAAAGAATCAAGATAATATTTTCCATTCAGGAGGAGTATCAATAACAAAATTGTCAAAATGACTGCTCTGGCAGCTCTTTTGGACAATTTCAGATCAGCACTATTTTCACTTAAAACCAATTAGACATCATCAGGAGTCTATTAGTAAAACCCCATTTTGATATGACCATCCATTTAGGTGGAGTAGCCATAACAAGATTTTCAATATGCCACTATGGTGGCCATATTGGACATCATATTGACACCATTTTCATTTGGATCAACTAGGCACCTTAAGAAGTCTTTCAGTGAAAATCCCATGTTGATATGACCATCCATTCAGGAAGAGTAGAGATAACAAGCTTTTCAAGATGGATGCCATGGCAGGCATACTGGATGTCAGATCAGCACCATTTTTATTTAGGACCTATTAAATGTCTTTAGTGAAAAACCAATGTTGGCCATCCTTTCAAGAGAGTAGCAATAACTAGATTTCAAAATGACCATCAGATTCAATGTAATTGGTTTTTCTATATAGTGAAGTTACATGCTCCGTTACAATATAAGTTACATGCACAGTACAATATGTTACATGCCCCGTTACAATATAAGTTACATGCCCAGTACAATATGTTACATGCCCCGTTACAATATGTTACATGCCCATTACAATATAAGTTACATGCCCCGTTACAATATAAGTTACATGCCCTGTTACAATATAAGTTACATGCCTCGTTACAATATACAACAGTCTAAAAATTTGTAAACAAGATACAGGACTTCACCAAACAGTAACATCTGCAGTGATTACTGCCACAGATAAGTGCATCTGGTAAAACCATATTAAACTGTAACTGTCAAGTCAATATATAAAATACAATAACTGCCAGCAAAAACAAGAAAAATACACAGAAGATAAAAAAGACAACTTGATAGAACAGTTGTCCTGTCATACATAAAATTTGTTGACAGGTTTATTGGAGGTTTGGATTGTTTTAAGGCACAGTAACACAAATAAGTAATTGATTGCCAAGGCAACTGGAGTAAAGCACCTTGCCTAAGGACACACCATGGTAGGGTAGCCAACCCTGACTGACCTGATGTTGGGAGTCAAAACCCACACTCGATGGTCACAAGTCTGGCAATTCAGGCGTGGGGGTCAATTATAGGTGCTTGATTACAATTATGATTACAACTACAGGTTGTTTGGCACTGATGATTATAATTATGATCACACTTTATTTGGAAACCATGATAGCAATTATGATTATGATTACAGGGGGATCAGAGGGGCCCTGAGTGGCCATGTGTAAAGCGATCAACGTTACGGACCACTGCCATCTCACATCTGTCTGCGTGGTTTGAGTCTCAGTTTCTGCTAATGTGGGTATGTGAGAAAGCTTGCCAGTAGCTTCTCATGGGTCAGTGGTTCTTTCTGGGGTTTTCCCAGTTTCTTCCTCTACCATTTATGCTGGCTGCCATGTATAG
This sequence comes from Sinohyriopsis cumingii, assembly GCA_028554795.2. Taxonomy (NCBI): domain Eukaryota; kingdom Metazoa; phylum Mollusca; class Bivalvia; order Unionida; family Unionidae; genus Sinohyriopsis; species Sinohyriopsis cumingii. Next base: position 100,544,668 of record CM068841.1, on the reverse strand, counting down.
CCTATCTTGTGCTGAAAAATGGCATTAAACTCTACAACAACAACAACAGAGGGATGATTATTATTACGATTATGATTACAATAGCTTGTGTATTGGCCACCTAAAGTTACACATTACTTATTGTAATAATCAACATTCAAGGTCTTTTGTTTATGGATATTTTTATTATTCTTAGTTTTATTGCGAATATAATTAGCAATTTTTTGGGTTGTAATCATCTGTAAACATGATTACTCTGTGATTACACTGCCAATGAAGGACAACTCTGATTACGATTATAGAGCTTCTGAAATCAATGAATATGATTAAAATTAGAATTACAGCTCACACTGTAATCGATTACAATCAATTGCAATCACAAATGTTATTGGTCCCATGTCTGAATTTGGCATACTAACCACACTGCCACCACAGCTGCTGTCTCTACGACAACATTAGAGAGTATATCATGCTATTTGAAATTCCTGAGCCTGCATAGGAATTTGCACCTGTTGTTTCATAGAACTTGTTAATGCACAACTTGCCATTTACTGCTGACTGTACAGTATTCATTTTTTTTAAACTAATAAAAAGTGAATGCTAAAGGTAAGCAACATTTTATATCTGCAGTTTTACAATTATGAATAAGTGACAGCTGTATGGTAACTGGTACAGACCGTCCACTGTACTGGCATAATTTCATGTAAATGTTTTGCTAATTATTTTTCAGGTTAACAAACAGCTACTTATGAAATAAATAATAATTTTTCAAAGTACATACAATTCACAAACATTTAATAGCAATCATATCCAACATTATGAAATTGCTAAAGTTAATCTCAAATTCTAACAAGTCACATTTGAATAAAAATCTGCAGTAACCATCAGCTCCCGCTAAGGATGTAACATAACCTGTGAAAGCCAAAGCCAGTCAATTATAATAGATGCAATGTAACTCAATGAAAATTTGGACAGGAATTACACAAGCAATGAAAGGCAGCATGATGCAGACTTACCACATTTATTTTAATAAAGATGTCACTTCCGAACATTGAGCTTGGTTTGACTTTGGTAATCTACAGCCATTCCTATTTACAACTGAATGATCAATTCCAAATCTATAATACCTAGTTAACAGTGTGAGCCAAATTATTGATTTGCCCATCCTACAATAGACGAAGGTGTTTTGTTCAATATCATTGTTCGAATGGCATTTAAGCATATGCTATTGATGTCTCAAATGTCTACAGCAAATCTTGTACCCAAATTCAGTAGCTACCATAGAGATGGGTTGGAGCTACAATATACTGAATTCTGGTGGACCAATGAGGTAAAAGAATGTTTGGTCCGGCCTACTGTATATTGAGGATACCCGATAAAAGAGTGCTAGGCCTGGACTATCATATATTACATTCTGACAGTCCAATGAACTAGAAGAATGCTTGGTCTGAGGTACTATTTTACGGGAAATTTAATTGTTTCTGGTCAATGTCGGTATTGTGGCTGTCTGTCGAAGATTAGAAGTTACACATGTACATTTGTATATAATTTCTGAAACTCTCTTAATGTGTGTGTAATCTGGATTTTTAACGTAGGCTTAACAATTTTTCAGTCATATCACTATGATGTCTGAAGTGTGGCAGTTTACAGTGATGTCTTGCACTGGGGCATCATGCTATAGACATGTACCATGATGTCCCACCCAGTCACATTATCCTGATATCAGATCAACCAGTCCTAACACTAACCTCCTAATGCTGAGATCCTAGCAAGGAAGCTGCTATTACAATTTTTATGTTTTTGATATGACTCGGCCGGGGTTCAAACCCATGACCTCCCACATCCAAGGCAGACACTCTAACCACTAGGCCACCGGAACGGTCAAAACTCTCTTAATAAATTTAGTAGTTGGCTATGATAGATTGGTACATCTGCATTTATTGTTAATTTCCTGTAAAATAGGGTGTTGTATATAGCCAATCTGCCCCCAGTGGGAGATGTTACAATTAGGCAATTATGCCAATGAATAGAGAAATCATTACTGGTGGGATGGTGTGTGTTTGTAGACTTAAAAAAAACCAATGATAAAAATTCCCTTTATAGCCAAACATTTATTTTTAGTGACCATTTGTTGTGAAATCTCCAACTCTTTTAGTAGGTGCAAATTACTGTCACTGTCAAAACTGAGCAATGATGTTAGTGTAATTAGGAATTAATTAGCTCATAAAGAAATTAATTTAAAAGTAATTTCTCATGAATACAATTTTCTTAGAAATTCTAATACACATTAAATCTTACCCCAAAAAAGTGAGTGGATAGTGGATATATGGCTATTTTGTGCAATTTTGGTCTGTATACTAGAGTAAGACAAATAACTGCAGTTAACACCATCTGACCATAAGCTGAGATCAGCATTAAGTCCACAAAGGTCTTCAGAAAATGCTTCCTCAGAGGTCCATTATGATCAGTTATAAGTTGCAGGAGTCAGACAGCCTATAGAACTAGAAAGGTTCATAATGAATTAAATGTGTAAATGAAAAACTCTCTGGCTCGTCTAATTATGCAAGTGAAGTACAGTGACAACAACACTAATACATACTGAATTCAGGTAGTCCAGTGGGCTACTATATATTATGACTTAATATGTGTGTGTGTGTGTGTGTGTGTGTGTGTGTGTGTGTGTGTGTGTGTGTGTGTGTGTGTGTGTGTGTGTGTGTGTGTGTTGATTTGGATTTTTAACATAGCTTTAATTTTTCAGTCACGATGTTCGCAGTGTGGCAGATTTTAGTAATTTCTAGCACTGGGGCCATCATGCAGCAGACATGTAGCATGATGTACCACCCAGTCACATTATCCTGACACCTGGCTGACCAGTCCTAATGCTAACCTCTTAATGTTGAGTGCTTAGTACCATTTTTAGAAGTCTTTAGTATGACTTGGCTGGGTTCGAACACATGACCACACACATCCAAAGCGGAAGCTCTAACCACTCAGGGCCTCCGGGGTGGTCAATATATATTATGACTTAATAGTTTTGTAAAGCCAGACTATAAAAATACCTCACAAACGAGAATAAATAATGCATAAAAAAGTGACATTTTAAACCAATGATCCAGCAAGAAATAAAGGGGTGCTCCCCACATTCTCTGCTCTCGTTGCTCTTCTAGTCCTCCCCTTGCCCTTCTAAATCCCTAACCTTTGCGTCTCTAAAACACCTCCTTCAAACTGCATTGTTATCTACTTCAATTATTTTCTGATTATTTAATGTAGGATAAACATGAAATTGCTTTGATCTAGTTCCTCTTCTAAAATAATGGAAGTCCAAATTTTATCAACATTATCAAATCCCAAAAAATGGCCGTTTCTTTTCTTCTGAAAAAGTGCCCCTCCTTCAACAAAAGTACTCAAATTGCTAAAGACATCTCTCTTACCCTCCCTTCTACTTAAAGTTTCATATTAATGTGCCATCTTGGGTTCCTGACATCAGCTTGAGGTAAACCCAAGGTTCTTTTCCACAGTCCCCTTTACTACCATCTAAATTTGAAACATACAAGTACCTACATGTATTATTACTTGTGCTAAGGAAAAGATGAAAAGATAGTCAATGCATGAACTTTTTACCTTTGTCAAGTCCTGGATTTAAGCCAGTATAACTTTTCTCAGTGGTCCTTAATAGGAAGTCTATATTGAGGGTATTCTAAAAACCTTCACTTCCATGACCAATGCTTTGAAATTATGAGTAGTATGCTTTCTAAAACAATATTTTTACAGATGAAAATTTAAATAAATATTTACTGCAATCCTTAAAATTTTCATCAGCATCCAATTCTATGAAGTGAAGAAAATGGAGGTGCAGTTTTTCCATGATAGGTATGTAGTGTTTAACAGCACATCAGCACAATCCTGACTATAGAACTGAATAAGTTTAAAATAGGTAAAATGCAAAGTCCAATCTTAATAAAGTCCAAAAGATTCCCTGCTGGAACATTATTTAAGAGACACATCCCTGGGAAAAATGTCTGCTTCCGTTATTCCCATCCAAAGATATACGGGAAAACACTTGGTACCTCTTCTACATCCTAGAGCAAACAAAAAACTGATCGTAAAATTCACATGATGTTGCATTTTCATGATTTATAAACATTTATCAGTCCTTAAATATCAAGGACCATCAGATGTCCACAGATAACATACAGGAAAACGGTGATTACATTGTTGTTGTTGTTATGGGTTGGACATGAGGCCAGTATATCTGGTGAGGGAAGAACCTGAGGCTTGAACCCATACAAGACAGAGGTCAGATGTCAGTGATCAGTAAATTTGAGTGTTTTTGGCTACTCGACCACTTGTGGCACCTATGTGTCTGTCTCACATGGTGTTTATCAATAATTATATTATTTACCAGTACATTAACTGTAAGAAATACCACTTAACATAATGCCATATAGCAATGACAAATATATGGCTGTGATACTGGCTGTGTTGCTGCAAAACTAAAAGTAATTTCCATCAGACAGATCTTGAAAACGAATGAATCATTGACCTACATGTATATTCATTTATCTCAGGATATCACTATGATGTTGTTCATTGATAAATCTCAGATTTTCTAAATGTAAACCAAAGGAAATACTGAAATCCTCATTATATCGCCCTTCATTATAACACAGTTAACTTTATAAGGCAGGAAAAACCATGAATCCCACTGCATTATGAAATAATAAAATTATATGAAAAATGTAAATCATTATAAGGTGGTACACATCATTATAATGAGATAGTTCCGTATTGTTATAACATCAAAAACGGTGATATTGCATCATACAAAGCAAATGTATAATATCCAAAACATTTTAGAAAAGGTCCAAGATACATTCAGTTTATTCAGTGAATTTCTTTTAATATCATGTGATAAACGTAATCTTACATGTAAGATAAACTTAATATTACATGTATGATACAGTACTCCCTCACAATAATGCCTTTCATTATAATACAGTTACTGTTATAAAGTGAGGATGACCATGGATCCCATTTCATTAAGTACAATTTCAGTATATAAGCTAGCTTCCAAACTGTTTTGGTTGATCCACTGTAAATCTGAATGCAGTACAATTGAGCCAAATTAAAGAATTTCCTAAATCAACACAATTTGCCTCTCCACTAGCCTGAGTTTCCTCTGACCCTTGCCACCCCATTTTTGATATTTGGACATTTATGTTGGGGTGTAAATGTCCAAATATCAAAAAAGGATTGGCAAGGGTTGGAGGAAACTCGGACTAGCTCTCCACCAAACTACTATTCCCACCATACCAGAACATCACTTGTGACATGAAAGCTTCTCAATCAGGATTCCACTCAGCCCAAAATCAACCCTTGAAATGTCTGTTTGCTTATATTGATTTCTGTGTATCCATGATGACTCTACAAAAAATCAATAGTGAGATAAAGAGTCTCCAACTAACTATTGCATGCCTGGCATCTGCAGCAAAACACACCATGGTCTTTTTGTGTTTTGTAAAGATTATCAATAAAAGTTCTGCATTCAAATACACTGAAAAAATGCTATATTACTGAAATACATGTACAGCGACAAAAGTATATGATAAAAAAGAATTACAGGACTTCATTTAAATTCAGTCAATACCAAATACCATATATACTCACTTATAAGTTGAGATTAACACCAAACAACAAAGATCCATAGCATTCCGCACCTGCAGCTTAGGGGTCTATGTTGTTTGTTCTTCTGATTACTCCTATCAAACTGCACAGACCCAGATATGCCAGTGCATAATAGCTGGTCTTCTGACTCCAAAATCAAATGACCACTTTCTTACTAAACCTGTTGGGTCGGTGGTTCTTTCCGGGGTTTTCCTGGGTTCTTCCTCCACCATTAATACTGGCTGCCATGTATAGCCTATTGTGTTCTGAAAAATGGCATTAAACCCTACAACAACAACAATAACAACAACTAAACCTGTAAGTCATCCACAAAGTCTGGCAAAGGTACATTACTGAAAACTGAAAATTTGGGGCAGAATTTTTTTTTCTTCATTCAGTTGCGTTGATGTTAGTCTTTTACTTTTTGACCCCCAATTCAACAGACTTCATCATTACCCCAATTCAACAGACTTCATCATTACCCCAATTCAACAGACTTCATCACTACCCCAATTCAACAGACTCCATCATTACCCCAATCTATAAAGCTTGGCCCTGGTCTGTGACAGAATTAATGTCACCATCACTTTTCTTCTTTCAATCATAGTGACCTTGATTTCCTGACCCCAAATTAATAGGCTTCTTTCTTACCCTTAGAGCAGGGGTGGGCAAACTACGGCCCACGGGCTGCATGCGGCTCGCCAAGGGCTTTCATGCGGCCCGCCAAGGGTTTTCATGCGGCCTAGGAACAAGTCATCATTCGTACTGACTCTGTTTATGTTACTCTGTTTATCAAATAAATGTGTTTCTTTTGAAGTTTAAGTTTTCAAATATTAACAACATATTAACAACTGAAAATTAATTATGATGTTATTTAGAAAAATCTTTTGTTTTTGCTATTTCAAATATTAATTATTTTACTTAATGAACTATGCGGCCCGTGACAAGGTGTAAATTTGTGCATGCGGCACTTGCACTGGAAAGTTTGCCCACCTCTGCCTTAGAGTATGCTTTTCACAAAGTCTGGTCACTGTCGAACTCCGAGTTATTGTACAGTGATGAAATCGTTAATAAACAAAATAAAATAATACACTCTGCCTTAAGGCAGGCATATAAAACCTTTATTATGTCTTGCATGCAATGATCGAAGGAAGATAGATAAATATAAATTTTCTTTCCAGCTAACTTGTACTTCTACCTGACATAAGATAGGGGACTGTTCCAGTGCTGCCAGCAATCAACCATGTAGTTAATTCAAACATACTTGTATCTATCATCTGAACAAGCTTTCAAGCTGAGGTTTTAAATTAGCCAGTGTACCAGTGTGGATGTTAATTTGGTACTGATTTTATTTAAGACAAGCTATAAACCATTAGAATATATCTGGTGAAAACCCCCAGAATGTTGATATGACCAGTCATTTGGGAGAATTAGAGACAAGATTTTCACTATGTTTATTGAGGCAGTGAGATTTAAGTCAGATTGGTACCATTTCCATTCAGGACCAACTAGATATCATAATTAACCTTCTGGTTAAAACCCCGTGTCAATATGATTAGCAATTAAGTAGAGTAGCAATAACAAGATTTTCAAGATGGCTCACATGGTGGCCATACTGGATTCAGACTGGCGCAATTTTCATTTAGTACATGTAACAACTACGGCATAAGAAAACAAAACACCATCCTCTAAGCACTTCTGGTCAGAGCTTAAAAGAAATATAAAAAATGCTTTAAACATGACTATTTTTCTGTGTTGTTTTGCTTCTAAAAATACTGTATTTCTCCCAAAAATATTATTGTAGCCATATTTGGTTTTTATTTCTTTCAGGTAGTTTTTTCCAGGTTCTGATACAAATGAGTACTCAGTACCAAGCTTTTGCACAATAATGTTTTCAAACAACATTTGTGTCTTTTCTTACTCAACTTTTTTTTTTCTTTTTCCACTGAATATAATGTTTTACTCAAGGTTTTGATAGCAACAAGTGTCTAATTAACTGCTCTGTCAATGTGCACGTTACTGACTAGATCAAAAACTAGATATTCATAATCATTTGAAGTTTGATCTGTTTCAAATAGTTTCTCTGGGCTATATAAGTTTGATATTGTTTAAGCACTGAATCCTTGTTCACATTCTGCTTTAGCGATGTTCACAATTGGCATGATTTCCAACAATTTCATAATTTCTGCACATTCAGGTGTGGAACTGAAAAGCCACATTGTTGCTATAAATAGAATTTATGCACAAGTCCTGAAGTGCATTGCCATATTGTTTATGGACACAACAAAACCAAACTGGAGTGTACACACCGTGATGCTTATGCTGAAATAAACATTATATCCTGTGAACTATGTCTGCTAGTATCAGTGTGTACAAAATAACACTCATATCAATGTGTACAAAATAACACTCGTATCAGTGTGTACAAAACAACACTCATATCAGTATGTACAAAATAACACTCGTATCAGTATGTACAAAATAACACTCGTATCATTGTGTACAAAAGAACACTCATATCAGTGTGTACAAAATAACACTCATATCAGTGTGTACAAAATAACACTCATATCAGTTTGTACAAAATAACACTCGTATCAGTGTGTACAAAATAACACTTACTATTAGAAGGTAAGGTAATCATCAGTTAACTCTACCTTTTAAAATCATGTTACAAAATTTGTAGCATTTAAGACACTGCCCATGTGGGGGTATTTTTAGTCATGTGGTCATTATGTGTGATATTACACTCACCCGAAACATAACCTGCCCTAATGTATGTGTCTTGCTTGGCCTTTCATCACAATCTGTGTGGAATATTATTCAGGGGATTTGTAGTAAGTTTTGTTTTCTTTAAGCTGCATAAATCTCTCCATACAGCTCAAATGAAGTTGAAAAAATAAACTGTGAAAGGCATGGGTCTTTTGTTTATTTCAATCAGTAAAAACAACAGCTTAAAGTTTTGTACTAAGTACATGTTGTGCTACATTGAGTCAGTGAATGCATCACAATTACAGAAAACATTCCCTCTGCATATCAGTTTTACAATGTAAGTAACTTTTATAAGTTACTTATCATTATTATTATTATTATTATTATTATTGTAAGCAGAGCATGCTCAGGCATTTAACCATATCATCAACAGCAACATGCAGAGCCTGCAGTCCAGTGGGGAACTTTGTCAGGGGACAGTTGTTCACAATGTGTGACATGGTCTGAAGAGCTCCACAGCAATAGGAAGAGTTATATAGTGGCCTGGCCCCATCGGACAAGATTGACTGCACAATGCCCCTGTCCTGTCTGAAAGCAATTCAGTGTGATCCACAGATGATGTGGGAGGTTGAAGCCTGGAGGGCAGACAGAGTGCTCAGCTATAAGGGAGTGGTTTAAACCATCTGCTGAAGACCACTCAATGCTACATGCAGAAGTAGCTGTCATATCCTCTGACAATGCACCTAACCAGATTGGGCATCTCGAAATCAAGCAGACTGCTGGATGTGAGGTGATGTCCATGTACAGTGGAAGTTTCTCACTGGCATATACTTTTGTGGTTGCTTCCTGCAGATGTGGAGGAGGAATATTGCTGAGTACTGGCAGCCATTGTAAAGGAGTAGGACATAGTGTTCCAGAGATTATGCGCATTGTTGTGTTGAGCTGGACATCAATTAGCTTAGTATGGGATGATCTGCATTTGCATTGTAAAGGTAGAAGATGATGGAGACTGTCTTTGTTGCACTTGGCTGTAGATGCCATTTCTTGAAGAAGTCCGTCATTTCCTCCAGGTCCTTGTTCAATAACTCCTCAAGCTCAGTAAAGGAGTGACTTTGGGTCCTGAGAGCAATGTCATCTGCGTACATGAAATTGTGCAACTGTGTTACAGGTAAGTCATGATGTAGACATTGAATAAACTTGGCAAAAGAACAGTCCCTTGTGGAAGTCCATTAGTCTGACCCCTCCATGAGCTGAAGTTCTCTCTGATGTGCTCTCTGAAGCACCTGTTGAAAAGGAACAGTTCAAAAGTCTCAACTATCCAGTTTGGCAATACTCTGGAAATTTTCAACAACATCCTTGCATGAAAGACCGTGTCATATGCCGCTGTTAGATCTAGAAAAACAATTCCAGTTTTAAGGTTCTCAACAAATGTAATCAGGGCAAGGACTTAATTGCAATGGCTACAGCTATGCCTTAAGCCTGCCTGCTCAAAAGGTATGATATTCTACAAGTCAGGACAAATTCTTTGGAGAATCGGGAGCTCCAGTACCCTAAAACAAACTGAAAGCAAGGAGATCACCAGATAACTTGCCACAATGTTGGCATCTTTGCCAGGCTTTGGTACTGCAATAATCTCTGCCTGATGCCACAAAGTTGGCATGCACTTGTCCCTAATAACCCGGCCAAGATGCTTCAGGAACTCAGGATGTTGTCATATCAACCTGTTTTGCCTGATTTGATGCTGCATAGCACAGTTTCAAGTTCTACTGTTGCAAATGCCTCCGGAGTATTTTGGTCTCTCATACTCGACATCGGTGCAGTTTCTCCAGGGGTGCTTTTGCCACTTGTAATAAGTGGCTAGCTACAGCATTTGGCTTCACAACAGGGTGAACTTGAACTAGTTGTTGCTGAGCAGTGCCAAGTCTTTAGATCAAGCTCCAGCATTTCTGGCTGGAGGGCATAAAGTTGAGTGACCCTGTTGTTTCCTCCCAGCAAGTGCGCCTGGCAGTGTCCAGGGAATCGATCAGTTTGGCTGACTGGAAGTTAGGCTGACTGGCTGAAAATGGTCACCAATGGAGCTGACCCAGCAGAGGTCCGTGGAGTAGTCTTTTTACCATCTTGCAGAGTGAAAGGTCCTATGTCAGAGGTCTCGGAAACACTTAATCACGCGTATTTGGATGCAATTTTTCTACCTGGGATGCAGAAAATCACTTATACAGGAGTCCTCTGTACGCACACATTAGCCAGATGGCAAATTCAAGGGCTTACCAGTCCTGCTTCAACCATCTGCTGAGTGGGAAAATGTGTTGATCAAATGATCATTTTAGCTGTGCTGATATTTACAGTGAGAAAATTCAGTGGCTGAAAGACCCCCACATGTACATGTTGTCATTGTAAAAGTACATCTGAAGAACATGACCCAACAGCATGGTGGCAAGTTCAAAGGCTTGACTAGCTGCAGAGTGGTGGGAAAATGTACTGATATTTACAATGACTGAATACTGAGCCAGAAAGACCCAGTGATGTACTTTTGTGTAAGAGTACATCAAATGAACAACTTTACCTTTCAATATTGTGTTCCTTTTCAAGTGTGGCCAAATAAGCAGTGCATGTGACCTCAAAATCAATACATGTTGAGAGTTAGACAAAATGCTGTTTGCAAATTTGGATAAGTATTTTGGGGCAAATTGGCAAAGATTGTAATGGCATTAAACAGAGTGCTAGAAGTTGCAAGAACTGATATTTCACATTTCACATGGAACACTAAGTGTGATGCTTAGCTTAGTGCATGGAGTAAGACATTTCCTTGGCCTGTCATAATTCACTCTCACTTTAATGCACAAACAAGAGTTATATATCAGTATTATAAAGAAGTTAGAAAATTAAACTCATTGGCAACCACTGGTTCTTGTTGTTGTTGTTGTGGGGTTTAACGCCATTTTTCAGCACGATAGGCTATACATGGCGGCCAGTATTAATGGTGGAGGAAGAACCCGGAAAACCCCGGAAAGAACCACCGACCCACGAGAAGCTACTGGCAAGCTTTCTCACATGCCCACATTGGCTGAATCTTAGACTCGAACCGCCGCAGACAGAGGTGAGATGGCAGTGATCCGTAACGAAGAGCGCTTTAGACCACTCGGCCACTCGGGGCCCCAACCACTGGTTCTAATAATCTGGAAATTTAGCCACTTTAGATATGCCCAATATGCTTCTGGTAGGGGACTGCAACCTTTGCTGGTGGGACTCCTGTTTTTTCCAAAATAAGAGTCCTGGACTCCTAGTTTTAAAATTCTAGCGAGACCTCTGCTACGTCTTTTGGAGTTGTGGGTCACAAGGAGGTCAATGTTCAATGCTCACTCTGCCAAGTGTTCCCCGTCATCATCGGAGTGTGAGTAGCCCCAGTCAGGGTGATGACTTGCTGTAAGTTGCTAATCAACATGCATGTCAAACAACTGCATCAGTACCATTAGCCCTAGATATGTGAGCAAGAGACAGTTAATTCTTCATTTAGGGCACATGAGCAATGATTACAGGTAACCAAGGAAATAAGGAGAACAGAAATATTGCTGTTCCACACATGGTTCACTTTGCACACAAAATCAAGTAAGGAGATGACCGTCATATGAGCATTTGACCTACAAATGAAGCCCTGCAAATCACTACTGTATTCAAGATTTTGTCAGGCAAATAAGACAACAAACATTCTTCTACAAGCCCCAAAAAAGGCCACTTGCTAAGAGAATGAGACGAGCCTGATTTATATTCTGAGAGTCCCTAGGTGTTGGGATATCCAATTTTTCAAGCAGATTATTGCAGTTTATGACTCTGGAACATTTTAAGAGAATATTTTTGACATTATTAAGCAGACAGAAGATTCTGGAATACTAAGTGCAGAGAAATTAATTTAAAACAATTTATGTGATTATGCAATTCAACTTTGTCTATTAAACATTTTTTAAATTTGTTTTGTTTCTTCACTCATATTCACTCATACTGCAGAAAGCATTAAATGGAAATCTTGTCATTGTAAAATTTTGGTATAAAGTCCTCCACAAAACAGCACACAATTACTGTATATACCTACTTATAAGACAAGTCCAACTGCAAACTGCACAGACCAAGATCTGCTGGCAAATTATTTGACAGAAGATCCATGTCTGTGCAGCTTGAAAGATGTAATCAGCAGAATAAAGAAAAAAGACCCTAATCTACACGCACATCAGGATCTTTGTTGTGTTCAACTTTGTTAGACTTACAAGTGAGTATGGTATTTATCAATTTTAGTGGTTTCAGGTTCAAGAAAGGCTTTTTCTTGAATATTAAAGCAAATGACTATTTTGTTTTCATTACATTACCATAATGGTATTCCCCAAAATAAGGACTATAGTTTAAAGTAATATTTTATTACTGTAAAGTAAAACATCAATGTTAAATATTAAGAACACTGTCAAACTTTCAAATACTGTCAGTAACAGGGAAGCATGTGACCACATTTATTAAAACCAGCAGTCTATTTAGTAGGGATAATTTACTTAACACCACTTCACCTTAAGCTAGTCCTGTAACATAAGACACCCGACACTGATTTCAAACTTTAACATTTTACTTTTTATTATTCATTTGTACTATTTTGGGGATGTGCATGATGCATTATTCCATGAAAGAAAAAAAACCATTTAAATATCAGCATAAAAAAAAAGAATGTATTGAAAATTTTGATCTTAATGAAGTCAAACTGCACCATAACCACATGGTTTGTAGTGTCAATTTACAGACTGTATTCAGGCATATTTGTATCTATTTAGCGTTATTATGAATAATAAAAGGTCACCTTTTTTAAACAACATTTATTTACAATTACTGGTATCAAAGAATATTTATTAAATACATACTGTTTGATAACTGTTAATGTAGACAGTCAAAATTGATCAGTCACTGTACTGTAGCATCACCCATACTATCTTGCATTAACAACATACTGAAGCTGAGATAAAAAAAATCATTTGGTTCAGGAGCATGGGACAAACAAAACACGAATGCCTGGCAAATATTTTTCCCAAAGTAAAAGCCCCATCATGTAATCTGATAAAAAAGAGCATGTAAAAAATTGAATCGCCTTTCTGGATACCTTTAGCAGGGTGCCCAAATTATCTCCACATAATTCTGTATTTGATTGCTTGGTGATTTCGATCGGTAAGAAACAGGACTAAACCACATTGTCCAGCTATCTATTTCATTAAACACAGTCAATACTGCCCCTGAAGAAACAAGACTAGTGAATGCTTGTCTTTTATAAACACACCAACCTATGGCAGTGGTATCTTTCATTTTTGACTTGATACACAGAATTCCTCTCATACATAGTAGTACACTTTTCCATAGGTCAGCAGATGAGCTGTAGAGGTGTAACAGCTGTTTATATTGGTTAATTTTTATGACAGGAATTGGGCAAATATAAAGAATCGCACCAATAACATTTGTTTTTGCATACTACAATGTATACATGTATATTGGCTTATTGGGTAATAACTACACTAACATTCCCTGTTGAAAATTTTCATTTACCTGACAGTTTAGATGACATAGTAAACAGTAATAATTTTAACTCAGATAAACCTCAAACATACACAAGTTTCTGATCAGGGGTGGCCAACTGCTAGAAAGGTGATGGACAATGAGAAAGTAAGTCTCATTCTACATCAATACCATTATAGGTCTGGGAGCTGATTTATTGGACTACAAAATACCACCAAAAATTGGAATTTTGTTCAATTGCTTGTCTTTCATTTACCAATCTCAAACTGCTTCGATAAGTAAGTCAACATGCAGAGCTAAAAAAATATCTGATAGCCTTATGCATATATTTAAAAAATGGATGATTGTAAAGCTACAGGACTTGATATGATTGGACCAAGGCTACTAAAGGTTGCTGCACCTGCAATTGTAGAGAGTATAGCTTTCAGCTGCACTGAAAGTATTAGGTCTAATAAATTTCCACTGACACGGAAAACTGTCAAGGTAACACCACTGCATTAAGCAGGAACAAAAGATGATGTAAATAACAACAGACTGACCCATCTCTATCCTTCCTTGTCTTTCTAAATTACTGGAAAAAAATGTACATGATTCTTTTCTCAGCTATTTTAACACTCATGATCTTATTCATGATAATCAGTCTGGCTCTCAACAGAATCACTCCGTGAAACTGCACTTATATCTTTGATTAATAAATGGCTGAAAGCATTAGACACAGGCCGAATGGCAGGCACCTTTATGGTAGATTTTTGTAAACCATGAAATTCTGCTTGAAAAACTAAAAATCTATCAATGCAGTGACAACTCCCTAAACTGGTTTACTTCTTACTTAACTGATGGAATACAAAGAATATCTTTAAATGGTCAACTTTCTCTAAGTGAAAATATTACTTGTGGAGTACCACAGGACTATCCTCAGACCTCTGTTATTCATCCTTTTTATCAATGACTGGCCTTTTAAGATAGGAACTTCAATTTCTTCCAATGACTTCTATGCTGATTATACTACACTGTCTATGATGGGGAAAACCCAAAACCACACTTGAAAATAATTTACAATATCCTCTCAACAGACTTGATATGACCTATCATGATAAAATTCTTGGTGTATTCATAGATAACAATCTTACTTGGTCTATTCCTATTAAACATGTATCAAAAAAGGTTAATTTTTATCTTTGCCTACTGAAGAAAATCAAAACATACATTACTCTTCAGTATAGGGTCATCTTTTATAAAAGTTACATTCAGCCATATCTGGACTATTGTAATGTAATTTGGGGTAATACCCTCTAATTCAAACATAGCAAACCTTTTAAGACTCCAAAAGAGGGCATACCCATATAATTCTAGATCAATGTATTGACAGTTTCCAGGCTGCAATGAATAATATAAAGATTTTAACAATACATGAAAGAATATTTCTTAGAAAGGCCAAATTGATGTATAAAGTATCCAGAAAAGCCATTCCTGTGTATCTAAGCAATATCTTTCACCAAAAGAGAGATGCTGATAGTACTCCAAATTTAAGGTCCATAAGAATTAAAAATTACATTATAACAAGAGCAAAGAAGGAATTGTTTAAAAAAAGTTTTCAATATACTGGTCCACTGGTATCGAACAACATAAATGGCAGGCTCCTACTATTTCTTCTTTTCATAATCGATGTCTCAAATGGATGAAATCTTAAGACAATTGAAGTTTTAGTCATATAAACATCGCCTGTTTTTCTGTACTTTTGCATCATTTTCACATTCGAATTTTTTCCATGCAGGATGATATTTTCTATTTTCTATATGTTTATATGTTCACAAATGCCTGTGCATATTATGTTCCAGTAATATTCATGCATGCAGACAGCTAACAGCAGAGGGACTCAAGGGAGACTAGATATATCTGTATTCTAATTCAGCTACCCTCATTAAAGAATTATTATTATTATTTTTATTATTTTTATTATTATTATTATTATTATAATGACCATCTGCTTAGTTGTATCCAGAGTTATAAACTGTGCGTGTACGAAGCAATGCACAATACATACTGTACTATTTCTGTCCTAAGTATTTCACTGGTTACCTGTAATTAGAGCCGACTTGTACAAAATGAACCCCCTCATCCAAACATTTTTGGAGTAAAACCAGCAGCTGAGCATGTATACATAGCATGTTACTCTGTCATTGGCAGGAACAGGTGCTCTTCAAAGAAAAGATAACTTTTTTATCAGTCACATGATGTGTCACCTGAAGTATCCTATATAAACAAGCCACCCGCACGAGGTATCTCATAGCTCAAGGTAAAGTGTTTTGTTGTCTATATAAGACAGGGAGGAAAAACCCCACTGTAGTAAAACCTCAACTTGCAACAAAGAATGGGTGGGTGTATACATGTTCAGCATCCGGCTTTACTCCAATAATGCTCCTCCATCCTTCACAAATGATTGGATGAGGGGTTCATTGGCCTCACATGTATACATTGCATCTTTAAAGATTGACAACAAAATGTCTGCTAAAAATATCAAAGGAAAAAGGAAAAGAGTGTTAACATGCAAATCATAATCAAACAAAAAATATTATTTATATGCTGTTAATAAATGCCTCAGCAAAACCCGTACTATTAGTCTGGATATCCCTTACTGATGTCCAATCTGCTGTTTTCAATATATTGTGCAAGGAACAGCCTTGTCTGAAAGCAGCTGATGCTGCAGCAGTTCTGTAAGAATGAGCTTTGAATTTAGACGTATCAATTCCTGATTGTTCTAAAACCATTTTTAACCACCTTGCAATAGTACTAGATGATACAACTCTATAGGAACAATACGATACCAGAACTTGAATAGATTTCCAAAGACTTTTTTAGTCCTGTCAAGATAATGCAACAAAGTATGCATAGTACAAAGCTTCTCATCCTTATAATGTAGTAGTTCCAACTGAAATTCTTACCTTGTCTTGAAGTTTTCAACAAATCAAAAATTTTAGAGTTTGTGCTCTTGGAGCTGTAGATAAAGCAATAAGAGCAACCAGCTTCGACCGCTCCAGTGGCCTAGTGGTTAGAGCGTCCGCCTCGGATGCAGGAGGTCGTGGGTTTGATCCCCGGCTGAGTCATACCAAAGACTTACAAAAACGGTACTAACAGCTGCCTCGCTTGGTGCTCAGCATTAATAGGTTAGTGTTAGGACTGGTCGGCCCGGTGTCAGGATAATGTGACTGGGTGGGATATCATGCTACATGTCTGCAGCATGATGCCCCAGTGCTAGACATCACTATAAACTGCCACATTGCAGACATCGTAGCGATATGACTGAAAATTTTTTAAAGCTACGTTAAAAATCCAAATCACATCACAAACCACACGCAACCAGCTTCATTGTTAATAACCTTAAAGATATAGTTTCCAATGGAAAAAGGGTACACAGGGATTTTAAGACTAGGTTTACATCCCAAGTGTCAGCCTATCTTGGTTTTGGTGGACTTTTGTTAAACAGTCCTTTCAAGTATCTATTAATCAACAAAGGGTTGAGGCACCATGCATTTTTATCAAACATCCTCAAAGTAGTAACATTGCCTTGCGAATATTGACAACACTAAAAGACTAACCTTCAGTTACCAAAGAATCTAAGTATGAAATAACTGTTACTTCTGAGACACAAAAGGGATTAATTTCCCTGATCTTTTTCATTTTTTCCATGCCAAATTACATTGTTTAGTTGTTCCTGGTCTCCATGAATTGTTAATGATGTCCACAGATGCTGGAAGTCCTTGGTTTTGGAGCAATCTCCTGATCAGACAGTCACTGTGACTAAAGATATTGGACTTCCCTTAGAGGATGGGTTTGACCATTGTGTGGAAGAGTCAGTATATTTTTGTGCCTTGGAAGTCTACTTGGAATAGAAATGAAACATGACAAGAGTAAAGGAAACCAGGATTGTGATGTCCAATGTGGAACAATTAAGAGTGCTTTACTAGCATTATCAGAAATAATGTTTTTCAATATTTTCCCAACAACATTAAAAGGGAAAAAAATGCATGGGATTAAATCATGCCAGGAGAGAAAAAAAGGCATTCTTTTTAAAATCACCTGGTTCTGGAAACCATGAGGTGAACTTCTTTAACTGACAGTTTAATCTAGATGCAAAAGGATCTATGTCTGGGACAAAAGTCTGTACACACAATCTTTGAAAAATTTCTTTCTTTAGCATCCATTCAGTGAGTCAGACAAGTTCCTTGATTGATAATCTGCCTGTATATTATGTTTGCCAGCAATATGGACTGCAGATATGAATATTTCCCTTTCCAAGCACCATTCCCAAATCTGTCTAGCTAACTGATCCAATTTAATTGATGCCATTCCACCTGTATTATAAATATACAAGATAGCACATATGCTGTCAGACTGAATCTAAATATGGACATTTTTGTGACCTGAATGAAAAGCTTGTAAGGCATAAGAAATTGCTAACAACTCTATGTAATTTATGGAAAAAATGGTTTCACTCTTGTCCCATCTACCAGAGACTGATCTGTTTGAATCAAGTTCATAAGCTCCCCACCCTGAGAGTGATTCATCAGTTTGAATAGTAAAAGCAATCTTTTCTTGTCTGATAGATTTCCCATTCCTGTCTGCAACATTAAGATACCACCTTTTAAGTTCCTGGACACTTTGTGGAGATAACTGTATTGTACTATCAAAATTTTTGTATTTACTAAGGTCTTTTATTTTTTCATGTTCCAAATACTGTAGTGCATTGGGGCTTCCAGGATTGCATAAAAGGCATTAATAAGCATACCAATAAATAATGCCAACTCTCAGCTCTTAGTAACATTTTTGTTAGTCTTTGGTATAACTCAGCCAGGGATCGAACACACGACTTCCCGCATCCGAGGCAGGCACTCTAACCACTTGGCCACCTGAGCTGTCACCAAATAAATGGATCTTAGTGAAGACTCTTGGAGCAGAGGAAAGCCCAAAAGGTAAACATACAAACTGAAAAAGTTGACCATTCCAAGTAAGCTTTAGAAACTTCTGATAATCTACATGTATATGAATACTGAAATAAGCATTCTTTTAGATCAAAGAAGTAAAGAAATCAATTTTCTGGATGAGATCTAAAACAATTTGAAATGTTTCTTGTTTAAAATGTTCATGGAACAAATTTATTCAACTGTTTCAGGTTAATAACTGGCTGAAATTTTCCATTAGGTTTGGGAACAATAAAAATGTTCTAAAGAAACTGATTACTCTCACATGTGGATGGAACTATAACTCCTTTGTGTAGAAATTCAGTGATTTCATTTGATATAATGGTTGTCTGCTCATTTGAAATGGGAATTTCTTTTGGAAAAAAGGACTAGGAAGGCATGGAATCAAACTCTATTTTGTACCCCGAAATTGTTTGCAAAATCCATGGATCACAAGTAAAATTATTCCATATAGCAAAACAGTGCTTAAGTTTTCCCACAGAACTTATCTCTATAGATTTTAATTTGTGGGCTCATTTGGGGGACTAGTATAGGCAGGTCTCCTTCCTCTATTGGAATTTTGGCATTGATACCTGTACATATTTTGAGATCAAAATCTTGCCCTCTGATTAAAATCTGGACCTCGTATGGGTCCACCACCTCTAGCACCACGGCCTCTATTGAAATCTGTGAATAATTAGGCAAAATTTTCTTTCACAATTGCAAACCCAGTGTCACATCTTTTTAACTTCCTTGGCCACATCATCCCCAAAAAGCATGGATGTTATGCATATTACAAATATTGGAATATTTCCTTTTCAAATGTGGTCAAATCATATACCTCCTTCTTAGGGAGACATGATATTGCACCTGACCCATAAGGGTAATAGCATTTGAAATTAGGATCTTTGCTTTTTCATTAGTGGCAATCTGAGACTTTAGTAATTCTGCTAATTGGACAATTGGCATAATGCCTGCAGCAACAAGATTTTGTATATCCCTAATGGGTTTGTCATAAGAAGGAACTCGTTTGTTAAGGTCATTCCAAATTTCTTGATTGACAATCACAGTTTTCTGGGATTTTGTACTTCTGTACAATATCATCTGTTGCACATAAAGAAGTGCATACAGTATTAATCAGCTCTGCTAAGGATTTAGGTATTGGCTCTCCTTTTTGGGGAGTTTTTAGTTTGGGTAACTGCCACATATTATCAGCATTGGTAGTAGAAATACAGTTGCAGTCAGGCTACAAAGTATCAAACAATGCCCCATTTATTTTTCCACTCAAAGAAATTAGCTTTAGTTGTCTACTTGTATCACCCTCTGTTGGGGTAACATCAACATCGCTATATGGCCCTTCATTTTCAACTTCTACTTCTAATTTAGGTTAGCTTTCACCAAAAAGGGCATCAATTTCATTGTCATATGCCATAACAGGCTGCATTTCAGTTTGACCAAATATTTTCGTCAAAAACTCAATAGCTGTTTCCAACAGGTTATTTATGTCTACGAGACTGGACATCCTTGACTGTCCGACATTTTTTGCTTGTTTAGTTGCCATAACTGGCTTGTATTTTGCCACTTTCTGAACTTTAGTCACAATAGACTTCAATTT
The DNA here is from genome assembly GCA_028554795.2 of Sinohyriopsis cumingii. Classification (NCBI taxonomy): domain Eukaryota; kingdom Metazoa; phylum Mollusca; class Bivalvia; order Unionida; family Unionidae; genus Sinohyriopsis; species Sinohyriopsis cumingii. The sequence continues at coordinate 100,524,202 of CM068841.1, read as the reverse complement.
TTTTCTCTTTATTTTTCTGTTTTTGTGGCTTCATAACTCTTCTCCCTTTTGAGGAACTTCGCAAAAGGCTGCAATATCCTCAGGCCCGCAACCAGACAATTCTGAGTCAGCTTCGAGGTCGGTAATTGAGAGGACTTCATCCTCTTCAGTAGCCGTTACAAATATATTTTTAAAAAACTTTGACAAATAACACATATTGCTTTGACTAAGTCCTAAGTTGGCTACAACACCACCTAAATACATGCGTATTATTGTACTTACCGCTCCGCTACAACACCAGAATAACTGAGATACCTCTGATGCGGGTGGCTTGTTTATATAGGATACTTCAGGTGACACATCATGTGACTGATAAAAAAGTTTCCTTTTCTTTGAAGAGAGCCTGTTCCCGCCAATGACAGAGTAACATGTTGTATATACATGTGAGGCCAAAGGCTTTACCCAAAAATAATGACTAATAATAAACCTTCCCTTGCTCATGATTTGATAGAGCATCTCTGATCAAATAAATTTAGCAGCACCTATCTGGTTGTTTGACAATGAAGCTAAGCTTGGGGAGTAGTGACTTATAAAACCCCTGAATATGATATCTACTGACCCACAAGAAACTGCAATCATGACTTTATATTTAAATCCATTTAATTCAAAATTTAAAGAGTTGGTAGGTGCTGATTTTATTGACAACGAGTGTTTTCTATAACAGTGAGACATACACAGCACCGCACAATACTATCACATGAACAAATTACAAACTGGAAGCTACAGCTTTTACTGACTGATTTTATTGACATCAAGTCTTTTCTATAACAGTGAGACATACACAGCACTGTACAGTACTATCACATGAACAAATTACAAACTGGATACTACAGTTTTTACTGACTGATTTTATAGACACCGAGTGTTTTCTATAACAGTGAGACATACACAGCACTGTACAGTACTATCACATGAACAAATTACAAACTGGAAGCTACTTTTACTGACTGATTTTATTGACATCAAGTCTTTTCTATAACAGTGAGACATACACAGCACTGTACAGTACTATCACATGAACAAATTACAAACTGGAAGCTACAGCTTTTACTGACTGATTTTATTGACATCAAGTCTTTTCTATAACAGTGAGACATACACAGCACTGTACAGTACTATCACATGAACAAATTACAAACTGGATACTACAGTTTTTACTGACTGATTTTATAGACACCGAGTGTTTTCTATAACAGTGAGACATACACAGCACTGTACGGTACTATCACATGAACAAATTACAAACTGGATACTACAGTTTTTACTGACTGATTTTATAGACACAGAGTGTTTTCTATAACAGTGAGACATACACAGCACTGTACAGTACTATCACATGAACAAATTACAAACTGGAAGCTACTTTTACTGACTGATTTTATTGACATCAAGTCTTTTCTATAACAGTGAGACATACACAGCACTGTACAGTACTATCACATGAACAAATTACAAACTGGAAGCTAGTTTGTACTGATGGATTTTATTGACACCAAGTGTTTTCTATAACAATGAGACATACACAGCACTGTATTATCACATGAAGAAATTACAAACTAGAAGCTACAGTTTTTACTGACTGATTTTATTGACACCGATTATTTTCTATAACAGTGAGACATACACAGCACTGTACTATCACATGAACAAATTACAAACTGGAAGCTAGTTTGTACTGACGGATTTATTGACACCAAGTGTTTTCTATAACAGTGAGACATACACAGCACTGTACTATCACATGAACAAATTACAAACTGGATACTACAGTTTTTACTGACTGATTTTATAAACACCGAGTGTTTTCTATAACAGTGAGACATACACAACACTGTACTATCACATGAAGAAATTACAGACTGGAAGCTACAGGTTTTACTGACTGAATGAAGATTAAAGACACTGATTTGATTTCTATTTTTGCAGAATTCAGAAACAAAATTTCTCAAAGGCACCTGAATACTTATACAAACATACAGATCATAATAAAATATGGTACATACATCAACATGAAAGTATGCAGTCAAAAATTGGAACCATATGTCAGGATTATTCATAATTTACCACCTAGGTATGCAGAAATTGTGAAATTGTTGAAAACCATTCATAATGAGCTCTTCCTATGAAGAGTCTGAACAAAGCACTGACATTTGTGACACTTTCTTTAGCATGACTGAAGGCATGCTACAATCTTTCAAAAAATGCAGTAATTTACTGAGAAACCAAAACAATCTGCTGGGCTACCTGCAGGCTGGTTGCCTGGAAACAGAATTTCTAAAACTGCGTGCCACTTGAACACTGATTAAAAATGTATTCTAGTAACTGATTATAAGTAATTATTCTTCAATAAGGATATACAGCACTACAGTAATTAAGTTTATGAATAGAACACAAAAATACTGTTATGTAAGCGGTATATTGACCCTACTGTACCAATCAAAATTATCATTAAGTATGAAAAACAAAATGACTCTCATCCATCCATTGATTGTTGATGAGTACAACAATGGCAGGTAGCCTGTTCTACATATCATGAACTGTGATAACCTATAACTATAGACAACTGCATATAGCATACTGACATACTGTATAACCTAATTATAGACAACTGCATATAGCATACTGGCATACTGTATAACCTAATTATAGACAACTGCATATAGTATACTGGCATACTGTATAACCTAATTATCGACAACTGCATACAGTATACTGGCATAGTGTATAACCTACTTATAGACAACTGCATATAGCATACTGGCATACTGTATAACCTAATTATAGACAACTGCATACAGTATACTGGCATACTGTATAACCTAATTATCGACAACTGCATATAGTATACTGGCATACTGTATAACCTAATTATAGACAACTGCATAGATTATATTGGCATACTGTATAACCTAATTATAGACAACTGCATATTATAGTATACTGGCATACTGTATAAACTAATTATAGACAACTGCATAGATTGTATTGGCATACTGTATAACCTAATTATAGACAACTGCATATAGTATACTGTCATATTGTATAACCTAATTATAGACAACTGCATATAGTATACTGACATACTGTATAACCTAATTATAGACAACTGCATATAGTATACTGGCATACTGTATAACCTAATTATATACAACTGCATACAATATACTGGCATACTGTGATAACCTAATTATAGACAACTGCATAAAGTATACTGGCATATTGTATTTGGTTCTAAACAAGAATGGATCACAAATAAAAGACATTTTACCTGGTAATGAAAATTGCACTACTTGTTATAATTTATCTCAAATCCTGTTTTCAAGAACTATTGTAAATGATGACAGTTTGCAATAAACAACATCAAATACAACACAATATATTGTGTGTACCTCAATAAAAAATAGATTCTCAAATACTTGTGGCAAATGATGTAATAACTGTGTGAGGGTCCAAACAGGGTACTAAATAAACACCACATCAGTAATAACACATCACATCATGTTAAGTGTGCTGTAAACTTCTGATAAACAGTTTTAAATTATTAAATATTTACAATCATTGCGAGTCTATGCAATCATATATATTCAATTATTCTCTGAAGAGGTAGCTCAGACAACTGAAAATATATTCTATCCTAAATTCTTGAATAATAAGCATAGTGAGTCCACTACATTTTTGCTAGTTTACAATCATCTGCTGTCTGGATTACTGGTATAATTTCATTTATACTGGTGCTCCATGTGGCCAAGTGGTTTAAGGCACCTGAGTTTACAGATCACTGACATATCACCTCTTTACACGTGGGTTCAAGTCCCAGACTTGGCCTGAATGGGCATCTGAGAAAGCTTGCCAGTAGCTTCCCATAGGTTGAAGGTTTTTCCCAGGTTCTTCCCCCATCAGATATACTGACCGCCATGTATAAGCCTATCATGTGCTAAAAAATTACATTAAACTCAAAATAACAACAACAATCATTCATATTTTAGGCATATCATCAACAGAGTCAATAGACAGTCAGTCAGTCATACACAAATGAAGCATTCAATAAAATGACTCTTATTGTCTAACATGTTCTTGGTGATCAGCGATACGTAAACAAGGTAAATTATGTGACTTTCCTTGTATCAGTGTAAACCATCATGAAGTTGATGAACTTATTCAGCCAAGTGATTTGGCTTTGAGTATGAGATGTAGGAGACCTGTATTTGGATGGGGCCGTAAAGGGAACATAGATGTTTTTAAAACATTTTCTATTGATTAATTATTTTCTTATATATTTCCAGAAAAGGAAACATTGTATAACGAAGTTGTTATTAGTAAAGATCAAACATTTCTATTTTAAACAAATAACATTATGAACGACCAGCAGATGGTGCAAGTATCTATTTAGAATGGAAAAAGTCAGCACTACAAGAGTCAGGGCACCTGTGAGAATAAGAAAAACAAGTATATTCAAACAAGGATGTTTTTCAGTTTAATAAATAGATATGTCTATATACTTGAACCTGTATGCCAAAGTATAAATCATGTATGTGTTCAGTATCAACTATTTCAGTGATGGGTATTTTTCTAGAATATGATTATACATACCTTTAAATGGCAAATATTTACTTATTTTGATCCCCATAACATCTATATTCAAGGTAAGTTTATTATTTACATGCCTGGACAAAAACATACATATTAGTGATGACTTAGTGATATTTTTCTGTATGTGTGACAAGTAATTATTTATGCTGTTTTGTGTCTCACATTTGAGCACTTGGTAAAATAATTTAATCACTGTACAGTGTAGTCATTTGCAACGACATTGGGTGCTTTATGCAACAGGATACAAGGAGGTGAATGTGGGCTGGTGGTCTACGTAAAGGGGAGATATTAGACCAAATTCTTACATGTTATCCATTCTGCAATGAATCCATTACATGTACTAGAGTAATAAGAAAGTGGCTATTGATCTAAACTCAAGATTTATTATTTAATAAAATACAGAAAACTGAATTTCCAGATGTAGATAGATTAAATGGACAGAGAGAAAGCTGTACAGAAAACATATGTGAACAGAGAATATGAAAATAATACTCTAGTCATTTTCATCATAATATTTGGGACTAAATGTTATGTCATTATTATTATTGTCAGAATACATAGAGATATATGTTACTGTCTTCATCATAAAGTGCTGCTTATGGCGAATTCAGACCTTTCAGCCTCTTTTAGGAACTACTGTTAAGGTTGTTCAGGACTGACTAGAATCCACTTCATTTGCAAATAAAATTCACATCTCCTTACATCAATTGGATTACATAAGTGTCGGTGGCATTTTATTTTCACTATAGACTCTATGCTGCAGTACACTGCATCAAAATACGTGGACAAAAAGGTATGAATGCTACAGGATATTTAAAGGAAAGAAAGTAAATATAAGTTTTAGTCATTTCTTCACAATCAGAATACCATCCCCACACATCTTTACTGAATTGTGCTTTACCAATACTGTAGCAATTAAGCTATATTATAGCATTAAAGTTTAAGGGGTGCTCATGGAGGGGTAGTACCTCTGGTGGTGGTAGCAGTCATACTCCCTTGGAGGTATCTAGTCCACCTTTGGTCCCCATTTGGTGCTCAATTCTCACCTGTGACTCCAAGAAGCTGCAGCATGCGCAGTGGCCACACCACAGGCAATGGCTTTGACTGACAGACCACAGGCAATGGCTTTGACTGACAGGTTTAACCAGGCTGAGGGTAATCGACAGGTCTCAAACCCTCTGTGAGTTAGGGATTGTCACCCATTGCATGTGAAGACTGGAACCGGCAGACTGTGTGGAGGAACCACCAGCTAGTCAACGGGCAGGAAGAGAGACCCAGCAAAGTGATGTGGAGCGCTAAGAGCATAGTAAGACACATAGGATGCTATGGTCATCCATTGCATCCAGTCTCCATTCCAGCTGTTTTTTACTATGTCTTGCAACTGGACAAAGTGGGACCTGGATGAGAGAGTGAGGCTGATGCAGCGCAACTCTCCCTCACCTTAATCCAACTCATGCCCAAGTCATTTATGTCATCACCTGTGCCCAAGTCCTACAGCAATGGGCGAGCTACGACGTGGCAGGTGTGGATGCACTGGCAGCCATAGAGATGGACCTGCACACAGGTGGCTCAAGCCATTGGGTCATCTTCCATTGACCTGAAGCAAAAACGGCTGTCGGCAGCCGTCTGAGCAACTAAGCAGACCTCTTCAGGAAAATGCTGCTAACCTCTGTGGCCTGATGAAGGGGCTAAAAAAGGTGCCCTAAAAAAACTGCTTCAACTACCCCGCCCAGCTTACTGCGGCTGGAGGGAATCCCATTCTTGCGGTCGAAACACAAAGAAAACCTGAAAGGTTCCACTCTCACTCTTGGTGCGTGGAACATACACACACTCTATTGGATCATGCAGAGGCTGACAGACCGGAGAGAAGAACTGCCCTGATTGCAAGAGAACTTACTCGCTACAAGATAGAGATTGCAGCCCTTAGTGAAACTCGCTTGTCCAATGAGGGCCTGGAGTTGACTGAAGTTGGAGCTGGCTACACCTTTTTCTGGAGTGGATGTGGCAACGATGAACATCATGAGTCTGGAGTTGGTTTTGCTGTCAAGTCGAGTTTGGTGAATAAGCTCTCCACTTTACCAAAGGGAATTAATGACCAGCTAATAATGCTGAAGCTACCTTTACATGGAAAAAAGCAAGCTACACCCATTAGTATTTATGCGCCAAGCATAACCAACTTGGAGGAAGCCAAAGACAAGTTCTACCAGGATCTGGAAGCTCTGATTGCTTCAGTACCAAAGTCAGACACCTCATGGGAGGGAGTTATTGGCAGACATGGCATAAGCAACTGCAACAGTAATGGACATCTGCTCTTGAGGATGTGTACAAAATATGATCTCATGATCACAAACACCATCTTCCGTCTGCCTAACCATAATAAAACAACTTGGATGCACCTACAGTCTAAGCATAGGCATCTGATTGACTACATCTTAGTCCATAGGAATGAGAGGCAGGATGTCCATGTGGCCATGGTCATGTGTGGTGCTGACTGCTGGACAGGCCACAGGCTACTGATTTCCAAGATGAATCTTAGAATTCAACCTCTCAGACATCCACAGGGAATTAAAGTCCCAAAACAACTCAACATCTCCAGGCTGAAAGTCTGCAACACTGAGCAAGCTCTGTCTGAAACTCTGACAAGCCAGCTAGAAACTGCAGACTCTGATACCAATGATGCAGAGAAATGCTGGGCGGTCTTCAAACATCTGGTGTACTCTATTACATCTGAATCCCTTGGCATCACTGCATGTAAGCACCAAGACTGGTTTCATCTGAAACCCTTGGCATCACTGCATGTAAGCACCAAGACTGGTTTGACGAGAACTGTGAAGAAATACAGTCCCTGCTAGAGGAGAAGCCTAGTCTCCATCGTACATACAACAGTGACCCCTAGTCCACTGCAAAGAAAGTTACCTTCAGCAGAGTCCACCAAGATGTGCAGAAGAAACCACGCGAGATGCAGGAAAAGGCTGATGATATTCAGTCCTTTGCTGGCAGACACGACATAAAGAATTTCTATAGTGCTCTTCGTGATGTTCATGGCCCAATAACATCAGGAACAGCTCCACTCTTGAGCTCTGATGGCAGCACTCTCATAACCGAGAAGATACTGCATCGCTGGGCAGAACACTTTGATGGTTTCCTCAACAGACCCTCTTCCATCAACGATAAAGCGATCAACCGTCTACCCCAGGTGGAGATCAATGAGAGATTGGCTGACCCTCCAACAGTGTTGGAAACTCATAAGGCCACTGAACTCCTGTCTAGTGGGAAAGCTCCAGGAGCAGACTCCATCCCAGCTGAGATCAACAAGTCTGGTGGGCCTAAGCTGGTGAAAAGACTAACAGAGATCTTCTGTGGGATGTGGAAGCAGAAACGCATACCCCAGGAATTCAAGGTTGCATTCATCATCCACATTTACAAACGCAAAGGCAATAGACAATCCTTTATCAAACATAGAGGAATCTCTCTACTCTGCCTCGCAGGAAAGGTCCCCACCAGGCTACTGCTAAACAGACTCACAGAGCACCTTGATCATGGCCTACTGCCAGAAGGTCAGTGTGGCTTCAGAAAGGAAAGAGGCACCATCGACATGATCTTTGCTGCCAGACAGATGCAAGAAAAGTGTCTTGAACAAAATGTCCAGCTATACACCACCTTTGTGGACCAGACTAAGGCACTGTCAGCCGTGAAGGAATTTGGAAGATCATGGCCAAAATTGGATGTCCAAAAGCCTTCATTGAAATGGTGAGACATTTTCATGATGGCATGCTTGCCAGAGTCCAGGACCAGGGTAACTATTCTGAACCCTTTGCAGTTACAAATGGTGTGAAACAAGGATGTGCCTTAGCCCTCACTCTCTTCAGCCTCGTGTTCTCCGCAATGTTGAAGGATGCTTTCAAGGGCAGTTATGTGGGAGTTGGTCTCCGATACAGTCTGGATGGGAAGTTGTTCAACCTGAGGAGGCTTCAAACGAAAACCAAAGTCAAAGGTGAGAACATTCACGACCTCCTGTTTGCAGATGACTGTGCCCTCAACTCCAGTACAGAAGCAGGCATGCAGCAGAGCACAGACCTTTTTCCACAGCATGCACCAACTTCGGACTCACCATCTCTGCCAGCAAGACCAAGCTTCTGCATCAGCCAGCTCCTGGAGAAGATTACCTGGAACCATCCATCACTGTCAATGGCCAAAAGCTCAAAAATGTAGACAGGTTCACATACCTTGGCAACATCCTTTCACAAGCAGTCCAATACATGATGAGGTCAACACCAGGATTGCCAAATCTAGTGTAGCATTTGGCAGACTCCGCTCAAATGTCTGGGATAGGAGATGCATCAAGCTTGCCACCAAACTCAAATTCTACACAGCAGTTGTTCTCGCCACCCTCCTCTATGTTTGCAAGACCTGGACTTGTATAGCCACCATGTTAAAAAACTGAACCACTTTCATATGAGCTCCCTGAGAAAACTACTGAAAATCAGATGGCAGGAAAAGATACCTGTGTGGTATCATAGTTTGCTTGCTAGTTCTAATAACTGCTCCTCTTAGTAATAATAATAATAATAATAAAGACTTTATTTAAAGAAGGTAACTCAATTAGTTACAGAACTACTAATCAACCTTGAGGCATTCTATCTGTTATATACAATATATACAGTATATACAACATAATATGAAGAGTCTGGCTTGACACTAAATAATTAAGTAATTTTAAAATTCAAAGTATCAAGCCTAGAACACAAGCACAGGCATCAGTGAAAACAAACATATATAAAACATAAAATATCATCCTGCATTGAAAAATTCAGCCATGAAAATGATGCAAAATTACAGAAAATAAATTATAGTAGCTGCTACATTAGATAGGGACTGCTCCCTGAGGGGGAGGGGTGCCACAATCCATCATGGAAGCTTATTGATGTGTACCCAGAATGTGTGTGAATAAATACTGTTTTCATGACAGTACCGAACACAGAGGTGCTCACTCAGGCCAGCATGACAAGCACCCACACCATGCCGTGGAAGGCACAACTCTGATGGAGAACTAGCCCCATGGAGAACTTGCCCTGGAAGAACTTGCCCCAACGTATCTGGAGAAGTTGCCCCAGAGTGGTTGGAGAAACCGCCCCAAAACTTGTCACCTGGAAAACCTATTTAATATGAGTCTTCGAAATAAATAAGTTATTTAAAAGATAGAAATGTGTACCTTAGAACAATACTGTTAGCAACAAAGATTTCACAACATGGTGGTTACCACATTATTCGATCACATTTTGAATTGTTAAATTACCTAATTGAGATTATAATTCATCGTGATTAACATTCGCACCAAAATTCAAATATACCACCCCACACACGTCATTTTCCATTGCAAGTGTTTACTTAAGCCCTGTATATGTCGGACTATTATTACTGATCATTGCAGAATCGCTGTTTGCTGTTGCTGATGCCGTTTAGTGGTCACCATTGTCAGTCATTATAGCAGACTCGCTTGTCTGAAAGTTACCAAACATGAGATGATATTGTCATCTGCATGGTGCCCAAGATGGTAAGAAATTCATGCAGCCCACGACTGTTACATCATATAACATATTATGTTCTACTTTCCCTCATAAGTTTTGTCTCCATCCATCAAAAGCAGACAGTTCATTGTAACTGTTTATTAAATATTTATTTTCAATGAATGCCATTATTTTCAATGGAATTTAATCTTTGCCTCTTATTTTAATAATGTCTAAATTATATCAGCGAGTTCCCTTTTTAATAGTTATAAACCTTGGTTAGAATAACTTAAATACGTCTTGATTATCTGATGGCTTCACTCCGTCTGTTCTAGATTACATGCTGTACCTGTATCCTAATACTATTTTATTATGTTTGTCATTCTAACGTAATGGTGCAAATGTCATCATAGCAAAGTGTATCCTTGATAATTCCCTGACCATGATGTCCGCATGCCGGCAGAAAGCCCACATAAGAAATTCTTTTATGGAGAGCTACAGCAAGGCATGAGATCTCACGGTAGTCCAAAAAAGAGTTACAAGGACACCCAAAGCCTTGCTGAAGAACTTAGGCATTGATCCTGACAGCTGGAGAGTATCGCTGCTGATCGATCTGCTTGGCAAAGTCAAGTCATTGCCTGTGCAGCAGCCTTCAAGCAGAAAAGACTGCTGGACGCAGCTGAGAAACGTGATCTGCGCAAATCCAGGAACAGCAGTTCCACAACTCCCTGTCAGCAACATGTACACCCATATCCCCACTGCAACAGACTCTTCAGGGCCCGTATCAGACTGATCAGTTATCTCCCACCCCCAGTGAATCGATGACATTGAATGGTCCTCATTGACACCGACTGACGAACATCATCAGCATTAAAGTTTAAAATGATTAATTTTCAATTTAACATAAGTAAACGCGCCTACACGACCATTATGACATTCACTTTTGACAGAGTGGGGTGGTTAGGGTTGTAGAACTACAAATCCTTAAAAGTTTTTATCGTTGTTAGTTTCTTGTGATCGGTGAAAGTAACCAAAACTTTGCACAAGGACGCTAATGCGGTCGGCAGTGTACCCAAAAATGGCTTGGCGGTCCGTATAGTATACCACGTTCAACACCTTTAAAATCACGCGATAAAAATTGAAATTAACACCAGAATTGGTCCTTGGAGAAGAGAAACTTAATTAAGCAACACTGTTTTATCTGCATTCAGCCCCGTTTAAAAAAGATCGCACCGATGTGGGCAGCCAATATTTTCTGCAGATTTTTGCATGCTTTAAGAAAAAAGATTGGACTTATTAAGCAATGCTGTATATTTGACCTTGTAAATTAATGGGTACGAAACGACCAATTTCCACTGGGTACGAAACGACTTGGGTACAGTACGGAATATGAGCCCTCTCAGTACGCCTTTTACAAAAACTAACAAATTGTAGACCCTGATTTGCAGGATTCATGCACATCAGTGTCGACATATTACATGGTGGAACTATAAACATGATCTTACCTTGTTCTGCGACGGGTAACACTTGATGTTCACATCTAGATCTGCAATGACATTTAAGCTAGTAATGTGACATTTCCATACGGTTGTTGATATTGGGCGACAACTTGAAATAAACCATTTCTCGAGAATTATGCACAACAACTTGGAATTTCAAATTGTTGCACTCTATCTCAAGAAAATGGAGATTGGTTCTGAGTTTATCAGAAGGCTACTTTGGAGATCTCGTGCAGTGGCGTAGTAAGGGTAAATGGCGCCCGGGGCGACGATGAAGGCTCTATGGGGTTTTGGCGCCAGGAGCAACCGCCCTCCGCCCTCTCGAGTTAGTAAGCTACTGATTTCGCGCGCTTGCCTCTGTGTGTGTGTGTGTGCTTTGAATTTACATTATGTATAAGAATAAAGAACTTTTACAAACTAACTTCTTATTTAGCAACCATCTAAATGCAGTTATGCGCTAGAAATGGTTAGACCGAGATAAAGTGAGTTAATGAGTCAACCTGAATTACTTGTCCATTCATATTGTTCAAATTTAGTACATATCTCAGATATCTAATTATTTGACATTTGGTTTTAAAAATGTCTTTAGTCTCATTTTTCTACTTTTTGGCATATTTTGTTTTAAAAAATTTAGATTTCAATTTTATGTTAAAAATAGTTAATAGCATAATATATTTAAGCATTTGTTGATTTAATGATTGTTATTTATTATTTATTTATTTACTCAGTTATATTTGACCTCTGATATTATTTTTTACTGTATTATATTTGTAATAAGTATGTTGCCGAATACGTTGTTGGTAAAGACTGAATTAAAAGATTGATTAAGAACGCCGCGACCTCAGCAACTGTTCCAACTACAAAGGAATCACACTTTTATCAGTACCAGGGAAAGTCTTCAATCGGGTCCTCTTGGAGAGGATGAAGGAGGCCGTTGACCCACAGTTACGAGATGAGCAAGCGGGCTTCCGGCAGAACAGATCGTGTACGGACCAAAAAGCTACTCTTCGCATCATAGTCGAGCAATCGTTGGAGTAGAATTCTTCACTCTACATCAACTTTGTCGATTATGAGAAGGCATTCGACAGCGTGGACCGAGAGACACTCTGGAAACTTCTTTGCCACTATGGCATCCCAACCAAGCTGGTGAACATGATCAAAAACACTTACAACGGAATGTCCTGCAGAGTCATTCATGCAGGACAGTACACATACAGCTTCCTAGTGCAGCATGGCGTGAGGCAAGGCTGCTTGCTGTCGCCGTTTCTCTTCCTTCTCGCCATCGACTGGATTATGAAGACGTCCACCAATGGGCGGAGAAATGTGATCAAGTGGACATTGTGGAGTCAACTTGAGGACCTGGATTTTGCCGATGACCTAGCACTCTTGTCCCATAGTCAGCAGCAAATGCAGGACAAGACCGACATACTGGCAGCCACATCAGCACAGATTGGCCTCAACATCCACAAAGACAAGACCAAGATCCTCAAGATCAATTACGCCAGTTAACAACCCAGTCACACTGCAGGGAAGTCCCCTGGAAGAGGTGGTGTCCTTCACGTACCTGGGCAGCATTATCAACCAGCAGGGTGGCACAGATGCAGATGTCAAGGCAAGGATCGGAAAAGCGAGAGCAGCTTTCATACAGCTCAAGAACATCTGGAGCTCCAATGAAATTTCCTTAACTACCAAGATCAGAATGTTCAACTCCAATGTGAAGTCAGTCCTACTGTATGGAGCAGAGACCTGGAGAACCACCAAGTCGACCGTAAAGAGAGTTCAGACCTTCATCAACAGCTGCCTAAGAAGAATTCTTCAGATCCGCTGGCCAGACACCATCAGCAACACCAACCTGTGGCAGAGAACCTCCCAGCTTCCAGTAGAGGACGAGATAAAGAAGAGAAGGTAGGGTTGGATAGGACACACCCTACACAAGCCGCCAACCAACATTACCAGACAGGCATTGAAATGGAACCCTCAAGGCAAGCGTAGAAGGGGACGACCAAGAAACACCTGGCGACGCGAGCTTGAGGCGGACATCACTAAGATGGGTCACACCTGGAGTCAGCTTGAAGGGATGACACAGGACAGAAGCCTTTGGCGATCTTTCGTGGGCGGCCTATACCCCGGCAGGGGTGACGGGCAAAACTAACTAATTAAGAACGCTGCACAGAAATATGTGTAAAAGGGATAGTCACTAGGTAATAATTTATTTATGGCATTTACATATTGAACAGTAATGGCACAGTTACGAAGGATAATTTTAAGTTGATACATCATGCCTGCATTCCATTTTGCCATTTTCGGAATTTAATCCTTAAAAGACTATTTTAATGGTAGGAAAGGTCTTAAAGAGAGTTGTTTCATTTTTTTAAAAATATTTGGAAGGTATTAAAGGTCTAAAGGGACTGTTACTATGCTATAATGCTATAATGCTATATAGCATTATGCCCCGTAATGTTATATTTCACAGTTAAGAAGGTTACTCCATATTGTTACGTGACGCCTGCATGTAGTGTGTTGTACTTTAGTCCTGTAAAGACAATTTGTAAAAGTAGGAAAGGTCTTGAAGGGAGTAGTATGATAATAGAAGTTTTAAATAATCATTATTGATATCGGTTAAAGGCTTTTACTCCCATGACTTTGTCTTCATATTACGCACACGTGCCCACATATGAACATTACACACATGCGCCAGTGCATGAGGAAAGTTGTTTGTGGTAGAATATTCAGCCAAGATTAGTAATCAACAAAACCGCTATTATCATACTATTTCATCATTCAGTTGCGAAATCAAACGAGTAATGATTATTCAACTTGCAATGGCAAACATGCGAACAGCTACTCGATTTAACTGTCTGAAAATCATAATCGTTAATGCTCTTGCTCTGTATCTATGCTTACAGCCACCAGTTTTTTTTTTTATATTTCCACCAATACGGTGTCGAAATCACCCATGCTTATCATTTTAGCATCAGTAGCCTTCGAGTACAGCTTAATAATCGTAAGCTCCCCCTTTTTAACGCGTTTCACAATAACGCAATTCCGGATATAACGCAGTAGCGCTTTAGACATCAAAATCAAAATTATAATTATAAATTTTTTTTTAAAATATTCTACTTATTATAAGCTGAAAGATTTATATTAAAAAAAATTATATACCTCATTTTTGGGATCCCTCCCCCCCCCCCCCATGAGTCTGCCAGAAAAAAATCATTCGGATCATTACCAGAACATGGTTTTACAGTCATAGTTTAACTCTAATCAGCCATATTCCTAACAGGTTATTGGACACACAAAATTCCCCATAAGCTATTATTACCACAGGTCCGTAGTAACTACTGTATTTGGCTAAAGTACACATGACTATCTAATTTTCCTTTAGCACTAAAGCAACCCTAGTAGATCAGTGACTTGATTTATGTACATAGTTCACTGATTACAGAGAATGTTTATTGACACCTAGAAGGCAACAATCACAGAGAGGATTAGTGGCAGCATGCCTTTTCAACTTGTCGCCGCTTTCGGTAATCCATTGCAGCGAAGCTCAGAAGAAATTGATGTTTATTTGCATAATGTAGCTACAGTACAAATAAAGTCTATTCAATCAATTAAGTGTCACTTTACAACTTTACAATTAAATCATATTAGAAATGAGTTTAGTCTTGTTAGTATTTACGAGTGAATTAAGACAATTAATCTTTCAATGAATACGTCCAGGAAAAAGAAAACCTATTCGGTCAGTACGATTGTGGTTCCAAGGGATTCATGGAGGAGGATGTTGGAAAGGCTGAAATTGTGTTACTGGGTCATTTTAACTCGTTTGACGATAGTCAGGGCTGGATCAAAAAAGAAGAGGACTGCTCCACTGTTGAATGTAAGACTAATGCTGATATATGTACGGTTTTTCTTAGCGCCAAAAGAGATAATTTAGATTCCGATCAACAGGAAGTAGAATCTGCTGTTGACAGTGACCATGAGGACGCGCTGGAAATACCACATGCTGTGTTTGAAGCAATATTTACATTAGAATAAGGACTGATGTGGCTAGAGAGCTATGGCATTGAGCCCTTGAAATTATGAAGATGAGAAATATCACAGACTTAGAAAAATTCTGCCTCAAAGAACCTAAAATCACCAAATACTTCCAGTAGGAAACGCACATCGTTAACAGTGTTAATTCAATATGGACTAATACTTTTTGTAAACAAATATGCTTGTTTTGGACATGGTTGGATTATAAGTGGATTACATACGTGTTTGCAAGTCTGTCATTTTTCTGTTATTCCGTGTTCTTGAATTGCCTTTAGCGTGCTAAACATAATGTGTCGTCACCCACTAGCTAATAATTGTATTTAACTGATATTATGAACGGAAAATTAGATGTTTTAGTGATTAAAATTGTTTAAAAAATGACATTACTCAGAGCACTTATTACAGATCTACATAGGTGTTGAAATGGTCAATATACGATTGTGAGCTTTATTAAATAAGAATAAAGCTTTTAACGTCTGACTGCATCGCCTCCAAGAGCAGCCTAAATAAAATCATTTTTTGGCAAGTGATTATAACATATTTAATCACCTTAAACTTGATGCAGCTGTAGATAGAAAGTATAACTGGCAAAATTATTTATTAAAATGAAGTGATAATATCACTGTTTTTAATGTTACTCGCGATCTGATCTAGCATGTGTGGCAATAGGTTGAAATAAAACAATCGAAAACTTGATGTATTTTTACTGACCTTTCAAAATAGTATCGGACATATTTACATGTAAAAATACCAAACAGTGAAAAGAAAAACAATTTACATAAATTAACAGTCACACTATTCAGTTAACTGGCGTTTTGTTTACACCCCTCCTCTTATGCCAACTACAAGTACACTCAACACTTTTTATCAATTTCGCTATTCAGTTGTTTGGTACATAACGCGGTCGGCATTTATAGATCCCCAACTCCCGCGTTATAACGGTACATAGCTGTATTGAGACCGCTTTGTTTCTCTGCAAGAAGTTCTGAATAGGCATATATTCGCGAATGCAGTCCTGAGGAGATAATTTCATTGGCGCTGCCAATCAAACCTGCTACTACTGATATAGCATACCGCTCCGGTGGCCTAATGGTGAGAGCAACCGCCTTGGATGCGGGTGGTCGCCGGTTCAAACCCCGGCTATGTCATACCAAAGACTTATGGAAATGGTACTAAAAGCTTCATAGCTAGGCGCTCAGCATTAAGAATTAGTGTTAGGAATGGTCGGCCTGGTGTCGAAATAGTGTGACCGGGTGGGACATGATGATACATGTCTGTGACATGATGCTCTACACATCATTATAAACTGTCACACTGCAGATATCGTAGCGATATGACTGAAAAAAGTTTAAGCTGCGTTAAAAATCCAAAACACACTCACACACACACACAACTGAAAACGTTCACATGATAGACAGATTTTCAAAGTCCTGGATCTAAGTGTGGCAATTATCTAAGCAATGTTAATTTAAAATTGCACTATTTTATTATTCTGGTATTTTAATTTAATAAATACTTTATTTTACACTTTTGATATTGCAATTTAAAATGACTTTATTATATGGTTTTGGTATTTTAATTTGATAAAAACATTCTATAATTTTAGTAATGTAATTTAAAATAACATTATTCTATAGCTTTGGTATTTTAATATAACGTAACATGATTCTGTAGTTTTTGGTACTTTAATTTAAAAACAATATTCTATTGTTTTATTATTGTAAGAAAAAAAGAAAGATAACAAATGGCGTATTCTTTCCGCAAATTATTGCGTAGGTACGCGAGGCTAGTACGGCCATTTGTCCGCTGACACTAATTAGATTTAAGTTTCTTTTAACTGTTTGACGGTTAATCACGGTAAATACTCTAAGCTATATTCAATATACTTTTCATGTTCTGACATTTTGATTGTAATTCTCTCAGCAGTTACTGCCTCGTTTTAGAATTCTGAGATTTTGTTAGATAACCCGAGAGCGTTATTTTCAGGTAGAGATGCTTCCCGATAAGGTCATTTGACATGGACGATGGGCAACCTGGCAGTTTCTCCTATATGCAACCATAAAATCTGGCCATTTTGAATTTGGTACATTGAAGCAAAATCTACTTATGAATTACAAGTATAGATACTAACAGAAACTGGTCTATTAGTGTGCCTGTAATAGTTTCCGCAGTCGTAGTTCATGCCATTTTCCTCGGCTATTGGCAAATAGCATCGACGACCTACCGCGACTATTGGCAAATAGCACTGATGATCTGCCGCGGCTATTTGGCAAATAGCATTGATGACCTGCCGCGTCTTTTTGGCAAATAGCATTGATGACCTACCACAGCTATTTGGAAAATAGTATTGATGACCTGCCGCGGCTATTTGGCAAATAGCATAGACGACCACACACTTGATTTTTTGCGTGTCGCATCTGTTGTTCCGCTTCGATCATTCTTTGCGTCAGTAACACTGAAAATCTATCATCATTCTTTCATTAATAGTGTAAATGTTCAGTATATTTGTTCGACTAAGGATTAATCACGTTCAGGCTCAACACGCACACGATCAAGCATTCTTTTTTACTGGTACACCTATCAAACAATTATAGAAAATCTCTGCATGAGAAATATTTAAGACTGGCGATTGTTATGTTCTCTGGCCTAACTCCAAGTTCATATAAAAGCAAACCAATTACCCCATTGGGAGGTGTCTGAAACGATCGTTCTCGCCTCTGCCCCACACCAGTTACACTGACAAGTACGGCCTTGTTAAATTACTGTCGAGATTTTTCTCTTCTTGATTGAGTCAATGTTGCTTTAGCATGATCAAAGGTGTATGCATCCGGAGTGGATTTATCTGTAATTGCAACTCAACGTTATTGATACAATCCATGTGTTTTCGCACCTGGTCGTGCAATCAGCGACCGGATATTTTCACGTGTTATTACGATCATAAAACTCGTTTCGAGTTGATAGTGGTACATCAGAGTGGTTCCAACTATTAGTTTTTGTTTTGTGCTTGGACGTGAACTACTGGATGTTCCAAGTAAATAATTGTGATTATTCATGGAGTGAATACGATAAATAATTTCACTGCCGCATCGATAAAAAGATAACCGTGAAATCTGAAGTTATTTATAAGATGCTTACTTGGCCGAGCGTAAATATATCCTCCTCCCGTGACGGATGACTCGAGTTAAAATCCAACAAGGCGCGTGTCATTTTTTCTTGATGTGCTATTTTACTTTGAATTTGGAAAGAGAGTTGTGTAACTGTTTATATGTTCTGTGTGAATAATCACAAAACACAGAAAAACATAAAGGCATATCTAACGCAGATATACGTCTACAAGTGGAACAAAATCATTGGTCGGCTGATTCAATATCTCGTCGCGACACCACGAAAACAATCCATCACTTACATGTAATGATAAATCTAATTTTAAACTACAAAGATGGTTAGTCGCCCTTTTCAGACAGATATTGAGCCATTCAAACTAGACGTGATCTCAGGCAGTCTAATTAAAATCAAATCTCTACTGTCTTACGTGAAGATCTGAGAGCGACCGCTTCAAGTTCTGGTGATCTATGATATTACCATTATAGCTAATTCCATCAGCCAATCATATTTGTCTGATACGTTAGCATTTGGTGAGAGCAAGTAGTATGACTGAAAATCATCAAGGTGAGTAGAAAGATTTAATTTATTTTCAACTTTTTGAAAGCTGCCTTTCCATTGCCTAATTCAAAGGTCATCAGTACACGGCCCCTAAGTGATCGCTGTCAGATGTTCACATCGAACAGTGATCTGATTTTTAGTCAAATCGCATCTCAGGAGACTAATGATAATGATATCGTAAATATAAAATTCTCTTTAGTCTTCTGTATCACGTTATTAATATATGACGCCAGTAAATATTTATCATTATTTTCATCACACCCAATATGTCTATACATCCGTTTATAAGAAACAAATGCGACCCAAACGGACGCACTTCAATATATTAGGCTGAGGTGCATCAAAAGCATCTCTGACATTAGTGAAAAGAAGTCGATCATGTACTTTATTATCATCATATCTTTTCAAATCCTTCTTTGTTAATATTACAATGAAGTTACTACGCGTGGTGGTCAGGGTAAACGTGCAATACTAGCATCCATGTATTGTTTAACCACACCTTCGTCTGGATCAATATATTGATAAATCAATCGACATACCAGAGTCTTTGATTTATCCACTTACGTTGATTTTGGGCAGTTTCTTTGCGACAGCGCCTAGGAGCTCCACAACAATATCTTGAATGTCCAAATTGTATGTTCACAGTTTTCTAGTACGATCTTTAAAAATAAGAAGCTCAGCCGTTTCGACGTCAATAACAACCTGGCTAATGGTGACAAATCTGATGAGATCTACATCAGCGCTTCGTCGGGCGAAAATATTAGTAGGCATTTCGTATCTTATAAAGCGTACGTTCTAAGGGACACGTTAAAATCAATAAGTGTTTAAAAGGTTTGTGAACGCTCAAGAACGCTTTGTCAACAAGAAGTTCGCATATGAGACCGTTAAGCCAATTTGGCGACGACTGCATTGAATAAAACTTGGTCGTCTGCCGCTTCGAGTTAAATACTTAACTTCAATTGAGGTGCAAGCTCGTGGGAGTCAAAATATAAAAGATGTCCAGGCGTTACCAAGTATGCTACACAATGAATTCGAGATCATGTTGTTGAATTCAGGTTTATGATGCCAGCTTCTCTTTTGGATCAAATCATTGATACTATTTCATCCCGCAAAAAGATACCTCTGAAATATTTGACAGACATCACATCGCAAGAAAATCAAAATTAGTCAACAGAGACATGAACGGCGATATCACTTCCACTTTTGACTCCCACGAGGAATAATCGAATACATTTTCCATATTATATGCATCCTCCGCTTTTTCAGAGTTCTGACGGCCCCTAACACAGCTGCTTTTGCAACCGTCGGAGTCGCAGATGCTAACATGGCTGGAATGGCATTGCACAATGAAAATATTCTGCGGGTGTTTGGTATTTATGTCACTTCTGACTCTGATAACTTTAATGTCACCGAGGTGCTCTTTCTTTTGGCGGTATGAAGCTGATAAAGTTGCGTTTTGGGTCGACTACAGAAGAATAATTCCAACGAGCTTCTCCGAGAACGCTTCAATGTGAATTTTCGATCGTTCCGTATTGTTTGGGTTTTTTAGCGAGCTGCTTTTTACTCAGAGCAACACTCACTTCGTGTCAGAACATTGCATTTTTAAAACGTAACAGCATGGTTGACTTGCAAAAGATTTCCTTGAACTTCCAAGAATGCTTCAAATTGAAGAAAATAGAAATGCGTCATAAACCTAAAATTCATTGGACTCTTCCTTGAATAGATACCTAGCTTTGTACGAGTAATATTGGTAATTTTATTTGCTTCAATTTCGTAACACAGACGCGTCCAGTCAAAAGCAGGATCAGATTCAACTAAATGTTCTCAAGGATTATAAACTGTGTATGCTGGAGCTTCGATCGAGATGGAAGAGCTAAGTGGGGGCTCGTGTTTGTGAATGTAAATTTTAGAATCTTTCCTGGTCACCAATGAGACCCTCCATCGGAGCTCTTCATTGATTTGATCCTAGCTCATACGCGCCTGCGAAAAATTCAACAACGTGTCAGGTACCTTCTCGACCGCACTCCAACGAAAACAAATGGACTATTCGCAGGAAAGTTCCCAAACGACCGTGATCGAATATTAGATGAACTGCGATAATTTGGCAACGATACACGTGCGATCTCTAGGGTGCAACATTTTCACGTGGTAATTGATGAGATCATGATCATCAAGGAAACGTCCAGAGTTGCGTTTGCAACAACATACTGCATAGAAGACAGGATTTCAAGTAAAACAGAAGGTGTGTCAGAATTTATCATCCGTGTTGTATACATTATTGATGTCTTCAACAAGTTAATGGATCAAGGCGCGAAACGTATCCAGGTCCATAATGTCATTGGTGTGCAACCTCTGACTAATCGATGCGACCTAATTAATGACTTCTGGAGCATCAATGCTCACGCGAACCGATCCGCAATGTGATTTAAATCGACCAGCAAGGTCATTAGGATTGCACAGTCCACCACGGCATTTTCCAGATCGCTATCAGGTCGTCACGCATGATAACATCAGTGGGTGCAGCAGTAATCATCAAGGCAGTCTCAGAGTGCTCACGAGTGGGTAACACGACTTCGATCGGTCATGCAAGCACTAAATAATGGAACCACACGCACAGTTGGGTTATAACCTGATGTGATGACTTTGCAAAAGATTATGACCATTAAATAAAAAGGGTTTCACAACCATCGCCATTAAACCCACTTGGAAACAACTTCATCTGATATTTGTATGCAGAAAGAGAGATTATTCGCGGGAACGAGTTTGAGAGAGAGGATGAAGAGGAGGAGGAGGAGAACAACTCCGTGCTTCGGACCCGATCCATTGATGTATTTACGATCCCATAACGGACTGTTACTCCGAGGCGGCAAACACGTTACCATTTGGCACTTGTGGATGAACGTGCAGCAAACTTTCAAGCAGAGCAATGGTGCGAGAAGAATTGCAAGTTGTTCCCGTGGATATGGAAGTACCATCAAGCTTCCTTTTGTAATTTTCACTCGCTAAAACACATAAGTAGCGATTCCGTCTTGAAATATGCACCGCTTGATATCAAGCGATGACAAACTTACTGACATGTCATGCCGATGATCCCTTTTCCAGAATCTTTTCACCTTCGTAATGTTTTGTAGTCAATAGCAATGATCGATATCATATTGGGGTGCAGTCCCAAGTATTACTTAATAGACCTGCATGAGCACTCATCTTTATTTGTTTTACCAAGAACTTTTTTTGTTTGTTTGCTACTAATCAGTGGATGATTGTTTGGGTACTCACTGATGTCAAATTCATTTACCAGCGATGCCTCATACATGTCCAGTCACACATCATTGATGGTAATATGCCAGCCGATAATCAGTGTGGTTGCTATGAAGCTCGTCTGGATACTGCACGTCAGCTTCTTAAAATTATCCGACTTCTCTGTTACTCTCGCATTTATGAATGTTTACACTTTCTGGATTGATTCACTGAAACCCGCTAACAAGCTTGAGTTGCATCATTGCCCAACGATTGGAATAAAGATACATGATGTAACTGTTTGTGACAGTGGGGCCATATCCATGCACGTCTGGGTTGATTGTGCGCGCCTAGTAGTGACTCGACATGGAAACATCGACAGGAATACCACAGTCAATAAACATATGCTAATCTATGTCGGTGAGCAATTCCAACTCAACATTGGCTTTTGACAGCAGCGTATCCCAAGATATCCAGGTGACGAAACGTACCTTGCGGGAACGAGTTTGTAGACACGCATAGCTGTATCACAAAATGTCTCAAGGATATCCGCAAGCAGAAGCATGTCAACGCGTAAATACAGGTCATGATGGTCATCGAGGTTTTGACAGCCAAAAGCGGACCAGAAATTCTTTGAATGTTCGTAGTCGTTGACCGAAATAGCATCGCGAGACAACGACGAATGATGAATGAAATGCCTCAATCGGTGGTAAATGAATTTCAGTAAACTTGTCTCATCCGTTCATATACTCGAAGGGATACACTGTTCTACTTAACAACTTCGACTTGTCTGGGTTAACGGTACCATGTCGTCTATTGATTCCTGCCGCAAGCAGAGGTGCTCGACGCGAGCTTGATGTTGCGAAAGAAAAAAAAACAATCTGAAGGAAAAAAAACATACAGAGTGACAAAACTACCTTAGATTACCCCCATGACCCGTTCTGACATAGGAGCCTCTCTATCATAATATATAAAAGAGAAGGTACGTAACTTCCAAATACTTCGTTCCACCCATGACCCTCGATTTCCTTCTGCTATTTCCGTCTTTAAAGGCACACAACCATACTATATGGTTTGTTTTACTCCTGAGATATTTTTATATTCATCAAGTCATCATTGACTTTTCTGCGTTGTACCAAACTGAAGTTACGGGCTCTTAAACGTGGGATTTTCGCGATTTTCGCGAAGGTTATTTAAATCCAAAGAAATTCACTGAAGACATTGCATTTCCTTCATTGGAAAATTCGTTTTTGGGAGTTATCAAATTAAGAAAAAAAAACAATAAAGTTAAATTCGTATCCTTTAAACGTGTGGCTTCAGTGTCAAGATCAATACAAACCAGCATCATACAAATAAAACGTCATTATTGCATCAATGGATCAACATTGTTCAAACCTTAAAATTAACTCGCCATTTAGAACTTCCATCAAGCCGTTTGTACTTTCACAATGAAAGTTTTGTATGTCTCGTAACTGACTTCAGATTGTCTTGTAAATGTGTATGTGTGTGTTTTGGCTTTTAAGGTAGCTTTTAAAAGTTCAGTCACATCACTACGATGTCTGCAGTGTTACAGTTTATAGTGATGTGTAGCACTGGGGCATCATGCCGCAGACATGTAGCAAGATATCCCAGCCAGTCACATTATCCTGACACCAGACCGAAACCTCTTAATATATTTTCTCGTAAATGATTTACTTGTACATGGAAGAATAAGTAAAAAAAATTCTAAGCAAAATAGCGAATATTGTAACACGAAAATCCCCCAACATAAAATAGAAAAACAAAAAACATTATTCGCACTGTTTACACATTCAAAACGAACTAGTTTAACAAAGAAAAATTAAAAAGAGCTATTTCCCTGGTATATAATGCGCATATTTTGTGTCTAAAGGCCAAAGTTGAATTTTTAATGTCACCAGAAATATTTAAAATTGAAATACGAAGTTTTAACTGGAACTGTGCAACTATTTTTAGCGAAGTCAACAGAAAACTAAACTTTCCGGTGCACTTTCGATTACAAAATGCGAATTTTCAGTTGCCTCGTAAATGATCAGATGATTACCGTTATAGATTTTTCATGAGCAATGAAATCTCTTCTGGTACGGTGAACAGTCTAAGTATTTTTCCATTTGTTGGCCCTGAAGTGACCTCATTATGGTATTTCTGTTCTTCTATATGTTGTCTTCGACTCTAGGTCATTTAAACCGCCCCTCAATTTTCCCGCACTTCAGGTTACTTCAACTTCACTGACCTATGATCGAAGTCAACAATTTTCCCAATGTATCTTTTCTTTTCATACAATACCACTACGTAATCAGTTTCTTTGAGTTCCTTTTGTGGTTTTCAGATCTGTTGCTCGCGTTGTCTTGTGTCTCTTGTTCTAGAGTTCCATTCACTTCTCTAACTGGTTTCTTATATTCTGTCGGCTTCTTCATCGAGCTATGTTTTATCCATGTGCAATCTGGACAGACACATGTTTGCTGGTCAGACATCTCCAGTACACTGTGTAATATCTCAAGTACACTGTGTAATATCTCAATTACACTATGTAATATATCCACTACCCTGGTCAGATGACTCCACTACCCTATGTAATCTCATGGTATCATTAACAGGCTTTATTTCTGTTTCGCATTTCAACAATGTACTTTAGTCAAATCTTTCGTGTGGAACTAGTTGGTACTTCCTCTGCCGCTCATAAACAACTATAGCATTTCATCTACGTAATTTGGGTAGAACATTTCATTAAATATGATATTAGGATGTAAAAATTCAGACCTTTTGTCGCTTAGTTCTGACTATGGACACAGGGTTTTGCTACCCATGTGCTAGAAAAACAAGTTTAATTCAAAATTAATTTTTATGTAAGACAATTTAAAATTTTACTTTTTCTGAGACATGATGGTAAAGTTATATACTACTATTCAAACACTCTGTATGGTTACATGCCTTTGATATTAAACTTTATTGACCTCGGACAACAATTGTCGCACTTTACTGAGAATCGATCTGCAACGACTCCTGACATTTTCTGGCGGCCATAATACCCATGCAGGTTATGAAGTGGATTCCTTTCAGATCTGAGACATGCTCTTTTGTTCTTTTCAAGAGTTTGTTTTCAAAAGCTATCACCATTAATGCACTGTATCGTAGAACTTATGATAAAAAGAACAATTTTGTGGTTCATTGTGCAATTTTCGACTTGAAATATATTATGGTTGGATGAAGTGTGACAGCTGTTGCGTTCCAATAAGCCGATTGTATTTCCTCCATACTTTGACAAACATAATTCTCATTGAATTCCGTCTGTACTAAGGCATGAGTTAAAGGAAGATTTTCATCTCTTCTACTGACAAGAATTGCTCCTTGACTTTACTGATGTTCTGTAAATGGCTTCTTCACCACATCAATAAATTTACATTCTGGCAATTCTGGATCTACTGTTCTCATTCTTTCTTTCCCATTTCGAATTTTTACATGCTTCCACTCTTGATACCTTACATATAGCACCATTATTCCATTCAAAGCTACACGTGTGTGTGTGTGTGTGTGATTAGGATTTTTAACTTAGCTTTAACAATTTTTCAGTCATATCGCTACGCAGACATGTAGCATATGTCCCACCCAATCACATTATCCTGACATCAGGCCGACCAGCCCTAACACTAATCTCTTAATGCTGAGCGCCAAGTGAGGCAGCTGTTAGTATCATTTTTGTAAGTCTTTGGTATGACTCGGCCGGGGATTGAATCCACGACCTCCCGCATCCGAGGCGGACGCTCTAACCACTAGACCAAAGGAGCGGTAACTTAAGATGTAAAATGTACATGTAGTCATTTAAGACATAGTTTTGCTTCTTCTCCTTTCCAATATTGACCGCATCATCTTTACCCGGTAGAAGCCTAGACTTATCATCTCTTTGAAGAAATTCTTGGATGTCTGTCATGATCTTGATCTGTATTGCCTGCATTCTTAAGTGTTTTGTAATTTCAACAGTTTTAATCATTTCATCATTTTCCCACGATTCAATTTAGTGTTTTGTCCTAACATTGCTCTTATCCTGTATCTCATACTGACAATTCTAGTCACAACACAAATGACAGCATTTTGACTCTACTTGGATTGACACCTGCCTCTTTCAATAACGTGGTCTGGTTTGCTTTTTGGTGTCAGTAGTGTTTGTTTCTGTTCTATACTTCGTAGAATTTTCCTAGAGCTATCTAGTGTTCTGTTCTATACTTCGCAGAATTTTCCTAGAGCTATCTAGTGTTCTCTTTATTCTTCATTTTTGTCTTCCAGTGTTTCTATCTTTCTATGTGAGTTAGCTAATGTGCGGAACACCTTTTTCTTTCCACGAGATTGGCATGAACTGTCCACAGATTGACTTCGTGATCTCATTAATAAAAGTTTAATTACCAGTGGATCTGTCTTCTCATTGCTAAGCGAGGCAACCACTAGTAACATTTTTATAAGTCTTTGGTATGACCCGGCCGGAGTTCGAACCCGTGACCTCCCGCATCCAAGGCGGACGCTCTAAATACTTAGGCCACCTGAACGGTCTGACCATTTAATCTGCGTTTCATTCTTGTATTTTGTTGCGTCTATTTCTCTTATTCTTTTCATACATTTTTAAATGTTTGTCACAGCTCAACTCCACAATAGGAACAAAGTAACTGTTCACTCTCCTGTTTTCTCCTTTAAGTCATTCATTGCATTATTCAGCCTATACTCTTTCATTTTTTATGCCGTCGTCTTTTCCATCCTTCAGTGCATAGTTTATAAGCATATGTAAGTTCAGCTGGTTGACTATTCACATTGTACATAAAACTGTTAGTTGCATCGTCGTCCTTAGGTGTGATTTAACGTTTAAAAGGGAAATGCTTCTTCATTAATAGGCATGAATTATTAGTATCAATCATGAGTTAAACATTGGAGGTGACTAAAAACTCAGTAAAAGTAATCAATCATTTTCGGGACACACTCTGATCATTTACGGGACACATTATGATCATTTACGGGACACATTATGATCATTTACGGGACACACTATGATCATTTACTGGACAACTTATCAGATATTACTGTTCGAATCATTTAAACGATCAGATTCTCAAAGTAGCGTGGTTTTCAAAGGACAGACATTACTCTGTACAGAGAACGTTTCTGTGTTACATATAAGCAGATATACTTCAATTGATGAAACTTAGTTTCTCTTCCAACTATTTTTGCCATAGAGTGTAATATATTATTTGCATTATTATACAACGTTTTTTTGTTGTTATTAACATGTAATTTATATATTTATTAAACACGATTAAACATTTTGTTGGGGACTGAAATAGAAATATAAAGTGTTTCCAATCACCATCAAGACTTTAGATGACGTTTATAACAACCACTTAACGTACAAATCTATCATTTACGAAACATATATATCCACGCGTTTTCTTTTCTTCTTTTTTTTTAACACGATGCAAATATGTATTCAACTACACGCTATTACAAGCTAGATTTGGGTTTCATATTAGCTCTCTAATGTCCTGTATTAAGTCAGCTGTTTTTATGTGCTGCATTATTAAGTACAGTAGTAGTTTGGCCTCTTACTGCATTATTAAGTACAGTAGTAGTTTGGCCTCTTACTGCATTATTAAGTACAGTATAGTAGTTTGGCCTCGTACTCCATTATTAAGTACAGTATAGTAGTTTGTATGAACTGCATTATTAAGTACACTGTAGTAGTTTGGACTCGTACTGCATTATTAAGTACACTGTAGTAGTTTGGACTCGTACTGTGTTATTAAGTACACTGTAGTAGTTTGGACTCGTACAGCATACACTGGAAAAAATGAAATGAAGATAAATTTTGTTGTTATTGTTGTGGGGTTTAACGCTATTTTTCAGCACACGATAGGCTATACATGGCGGCCAGTATTAATGGTGGAGGAAGAACCAGGGAGAACCCCCAAAAAGAACCACCGACCCACGAGAAGCTACTGGCAAGCTTTCTCACATACCCACATTGGCTGAATCTGAGACTCAAACCGGCGCAGACAGAGGTGAAATGGCAGTGATCCGTAACGGAGGGCCCTTTAGACCACTCGGCCACTCGGGGCCCCTATACATTTTATTCGTTAAAGTTCAGAATTTAAATTAACAAAAACTATAGCATGTCATTTACGTAATTTGGGTAAAACATGTCACTAAATATTATGTTAGGTCGTAAAAATTTAGGCTTTTTTCATTTTCTTCTGACCGCCGACACCGGGATTTTGCTACCCATGCGCTAGAAAAGTCAGTTTTATTCAGAATGTTACTTTTGTGTAGGACATTTAAAAAAATTACTTTTTCCGAGACATACTGATAAAGTTATAGAAGCATATGCAAGCACTTTCTATGTCTCCATTCCTTTGATATTGAGCTTTAACGACATCGGACAGCAAATGTCGCACTTTACAATAAATCGATCTGCAACGACTCTTTGCATTTTCAGGCGACCATAATACCCACGCATTTTATAAACCACCATAGGGATTTTGTGTTTCGCTTGGCTAAATCCGTAACTGCAGATTGCTTGTATTGTATGCGTCTCCTCTATAAATGAGAGTAATGTGACAATGGTCACGTACCTTGATATCAGTGGAGCTAAAAGCCCGATCGCAATTACAGCGGAAAATTCGCGAAGGTTATCGTAGGTGATAATCATGTTTCGCGGAGGAAGACAGCTGTTGTCCGGTGTATTTCACTATTACCTCATGCGATATAAAAAAAAATCCAACTTAACCGTTAGTCTGTAACCCAAGCAAGCTTACTAAAATAATCACAATTTTCTGTGACCGACACCAATCTCATGCGATTGGGTAACACTAACCACATACTGTTTATTGACAAATTCAAATGCAGAAACAGGCACGTACGTAGAAGTTATCTTGTTGGCAGCAATATCGATCGCACCTGTAATTATGCCTCCGGATGCTTTAAGGATAATTAGCATCTGCAGAAGTAATTATACTTGTTGATGCTGCACTTATCTCAGCGTCCACGTACAGTTTATTTGCAAGATCAAATGGGGCGACTGGATCATAAGTTGTTGTTATTTTATTCAAGCCCATGTTTAACATACCTGTCATCGTATCACTGGATTTTGCTACTCGTGATGCAATATTCCCTGCAATCATACCGTCGACGTAATTTTTATTTGTTAAATCTGATGTTGCTGATGAAATTGCCGTAGTTAATATCTTGTTCGATTTCATGCCCAGATTTCCCACCATAGTGTCGACGGATTTTGTTACAAAGTTATCCTTGACAAACTTGACATTTGTTATAAAATCGTTATTGGTCAAAGTTGCATTATCAAGCTGAGTATTAAATATTAATTTTCCACCCATATCTATATTTTCAGCCACCGTCCATTCAGCCAGTGACAACTTCTTGTTATCTACCGTACTAAGTTGTGCATAGCTTACCGCTTGTGTGTTATTTATGTTACAAGGAGGGTATTCGGTGTCAAGATTCACAATTTATTTTTACACATAATTTCGGTCATTTTTCCACCAGTTATTGACAACTTACTATTGATGACCGCACTTAGTTGTGCAAAGCTTACAGCCTGCGAGTTATCTGCGTTGATTGGTGAAAAATATGTTTTTTCAAGGTCTATAGCACTCGCTGACCTGACATATTTAAGTTACCTGTCATGGTATCTCGAGATTTTGTTATATAGTTTGTTAAGTCTGCGCCAGCCGTGGTGGTTGTAGTTGCTGCTGTTTTATCTGTTGAGCTGTCGATTAACGTACTCAATTTTGTGTAATAGCTCATTCTTACTCTTACTGCGAGATAAAATTTAACTTAGACCGACTGATTAATTTTAACCTTGACCCCGAGATAAAATTTTGTGAATACCTGGGTTAGAATGAGCATAATCAACTTTGACACCGAGCGTTTAATAAAACATTAACATAACCACAACCTACCGGACTGCAATTATCTGATAGTATGACGAACTGGATCATGCAAAACTAATCTTCTGATGAATCTGTTACTTAACGACATCTTCAACTACGGTCGAGTTTATATCTACATTGTTAATCCACAGCAGGATAAATACTGACTGCTTAGCAAATACAATGGAAAGCTGAAAAAAATGAACTTGGCACTGGTGATGATATATTTATCATAAAACACTAAGATTTAATTCCAATTACCGAGCTAGATTCTGACAAGCATAAAATAATTGTCTTCAGTTGCATTCCGCTAAACAATGCAGAGATGGCTATGATAAAAACTAACTTTTCATTATCGCGCAACATAAAATGTAATGCAGTCTATTTAGCACAGGGGTTTTATAACGTGGATCTATTTATCAGGCGAAATACAGGTCGATTCGTACTATTAACAGGACTGTGTGTATATATATATATATATATATATATATATATATATATATATATATATATATATATATATATATATATATATATATATATCCCGAGAACATTTCGGGGGTGTATTTAAAGATGAATTCGCTGAGCTTTATCATAACGTTACTGGCAATGGCAAACACAACTTTTTCTTGTTTGATAAGCTATCACGAGATCGAAATTGTATGTTCACATGTGCAATAGATAAGTTTTGGACTGTAAAACTAATCTAACGATAAACATCTGAAAATTAGTCTTACGGCCACAATATGAAATTACTCTAACAAAAATAAATAAAACGAAATAAAAATAGATGCAAAACGAACAGAGGTTCAAAAGAAATTTGTTGCAACAGGAGTCGCGTTCAAGAGGAAGGTTGAGCAGGAACGTTGAGGTCTACAGCAAGCTATAGAAGAAACTGTTAGACTTTTCATGCCACGGACTGAGGTTGTACTTGGCGAACGGCCAGATATTTCTGCGGTATCACCTGAAGATCTTAAAAAGTTATCAGAGAAAGAATTAATTGGTCTAGTTAAAGAAGAACAGAAGAAAGTTTCAGAACAAATTATTGAAAAAAATAGGTGATCCTGTTACAGAACAGGCTGAGATTTTAAGGGAAACTGGAAGAGTGTATATCGAGCAGAAGAAGAAAGATCAAAGGCAGAACGATAATTTAACATTCGAAAAGAACAAAATCGATTAAGCGATATTGAAAAAGCAATAAAATTAATTGGCAGCGATTTACCAGATAGTGAAATTGTGGATCTGGAAAATGATGTGTTTGAATCAGAAAAGCTCAGTACCGTAGGTAATATCAGAAAAATGGAAGATGAAAAAATTGATGAATTTATCGAGTTATTAGCAGATATAAAACTTTTGAATGAAACTGAATACCATAATAATATCAATAATTTTAAAGATTTTTTTGGAAGCGCATGATCTTGGAAAAACATAACGGACAAGTATTATCGCTGAAATATATATTACCATTTTGGAATATATATAAAAATTCGACAGAAAAATTTAATCGGAATACTAAATTATGTACAGTAGCAGAAAAGCATGAATCTACTCAAATAGGTTGTGGATATAAAATATATAACTCCCAGGCCGAAATAGTTGATCGGCTGATGTTATTAATAACATCAAAGGAAGCCGGAAATACGAGCACAGAAATCCTCAACGAAATTGTTGAAATTTTAGATAATCTCAGATCAAACGGTTATCTAACATCCGACGAATGTTATAGTTTACATAACGATCTTGTCACGATTTGATTCAAGGCAAATGAATTCGCTAACCGAAAAAGCACAAACCGCTAGCAGTTCAGTTTTATCTATCAGACAAAATAAGACTGTTATTAACTACATTGCTGCTTGACTCATCGCAGACTACATCGGACAGTGCAAACTCTTCTGTATTTTATAATCCATCAATCGAACTTGATAGCGGTAAGCAATACAAAATAGGACTTATATCAGCTACTGCCTGGCACGCTATGGCAAATATCAGAACTAGTTTGAATGACGATTTCACTTTTCAGTCTATCCAGCCACCTGTCCCGGCTTGGATTTTCGCTCAGATACCGCAGGGCGCTTATAACGTTGCAGATCTAAGTAAAGCAATAAAGTTATTGATTAAAACGAAAGTTGAATCAGCATTAGATAATTTTTAGCTCATTCCGAACTATAACACACTGCGTGCCAGAATCACTTTAAAAAACAATTTTCTTGTTGTTGTTGAGTTTAATTATAGTGGCGTGCGCACAATTGTGCATATGCCACTTTTTTCTGACAGCACCGCAGCCTGTTAGTTGTTGATTTTAGTACCGCCAATAGCATTTGGGTGTTGTTATTATTTGCTCGAAACAATACGGTTCTGAATCACAAAGTACTTCAATTTCAGACGAGGTCGAGTCAGCAGTGGATATAACAGAATTAAATTCGATTTTAATAAACTGCCCTATTGTCAGCGGGTCGTATACAACACGTGGTAGTAAAGGTCAAACTATTTACAGTTTTTCTCCTAATGTACCACCAGGTTCATTAATGCAAGCAAATTCGAGATAGATAATCTTCTATCCTGTGTGTCGAAAACCAAATATCTTCTATCACGATGACACAGACTGATAAGCCGGTAGCTAAGTCTCAACAACGAAATTGTAACGTTATCTACACTTGAGGTCAGTTAATTAATCACAGTGAGCTCTGCTCAGTCGGTTATGCTGACCAGGATAAATTTTATCAGGCAGTTTTGTATAACAAAATGAAGAAACGAAAAATTTATCACAGAAATATCGTAGGTGGACTTTTTGGAAATATATATATCAAACACTTTAGCTATGGGAGCCTTCAATGCAGCGGGTACAGCTGTTGGACAGAAGATTGTTAATAAAATTAAGGGCAGAGTGCCTGGCAAGTAATTTCTGAAATATCACCAACATCAGAAACTACTGTCATGTTGATAAAAACGACAAAAAATAATAATTGCTATCTCAACCACGTGAAGAAATTGTTAGAAAATTAGTAACTAAGACCCGACGACGGAGTACTATCAGTCGACCAGATATTGCGGCGTTCGAGTCTAAGATTCAGCCAATGTGGGCATGTGAGAAAGCTTGCCAGTAGCTTCTCGTGGGTCGGTGGTTCTTTCCGGGTTTTCCCGGGTTCTTCCTCCACCACTAATACTGGCCGCCATGTATAGCCTATCGTGTGCTGAAAAATGGCGTTAAACCCCACAACAACAACAAGAACAAGACAAATACAATATATAATATAACCGACACAAATACAATACACAGTATACAACCCACCCACCGGCATTTATAATTTTATCACAGAAAAACTAATTATCCCTTACCAGACTCGAAGGGTATATAATTTTCCAAATTATATTCAACCCCTTGCGTGAAAGACAACTGCTCTTCACAACTCGCACTGTTCGAGGTGTTGTCCGTCTCCAGCCTAGAGTAGGAATGCCTGAAGCTTTTTTGTTAGTTTGGTGGGGAAGTGATTTTAATACTCCTGACGCACGGGAATCATGCACCGCGATCGATCACTCACTCGCTCGCTCACTCATGACAACCACGCACATTGGTACACGACGCAAGTCCTGGGTCACATACTCCCTCCCTAAATATAAATGTCTCCTGACATTTAGCATATTTGTGCTTGCCGCGTAAAAAGTACAATAACAATCGTTTGGAACTATGCTTCAAGTCATTTGGAAACGAATTAAAAATAAAACTATCATACCTCTGAAATGATTACAAATACAGAGCTTAACTAATTTACTCTCCCTGCAGATTAAACATAAAACCCTGAAATAGGGACTACAACTAAAAATTAAAATGGAATTGTTGTCGTCAAATACCATGCTGTATTTAATTTACATTGCAGTACTTAATGTACACAAATGGGCTCTTCTGCATCGCTCCAGCTATCAACTGAAAATAAAAACAGGCATGTAATCTAGATCTCAGTAATTCACACGTAGTAAACAGTTTGTGAATACAACCACTGGCCTAGCAGGTCGGGTGGTTTTCGATCTCTTGTTGAATGCCTCAAAGGTTGCTGGCCCGAGTCTTTCGGTTGTGACACCTGTGGGCTTAGGATCAACACCACAGACTTGCGGTCCGGGTCTACATCTAAGATGGTCGGGCTATGAACTGACCTTTCGGCAGATATCTCTGGGGAACCGAACTCAGTGCTCTCATGTGAGACGCGAGAGGGAGTAGAAAAATGACTCGTGGGTTCACTTAAACTAAACTACTACCATATCGCCTAGACCTACTTGTTTGAAAGTTTACACTTTCAAGAGGCTGGCTAATATGGGGATCGATATTAGATGGTGATCTATTAACAGGGGCTGTTCGTGTAGAGGGTTCACGGAACTGAACGCTATCATTCCTGCCCCCCCCCGGTCGTCTTTGTGGTATTACATACCGGTCGGAGACCGAGTCAGAACTCAAGATTCAGAGCTCGACTCCAAAGGGGTAGCGTTTGGTACACCAGGTTTCTTCTGATTTTGTTTCATGGGGACTGGATCACAGGGAAGGTAGTCGATGGGCAAAAGCATATTACGATGCAATGTGCGCTTGGATTTCGAACCCTCGACCCGCCTTACCTTGAAAACAGGTATATCTAAATTGGGGATTAATATCACCTGATATACATCCTTGGACCACTTGTCGGCTAATTTATGTTTCCCTTTCAGTCCAACGTTGCGCACTAAGACGCGGTCCCCTACTTCTAGTTCGGACTCGCGGACCTTTTTATCATACTGGACCTTGTTCTTAGCATGGCTCTTGCTCGACTCCCTCGTCGCGACCTTGTAAGCAAATTGGAGGCGGTCTTTCAGTTTTTCCACGTACGCGAGATGCGCTTTAGCAGCCTCGCCACTATCTGGTGTAATGCCCAGATAGGCGTCGACAGAAAGCCTGGGTTGCCACCCAAACATAAGAAAATGGGGCGAGAATCTGGTAGAATCATTCTTAGTAGCATGGACAATTGGACCAATGTACGACTTCCAATCACGTTTTTGCTCTTCCTCCAATGTCCTTAGCATTTTTAAGAGCGTTCGCAGGCGCCATTCCCTGTGGGTGAAACGGGGAGGACGGAGACTTCTGTATGTTCGCTAATTTGCATAACTCCTTTATAAATTTACCCTCAAAATTAAGTCCTTGATCGCTGTGAAGCCTTTCCGGGAAACTAATATCGAAAGAAGTGCTCATAAAGGGCTTTAGCGGTAGTCTGAGCTGTCTGATTGCGGATAGGAACGGCCTGAGCATACCTGGTGAAATGATCAGTTATCACCAAGATGTTTTCAACCCCCAACCCCCTTAGATCGCTCAAGAGACAAAGAGTCTATGCAGACGAGCTCCATTGGGCGGGTGGTATGAATTGGGGCTAATTTGGTCATTGCCCTAACCGGGGTCTTTCTGCGTATGCACCGTTCGCAAGACTCCACCTTGCAGTTAACGTCCTTCTCCAGACCAGGCCAATAAAACCTTTGCCTAGCTAACTAGAGTGTCTTCTCCCTGCCCTGATGACCCATATCTTTGTGGATACCTTTCAAGGCTAGGCTCCGGTATGACCCTGGGATCACAAGCTGATAGATTGACCATCAATAGAAGTGGTTCTATAGAGAACGCCGTTTACGACTACAAGGCGGTTCCATTCACGGAGAAATTTCTGCACGGACGAATTTTCTCCCCGGAGATCCTCCTCCCCGGGCCGAAAACCCTTGCTCTTGAGGTCAATAATTCTTGCTAGAGTCTCATCAGTCAAAGGTTCCTTGTCCCACTTGATATCATTATAATGTTTAAATGCAAACACCTCATCGGATGAATGAGGGGCTGGATCATCCGAAATACTCTCAATCAAGGGTACAGAAACCGTGGCTGCATGGCAAATAGCTTCTACCACGTCTGGGAACATTTGTGGTAAACGCGAGAGACCGTCAGCGTTATTTTTGCCAGCTCTAAACTTGATGGAAAAATTGTAATTGGCTAGAGCCGCAACCCATTTAGCATCCAGTTCTGCCGTCGAAAGGACGTATGTTAGTGGGTTGCTGTCCGTGACCACCTCGAAGGAAGAACCGAAGAGATAGTCGTGGAATTTATCCGTCACTAACCATTTCAACGCCAAATATTCGAGACTGTGGGCTGGATAGCGTCGTTCACTGGGTCTCAATCCACGACTGGCATTGGCAATTACTCTTTTCAAACCCTCTTGCTCTTTATAAAGGATCGCGCCTAAACCACAGCCACTAGCATCCGTATGCACGATGATTGGTTTAGTATAGTCGGCAAATACTAAGATTGAGGTAGAGGTCAACTTGTCTATTTTAGTTGAAAAGGCGGATTATTGGGCAGTCCCACAAGTCCTAGGAGCTGCTTGTTTGTTTTTGAACTTATTCTTTCGAGGCACCTTGGTCGTGCCATGGCCCTCTAATAGAGCGTTTAATGGTTGTGGTAAATCTCTCGACAAAGCGACGATAGTACCCTGCGAACCCTAAAAACTGACGTAGCTCCTTAATCTGTAGGACCCTTTGAAAATATGCAATCTCATCTGCCCATTAGCTGCCTAAGTCTATTCCGTTGCTCTGGGTTCAGATTTTCAGCACCGATCTGAACTCTTAAATCTTTCAGAGGGTAATGTCCACTGCTTTTGGACATGTCAGGGGTGAAAGAAGCCAAGTTGTCAACAACTTTGACATCACTTATAAGACATATGTCCGATTTGGGTCTTATTGTTCAACATTTGGCCGACATATTGCAAAGTCTGACCTGAACCCTGGAATATGAACCCTTATGATCAACCCTGATCACCCTTGGACAGGTCGTAACATGTTTCGAGTTTCCTATGCTCTCGGTAACCACTTCTGTAATATGAGCATCAACATTGCGGGCAATACCATTGATAGTAATGGTTTCATAGGTGCAACATTGACAGCATCATAGCTGCCAACCTTCCAGGCTCACAATTAGTGAAAATAGGGATAAAAAGTCGTGAATTTGGACACGAATTCGTGAATAATACCATGACAATAACTCCGTCCACTCTGACTACTCCGACCGTCAATACTACACTATATCAAGTTCGCAAAATAAAAATAAAACACTACATATATGCAGAAATATTTATTTATCAAGACATGATACTGTGGCAGACTTGAACTTCCTCAACTGCTTGATCGTAAATTTGTTTTCTAAACAGTTCCGACTTCTTGCCTGCTGGTTGATCTTGGGGACTAAAATTGCTGACAAATTTTCTTCAGCTAAGGAGGCCTTAAAGTCTGTCTTATTTTTCCTCACTAAAGAAAATACTCTTTCGCTGTCACTGTTGCTGTGAGGAATGCACAGGAGCTGCAGCATTTTTGGTTCTTCCATAGGAAAATTTGGAAGCGATTTACGAGTCCGGAAACATATGTCAGAACAAATGTTTAGCATGGTCTCCAGCTGATAAAGGTAGATTGTGTTCGACACAAGAAAACTCACAAATAATGCTTAAGCGTTGGTAGCCTGCGGGTCTTCCACCAATGGTTTAAAATATTCCAGAGATGAAATCTGCGAATTCTTAATTTTCCCAACTTCTACGTGTTTTTTGCAACCGACATTCTTCCTCACATCGTCTCTGCGATGGCACACTGAGTGCAAAAAGCAGGAATGAATATCAATGTTTAATGGCACAATGCACGGCCAATTTTTGATATATTCCAAATTAAACTTCACTTTTTGAATAATACATTTCTTTTTCCTTGGCGGGGAAAACATTTTCAAAATCTTACATGCGATGCTGAACGTTAACTCGAATCGGTGTTTTGACGCATGCGCGGAGCTAATTTCCGGTTAGGCCCCAGTTTCTCTCAAAAGCATTTGTAAACCTACTCTTATACATATAGATTAAAATAGGCTAAAATGCTTGCGACCGGGCCAACTGTACTAATCGGCTGTAGATCTACTAATATCGTGACCAGCGGTACCGGACCGTTTCGGCAACTGCGAATATCACGACTAGCGCTTAACGGGAAATCGGTTATTTTATTAAAGATTTAAAATAATTGAGGATCGGAAAATTCGTGAATTTTTGTCTTACGGCGTGAATTCGTGAATCGCTGAAAAAGTCGTGAAATTCACACCAAATTCGTGAGGGTTGGCAGCTATGCAGCATGCATATTGGTAGATATCACTGTAAATGACTTACACTCAATGCTCCAATAGCAATTTTCCATGCATCTGTAATTCTATCTGTAGGATGATTATCAATCATGTAATCCCTAACATACGAATGACATTCGTTCCAATAACGATGGACAGGTACGGTTGGACTCTGTATCTGGTACAACTAAAATGGGGACACTGCGTTCTAAACCAGATAAAAATGGCATTAGAATCGGACACTAAATTTTTCCCAGATAACTCAGAAAAGAGCCGTCTGCAACAGTCACCCTGAGACCCAGCGATTCAAGCGAGTGAAGCACCAGTTTGTCACCAAGCGACAAATATAAACTATCTGATACGGTAGTCACCATGGACCTACTGTCAATAATGGCAGTCACTGGAACGTTGTTTAGATAAACAATACTAGTGTTGGAAGAACCAACCAAGCACTTAAATAGCGTATTCTGCTGAACTCCTCTATCACAGTCACGCCCTCGGTTACCGTTAACTCAGCTACCGTTCCCCACATTCATTCGGTAGTTGACGAGGCCCCTATTGCTCTAGTGGCATCGGTTGTTATCGCCGTCGTTTTGGGCCTGTCCTTTACTGTCATCCCTCCCTTGTTAATTCCAGTCAGTTCTCTGAGGAGTAGCGACTATTCTTGCAGCTGTTTAGCAAGAGCATTGATTTGAGATCCTAATATCTCCTCTGTCTGTTGGATTCTTAAGCTGAAATCCCTCTCCACCTTGCATCTTTCGTAGCCGCTTTCTGCCATGGGCTGGTGGAGTACTTTCTTGGGGGAGGGATTGGGTTAGCGTACGTCGGCAAGCTCAGCTGCTTGTCGACCATCCTAATTTCTCGCATTAACTCGTCATAATTAGTGATGGAGTCGAACTTATGGCGAGTGTGGCTCTTGAGAAGTTCACTTCTTAGTGAAGATCTTCTCTGATGTGGCCCACTTCGATCGCAGTTTGGAGAAGTGTCTCCAAGCTGCAATCTAAGGAAGTCACCGATTCCCCTTCTCTCTGGAAAGGGTTGAAAAACTCTTGCATAAAAGTGCTTTGAGTCGACATATCTCCAAAGGCAGTATCTAGGCGTCTCAAGATGGCTTCAGTAGATACTTTCTCGCCTAATTCTATAACGGTATGTCTCGCCCTTCCCCGTAGAGACCGTCTGATAGCCTGAGTCATAATCGTTGGGGGATATTCAGGTATAAGACATTTTACCTCGAATCTTCATTCGTAATATGTAACGTTACCTTTCTGTGTTGGGTCATCCCCTGAAAAGAAAGGGATATTAGGTACCACGGCTTTAGTTGGTGGGGTTGGGGTATCATTGGCTGCGTGCGAAGTACCCTGGGAACCACCACATAGTGCTAAAGCACCTACTTGAACCTTGGGCTTGATGTCCACACTGTGTACCAAACCGCATAAGCGAGCCCCTCCCCATTCCTGCAATCGGAGTGCTTTGCGACAAAGGGGTAGACGGAGGCATATCAGATTTGGCTGGGGTTACCATGGGTTTAAGTGGGGCACCCATGGGCATTACCACATACCCACTAGCATTTAATGCTTGCATCATTTCCTCATTTGTCATAGGGTTCTTACTTGTAGCCATCATGAAAAGAACCCTGAGAAAAATCGCGCGTATATCGACCCACTGCAGACAAATCGTACGAATGCAATCGGTTGTATAACCAAGATTCAGAAAAAAAATATTTACCAACTTTAAAAAAATCAATAAAGGCCTACGTCTTTAAATTGGTTTAGGTATTGAACTACGCTGACAACTCAAAATGGCTAATTAAGAACCGTCTCGCACGCGTGAAAATATCAAGCTCAAACTTACACACGTAACAAACACATAATGGGGTATACATATATAACCAAACAAAACAACAAATGTAAACAGTACTATCACTTAGCTTTCTGGCACTTTCACTCGGGCGTCGAAGCGCTGGAAAAGGTTGTGAGTGGGATTTAAAGCATGGTGGTCTGTTAGATAAGGAGGTCAGAGAACCGTCTTGTCAAGTCAATGATGGGCAACACCTCACGCAGTGATCTAAAAAACCATCTTATATGTGGCGGTCAGATAATCTAATTATAATTCACACCAACATGTACATTTCGCAACAAACGAAATTGTCCTACCCTCTATCAGTAATGTAAAAAGAATATAAACATGAATAATCATGGTAATTGCTACAAATGTCATTGTAATGTCCATTGAATCAACGCAGAATTATTTTTTAGGCAACTAGCAAGTCCTTGCATCTGCTACTGTGTCAGCTAGGCCGAATTCATAACAATGACCTTAACCTCGATTTGACACCCATTTTTATGTCGCATCGAACAAGTGGGTCAAACCGTGCTGCTACCACGTATCGAACTAAACGGATAGACCGTTCATACAATGTTGCCCATAAGCTTAACTTGAGTTAGCAACGTCATGACTATTTTGTGCAAACGATAAATGATGGATTGAATAAGCCAACAAATTTGTATGGAAAATAACACTTACAGCATTTCCAAATCCAAGAATCCTTCCTAACGAAACTATAACACTAATTTAACAAATAACATAACACATAACACGCATTATTCCTCGTCCTATATATGCACAGTAATGTCCATCAGCTGTTATGATAATTGTCTCGACTTTCCGTGACGTCATCTTACTGTCAGGGCTCCCGAGAAACATTACGGACGCAGAAAGTATGCGCACAAGTTTCCTGTTCGGGCCTAGAAAGGAACACTAACTTACTTGGAAGCGCGCGTTAGCGTTCTCCAGTATGCTGACTTTCCCATGCGAATCCTTTTCGGGATCCCTTGGTTGCAGCCCTTCGGTCTGGTTTACCCGTAAAATGCGATCTTCTCTCCATCCCGGTCCCACGGTGGGCGCCAGATGTGAGCTATCTTTCCTTTCGTTTCGGGTTGAAATAATAAGACTAGCTCGTCGATTGTAGGATTTATAAATGGTACGAGATAAACCTAAAACAATACAAAACGCATACTTAGAATACAAGACAAATACAATACAGAATATAACTGGCACAAATACAATACACAGTATACAACCCACCCACCGGCATTTATAATTTTATCACAGAAAAACTAATTATACCTTACCAGACTCGAAGGGTATATAATTTTTCCAAATTATATTCAATCCCTTGTCTTTCATTGCTCTTCACAACTCGCACTGCTCGAGGTGTTGTCCGTCTCCAGCCTAGAGTAGGAATGCCTGAAGCTTTTTTGTTAGTTTGGCGGGGAAGTGATTTTAATACTCCTGACGCACGGGAATCATGCGCCGCGATCGGTCACTCACTCGCTCGCTCACTCATGACAACCACGTACACGACACAAGTCCTGGGTCACATGTAAGCTAGCATTAAAGAATTACACTCATATCTAAAGGCTGTGTTTGCATTGAATTTCCACACTCATGTCCAAAGATTGTGTCTGTAGCAGATTCTGTCTCTAGTACATTTCCACACTCATGTTCATAGATATATCTCAGCATTAGTATTATTTTATAAAATTGATAATGTCTGCATTATGACAACCGCAATATTTCATCATGCCAGTTTTGCCTAGTACAATCCCTCACTCTTTGAGAGATAACATTACTGTTACAAATCAACATTTCCATCCATTGCTGTTGCAAATCAACATTTCCAGGCCACATCCATTATCATCTAATGATTGAAGTATTGTGTATGAATCTGCTGGGGATCTGATCCTATCCATATGTAACAATTTACATTATTGAACACATCTAGAGTAATATGTACCACACATTGTCCTGCATAATTATTTACATTATGTGATATACATACAT
Source organism: Sinohyriopsis cumingii (assembly GCA_028554795.2). Classification (NCBI taxonomy): domain Eukaryota; kingdom Metazoa; phylum Mollusca; class Bivalvia; order Unionida; family Unionidae; genus Sinohyriopsis; species Sinohyriopsis cumingii. The sequence goes on along the minus strand of CM068841.1, from coordinate 100,481,709 downwards.
ATTATTTATTATTTGAATACATTCAATACATTCTGAATATGTGTGTCCCCAATTATCAGAACCATAAGATAATATAGGTTTTATCATAGCATCAACATTTTTATGGACATCTGTACAATTAAATTACCCAAATTTTCTTTGGTAATAAAAGTCATAGCAGATTAATATACCATGATACTAATGTTTATGTAGCCTTGGTACAGGGTAATTTGCATGTAAGCACAAGACCCGTAAGTTTGTAAAATGAAACTGTACCAATTTGTGCCCCATTTAAAAACCACTTTTCATAATTCCTTTAGGGCCTTCCTTTGCAAAACATAATTTGTTTGTCTTAACTGTGTTAACTATGATTCTAGCTGGTATTACAAAAGTCTTCTATTACGAATAGCATGTAATTGTGTTGTGTAGCATTGTTAACTCCTTCCCATGGCCAGTGGCCTGTATAATGCATGGAATTGTGTTGTGTAGCATTGCTCACTCCTTCCCATGGCCAGTGGCCTATATAATGCATGCAGTTGTGTTGTGTATAATTGCTCACTCCTTCCCACATGGCCAGTAGCCTATATAATGCATGTAATTGTGTTGTATAGCATTGCTCAGTCCTTCCCATGGCCAGTGGCCTGATAGTGTACCTTTAATGCTGGATAATATTCCTCTATGGGAACTACCATCAGTTGTCCATTTGTCATAAAATGTTAATTGCAAAGTTGATAAGAATTGGTCATCAGTTGAAATAAAATATGAATATTAAACATATGCAAAGAACATCTGTAAGAAACAAAATCACTGACTGAAAGGTTTCCTAAGAAATTGTCTAATTACAATTACCGGTAGTATACAATTAGTCCACAGGCTGCAAAAGTACGATTACCAATTCCTTCTGATGCCATATAAAATAATGAACATTATTATAGACTGTTTTAATTACTGACTTGGTTACTAAAGGCCTGGTCATAGTGACTACTGACTTGGTTTCCCTAGCCTTTGTTATAGTGACTACTGACTTGGTTACTCCAGGCCTTTGTTATAGTGACTACTTACTTGATTACTCAAGACCTTGTCATTGTAACTGCTAACCCAATAACTACAGGTCCTCTAATAGTGACTACTGGCTTGATTAATCCAGGCCTTGTTTTTAGTGACTACTGGCTTGATTAATCTAGGCCTTGTTATAGTGACTATTGACTAGATTACTAAATTTTACTCCAGGCCTTGTTATAGCGAAAACTGACTTGCTTACTTCAGGCCATGTCACTTGCTCAATCCAGGCCATGTCATTGTGAATACTGACTTGATTGCTCCAGGCCATTTCATTGTGACTACTGACCTGCTCACTCCAGGCCATGTCATTGTGACTACTGACTTGCTCACTCCAGGCCATGTCATTGTGACTACTGACTTGCTCACTCCAGGCCATGTCATTGTGACTACTGACTTGCTCACTCCAGGCCATGTCATTGTGACTACTGACTTGCTCACTCCAGGCCATGTCATTGTCACTACTGACTTGCTCACTCCAGGCCATGTCATTGTCACTACTGACTTGCTCACTCCAGGCCATGTGTCATTGTGACTACTGACTTGCTCACTCCAGGCCATGTCATTGTCAATACTGACTTGCTCACTCCAGGCCATGTGTCATTGTGACTACTGACTTGCTCACTCCAGGCAATGGCACTGCCACTACTGACTTGCTCACTCCAGGCCATGTCATTGTCACTACTGACTTGCTCACTCCAAGCCATGTCATTGTCACTACTGGCTTGCTCACTCCAGGTTATGTATCATTGTCACAACTGACTTGCTCACTCCAGGCCATGTGTCATTGTGCCTACTGACTTGCTCACTCCAGGCAATGGCACTGCCACTACTGACTTGCTCACTCCAGGCCATGTCATTGTCACTACTGACTTGCTCACTCCAGGCATGTCATTGTCACTACTGACTTGCTCACTCCAGGTTATGTATCATTGTCACAACTGAATTGCTCACTCCAGGCCATGTGTCATTGTGCCTACTGACTTGCTCACTCCAGGCAATGGCACTGCCACTACTGACTTGCTCACTCCAGGTTATGTATCATTGTCACAACTGAATTGCTCACTCCAGGCCATGTGTCATTGTCACTACTGACTTGCTCACTCCAGGCAATGGCACTGCCACTACTGACTTGCTCACTCCAGGCCATGTCATTGTCACTACTGACTTGCTCACTCCAGGCCATGTGTCATTGTCACTACTGACTTGCTCACTCCAGGCAATGGCAATGCTGTTTTGACATGAAGTTATTTAGTCTTAGCAACCTTATTCATCTTCTTTTGTAAATTCAACAATTTGATATCAGTCATGTCCATTATGTATGAATATATTCTATTGTAAATTCAACAATTTGATATTAGTCATGTCCATCATGTATGAATATAGTCTATTGTAAATTCAACAATTTGATATCAGTCATGTCCATTATGTATGAATATATTCTACTGTAAATTCAACAATTTGATCTCAGTGATGTCCATTATGTATGAATATATTCTATTCACATCTGGTTACTTTCTATCATTTATGCTGCCTCATCCTTATGTGTATATTCTATTCATATATGCATAATTTATATCAGTTATTCTGACTTTTCCTGTATGTGTGTATTATATTTATATATGGATACTGTATTAATTATTAAAGTTATTAGAATTTTGTCTGATTTATGTCTATATAGGATATCTATGTAAAGGATGAACATGACAGATATCCTGTTGAATATGCATATTTATTTCTATATATTAACTAGCTTATGGGCATATATATATATATATATATATATATATATATATATATATATATATATATATATATATATATATATATATATATATATATATATATATTCTGTAATAGATTATTTTGTGTTTATTTTCCTAAAAAGTTTATATATTTCTTACTGATACAAATATCAACATTCATAACATGTCATTATAATTGTTTGCAAATGACATTTTCTTCATAATTCTTACATGTGAGATAAAGTTTGTGTTTTTTCCCCATTATATTTGAATTATTATTTATTGCACATGCTCAAGGCAATAAATACAAAAATTTCCTAGTAATTGTCATTGATACATTTCAAAATTTAACTTCACAATCTGTCTTATGATTGATTGTAACTGATGAAAGTGAGAACAAAAAATATGTACCTTGTACTTTTTAAGTTCCACAGCTTCGCTGTAGAATTGTTATAGACACTTGAAATATCTTAAGTACTCCCATAAAAAAATATATAATATGCAAGTCACAGTCAGCTATTTATTTGTCATGTTAAATGCCCCTGCAAAATGATTTAAAAAAATTATCTGTCAACTTCTTCCCAAGTAAGCCAGCCGCTTAGTTTATTTATATCGCTTGCCCGATCACGCGATTTCTCGACAAAGAGCGAAACTATTCACAGATTCCAAATTGTGGCGTTGTTTCAAGTTGCTGCCCCACCTTCACAATCTGTTGTTTCCGAGTACAGCAGAGGCGCAGTCTGACTCACAGTGTTATTGTTGCTTTAAGATAGCTGCTAGCAGATGTTTCTTAATACTACTATGTACATTGGACCTATATAATAAAAATGTGTTTAAGTGTAACTAACTTTTGAACGTTAAAAGAGTAAAACAATTCATTGTTTTCTAGTAACAGTCTTATGTCCTTTCTTGGTCAGAATATATGAAACATGCAATACAGTATTCACTTCTCGTTTTAGAACTGAAACAATTATCAGAACATTTTTGGCGAATATTCGACATAAACATTCTATTAAATATTTGTTTGTGTAGCCAGTGAGATTGGTAGCATTTTTCGTAAAAGAAACAAACAAGGCGAAATGTAATTTATGCAACTGTAAATAATTATAGTAGTAAAGGGGATTACTTAAAACTTCGTAAATCACTTGCAAACACAATGCAAACCATTACCTGAAGGGGGGGGGGGGGTCCGAGGTTTACGTCCCCCACCCCCGCTAAAAAAGAACAAATACCGCACACACACACACACACACACACACACACAGAGTCACATTCACTTGAAATTTGACCATCGATTTATTCTTGCGCACGTTTGTTGGGTTATTATGCAAACTTGGTAAATCACTTGGAAACATAATACGCCCCCACCCCGCTAAATAGAACTAAAACTGTACACACACACACACACACGTACCGTCACTTGTCACTTAAAATTTGACCATCGTTTTATTTTTGCGCACGTTTATTGAGCTATTATCCAAACTGAGTAAATAGACTCAGACTTTTGCTTTGGTAGCCATTCGAGGAAATTTTCGACCTCCCCCCCCCCTTAAATTAAACCCCACGGTCCTGTACATAATGTCAAATTTCTAATTAGTCACATTGCTCACTAAGTCGCCATTTCTATTTATTATACTCTTGAGAATAACGGTCATATAAAAATCAACAATGCCTCAATTGCCAATCCGCCAGGGTTCCGAAAAAGTTGTGATCTGTTGCAAGAGCAATTGCATTCAATCATGCAAACCATTATCACCCCAACCCCACACACCCCACCCCCATCAACGTATTTCGGAAAGTTAACTCCGCATTTGGTCTTTTCTTGAAGTTTTGAAGTTACTGCATAGCTATGGAATTACCAATATTCTTAAAATCTGACAGTAAGACTTTCTTTATTTTCTTAAAAGTCAGAAATCCAAGTGTCACCTTCGTATTAAAAAAAAAGAAACACATTGGCCAGTTGACATGACTTTAAAACATAATTGTATAAAGTTTGTCGTTATAATAATACTTTCTTTTCTCGGTTTTTGATGTACATCAGTAGAAACTCATATTTATGTGCATTTATTTAAATTTTTGTCGGGAGTATTTCACTTTTTGTTTCTTGTGTCTTTTTTTTATGTGGTTTAAGTCTATATGGGGAATCCATCTTTACCCATGAAACCGAATGGTCAGCTCCCAGGTATCTGGCCCTGGTACAGGTTACATCACTGTTTACTGAAGCCTCGAGGATATTTCATATGTACTGCAGTGTACATTTTACGTATTAGATCAAGCCAATATCCCTGCATCGGTTTCAGTTCAAACAAGCATTTATCAAGTCTTCTTACGGTTTAGCAGAAAATGTCTGATCTGGTCATTTTATAGCGGGTCAAAAGTCAGTCACGTACATGTCAGGTATGTATACATTTTGTAAACCTGTAATCTAGTTAAACCAAATTTAATTTAATTAAATTCGCCGTGTTATTTTGATTGTAAACACTTTTATAAACTGTTGTGGTTGTCCCCGCGTTTGCTTAAAATCTTCTGGCCTTTACCGTTCGTCTTCAATTTTCATCTAAATAGATTTAGGTGTCTTAGTTCACAATAATTTCAATACTTATGAATTGACCGCGTTTTCTGCGTTTTGTTTGGATGCAAGCGGTCATATGATACTGAGCTTTAAGTTTTGCACAATGATACATTTTGCGGACTACTTTTGGTTCCCTGTTTCCAGGTCTCTTGATGTGAAGTTTTATCTATATCAACGTCTTAGACCCTAATAATAACAAGCCCCCACCACACACACTCCAGTGATTTCCAATCAAAATTTACAACCCCATGATAAAAATCGAGCATTAGAAGTTAAAACAGTGTTATTGCACAGACCTACCTGCACATGGTAAAAATATTATAAGGTTTAACGTGATATGAATATTAGGCTGACACTGCAGTTTTGGTGGGAAAATTTAACATTGTAACATGATGGGTACGCTTTGGCGGGGAAATGTAACATTGTAACATTATGTCTTTGTTTGGACTCTAACTGAAATACTACGATGGTCTCAGGATTATGGGACCAACCGGATTTAACATTAGATCGCCATTACAAAAATGACACCTTTGGAATATTTCGATATTAACATTAGGTCTCCGTTATTTCTGTGATTCTGGAAACAATGGGAAATTCTGAGTAAAACAAAACAACAACGTCTGTTTGGACTCGAACAGTATGACATGAGTTGCCGCAGATCGAAGAACAGTATTAGGGTTGAGCGGTTAAAGGTGCTAACTTCATTTTTCAACATTTTGAGATATTCAGGACGAAAGGTTTAAGTAGATTTTAAAATATCTGTATGATTACCATCTAATTTATGTTGTAATGTGTCTCAAAAGGAGTTATTACTTATTGTGACTCACTGGTGATATGCAACGTTTATACTTTGAATGACTTGCAATATACATTTTTGAAACAAATCTTTTCATTTTTGTTTTCAATGCTGGTAAAAGAAGATATCAACAGCTGGCACCTTTTACTGTCAGAAGCTAAAAGATACCATACTATTTTAGCATCTAATACCAGAACTCTGAATGGCAAAAACTACTTTTCAAGAGAATTCAACAAACAAATGGCACATGTTCTCACTATGATGGTTTAATGGAGAAAACGAAGCACACTGTATTTTGGTTATTTACCATATTAAGATGAAAGGCGCGTCACCATGTTTAGGAATTTATACAGTAAACCGTACTTACCATTATATCAGGGATTGTTTCATTATTGATGAATGTAGCAAGTTAGATAAAGTATGCAATACTAGAAGAAAAACAAAATTCTCCATTGTTGAATGTTGCTATAAAATTGCCAGATTGGTAATTTTTTCAAGAGTTCCCTGGAAAACATAACTTGCACTTTCTTTTTCCACAATTTACCATAAGATCTTGGATTTATATATGAAAATAGAAGCCCATAACATGCTTTTACCATTATGTTTTTAGGGATATAAAGACTATGCTTTATTCTCGAAAATGTTCTTGCTTTCTACAATTTTAAAAAAGTGCTAAACAGTATATGTCCGTTGTAAACAGAAAGGGAATTTACGAAGTTTCTTTTCCTCGAAGAAATGTCCGCTCTTGGTACAAATGAAGTTTAATGTTTATCACAGTCATCCTCCAAACTGATTAAAATCAGATCTCCACTGTCATATGTGAAGGTCTAAGGGGTCATGTCCTTATCAGCCAGTAAGAGGAAGTCTAATATTTTCGCATTTGGGAGACAGCGAAGTATGGCTAAAGAGAATCAATGTGTGCCGAACGATTTAATTCACTTTCAGATTTCTGAAAGCTCCATATCCATTGGCTAATTCAGAGGTCACCAAAACACGACTCTTAAGCGGTCACCATCAGATCTTCACGTAGGGCAGTGGAGATCTGATTTTAACCAGACTGTGGAAGTTCGTCTTTATTAGACGGAAGGGACTGATAGTACCCGTGATATTTATCTGGTATTGTCCCAGAAGAACAGACACAACAGATCCGCTTTCTTAGCAACAGAGATTCTAATTTTGTCCGGAACCTTTGAGTCAAAGGTATGGCTCTCATGGAGTTTGTTTTGCCTCTAATGGAGTTTGGTCTACCTCTGATGAAGTTTGGTCAGCCTCTGATCATACATGAGGTCATCAGTACCTCTCTCACGTCTTGCTCAATAAATGCATTGTTCAAAAATGAGACTGTTTGATGTTTCCTTCCTGACCTGAATCCATTTTATCCTTTACTATTTCCCCTTTTGTGTCTATTTTGACATTTCGTACAGTTTCCTTCTTCAATTTGTTTAAATCCATTAAGTCATTATACTTCACTCGAATTACAATAGAGAGCGTAAACCTCGTTGCAAGTGATACCACTGTTTCCACTGTGAAGAAGCAAACACCTTGGTAACCTTTGCATTTTCATTGACGGCATGAATTGAATTACATTCTATTTCTGAATGTCCACGTTCTCGAAATTTCTGATCACTGCAGATTATGTTTTCAACCTTTCTGAATGCAATATAACAGTGTACATGACACAAATTGGTTTTGAATTTGCCCTCCACGTGTATCAAAAGTAACTGGCTTGATGTTTGAAGTCTGCTAGTGAAAGAGTTTAGATGCAAGGTAAGACAGGTCCCAAATTCGCAAGAGCCTCTAACACTTTGTGTCTCATCCCGTTGGAAGCAACATGAATTACTGTCTCTGGGTGATGGGAATGCTATGCTGTAGCAGCCAAGTTTTATAGTATAGTACAATTCTTCTACTAAACAACAATTAGTTATCAGGACAGACTGAGACTCAAACATTGAAACATGAAGTTGCATTATATTTTGCCGTTTTCTTATCTTTCTCTTTCCTTGCCAGGAAATTTTCATTCTAGTTTGGTGTCACTATATTCCTTTTCTGTTTTATTTCTTCCAAGTTTCCTTCTGTTTTAAGGTACTCGTAGTGACTGCAGAATTGACACTCTTCTTCCTTGGGACGGAAAGAAGATAAATTGTAATCATTGCAGAAAATGTTTCTGTACACTTTTTCCTGAACAGATTTATTGGCAGCTTCTATGTACTTTTGTACGTAAAGTGAGTGCATTTTTGCAATATTTAAGTCATGTGATAGGTAATTTTTTTCTTCTGTATTTTCTTGAACTGTAGCGAAATTATTGATGTGGTAATGATCAAACTGAATGTCAGTTTCTGGTGTTTTACTCCTTCAAGGATGTGACCCCCTACCATCTATACCAGTGAACATTACATGTACTTTAGATCTCATTGCGTGTTCAACGGGTTTTGTTTTGTGCCAATATCTAACGCCCTTAGGAAAAAGGGCGTGCACACACGAAATTTGTCCGGACCAACAATTGTGTAAAATGCCTGAGACACGTTTCTTCTTCTCCACTATGAAACTCGTTTAGGTTATGTATGCTCCACATACCGACAAATAAAACCTCCGCTCCTCGTAATCACCCACAGTCCAGTAAGTCTAAAAATGTTCCTTTCGTTGACATGCTATTTTTCCTGAAAACTTGCAGTGGGAGCAGTCTACAGATTGTACTGCTCTTGCTGGAATTGTTTTTTCTATAGTTATTAACATTAACATCTTGTTTTGGCCTCCTTTATTTACGAATATTTGACTTCGCTTCTCTGAATTTGCTTTCTTTCGAGAAAACTTTTTCGTTTTGGACTTTGATAATTAGAATCTTTGTGTGTTGTTACATACAGGATCGAATATCCTATGGACTGGTGTTTGGACGGGGTGCACATTTTATCCTGTCAGGCAGTTTTCGGTGCTCTTAAGTAATATGTCTTCAAGTGATCAATTACGTATACTACCTATTTCATCATCGACTACAGGAACATTTGGATCAGTAGCAGCTCACAGGTTGAGATCTCCGTCTTGCATGCCATGCTTGTTTGCACATCTGTCACGCTTGTTTGCACATGTCACGCTTGTTTGCACATCTTGCACATCTGTCACGCTTGTTTGCCTCGCATTTCATTTTCAAATAATCGTAATGATCTCTTCCCTTTATTAAAATATGTGCAGTAGGTATTGGTTCAGTAATGGGATGGCGCTAACAGATCCGGTGGAACATAAAATACTGGGTTGAATGGTTGACTTGAAAATATTAATCAAATTGGACGATTAAAGATATGTGCCACACATAATGGCACAACATCCATCATATCTGAATTCCATGGTCCATCTTTCTTCACTTCGTTTATCAATTTAATAAATCTGTTTGGTTTTTCTTCAGGTGTTAGCTTCTCAGTAAAATTAACAAAGCACATATAATGCATATTCTTCTTCTTCCGGATGATTAGCTATTTTAACTATCAGATCCTTGATTGACATATAATGGTACAAATGTTCCAAAACAGATACCATTAAGAAGTTGCCATCTGGGTAAATCGTCCTTCTTTCCTTTTTTTTTTCTTGTTAAAATCTTGTCCAGGCGAATGGTGGCTTATTTTTGTGTCATATCTAGCGCTTTCTTAACGTTCATACTCCACATTATTGCTTTTTGAAAGACAAGAGATGTCCTTCATTTTGCTCTCAGTATCGTCATTTGTATTATTTCAAATTGAGACATGTTACTTATGTCATCTGCACTTGATAGTTCCATTTTTATCATTGTAAGAGCTGTCTTGAAGGGTCGTCTTGAACTGATCGTTTTCAAAATCATTTTGTAAATCAAAGGTTGTCCCTTCTGTTGATAAATTTGTTCTTCTTCATTTTGTCATATTTTCTGTAAATATTTTTTTCTTCTTCATTGGTTGTCTTTTTATGTCTTCTCCCCCCTTTCCAGTCTCAATATCGGTTGTTCTAATGCAAATTTATTCCTTTTCTTTCCAACTAATTTCCAGTTTACCTCACACTGTGTGTGTGTGTGTGTGTGTGTGATTTTGATTTTTAACGTAGCTTTAACAATTTTTCAGTCATATTGCTATGATGTCTGCAGTGAGGCAGTTTATAGTGATATCTAGCACTGGGGCATCGTGCCGCAGACACGTAGCATGATGTCCCACCCAGTCACATTATCCTGACACCAGGCTGACCAGTCCTAACACTAACCACTTAATGCTGAGCGCCAAGCGAGGCAGCTGTTAGTACTACTGTTAGTGCATAGTCATCTGTGTAAAAGAGGAAACATCTTCATTTGATGAAACATAATCGCTGTCACTTTGCATATTCGTATTTGAACTGGTAGCAGCAAGATAACACGTTGATGGAGTATAGTTACTGTCAATGTCTTTATTTGTATTGGTCTTTGCTAATTTGCTTTTTTGAATTTTAGAGGCAAGTTTCTTTAAGAGTTGTACGAGGTATTTCTGAACTAAAGAAGCTTAGCTTTCGCTTACTTGTATTTTCTTCCTTTCGGTGTATAAATTAGGCTCATCGCTTCTTGATTTTTGGTCAGCAAACAATGTCGGTTCGAAATCAGTAATAAGATTCCCTTTCTCTGGTATAAATTATTCTAAAGTTACTCAACGTTCACAAGCTTCAGCTACCAGGGCTCCTCGTTCTGCTTCTTCTTCACCTGATATGTAATAATGGAAACATTCTCACACGACAGCATCATGGCGAGTTACTTCTCCTCTCCAAGCTTCAAATCCAAAAAGTTTCTAGTCGCGTAGATCAAATGAAAAATATCGCGATGAAACTAACTAGCGACATAACAGTCTAGGCGCGAATCATACCTTCTTCACACACGTGTACATTGCAATTCATCAACAATCGTAATGTTTTTTTGTTTTTTTTTAATTACGATAATTTTGGTCCAGGGCCAGCCATAGGACCAACCATTTTGGCCAAATCGTGTCCCGCGCTCACAGGGGCCCCGCGCGTTAGTAATTTTTTTTCTCAATACACCTATAGAGAGAAAGTAATTTTAAAGCGATGGAAAAAAATTTATCTCATAAAACTTGTTTAAAAGTTTATTTTCAAATGCCGTGCTCACTGGAGGCTCCGCAAATAAATGATCCGAATCGGACCCCGCGTTTGCTAAGTCCGTTACTGGGTGAGTCCACAGGTAAACAATTCCACGACATATCTTCATCAACGCACGCACGACACATCGTGCCAAATTCAAAGGGGTATCATCCTGTTGATTAATGGCTCTAACGGCACTTTCTAATCCTCTAAGTCTTGAATCTCTTGATTGATAACAAAGCTGTATTCTGCTCTCATACATGATCCTAATAATAAGGTGGGGTAATTCTGGAACGATCCACTTTACTTCAGCTTGTGATACGAAGTGTGGGTTGTAAAAAAAAGATTCTGATGCTTATGACTGCAGACCGAGCTTGGCACGGCAACAGTATCGTTTTCTGTGATGAGGCAAGATCGTGCATGGTCCTTTTTGTATCACAACCTAGGATGATCTGTCTTTTTTCTTGCTAAAAAGCATCTTTGAGACTAAATGGGTTGCTATTTCTGGTAAAAGCATCCCCTCCATTGGACCCTCCTTGTGATACTTGATGGTATATTGGACATGTCATGTGAATATTATTAACTACATTTCTTGGATTTAGTTTCCCGTCAGATACAGTATGGCAAATTTATGACTATTTCCTATAATAATAATAATAAATATTCGCGTGGATATTTTTAAATGTGTTGTGAAAATGCATTGTAATTTTATTCAAAGCGATTAAACTTTTTCCATAAAGCAAGATATCACACATACACGCACATTTTATAATATACATCTCTCTCAAATACCCGCCCTCTCTGTTGTAAGTGCTCTCTCTCTCTCTCTCTCTCTCTCTCTCACACACACACACATACACACACACACACGCACACATACACACACGCTCTAACCTCTCCATCCCTCACCTATCTGTTTCTGGCTGGAGAGACCGAAGATGACAGAGTCCCATTTATGGTCAATCTAAAAATGATATACGCTCCATAGCATAAATGTCAACATGCTGCCAATAGATATTTCCAATTTTTTTGAGAATCTTAAATTTAAAAATCCTCCTATTAAACGTTATGTAGGATTTATGAAGGACAAACCAATTTACATTTCTGACGCCTTGTCGCTAGATCCCACAGAACAAATGTCTTCTTGTTAATTTCCCATTGTATCTATTAATCATCCATCATGTGAAACCTATGAATAGGTTTTAAACATAGGATTTCATCTTGTCCCCAGAATCTTACCCAAAAATAAAGATATGGTGTTAATTTTATCTTCTCTCTATAATCACACATCAAATTAACCAAAGAATATTTGTAACACAATATATCTGTTGGAGGCCCACTGATGTTAAATCTAAGGCGTAATGTTGATTCCCGTTGGACCACATACAAGTCCGCAGATGGTATGTGTGGTGTGTGTTGGGTAGTAGATCACTTCCTGTGTGATGGTCAGTCATAGTGTACGCTAAAACAATGGATGTTTTTTTTTTAACATAGGATGTCCTATTCTCGCTAATAACCCACAAAAAGGTGCACGAAGTTTAAGTCCCACTGTCCCAAACCTAAAATGTTAATTTCCTGATTGGTTCTGGAATCTTTCTACACTATTTAGCACAGAATTCCCATTTGGTTCTCAGGTACCATTATGTAGTCTTGGATGTTGTTTTTGAAACAATATATTATGACCTTTATGTTAAATTTTTGTTAGAGAGGTTTCTAACCTTACTCACATAGGAATCCCGCTTTGCTCCCACGTGCCATATTTGGTTCTCGAGTACCAATGTGAAATGAAACACACACACACACACACACACACACACACACACATATATATATATATATATATATATATATATATATATATATATATATATATATATATATATATATATATATATGCTTCAAAACATCATGTACGGAATTACTTTCTTTGCTTAAGAATATAGAAAAACCCGAAAAATGAATGATGTAATATTATTATTTTAAACAATTTAAACAAATAAGAAAACAAAAAATATAAGAAACATTAAACTTTAATAAAACTACAAATTTCTGCAGAAAGACAAAGTACACAACTCCAGTTCATTAGGTGAACCTGACATCTTAATTAAGAACATTTTCACAGGTAATTTAAATTAATATTATGTCAGTTAGCTAAATAGGGCTTCTATTCGTGTTATATAGCATGCTAGTTACTTAGAGAGGGCTTCTATTCGTGTCATAGTATGTTAGTTAGCTGGAGGGGATGTTATTCGTGTTATACTGTATATTAGAATGCACTTGATTACTTTCAGAATTTTGCTTGAAGAGTTCACTTCCATGAAGATGTATTCAAAATATAATACCACGTTAAGGATATTCATCAATCGTAGAGTTATCTTTGTATAAATATGCACTTATGCTTGAAAACGTTTACATCTTTCGTATGCACTGGACACCTATCAAACGAGTGTTCTGGTTGTCGTTATATGATGGAACAAGAATTTGCTGGATTTTGCTTGATGCTACCGTACTAGAAAGTAGGGGAGGTAACTCGTACCTATTATATCCAACAGCTGCATCAACAGACGAAATTAGATCGACAATCAATATTTAGCAAATGACGGAGAGTAGGATACGTGAGAACATTTGACAGGTAAGTACCTATGAATATTCGTATTTACTCAAAATACAAATTAGATTAGATTCTGATTAGACTCTTGTTCACAGGCAAAGTAATTTAATAATCGGAATGATTTGACATTGGTTCAATTAGAATTTGCCTACATATACTACATGTATTATCATTGATATACATTACTGCAAGTGGACAAAGGTATAAATAATCCTACAAGGTAAATAATAGGACTGCATACAAACTTGATATAAACTTGGTAAAAAAAATAGTGTGGGTGTGCATTTGTTTCTCTCTTCACACACTTAAACTGAATCATTGGCAGTCTTTTGCCCGACAAACGATAATGGTTATCTCTTAGGAGAACCTTACATAATTGATATTTTTACATCAAAGGTTGGAAATATCGATCCGGTCTGTAAACGAATGGTTACTTATGATTAGACCGCTTTCACGTATTAACGCTATCGTTTTTAAATTAATTTCGTGCCCTAGTTCTAAGTATAAAGGTTGGCAGTAACCCAGCTACACGAAGTTCGCGTTCACAAAGGTAATATGAGTACTGCTATGGAAGATCAGCTTTGGATACCTTCTGAGCCATTGATGCTAATCGTACTGAAGGATGGCTTATAATTCCAGACTTAGCTGGTTGTTTTGCCCATAACTATGATGATTAGGAAATGATACGAATGTAACCGTGGTAACAGAAAAAGGGAAATCATATATGTCAATCATATTAGAATTAGAAACCACTTGATTAGTTTTCACCTTAAGAGTAACAAATGGAATTATTCTATGAAGATTAACACACACACACACACACACACACACACACACACACAGATATAGTTTATCATATTTATGACCCTTAATCCAATATAATACATTTAGTGATCGTTACTCCGCAAGCAGATTATCTAGCCATGCATCGAAAGAGTTTAACTTTCGCATTTTTTTGTTTACATTTTGTGCAATATCATACAACATAGTGATCATTCTTCCTCGAGCTGTTGACATTTTCTTGCCACGAAGAGAGCCTATTCACCCCTTCGTCGTCGTCGTTGTCGTCGTCGTCAGCAGCACCAGCACCAACAGCACCACCATCACCATGGCTGTGACTGTCAGTGTCGAACATACATTCACCCTTTGTTTGACATGGAGTAAACATGTTCAATAAGTTCTATTATGAATTTAAAAAAGAAACAGTAAATGCGTTAATTGGACACGTACGCCTCAACAAAGCGACTGAAGTTACCTAAACACAAGCGAGTGGTTGACAGACTAGCGTCTAACGGACAACGCTCTGTGCTCCTTCTTGATATCTTGATATAGAATTTAAGAGGGAGAGAGAGAGACAGAGACAGAGAGAGAGAGAGAGAGATAGTCTACCCAGATGGTGACTACTGTGAAAAATGTCACCAGTAAGTGCTGGCAGTTACTTCCCTTCAGCTGATTAATTAACAAACATGTAACAGTAGTCATTGATGAACATGACGTCGTCTTTCATGAAGCATATATTATAATTCTAGAATTATCTTCATGAATGTTCTGTTTGGAAGAAGTGTGGGTAATTCAGAGGAATATATAAATGTATGAGTGTAATCTTAGACAACACGTGTTAACACAGAAACACGCACAGTAATACACAATACTAATATACTTGTTGCTTTCCTTCCGCAAATGAGAAATGTTTCGTCCATTAAAAAAAGATGTAAACATCCACATCACTTAATATAATCTTTTTATGACATTTTGTGCAATATTATACATCATACCGTACCATAAGTTCTAATAATATTCAAGCAATGTTAAAGATTTCTACACTTTAGAAGGAAATGCTTTTTGGGAGCTTTACGGTATAAATAAAACTTGTTAATGCGGTATTGCCATTATGCAGAAGCATCTTAGATGATAAAATGAATATTTTGCTATAATCATTTTGTTTCTTTACCTGTCAATTAATGCAATGCCATTCAATAATATGACTTGAAGAACAATTTTGCTACTGACCAACGAGCACTCTCTGGGTACTCTTAGATTGACATCAAGGCCGTCTTCGATTAACTGTACGGATGGAATTCGCTGTTATATCTTACAATTAAGGTGGCGCTGTACAGTTTCGTATTTTGGATAGGGAGGGCTAGAATTTTAAAGAAAAAGTATTTCTCTGGGTTTCTTCACCTGTTTATACATGTTATTTCGACAAGACCTTGCATATTTTAGGTATTGTTTAAAGAACCTTTAATTCCCTTTATTTTGGTGCATGATTGATGGGTTTAATATGGGTCATAGAATATACAGCTAGACATTGCTGCATACGTGTATCTCTCCAAAAAATGTTAGCTCCGGCTTGGTCATATTCAATTTCTGGACTTCAGAGGTTAGTTGTAAAAATATATAAAAAAAGAGCCAATAGCTTTCTGTCACATTTTGTGTATTTGTTAATTCATTCATTGTACTTTCAGAAGCTGGTATTTTCTAGTCAGACCAAATTAATTTTCCATATTTTAATAGCTGCTAAAGATGGTGTATTTCGGACTAATTCTGGGATATTTTTTAGAGCAAGAGAATAGTCATTTTATTTAGCTGTGTGATCAGATCTTGAACAGTTTTCACAAGTATCATATCGAAAGAAGTTTCAGCCACAATACATGAAAGTAACATAGAGGTATACCAACATTCGCTCCGCTCTGCATGTTGCAAATGTAAAGAACTTCACCATACACCAACCACTCTCTCAAAAGTTCATAATGTCTGTAGAGCGCCCCATCTAAAGTCGTTGCGTCGTCTCAAGAATTGTCCGCCAATCCATGTAAGATTATTCACGTCCTAAGAGACTGCTGTCTGCGATTGGTAATTCCTCTCAAATTATCTCTTTACACAAATAAAAATGATTCCGCAGACTGAACTTCAAGTAGGAATGAATAACTGTGTTTACGACAACTTTATATAAAAACCTAACAGACCACGAAATGACCATGATGTGAGTGTCACTAGTTTGCTTCCCGAACATTCTAAACTCTTTAATGAACGATATGTACTTCTCGTCATTGTTTTGTACAAGTTGTACATCTGGATGGAAACTGTCTTACTAACTCCTTTATTAAAATGTGGCTGCCATAACCCCGACAAGTTATAAATCAACAGAGGAATGAAGTTTGCATATTTACCATTCAAAATAAGTTCGTTTATGTGCATACTCTTTGCACTTTCTAGTTCAATTATTGTATTCGCGAAACTTATGAGCGCTAGCTTTTCTGTCTCCTAACCTTTTGAAAAACACATGAAGAAGCAGTAGACGGATTGGTTTGTGAATCTTTTGCATTGATTTGCGGTCCATGCAATACTCAAATGTTAAGTCTTGTTTTAAATAATTTTTTAAAATCACACCTTCAGTATGTTTATCCAACACACACTGGAAGTTGCAGTAACAAATGACATTTTAAAGTTATTTTGAAAGTTTTCGAATTTAACAATTAATTTTTTTTTTCAGACTTAATCAACAGTCATATTCTATTATAAACTCCATATACACATACTATCTAATATATTATACTCCATTATTTAGTATGGTAAATGATCCAGGATACGAGCATTATCAATGCCATATATCATTCAGCACTGATAATGGTCTAATTGCTACTTACAGAATGTTGATATTTATATATTTATGATTTAAGATAATTTGAACGATTATGTCCGTTGGTTTTCGATATTGTGGAAGACAAATACATTAGGGCAATGAAAATGTCTACGTATGAAAAATAAAAACACGTTTGAATGCTGATAATTTTCAATGGCACACACACAGTCAACTTCCATTATTTGAAGATTTAGATATGGACTCGTAGGGTGGATCTGAACTAATTTATCACATTCACATACAACGTATTGTTACTAATTTCTTGTACTTGGAGGGGGTGGGGAGATCTCATCCAACCATCACTTCTTTCTTCAAATTCAGATGGATATTTAGAATAATGACACTTCTTGAATTTAAATTTTGACATATCACACATTGGTTTTAAATTATAGAGATTAGCTGTACTTTACACACACACACACACACACACACACACACGCACAGCTATATGTCTGTGCCATATTGATTAAATATTTAGTTAGTATGTCTTAATTCCTTTCAATATTTGTTTCTTACGCTTAATGTATTTTACTTTTGTACTTCTACCTGGGTGTATTACATTACTGCTATAGGGAACATTCGTTGTGAACTGTTTTTTTTTATATATTTGTAACATATTGCAAAACATAACAAGGTAAATCTGTAACATAAATATAATAACGATTTAAATTCCTTAAATACTTGAGTTGTTAGTAATGCATTTCAGCATGATTTTGACACTCTTCTTTGTTATTAAGGCTGTAAAGCAAAAGCCTAAACCTTTCGAACCTAAATTAGAGGGAACAAAACTTGAACCTGTCAAACCAAAAGTAATTGTCAGTAACCAAACAAAATTGCAATTCAGAAATTTTGTGAAAATGCTAAAGGTTTTCGCTGAATAAATAATAATGATGTAACTAACGGCAGCAAAGTCTTTGCTATACTCAGTCTATTAATATCGTAAATGATACCGGATATGAGCGTTATCAATACCATCTATCATTCAGCACTTGATAATGGCCTAATTGTTTGTCATAGAACGTTGTTATTCATATATTGAATGTTTAAGATATCACCGCCTTAAAAATTAACCCTTGATAAAGCATTCAATTTGATCTTGGCAATGTCCAAATATACCACGTACTTTTTCATTTGTTTGTTATCTGAGAAGATTTTGCAATAGTAATATTTGTAAGTGCGGTGTAGATTACATGAATATAGTTGCTTGTACTTTGTTTTACCATATCACGGAATTTCTGGACCACTTGTGATATTTTAAATTAGAACATAATACTCTAGTGTATTTGCTATTGATTTCAAGTATTTTTCTCTTTTTAATTTTAATAGCACCTGAGTCCTTAGCAATCAAACATCATTACGTGTTACAACGGGGTGCATAGGAAGCTGCCACAACAACTTTCGAAGTCTAATTGGGTCTGTTTGTCTGTACAAGTTTCTAAATTTGAGTTATTAATGAAAAACAATAGTAAGAGGTAATTTTACTTGGCCACTTCATATTCATATATATATATATATATATATATATATATATATATATATATATATATATATATACACTCCTTTCTTTTAAAGAAAATATTGCCACATAGCAAAATGACACAAAAGAGACAAACAAAAAACATAAACTGTAAATACTTTACAGTAGTACATTGTGTTTTCTGGTTCCGGATATTGTACACAAAAGAAACGACAAAGAATCAAAGGAATGAAAGAAACAAGTTTGTACAAGGATGTTTGCATCGTAACAAAACGCTCCCAAATAGGAAAGCATGTGACTGAAATAGATCTTCAACGAAGCGTTAAATATATAGATTTTGTGAGAGAAGCTTTATTGTGGGGATTGTTTCTTCTGCCTTAAGAAGAACATTCAAGTCATTTACATAAAATTTGGGACTTCCGAATCGCTGTTTACATATAGATAGAAATCCAAAAACAACTTGAGACAATAGAGTGTGTACTTTATACAGCGATCTAGTTTATGAGTTTCATACTTAATGCGTAATATTAGCTATCTGTAAGGAAGCACAAATATAGCAGTTTTCTAGACAACACACACACACACACACACACACACACACACACACATATATATATATATATATATATATATATATATATATATATATATATATATATATATTCGTTACTATAGCACAGTATACTAGATAACAAATATCGAAGGAAGCACTACTATAGCACAGTTTTCTAGACAATACAAATATATAAGGAAGCACTACTACTATAACATATAGAGAACACATACATCTATGGAAGCACTGCTATAGCATAGTTTTAGAGACAACACAAATATCTAAGGAATCACTAATTTAGCTTAGTTTTTCTAGACGACATAAATATCTGAGGAAGCACTACTATAGCATAATACACTAGACAACACAAATATCCAAGGTAGCACTAATATAGTACAGTGTTTCTAGACAACACAAATATCTAAGGAAGCACTACTATAGCATAGTTTTTTTAGACAACACACGTATCTAAGGAAGCACTAATATAGTATAGTTTACTTGACAACACATATATCTAAGGAAGCACTAATATAGTATAGTTTACTTGACAACACATATATCTAAGGAAGCACTAATATAGCATAGTTTACTTGACAACACATATATCTAAGGAAGCACAAATATAGCACAGATTTCTATATAACACAAATATCTAAGGAAGCACTAATATGGTTTTTCTAGACAATAAAAATATCTAAGGCAGCACTAATATAGTATAGTCTTTCTAGACAACACAAATATCTAAGGAAGCACTACTATAGCATAGATTTCTAGACAGCACATATATCTAAGTTAGTAGTACTATAGTATAGTGTTTCTAGACAACACATATATCTAAGAAAGCACTAATATAGCATAGTTTACTTGACACCACAAATATCTAAGGAAGCACTACTAAAGCATAGATTTCTAGACAACACAAATATCTAAGGAAGCACTACTATAGCATAGACTTCTAGACAACACAAATATCTAAGTTAGTAGTACTATAGTATAGTGTTTCTAGACAACACATATATCTAAGAAAGCACTAATATAGCATAGTTTACTTGACACCACAAATATCTAAGGAAGCACTACTATAGCATATATTTCTAGACAACACAAATATCTAAGTTAGTAGTACTATAGTATAGTGTTTCTAGACAACACATATATCTAAGAAAGCACTAATATAGCATAGTTTACTTGACAACACAAACATCTAAGGAAGCACTACTATAGCATAGATTTCTAGACAACACAAATATCTAAGTTAGTAGTACTATAGTATAGTGTTTCTAGACAACACATATATCTAAGAAAGCACTAATATAGCATAGTTTACTTGACACCACAAATATCTAAGGAATCACTACTATAGTATAGTTTTCTAGACAGCACATATATCTAAGGAAGCACTACTATAGCATAGATTTCTAGACAGCACATATATCTAAGTTAGTAGTACTATAGTATAGTGTTTCTAGACAATACAAATATCTAAGGAAGCACTACTATAGCATAATACACTACACAACACAAATATCCAAGTTAGCACTAATATAGTACAGTTTTTTTAGACAACACAAATATCTAAGGAAGCACTAATATAGCATAGTTTACTTGACACCACAAATATCTAAGGAAGCACTACTATAGCATAGATTTCTAGACAACACAAATATCTAAGTTAGTAGCACTATAGTATAGTGTTTCTAGACAACACATATATTCAAGAAAGCACTAATATAGCATAGTTTACTACAACACAAATATCTAAGGAAGCACTACTATAACATAGATTTCTAGACAACACGAATATCTAAGTTAGTAGTAATATAGTATAGTGTTTCTAGACAACACATATATCTAAGAAAGCACTAATATAGCATAGTTTACTTGACAACACAAATATCTAAGGAAGCACTACTATAGCATAGATTTCTAGACAACACAAATATCTAAGGAAGCACTACTATAGCATAGATTTCTAGACGACACATATATCTAAGGAAGCATTACAATAGCGTAGTTTTTCTAGACAACACAAATAACTAAGTTAGTAGTACTATAGTATAGTGTTTCTAGACAACACAAATAACTAAGAAAGCACTAATATAGCATAGTTTACTTGACAACACAAATATCTAAGGAAGCACTACTATAGCATAGATTTCTAGACAACACAAATATCTAAGGAAGCACTACTATAGCATAGATTTCTACACAACACAAATATCTAAGGAAGCACTACTGTAGCATAGATATCTAGACAACACATATATCTAAGGAAGCACTACTATAGCATAGATTTCTAGACAACACAAATATCTAAGGAAGCACTACTATAGCATAGATATCTAGACAACACATATATCTAAGGAAGCACTACTATAGCATAGATTTCTAGACAACACATATATCTAAGGAAGCACTACTATAGCATAGATTTCTAGACAACACATATATCTAAGGAAGCACTACTATAGCATAGATTTCTAGACAACACACATATCTAAGGAAGCACTACTATAGCATAGATTTCTAGACAACACACATATCTAAGGAAGCACTACTATAGCATAGATTTCTAGACAACACATATATCTAAGGAAGCACTACTATAGCATAGATTTCTAGACAACACATATATCTAAGGAAGCACTACTATAGCATAGATTTCTAGACAACACATATATCTAAGGAAGCACTACTATAGCATAGATTTCTAGACAACACACATATCTAAGGAAGCACTACTATAGCATAGATTTCTAGACAACACACATATCTAAGGAAGCACTACTATAGCATAGATTTCTAGACAACACAAATATCTAAGGAAGCACTAATATAGCATAGATTTCTAGACAACACATATATCTAAGGAAGCACTACTATAGCATAGATTTCTAGACAACACAAATATCTAAGGAAGCACTACTATAGCATAGATTTCTAGACAACACATATATCTAAGGAAGCATTACAATAGCGTAGTTTTTCTAGACAACACAAATAACTAAGTTAGTAGTACTATAGTATAGTGTTTCTAGACAACACAAATAACTAAGAAAGCACTAATATAGCATAGTTTGCTTGACAACACAAATATCTAAGGAAGCACTAATATCGTATAGTGTTTCTAGACAACGCTAATATCTAAGGAAGCACTAATATAGTATAGTTTTTTAGACAACACAAATATCTAAGGAAGCACTACTTTATTACAATTTTCTAGACAACACAAATATCTAAGGAAGCACTACTATAGCATAGATTTCTAGACAACACATATATCTAAGGAAGCACTACTATAGCATAGATTTCTAGACAACACAAATATCTAAGGAAGCACTACGATAGCATAATACACTACACAACACAAATATCCAAGTTAGCACTAATATAGTACAGTTTTGTTAGACAACACAAATATCTAAGGAAGCACTAATGTAGCATAGTTTACTTGACAACGCAGATATCTAAGGAAGCACTAATATCGTATAGTGTTTCTAGACAACGCTAATATCTAAGGAAGCACTAATATAGTATAGTATTTTGGACAACACAAATATCTAAGGAAGCACTACTATATTATAGTTTTCTAGACAACACAAATATCTAAGGAAACACTACTATAGCACAGATTTCTAGACAACACATATATCTAAGGAAGCACTACTATAGCATAGATTTCTAGACAACACGAATATCTAAGGAAGCACTACTATAGCATAGAGTTCTAGACAACACATATATCTAAGGAAGCATTACAATAGCGTAGTTTTTCTAGACAACACATATATCTAAGGAAGCACTAATATAGCATAGTTTACTTGACAACAAAAATATCTAAGGAAGCACTAATATAGTATAGTTTTTTAGACAACACAAATATCTAAGGAAGCACTAATATCGTAAAGTGTTTCGAGACAACACAAATATCTAAGGCAGCAGTAATATAGCATAGTCTTTTTAGACAACACATATATTTAAGGAAGCACTAATACATCATCCTTCCATAGCATACCTTTTTTTAGACAACAGCTATATCTGAGGAAACGCTCTTATAACATACTTGTCTGGACAATATCTATAACTGAGGAAACACTGCAATAACATACATAGTTTTCCAGACAACAGCGTTATCTGAGGGAACACTGCTATGAGAGACACTGCTCCGGTGGGCTAAGTGGTTAGAACGGCCGAGTCATACCAAAAACGTAAACAAATGGTACTAACAGCTGCCTCGCTTTCCGCCCAGCATTAGGAGGTTAGTGCTAGGCCTGGTAGGCCTGGTGTCAGGATAATATGACTGGGTGGGACATGATGCCACATGTCTGCGGCAGTATGACCCAGTACTAGACATCATTATAAACTGCCTCACTGCAGACAGCTTAACGATATGACTGAAAAAAGTTGTTAAAGCTACGTTAAAAATCCAAATCACACATACTCAATGATATGGCAGCCGTATTTTTTCTGACAATAACTCTATCTGCTATATCTAAGGAAACACTCTATGAAAGACATATTTCTACACAACAACTATATCTAAGGAAAAACTCTATATTAGACATACATTTCTAGATATCAGCTATATCTGAGTAAAAACTGCTACAGCTGACAGTTTTCTAACTAACATTGCGTTAATGAATACTAGAATGAGCTTGTGAGTTTATGTAAAAATAAGATTCGACTTATTATACCATCATGCTATCTATCGCATAACTGTACTTTTTAATGAATCATACGTACAGTATTATATACAGTAATTAAACGGACTGGAATGATTTGTATCTGTCCTAAAAACAGTTCCTTGTGAAAACTTTTCATATAACACTGATTGACTGACATTTTATACACAGTAGACTTATTCTAGTGGAATGTAGCTTCCACATACACTTTGTGCATTTTGCATCCAGTCTCCTGCCAATATGTTTGTACTTCAATAATTTGCCTTATGCAAGAGATGAATGCAGTTATCTTGTTACACCCGTCTTCATCTATTGATTGTATATTCTTTTGCATTTTTCATTAATAGAATCTATATGTGTATCGAGCAAACTTTAAACTCGACCGAAATTAAACCAAACATTTAAATGGAGTGTCATTGGATGACGCTAAGACATTTTTAGGTCTAAATTTGTTTTTTTATGTCAAACTATTTTATATTAACATTTGGTAAAATTTATGTATAGATTTATTTACAAGTTAGGAAAAATATTTTAAAAAATCGATTAATTTTGTTTGAAACAAATAGTAGGTAAAACAAGCCAATGATTTCCATTCTACAATACCATGCAATCAATTTTCACAGAAACATACAGGTATCCCCAAGAGGTTGGGATGGGTGGTGGTCGGGAGATCGATTGATCGAAACTTCATAAAGACGGGTATATGATGATACCCAGCCGGATTGGGTGCATCCTTTTAGTCATAGAAAGTATTTTTTTAATAAATTCCAGGTAGAGTATTAGATCCTTATCTCTTTATCTTTAATTCTAAATACAGGAACACATCCATAATTCGGAATATTGGGTTTAATTCCTTGAAGAGACTATCAGGGCAATATGGTTACATTATAGCAAATTCGGTACATCGGTATAGTTTCTGACCAGTACATGATTGGTTTAAGTTTACTGATATATGATTTGAGGCACCTGTTTAAACTCTCAGCTGTGTATATCCGTCCAAAATAATATGGCCTTGCCTTTCTCTCTCTCTCCCACCACCACCCAGCGGATCGGGAAAGGGGACAAAATGAAATGTAAGCTTATATTTAGTCCTTTCAATTAAAACATTATTATGTGTCATGTAGATGGTATACGCATATTTATTTGGCATCTTCCATCCGCAGGAAAAATGGACATGAATAAACAGAAGCTTACATCATGATGCTATCGGAATCTGGGTTATGGGCTGCGGTACGTCAAACCCATCCGCCAGTTCCTCTGGCAGACGTATTAAAATTAACGGTATTTTTCTTTGCTATTCCTCTCGATCTTAAACTTTTCTTTCTTATATTCCAGCGTGGTATACCCTCATTTGTCTCTAAAACACACACACACACACACACACACACACACACACACATTGTTACGACTCCTTGGTCATAAACTGAGTAACAGAAAGAATCACCACCGACAAGGTTTGTAAAACTTATCAAACAATTTAATAACCAAAGTTATAAAGGAAAATGTGAGAGGAACTTACAGTGTTATGAAGTGAATTCCAAATAATCCTGTAAAAGTTTAATTAAAGTCCAAAAAAATAATATGTTCCGTATAAATTTCAGAACCGCAAATGTACTGGTCCGCCAAGAATCGAGGCGTTGTCAAAATGGCGATGTTCACAACTCCTTTGAATAATTCACAATAGTTCCAAAATATTAGTATAGTCCAATGAGCACTTTCTATATGTACTGAACAGTCCAAACAAGCATATTTCTTATCAAATGATGTCTAAGTACAACATAAAACACGACTGCAGACATGATGTTACAAAAGAAGCACAAGAAATAAGAATAAGATCTTACTACTCAATCTATTATTTCGAAACAAATATTAATGTGACCGAAGTTATCCAATAGAAATTAATGCTTCTAAAATACCACCTGACCGATCTGTCCAATGAGAAAAAGACAACATTTTGTAAACATATTTACTAATAATTATATTACTAGTAATGTCAAGACTTACGCAAGCATCTATTTATAGATCCTATTTAATTTTAAAATAGAATCTAAGCCTAACCTAAGCACTCACACCAAATCCAGCTATAGATAAACACTACATTTTAAAGTCATCAATAACAATTACAAAAGTTAGATAAAATCACACACACACACACACACACACACACACACACACACATACATACATACATACATACATACATACATACATACATATATGTATGTATCACTCAACAGAAGAACGGTTTCATTACCTTTATAGACTTTATAGACAAACAGTCAAAATTCAAAGGCTTGAACAAGGCTAGGCATAACTCAAAGACTCCTTGTTTTCTTGCTTGGTGTTTCAGAAGATTCAAAACTACCAAAAAGCCCTCATATAAAATTTGACTCTAAACACCTCGAGTCTTTGAAGTTTTACTGTATTAGGTTGATGCGTCGCATTATATAAATAGTTTTATATCGTTTCAGTCATAGAACCAACGAGTATTGGGGTGGAGAATACGAACTTGTCACCGCGATCGATTGGGCAGGATAGACGGGGAAATAAGCTGACAACGAGTATGCCAACAACTGTCCGAAAAGCAACCCAGCGATTCTCGAGGACATATACTGGGGATTTCACGTTACCTCACTTGCCGGAGTAAAATTTATCAGAGATATAACAATCAGAAGAATTAATCAATTACGTTTGTATATATTTTTAAAAAAAACACTTTATTCACCAAAATGTTAATCACTATAGAGAACATCATGCTTGCTTTACAATCCGGGTATTCAGCGAGACCTCACGTTTCGAGTTTGAATGCTTGATTATCAATCGGGAGATTCAGCGACTATGTTAAACTTAGTCTGTTAGAGTTTAAAGAGTTAAGGTCAAGGGAGGTTGTAACGTACAAGATGATGAATTCGGACCGGATCCATTTTCGATCTCATTTTGAGACTGCTAAATTGCTATAGATTCCGTCATGGCTAACAATAACCGATATTCCATTGTTTATACGCTTTTTGATGCAGGTATAACGATTGATGATTATTTTTGACACACGCCACTTTAGACCAATATAGATGTTACTTCGAGACTTACAGGCAAAAGACAACGGTGTTTAAGACTAACTGGCCATGATATTTAGGAACAACAGATAAAGATCTTTATGACTAACAGACAAGGATCTTTAGGACCAAGAGACAAGTATCTTTAAGACTAACAGACATGGTTCTTTAAGACTAACATACAAGGATCTTTAAGACTAACAGACAAGGATCTTTAAGACTAACAGACAATGATCTTTAGGACCAAGAGACAATGATCTTTAAGACTAACGGACATGGATATTTAAGACTAACATACAATGCTCTTTAAGTCTAAGAGATAAGGATCTTTAAGACCAACATACAAGGATCTTTAAGACTAACAGACAATGATCTTTAGGACCAGGAGACAATGATCTTTAAGACTAACAGACAAGGATTTTTAAGACTAACAGACAAGGCTCTTTAAGACTAACAGACAAGGATCTTTAAGACCAACAGACAAGAATCTTTAAGACTAACAGACAAGGATCTTTAGGACCAAGAGACAAGGATCTTTAAGACTAACAGACAAGGATCTTTAAGAGTAACAGACAATGATCTTTAGGACCATGAGACAATGATCTTTGAGACTAACAGACAAGGATCTTTAAGATTAACAGACAAGGATCTTTAAGACTAACAGATAAGGATCTTTAAGACTAACAGACGAGGATCTTTAAGACTAACAGACGAGGATCTTTAAGACTAACAGACAATGATCTTTAGGACTAACATACAGTGATCTTTAGGACTAACAGACGAGGAGCTTTAAGACTAACAGGCTCAAGAAGAATGAGCTTACTGTAACAATGTATGAATTTAGTACACAATTTTAAAACTATTTAAAAGGTAATAAGATAACAATTGCGGACAAGTCTCATCGTTTAATTTGGAGTTACGTCTGAAACAGATACGAAGTGTTAGTCGATACCCGAGTGCTGCTCTGTGATCGCTTTTGCCATATTTGAGCCAGCGAGGGATGTGGGCAACTGTAAGAGTCATTCGGTACCCATTGTTACATGCCGATTGATATCCCAGTTAAGCCATTTAAAGTACATCTTGAAATTTTAGGTCTTGAGCTAGCTATGGTTCTCCCTCTATCTCGACTGAGAGTTGTGTTTACTTTTTGTGATTCTGTGGAATTCGTTTAGACCAAGAAATAAGTTCGTATTGACATGAATATGGAAGAGTGACGTAATTACATTCTATATTTATGCAGATCCCGATTTTTCTTTTAAATTCTTGAATACATGACTTTGTCAAGAAGAACAATAATTTTGGATAATAATGCCATGCTATAATTATATATCAAATATTACTTAATTTAATGGTTTCTAATGACAACATTCTTCTACTCTATAAAAGTAGGAAAAACACCAATTTATGTCAATCAACATGATTCAGCCTGTTCGTCAACTTGACTTGAACCTTTCTTGTGTATGCATATTCTTTCTTGTCTCCTTTTTATTCAAAGGTCACGTATGGACCCTTTTCAGTATTTCCATTACTGCTTAATACGGTAGAAAAGGGTCATTACGGCACATACGCGTATAAATCATCAGTACATTAACAAATATGTGTAATGATTGTCATCGAAGCCGAACGTTGTAGTTTAATTTATAGATTTTTGTTGTAAATATTTGAATACTCAGTCCATTAATTGATTTATTTTCTTACTGGAATGTATGACGGGTAGTATCAAGATTTATATTTTTAATATCACAAACTTCATTTTAAACACACATCAGTAGTGAATGGGGGCACCCTACGGACAATGGGAATTAGCATTAAAAAACCCCTTGGGCAAATCTACGGACAATGGAAATTTAACATGGAGAAAAATCGTGGGCAAATCTACGGACAAGGGGAATTAACATGGGAATAAATCGTGGGCCACTCTACGGACAAGGGGAATTTAACATGGTGATAAATCGTGGGTCACTCTACGGACAAGGGGAATTTAACATGGGATTTTTTTTTTTTAAATTTTTAAAAAAAATAAAATAAAATAAAAAAGGGGTAGGCAATTGAAAGGCTATCTCTTTTCGAGAAATATGGCTGGCCCTGAAAAGGGCCTTTGGGTTTTCTTCTTCTTCTGCTTCTAATTTCTTCTTTTCCTCCACCAACTTCTTATTTTCTCACCTACACTCTTTTTCTTCTTTTTTTTCTCCTCCTCTTCTTTCTTCTCTTCCTCCTCTTCTTCTTTCTTCCTCTTCTCATTTTCTTCTTCTTTTTCAATTTTTTCATTCCATGCTCTCATCCTTGTCCTTTCTTCTTCATCCTCCTTCTCCTCCTTTATTTCCTTCATTACACCACTTATCATATCCTTTGCTTTTCTTAAATTATTAATTTCCATTTTTACTCTATGCGGACTATAAGAATAGTGATCTTCAACTAGTCGTACGAGCATTTGTTCTATCATTCCCAAATTGTCAAGGACGTCTTGCAATGATTGAAATTTATCCAGGTGGTTTGAAGCCATCTTCTATGAAGAATGGTTTGAACGACGAATACTGTGGGTTCTTATACTTAAAGCGCGTACGTGAAGGAAAACATCCCCCTAAAAACATAAAATGGATCTTACCTAGATCATGACCCAACAACGCGCGTACGTGAAGGAAAACATCCCCCTACTTTTTCATTTCATATAATATAACCCAAACCATACTCTCCACATACGCTAAGAAACCCATAATCTACTATTCACACAAACATACCTGAGCTCTTACAAACACACAAACACATACCCTCACATCTTTTAAAAAGAGTTAGTGTTTATTTTCACACTACTCTACCTACACACATTGGCAAAATTGATCGTTATTTCTTTTCTAGAGTATTGGGTAGCCCTGAAAAGGGCTGTTTAGGTTGGAATTTCATGGACACCTGGTTAATGGTGGCACCTTCCAGGCCTAGCGCCACATACACACCTTATCCCCCAGTTACTTTTTACCTTTTGGGGGGAGAGAGCAGAGGCAGGATATGTCACTTCAGAATCCCAATTTTCGCTCTCTGGGATTTTGAAATTTCTTCTCTCCTTTTCCTCCTCTTCTTTGTTTCTTCTTTCCTCTTTATATCTTCTTTCTTCTTCTTCTTTATATCTTCTCTCCTCCTCTTCTTTGTTTCTTCTTTCCTCCTCTCTTATTCTTCCCTCCTCGACAATGGCTTCCGCGGCCAGTTCATTTAATATGCGCCTGGCATATTCCAGATGCACATGAAGCTCCAACAGTTTCTCCAGTCTCGTGTTCATTTTTGGTGTTGATCAATCAACAAGGGTAGCTGGACTGCCGAACGAGTTTCAATTTATACTGAAAGCGCGGACGTGAAGGAAAACATCCCCCTAAAAACATAAAATTCATCTTACCTAGATCATGACCATAAAAACAACAACAACAACGCGCCGACCTAAAAGAAACACTCGCTCACTTTTTATGCTACTCATCACTTCAATAGACTATCCACATACGCAAGGCAATCCAATCTAACCCCAAATATACACCTCAAACAGCCCTAAAAACCAAACATCATTTTAATCTACTATCCACACCAACCTATTTTATCACTTACAAACACAAACACACAAACTCATACCCTCACATTTTTTAAGAAAGAGTTAGTGTTTATTTTCACACTACTCTACCTACACACATTGGCAAATCAATCGTTATTTCTTTTCTAGAGTATTGGGTAGCCCTGAAAAGGGCTGTTTTTTTGTTTTGCTATGGCATTCTTTTTTAGTTTCTAAGAATGCGATGTCCTCTGAGGATAGACTTTCTGGCGATAGGTCTGCTTCTTCGGAAAGAGAAGAAGAATTCTTTGGTGTCGATACGACAATCGACAAAGCCTCTGTCAGCTTCAGGTTGCTGCTGCTGTTGCTGCTGTTGTTGTTGCTGCTGTCTCTGAAGTCTGTACTTCTCTGTCCATTCTTCTTTCTCCCTGTTCATTTCTTCTCTGAAGAGCTCTTCTATCAGGTCTTCAGTGATTTTTAACATTCTCACATTCTCTATTTCTTCTGGCTTCGGTATCAGACTGTGTCTGACCCTATGCAAATTCACGTAGGCTTCGTTGAGCTTAGCTAGTTTGGAGCACATCTTCTTAGGAGGATGAGTCGACAATGGATGGCTAGACTGGGAACAACCCGGTTCTTAAAGTGAAAGCGCGGACGTGAAGGAAAACATCCCACACACGGTTTTCGAGCCGCAACGTTCATGAGAGGGATAGTAAGAAATGAAAGAGCATCAATCCAACATTCTTATAGCTAAACAAAAGACAAAGGCATTTTTTCTAAACACAACATTTTTTATTCAAAAAATCACTTAACACTAAACAACAACATTTTTAACAATAATCCAACACTATAACATCAAACAATTTTTTTCAAATCACAAACATTTTTTTCTTCAAATACAATCTACTTTAAACAAGGCTGACAACGTTGTGAATGAAATTGTGATTTCCACTGTTGGAAATCATTAGGCCATTGATGGACACTACGTTTCCTAGCTTGAGACAAAAGATAAGCATAATGGTCACAAAACCATCGATCTACTTTCACATCGTTTCTAGCAGAAGAACGAGGATCAAAATGAGTCACTAAATGTTCTAAGGAATAGCCCAGGCTGCGATGATGCAAAAAATACACACAATATTGTCCACACACCAAGGAATCTGTGCCTTGTAATTTCACGTTATTGAATCGGGTGGTTTGAGCATTTCTTCTCATAAAGTCGATGATATCGTCTTCCAAAGGGGGCAATCCGTACGAATCGAAATATTCCACACAGCCTTCTTGAGGAAAGTAGACGGCTACCCAGTGGGTTCCTGGGAGATGACTATCGTCCGTGTTGATCACGTAAGCTTGATGGTCTTTAGGTTTGCGATGAGGGAGTTCATCTTTAGCACAGACGACAGGATTCCAAGAAGACGTATACGAACTGTGGTTCAAAAGGTAATAAAGTTCCCAGGTATCCATTGTTTTTGTGTTTGTTTTCTTCTTCACAGGTAATAATACGTCGTCAATTCGATCCTGACTTTTTGCTTGAAAATGTCTGACGAATAAACGGTTATTCGTTCTGTTTCCTCACTCTGATTCAGGAGAGTTTCGATACGATGGATCTCTTGAGTGGTTAATGGTGGACAAGAATGTTCACGCAAGTCTTTATACCACTGGTGCAACACGTCTTTGTTCGAGATGAGACTCCAAGCTTCGTCCAGATACTCGTCCAATTTTTCTTCTTGACTCAACATCAGGCATTTATCGTGTTGAATTTGACTGGGATGATCGTTTTGACATCCATAGCAATTTTTCTTGATCAATTCCGTCATTTTGTCGACCAAGTGTTTGGCAAAACAGGAGACTAAATGGGCTTCTTGTTCTGGCCATCTTGACTTCATCAAAACTTCTTCGTCTTTGTCTTGAGATTCTTCTCCTTCCACGGTCTCCTTACATTCCATCTCCAAAGTTTCTCCACTAGGTAAAGAGGGACAACAGTCTTCCATGGCTTTCTAATAATCTAGGATGACTTCTCTCAAACTGTTGATTTCTATGGTATTATCGAATTCTGCATACAGGATGACGTTCACCGTTACATCAGGGTCTCGGTTTGCAAACTGAATTTCCACACGAATCTGGCCTGATTTTATAGGGTGGAAATGTCCCTCGTCGCTGCCTTGGTCTGGAGTGAAATCGAAAGCCCACAAAGCATAGCCTCCTACATAATCCTCGTACGTAATACCGTGACTGGTGTTGGTTCCTAACTGACCGGTGGCTTCGTACAGGGACAAGTACGATCTCAAGTAATTCTTCTTCTCAAAGTCAGGCTCAAAGGGTCGGGTACACAAGGTCTTGCCATCGCGACTGACTTCGATCTTGGACACGCCAAAGTGTTGAAAGTAGAAAGGATTTTTAGCCAAAGCTCCGTTGAAGGCTTCATTTTCGACGATACCAACGATCAAACGCTTGGGTAGCTGTCCTTGGAACAGATGATCTTCGATCATGGATCGTTGTCCCTTGGGAATGGTGAAGGTTTTCACTTCCACGCGTCGTATGGGATACTTGGCTGTCGTTCTGCTCAACGTTTGACTGATGTCGTTACCCACTTTAGGTAACACTTCCACACGACGTACGTAGAGCCTGGCTTCCTCGATGACAGTTTTGCAAACAGTATTACCTATCAAATGGAAAGCGGCACTGCTCCGATTCAGTCTCAGGCGGACATTGACCCCGTTTAGTAAATATTTCTCTTGCAACCACATGTCCAGATGTAAACGATCCATCAGTTCTAAACTCTGTCCATCTTTGATTCTCTTTCTTCGTTCTATAAATCCGTCATTGTTTTCTTTCTTTTCATCAGTTTCTAAATTTTCAAACTTTTCAGCTTCGTCAGCTTCCCATACCACACAGGCATTGAGATGAGTGTTCTTGGCGTCTATTCCGTACGTCAAGAGATTTTCCAGGTACGCTCGATAAGGGTAAGTATCCATGCTGCTGCTGACCAGTTTGTTGTTCAAGTACAAGTCCACTCCGCTAAACAAGGAATGCATGAAATTGTTGACGGGAGCTATTACCTCATCGCCATCTAGGGTCGAATTGTCCTCATCGACAAGTTTGACTTTCAAGTACAAGTAACTGCTATTCAGATCGATGTAATCTTCGGGCTGTCCTTTGATTTCAAACTCGATGGGAGCTGAGGCTGTCAATGAGGAGACGGGGTGAAATTCCACCCATTGGGATTCTTGCATGGTCATCATGGTGGGGGGCATGGCAAACAGATCCAGTTCCGTCTTGGAACAGGCGCAAGATTCTCGGTGCATCATTTTTTGTCTCTTTTCTCAATAATCGAAAACGTCTAAGTCTCGTACGGTTCTTCTTTTCTTGGCCTTTCTCGCTTGAAGTCTGGTGAAGGGGTGTTTTCTTCTTCGTCTCTTTCTGCCTTGTCCTTGCTGAATGCTTGACTCGGTATCGTGCAGGGCATTTATAGGTGTGTCTCGTCGGCCCAAAATGTCTTTACCCGTTTGCAGCAAGACATTTTTGCCTGCCCTCATGAAGGCTTCTTTAGGGTTTTGTTTGTCGATGATGACATTTTGGAGAAATTCTTTGCCTTGCGTCAGTGCCGCATCTTTCAAGGCGTGCAATCCGCGTGTCACCATCGGTTTCAACACCGGGGCCACCGAACGAAAGGCCGATTTTAACATGTCTCCTAAACCGTGTCCTCGCTGTCGAGCCACCCCTCGGTACACTGGATACATGACTTACTTACGAATCGTGAGAGAACCGTTTTCGAAAATGGAGTTTCACCGTGACTTTTCCTTTGGTGAATGGAATATTTTGTCCCAAATCTCCTTTTATAGCAATGTTGACCGTGTCCAAATACGACTTGCTGACAGGCAAATAGTGAGGATGGACAAATTCGCGGTGGACGTGGTAAGTGTTTCCACCTTCTTCGTCAGCGTTCGTGGCAGAATCCACTTTGAAAGGAATGACACGCAGTAACGGTACGGAGGTGTGTCCCACCACGTTGTACTCCACCACATCGGAATACACGAACATCAAATTCAGTCCTTGGTTCAGTTCTACCGGGGCACGAAATAACTTGCTAAAAGACTCGTTGTCGTAAACGATGGGTAATTCGTTTTTCTTGAGCATGGCCTTTCTCATGTCCATGTCTCCGCCCAACATGTCAAACAATTCAGGACAAAATAAAATGGACAGGATTTTACTTCGTTCAAATTTCATCAAGAAGCGACGAGCTGCTTTGTGGTACTCCATGGTGACACTTTTGTTGACATGCTCTAAAGCTTTCAGAAACACGACATTAAACCTGGAGGTTATGGTGCTGACCAAATGTTGACCACTAAAATAATAGCCTGGGGGAATGAACAAGTGATAGATGGTGTACTTTTGTGTACGGGTTTTCTTGTCATATTTGACATTGCTATCCATCCACTGTTGCATTTGCTCGTCATGAACTTCCACATCAAAAACATTTTGATTGGGAAGGACATTGAGGATTTGGGTTGGGTGAATCATTTCCACTAAAGCCACTTCCCAATGGGCTTCGTGATCTAAGGGGATGGCTTGAGGTAATTTGGCCGTGTAACAGCACAACGTGTTATTGGGAAACACCTCCATGGAACTGTCACTGGGTAAGGTCAAGTAAAATTGGTTTTGGTGACTCATAATTCTAGAGTTCTGTGGCTGTCCGAGGGGATATTACTGGACGTCAGAGGCGTGTCTCCACCCAAAATGGGGTTCTGGTTGTGACTGGCACTGGCACTGGACACAACGTTCCCGTTCGAGGAGAATTTCAGGGAGGGATTGGGAAGCAGGTAACCGATGCAACTGCTCAATAAAATGGTCCACAATTGTTTGTCTCCTTGTTGCAAACTCAAATTGGCGATGGCTGCCCCGATGACACAATACACCACGAAGATTTGGCAGAAAAAGACGATTTGCGTTTTAGGCACACGTTCTCCACACCACACCCACAAGGGTTGTTTTTGTAAATCTTGCACAGAAGAACTAGGGGAAGAAGGACTGGTCGACGTAGCTGCGTCTGCTGCTGTGTGAAAGGGCATGATGGTCACTTCTTCTTTTTATAGTCGATGACTTGCGAAGCGTCGATCCAAGAATCGAAACTGGGTGGATATCCTTTCCAACGTACTTTGACTTCTTTGACACGTCGTTTGCCCACTTTACGGGTTCTGCGTTCCAGAATGCTTTCGATGTCGTACACGTCGTCTTCTTTTTTGGTGACACGTTGTAACTCGGGCAAATAAAACGTTCCTTTGAGTACTTCTCCGTTCATGTCTTCCAATTTATAGACGGCAGGATGACGACCATGCACTCGTCCAGTGACGCGAAACAATTCGGTCGTCCAGTTAGGTAAGTAACCTTTGTCGAAAGTGCGTTTGGTTTTGCCAATGCGCACCCAATCTCCTACGGTCAACTCTCCACTTTTCTTGGGGACAGCCCTCGTCGGGGACGTACCAAACAGGCGCTCAAACACCAGCACTTCGTTCTCGGGAGTCACGTCTTGCGGGGCACGTCCGATGCTTCGATGGTAAGATTGGTTGTACGCTTGCACCAGGTGAGGTAAGATGTCGATGTACTTCAGAGTGTGGTGATGCGTAAAATATTTCCACATGCGTTCTTTCAAAGTGCGTTGAAAACGTTCCACGATGCTGGCTTTGGTTTCGGGATTCTCGGTGGTAAAAAAATGAATGTCACGTTTCTTTAATTCTTTTTGGAAAGCCTGGTTCAGAAATTCGGTGCCTTTGTCCGTTTGCCATCGAAGAGGGTGACGGCCGCTTTGTTTCAACACCCGTTGCAGGGCTCGCACTAACTCGCTGCTGGATTTGGAAGTCAAGGGCACGACCCAGGCAAATTTGGAAAAGACGTCGATGACACAAAACAAATATTTGTAGCCACGATTGTAGCTGGCTAAATGAGAGACATCGGCTAAATCGGCTTGCCATTGATGATCGATGCCTTCCACTCGGGTGCGACTTCTGGCAAACTTGCGTCGAATGGGTTTGTGTAAAGTGTAGGTAGCTTGTTCTTGTAACCATCGTTGCACTTGAGGTAAACGGAGACTTTTCAGTCGAGTTTTGGCAGCACGATACAATTTTTGAACTCCTGCGTAACCTGCAGGATGGGAGGGATCGTAGTAAATGCTGGCTAAGACTTTTTCCATTTTTTATTTTGTGTTGGTGTGTTAATAAGGCACCCACTCTTGGAAGAGGCTACTCTTTTTCTCTGGGGGTATTTTCTTGGATTGCAAGGCTTTGCGTGTGCGACCGGCAATAGGTGTCGAAGAGGAGGAGGATGTCTGAGCGGGGGATATCGGTTCTTGTTTCACTTCTGTCTTCACTTCTGTCTTCACCTTCTTTTTCTCTTGTGAGGAAGAAGGGGTGGCCATCATCTTTTTAATCCATCCAATTCTGGAGGTAGGTGGTGTTGTTAACTTGCGTACTTTTTCTGGTGGAGTTTGAAACCCTTCTTCTTCTTCTTCTTTTCCTTTTTCTGTCTTGGTCACGGGTACTGGTGGTACTGGTACTGGTACTGGTACTGGTGATGGTGCTGGACTTTTCATCAAGGTCTTAAAATCTTTCAGAGTGGGTAAAGCTGTTTCGTCTAAAGCTTTCTGGTGAAAGAGTTGCAGTCGTTGCAAGAGTTGACCATACTTTTGCGATTTTTCTGTTTCGGACAAATCTTGGCGATCCATCAAGGACTGCAATTCGTGTTGTAACTGGGACATCTCGCTCAAATGGGGATTGGGAGGTAAATGCGGGGTGCGTTGTTCTTGCCACCGATGGTATTCCATCCATCGTTTGTAAGGCACTAAAGCTAGTTTTCGTCCTTCCATGGGGTTGTCAGGGGTGAATTCTGAGATCTTGGGACTTCCGAAGGCCTTTTTATCTTGCTCCCATCAGTCCTCCCAACATGGTTCCCAAGACTCCTTTCAGTATGGGGCCTAACAAGAGAGGTAAAATACCTCCACGTTGCACTAACATCTTCTTTTTTTGACGAATGGGAACTTTCTTTCGAACCATTTGGCGAAGAACGTGACGATGTTTGCTCAAGCATTGTTTCTGGTGTTTGGACAAAGGGATCGTGCCTTTCAAGACGTTCAAACAACATTCGCACACGGTATCGATGACCTCTTTGGAGGCCGTTTGAATGAGTTTTTTTCGTAGGGGTGGAGAAGCTTTGGACAGGACAGATAACAGGTCCCCATGTTTGGCTAAACGTGGTGGCAGTCCTTTCCTTTTCTTTCCTTGGGGTTTTCTGGAGGGTGACATCTTTGAGTCTTATGAGCACCTAAAAAACACTGATACCCTACTCGGTCACAGGCCTTTTTTATACTGGAACGCGTCGCCACTGATTGTCTTTACGTTTTATCAGTTTGAGGACAGGCATGACACGTCGTGCAGGGGTACGTAACGGACTAAATCGAGCCAGTTCTTGCTTGGACAAATCCAGTAAACTTTGTAACATGCCCGATCTTTCTTGAACTTTGATTTTGGGAGAAGGTACTTTGTGAGCAGCAGCCACTGCCACTAAATTGGAAGGTCCTGCCACTGGGGAAGTTCTTTTGGGGGTCATCAACGGAGAAGTTCTTGGTGTGATCAACGTCTCCAAGTACTCTTCAGTTCCTGGTGACATCAACGGAGAAGTGGACAAACGTGAGGCTGCCGGAGACGTTGTGGCAGGTCGTGGCTTGCGAGTGTAAGGTTGCGTCCTGGCCGAAGTGCCTCTCTTGCGACTAGTTTTCTTCTGTGGACTTTTCTTTTTTTGAGGACTTTTTCTCTGTTTCTTTTTCTTGGGGCTTCTTTTCTTTTTCCGGGGTGATGGTGGTGGTGTCTGGTAAGAGGAGGGTCCTGCCACTGGAGAAGTTCTTCTTGGGGACTTGGTCTTTTTCTTTTTCTTCTTGGGGCTTCGTTGGACTTTTGTCTTAGGGATAACTTTGGGGGCATTAGGATCCCATCTTAAGAGTGAGCGAATGATGACCCCTCCTAGAGTACCGCTCCCTCCAGGTTTCAAAATGATTTGTTTTTTGGTTTGAGTGTCGATGCGGGGATCGGCCAGTTGGACCAAAGCGACTTTGTTTCGATCGAAAAAGCGTTGGGTTTGATGAGGAATCTGAATGATTCCTTGGAGTAATTGACGTGCCGTCACCGTGAACCATCGTAAGACTTCTTTGAGACTAGCTTCTAAGACACGAGCTCGTGTTTGTGGATCTTTTTCTCGACTGATGCCATACAAGGCACGAATCAATTTGACGGGAAGATGCGACTGAAGGGACGTCATGTTCACACTGTGTGAGACAGACGAAAAAGGGTCTGAGGTTTTTATAGATTTTTTTCATGGGAGGAGTGAAATGAAGTCGAGGACGGAGACGTGTACAGGACAGGCCCTCCGTCTTGGCACCAGTGGTGAAACAAGTGGGTACGAAATCGCAAATCCTCGGGGGTCGTAGGTTTCAAATCGACGAGTAAATAGGCGTGTGGAGTTTGAGTGGCATCGTCGTACGCCTGAGTCAGCCAAGGCGTTCCTAACTGTTTGGCTAAGACTTGCACTTGCGATTTATCTCGAGGGCTTTTAAACAAGACCACGTAATGCGCATTGAGACTGATGGTGCGATGGGCTTTACTTTGTTGAAACAAATTTTGGGTGATGTAAACGACACTGGCATTACGGTGATGCCCTTTGCGCGTAAACCACAATTTAATTTCTTCTTCGTCTTCTCCTAACATGTCGTCGAAAATGACCAAATGGGTTTGACGGGAGTCAGAGACGATGCCATCGTCTTCTTTAGGAATGCCTTCCACAAACACGATGGAATCGCCTTGACTTTCTCGCAAGAGGCTGTACGCCCATTGCCACTCTTTGTAACACCACACGATCCGTTGAGGGGGCCGATCGATCAAATGATGTTTATGTTCGATCAAACGTTTGACGAATTCGGTTTTGCCTGAACCGCTAGGTCCAGCAATGAGCATGTTAAAGGGATGGCGAAGATACAAAGCCTCCCAACTGGCACGATCTAAGTGTTCGTCGATGACTTTGACAGTAGAGGAAGAGGGAGCAGAGACAGCAGAGGTAGCCATGGTGTGAGAAATGTCACTTGTGACACGAAAACAAACAAGACAAGAGTTTATATACTTTTTCAGAACACGTTTATTGAATGTTTTTTTTCAAACCTGAATACGAAAGACAAAAATACATAAAAGCCAAAGGCTTAAGTACAAGGATAAAAGGCACATGATAACGATGAACGTGGAATAAACACAAGTGTCTGTACAACAATCACATCTTTTGGGTAATGTTCTAACCAGTTCAACAGGGGGTAAGGTCACACAAGTGTCCTCCCGAAAGGGTCTTTCAGGTCTGTCCACGACAGTCCTGTCCTGGGTGACGGGTTCTTCTGGCACCGTCACTAACACGGGTTGAAAAGTAACTTTTTTCCTTGAACAACTCTCGTGCATACTGGGCCACTTCTTGGGTCCAAGCCTCAAAATC
This sequence comes from Sinohyriopsis cumingii, assembly GCA_028554795.2. NCBI lineage: Eukaryota > Metazoa > Mollusca > Bivalvia > Unionida > Unionidae > Sinohyriopsis > Sinohyriopsis cumingii. The sequence continues at coordinate 100,441,421 of CM068841.1, read as the reverse complement.
CCATTCTTTCCAGGCACGGACATCTGTCCAATGGGGATGTAAGTCACAAGCTACACACACATTGTCATACACGTCTTGGGTAGCTAAAAGTTGACGAATCTTTTTTTCCCGTAGAGGTCGAGAAGTATCCAGATGAAAACGCAAGGCTTTGAGCAAAAGGAGTTTTTCGTGACCATTTAAGGCCATGGAGGTGGTAAGTACTGATCGTAAAGAGTCCACAAAGAATCGGCTGGTAAACGAAATCCCAAAAAACAAGTCACTAAGACACACACCACTTGTCGTCCCAAATTGAATGGATACAGTTCTTGTAATAATTGATGGTAATGATCCACGGTTTGAATATGGTCATTGAGTTCCTTCCACGGAATCTGTTGGATGACATGTGACATAAACCGTGGCATGGCAGCCTGTTTTTATATTCTCTTTTTTTCGGATGCAATAGACGTACTTTCTAGCCAGAGATCTTCGTTCTCCAGTAGGGAATCTAAATCTTGCATACTGTAACCGAAACGTCAGAGTTCGTTTAGGTGTTTCCTCTTCCTCTAAGTAGATTCCACGTAAAATATGTTTGTAATCCTTTAACTTGTCTTCCTCAATGCGTTGCACTAGGTGAATCTCGAAGTAACCATAATTATGAACATGTCGATCATTAGCGACCTCAAAGTGTTGAACAATGTCTGACCATTGAAAGAATTTCTGACGAATCAGTTCTCTTATACCATTCAGGTACCAGTGGTTAAAGATCTGGTGACGTAACGGATGCAATTGTTCTTTACGTTTCACTTGTATTTTCACCAGCTCTCGGTAAATCCTTTCTCTCAACTCCTCAGGCAAAGCACGAATGTTCTCTTGTAAAGTATCCATGAATAGGTCATACTAAATCCTCTTTGGTCTGACACAAGAAATGTACTCTTTGCACAAACATGGTTTCACTTCAGTGTCAAATTTAAATCGTTGAGTCACTAATCTACACATTACAATTCGTTCAGAAGTTTCCTCTTTCACCAAGTTGACATTGTGTTCAAGATGTTGGTAATTCGTTAACTCTTCCTCTGGAATTCGATGCAATACGTTTACAATGTAGTAGATAGAATCGTCCATACCAAACCAATCCTTTTTATAACCAGGAGATCGTTGATCAATGTCTGTCCAATGGAACACTTTCAATTGAATCAGTCCTTGTATAGCCTGAAGGTACCAGTGGTTCAAACACCGGTGACGTATCGGATGCAATTGTTCTTTACGTTTCACTTGTATTTTGACCAGCTCTCGGTAAATGCGTTCTCTCAACTCCACAGGCAAAGCACGAATGTTCTCTTGTAAAGTATCCATGAACAGATGATTATGGTAAGAAGTTACTTCAATGTCTCGGTCCCACTAAAGGTAAGTAATGACAATTCGGTGACCATCGAGCATGTTCTACGTAGGCCGAATCTTGCGGTTCCCAGTGGTGAAGTGACACACCGCAACTGAAGCACTTGACTTTATCTCCTTCGCCCAAGTAGAAAAATCCGGCTCTGGCTAATTCTTCGGGGGTCGGTCCTCCCAGATACTTTGGCCATTTTCCTTTGAACGATTGAAGACGATTTTCAAAGTCGCAGTATTCCGACAAACGCACAGGAAACGAATATTCGTCTTTCACAGGTTCGTTTCGATGAGGGTTGGGTGACATGAACAGGAGTTTGCTCAGGGCTGGATGACATCCGTAGGGGGGTAGACGTGAAGGTGAACATTCCCCTTTAAAACGAAACCCAGTAAAATGTCCAAGAGGACGAGCAGCATCGCTTTCGCACCCCACAGGTTTGACACGCACAGCATCACTTTCCATGATAGGGGTAGGGGCACTAAAGTTCCCATGATGCTTTACGGCATCGCTCAGGTCACAACGTACAGCATCGGTCCCATCGCAAGGCTCACAATCGCACTCGTCTGCAAACTCCGTTACGCAATTACAATGGTAACCACATGGACAATCGCAGTTTCCTTCCGGACATTTTCCGTCGCAATGCATGGGTCTTATCCATCCAGTATTAGTCACACTAGAGGAAGATACAACTTTTTTACAATCCCCAAACTGAAACGATGTCTTTTTCAAAGTATTCATCTTGTTCGCTCGGTCTTGGTAGTCACAATGAACTATCGGTCTTGCCTAGGGTTCCTTTTTTATATACAGACCAATACCGGTGTGACCGTACGGTAAGGTGAAATGATTGGGAAGTCGCACTCGCTTCTGGTACACGATTTGATAGACTTTTTCCAAGGGTCGACTGACGATGTGGTGAGTGGGTAAACGTACAATTTTGTTCGGTTGGTAGGTGGTCACTTTAAAGTTTCCATCCTCTCCCGATTGCAAGGCTTCTTTCAATACCCCAAAGTTGACCACTCGACTGGTACGATAATTCAAAGTCAGTCCTTTCACTTTGCACGTCGTGTGCACTTCTCCTTGTTTGTCCCGGTATTCGTAGCCGTAATTTTTGGGACCGCCACTGACGAAACTTAGAATCTTGTCGTCGGGATGCTCGTCTGTCCAGGCTCCTAAACGGTCTCCTTCGATGTCAGGGTGCTGTTGAATCGGGTGATGGATGTAAATGCAACTGTCCGTGTCAAAGTACAGGACGCGTTCTTCTAACAGTTCTAAAGCTTCGTACAATTTTAAGCGAGCATGGGCTGTCACGTAAGCCGCAATGATGACATTTCCAAAAGGGTCGTCTTGTACAAAGTCCAGATCTTCTTCGTAATTGACCAAGATCAAATTCTCTCGAACGACGTCCACGTGTTTCATGTATTTGGTTTTGTCGTGAATCATCTGGAAGTAGCGGGAAGGTTCTGTCAAATATTCCGTCTTGGGTAAACACGGTCGTTGTGCCATTTTACCCCACAAGCAATTTAACATCACTTTGGCAAACGATCGCCTGCCTTCGTTTTTCTCGATGTGGTCTAAAGTGATGCCTTCTTGTTCGTAGTATTTCTCTTTGAATTGTATTTGGTCTTCGGGAGTGTGACACCATGAAGGATAGCCGCTGGCTTCTTGTTTCAGTTTCAAAAAGGCATCCACGTAGTCTGCGAAAATGCCTTTCTGCGTGGGGTCACCCTTGTGGTACTGTTGTGTCTTGGGAAAGTGGCAAATTTCGTACACTTCTAACAGTTGGTATCCCATGTCCAGAGCTTTGAACAATTCTACGCTGACCCAAGTTCCCGTCAAGGCCCGTTCTTCCTGGCTGTGATGGCAAGGTTGGTCTTGGTTGCACGTTTCGGCACAAGTACGACACAAGGGAAACATCAGTTTGCCTTGACAATGGTGAGGTAAGACGGGATGGTATAGGTTCGTGGGAGGCAAAACTTTGCACTTGATCAAGCCTTCGTATTGTCGAATGTTTTTCAGGTCGATGTGTTCAGTCAGCAATTGCGGGTGCCCTACAGGAAAGCGACAATATTTGCACACGTAGGGATACAGCGAACACACGTCCAAGTATTTGATTTCTTCTCCTTTCTCTTCGTCGGCTTGGTACAGCAAACAGGTGGCATTGGTCCTTCCTCCGTACAAACTATCCCTCGGGTTCAGCGGGTCCATGAACTGGTAACTTTCCACGAGGCGTTTAAACTCGGGATCAGTTTTCATACGGTGATCGTACTCGTGTTCCCACATTTCCACCACTTGGTATCCTTGCTGTTCTAACTTTAGGCGTCGCTGACAAGTGTCCTGGTACAAGTCTTCCATGGTTCGTTGCAAAAACTGATTTTTAGTGCCACGGTCAGGGTAACAGACGGGACATCCGTGAAATAAACAACCGTTAAACTCGTACACGATCTTGGGGTTTTCTAAGTCCCAGCCATCGACCGAATACGTTCCGATGGTCTTTTCGCCTCCTCCGTTGCGGGCATGCTGAATCCACTTGTCTTCCTTGTCGCACAAGTAATGTAACCAACGTAGGGCTTTGACCGAGTATTGACGTTTGACAAAGTGGGTCGTTTGAGGGCTGATGACAGCCACGGTGTTTTCAGGCATGAATCGTTGTCGATACACTAAGGAACACGCTTTGGCAATGGTGCAAGCTTCTTTCAAAGGATCGACCCCTCCGTGTTCCATGAACAGTTCTCGAAATTTTCCACAGCAACGTCGTAAAATGTCCACGTCGGAACGACAATACTTTAGCATTTCTTCCTGAAAGTCGAAAGGGTCCGAGGCGTGAGCCTGGTACCAAGCGTAGAAAGCTTCTCGTTGTTCGGTACGCATGTTGTCGGGGTCGTAATAGTGAGCCTCTGGTAAATGGGGTAGAACGGCGTGTTGATTGGCTTCCGTATTGAAAAAGTGTGGAAAGTACCCTTTAGCCATTTCTGTCATTCCAAACGTTTTAGGCATTCGACTCAAAGGCATGGCCAAATAGCTCATCGAATCTTTAAACTGCACTTGTCCCACTTGCATGAAAATGATTTTGGCTCCGTTCAAAGTCACTTTAGGACGCTCGGTGCCTTGTTCCGTATAGTATCTGAGAAGAAACTGTCCATCGTATCCGGAGAAATTGTGAGCCATCACCGTGGCATGACGATGACAATCTCCGTAACGTTCGATGTCCTCTTGGCTCCACGTCTTTTCGACGGGGTCTAAGACCCATTGGGCAAAATCGGCTAACGTGTTCGGTCCCCGAAAGATTTTTTCACGCCCTCCAGGAATTTTGCTGCAGTGAGGGCAATAACTGAAGATAGGTTCTTGAATACACTTCTCGCACGCTCGATGAGCCACGCAGAAATTAGGAATGTGAATGCCAGTCTCCTGCATGCATTCGAAATCGAAAAAGATGAAATTGCCTTTCTTCTTGTGACCGTCCTCTTTCTCTGGTGGGGGTTGGTATTTTTGCACGTAACATTGGTGTTCCAAGTCCACGATGTGGTGACAAATGAGACATTTTTTCTTTCCTGAACATACGTGTGCCTTGACACTATTGGTACGTATGCCTTGTCCACACGCGGGGCACAATCTCAGCAGTTGACAAGCGCATTTCTTCTGTGAACCTTGCGTCTTCAAATGTTGTTGGTAACAGGTAGGGCTGACAAACGTGCGCAGACAAGTGGAACAAGGCACTGGTCCTTCGCTCAGACAGGGTGAAGAGGCCAAACATCCTGTGCATTTCGATCCACAATGCTTGTGTTGCTCTCGATTGTTATAACCATGGTCACATTTCTCACAGTAATAACTGTATCCCAGGAATCCAGTGATAGTGGTAATCGTATCGAAATGGTCATCGTGATAATAGACATGAATGTATTTTCCGTCCTTAAAGTCTTGCCCTCGAAACAATAGAGGTCCGCGCACTTCTTGAGGGTGCACTTTCAAGGTGTATCGTGGAGCTAGGACATCTTGCAATTTTTGCATCTCAGGAATGCCGCAGGGTGTGTCTTTGGGCAGTCCGGCTTGTTGTAACAGGAGTTCTGCTTCATTTCGTTGTTTGGCTCGGTCGGAACGTTGAATAGTGTCCCAGGTTCTTTTCCATTCTACCGTGTCGTTCTTGTTGGCATAGGTTCGTCCCACCACGATGGCACGGGCTAAGCACATCTGGTCATGAAGGTTGTCAATTCGGACGAGACTTGTTTTGGTGTTGCGAAGGTAGTCCACCAATAACATCTTTTTGCGTCCTGTCCCTTGAGGAGGAGAGACGTGGGTCATGTCCAGTGTGGCTTTACCATCGGTGATGTCAAACTGATCATTAGATTGTTGTACGTGTTGAATCTTGTCCATGACTTTGGAAGCAGTTAATTCTGCAGGGGTGCTAAACTCGATCCAAACAGGGGATTTCAAACCGTCGTGTTGTATGGAAAGTCTCAAGCGATCGTCTTCTTTGGGTTGACATTGTCGCTTGAGTGCAGTGAGCAAAGAATCCCACACCTCGGTGATGAACACTTCTGCTTTCTCTAACGGCACTTCAGCCTTGAAATCTTTAAACTTCACCGTGTATTTGTAAGCCGTGGTTCTAAATTTTCTAGAGGAGCGCTTTTCGGTCTCTCGAATGGAATAGTACTTTTCAGGGTTGACTAAGGGTGGTGAACTTGGTTTAGAGGGTTCGGATTCTGGTTCACTCATGTCCTCTTCAAAATCACTGGCATGAATTTGTGCCAAGATTTCAGCCCTGGTACGAGGCGATAGATCACGTTTCTGCCTCTTACTTTCTTCTTCTTCTTTCTTCTCGAATGAATGGGATCGTTTCATCTTGAAAGCAAAAAGTCAAATGACTCAAGTTCAAACACCATAAACTACTTTATAGTCATAGCAGACCAGCGTATATAAAAGGGTGTGTGTCTTGTCCTTTCACTATTCATTTCACTCTCAAGCCGAGCACAACGATGGAAGAGACTGACCAGATGGAACGTTTCGTCAGAGCTTTGCGAGGGGTCATTAGAAAATTCTCTTCAGACCAGCCTACGGACTACTCTCCTTCCTTTAGAGATAAAAGTCAAGATACTTGCTATATCTGTCAGAAGAAAGGACATTGGTCTTCAGAGTGTCCAGACCGTCAAAAAAGAAAAAAAACAGGGGATAAAAAAGACAAAAGTCAAGATACCTGTTATTATTGTAAAGAAAAAGGACATTGGTCTCCAGATTGCCCAAAAAAGAAACAAGAGGAGTCAGAAGAAAAGAGGAATTCTTCAGAAGAAGAGAGGGATTCTTCAGAGGAAGAGAGGGATTCTTCTGAGGAAGAAAGAAGACAGGTGAAGAAAAAGAAACAGGAGAAAAAAAGAAGAAGGGAAGAAAGCGAGGAGGAAGAAGAAGAGGAAAAGAGTGTGACGGTGAAGAAATTCAAAAAACAGAGAGACTAAACAAGGAGAAAAGAAGAAATTAATGAACTTTTCTTTATTAAAGTGTTGTGTTATAAATTGTGAATTGGATTGTAAAAAATGGAGAAAAGAATAAATGAATGATATAAGGTAAGTGTCTTTGAGTTGTGATTTTAAAATAAGAAGCTACACTCAAGCACTCATACACAGACACGTACTAAAAGGGTAACATGGGTGAGTTTTTTTTTTTTGAGTTATTGGCAAATTGAAATTGTATTTCTTTTCGAGAAATGTGGGTGGCCCTGAAAAGGGCCTTTTTTTTTCATGGTGTAGGGGTGAGTTTAAGCAATCAATTTTAACTGCCTTAAGCCTTTGCCACGGCCAAGGCCTACTTCTGGACTGCGTAATGTTGATGATGATAATGATTGGGTTGAAATCACTAAGGGTGGTACGGTAGGCTTAGTCACAGGGTTGACATGTTTGGCTCGGGAAGGTCGTATTCTCTTCGGTCGTGATAAAGAAGTCTGATACATTTGTTTCAGACTTCTTAACTCCGCTAAAATGTCCAACAGTACCGTGACCGTTTGATTTTCACCCTCTTGTTTCTTTGCTGCTACTTCTTCTTGCTGTTGTTGCTGTTGTTTTTTTCTTACCTCTTCTTCTTGTTGCTGTTGCTGTAGGAGAAAAGCCTGTTCCGCTTCCTTTTGTCGTTGTATAAATTTCTCCAATTCTTCTTTCTGTCTCTGTCTAAAATTCTCCACTTGCGGTAATGAAGAAAGTAACGAAGGTTCCGGAACAAATTCTTGCGAGGAGAGAAAATCCACAAAATCCCAATTCACCTCTTCTGAAAGTAAGTCCGGGTTCCCTTGGGCAGTCTCCCCTGCTGGTGCACCCCACTGGATCGTTTTCTGAGTTTCCGTCATGTTGAATCACTGTCGCATAGATTGACTGCACACAAGCGCTAGCGAATCTATATTGACTACGTGACGTCACAGACTGCTCTCTTCGGATTGGATGCGAGCTGACTGAATTCTGTAACGCGTGTTCGGATTGGTAAATGAACTCAATCCGTTTCAATCCTTCCTCCGCCTATAAATAAGCGCCGTTCAATGCATTGATTCACCTGTTCTCGTCGCTTCAAGATGTGGACTACAGTTGAGTCATCCACCCTTGTGTCTTCCATGATGTTTCGGACAGACTTGCTCATGTATGTCCGATCGAAGTGGACCGTTGTCCACAGGACAAACACCAGCCTGTGGATACGTAGGATCTACGTCGAAAGACAAGGATGCCTGAAAAGAGTGCTGATGTACGGACCAACAGTAAGACGCAGCCTAAGGACAAGAAGAAGACCAATGCGGTGCCATTTATGTTAATGAATACATTAACATAAAACCCAAAGGCCCTTTTCAGGGCCAGCCATATTTCTCGAAAAGAGATAGTCTTTGAATTGCCTACCCCTTTTTAAAAAAAAAATCCCATGTTAAATTCCCCTTGTCCGTAGAGTGACCCACGATTTATCACCATGTTAAATTCCCCTTGTCCGTAGAGTGGCCCACGATTTATTCCCATGTTAATTCCCCTTGTCCGTAGATTTGCCCACGATTTTTCTCCATGTTAAATTTCCATTGTCCGTAGATTTGCCCAAGGGGTTTTTTAATGCTAATTCCCATTGTCCGTAGGGTGCCCCCATTCACTACTCACATCATTTATTGTGGATCCCCAGTACTGATACATATTTTTTTTTTATTGTAGTCCCAATTTGATTCTATGGATTCACACTATGTATCTGAGAAATCCCTCTGTCACATGGTATTATTGATATTAACTTTGGATATGTCTTTATGCTTACTTGTCAGATTGTGGAATATATTTTCTCATGACGAATGAATACATGTGAAATTCAGCGAAAAATTGACTTCACAGCACGTGTATGCGATGACGTTCATGGTGATTAATTTCAAGTTACACATTTTTTTATAATACGTTGGTTCAAATTTATAAATTATTCTTATTTTACCACCATGGGTGGTTTCTCCAGCTTAACGTTTTAAAAATAATCTGGTCCGAGAATCCAATATATTAGATTCATATTGCGACCCACCCCCACGTCTCTCCAAAATCATTGGTTATAACAGTTAGACTTTTCGGTTTATATTTTACACCATGAGTATCGGATTTTCAACTCCATCAGGTTCATGACGTAGACATTGAGATGTTGTTGTCCGAGTCAAGTCTCATCGCCATTCAGATTTACCGCCCTTGAGAAAGACTTCCAGCAACTTTTGACTAAGCTTGAATATTATTGTCATTCCAACAGCTTGCATACTTGAAACATAGTTTGTAGTGCACATTTCTAGCAATAATATACTCTAAAAGATATAAAATGTGTTGACAATTCCATGAAATCAGTTTTTACATAAGGGGATGACCAAAAAGATCAAATGAGGTAAATATCAATAGATTAAAGTGATTGTACTTTTGGATATTGTGGGCTAGACCGAAGTACAACGGGGAGCAATTGCTACTTTATGCGAGATCACAATATCCCATAATACCTCGGTAACGTCGTCGTTTGCATTAATGCACCAGCACTTCGACGACTGAATGCTACCTTGTATCTATTATAACATCTTGACGTACAGTAATGAAAACGAGGTATGAACAACCCAGACTATTTAAGGCGGGTCAGATGTAGGCCGATAAATCAGCCCCTCACCCATGATGATGTTGATTTTTAGGTTAGGGGCTGATATCACTTATTCATGGAAAGCTACAATTATTCACAGCTACTTTTGTCTGCACAGAGCGGTATACATTTTATGCACTTACCGGTATTACTCGTGACTGTGGAGCTACCGTCGGGTGAGGGGTCCTTTTGATGATATGAACATTATATTTCTGGAGAAAATCCTATGTTTGGCGACTTGCATATCTACGTGGAATAACACAACACTTTGTCCTGTGGCCATTTTGAATTTCGCGCCACATAGGGCTGTTACCAAATATCGGTAAGTATCTAATGTGTACGCAGGTGTGTTCCGGAAAGATTTGCATGCCGAAAAGTTACACATTTTAAAGAACAGGTGACATCAGACCTACATATCGTCCATCAGTATCAACACAGATTTGTGGGGTTGATTTATCGGACTAGGTCAGATTCACTTCATTGTGTTGCCGACGGTATATTGGGATGCTTTCTGCGTGCTACGTTATGACTATGTCAACCTGTGGTTAGTCTCTGTAATCAAGAATTGACCTTCTAAGTATTATGTACAATCTTTACGTTCTTCATTGTAAAGAAAATACAATAAGGAATAAGAATGACACATATATTAAGCGTACAGTTGATGTCATGTGGTATTTTACCACCAAATGTCAAGGCTTGTGGCAATGCTTTTATTATTCCAAGGGACGTAACCCACCGTGAACATTATCAATACCCAATAGTACAAACACTAGAGTTTATTTATTGTATATCTAAAGTTTGCTAAATAACGCAATGTACTTAAATTATTGATGTTCCCAAGAGTAACATAATAAAAAACTATTGCTGATTATACGTTTTGCTAATATTATTTTGTATGAATGAATAGAGCATAAATGCACTTTATGGCCACATGTGCTCGACGTGAGCTTGATGTTAAAAAAAAGCAATAATCTGAAGGAAAAATATACAGAGAGACAAAATTGCCTCAGATTACCCCCATGACCCGTTTTTTAACATTGGACTCTGTCTATCATACTATAAAAGAGACAAGGTAAGTAACTTCCCAAAACTTCGTTCCACGCTTGACCCTTGATTTCATACTGCTATTTCCGTCTTTGAAGTCATACGACCATAATTCATGCCTCAGTGCTGTCCAACCTTTTTGACACCATGGGCCACTGAAAATTGTTTTTCTTGAAGCCGAGGGCCGCAGCAGAAAACTGAAAAGCAACGACTATATAGCTGCTTGAGCTCTGTCAGGCCATTTAAAATCAGTCCGCAGGCCGCGGGTTGGACAGCACTGGTCCATGGCTTGTTTTACTCCTAAGATATTTTTCTATTCATCAAGCCATCATTGATTTTCCCGAGTTACACAAAACTGATGTTACGGGCTCGGAAACGTACGAATTTCGCGAATTGTGCCTGCTGGGACAAAGTTACGCTCCTGTGGGTACCCTCCTGTGCAACGAACCCAATTTTACTCAGAGATACGGTAATTGCGACCTCTACGATACATTCATTCATTAATCTGAGACCAATAATATATGCAAAAGTATGTTCCTACTTACTATTAACTCTATTCAACTTTAGGAACTCAGTTCCATAGAAGAATTATCCTAGTGCACAAAAATCGAATACACATTACACTCATTTTCAAAATATCCGGACTAAGCGGCACACACGTTAACAGCGAAATATGATTGGTTCAAAGGGTAATATTTAAATAACAGCCATGCATCTGGTTTAAGATTTTAGCTTTTGAGCCAATCACATTACGTTATACAATAGCTTAAATTTGTCTCGGCAGGCAAAATCCGCGAAATTCGTACGTTTCGGAGCCCGTAGCTTCAGTTTAGTGCAACTCAGATAAATCAAGTATGGCTTGATGAATAAAAAAATACCTCGGGAGTAAAACAGGTCATAGATTATGGTTGTGTCTTTCAAAGACGGAAATAGCAGAAGGAAATTGAGGGTCAAGGGTGGGACGAATTTTTGGAAGTTACTAACCTCGTCCCTTTTATAGTACGATAGATAGGGTCTTATGTCAGAACGGGTCATGGGGGTAAATATGAGGCAATTTTGTCACTTGGTAAATTTTGTTTTCCTTCAGGTTATTGTTTTTTTTTTTTTTTACATCAAGCTCGCGTCGAGCACCTGTGTATGGCGTGACCTGATTTTGCATCCTGTTACCTGATTATAGACATGCGACGTCATATTACGCAGCCATAAACTAATTGGGTGTTGGGTGTTCTTAATAGCACCCAATCCGTGTTTCACCACACCCAATAAGTGTACAATTTGCTGGACCATCCCACGAAAGGCATTCGCATTTAAAATTACAAGCTTAGCAGATAATAGGTTTTTGAGGTCATTTGATATTATCTGCATCATAAATCATGCTCGCTGTATCGAAATTAGAGTACTTGGAGTTGTGTATTTAAAAAGTAAAAGAGATACATTTACCGGCTAGATAAGACTGCCTTAAACCGGATGTCATATTTTGCAGGTTAAGACTATAGACCTTTTTCAGGAAGTTGGATCTGGGTTCTCCACTCCAATATTTAACGCATGCGCAATCAACGTAGGGCAACTTTTAAGCGATTGTCATGAACGTAGTGTATGTTCGTGAAGAAAGTTTCAAATATATTTTTAAAGGTATGACATATGTACACCATTCACAGAAATAGTGTGTTTAAAAATCACGAGCAAATAGTTCAGTAACCTGCCTAAAACAGAAAAGTAGATATGAGCGCAGAAAGCATCAGAGAGGACCAGGGCAGCGGACAGGACTTGTGGGCCCTAGGAAAAATTTCCAACAGGCCCCAGTAAATCACAGATTGAAACAACGGTGGACCCCCCTGACCGTTGTGCTCCCGAGGAATGTATCCTACTCTGTCCGCGGTCCTGGATATCACCTACAAAGTTGTATAATCCATTTCTGAAAGGAAAGAGATGGGTGGACGATTTTCGTATGTGACCAGAATTACAGTTTGTACAAATCTACGATTCTTCAAGACTATATACTCGTGAGAACACGAGACTTACAAATCTCGTTGTTGCATATAATTAATTTAATACTGGATGGATGCATACAGGTGAACACAACATTATCAATGACAGCGTAATCAGATCCCAAGCCCAATCAAAGAAGCCACACGAATTACACAGAGCTGATAGTACTGTAGCAACGGGCCACTACAAATGTATCGCAGGATGAGTTAACTCATCATTATTATCCATATTTTTTCATGGAGTTAGCAAACTGGGGGGGGGGGGGGGGGAGAGAGAGAGAGAGAGAGAATTTCTTAGCCAATCCAATGTATCATACGCAGTTTTGGGATTCACATTCATTTCCATTTAATTTATTATCTAAATGACAAACCTTTGAGGAATCTGCTTAATATGGGATGTGCCGCCTTTGGTGTTCATTGTTTGCTGCTAATTAGACAAGTTAACTTGTTTACTTTCGGATTATTCATTACCATGCAGTCATAACGGGGGGGGGGGGGGGAGTTTAGATGAGAGTCACGATGCAGTAACATAAAGCAATATATACTCATTTATTGTTAAAAATACTTGATGAAAACGTACGTTTCAGCTCTTGTACTTGCGGGCTAATTTGGATACCCCAAAACGACATGGGTTTTAACAACTTGGTTCGTCCAGAAAAGAAATTTTAAAAAAATTTTAGTCGGAATTATTTAAATAACTGGCAAAAAACAATGGTTCTTAACAAATCTAATTCCATGTTTTAATTTTAGACAGGTTGCCAATAGGTCTGATGTATATTTTAGCACGCGTTTGAAACTCCGACAAAAAAATATTTAGTATGCACTGTAAACAATATAGAAGTTGAAACTTAAATATTTGAGCATTGTTGGCAACTTCTTCTTCTTGTTTGTTCTTTATATTTATTTCTGTTCCTTTTACTCTTTTCTGTTCTTGATCATCTTGATAAATTTGAGGTTTCAGACGGAAAACGTGGATTGTAGTGTAGTATTTTTACTTCAAAATCTCTCAATACTATAACTTCATTGATAAATTACATGGACAGTGACAGACCTCAATGAGACTGGCGAAAGCATTTTCCTCGTTTAAACACTTAATCTCTTTATCTAATGTATTATTATTATTATTATTATTCCAATAGCATATGTTCATTTTTCTTGTATAAGACTTATAGCTTATGCAGAAATTATTGTAAATAGGTATTATTCCAATAAACTCGACGATATAATGATATTTTATTCTCCTTGAATATTATTTTATCTCAAATGAAACCGAGAGAGAGAGAGAGAGATGAACAATTTATTGAATAAGCAAAATCTAGGATTATTGACCGATTTTTAATGCTACAGTACGAATAAACAAAATTATCATTTGATGACTTCACGGAATGTTTTAATTTTCCTTCTTCCAAAATTCTTTTCTGATTAACGTTCCGCTTCTGAGATTTGCATTTTAGCACAGGGTTCGAAATCTAAAGAAAAGGTGTTCCCATTACTCTAATGTGCATTTGATAAAAGATTGCTAGCTCTGCGTTGCTATTTTCATTTTCTGAACTTCAACGATAAATTAAATTTTAAAAAATATTTAGAACGATAACTTTTGTTAATGTTTCAGTTGTAATGTTTCATAATTGCACTTTGAGAAACAGTAGTGCCTAGATTGAAAAGTTGTTGATGTATTTGTGTTATTTCAAAGACTTTTAAAAAAAAAACCGAAGTAGCACTTTTCATAGGCTGTCTGTTGGGCAGCACATTGATCTCCAAGCAGTGACAACAACAAAAACACAAAAAAACCAAAAAACTAACAACAAATGTCAATCTAAGCAGGTGAAAGACGAGTTGTGATGGTGTGATGGATGAAATTGTGCCATTAGGATAAAAAGGACATGTCGGGTTGTGCTGTTGCAGGAATCTATGATAATTTAATCTTTAAACAAAACATCAAAAGGATTAACATTGGGGACCAGTATGTTGACCTATGGAGAAAGTAATGTTACACATGTCAAAAGGATTAACATTGGGGACCAGTATGTTGACCTGTGGAGAAAGTAATGTTACACATGTCAAAAAGATTAACATTGGGGACCAGTATGTTGACCTATGGAGAAAGTAATGTTACACATGTCAATAGGAATAACATTGGAGACCAGTTTGTTGACCTATGGAGAAAGTAATGTTATACATGTCAATAGGATTAACATTGGGGACCAGTATGTTGACCTATGGAGAAAGTAATGTTACACATATCAAAAGGATTAACATTGGGGACCAGTATGTTGACCTATGGAGAAAGCAATGTTACACAAGTCAATAGGATTAACATTGGGGACCAGTATGTTGACCTATGGAGAAAGTAATGTTACACATATCAAAAGGATTAACACTGGGGACCAGTATGTTGACCTATGGAGAAAGTAATGTTACACATGTCAATAGGATTAACATTGGGGACCATTATGTGGACCTATGGAGAAAGTAATGTTACACATGTCAATAGGATTAACACTGGGGACCAGTATGTTGACCTATGGAGAAAGTAATGTTACACATGTCAAAAGGATTAACATTGGGGACCATTATGTGGACCTATGGAGAAAGTAATGTTACACATGTCAAAAAGGATTAACATTGGGGACCATTATGTGGACCTATGGAGAAAGAAATGTTACACATATCAATAGGATTAACATTGGGGACCATTATGTTGACCTATGGAGAAAGAAATGTTACACATGTCAATAGGATTAACATTGGGGACCAGTATGTTGACCTATGGAGAAAGTAATGTTACACATGTCAAAAGGATTAACATTGGGGACCATTATGTGGACCTATGGAGAAAGTAATGTTACACATGTCAAAAGGATTAACATTGGGGACCATTATGTGGACCTATGGAGAAAGTAATGTTACACATGTCAAAAGGATTAACATTGGGAACCATTATGTGGACCTATGGAGAAAGTAATGTTACACATGTCAATAGGATTAATACTGCGTGCCATTTTGGGGATATATGGAAAAGGGAACATGATATCTGTATCGGCTTTATGGGAAATGGAACATGGTAAGTAACACCTTGTGTATCCGACCAACACACAATGTTACCATTGGCTGGTCACATAACCATGTCCGATCCATACAGCCGTTTATCTGATGTGTTTATTTCTGTAGCATGCTTCTGATGCTGGTGTATCTATGCTGACTTGAGGAAAGATAACTGAAGAAAAACAGCTCTTATATAGACCGCCTACAGATCAAAAACTATTTCTGAGCTTAGCCAATCAGAATGCGACTTAAATATTTCATTCATAACTCGTTTGTGTCCAGAAATCGGACTGCAAGATGACGTGGGATGTGCTTCAGTCCACGAAGAATAGAGTATTTCTACGATCTGTTTTGTCAGTGAGCTATACAGTTAAAGTACAGTACACATGGCTAAGATGACGACAAAGTCTGTGCTTTGGACTAAAGTACAATACACATGGCTAAGATGAGGACAAAGACTGTGTGCCTTGGGCTAAAGTACAATACACATGGCTAAGATGAGGACAAGGACTGTGTGCTTTGGGTTAAAGTACAGTACACATGGCTAAGATGACGACAAGGACTGTGTGCTTTGGGCTAAAGTACAATACACATGGCTGAGATGAGGACAAAGACTGTGTGCTTTGGGCTAAAGTACAGTACACATGGCTAAGATGAGGACAAAGACTGTGTGCTTTGGGCTAAAGTACAATACACATGGCTGAGATGAGGACAAAGACTGTGTGCTTTGGGCTAAAGTACAATACACATGGCTGAGATGAGGACAAAGACTGTGTGCTTTGGGCTAAAGTACAATACACATGGCTGAGATGAGGACAAAGACTGTGTACTTTGGTGGATCTGCATCAGAAGCGTATGCCAAGAGTAACAGTTCTACTTCTGTGGATGTTGCTTCTTTAACGACAGTTTTCGTTACAGCTAATGTATCCCATCTGAATTTGAATTTCTGCGATTGTTTTGAAATCGCAGGAATTTCTGACGGCCCTTCCTACATCACTATTGTTGCCAGAAGAATAAGACCTTTTTAATAAGAAGTAACAAGAAAAAGTGTATAAATTTATACAAAGACAACGTTTGTCTAGCCCACAAAGTACTCGCTTTTGTTCCTGCAGGCACAGCTTTTGTCAGCAAACACAATCAGGCGTCACATGTCATGATGGGACATCTTATATTTTCACATAATAAAAAATATAAGGACCTATGTATATACATTGGTAACAAGTGTTCGAAAAATGAATTGAATAAACAAACGATAAAAATTGAAATAACAAAATAACTATTTTAAACGAGAAGAACTAGAATATATTTCTGGCCATTGAAACCGTAATGCATGCATTAAAACATTTTCTCAAACAAAAGAAAACGCACATACAAACAGTTTCATTACTATATTTTGAGGGGCCCCGAGTGGCCGAGTGGTCTAAAGCGCTCACCGTTCCGGATCACTGCCATCTCACCTCTGTCTGCATGGGCTCGAGTCCAAGGATCGGCTAGTGTGGGTACGTGGGAAAGCATGTCAGTAGCTTCTCGTGGGTCGGTGGTTCTTCCCTGGATTTTCCAGGGTTCTTCCTCCACCAGTTATACTGGCCGCAATGTATAGCCTATCTTGTGCTGAAAAATGGCGTTAAACCCGAGAACAACAACAACAACAACAACAACAATATTTTGATCAGGCTAATGGCAGTACGAAATCGAAGATTGTCACTTCAAAAATGTTCTACAGAGATTGTCACTTCAAATATGTTCCATAGAGACTTTTTTTTAAACTCCTTTGAAAACAATGCCATAAGGAGTTTACATGCAAAATATCACAAAGAAATGCAACTGGTTCAATATTTAATCCCGGTTTCGAAAGGGAGTTGACGGGCAAAACGTATTAACCATCTGATTTTATACCGATATGTTAAAATTATGAAATTGGTTGTTTATAGTCCTTTGCTTTCGTTTAGAATCTTTAACTTTCCTTCCTAGGGATCCAAAATGCAGTCTTCTCTCCTTCGTCGCATCTCTCGATGTGTCACTTAAAGAATTAGAAGTTTTTCGGTGGACAGTATAAGATCGGACGGTGCCAGTACCGGATAAATCTGTTTCAGAAGCTGAAGTATATTTTGAGTGAACGGTATACTTTCTACGTCTAGTAGCATTTTGCATTTCTAGGCTAGTGAATTCTCCAATGCAGATTGTTTTTTCCGTGTCGGAAAATGTACTGGATGAAGAATTCTCAATGTGAAAATCCGATGACGTCTGTGTGGAGAGATTCCTGTTAAATTTAACATCAGATTCACCTTCTCTACTGTGGTCGTAGCCACGTGTTCCACATAAAATTATGTTTGCATTTACTAAATTCACTTCTTTAGTTTCATTTTCCCCTGAAAAGGTTCCATATTGAGCGACGTCTTTTTCCTCTAAGATGTTTCTTTTATTGCAAATTAGTCTCACTTCTGCATCATTTAATGAGGATGGCGATGGTGTTGAAGAAGTGCTCTCCGTTTCTGAAACAGTTTGAGATGATGAAGTCAGGCTTGCTGGGGTAGAAATGGTTCTTGTCAAACTCAAGTAAAATACTTTGTCTTCACTCCCGGAAGTACGTTCATTTTCCTCGAGGACATCTTGCAGAAATGTCGGTAACATGTCATGTCGATCAGATGGCAGAGTAGCTTCATGAGTACTTCCTGGTACATGATTTCTGAGGGACTCTGTATCTTGTTTTTGAAAGAGAGATAGATCTGGAAGTGTAATGCTGCATGGACAGTCTTCGTGATCAGAGTGAGAATGGACCAATGCTTCTTTCTCGTCATCTTCCTCGCAGACATCAGATGCTATAGCTGATAAATCTTCAAATGGATTTTCCTCAGCATTGAGGCAAAAACTCCTAGGTTTTAGAGGCCATGTCTTGCGAGTTGCGCTTCGCCTGTTTATTTCTCCGCCCGCCACTTTCATATTCCCAGCTATGTGCACAACTTTCAATGTAGTTTCATCTGCATCTTTTTTCTTCTCTTGTAACTCAACGCTTTCACTCCTGGAGGAAATGGGTGAAAGCTGTGATATGTAATTATGGAAACTGATACACATTTTGGGATTGGTTTCCTCACAGTTTGTTCCATCTCTATTTGACAGTGCAGCGGATTCACCGTTGCTGACTTTATCCTGTGAACAGTGAATATATTTGGGACTTGTATTTTCTCTTTCATCTGTGCTGACCTGTCGTTTTAAAAGTCTTCTTTGAATGTTAGGTCTAAAGCAGACATCTTTAACCTTGGGATTGCCTGGCTTTCTCTTCTGACTCCCCGAACTGTTGGAAGATAGTGAACGAAAACTTTGCCTCTGAGTAAGGTCGGATATTGAGCTAGATGGGCATACGGATGACGAGAAAATGGATGAGGTGAAACTTTCCGCCCTGTTGCGGTCATACATTTTAGATCTTTTGTAACCTTTGCATCTGCATTCAAACCGAAAATTACGTTTTACAAGTACCTTCAATTCCTCTCCATATTGTTTATATTTAGGAGTAGAACATAGATATGTCAGTATGGAATCAAGAAGTATTTTATTATTACCATCTTTCAGAGACAAAACAGAGAGCTGATGCCATAATTTGGTTTGTGCCCCAACACCATGCGTGCAGTCAGTCATCTGCTGATGCAGTTCATCAGAAAGTACCTCTTTTTCGTATGCATAATCTGCCAAATCCTTAATGTCCACCGCATTCGTCATCCTGCAATAGACACACCTTGTTTCCTTGACTCCTTCTCCCATGAGCTGGTCATACGTTTGCCAGATCAAGTCGATGACCTCTGGATTATAATCTCTTGAACACTGTAGGAACTTACTTATCGCTTTGAAACTTCGTCCTTTAACAAATCTGATCAGCTGACGAATTTGATCCCTCCTAGTAGGTTGCTTTTTAATCAAATCATTTTCATTCTCCGTGAGGCAGCTTTCGGACTGTAGGAGTAAGTCTTGAAGCTCGCAGGTTTGGTACGGTAGGACGTCTATCAGCTTGGTGATATTCTTTTGAATGGCTTTGGATATGCAATACCGCCTGTCTAGATCTGGTTGATTCACGTTCTCTCCTGCACAATATACAATATTACAATCAATTATTATTAAACTGTAGAGAACCGTTTGAATGGACATATGCATGTTTTACACGTGCAGTAAACGTAAACCTGCATTTATATCACAACGGGGCCTAATTGATAAGATGGACTTTACAAATAAACTCGATACTTTTCATTTTATCTGATCCTATACTCAACCATGGACCTCGTATGGCCGGGTGGTCTGTGGCGCTTATCTTTTCAAACCACGCACAACTCACCTTTGTCCGCGTGAGTTCCAGACTTGGTACGACCAATGTGGGTGTACGAGAAAGCTTAAAAGAAGCTTACCTTGGGTCTTTGGTTCTTCTCGTATTCATCCACCACCAAATATACTGGCCACCATGTGCAGCATAATTCCGTATGAAACCAACAATATATCAAATTATATATCTTTTCGCTAGTGCATAACACAAGATTTTGAAATAAAACATGCTCAATTCAATTTTCTGCCATATAAAAATCAGAAATCACCTTCTCCTGTTCTTGTTTGTTGTATTGTATTTAAAGCCTTGGGTGATTGGTAGCATAAATTATCGCTGTGACTCAGCTGAGTTTGCTTAAAAACCATTTCATTAAATTTTGTTCCGTTTTTGTAGGTGTAAACCGAATGAAATCAACAATTACACCGCTCACCTTTACGACGCTTCAAATAGTCTTTAGCAACCAGCGTATACGTTCATGGCCCAGAAGATAAATTATAACTAAGTGATCTGGACAAAGAAATTTTGGCACAGTTTCAATCCAAAGTATTATTATGCAATTGTTTTTTCATTACATCTCTAGAGCTTGACTTTAAATCAGCACACATAACCATCATTGTGCTGACGTGCAGTTAAACCCTACATACAGGCATACTATGACAGGGCATACAAATATAAACAATTAAAAGAACATTGTTTCATATGATATCGAAGTAGAGGTAAAATAATGAGGTAATGTATTCAGGTATTTATTTGTTTTTCCTGTAGTAACTCATCGTGCTTAATAACTACTTCAGAGACTAATTATCATTTTCTATCTATGAAGCCACATTTAAATCGGTAAATTTCACTGGCTTTGAGTATCCTTGAGGTGACAGCCAGCACTAGATATCAGGCATCATTATCGGTAAATTTCACGGCTTTGAATATCCTTGGAGTGACAGCCAGAACTAGATATCAGGCATCATTATCGGTAAACTTCACGGGCTTTAAGTATCCTTGGAGTGACAGCCAGTACTATATATATCAGGCATCATTAATTACATGATTAGCTACTATAGCAGTGGCCTTCAGGCAAAGCATGCGGTCCACACATCTAATTCAAATACACTCATTCCCATGTTGTCCAGTGTTGTTGTTGTTGTTGTTGTCGGGTTTAACGCCATTTTTCAGCACACGATATGCTATATATGGCGACCAGTATTAATGGTGGAAGAAGAACCACCGACCCACGAGAAGCTACTGACAAGCTTTCTCACATACTCACATTAGCCGAATCTAAGACGAACCCACGCAGACAGAAGTGAGATGGCAGTGATCGAAACGGAGAGCGCTTTACACCACTCGGTCACTCGGGGCCCCCGTTGTCCAATGCAGAGTTAATATGCTGAGAGTCAAGGTTCTTAATGCACTGTCATTGACATGGATAGTTTACCACTAAATAGACATTTATTCTCATTTCCAAATGCACATATCACGAAGGACCCTATGTGTAGACCCGGATGTAAAAAGGATGGAAACTCATGAAGCACTCAATAACGATCATTAACATGAAATTTCAATAAGGTCACTGAATCATGAAATATAGGTCACATAGAACTTGTTTGCAATAAGGGTCTAATTACACAAATCAAAGATAAATCTCCTCAACAAGTTTCATGATTCTTGTTGATTCCATCATGCATTTGTGACCATATGATTGGTAATTATAACTGATAGGAGTACCACCTACATTTCATTATAAATAGGTAAAGAAAATAGTTAATCAAATTTAATTATTGGTTGTTTAGTTTTCATAAATTTACCAAACCCTGACAAAGTGAAACAGTTGCAAATTTAGCTTTGAATCAAAGCTCAAAACATGTTTATGTTACTTATCAGTAACATTAGTAAATAGGGTTTAAATGGATGAACACTGATGTGAAGATACCCGTGTATGTACACCCGTGTACATGTGTAGGCGTTGTTCCAAATTAGTTTTGACATGTTTTCGACTTTGTCATTTTCTGGCCAAGTTACAGAAACTAAAAGAAAATTGTTCATGTAAGTGGCAGTTGATTTAGTTAGTTAAATTAAGGTACAGTGGTTAGTTTCTGTTGTGCCTATTTGAAGTCATGTGACCAAAATACATGGTGTAATAATTAAGAAGGGCATATATACCTTAAATAACGCTCGGCATTTTGCATTTTGCATACTGTTCCTCATTTGTATACATATATGTTATCCTAGATTATGTTTCCATTAACATTTTCTCACCACTAAAGGCATGTATAAGGAATAAGTAGGATACATACATGAATATCAATCTCGTAAGATTAGGATAAAAGAAAGAAAAAAAAGAAACGCTCCCCCCCCAAAAAAAACAAAAAAAAACCACACAAACAAAAGCAAAGAAAGGAATACCTTCTGCTTTAGTTCGCGATGTCCTGGGATGTGTGATTGAGTCAACTTGCGAAGCATGGTTGAAGGGGATCTTAGGAACTGTTGAATCTTCAACTACCCTCAACTCTTCAACACTATTCTGATTATCATGACGTGTTAATGTTGCATATTGGAAAACTCCATTGCAGCAAACGACATTCTTGATGGCGGCAACATCGAGCTGCAGCGCCTGCACACAGCTTGTCAATTTGTCCAAGCGACTGATAATAGCACCCTGAAAATAGCCAATCCTTCGTGATGTAGACAACGTTCTGGAAGCAATCTTTAGAATCAACATGTTAAATGCAGAAAAGCTGAAAACAACTGGTATACACACACACACACACACACATATATATATATATATATATATATATATATATATATATATATATATATATATATATATGTGACTGATTTTAATTTTCAAATTTCTACAATACTTATATTTTATGGTTTACAATCAATATATTATCGGATTATTTTAAGTTTTAACATACATACCAATTACAAAATTCATATTCATCATATGACTGTTATGCTATTTATGTTAATACATTCGTGTTATAATTTTCATATATGTATCACATGTAATAATAGCTACTGACGACACAAACATGTCACAAAAGCACGCATGGGAAACGGGAAACAAACGGGGCATACGAATGTATTTCAAAATCATTTAACTACACTATTTTGTGGTTTGGTAAAAAAAAGAAAGATTCAGTATCTCTCGTCATGTGATAAACAGAACCTTACATCTGTGTTCATTTCAAATGAAATATTTGGAACTGCGAGAACAATTTCAATGTTTTGCTCGCCTAAATTTCATTTGAAATGGGCACTCAAATATGATATGCAATATATTTCGCCTCAAACCATCAAATACTAATCAGGGTATAAAACTATCGCCTCCCCCCCCCCCCGCCACGCCAAAAAATATGAGGTAATTTTAAGTTACAAACATTACCTCTTGTAAAGATCGTTTGGAATTGCATGTACACACTGATAGTTCCAAAGCATGATATTTGAATGTTAGAAATATATTTGTAATGACTGAATTTTTAGGAATTTTTAATCAATGCAATGTTTACTATTATAGTTCAAATGTGTATTACAATTTTCCGTGTTGTTTTGTAAGTTAGAGAATTCTTTAATCAGAAATATTGTATAAGTCTAGACAGGAGATTTTCATGCGTTATCAGCAAGTTGTCCTTGGATGGCGTCTGTCAGTCCATCATAAACAAAGTGCTACTACAGCCAATTTGTCTGTGATGTCGTGTATAAATATAAAGAACACATCTCGGAAAGGTTGTGAACTAGGAAGTTAAACGGATGCTGAAAGTTCCAAGGCAGGCGACCATATTTGAAAAACAAAGATATTACGGTTCGTAAAAATTCGAAAAATATCTGGAAAAGGGACCTTGTAATTGTTCCTAACGATGAAACATAGGTTAAGTTAATCACACGATGTGATGACCTTTTTGAAATCTAGTTATGATTCTCCTCCTTCCAGAATTATATTAAAGCAGTGCAGGAACTGTTTTCCGTCAAACTTGATGAATAGTTGGCCTTTTATTTACTGTTCGAACCCAGTACCTCAAGGATGTAAAATAACATCATCATCGCCAGTAGTGACACCTTCGTAAATAAGATTCGAACTATTTGTCATCTTTTTATCGATCTGAGAGTCCCCGTCAATACATTGGGCATGACGAAGAGAAATTTTTTCATCAGTCATCATCGCATCATAATGTGGTGAAATTACCGACCAAAATCATTTTATAAAAGTTATATGAAACTCTTTTCAGAACACATTTTATATTTCAACCCTAAGACGATATCAGAATCAAAAAAATATGATT
Source organism: Sinohyriopsis cumingii (assembly GCA_028554795.2). Lineage (NCBI taxonomy): Eukaryota > Metazoa > Mollusca > Bivalvia > Unionida > Unionidae > Sinohyriopsis > Sinohyriopsis cumingii. Next base: position 100,417,298 of record CM068841.1, on the reverse strand, counting down.
GTTTAACCTGATTACTAGTCTTCTGAGACATCTGGGGCTCTGCAAACGAATCCATTTACTCTGTAGATAGAAAGAAAAGAGTGATACATACAGCAGGTAACGAATCATCTATTTTGTATAATGTATTTGTTTGTTCATGGTGAGACACTTATTCATAATCTTAGCAAATAACCTGACTGGCTTTCAACTATATTGGATTTTTAACGCAGCTTTAACAATGTTTCAGTCATATCGCTACGATGTCTGCAATGTGGCAGTTTATAGTGCTGTCTAGCACTGGGGTGTCATGTTCCACTCACATTATCCTGACACCAGACCGACCAGTCCTAACACTAACCTGATAATGCTGAGCGCCAAGCGAGGGAGCTGTAAATACCATTTTTATAATTGTTTGATATGATTCGGCCGGGGTTCGAATCCGCGACCTCCCGCATCCAAGGGGAACGCTCTAACCACTTAGGCCACCGGAGCAGACGGCTACTAAACTAAAGTGAATAATTCATAGCAAATCAGACTTTTATTTAAAGGCCACGATCCCATATAGTCCCTTCTTTTTCTTTTATTCTGTTTGAGATAATCAAGAGCAAAGTATATCAAACGATAGTCTTAAGTTCCTTTGACCCTTGTCACCCTATTTTTAATATTTGGACATTGATGTAGGGTCAGAGTCCATTCCCGATCGAAAAGTTGGAATTCGCCGACACCACTTGGTGTCGGCATGGGGTAGCCGCTTACTAGCTGGCCCAGCAAACTTTAACGACCTTTCATCGAGATATATCTGCACAGAATCGATAGGAATAGAATTATTTGCTCAAAAATCGTGAGCATAGCATTCGTCATATCTTTAATCCGCTGACAAACGTGACGACAGTACGTCGTTGCTGAAATTTGACCTGGATCTGGCCATTTGCATTCCGAGTCACATGACTAAACAAATCTCGCAACCTACATGAAAGTGACATCAGATGTCATATAGTCACGTGATATCGACAATAAACAAATTTCCAAAATTGTTGTACATAGAAGTTTGGCAAATTATATACGACACTTAATGTTTGTAAATAAATATAATGCACACTTAATTCTCAACACATTTATTCTAAGAACAACGACCAGAAACATGTCGGTATCGCAGCAGGGCGGAGAAAACCATTTAAAAGAAGTATCGAGAACGTGTCAGCCATGTTTTTGTTGGTGTCACGTGACTACCACATTGACATGTGCTCTCTGCGTAGTGAATCTGGTTTTCTTCAAATTGCTGCAACATTTTACAGATTTTTAGTCGTTGGTTTCACAATAAATATTTTGAGAAGTTTTTTCTTTCTTCATTTTTATATAAAATTACGTGACTTTCATTTATATGTTCGATTTCTTTTCCTACAGCAACACTAGAAATGGTTTATTCTTGATAATACGTGACTGTATGACCTTTGATGTCATTGACATGTAGGTTGCGAGAGTTGTATGGTCACGTGACTAGGAATGCAAATGGCCAGATCCAGGTCAAATTTCAGCAACGATGCAATTTCGTTTTGTCTGTCAGTGGATTAAATAAATAAATAATGCTATGCTCACGATGTTTGAGAAAATAAATCATATTCCTATCGATTTCATGCAGGTATATCTCGATGAAACGTCGTACAAGTTTCTTGGCCGGCTCGTAAGCGGCTACTCCATGCCGACACCAACTGGTGTCGGCGAATTCCAACTTTTCGATAGAGAAAAGAGAAAACAATAACACCAGTATTAAAGAGAGCCACTTGAAGCTACCCCTACCTGCCATCTTCTCTCTCTCTCTCTCTCTCTCTCTCCGTCTGCCTGTCTGTCTGTCTGCATGTCTGTCTCTGTCTCTCTGTCTCACGACAGACGAACTTACCTCTTGTATCATCAGACAATACACTCAAGATGCCCCGCTTAAATAGAAATAAAAAGAACACTGAACATTCCATGAATCGAATCAGAGAACCTGTTACCTGTATGCAAATCAGCCAGATATGTTGAATACGGACGTTTGTCCCACCGGTGTTGTATTGCATAACTTTGCATCAAAAAACCAGTTTTAATACAAAGTGTGATGTTCAAGTTACCGATAAACAACGCTGGCAAGCTCGATTTAATGATATCTTTGTTAAAGATAAATGATGTAATAATCAGCACACTTAAACACGATCAGTTTATGTGCACTTAGAAACGAAAACCAATTATTGATGAAACAAAGGCGAAAACTGAAACAAGTGTACAGGTCATGGTGACGTTCAGAACCGACTATTTCAGTAAATTGGTGCCACGTTCTAGGATTTAATTACACATACTTTTACATAGCAATTATTCGCTTTATTTGGATGATCATGCATCTATAATCCTTTGGAAGGTCATTATTTATTTACACGCTTCGTGAACGGCAAAGTCAATGTTAAATTAAGTGGACATTTTTGGATGAGGTCAACCTAAAATAAACCTCATGACGTCACAATGAAAGCAGCGTTTGTTGAAAACAATTTCTGTAGTTCCTGTTATTTGTTATGATATACCCGACGTCCTCTTTTTTTTTACCCACTTTAGTACATGGTAACCATTGTAAAAGTCCATAACGATCACTAATTTTCGTCGGGAAGTGTTTTTATGACATTTAAGGTGCAGAAAATTCAACAACCATGATTGAAAAGACTGACTAAACTATTTTAATATTAAATTTCAGAAAAACAATTCATATTTCATCTAATCTGAGCAAATGCACGTACATGACGGCACTGACGTACACTTGAGAAGTCAACTTTAAGTTAGTGTTTGTGTGTGTGGTTTAGATTTTTAACGTAGCTTTAACAATAATTGTTCAGTCATATCTCTGCAGTTTGTGCATTGTGGCAGTTTATAGTGAAGTATTGTACTGGGGCATCCTGTCGCAGACATTTAGCATTGGTCTCTTACCAGTCACAGTATCCTAACCTCCCCTATTCGAGGCGGACGCTCTAACCATTTAGGATAGTTACTGTCCAGAGCGGTTCAACATTTAAGTTAGTCTATATTTGTTTACTGTAACCTACAGCAATGCTCTACTTTGATATGAAGCATGTATATCTGGTAGGTTTGAAGACAGTTGTTAAATCACCAGACAAGATGTTGGAGACGAAAAACAGATATACATCACCATTCTGACCAAAGATATAATAACAAGTTATGGCTTGCAACCGGATAGAAACTGGCGCTCTCGGTTATTTGTTGTCGTTGCTGTTGTTTTTGGTACCCCAAGAAGGCTTTGTGATTCCAGGTTCTGAAAACAATGGAAGCCAACATTGACTCCGTTTTACCTGTATTAACGGGAATTTTGAAAATAAATTAAAACAATAGAACAGTTTTGAACGCGACAGAATCTAGTGCGTCGTGCACGCACACCGATATTAGAATGAGGTGGCAAAGTACAGTTTCGTAAATTGGACCCTGTTGGACATATACATATATATTTTTAAAGACTTCTCGCTCCCGCGGTAGCCTTACCTGTCTTTGCTGATACTATTCGTTTTACAATAAAACTTCAAACAGGCAAACTGTTTACTGAAATTTTATATTTTTGTTATGCAAGCATAACAGTTATTTCGAATGGGTTTAAAGGGGACATTGCCTAAGATACGAAAAGCATGACATATCTGAAATTTGTTGTGCATATACAACTTTAAAATATTGCATATTTGGTTGTTAATAGTGACTGACGTTGAACGGCTTATGGACTAGACGAATTATACTTTAATTGTAATGGCTGAGACAATAAATAATAAGCCTTTTGTTTTCACGCAGGTAGGGGTCAATCTAAATCATTTTGACCTTGGTATGCACAACAGTAAGGGGCCATCAGATGCCGCTAGGGTATGGGTTCGGTTAATTCCGACTTTTTAATTGGGAATGCGCTCTGACACCAGTATAACTGGGAATGGTTAAAAGAAACTGACCCCCAGAATAACTGGGAATGGTAACAGGAAACTGACCCCAGCATAACTGGAAATGGTCAAAGGAAACTCGAACTTACAAATAAACTTACCTAACTCAAGTTGTTCCTTTTGTTTCCGGGAATACAATTACTTCCAATGATTCTTTAAAAGAGTTTCCAAGATCTGTCATTGATGCGTATCGATGCTTTGCACTCACACCTACAATGGGAAGGATGTGCTGGCAAGACTCGCAATTTAAGTCATGGACTCAATACATGTCTATTCAAGAGCGACGTTTAGTTAAATAACACGCACTTATTTACCTACTGAGCAGTATGTGTAGATTACTGTTCATACGTTGACCTGAAGTAGAACGACAAACATTTGCTCCGATGATTTGACGACAGCTGTTTCATTAGGGAGAATGCAGTTCGAGAACAGTGATGAGAGAATGAGCAGACGACCTTATGTACTGATCGAAAATTATATAAAAAAAGTCAGGACTTCCCCGAAATACGATAGATGTACGAGGCACAAAAGGGGAAAAAATTAGCGAAACATAATAGTGTCAAATCAATGTGATTTGCCTAGAAAATATAGGGACAGCAAAATAAACGCGAATTCATTGGAGTTTAGCAAAACATTTGATGATGATTAGACAATACAACGTGCAACTCGTGAGAATTTCTTTATATATTTCTGGATGACTACTCGTTCCCGAGGATGCCTTATCTGTCATAATATAAACAGGATCTACTGTTTGCTTAAATTCTATATAGGTTATGCGGGAGCACAGCCATTCGGTATAATTTAAAAAAGGGACATTCCCGAAGGCATGAAATATTTTGAAGTTTTTGTGTATCGTAAACTGAAGAGAAATGAATATTAGATTGGTAGTCGTGAAGCTACGCATGTACTTTTTATACTTTGGTTATAAGACGAGTCCAACTGCAAACTGTTCAGACCCAGATCTGCCATCTCATTATGCGCCAGTAGATCTGGATCTGTGAAACTTGTTAGGGCGCCGGCAGATCTGGGTCTGTGCAGTTTGTTAAAAGCAGTCAATAGAACAAACAACATAGACCATGATCTGCAGGTGCATCATGCAGGTCTGATCAGGATCTATATTGTTTGCAGTTGGACTCGACTTATAAGCGAGTATAGACTGTGTTAGTAAAGAATTTTCAGTTATCTCACTACGTATAACTAAGAGAAGAGAATGAGCTTTTCCTCACTAGTACATATATAAATGGATGCGTTCTTAGAAGGTAATATGTACAAATGATTGGATAGGGAATAGTCAATCGTCCTGTGATGGAACCACATAACCCATGTCGCGAGTAGTTGCCGTTAAATTGTTAATTTGGCAGCATATTTAATAAAATTTTGAACTGGACTGGGCCTTGTACTTACGTCAGGAAGAGTAAAGCATACAAAACTCTGTGATCAGGAACTAAACACAACTACTTCAACTATGTCAGTAATGCATCAACTGTTGGTCACAGTAACATTCTCGGTTGTAATGGTGAAGTACAAAGACGGGTACATCCAATTATCACGTCTCATCACCATACCCTGAACACTAATATTGCATGAATTTGGTACCATGAAGTTATTACGCGTAGTGGTGCGGGCACATTTGTGATCTGTTGATCCACGTATTGTTTCATCCCATCATTGGCTGTATCAACATACTCATAATAAACGCAATTGACACATCCGCATATCTGATTCTTAATGAACGCAATTGACACATCCGCATATCTGATTCCACCGTTTTCAGTGAATTCAGCCATATTCTTTACTACAAAATAGCCTTTGAATCTGACAATAGCATAATGACTGTCAACATTACACCTTTTAAGTTTACCAGTTTGATCTTCAAAAATCACAAGCTCACTTGGGTCAACACAACAACACGGATAGTAAACTAAGTCAAATCCGCTTTGGTGAAAAACTTGCTCAGATTCAAAATCGGCACCATATCGTGGGATTGAGTAAGGTCCGTAAATGTTAATAGATAATTGTATAATATTAAACGTATTTTAATGAGATATTAATAAGCGTTTGCGGTGTTGTGATGAGGAAGCTTCACTTCCGGAGCGAAATCAAGTTGGTTACTTATTCCTTATTCCTTATTCCCGATTCAATAAGGAATAAGTAACCAGTTACCGATTCAATAAGGATTCAAATATTTTCACATACATTTTAATACTTATTCCTTATTCACACGGTTTTTTAAAATTTTTTTATTCATTATTCCCAATTCAGTGTGTAATTGGTTACCACGTAGTTAATGCAGATGAAAGCATTTTGGGGCATGCGGTGGTGTAATTCTAACCTGATTGGAGAGTGCTATATGAAGCTAAATATAGATAGATCACTGACTATATGTAGGGATCGTTTAGGATATTGATAGGAATACGTGTTTTGTAATTTGATATAGGATTAATTAGTTGTGTTAGGCATTTGGGTCGTGTCTTGTGTTGCATAGCGTTAAGTATTAGTATTCGGGTTCGAAAAGCTTACTAATGACTCAAGTAAAAGGGAAATCACAAAAAACCATACAAGTGTGAACTTGGAGATTTCTCGTGTGTGGTCGTCATGTCCTTAGAGGAGAATTGTGTGGAGTATTTACGAGTTTAAGAAGCCTTCAGTTGACTTGAATATTGTCTTGAAGTCCTTGGAACTGGGGAACTTAGCATACTTGTAACCGATTTCCAGAAATTGGGGTTATAAAGGGGAGTGGAGGGCAGGTAAAGCACATGACGCAAGAAGATGATATCTTACTTTGGTCGTTAAGTATCATCTTTAAAGAGAGTTGACGAGGACCCTTCATTAGATGTTATCTCTAGAAGATAGTGTAGTAACGAAAGACGTCCTGAGAAATTTCGTTGAGCCGAGTTCGAGAAATCAGCTAGATGACGGAGGTCTCGTACGACACATAGTAGGATTATAACATAGAACCTTCTTTGACATTTTATCTCTAGAGGATAGAGATCCGTCCACAAAAATGTCCTAACGAATTTCGTAGAGATTAAACAGCATAATAAGGGACGCCCTATGGGTATCTGGTATTACCCCACCCCCACCCCCGAAAAAACCCAACAAAAACAACACGCAGATATTAATATACTGCATCGATAGTTTGTACTAATTGAACACCTGCTAAGAGGATTTTGATTTCAACCTTTCCTGCATATTATCTAACTAGGTACACGTTCTTAAAGCTTTTTTTATATAAAAAAAATCGTCGAGACGACTACGAGAAATCTACTGCTTGATGAAAGTCGAGTAAGACACATACCGTGAGAACATTATATCTTTATACCGTTTTGACATGGAACCTTCTTTTATATTTTATCTCTCGGGGATAGAGTCAACTCTCGAACGAAGTCCTGGTGAATTTCGTCGATAGCAAACCGCGATATAAGGTGCATCCGACGGGTACCAGGTATGAAAAACACGCACAGATTAATAGACTGAATCAAAGAGTTTGTACTAACTAAACTTCTGATTAGAGGATTTTGATCTCAACGCCTGTTGAACAGTACGAAAGTAGTGATCCGTCCTAACAGTATGAAAATTAGAAAGAAAAAAATTTTCCAGCCTATTTCTAGAACATCGCGGCTAGATAAAGCAATCAGAACTCTTTAGATGCTGTAAGATTATATCTTACGTTTCCATTTGAGCCATTACGTCCCCTCTTTATTAGGTTTTTACATGGACCCTTCTTTGATATTTTAATCCTAGGGTATAAAGTCCACTAACCAAGGACGTCCCGACATTTCGTCGAAATAAAACTGCGAAATAAGGGCGCACCATGGTGTAACAAGATAACCGGGTGGGATTTTCGGATTCAGAACACTTTTGACGATGATATAACTACTAGGTTTAATAATGGATGACTTGCATGAGCAATTAATTAATAATAATTAATTAATTATGAATATGTGCGTGTATATATAATCCGAATATTGGATTTAATTAACATAAGAACGCACAGACTTGATGAAAAAATAAAAAATTAATTTAGCAAATACAAAGACAAGAGGTGAATGGTTCACAACGATTTGGCAATGAAACGATGGATATAGTTTACTCAGGTAGTAAACGATGTAAAATTTTACTCAAGTAGTAAAATACATTCACTCGGGTAGCGAAATTATGGTGATAAAAAAAGAGGGACAGATATACAACTTATCTGTACAGTCCTGAAAGATACGCTTTGTTTTACGAACCCCAAAATTAGCCAACGTCTAACAAATTACATGTACGGAGACATTCCGTCATCAGTACACTTTGTTTCAGCTCCACGGCTGCTACAGTTCAGCTTCACAGCTGCTACAGACTTTGGACACTCGGAACACTTCGAAACACTCAGAACACTCCGAACATTAGACCCTCTGGACATTAGACATTCCGGACATCCCGGACATTAGACACTCCGGACACTCCAGACACAGACATTCCGGTCACTCCAGACAAAGACACTCCGGTCACAGACAGACACTCCGGTCACTCCAGACACAGACACTCTGGTCACAGAGAGAGACACAGACACTCCGGTCACAGACACAGACACTTCGGTCACAGACGTTCCAGTCACAGACAGCTGAAAATATCCAATACCGTATACTATTCATGACACGGGCATAATAACGTAATGACGTTATACACGGTAAGTTATATAGATTACATTATCAGCACAATAATTACAAAATGACAGGTTAAAAATAAAACAATCTTGCTCGATAAGAATCCTACTATATTAAACAGTTTGAGAAAATGTAGCTTTTCATTACTAATATAAATCCCTTGTTAAGTAGAAAACGAGAATAGAAATATGTGCATTATACTGCGTAAACCAAAGCTACATAGCAAAGATTAAAAAATAAACGTGGTAGTACAGTAGTTATAGGTTATAAACTAGAAATTAATAAACTTACATACCTCGACAGCTGAAGATGTGCAAGTTTTTGAAGCAGACTGCCGGCTGACAAGACTATTCCGTATTGTAAAGAAACTTACGTACGGTGAAATATTTATACACAAACATAGTCTGTGCATTATATGCATTGATTCGTCCCATGGAGAGCACTTCGCACGTGCGGCATGGGATGAACCGAACTCACTATTTCGAAATACGATACAATATACATAAATCATCCTCGGGTATCGTTGAAACAAAAAACGAAACCCGAGTACATGTATTCAATAAATAAAAGAATTTAATTCCGTGACAATACTTCTCACCTAAAAAAAGTGGTAACACTTTTAGAAAAATCACGGAATGTGAACATAAACAATTGTTAAAACTTCCAATTTGAATACTGAACGAAAATGATCTGCTAATTACACCTTATCCTAAAAAATCAGCACCCACATTTTCCGATCCTCGAATCGCTTCGATCCGGAAACTATACGATTGCAAAGACAACGCCCAACGCACCAATCTTGCATTGGTGACCTTTGCTTTGTTCAAGTATAAGAGCGACTGATGGTCCGTTTGTAAGGTAAATTCTCTCCCGAAAAGGTATGTATGGAATTTTCCTATCCCCTATACTAAGGCTAGGCACTCCTTCTCAATTACGGAGTAGTTTGCTCCCTAGGGAGCAATTTCCTGCTTGCATAAGCAATGGGCAATTTCATCCCTTCTTGCTCCTGTAGTAAAACAGCCCCAAGACCCGTATCGGACGCATAAGTCCTCAGCACAAAAGTTTTGTTCAATTCTGGTAACTTTAAGATTGGTGCACTTACCAGTTTCTGTTTTAAAGCATTAAATGCTTTTTCCTGGCACACCCCTCAGGGAACTTTATTCGGTTGCCCTTTCCTAGTCAAGTCTGTTAATGGGCTGGCAATAGCCGCAAAATTGGGGACACATTTCCTGTAAAACCCAATCAAACCTAGGAAAGATCGTACTTGTTTTTTAGTTTCTGGTCTAGGTGTATCTTTGATTGCTCCTATTTTATCTGGGTGAGGTTTCAACTGACCGAATCCACTCACGAGATGTTCCAAACACTCTAGGCTAAAATACTCTATACTACATTTGGTGGGCTTAGCTGTAAGATTTGCAGTGTGAAGTCTATCGAACAGATCCCGTAATACCTTAACATGTTCATACATGGGTATGTGTATAAACAAAGATATCATCTACAAAACTGTCGACGTTTTCCATACCGTTTAACAGTTTGCGCATGAGACGAACGCACGACGCACCGGCGTTGACTAAACCGAAAGGCATAACTTTAAATTGATAAAGACCTTTCGGATTCGCGAATGCCGTTAATTCGCGGGCATTACAGCGATTGGTATCTGCCAATATCCCTTGGTAAGGTCTAATTTGGGAATGTATTTATGACCTGCCAAGTTCGAAAAAAATCTTTCCATATCTGGCACTGGTTCTGCGTCGAACACGGTGATTTTGTTCTATTGCCGAAAATCAATGCAGAAACGGTTATTCCCGTCTTTCTTTCTGACTAACACAACAGGGGACGAGTACGGAGAACTGGAAGGTTCGATCACTTCCTTGACTAACATTTTCCCCACTTCTTCGTTGATTGTCTCCCGCGCATCAAAAGGTATTGGATATTCTTTAATCCTGATCGGCTCAGAGGTATTCAACTTGATCTCGTGTTGAATCAATCCAGTACGGCCCGGTTTGTCCATAAACACGTCAGGGTATTGGGACAAAACCTCCAATATCTGTGTATGCTGACCCACTGATAAATTCGGGCATACATTGAACTGGTCAGTACCTTCTTTCCCTACGTCAATGGGGTATTCAAGGGGCATTTCTGTACTGGAGACCATTCCGATTCGTTACACGACTTATCCTGTATCACCGCTATGCATACTACGTTCAAGACCCCTTTATCTATTGTTTGTCTAGGTCTTTCTAGGTAGAGTTTAAGCATATTGGCGTGAAATATATTGGACTTACCCTCCACGTCAATGATTTAGTCCATTTCGCCTTTCACCTGTTTGACTTCCATTGGAATAGCAGCTTATTTTTATTTGTTGGGAGAAGCACGAACACTTGATTGCCTACATCAAACGTTTTACTCCGCGTTCCTCGGTTGTAGTACTTCGCGTACCTACGACTAGATTTCGCGAGTTTGTCTTGCGTCATTCGACTTCTTCGTCCGCGACTTCGTTTGACCACAGTTCGCGTAAAATGCGCATAGGACCACGAACTGTCCTACCGTACAGTAGTTCAAACGCTGAGAAGCCAAAGCTTTTATGAGGAACCTCACGATACGCGAACAGAATTGCGTTCAGATACCTATCCCAATCCTTAGGTCTTTCCGCATACATACTAATAATAATAATAATAATAATAATAATAACAATAATAATAATAATAATAATAATAAGGACTTTGTATAGTGCCTAATCTTTACAACATTAGACAACACCTACAAGATAAAAAAAACATATATAATGATAACATTACGAACACAAACACCATGAAATTAAAAAACATAGAAGAAACAAAAACATGCTGAGTTTATTTAAGGTAGGAAACATTATTAGGTCTTTAAGTTTGTTCCGTCGCAACATTTGCTTCAACGTCCCGTTGAATTTCTCGACCAACCATTGCACATATGGTGGTAGGGTGTCGTGCGCAACTGTTTAAGGGACAACAGCCTTCTAATTTCTGCCATGAGATCTGAGGTGAATTGAGCTCCACAATCCGTAAGAACCTCTTCGGGCACTCCGACCCTGCTGAACATGTCATCGAGCGCTTCGGATACACGTTCGGTTTCAATCGATGGCAAAGCTATGGCTTCGGGGTATCTGGTAGCGCAATCTACCAGCGTCAAGATGTGTCGGTTTTTCCGATTTGTATTTGGACATATAGGTCCCACAATGTCAACGGCCACTCTTTTAAACGGAGTATCTATCAATGGCATTTGACTTAACGGTACTCTAGTCAACCTGCCCTTAGAGACAGTACAGAACCGCACTACGTCGCTATTGACACTAGACCAATACAATTCTCTTAATACCCTCTCTGTTGTTTTTTTTTTTCATGCCTAAATGATCCGCCATACTCGACCCCTGCGTGACCTCGAGTACATGCGACCTGGATTTATGGGGGACCACTAGTTGCAAGAACTTCCTATCAAGTGTAGAGTATTCCCTATACATTAAACATTTTCGAGTAAGGAATTTAGAGGAACGCCCGTTCTTACACTTCCTCACGGTACCCGATAATGCTTTCTTCGCGTTTGCACGTAGAGACGCGTCACATTTTTGCTCATTCTGAAATCTTCGTGGCAGATATCTGTAATGGCTTCCGGTAATTTTAATTTACGTAAAGGTTTGTTATCTTCCTTTACCTGAACCCTAGCTTACAAAGCTTGGATGATCGGGAATCGGAAGTCTGACAGGTCGGAAGCCTATATCCTTGTACATTGCCAATCGTAAGTTAATAGATCGGAATGGCTATGCACAACGCTTCCACGTTTTTGCTCTCTCTCTCTCTCTCTCTCTCTCTCTCTCTCTCATATTGTAACTGCATTTGTTCTTTCTTGTAACTGCATTTGTCCTTCTTTCTCTTTTTACCCGCTTGTATTTGCGTTTGTTTTTGTCTTTCTTCTTTCTGAAGCTCCAACTTCCTCAACTCCAATTCCACATTGTACTTTAATTCTAATTCCTTCACTTTTATTTCAGAGTCAGATACAGACTTACTGATCGAAAGCAAAGCATTTTTATCCAAAAAATTCTTTTCTGCCAAAAGCTGAACCAAAATATTTCTTATTTCTTGTTTCGTTAAGGAAGCCTTTACCTCAGAAATATCGTATTTTCTGGAAAGTTGAATCAATTCATCTTTTTTAAAAAGATCTTATTGTTCCTGGGTAGGATTCGAAAGAAAGATTTCCACTTTTGTTGACGTTATAGAAAATGTTGGTCAATTTCACTAAGACTTCAAAAACATAGGGAATTCAAATAAAAAAGACAACAAAGTTTTCTAAAATATCTTAGCCAAAATTCAAAATCTCGGATGAGCCCCCAATTCTTATGTTACGTGTTTAGGCTCGAATAAACAGCATCGCAAGAAAGATTGAAAACAACAAACTTTGAAAAATTTAACAAATAATTTATTTCCCTGGGAAAATGCTGTAAAAATAAAAGAATAAGAACTTACGGTTGTAAGAATCAAAGCCAAAAACAAACTCCAAGAATAATCCACGAATAAAAGTTTAGAAGTCGTAATAATAAAATATTTTGATGATTTCAAGTTCGAGTCCCGACGAAGAATCCAAGATGGAAGGCGATGACGTATGCTGTATCTTGTTCAATGTTGTTGTCTACAGTTCCTTGCAGAAACACAAGAAATAATCCTCCGGTTTTTGAAAACCCAAAATTATTTTACGAAATGTCTTATTTCAAGAATTCTGTATGAGCACAATAAATATTTCCAGAGAAACGAATTAATCTTTTAGAATCCAAATAATCTGAAGAAAAATTAACATATAATTAAAAAGCTGGCTACAACAGAAGGAAACGACTTGACATCAAGCGTTTTTAAGCCCAGATTGTGATATCGATCTCTAAACATCACTATTTAATCTAAGTAATGCGCAATTTCGGAAATGTCTAATTGCAAAATAGAGGATCACGTGATCATGTTTATATATAAAATATCACGTAGCCCCTGTATCCTTATTACTATGAGAATAAAAGTTGTTTACTTCACTAAAAGCTATTTACAAGTCGAGGGTCATATATCCAAAACAGCCACGATCTCAACCTTATTATTCCCACAATAAAAATAAATAAAAAATAACTTGTTCGCGTGACTGTTACTAATTTTGAATTAAGGTCAAGAAACAGGTCAGCTTCATGTTTACAAAAATGAAGAGTCAGGGTCAAATTATTTTCTGGAAAAAGTACTATTTCCTAGCTAACGAAACTACATTATTTTGACATATAATGACATTAAAAAATAAAAAGATTTTACAGCTGACAAATAAATAGGATATAAATTAAGTCAAATATAAACAACAGTGCTCCAACAGTGGGAAAATGTTATAGAAAACTAGTCGAGCCGATTCCGAGAAACGTTTGGCTGTATAACGGATTTGGCTACACTGCCTGCCGTAAGAAAATTATATTTTACGTATACAGTTGGGACATTACGTTCACTCTTTGAAGAGTTTTTAAAGGGATCCTTCCTTACGATTTTATCTCTGTTGGAAAGAGGCAACCTAAGAAGGACATCCTGACGAATTTCGTCGATAAGAATCAGCGAAATTAGCGGGTTCCTATGGTTATTGGTTATGAAAACTCACGCACAATGTGGACAGATTCGTTAAATATTTGTAATATTTAAACCCCTTCTAAAAGGAATTTGATTTTAACGCATCTTCAGCTATATCTAACCCCGTATCGTTTCCAACATGAGGAAAAGTTTTAAAAAATTCGACAGCCGATTTTGAGATTTTCTCGGTTAGAAAAAGAAGTTCGGTATCACACATGCCATATGTATGTATGTGTACATATATATATATATATATATATATATATATATATATATATATATATATATATATATATATACCAACTTATGCTGTAAGATTTTACATTACGGACCCTTCATTGACATTTTATCTCTAGGAAATAGAATCCACCTACAAAGGAAGTCCTGACGAATTTCGTGAAGACGAAATAACAAAATAATGGGCGCCTTAGGGGGTACCGGGTATTAATAACACGCAAATGTATACAAACTGTATCTATAGTTTGTACTTATGGGACCCTTACTTAGAGGATGTTGATTTCAACGCCTCTTATACCGTTTCGAAATAAGACCCCTTTCTAACAGCAGAAAAAGTGTAAAGAAAATTAGTCAAGCAGATTTCGAGAAACTAAAGAAAGGAAGTCGAGCAGATCACATGCCGTTAAGATTATATACATGTGGGCCATATTACATCCACTCTTTACACAGTCTTGACATGAACCCTCCATGGATATTTTACCTCTAGGAGATCGAGTCCACCTACGAAGGAAGTCCTGACGAATTTCGTGGAGATGAAACTGCGAATGAAGGGGCGCCTTAGGATGTACCATCTGTGAAAAACACGCAAAATGTTGATCAAATTGAGCTAAAACTTGATCTAACTATAAAATGATTTAGAGGCCTTTGATTTCATCTAGTTTGCAATCAGTTCCCACAGTAAGAAAAGTTTGTAGAGAATTTGTCGCATACAACACATACCGTTGGAAGATTTTATTCCATGTACAGAGTTGAGACATTACGTCGTACTCTATTTACAATGGAGGAAGTCTACCTACCAAGGAAGTCCTAATAAATTTCGTGAAGAGGAATTGGTGAAATAAGGATCATCTTGCGGGTGCAAGTATGAGAAACACGCGTCAATTGTATCAATATATGTTTACTAACCGAACTTCTACTTATAAACTATCTATTTCAACGTCTCTTCGGGAATGCCTAGCTATGTATGTGTTCCAACTGTAGGAAAGGTCTGATTAATATTTATTGAACCGATTTCACGAAATTGTCCGCTAGATCAAGGGGTTGGATACAATGCATTTATTAAGAAGATTTTTTAAAAAAATTTTTACATAGACACTTCTTTGACACTTATTCTCTATGGGTCAGCGTCGACCCACGACGAATTTGTTTGAGAGGAATCAGCAAATTAAGGGGCACCCTGTGAGCACCTGGTTTGAAAAACACGCTCAATGTACATCTAATACAGGGATCTCAAACTCTAACCACCATGATGGCCGCATTAGGGGATTTTTGATGGCCCAAGGGCCGCACCATTTTTGTTATCTTTCATGACACCTTGTGATGCCAATCATTTTGCGGGGCACAGGATACGGCCTTGCTGGTCACGTGTTTGACAACCCTGATCTAATATATCTATAATTTGTAGTACTTTGACGACTACTTAGGGGATTTTGATTTCAACGCCTCTTGGACAGTATCTAGCTCGGGATCTGTTCCAACAGTAGGAAAACATACACATATTTTGTCGAGCCGCTGTCAAGAAATTCTCGGCTAGAGAAATCTGGCCGGTACAGCACATGCCGTTAGAATGTCTTATTTTACGTATCAAAATGGGCCCTTACG
The DNA here is from genome assembly GCA_028554795.2 of Sinohyriopsis cumingii. Classification (NCBI taxonomy): domain Eukaryota; kingdom Metazoa; phylum Mollusca; class Bivalvia; order Unionida; family Unionidae; genus Sinohyriopsis; species Sinohyriopsis cumingii. The sequence continues at coordinate 100,401,266 of CM068841.1, read as the reverse complement.
TCCCCTCTTTAAGCATCTTTGACATGGGCCCTTCTTTGACACACACGCACATATATAGATGGATAGATAGATAGATGTAGAATCGACCCACGAAGTATGCATTAACAAATTTCTTCGAGGCGAATCAGAGAAATAAGAGGCGCTTTTTCGGTACTAAAGATGAAACACCCACCTTGAGCATAGATTATCTCAATACTGTACTAATTGTACCCTTACTTAGAGGATTTTGGTTTCGGTGTCTGTTGGACAGTATTTAGTTAGGGACCCATTTTAACAGTAGAAAACATTTAAATGAGGATTTTCGAGCTGATTACGATAAATAAGGAGCTCATTGTTGTTGTTGGCATCCGTTAGTCTCGAGAGACGATGGAACTGCGACCATGAGAGATGTCCAGGTTGGTGGTTGTGCAGCGTCTGCTGTGGCTAAGTAGTCCAATGCGGGAGTGGCAGTCCCTGATGCACTTGCTCCACTTGAAGGTTGCGTCTGGTGTTGGTTGGAGCTGCTTCAACTTTCTCTGTTATCAGATTTCATCAGCTAGCAAGTGTTGCTTTCCTCTCCGGCTTTCAGACCAGTGATCAGAGCATGTCGCCAGCTTGATCTGTCTAGAGCGAGCTCTTCCCAGGTGTTGACATTGATATCAAGGGGTTTTATGTCATGCTTACAGACATCCTTGAAGCGGCGATGTGGCCGTCCGATCGACCTTTTGCTAGAGGCGAGTTCCGAATAAAGACTGTCTTTGGGGATCCGTCCGTGATCCATCCGACGTACATGGCCCAGCCATCTGATGCGGCGTTGGCAGAGGAGTGTGATCATGCTGAGAATCTTGGCACGCTCGAGCACCTCGTTGTTTGTTACTCGATCGCTCCAGGTGATCCCGAGTATGCGTAGGAGGCATCGCATGTGAAAGGCGCTCAGTCTTTTCTCTTGTGAGGCGTACAGAGTCCAGGTTTCACTGGGGTACATGAGAGTGCTTAGCACGCACGCACGCACGGTACACGGTGATCTTAGTGTTCATGGTCAGCATGCTGTTGTTCCACACTCTCTGCGACAACCTGGAGCGAGAGGCTATTGGTGATGGTAGAGCCGAGGTACATGAACTGTCTCACCACCTCAAGTTCGTAGTTGTTGATGATGATGCTTGGGGGTCCGCGTCCTGAACCATCACGTTAGTTTTCTTTAGGTTTATGGTTAATCCAAACTCATCGCATGCTTTAGCAAAGCGGGTCATCAGGCGCTGAAGCTCAGCTTCTGTGTGGGTGACTAGAGCAGCATCGTCTAATAAGAGTATGTCCCTGATGGTTACTTCACGCACTTTGCTCTTTGCCTTCAGTCGTGCAAGGTTGAACAATCTGCCGTCTGATCGTGTGTGCAGGTAAATCCCTTCTGTGAACGTCCGAAGGGCGTGCTTGGGCAGAACTACGAAGAAGATGCCGAAGAGCGTGGGGCAAGGACACAGCCCTTTTTAACTCCACTGCGGATGTCAAAGGGGTCGGATGTTGAGCCATCATACTGCACTGTGCCTTTCATGTCATCGTGGAAGGACTTGATCATGCTTAGCAGCTTTGGAGGGCAACCAATTCTCGCCAGAATTGTGAAGAGTCCGTCTATAAAGGCCAGGAAGAGGGGTCTGTGTTGTTCTCTGCATTTTTCCTGCAGTAGCCTGACAGAGAACATCATGTAGATTGTGGACCTCTCTGCGCGGAATCCGCACTGCGACTCTGGGTAAACTGTGTTAGCAAGCGTCTGCAGTCTGTTCAGGATCACGCGTGCGAAAACTTTACCCACGATGCTGAGAGGTGATATGCCCCTGTAGTTGTTTCAGTCGCTTCTGTCGCCCTTGTTCTTGTTCAGGGTTATGATGTTAGCGTCTCAAATGTCCTGAGGCACTGCATCTTCGTCTCAGCACTGGCAGAGGAGGTCGTGCAGGTGTGTGAGCAGCACGCTACATCCGCACTTGATGAGTTCTGCTGTGATGTCATCCTTCACTGGGGCTTTACCTAGGGACAGTTTCCCTAAGGCCTTCTTTAGTTCGTCTACAGATGATTTCTCGTCCAGTTCGGCCATGAGAGGGACATTTTCAATGGCGTTGAGGGCATCATTGGTTACGTGGTTCTCTTTAGAGTACAGTTCGGAGTAGTAATCCACCCAACGCTCCATCTGCTTGCCCTTGTTGTGGATGATACCGCCCGTGGCAGACTTGAGTGGTGCTGTCAGTTTCTTCGTGGGACCCATTGCTTTCTTTATGCCATCGTACATGCCTCTGATGTTTCCAGTATATGCTGCTGACTGGATACTCTGACAGAGCTGAAGCCAATATTCATTGGCACACTGCCGTGCTAATCTCTGCACTTTGCTTCTGGTAGACCTGTATGCCTGTAGTCTCTTCTGGCAGGGTGATCGCTTGTATTGTAGGTGAGCACTGCGACGCTCTTCTATGGCTGGCATGAGTGTGGCAGAGTTAGCCTCAAACCAGTCATTGTTCTTTGATTTCTTCTTACCAAAGATCCGTGTGGCTGTGATGTATACAGTCTCTCTGATGTGATCCCATCTTTTTTTGGCACTGCCGTTGGGGGGTTCTGAGTCAAACGTCTTGGAAAGAGCATAGGTAAATTCCTCAGCCTTGTCTGGATTTGATGTCTTGCTGACATCAATGCTTGGTTGACCCTCTTGCCTAGAGCGGTGGATCTTCTTTGGCTGAAGCTTCATTTTGCAGCACACCAGGGAGTGGTCGGTGTCGCAGTCAGCACTGTACAAGGTACGGGTAAGAAGCACACCCTTCATGGCTGACCGTCTTGTAATGATCAAGTCCAGCTGGTGCCAGTGTTTAGACCGGGGATGCCTTCAAGACACTTTGTGCTGTGGCTTTGTCTGAAAGAATGAATTGGTGATGCTGATTCGTGGGACGCGCACATCTCTAGAAGGCGCTGACCTTTCTCATTCATCTTCCCAACGCCAAACTTGCCAAGACAGGAGGGCGAAGAGTCATGATCGGCACCCACCCTAACATTGAAGTCGCTCAGCAAAATCAAGTTCTCTTCCTTGGGTATTTTGTCGATGAGCGAGTTTAACTCATCATAAAACTCATCCTTGGTATTTGTGGAGGATCTTAGTGTGTCAGCGTAAACACTGATCAGGTTGACAGGCCCATTTGTGGTATGGAGGCGGAGGGATAGCAGTCTTCCATTTTCTTGTTGGCAGGGTTCTATCATACACAGCAGAGGGTTCCTGACAGCGAATCCAACACCAAACTCTCTGGCTTCATCTGCGCTCTTTCCTTGCCAGAAGAATGTGTAGTTCTTTTCTCTGAGGGACCCATAATCTGGTAGTCGTGTCTCGCGTAGTGAGGCAATGTCGACCTGGAGCCTTGCAAGTTCGTCGTTGATGACTTAAGTCTTACGAACATCACTGATTGTCTGGAGATCATCTGAAAGCCCTGTCAGCATCGTCCGGACATTCCAGGTACCTTGCTTGAGGACTGAAGTCTTCTTTTTTATTTTTATTTTGTTATTTCTTGGTGCAATAGTTGCAGTCCGCTTGTCAGATACTCGCGTACCTTAAGCCTTACGCACCCAGCAAGGCAAGCAAACTGTGGCGGGACGGCTCCTTATTGGCTGGGGGCTGCCCATTTTGAGGCGGGCGGTAGCTGTCCAGTAAAACATGTTGGTCTCTCCCACCGTCAGAAGCAACCCCTGGCGTCTGGCTCTAAGCCAATCGAGCGGTGACTTATAACCGGTAAAATGCTGATTCCCGTGTTGTGTCGACGCTGTGAAGCGAAGTTGAAGTGACCTCTCCAGGGCGGAAGCCTGGGGAGGGTGATATGGAGAATCAACTGTTGCCCATGCAGCTGATCCCCTCTCTCCACGCAGCTGATGGATCCAAGGGAAAGGACAAGCCGATACGTCATGGCACCAGCTGCGTCGCAGGAGTTGCCGAGATGACACTGAAATCAATGTCAAGTCGCCTTAGGGACTCCGTCTCTGGATTTTCTGTTGGGGTTACTCCCTTAGCCTTTCCCATGAGAGGGTATAGTCGCAAGGCAGCGAAGATTTGAAATCGGAGTTTACCTTCTCCTAGATGGGCGACCACCCAAGGTTAACGAGCCCCATCTGCCCGAAGCATCTGGTTTTGAGGCGCTAGAAGTTCGCTTTTCATCCCTTCTCCAGTCAGTTTAAACAGGTTTCGCCACTCGTGAAGGCCTGGAGGTGGATTTGGTTGTCAGAGGCTCTATCAGATGCAAGCCATTGGGAGATTTCTAAAGGAAGTGGGTGCTTATCTCCCACATCCGCCCCAGGCGTTGACAACCCTTCAAACCCAAGGAGCTCATTATACGATCGTTATAACGATGAGCACTAGGATATTGCCTCTTCTATCCTTATCTAGATCCTACGGTTCTCGCCTAAATGACCCGGTGATCGATCTTTATTTTGAAAGATTGTACATATGGATATGTTTGACTCCTACAATATATATTAACTGCATTAATCTTGAACAAAGTGATTACTGGGAAAGTCGTTATGAATACCACAGTAGTGGAGTGTTACAGCCCTTTAGCAGATTTTAGTAACACTTTTCGAAAAAGGTGTCTGATTAAATCGAATATATATACATAGTCCCATTAATACCTCTTTACAGAGTTTTACATTGGCCATTCTTGATTTTTTATGTCTGGTAATATGTAGAAACCACGAAATAAATCTTGACGAAGTGAGAGAAATCACTGAAATGGGCGGGGGGGGGGAGGGTATTTCTGTGTATCGGATATGAAAAACACGTTCTATGGCTGTCGATTGTATGAATATTTTGTGCCTACAAATACTGTACAGCGAGAAGTTTGATATCAGCGCCTCTTGGAGAATTTCTGTCTATGGATCTGCTCCATCACTTGAAAAATTTATTGAAAATTTAGGGGGCCGATTTCTAGATATATGGATTTCAATGTATGTTATGTATAACAAAGAACAAATGGAGATCACAACTTCAGTCCTTCTTTTGCAGTGGAGAACTAAAAAGTATTTTTCAATCTACCGCAGCAAAAATGAATTGATGTCAACCCAAGACACATACATGCACGAGATGCCCAACAAAAATAAATTTTGAAGTCCTCATCCTCTAACATATGGAGAAACTCACAACCTAGAAAATTGGCCACGGATATTCGTATACGGGTGTCCAACAAAGCAAACTTCCTTGCCGTCTTAAATCACAAAGAAGTCGGTATCTTTTTCGATTTCCAAATTTGGTTGTCTCACGTCATTGGCTATTGCTGCCAGAGCGGTGGTGAACGCGGTGCAATTAGCTACAATCATGTCCGCCACTAGGCGTTTATGCTGGTGTGGCCCTAAAGTTCATCAACCGCCTGGGGAGACGGCGACCACCATTACCAGCTTTAAAGGGCTCCGAAACTCCCGTCCGGAAAACACCTATCCAGCCACTTCGTGAGTAACGAACTGGAACATTTGCCATGCTGAGGTGTACAAAGATCGGCACTGTCAACCTTGTCAACTCGCAAAATTGCGTGACATAAAGGATGGTTATGGATCTTAGGGATAGTCGCGTACCACCGCCTTGCCCGCGAAGTCGGCTACTACACCTTATTCAGAAAATTCTGAAGGGCCGATAAGGATAGCAAATGCGCTGAATAACGACCTGAAGTCAGGTGCCTTGATGACGACGGATTTGTTTCTGCGAGGCTGTTTATTGACACAGGTCGGATAAAGGAATGTAGGCCATTCCAGTGACAAGCTTCAACGCCACGAGAGATACACACAACGACCTCCTAAGTGCATTGGCGAACATAAACCAGTACGTGAGAAATGTCGAGGTACTGAATTGCAAAAAAAAAATGACTGCGTCATATACCTGAATGACTTTACGTGTTCAACATCACCGCCGCTTTCAACAAAACTGAGGAGTAACGAAATGGTTTAGCCAGGACAGTATAATGTGGGGACACAATGGCACACATGTATATAATCTTAGGGCATGTGATCTGCTCGAACTCCTTTGTTTAGTCGCAAATTTCTCGAAATCGGCTCGACGAATTTTCTTTAAATTTTTTCTGCTGTTAGATAGGGGTCCTATTTCAAAACAGTATAAGCGGCATCGAAATCAAAATCCTCGAAGTAAGGTTTCCATGAGTACAAACTATTGATACCGTTTATTAACATTTGCGTGTTTTTCATAGCCGGTAACCCCTATGGCGCCCCTCATTTTGCTGTTTCGTCTGCACGAAATTCGTCAGGACTTTCTTCATAGGTGGACTCTATCTTCTAGAGATAAAATAATCCATGGAGGACTCATGTGAAGACTTATAAAGAGGGGACTAATGACCCACATGTATATTATCTTACGGCATGTGACCTGCTCGACTTCCTTTATTTAGTCGCGAGTTTCTCGAAATCGGCTCGACGAATTTTCTTTAAATTTTTTCTGCTGTTAGAAAAGGGCCTTATTTCGAAACAGTATAAGCGGCATTGAAATCAAAATTCTCTAAGTAAGGTTCCCATGAGTACAAACTATTGATACCGTTTATTAATATTTGCTTGTTTTTCATACCTGGTACCCCCTATGGCGCCCCTTATTGTGCTGTTTTCGCGAGAACTTCACATCTGCACTGTTTCTGCTGATTCCATTTCCGCAAGGTATCGATTGTTTTTCACGCAATGAAAATATACAACTCTATCACCTAGACAGGGTACTATTTTACCTGCACCTCCTCAGGCCTGTCAAATTAAACTTTTAGGCCACATTTCACCTATAACATTCCACCATGTCTACCATTTTAACATCAACACAAGACGTCTCCAGACAACGGAACAGTGCCCTCTGAATTACTCTGTTGCACAATTTGCATGTCATCCATCACGAATACTGCATATGCACTCACATAATTGTTAGATATGGTTAGTTTTTAATAGGGACTACTCATCTCCAGGGACACTTATGGTACTCTGGCCTGCACTCACTTTGAAATATAACCATCCAACCTGGAATCTCATCAACACTGCAGTCTGTGATGTTTTGCCCTAGCAATTGGCTAATTAGTCGGGCTGAGGACACCGACTTCCCAAAATCAACTATGTGATCACTTAAATCTATGAAATCCTTAACATTTAGAGCAAATTGTTGATGCTCAATTTATTACATTATCAAGGATAGGTCTGTGTAAAAACTGTATCTGGAGGAGACGTATTAGCTCAAATGTAAGCGTAATAAAAGGGTTTACATCATGTGTTGTGCTAACTTTATCTAGCCGAGAATTTATCGAAATTGGCTCGACGTGTTTTCTTCCACTTTTTCTTTCTGTTATTTACATAATATCCAAGAGGCGTTGTAATCAAAATGTTATTAGTAGAGGTTCAGTTAACGCAAATGTTTGATACAATCTATGAATATTTTAGTGTTTTTTTTATACCTGGTACCCATCATTGTTTCCTATCGACGATATTCGTCAGGACTTCCTTCGTGGATGGACTCGCACAGAGATAAAATATCAAGGAAGGTCAATTGTCAGAACTCTCTAAAGAGGAGACGTAGAGGCCCGCCTAACTATATACGTAAGGTATAATATTCTGATCGCATGTGTTGTCCTCGATCTCTTTTATTTAGCCACGAATTCGTTGAAATCGTCTCGACTAATTTTCTTTAGAATCTATTGTACAATAATAAATGTCAATGTCGTTTTATTGGTGTACTGTAGGAACCAGATATGGACTGAAGAGGTAATCTGCTAATGGACTTTGTTACAACTATCATATATTCATCTCCGGATTCCAAAAATCGGGTCGACGAATTTTCTTTAAACTTTTCATATAGTTGGAAGAGATCCCTAACTAGATATTCTCAGAGAGGCGTTGAAATCGATATATTCTAGTTAGGCGTTCAATAATAACAATCTTTTCAATCGATCCAGATTGTGCGTCTTTTTCTTACCCGGTGCCCATAGGTTGTCCCCTTCTTTTGCTGATTCCTCTCGATTAGATTCATCAGGACTTATTTCGTGGTTGGACAAAATGTCAGTGAAAAGTCCATGTCAAAACTCTTTCAAGAGGAAACGTATTGGTCCACTTGTTTAATTAAGATATTATATGCTTGCCGCATATGGGGACGTCCATTAATTATGTCAACAATTTTTAGGCAATTTTTTACCCCCCTCCCCCTCCCTTTGTCAACAACTGTCAAACTTTCAGTGACCCCCCTAATAAAAGTCTACCCCCCCCCCAACAAACTAACAATATTTTATACGGCTGGCTTTTATGCTAAAAATAGAATTATGGAAATTAAAAGGTCTACAAATAAATTTTAATACATTTTTTTTATACTTGTTTAACAGATTTCAAATTGACTATAACACTTTGAATTCATAAAAAAATCGAGAGTTTATATTCTAGCTTCTATCATCTTCCCATAGGGAAGCCAAATGTTCCTCAGTTGTTATAATGGGCATAGTGGCTGATTTTTTGTAAAAAATAACATTGTTGACGTCAATTTATCTTGAATTCCCCCCTCCCCCATGTAAACAATTGTCAAACTTCTTCAAAACCCCTCCCCCTATTTTGTTGACATAATTAATGGACGACCCTATGCAGTACCCACCCACCCCCTTTATGTAGCTCCAATTTCTGGAAATAGGTTAAACAAATTCTTTCAATGACTTTGGCTTATGTTCGAACAGATTCCTGAATAGAAACTGTTCACCAGAAGTTGCAATCGAAATCGTTTAGGTACGGGTTTAATTCGCACTAAGTATTATTAGATTTGCCTCACACAGAGCGTGTTTCATACACCTACCCGTATGTTTGTTTACCCGGTTCCAAGGACTTCAAGATAACATTCGATGTCAACTGAGGGCTTCCTAATCCCGTAGATACTTGAAATAATTCGTCTCTAAGCACATTATGACCACATAAGAGAAATCTCCAAGTTCACACTTGTATGGTTTTTTGTAGTTTCACGTTTACTTGAGCCATTAGTAAGCTTTCGAACACAAATACTAATATTTCGCGCCATGCAAAACAGGACGCGACCCCAACATCTAAAACAACTAATTAATCCTATTTCAAATTAGTACTTATGTATACCTATCAATATCTTAACCCCTTCCTCCACATAGTCCGCGATTTGTCTCTAGTCAGCTATATATAGCTGGCACCAAAGAACACTCTTATTTCTCTAACTGGGTTAAATAACACTAATGCATGCCTGAAGGGCTTTTAATCTTCAAGAAGTTATATCTAATTAGTCATGGAACTATAAAAAAAAACAATGAATACCCAGCTGGATGTGAATAAGGAATCAGTAACCAAATGTATTTATAAATAGTTGAATCGGGAATAAGTAACTGGTTACTTATTCCTTATTCAATCGGTAACTGGTTACTTATTCCTTATTGAATCGGGAATAAGGAATAAGGAATAAGTAACCAACTTGACGTCAATCACTTCCGGTCACTGCATGCAAAGCTTCAACAGTAAGACCATATATTGGTCAATCCAACCGCGCGGACAACAACAGTGTCGATGTCGTTCCAGATTGTATAAACAATAACAGCCGTGATTTTGTTGTCAATGAACGAGAAAACAATGGCATCCACAATGCTAATGTTTCTAATACAACTTTACCATCAACGGTAGCTGCACCACGCCAAATTTCATCTCTCTAGTTGTTCTTACGGGTTTATGTGACTGTATATTTGGCCCTAAATGTAACATTGCTAACATCTGTGTCAAACCATGTATGTGACTGAGAGGAATTGCACTCGAACCTCGTAATGAGGCTCCATGAAGTTATCCTTGACGTTGAGCAAATCTACCAGTAGAAGTGCCGTTTACACCTACAACTACAGGTTGAACATCTGCATCAGGGTTGTGTGCATGATTTTGAAGTCGCCTAATTGAATACGGTAGAGAACCCACATTATCAGCTGTGCCCTTGATAAATCCACATTCGATTTCTTTATAAATCGATTGAACAACGTGCACTGTTGAACAACGCCATAATTCCATTATGAAATATCCAGCTGTGGTATTAGCGCAATCGGTAACGCCAGCGTAATTTTGTATAAGTTTTCCCTCAATTTCCAAAAATGTCTCACATGGAAGAAAGAAACCTAGACGCATCCTGCACTTGTAATTCTATTTTTAATTGATTGGGGTCCCAGACCAAGAACTGTTCTCAGCAATGACTGTCCAATATCAATAAAATATTGCAAAGATCAGCAGTGACTGTCCAATATCAATAAAATATTGCAAAGATCAGCAATGACTGTCCAATATCAATCAAATATTGCAAAGATCAGCAATGACTGTCCAATATCAATCAAATATTGCAAAGATCAGCAATGACTGTCCAATATCAATCAAATATTGCAAAGATCAGCAATGACTGTCCAATATCAATCAAAGATTGCAAAGATTCAATTTGCAATCTTTACCGTTATTCACCAAAATTCTTTGACGGACGTTATTATTGATTGTGGTGATATTGTACGCACTGTATAAGTTCTATCATACACAAGACATTCCATGATCTTGTGTTAATACAAATGTGTTCTTTGCGGGCAGATCACCAATAAACTCAAAGCGGTGCTAATGCGATGCTAATGTGCGTGATTCCCCAGCAGTAATAGGTGTAGAAACAAAGTTACACTAAAGTCTGGTTTCGTTGGTGAGATTGTAATAATCGGAATAACGCTCTGGGTTGATTTACAACAACCTGTTGCGTTACAGCATATGTTCCGCGCAAATTCGCATCAGAACTCATCATCGTATGTCATATATGTTTTGGTTGTTGCTGATTCTTTGTATTTGTTCTTTTATTCATTTGTCTTCCTATTCATGTGTGCGAAATTCAGTTGAAGGCTGTTGCACTATCCACTCTGGTTGTTCTTCCTCCTGTGTGGGTGAAGGTGTGCGGTTGTTCTATTAATTGTTCATCTGGTGTTATTGCAAATTGTTTCCGTGTAATTTTCACTGGTGGATACATATGTGATACACATTTTATTTGCTTTTTATAAATGGTTCTGCTTGATCCGAATATTCTTCCGCCTTAATTTCAGGGGTTGGTAGCTACTTTTTACCCTGTGCAGAAGTCTTATACAACGTTTCATCTTTTGCTTTGTTTCATTCTCTTTTCCAGGTTCAACCAAAGCCGTGTGCACGAACTGAGTTTGGAAATATATGATCATGCTTGAATGGTTTTGGAATTACTTGCGCAGAAACGTCAGTGACGGTAAAAACAATTTTTTTTCCAACGCGGAGCTTTTATATCTTTAGGAACTTCAGGTCGTTTCATTTTTTCATTGATGCCATTGAATCATACAGTATTTAATACTGTCGTATATTTATTTTGTGTGCGATGTCGCGCAGTTACACGTACCGCGAATCCAATTTGAGTTCAGACCCGAAATGGACAAGCTGCGATTACTGAAACTTGTGTTTAATGTGGACAAAAGAAGTTTATGTTCATTGGTGGAAATACGTGTTCATGTTTAAGAAAAAGGTTGGCGGTTATATCTCAGATGCATAAACAAAATTACCAGGAACACCATGGTGTAAATATCCTGGAAAGATACATATTCCTGGACACAATCACTGTTGTACACGGCTGGATATACGACTTGATACTAACAACCAGCCAAAGCCAGGTGAATCACGTATAAACCGTGTTGATGCGTATGATACCGACATGACCTTACTTGTAAATCATCAGCTGATAACCAGATACGTCAACGTGCCGACGAGGATCTAGGCCATGACATGAAAACGTTTTAATCCAACACTTGGAGAAAGAATCTCAAGATGGATTGTCAAATGAGGTATGAAAGCCAAGATTGCACTCATTAAAAGTAAAATATATTAATACAAACAAAGGACGCATAAAGCCGGACATTATCAAAAATGTTAAAAAGCCCACGTTGGTATTGAAGAAGTGAAGCAGCTTGGAAAAGGTGGCAAGTTCGGCAAAGTTCACGCATGGGACTGCTCGATCATAGTTGCCCAAATAAGCGCTGTGGCAAATTTACCTACGAGTGCCAGGAAAAATTTCAAGTGGGTGGCTTGATGTCCAATCACCTAATGAGGTCCAGCAGGCTGGTCTCTTATTTTTTCCACATGACCGTGTCCGTGATCGACAAGGTCGATTGCACACATACAGCTATCCATTAACCATTGTCGATGTTGTCAGCGGATGTAAAGAAGCTGAGCCGTTAACGTCAAAAGTTTGTGCGAGTAGTACTGATGCACGCGAATGCATTTATGCACGCGCACCTTTAACATGACCACGGCTGTTACAAGTGGATCCTGATAAAGAATGTCCTGGATCTAGTGCCTTGCTCTTGTTATATCACCGTATCTGAATTCGTGTTGTACATGTTAATATACACGTCCTTGGACGTTAAGCAGTAGCATGCTCATCAATCGCGTAGGTGGTGAGTATCGTCGCATAATATCCATCCCTTTGTATCAAGACGGAAAAAACCACACTTTGTTGTATCAGTAAACACCCATGCGATGTTTCTGACACCGTATCATATTTGCCATATATGCGAATTCACGTCGGTCTCAAAGAAATTCCGTGCACGTACCATGTTTAAAATCTTTTTGCAGAAAAACTTATGGAACAACTTTGGACTTTATAATGTTCTTGCTGGTTCCACCGATGGAAGTCGAAGTGAGATTGCTTTGCGAACCAACCAAATTCGAGTATATATTTGGTCGAAGTCCTGCAAACTCTTCGATTTGTTTACCAGAATATCCATTCTTGAACTTACCAACAACCTTTTTTATTAGTTTTAATATGCAACGTATGTTAGTTCGAATACTCGCTGGTGACAAATTCATTTACCTACCTTGGTTCAGCCATGTCCGCGTACACATCATTGGTTGTGATATGCATATCAGCGAGTCAGTGTCGGTGTACAACATCTAGTCACAATCCTGGTAAAACTGTTTGACCTTATCATAGTAAAATTTGTACATTAGCAGCTTCGACAAGTCCAACACGGACAATGTAGCGTAGATTGGTTTTGTCAGTTTTAGTTTCGATTTTTTTAAAATACGAACGATTACAAATCCACCATTAATGACCAACCAAGATTCAAAGGCTGGGTCACTGATGACCATTCGAAGCTTACCTTGTTCACTATCATGGACAAGACCTACGCGGGTTCGTTTTAGATTTTCCATCTTTATTTTCCTTCAAGCACAACAATGTTCATGAGTTTACAGAAATATTTTTCAAACTCGTTTGTGGCAGCTGTGCGCAGATCTGTATTCATTTGTATGTATGGTGCCATCCAAGCGTGCTGGCGAAATTTAAGCATTCGAGGGATCTTGGTTAGAAGCAAACTCTATCCCAAGTACAACTGCATATTTCTCACGTGTAGCACATAATTGTTTTATCGTCACGAGACTTGTAACCAATCTGCATCCGGATTAATCAACGGTTTCCACTGATACAGGTATTTTTACGTACCAGGCACCGACAATATTTCTGATGACAACGGAAAATAGTTGTGTATTTTCATTTAAATATTCTGGATATTCTACATCAGCTTTAAAGAAGTATCCCTGGTCGCTGTTGATACTGTAATCACGTACATGTCTTTGTATGTTAATGTATCTAGGGTTAATCCACTGAAACCCACCGACATGTAACGGTTGCATCATTGCCCATCAATCCGTCCATGTTTGGTTGTTTGCGCGAGCGTGTCCGTTACTCGCCATCGAAATTGCCACGATATTGGAAAATATCAGTGAGCAATTCCAATTTGATTTCAGTTTTTGACAACAACGCATCCCAAGCCATTCCCATTGATGAAAAGTAATGTCCAGAATAAAACTTGTATACATGCATGGCAGTGTCACGAACTATCTCAAGCACTTCAGCGAGCAACAACACATCAGTGCGCAGAAATAGGTCGTGAGAGTCACCCATGGTTTTACATTTGAATGCAGACCAAACTTTGACTGCATGCGCTGTTACATATATTTGATTTAATTTATATTTCATTTAATTTGTGTTTGATTTGATTTGATTGTTTTTTGGGGTTTTGGAATCATTTTATTTTTTTACTTGTCAATTTAATGCAATTGTGTTTACTAGAAATTTGATATTTTCCAGAAAATTCAGTTTGACCTGAGTTTTTCCTTATATATCTTATAATAGAAAGACTTGTTTCTATTTTAGACTTAGTTCCTGGCCTTGATTGAAGGTCAGGTAAACAACTTTTTCTCAGAGTAAAATGATTGGTTCTTATCAAGGACATACAGGAGCTATGTGACTTTTGCATGTAAGCATGATCATGTGATCCTCTATTTCGCAATTAGGCATTTCCGAAATTGCGAAATACTTAGTATTAATATTGATATTGATGTTGAGAGAGAGAGAGAGATCAGAGTCCGGGCTTTTAAGCACTTGATGTCAAGTTGTTTTCTTTTTTTTTTGTGACCAGTATTGAAGTTTTAAGTTTGTGAGTTATATGTTAATTGGTCTTCAGATTATTTGGACTCTAGAAGATTAATTCATTTCTCTGGAAATATGATTGTATTCATACAGAACTCTTGAACAAGGACTTTTCTGGAAATGTTTATTTTGGATTTCCAAGACCGGAGGATTTATTATTATGTTTCTACAAGGAGCTGTAGACGTCAACACAGTACAGGCTACATGATACGTCATCGCCTTCCATCATCTTGGATTCTTCGTCGGGACTCGAACTTGGAATCATTAATACATTTTAATATTAGGACTTCAAAAAATTTATTCTTGGATTATTCTTGGGTTTGATTCTGGAAACCGTAAGTTATCATATTATTTCATTTTTACAGTATTTATCCAGGGAAATGAATTATTTGTTATATTTTTCACTCTTTCATGTGTTACTGTTTACTCTAGCCTAAACACGTAACATAAGAGCGCGTAATCGTTTTCTGAAATACTTCACGACACAACGACAAATGAAACGCTTCGATCTGCGGCGAACGAGTTTCAGAAAATGTGTCCCAGTCGCTATTTACTCTTATGGATACACAACTTTTCTCGTTAACAGGTCAATGTTTGGGGCGCTAACGCCCTGATCACAATACCCACGAGTGAGTGCGAAGTTTTCCACCTTTACATTGCTCACTAACTTGTCCAAGGATGAATTGAGAAACTGCAGTGAATCAGTAAACTATAATTGACCTAGACGAATGGTCATGTATTTTTCCATGTTGTTTGGAATACCACTTTCTGAAGAGTCTGATGCCGTCGCCACTGCTTGCATTATTAAACGGCCATCATATCCAGGCAGATTATGAAGCACTACAGGATTTTGTTTCTGGTTTGGCTAAATTCTCAACTGTAGATCACATGCGCTATGTGCATCTCCTATTCACGCGCCAGTGATGAGCCATTAATCAGAGGCTTTTTATTGCTGGGGCTAAAAGCTCTTTTACAGATCCAGCAATGAGTGGCTATGGAAAACTCAGTTATATTATTGCGGGTCATAATCATGTCTGCTGGTGAATAGAGCTGTTGAATCCATTTCACTGTAACATCAGTCGATTTGAGAAAAATCTCAACAGAGTCCTTGCCACGATACAACACTGGTGACTCAGTTTTCCCGTCACGCCTAATTGCTTTATAGCAAAACCCACATGGGACTATTTAGAAACTTTTGTTGTCTGGTCGTTGATAAACGAGTCTTTGAAAAGCAGAATTATCCACTGAAACACTGACACATTCAATGTCCGCGTACATGATATAAGAGATCTTTCGCTGCACTGCAGGTAATTCGAGAAGGTTTTTACTGGATTCTGGCATTATTGTCCGCTGTGGTTTCTCACTGATACCACCACAGTAAAAGTAATGGTCATTGAGCAGTTCTTGGGTGTTAAGTACATCTGCACGGAAAGCTCTTATGCCTGTTGTGTCGGTGAAGCAACCGGGAAAGATTCTTTATCCGTACGTATTCCGATACTGACTCTGAATCCATCATATCACTCATCAACAACAAATCAATATGGGTTCGTCCATGTTGTCCATTTGGGGATAGTGCAAGCGGATAAAAGCCTTTAACCCAAGTGAACACATTAAAAGCGATACCTAGGTCAAGCGTTTCTAATATTGCAAGCGGATTAAAGCATTTAACCCAACTGAACACATTACAAGCGATACCTAGGTCAAGCGTTTCAAATTTTTTTAGTATGGCCTTAGTAACCTGTACGGGGAATTCTACATCGCAAAAATTGAACTCATTCGGGTTCTGTCGGTATTTTCGAATCTGGTTTTGATTATCACTCGCTGTCTGTAACGCTAAGAAAATTGCCGATTCAAAACATCTCTTATCATAATTTTTTACATTATTACTGACCTTGGTTGAACCCACGCTGGTGTTGGTATGTAGTTGGGTCCACGAAATGGTTGATATCGATAGATATCTAGCTCGACTTGTGTATATCTTTCTATTCTGTATTTATGATTTTTCCAACGTCACGTGAATGTTTCCATTGCCTTTGTTAGTTTCGGCATTGGTGGCGCTGATATAGCTAAGGTTTAGGATTGCGCATGCACAGCTGTGAATGCACGGTGTAGTAGTTTTAAATCTATCTTTTTCATTACTAAGTGGCATAACCAAATGCTCATTAAGAACAATATCTGCGTTAAATCAGATTGGCAAGAGCGTTGTAACACTGATGTGATTCCAGGAATCATATATGTTAACAGTTGTCAACCGTTTTTGCCGGCTTTGTATGTTTCTGGGATAATTGCCACATGATTTTCTATATCACCACTACGCGTATGAAATTTTGACTCTCGTACATTTGATTGTTGTGCTTTTTTACGAAAATATTCAACAGCGTCAGTAGGAATAGCAGATGCATTACATTTTTGTTCATTCTAAGTACGACGACTTGACGGTTTTGTTCAAAAGAGTCGAATAATGCAAGTATGTCACTTGTCTTATACCTCTTGGTATTCGTATATTAAACTCAATTCCAAATTGCTTCTGTTGTACCATTGTTTTTTTTAGCAACCGCCGGTGGAATATCTGTTACAACAAGCTGAACCACGGTAAATTATAGGTCTCAATAACTCAAGTATGTCATCTTTTCGCATATAGCTTGGCATTTGCATTCCATGCTGTTGTGCGATTTGTTTTGACTGATGCACAAATGACATGTTTATATAAGTAAAATCCTTCTCTAACTGAGAAGTCCATTAATAACTTCTTTAAACATTTTGTACTCAACGATGAATAGAAACCTCAATCGCTTCAGTTCTAGATATTGTTTTATTTATTTATGTACCCGTTTGTTCAATTACAGATGTTCATTTAATCAAGGGTGTTTGTGCAATGACAGGTGTCTGTGCTAATATCTGATGTCGCGCGTGCTAATATGTGCTCGACCAGATCGACATGGTTGTCAAAGCTGATAATGTTATTTGACTCCTATGCCCTCTTTAAGGCAGGGTGGAGGACAGGGGTCAGATCGTAAAACCAGCAAATGTGTTTTACAGTATTCATAATGATATGTTCTGCCTCAGACCTAATATTTTCCAAGGCTAACACCTTTACATTTGTTGTGTCCCAGTTCCATTGAACGTTACATATATATGTTAAAGATAATTCAATTAGGAAAGCCTCATCACTGGACTCGTAAATGGATTCATAAACATTGATCATTTTGCTGAACACAGATATCCTCCTCTGCATCAAACGGTAAACGGATACAGAGGGTAGACGGATAGAGAAGTTTACAGAGTACATTACGCTATTTTATGGTAATTCGAAATTTAAAATCAAGCGTGTTTTTATGGAATCAACATAAAAAAATTCCAACGTACTATCAGCCCAAAGAAACTCAAATGACTCATCACTGAGTATTGCACCAACTCGAATACGACCAGACTTTGAGCATTTGTATTCAGTAACACCAACTGTCTTTAGGCGTTGTTAAATTTCCTCAATAGATTTTGTTTCTTTGCTTTTAGTAATAGCTTTAGAGAGTTGTTTTCGGTGATTGCGTCACTCTGCTTCTTCGTCGTTATACTACATTTCATAGTTTTACAGAAAATTGTTGAGTTTGGATTCCATTGTCATATAATACCCAAAAGCATTTGTTTAGTTGATTTGCTCTTGGATATCTTCATTACCTTTTTTCAATATTCACTGGTAATATCATCATCATCATCATCATCATCATCAAAAGATTCATTATCCTCACTAACATCAAACATAGTTGGTGATTTACTCAACTTGAGGTACTCCAATTTTTATTGTATAATATTATGTACATAAATTTTCTGCTCATAATCAAATTAATAGTATGTTCCTGATATATGTGTCTTAAAACACATATAACATCTTTTGACCACCTCTGATAGATCTGTATCATGCATTCAAACGAAACAAAATTTTAAAAAATTCTGTCAAATCATACACATGCCAGTCATTTGGAAGATCAACGCCATTTTTACAGACCTCCATAAATTTCTTCAACAAATTTTGAGAGTCGATTTGATATTTTTTTGTCATTATATACCACGGTAATTCGTCGATATAAAATATTTATCTATCCAAGCTGTGCATTTTAAATGAGTTTTTTGAGATTATTAGCACGCAACTAGTTGTAAGCTATTGCATATGAAGTTTTACGGTCAAGCTAATGTGTGCAGTCCATATCAATTACAACGATTTCCAAGACAACCCAAGATGTACCCACAGCGTTCCAAACGACATACTACAATGTTCAGAGGTCATTGGAAACCATATACGCTTCAAAGATTATGCGTACTACGTGTATGTAACTGACTGCGAATTTACACCACCAGATGGATTTTCATTTATCATATTTCACCAGCTTAGACTCTGTAGTCTAACCAATTATTAAAGAAAACTTTTCTCCGGAATTTGCACTCGAACCAGCAATTTTGTGTTTTATAGCACGACCGTTTAGTTTTCACGTCTACTGTATATGTTAATAAGGTACAATTAAAGCCTGGTATTTCAAGGTAAGAAATTTATGGAAAACGTGCGAATTCCCCCTCTCCTAATCAGCTAATATCTAAAACAATAAACAATTTTAAATTACTATTCCTGATAGTATGCATATCCTGACATAATCAAGTGTAATGGTAAACATACATAGCCATGAAATAATAATTTTAGGCCTGCCAGATATAATTTAAGCCCGATCACAATACATATTCCAGGTAGTATTCGATATTAGCAAAACATGATTTTATTCTAACGGGTGCAGATTACGCTTGTATTATTTTCACTTTGAATTTAAGCACATCGAATATTAATACATTGCTAAATTAAACCAAAAATAGCTTATCTCTCTGAAATTAAGGCATGTTAAATGAACGGTTTTGATTTTTATCTGCACCTGTTAGAACTTGCTCATGTAATACAGAATCACCTTTGAATATAGCTTGATTATCGATCGAGACTGCACTGCTATATAATAGATCATACCGTATACAGTCTCAAAAACGTGTCTGCGTTTGACCCTGTCGTCTATTAAGAGCATTTTGGTCCTTTAGAACTACAATCAAGTCCATGGATATTTTGAACCTCAGAGCTACATTAGGTTCTTGGATATTTTGGTTCTTTAGAGTTACAGTCAGGTCCATACATATTTTGCTTTATATGCCAATATGTTATGCGCTGCCTCTGTTTGCATCTTGAATCTCGCAATGGCGGCGGACAAGCGTTTGAGAGTCTCCGGAGCAAACGTTTACTTGAACTCGCTATGATGTCTTCCTGTGCGGTTTGTCGCGACTGCAAAATATCTTTGACACATTTGTGGGCACTTTTGTAATAGCGGCGAAGTTCAAGTTGTTCGCGTGTAGCATCGCGGCGTAGGTCAGCATCTTACACTATTACATCGAATTTGCATGAGACGCGTTGATGTGAGACACATTCGCGTTCAAACCCGTACGATACTTGCGCGGTCCACCACTCAAGCGGATCGTGAGAAAACCATGCGGATCAAGGATGACCTTCTCGAACATATTCTGAAACTTATCACAAAAAAAAATATTTTCGCTGGGCAGTCATAACGGTCAGGCATCGTATCGTGGTACACAACAAGATTATTTTCCAGGTAGTCGTCAATTGCAGGGGCTTCACTAATTGTAGAAAAAAAATGGATTAGAGCTCGTTAGTGGTGCAGGATGACGATTCGTTGATGGTCTCACAGACGTAAGCGCACTCACGAAAAATCCTCGACTATTTGATCGAGTCATGGTAGAACTTCTACTTGAGCAGCCATGACAAATCCAACAACGTAAATATGTTTTGTCAACTTCAGCTTGAATTTATTGCAGTGCACGACAACACAGTAACCATCGAATTTCTTACGTGTCTCGAATGCCTTATCGACAATAAACCCCTAAAGTTTACATTTATCACTGTTCTGGACAAGGTCTACGCGGATTCGTTTTCGTAGATTTTTCAATGTTTTTCCAAAGACATCATTGTCCATCAGCTTGAAGATGTCCTTTCTAAATTCTTTCGAGGCGGCCGTTCTCATATTCGTATTAATCTGATGTGGCCAGCTCGTCGAGTACTCCATGTCGACTTCTACAAGGTATCGATGGTTGCTATTTTGGCGTACTAGCTTTTGCGTTTTAGTATGTTTCGGTGCAAGATACAAATCGTCGGCAAAGCTAATTACATATCGCACTTAAGACATGGCCGAGCACCCAGGTCAACACGTTACACGAGTGAAACGAATTTACAGTATTCATAATGATATGTTCACGTTTTTCACGGCATGCACCTTTGCATCTATTGCTTTACAGTGCTATCGAACTTCTTACATATACGCGAGAATTGTATTCTTTAATATAAAATACTCATCTAATCTTCTCGAGTCATTTTGTGTTTAACCAGGAACGGTGCTTTATCAGATTATACTGTATTGAATACTATCCGTTGATACTACTACAAACCATAAAAACACGTTGGGCCTAATGGTGGTAATGCTAAAATGCAGGATAGCGTCTCGCATGCAAGCTATTTTGCCACTAGACGGCCACTGTAGCTTGGTATAAAATAGTTCTTCAAATGCAAATACATTTGTCTTCTAGCGGATATCTGGTGAAATCAGTGTCCACTTGCCATTGTAATAATATAGATAGTGTAGGTCCAGTCAGTCCAGTTTCATTAAGAGGCAACCTGTATGTCCTGACAGTCAAAGACTACGCAAAACGCTATCGTGAAGCCACACTGCTTTTAAAATAATTGAAATGGAGTTGCAGAGTCTCTTCTAAAGGTACTCACTAGAGTAGATATTCTTAAGTTACGTGTTGAGGTTCGAGTAAACAGTAGCACAAGCTTTCAAAAATTTAACAAATTATTTATTCCCTGGAAAAATACTGTGAAATGAAAAAAATAAGAACTTACGGTTTTAAGAATCAAATCCAAAAATAATCCAAGAATAATCCATGATTAAAATTTTAGAAGTCCTAATATTGAAATGTTCTAATGAAATCAAGTTCGATTCCCGACAAAGAATCCAAGATGGAAGGCGATGATGTATGCTGTATCCTGTATAGTGTGGTTGTCTACATTTCCTTGTAGAAACACAAGAAATAACATTCCGTGGTATTTCGAACATTGATATTTGCCGTTTAGGTTAGGACGAATTGGAATGCCGAAAGGTGGAATGAAGTGTGATTTATGAGCGTATAAGATTTGATATTAGGCTCTAAAACTTCAGATCGTTTGATACCAAAGACCTGCTTTCGTTTGTCTGAGATAGTGTTGCTTCCCTCAACATACGGGCTTTCTGAAGTGGAAATTCTACATGCTCATGGACAAGGCCAAACTTTCTGACTGGATATCAGTGCAAACATCTTTAAGGTAAGATGCACAAGCTGATGTGTACACACCCGAGTCACAGTCAAGTTTAAATCTTACTGAGGCGTATAGAAGAGAAGCAAAACGTACCGAGTGGCTTCCAAATCTGA
Source organism: Sinohyriopsis cumingii (assembly GCA_028554795.2). Taxonomy (NCBI): domain Eukaryota; kingdom Metazoa; phylum Mollusca; class Bivalvia; order Unionida; family Unionidae; genus Sinohyriopsis; species Sinohyriopsis cumingii. The sequence goes on along the minus strand of CM068841.1, from coordinate 100,379,299 downwards.
TTTTTGCCAGCACATTTATTGAATCCAGGCTTTTCTATTTTATATTAGTCCTTTGAGCATTATGTCCCATCCAGCCGTATTATCCTAACAGCAGACCGACCATTCCTAACACTGACCTCTTAATATTGGGCGCCAAGCGAGGAAGCTGTTTGTACCATTTTTATAAGTCTTTGGTATGACTCGACCTAATCGACTTTGTTTAAATTTTCTTCTTTTTTTTTCATTTTATGTCAACAACTAATTCTTAGCTAAATTAGTCTCTGTGTGTATGAGCTTTGTATCAGGATTATTATTCAGGTAAACAAGAAGGAGTAAATATATTTATTTGGGTCGGGTTTTTGGAATGACCTAAGTGAATTTTACAGGTTATTGTGTTTTAAGTAAACAAGGCTCATTAGATCATTCTATAAAGTTATTTTCCTTTATGTAATTTTTTTTAAAGAAAATGGTTATTGTGACCTGAGGTCAAGTAGAGAACTATATAATCTTGTAATTGTGAATTCAGGCGATTATTTTCTCTGGAAATACAAACGTTCTCTGATAAGATTCTTGGATAAAGACACGCACTGGAATTTATAGCATATTCAAGCCTGGAATTATATTACTCTGATTCATAATAAGACTATTGACACAGCAGCACTCCATAAGCTATAACAGATACGTCATGGCCTTCAGCTTTGGATTTCTTCGGGACTTGTGCTAAATTTTATTCAGGACTTTATATTATTAGGACTTGAGTCTGTAATTCTTGGAATATTTTGGAATTTAATTCGCAAAACCGTAAGTTCTTTTTTCTCATTTTCACTATGTAGTCTAGGAAAATAGATTATTTGTTAATATTTTGCAAAGTTTGTTGTCTTTCACTCTTTTCTGTAGTCCGAGTTTCCTCTGACCTTTGCCACCCCATTTTTGATATTTGGACATTGATGTTGGGGTGCAGGGTCAGAGTCTACTCTTTGTCGAAAAGTTGGAATTTGCCGACACCATTAAAGCAAACGAATCAGCCGCTAATATTTAAATCAATTCGCATTTATAAAGTGAAAAACAAATTCAAATTAGGAATCTACTTCATGATTTTGAGGACGTGTTGACAGACCTTTCTGACTCAACAAACATTGTCGAAAATGATACCAGTACGATCCAAACCATACCCAGTACCACATTCGGTGCGAGAAGTATGAAAGAAACGTTGAAAGCCCTGCAAAATATGGGTATCATTGCAACAGATTTTGTACAGACGTAAGGAAACTGACCAAACTGACCATTTTTGAATCTGAACCAATGTAAAATCCGGACTGAGCAACATAATATACTTACAAAGATTGACCTAGGTCAATGGTATTAGTAGATATCAATCAAACCTTCGTACAGGCACATCACAGTGTTTGTCATCAATGATGGTTTGTGTCAGTACAAGAAAATGGCTTTTGGATTAGTAATCTCTGGAGATCCATTTTGCAGCATGATGCGAAAAACACATCATGTGTGAAGGTTCATTGTTCCCTGTGTGAATACATATGTCCTGCTTGGAAGGATGTAATTCAGTCTTACATGGATGAGCATTTTTCCCTGTTTGGGTGCACATGTGTGTCAAGTGTGGACGACTATTATAATTCCGTCCTGCGTAGTTCTGCATTCTCCCCTGTCAGGGCCGTAGAGAGCGACCACGGGCCCTGGGGTAAGAAACACCCGGACGTCTCCATCTTATTGTTCATAAAAAAATTCTTTTATAAAATTAGAAAGTGTTGTTCGGCTGGGCCTCCTTACGGGCCCGAGCCCTGGAGATATATTCCCGGTTGCCCACCCCCACCCCCATTGTCAGTACTGCGTGCGTGACGACTACAATTTGGAGCAAAATGAACTTTCATGATCATAGAAATTATGATTGATAATGTAAATTGGTATATATTTTGCAGCGCAGTAAATGTTATTTTTGATAACGAAGGTTTGTGTGCAGTTGTTGCATGAGTGTAGCTACCATACAGCAAGACAATGTAAAACATAGCGGCCCACGAATTATTTTAAGCAGGGGACAATCCGTAAGCTTTGCATAGGGGCCCGCATAGGGCCAAAATTTCCCAGCTACACAAGCGAGTTGTTGCTTACTCTCTCGTTCACAGATCCATGGGCAGACCTGTTGTAAATTGTAATGTTACATTTGTGACACCGCCCTTCCAACCAACCATATATGTATATTTTAACAGATTAATAATCACTTTTTAAGCAAATGCTAGTATACGCTCTGACCAACCTTTAATATTGTCCGAATTTATTTCACGTTTGGCAAAAATATTAATAGACATTTTAAACGTATTTTCTTTATCCGTTAGATTGAAGATATGATCTTGAAAATAATGAGTGTTTAAAAGCGAGCTCTGACGTGTTCTTTCATAACATATTTTTTAATAAAGGTTGTAATACGGGAGCATCATTACATTTTTGGTCATTATCAGACGTCATCTTAGAAGATATAAATAATGTTCCTGAACAAAAAGTACATCAAATTAATGAATCTCCTATTGTGAGAAAGATCTTAGACTGAATAGTTGCTCGCATTCTAAAGGTTATCCTGTGCATTGACTGAAAAAATAAAATATAAAACAAGACTATAAAGTATCCTGTATTGCTCATAAAAACGTCATGTTCGTTTAGGAAGAATATAATTGATTGCCTCACACCTAATGAGAACGAATCTGTTTCTAAAAACTAACAGACATAATTTCTGAAAGATACTTGCAGATAAATTCTGAATAAATAAAATATTTACTTTTTTTAAAAGAAAAACCTTCCCAGATGCCATTGAGGCAATGGTAGTGTTAGTGGTTGGTTGGTTATTGGTTTTTAGCGCCACATTTCACATATTAGCTACATCATGCCAAGGTAATGGAGACTAAGTGACTTTAACATGGACACACCTCAAGCCAAGGCTGGTCAAGGCGGGCATCGAACCCGTGACCCGTTGATGTCGAGATAGATGTTCTGCCAACTGAACAAATGAGGCTCTCAGCAGTGTTAATAAAAAAAAATGTATTAGAAGCAAGAAAATGATGTTGATAAAAGATACAAGACTTGAAAAATCGAAAATGTTATATCTTGAAGAATACGATCTGTTGCAAGTATCGTAATAATTCATATAATTTAACGAATGGTACACACGTAAAAGGAGTATACTAATTGTATTAATATCGCAGACATTGCGTCAAAATTATTTTCATCTTGGAAAACTCTGAGGCGGTATTAAATAAGACTTACCGCTGGCGATTTTTCTTTTTCAAAATTGTACTGATTTCATATAGGTCATACCCGAAAAATTTTCGATTTATAATTTTTTTAAAAAATGATACAGTTATTCTTAAAAAATATGTGGAACATTTTTAAGTCGTGTCCAGAAGAGCTGGTTATTTATTGTTGAAGATTATGTGGTGTTTACACTACCAAAAGACTTGTTGAGCTTGTTAGACTTGATTCAATACATTCTCATAATAAAATGTTTCACCTTTCGACTGCTATAGTCTCTTCATGTGAAATAATTGGCTCTCTTTCATTGATCCACATATCTACATCTCTCTATTTATCTATGTATCTGTCTACCCGTAGGTAGGTAGGTAGGTAGGTACGCACGCACGCATGTATCTATGTATGTATGTAGGCATGTGTATGTATGTATGTATGTATGTATGTATGTATGTATGCATGTATGTATGCATGTGTATGTATGTATGAATGTATGTATGTATGTATGTATGTATGTGTGTGTCTGTCTGTATGCGTGCGTGCGTACGTGCGTAAGTGTGTGTATGTATGTATGTATGTATGTACAATAATCGCTGTATTTTATTGATTTAATCAGAATAGGTTGAATATCTTGTAGAGCAAGGTATTTTTTTAAAAGAAAGTTCCTCCTTGTATAAATTTTCTTCCTAATGTATGATGGATAAACCGAGAAGGTTCTACCCTACATTTTAAAATGTAAGGGTAATGGATACAGAATATAATAGTTTGCATTTCTTAAGGTAGAGAATGACAACGGCGTCCTTCGAAATAATAATGGTCATCAGTCACTAGCATTTTTGAATTTTAACAAGTTCGTGAGGACAAGAGGAGGAAGAGATACCATACCGATTGTGCAATTAATAAATACGCTCCCGTTTTCAATGCTACCTCTACCAAAAGGAGTTGAAGTAATACGATAGAGCAGGTTCCACATTATCGTGTAGGGAATGTTGTATCTTGACGTGTAAGACTTAGTTTTGACTCCGTTGAATCAAAACGTAACGTAGAATTTTGAGCTCTTGAATCCTGACGATACCCGTTACAAAGGTTACCAGTCCAAGACACATTTGTCTATGGCATCTGTTCCATATAGTTCCTGCTTAGCTGTAGACATTATCACATAGTTGGTATACTTTGCATATAGTGTTTGTGTTTTTTTGACATGGCAACAAGGGAAAATAAATGACGTTCGTGAATCTAATTGGCCAAAAAGGCCAATGAAATCCTGACGTTGCATTCTTATTATTAACTGGCAGCCATCGTGGGAATGTCTTGCCCCTCCTAGGTGATGTAGTTTATTTAACTATTTACTACCAACACTGTGCGGCCGTCTTTCCAGTCAGAAGCAGAGTGGACACTAGAAATAAACCGACCACGCAGTACAGTAGAAGTTATATAGGTCGAAATACGACCCATTGGACAAAAATAAGTAATGCAGTTCCCATAGATCGTAATGCAAATATTTGGCATAAATAATGTATTTTACTGGCAAATCGGCAAATCACGATTGCGTCTTATGAGTGATCTATCCATGAGGAAACATTTAAAACAATGAAAATAATATGCTGACCGCCTCGTTTCTTGCTAAAATTCCCTTGTACGTGCCTACAACAGCATTACGCCAGGCGAGATCTTCATGTACGGTCACAGCCAGACAATAAATATAGTTTTATGTTCAAGCCTACAAATTGACCCAAAGACAGGTTTGTTCTAAAAAAAAAAAATTTTATATTTCCGGTAATTAGTTTTCATAAGTGTGAGACCCTCTTTATTTTATGGTATTTAATTTACCATCATAAATTACTTCGTTCTGTGTGGAGTGATATGTAAACTGTCAGGTTTTAAATGTTGTACTTAACTTCCACTATCCTCTAGCGAGTAATTAGAATTCAATCGCACTCCAAAAAAGTGGGAATTATGCCGTGTTTCATCTTTCCTTCTGGTTTCCCGTAACCGCAAATATACCATTGTTGTGTAGCAACGAAACATCGATCGTATATTCTAAATATTACCTTTAAAATTTGAAAAATAAATATCTTTTTACCCTTCCCCCTCCCCCGCATTCCACCCGCTGCAATGTGGCATTTATTCATTCTTTATTCGATTCACGCAAATTTCCAATGCTTGCGCATTCACTTTCGAAATTCAGATGACGCTGTTAGCTTGATTTACTTAAGAGTTAGAAGCATATATAATCTGTTCAATATAAATGACAATCACCCCTTATTTTATAAACCATAACTTGTGATATTTACACTAAATATTTATCTTCGGCTCATGAATACATCATAATTGGACTAATTATTAACATTTTGAGCATAGTTTTAACATGATTTGTATACAAGCAGCATATGAGATGCTAATGGGGGGGGGGGTGAAAGTATGGGGAGGGATTGGAGGAGGAGAACAGTGTTATTAGACGTCAGTGTTTGGTGATGTCATTGAATGATCATGTATAATTTCATTTCTTTCCTTCCTGTTCTTTCAGTCATTTGTTCATTTTTTGTCATCCCTATCTGTATATATTTCATTTTGCAAAGATTTCTAATCATATGCATGTAGTAGCGTTTGACAGTACATCAGCACAATGGTGACTAGATGTTTCAAACTTAAGGCGTAATTGGAAAAGTGTGAAATTGAATTGAGCAAACATTCAGGAAGATAATCTCTTTTCAAATAGAAATATTTCAGGAGTGAAGTGGAAACATTGTATTGTCACAAGTGGCAAGGACAAAACAAAATGTTTCCCCTTCACAAGTAAAATATTTACTTTCGTCTATGCAAAACTTAATTTTTTTATACTATATTGTAACATGCCAGAGGGGTTTCTTGACCGAGCGATTGCAACTCTGACGCGAATCCCGCTAGAAGTTATAGGTTTCCCCTGACTCCAAAGACTCCCATACAACTACTGTTGTAAATTGAAAATACCAACACGTCCGAACTACAAATAATTTTACTCTAATTAATACATGACCACTGATCTCACAATTTCCCCAATTGTCCGTCAACCTCAGGACTGCATGGTTTCTGCTCATTAACTTTCCGTAACGTGCCGCCAGTATTCCAACTCAGCCACCTAATACAATGAAATAGTTTTCATACGCCACCTTAGGCCAGTCAAATCATGATTTTAAGCTATATTTCACTCGTAACTCTTCACCGTATTTACTTATCATAGCAACAATGAACGGCACGTGCCGACGACGGAACAGTCCCTGTTCGTTTATTCCATTGTATAATTTACCAGTCTCCAATCATAAATACTGCACCTGGAGTCACTTAATCGATTTACACAATTAGATTTTAATAGGGACTACTGAGCGACAGAGACACTCATGCGGATCAGACCTGAGTTCACCAAAAGTAAAGCATGACATCATGAAGTCTCACTAACACGTCGCTCCCTAACGTTTGCTCCTAGTAATTAGGTAATTGTTCGGTCTGAGGATTATATCCCCTGCACCGACCTCCCACAATCAAACAAGTAATCCCAAAAATCTAAGAAATCCTTAAAATGGAGTACTATAAACAAATGCGCATATTCCAAATTTATGACAATATTTCTTTCAAAGGCAAAATCTTCGATTTGCACAGATATGTTTCTCCTCTCTTTGATTAATGGCTGCAGTACTACAGAGACCTAAATAAGTTCCAGAATGTTACAATGATTTTAGGACAGAAAATATTTACAAATTAAGATTGTAGATATAATGCTGAAAATTGACTAATTTGTAAAATTAATGAATATTTTCAAACGAAAATGAATAGATTTTTATTTTGATTAACTTATTTCATGAGTCGATTGATACAGTACAAATTTGGGGAGGGGGAAAACTGAAACAAGATAGAACGCTCCAACAGACTTCAGAGAGTAACATCATCAAACAAATGATTTTACTGATTTCGAGTTTACATGTAAGGACTGTGGTTGCTAGTTTTGTTTATTTCTGCATTCAGACGTAAACGTTTGTGACGGCAAGCTTGCAGTCTATATCGATAACCGATGATTCGTCCAAATTTCAATTGTCACATACTTTCGTTTGCAATCGACACTAATCAATGCCTGATTTCTCCATCGATTTCAGACATGGTTATGATTTTGATAACAGATGACATCGCTACTTAAACAATTGTATTATATATGTGATCAAGAGTTTTTCTTAACAATTGAGGAGGGGATGAGAGACGGGGTGATGGAGAAGAAAAAGAAAAAATGATAAAGGGTCTAAATTATACGCGTAGTTATAAAGACACTGTGACGATAATTTTTTCTCCAGCTGATATATTTCCATCTCACATTATGGAATATATGATGTTGTTGTTCTTGTTGTTGTTGTGGGGTTTAACGCCATTTTTCAGCACACGATAGGCTATACATGGTGGCCAGTATTAATGGTGGAGGAAGAACCCGGGAAAACCCCAGAAAGAACCACCGACCCACGAGAAACTACTGGCAAGCTTTCTCACATACCCACATTGGCCGATTCCGAGACTCGAACCCACGCAGACAGAGGTGAGATGGCAGTGATCCGTAACGGAGTGCGCTTTAGACCACTCGGCCACTCGGGGCCCTCTGAATATATGATAAATGTAAATATGAAGTACAACAAGATTTAATAGAAGATTAAATATGCTAAAATTCTGTCGTAGGTATATAACATAAAAGATGAAGGTAACACACGTAATTCCTTAAATAATCAATTTTGACCGTAATTTAAGGATTTTACATGTGTTACCTTCATCTTTTATGCTATATACCTAATAAAGGCCTCATTCCCTCCAAAAGTCTATAATTTTCCAGGACGGTACATAATACAGTTTCCCCCGGGAAATTAACGTCAAAATATGTGTGTCTTGCAGGGTCGAAGTCGACACACTTTACAATATGTTCCACCCTCATTGGACACTGTCATGGTTTGCACTCAGGGCGAGTTCCGCCAGTCAGGCGGTGTGCACGAGTCAGGTATGTGTGACCGATACTCAATCGGCACAATACCACGTCATCTCGACTATTTGTTCTATGCAAAGGTTACCAGTCTCTGATAGTGAGTTTGATGTTCGGAAGTTTTTGGAGTTTTCATTACATTATTTTGTCAAGCACTGGTTTATACAGTATTTGATGTTAGTATATTGAATCTTCGATCCGGAAACGTGTGACTACAGGGCAGTTTTGGCTGCTTTATCTGTCCTTTCATTATCCTTAATGTCACTGGGACTAGACAGATAACACTGCAAAAACGTGTCCCAGACTTTTTGAGCAAATTAGGTTTATGTAATATCGGGGGTATTAACATTATAAGATTTAAGATTCTGCAAGTTTTTAATGTGGAGAGATAGAATATAAAATAGGAAATTTGCTTATTTTTTTTATATAGAGGTTTCAGTGTAGTTCAAATTTTTGAACATGGCTTTAATTTCGGCAGTAACAAATGAGGTTTATAGGCTCGATATGGTTCCATGGGGTGTTATAGGCTCGAGATGGTGCCATGGAGTGTTATAGGCTCGAGATGGTGCCATGGAGTGTAATAGGCTCGAGATGGTGCCATGGGGTGTTATAGGCTCGAGATGGTGTGTTATAGGCTCGAGATGGTGCCATGGAGTGTTATAGGCTCGAGATGGTGCCATGGGGTGTTATAGGCTCGAGATGGTGCCATGGAGTGTTTCAATAGCAGCTCCAGATTTGTCTCTATCTTTCCAACTGTCTGTATACAGGAACACACAGCTACGAGCTTTCTGAACTGGAAGTTCTACATGGACAAGGTCAAGGTCAAACTTCCTGACTGGGTATCAAATCAAACATCTGCTCGTAAGATGTACAAGCCGATGTGTACACAATCCAGCCACAGTCAAGTTTAAATCTTACTAAGGACCTATAGAAGAGAAGCGAAACGTTACGAGTGGCTTCTAAATCTGTATTTGCCACCACATTTATTTAATCCCGGCTTTTTTTATTTCATATTTGTCCTTTGAGTATATAATCTGCTGAAGGAAGGTCAGTCTATGGTCTAAAATAAAGCCTTCAAAGTTGGTCTCCACCACTACAGGAATACGACAACGATCAAAATAAAGTTTTGAAAAAGTGAAATATTTGCAGACCTGCATACAGATTTAGAGTTTGAAAATTCTAATCCGTTTGCTGCTGGAAATTTCTGAACTCTATTTAGCAGTTGACGTTCAACAATAACAGTATGCATAATATTTGATCTATTAGTTGACGTTCAACAGTATGCATCATATTTGATCTATTAGTTGAAGTTCAATAGTATGCATACTATCTGGTCTATTAGTTGCCTCAGTTGACGTTCAACAGTATGCATACTATCTGATCCATTAGTTGAAGTTCAACAGTATGCATACTATCTGATCTATTAGCTGACGTTCAACAGTATGCACACTGTTTAATCTATCAGTTGACGTTCAACAGTATATGCATACTCTTTGGGCAATAGGAGAACAAAAAGTTGTTAAAGTGTAACGAACAATCAGTTCCTAGACTAAGACATTTAGCTATGCTGTTAATTTGGATGTTTAATAAGGTGACTGAGAGTGAGCTGCCAGGAGGTATACCCACATCCTTATGGTAGCTTTCAGACAGGATGCTGCCTACCTTGACTCTTAACTTTCTATCTTGGAAAACATCCGGGATACAGTTAGCTTGACAACCTCTTAGACCCAGCTTTTAGTGGTAAATCATAGTATACACTGCAGTTTAGTTTCTGGATAGACAAAGAATCCCATATATCCACACGTTTTATTTAGTTTAAGGGCTTTTGGTAAAGCGAATATGCTTGACATGGTGTGTGGGTCTGGTACGACCAAATATTGGATATAGTATGATCCAAGTAAAAAGTTATAAATTATTAACACCAAACACTCATTAGAATATTCAGGGACTATCTGTTTTGCGGAAAATGTTTTATGAGCTAAAATTGGCAATATGCTGTTGCATTGTACCCTGTAATAGTTCACGGCATTTATATAGTAATGAGCTATTGTGTTTTAATTATCTATTCGTATGAAGGCTGATCAAAATACTACGAGTGTTACATTCTCATATACAGCGAGTCTTGCGTACAACACACTTAAAAACCATCACGACGCCAGATCTTCTAGTCGACCCGGTCCCATGACTGACACTTATATTAAACGCATACCTGTAACCTGATAGCTAAATAAAGTTGGTTACTTATTCATTATTCCCGATTTAATAAGGAATAAGTAACCAGTTATTTATTCTCAATTAAATTATTTTCAAACTTATTCCTTATTCACACCAAGTTTTTTAAAATTTGTATTCATTAATCCCAATTCAGTGGGTAATTGGTTACCACTTAGTTAATGCAGATGAAAGCGTTTTAGGGCATGCAATGGTGTAATTGTAACATGATTGGAGAAATGCGAGTGCTATATAAAGCTGAAGATAGATCACGGACTATAGTCTGACTCTACATGCCCGTTTGTTTGTAAACCCACCCACCCACCCCATTTAAAAAACGAGAAGTTTAATGTGATAAAAAGTGTACAGAACTAAGTCAATTCAATCACTGATTTATAATTTTTAACATGAATGTGACGAGAATGGCACTAATGCTGGCATCCCTTGCACACCTCTTCATGCTTAATGGACTTTCCATACTAACACGGCGCCATATTGCGTACACTATAGGCTAGTTTATTTCCATCAGACAACATAATGACGTAGTTCATCCTGTTCGTCAATTGCCGGATAATTCCGTAAATTACATAACTTTGAGAGTTTGGAATTATATCCCTTTGCATATATGAAATAGAAATTAAACTGCTTGTTTAATTCACATGAAAAGCAAATTTGTAGTTGTCATTATTTTCCTTAGCTTGATTCGACATTGTAAATATCGGAAGCAGTCGACTTATGTATGTACATCTGAGGTCGCGATACACCCCTTTGCTGAAAATGGATTTGTCCAGAAACTGGAAATGGATCCGAGCATGTCCGTCTATTACACTGAAAACTTCCGTTAAGCATGAAACGTAAGATGACGGTGTTAGGGCCATTCTACTCCCAGTAGAAACTATAAATCAATGAATGAATTGACTAAGTTCCTTGCACTTTTTATCACATTAAAGATTTCCATCATTTAAATAGGTAGGGGGGTACAGACAAACGGGCTTGTATTGTCAGACTATAGGTAGGAATGGTTTAGGATATTGATAGGAATACGTGTTTAGTAATTTGATAAAGGATTAATTAGTTGTGTTAGGCATTTGGGTCGTGTCTTGTGATGCATGGCGTTAAGCATTAGTATTCGGGTTCGAAAAGCTAACTAATGACTCAAGATAAAAGGGAAACCGCAAAAAAGATACAATTGTGAAATCGGAGATTTCTCTTGTGTGGTCGCCATGTCTTAGAAAAGAATAATATGAAGTATTTACGAGTTATGAAGCCTTCAGTTGACTTTGAATATTGTCTTGAAGCCCTTGGAGCTGGCGAACTTAGCATACTTGTAACCGATTTCCAGAAACTGGGGCTACATTAAGGGGAGTGGAGGGCGGGTAAAGCACGTGCCGCAAGAAGATTATATCTTACTTGTACAGTTTGGTCATTAAGTATCACATTTAAAGAGATTTGACAAGGACCCTTCTTGACGTGTTTTCTCTAGAGGATAGTGTAGTTGCGAAAGAAATCCTGATCAATTTCAATGAGCCGATTTCGAGAAATCAGCTAGATGATGGAGGTCTTGTACGACACATGCCGTAAGATTATAACATATACCCTTCTTTGACATTTTAAATGTAGGGGATAGACGTTCATCCAGGAAAAATGTCCTGACGAATTTCGTCGAGAGGAAAAGCGAAATAAGGGATGCCCTGTGGGTACCTAGTATTACACCCCCACCCCCGAAAAAACCTAACAAAAACCACAACAGCACGCAAATGTTAATAGCACATGCCGCAAGAAGATTATATTTTACTTGTACAGTCTGGTCGTTAAGTATCACCTTTAAAGATATTTGACAAGGACCCTTCTTGACGTGTTTTCTCTATAGGATAGTGTAGTCGCGAAAGAAGCGATAGTTTGTACTAATTGAACACTTGCTAAGAGGATTTTGATTTCAATGTCTCTTGTATATTATCTAACTAGGTACACGTTCTAACAGTAGAAAAAGTTTTTTTCAAAAAATTCGTCGAGGCGATTTAGAGAAATCTACGGCTAGATGAAGGTCGAGTAAGATAAGATACATGCCGTAAGAACATTATACCTTTATACCGTTTTGACATGGAACCTTCTTTGATATTTTGTCTCCAGGGGATAGAGTCAACTCTCAAAGGAAGTCCTGTCGAATTTCGTCGACAGCAAACCACGATATAAGGGGCGTCCGACGAGTATGAGAAACACGCATTGATTAATAGACTGAATCAAAAAATTCAAAAAATTCGTCGAGGCGATTTAGAGAAATCTACGGCTAGATGGAGGTCGAGTAAGACACATGCCGTAAGAACATTGATTAATAGACTGAATCAAGAGTTTGTACTAATTAAACCTCTGATCAGAGGATTTTGATTTCAACGCATGTTGGAAGTCCACCAAAAAAGGAAGTCGTGACGAATTTCGTCGACAAGAAACAGCGATATGTTGTCGAGTATTAACAACACGAACATGTTAATATATCGTTTCAATAATTTGTACTAATTTGTTCTCTTACGTAGAGGATTTTGACTTCAGCGTCTCTTGGACAGTATCTAAATAACTATCCGTCCTTGAAATACGAAAACTTTCATAAAGATTCCTCAAGCCGTTTTTGAGATATCAGCGGCTAGGTGAAGGAGGTCTGGCTTAATACATGCCGTAAGAAGATTTCACCTAACTTTTACATTTTGGCCAATGCGTTCACCCATTCTAGAGTTTTGACATAGAACGTTCTTTGATATTTTATCTCTAGTGCATAGATTCCACACACGAAGGAAGACCAGTCGAACTTTTGTCGACAGTAATCAGCGAAATAAGGGGCGCGCTATGGGTACAGGGTATGAAAAACAAGCAAATGTGAATAGATTATATCAATAGGTTGTACTCCTACTTAGTGGATTTGGATTTCAACGTCTCTTGGACATTACGAATGTAGTGATCCGTTCTAACAGTAGGAAACATTAGAAGAAACTTTTTCCAGTCTATTTCTAGAAAATCGCGGTTAGGTAAAGCAATTAAAACTCTACACATGCTGTAAGATTATATCTTATGTTCCCATTTGAGCCATTACGTCCCCTCTTGATTCAGTTTTACATGGATGAGATTCATCAGGACTTGTATCGTGGCTCGACACCATCCCATTGAGATAAAGTATCAGTGAAAGGACCATGTCAAAACTCTTTAAAGAGAAGTATTGGCCCTCCTGTATAAGTAAGATATTATCTTCTTGCTGCATATGTTGTACTCCCTCCTTTATGTAGCCCCTATTTCTGGAAATCGGTTAAACAAATTCTTTTAATGACTTTGACTTATGTTGGAAAGATCCCTGAATAGAAACTGTCCATCAGAAGTTAGTCAAAATCGTTTAGGTACGGGTTTAATTCGCACTAAGTATTATTAGATCTGACTCACACTGAGCGTGTTTCACACACCTACCCGCATGTTTGTTTAACAAGTTCCAAGGATTCAAGACGACAGTCGATGTCAAGTGAAGGCTTCCTAAACCTGTAAATACTTGAATTAATTCTTCTCTAAGCACATTATGACGACATAAGAGATATATCCAATTTCACACTTGTATGTTGTTGTTTTTGTTCGTTTTTTGTGTGGTTTCACGTTACTTGAGTCGCTAGTAAGATTTTCGAATACAAATACTAATATTTCGCGCCATGCACAACAGGACGCGGCCCAGACATCCAACACAACTAATTAATCCTATCTCAAATTACTAATTATGTATACCCACCAATATCCTATTGTTGACACTCCTTAGCCCCGTCCCAGCACATACAGCTGGTTAGGTCTTAGAAGTGACATCCTGTTTATCTCTAAAAGTGCTTTTAGTGTGGGTTTCCCCTGTAACCCTGTTATGTCTGAAGGTGGTTTTTTTTGTTATGAAGAAAACATTAATGCGGTACAAATGAATTTAGCAGGGTTAATTTCTTTTCCATCGATCATATCATATTGAGTTTTGTTTATCCCAAAATAAACATAATCTATGTACTTTCTTCCCTTTGTCTGGGCTGACAGTGGGCCTGATTTCCAACAGATTTGCTTCGGATTAGGATTGTACTATTACCCCAGTGGCAAAAAATTAACATGGGCTAATTTCCTTCCCTTTACTTATTAGTATTTGTTTATTAAAGTGACTTTGCCAGAGTCGAATGTCCGATATTTGTTATTGTAAGTGTAGGATATATATATATATATATATATATATATATATATATATATATATATATATATATTTGCATCTACGTGTGTACATATGTTCCGACAGGCCTATCTAGATCAAGTCTATGAGTTCCTCTCTTATATATATGGAAGTCCCAAAAATAATAAGTGTCTGCTGTAGTTTTTGTGTTTAGTTGCGTGCGTCTGTACGGGAGATATATGCCTTAGCATATTTAAACATACGGATACTTGTTTTTGTTCATGTATATAATGCCATGTCTCCTGCCACAAGGATTATTTGCTCGACCGATGGCGGTTGCAGCTGCTAAAGAAATGCCAGCATACAGGTGGTGGATGTCATTCGGAGCTGCAACGAGTTGCGGTTAGGGTCTTAGCACAGGTGACGTCCGCCTCCGCCTGCGAGAGAAACTGGTCAACATTTAACTTCATTCACACGAAAAAGCGAAACCGTATGCAGTGAAAGAGAGAGCGAGATGTAGTGTTTGTGCATGCAAATCTTCGCCTAAAGGAAAAGCTGGACAATATAAATTATACGGAGGAAACCATAGAGTGGTCAGATCAGTCAGATGGTGATAACGACATTGAGTGAAAAAATTTTTAATGTTATCTGGACTACGGTTTAAAACTTTTGACATTTTTTTCATATTTGTATCACTGAAACTTTAAAACTGGTATGTAGCGTGTAAATAAGTAAAATATTGATTTGTGTGTTGCCTAAAAACTACTGGAACGTTTTTTCTCGTTTTTTATTTATTGAGAAAAAAATGCGTTTTTTACGTTTTTTATTTTAATTTTAACGTTTTTAACATCTATGCAGGCTCCACATAGTCCGTGATTTGTCTCTAGTCATCTTTATTTAGCTGGCACAAAAGGACACTCTTATTTCTCTAACTGGGTTAGAATAACACCAATGTATGCCCTGAAGGGCTTCTAATCTTCAATAAGTAAGTAATAACAATTACTTATGAAACTGTGAATGAATAATGAATACCCAGCTGGGTGTGAATAAGGAATAAGTACCCAAATGTAAGTATAAATAGTTGAATCGGGAATAAGTAACTGGTTACTTATTCCTTATTCAATCGGTAACGGTTATTTGTTCCTTATTCAATAGCGAATAAGGAATAAGTAACCAGCTTGATGTCAATTAACCCGATGGCTATCAAATTGTTCATATTCAAAGTTGCGCACGCCACTATAATTAAACTCAACAACAATATTCAAAGTATATTTGTGGTGTGTGTTTCCGCTAGTGCGTGAGAAGGCACATCCCGCAAAGCAAGAGTGTTTGCCCAATTAAGAAATACAGTCAAGTTTTAACAAAACTACAAACTGGTCAGGTAAGATATATGAGCCGTTGCATACATTTGAAGAAGGTACCTTGTACAATTCTGTTGGATGTTACGACTGTCACTAATCATGAATGCTATATTAATCATGAATCATGAACCTAATCATATATATATATATATATATATATATATATATATATATATATATATATATATATATATATATATATATATATATATATGATATATATACACACACACACACACACACACACTTTTATGCATTGGATTCCAAGATATCGTATAGGCCATATATATTGAAAGAGTTGACACTTATTTGTACAATTAGACATATTAGTGATGATTTAGAGACATATTTCTGTATTTGTGATAGAGTTATTTCTGTTGATTTGTGCATGACCTTTGGATACTGAGTAAATTAGTTTATATCGTTATACAGCGTTGTCATTTGCAAAGACACGGGGTGCTTTAGAAAGCAGGATAAAACGAGGCATTTTAATGTGGCCAGTGGTGTGTGTGTGTGTGTGTGTGTGTGTGTCTATATATATATATATATATATATATATATATATATATATATATATATATATATATATATATATATATATATATATATATATATATTTGTTGTTGTAGGGTTTAACGCCATTTTTCAGCACACGATAGGCTATACATGGCGGCCAGTATTTATGGTGGAGGAAGAACCCGGGAAAACCATCGGAAAAAACAACCGACCCAGGAGAAGCTACTGGCAAGCTTTCTCACATACCCACATTGGCTGAATCCGAGACTCCAACCAACGCAGACAGAGGTGAGATGGCAGTGATCCGTAACGGAGAGCGCATTAGACCACTCGGCCACTCGGGGCCCCATATATATATATATATATATATATATATATATATATATATATATATATATAGTCTTATGTTACGTGTTTAGGCTCGAATAAATAGTATCACAAGAAAGAGTGAAAACAACAAGCTTTTGAAAAATATAACAAGTACTTTATTTCCCTGGAAAAATACTGTAAAAAAAATAAAAATAAGAACTTACGGTTTTATGAATCAAATTCAAAAATAATCCAAGAATAATCCACGAATACAATTTTTATAAGTCCTAATAATACAATATTCCAATGCATTCAACTTGGAGTCCCGACGAAGAATCCAATATGGAAGGCGACGACGTTTGATGTACCCTGTTCAATGTTGTTGTCTACAGTTCCTTGTAGAACCACAATAAATAATCCTCATATAAAATTGTTAAGAAATATCTTTGTTCAAGTATTCTATATGAGCACAAAATATTTTCAGAGAAACGAACTAATCTGTAAGAATCCGAAAAATTAAAATAAAACTCAAAAACTCAATATTGGTCACAACAAGAAAACAACTTGACATCAAGCGTTTAAAATCCTTAACTCATGAGATCTCTCTCTAAACATCACTATTAATATTGAGTAATGGGCAATTTAGGAAATAACTAATTGCGAAATAGAGGATCACGTGATCATGTTTACATATAAAAATAACGTAGCCCCTGTATGTCCTTGATAAGAACCAATCATTTTACTCCAAGAATAAAAGTTGTTTACTTGACCCTCAATCATGGCCAGGAACAAAGTATTAAAAAAAAGAAACAGTATTTCTATTATTAGGTATTTATGGAAAGATTTAGGTCAAGCTGAATTATCTGGAAAATATAAAATTGATTGTAAACAAAATTACATTACATTGACATGTAAAGAAAATAAAAATATTACAAAACCCACAAACAATCAAATCAAATCAAACACAAACTAAATCAAATAAAAGTGAAATCAAATATACGTAACAATAGTAGCACATTCGATAATATAGAAACAATGTGAGAAATGTGGACTTTCAAGAGAACATGTACATCCCAACTTATAAATATGCTGGTTTAGCAAGGTAAGTTGTAGCTCAAGACGTTCTACTCAAATTAGTTTTTCCCGAGGAAACAATCTACTGTAGGGTCCATTTTCCCTGGAAGAAATTCGCTCTAAGACTATTTCCTCCTTTAAGCAGAATTTATCTTTGATGGAAATTTTGAATCTGACGTAAATTACCCACCCATCTCAAACCTGTCAAACTCCCCAAACTTTTAATCCAGTTACTATAACAGTAGTAACAAAAGATAATGTAAATACTCGTGTACGTACTGTCGGGTATCGAAGATTGTAGTGTTGGGTATCACAATCCATAATTTACTACTTTGCAATAATTACCTCTTCACTGTTAGTAGGCTTCAAATGGGTTATTGCTTTCTAAAACATCCAGGCAACGCTCCATGAGTTATTGGAACTTAGCAAAAATCTTAGCATGGACTTTTATTGTTATAGCTATATATAAGTTTCTGCGAGGAGAAAAAAGTTAAAGCAACACACGTCCAATATATATATATATATATATATATATATATATATATATATATATATATATATATATATATATATATATATATATATATATATATATTGTAAAGAAAAGCATGTACATAGGGCAGTCATAGTCCCATAACGACTTTTTCTCGGGGGATAGTTCGCCTTGACGTAAAATTATACCAGGATAGACGTTTCCTGACGAAACGTTTACTCTTGGATCATTTTGGAGGTAAGTGGGAGATGATCAGCTCGTGAGAAAAACCTCATTGCGAGACAGTTCTTTAATTTTAATTTATACGCAGGAGAAAGATGGCTCTCAATTTATTTGCCCCTATAAAAAAAAAACGATTCCAGAGAGAAATGACCTTTCGTGTGGGCTATGACCAGGTATCCACTGAGCAAACTGACTCTGAAGAAAGAGGCGTCCACCCTGAGGAGGGATCGATGGGGTGGTGCTATTTTCAGATATTTAAATCACGAAAGTTTTCATTCAAAGACAAAGAATTGATTTCTTTGTTTATAATTTCACTTTTTCCCCTTTTCTTTCTTATTAGTCCTGAAAAACTGTCTGAATCTTCCCCAAAAAGTTCTACTTCGCATTTTCTGAACTTGACCTTGAGATAATTCTTCTTTTGAAACTGCGTTTTCGATCTCTGAAACAAGTAAACTCTTTGACTCTGCATCATGTGTTCCCTGAATGCGTCCAATCGTTGAGTCCCTTAGAACCATATCTTTTACCCGATTTTTCATATCTGCTGATTTATTGGCTGGTCCTTCTTGGTAGATTGTTTTACCTGCAACCTTTTTCTGTTTAATTAAATCTGTCATGATATCACTGTCAACCTGTTGATTTGAAGGGTACATTTTACCATACTGGTCACTGTGTCTGTGTCTGGTATTTTTATTTAATGTATTTGTCTCGTCTCCTCCCTCTTTCATTTCTTTATCAGTACAACTACTTTCATCTTGGACAATTTGGCTCTTTGCGCCTATCCGTCCTTTACCTAGTAATGGTTTCCTTGCATCAACAATGTTTTCTGTCTCAGTGGAATCGTCTCCGTTCAAAGATGCAAGAGATGTAATAGCAGTTAATCTGCGCTTTCTTCTGATGATACGACCTTTGGGCCTTTCATCGAAAACACCAGTTACGTGCTTTTGAAAAATACTATTCGTGTTATTGGTTCCGTCATCCAGTATAATGTTGCTATCATTCGATTCCAGTAAATCAGCCATGTTGCTATGATAATTATTGTTATCCTCAAACTGTCCAAAATTCACCTTTCTTATTTTGTCTTCAGAAATTTCAAGTTCTATCAGACTTTCTTTGTTGTCACCAGTTTTGTCGGCTGAATTTATATTTGCAACTTCCGATTTGTTTTGGCTATTATCCGTGTCAGAATTATTGATGGCTGGAATGTTCTGAGATAAACTGTTATCTGTTAACAACATGGATTTGGATTGCGAAAAATGAACAGGACGCGTCGGAGAAAGTGGAGTAGAATTAGATCTCGTCAGTGATGTGTACCTCTCATCCTCACCACTGAATTGCCTCACGTCTTCTAAGAATGTTGGTAACATTTTTTGGACGGTCTCGGGTAAGTCTGCATTAAAATCATCTTCAAATCTTTCATGTTCCCCATGATGTATACTGTTTCCATATGTATGTCCATTTTCTATCAATATGACTTCTGCTAGGTTTTTTTTGAATAATACGGTTTGGGTTTTAACATCGTCCTTGATTGGCCTCTCTTCATCTAAACTCTGCAATTCTGAGTTACAACTTAATGCCGATAATCTGATTTGGGTGCCTTGAGAAGCAGATCTGAGAGCATTTGGGACCGCGATTACTGCATCATGACTTTCGATATATTTATTTGTAGATTCATTTTCTTCGTCCTTAGTTTCGTTGTTTTTATAATCTTGGTTCAAGTGGAGTTGTTTTCTAGGCTTGACATTTATGTCTCTTCTGGAAAACTGTGACGACGCTCTGGAGCGAAGAGAAGAAACCCTCTTAAGTCTAGTCATACGGCATCTACCTTGTAAACGAGTTGATGGACCATGTGTGGTTAGGTCTGAATAGGAACTCCATGGTGAAAGAGATGTTGTTCCAGAGGAAGACCTAAAGCTCTCTACTCTCTGAGAAAAACCAACTCTGTTTTGTTTTGTCGATTTCGCCGATGATTTATTTCCTGTTCTGTAGTTTCTTTGACATGTGCATTTCAGACAGGTTAGAGAATGACCTCTGTATCTGTGGAGTTCATCCGCAAAATGACAATATTTTTCTTTCTTTTCAAGGGCAGTGATCAAAGATGTTAGCATAGAGGACCTATATGCTGGACGTATGCACAATATGGCCAACTCCCCCCACAGTTTATCTTGACATCCAACAGACTCCACGCTATCCGACACGCGCCCATGAAAACTAGCGGGAACCAGTTCTTTTTCATATAATATGTCAGCGACATATTTAATATCGACATAAGCCATTATTCGGCACAAGACGCATCGTTTCTCGACCACACCTTCCCTTTGCAGCTCATCAAATGTCTTCCATACGACTTCTACTTCCTCAGGATTGAATTTTCTTGAATAGTCCAGGAAATCTTTCATGGCACGGAAAGTGCGTCCCATAATCGTTCGAAGAAGCTGTCTGACTTGATCCTCTCTATGAGGTTGGTTCCTGATGCGACTGTTCTCGTTGTCTGTGAGACACAATTCGCCCAAAATATCTGGCAATTCGCTTTCACGGTAAGGGAGAACTTCGACCAAGCGTGTGAAATTCTTCTGAATGGCTTTTGACAAACAGTATCTGTCTTTCTCTTCCGATCCATACTTTTCATCTTAAAGAAAGATTTGAATATAAAATATAAAATGGTGTTAAAAATAGATAAAACATACAGAAAAGAAAATTGAACTGACTTTATAGTTTTGAATTATTCGTTAGATCCATCGCACAAGATGAAAGTCGATTTTGACTATATTACGATCATGAATATCTCTTTTGCTGTACTATAAATGTCAACAAGTAGTCATGCAGAGCTTGTCAGTAAGTACAGAATATACTTCGCTATGACTAACGTGGCTTCGAGTCATAGCCTTTTTTTTATATCTTACACCATGAACTCCATTGTCTTACCTTGAACCGTATTTGAATCAATGGAAGGAAGTTTAAGTTCTGTTTCTTGTCCTGTCTCGCTTTTTAACTCGAATGGTATTCCTCTCTTATATACCTTGTTATGAAGCTGGCCATCTTGTGTAAAACGGTTACCTGACGTTGACTGATGGTATACATTTGGGACGTTATTACCGGTTTCATTGCGCTCCTTTCGCCTTTGTCTCATTTCTCCTACCAAATTCATTATTTGCTGGCATACTTTTTCCAAATATTCTATAATATTTTCCTGAAACTAAATTATAGGCACATGGTTATAAACTAGAATCTTACAGGAAGAAAAGTCAAACGATTCAAGGTTTAAATGCCAATAATTTACACCTCTCAGTTTTGCTCTTGTAGTAAAGCAGGTTTAGTTGGACTCCATGAACCTCAATAACTATAATATCTAGTTTGTGTCGTGTTTTTTGTTAGTGTCCCCTCTTCTATAACAATATTGCTTGAGATTTCTGAACCATGATATCGTCTATGGAAGGGTTTACTCATTATTCAACATTTTATTAAAGACAGTTTTAAAGACTTTGCCAATAACCCGATAAAGGCGATACAACTCGCCCTGCGGAACTCTTACTTGTTTATTTATTTCAATTACTTATTAATTTACATGTATTTCATACTGATTGCATTGAATATTACTTGTATTTCAGAGTATATATGGAAAACTCGGTATTATTGCATTTTTTTTATACCTCTAATTAAAACAATTAAAAATGTCTCTTTTCAAATATTGACCTCCTACATGCAGAAGTAGTACTATAAATGTTACTTTCACAGTTTTGCAATTGGTGAAAACTTGTATGCTAAAATAATTGAAAAGATGCTCCTCCGTTAGAAATCGTTAGCTGAAAAATATGCATTTCTCAGGCGCAACGACGGAAGGTAGTACATATGATATCATAAAAGAAGGGAACTCGGCAAATTTAAACTCTTATAAAAAAATTAAGTATTTTTAAAGAGCATTAATATACTTCTCTTTAGTCCAGATAAAAAGTAGGTTGGTTCGAAAAACAAAACGAAACACAGCTTTCGGACACCTCCATTTATAATGTCAAGAATATATATATATATATATATATATATATATATATATATATATATATATATATATATATATATATATATATATATATATATATGGGGGTGGGGGGTCTGTGTCTGTGTGTGGGGGTGGGGGTCTGTGTGTGTGGGTGTGTGCTAATATCAGCAACAAGAAAACCGTATGTGACAAGACTAAATCCGGACTAGATGTGATAACAGCCTTTATTATCATTTTAATAGAAAAGAGGGTGATCTGTGCCGTTCTTTCAAGGAATTACCTGACTGTCTGGCCACTTGTCAAAGGAACTGTTTCCTGGTGGTAGTGTTGGCGGAAGCAGAACTTGAGAACTGTATCCTTTTGGTGGTGGTGATGAAGACATAATCTGGTGCATGGTATCAGGCTCCATCGTCTCTAGACTCAAAAGGAAATCAAATATAGGACGAAGTTACGGACATGGTTTACTTTAATTGTTTAATATCAATTAAGTTGCTTTTTATCTATAAATAATCAGACTCGTGTATGATTAAGGATAGTCCAAGAAACGCAAGGTTATGCATTATCTCGACAACTAGAAGAAAGTTATCCTCGATCAGATCGTAATGTTTATTGACGTGTTAAATAAGTGCAAGTAGACGTAAGCTCATGTGGATACACCGTATATACTCGCTTATAAGACAAGTCCAACTGCAAACTGCACAGACCCAGATCTGCCGTCACATAATGCGGTTTAAGTCAACTGGCCAGGGTCGCTCACGGATTTTTTTTTATAGGGGGACAAACATGTAGTACCAACGTTTACGGATGAAGGCCAAAACATGTTTAGAAGTGAAATGGGGGGGGGTGTTTAAAATTGCTCACCCCCCCCCCCGCCTTACCTCCATGTGCGGGCGCCCATGCCACTGGGTGACATAATTTGAATGTCAAACAGAGCGACTCAAACAGATAAGATGACAGATTCTATTGTTCTCCTGTATTTAAATGCATTCAACTTTAAGATCATTGAGTGATGTTTTTATATTTTTTCCGATTTGAACTAAATGTATTTGTTGACAAACTTGTTCTACATTCCCAAATTGTTACGTCCCCACCCCCATACCCCTCTCCACGCCGTCCAGCCCGGTTGTCGTATTGGATTTATTTACTTAGAGTATGGTTTAATGTAAATTACGGATACAGATATATGACATGGTGATTGCACAAAATATTACAAAGTCAATTCAATGGCAGCTATATATTTCTCATGTTTAACCACTCAGTCACTCGTCCTTTCACGTGATCATACTTCCGTATCCCTTGTTGACCGCATACCAGTTTTTGTATTCTTCTTAAAGCACACAGTAAGACTTCATCAACTTTTAATAATATGATACAAATATTGACTAGTCATTCTAAAGCAAAAAGAGGGAACTTTCTTTGAAGTATAAAAAAAATATATAAATCGATATAAACACACAAACACACACACACACACACACCAATTAGCTGATGCAATGTGTCGCACATTAGTATATTTTGGATTGTTCCAATAAACATATGTGCATGATTTGTTTTTAAACTCTAGCATTTGATACACTATTTCTTGCTATCAAGTGTAATTTGAGAATACAAATGTAAAAACTGTAAAGCACTCCAACCATACTCACCTGTCAACAGTTTCTTTGATGAGATCGCATGATATCGACCTTGAAAGAATCTAGGTCAGCGTTAATTTTGGCACGTCGTTTAACTGCAAATATTTAAAAACTACATTTCTCCATGAATTACTTCGTACAACAACATGACGGACTAACTCTCGTATTACCTCACAAATCTTGTAGCCTGATTAAAACTTTCGCTACTTCAGTTATTATAACAATCTCAAAGCTGAAACAAACATGAATACTAGAATTCCTATAATCCAGCAACGAAAGCTCTGTTTTTACTCACGTACAGTAAGTATTCTGTTTGATAATACGGGTATCTCGCACACTATTATTCACACAAAACGACGACACAAAGCATAGTGGAAACGAACATGTATATACTACATAGCACGCAAGGGGTAGAATGGCATATATCGTACAACACACAACGGTAATAACAAATGAGGCAGTAATACAGTGTCATCCAGACCTTCACTTGCACACTTTTATAGTTATTGGCAGGGGTCAATTTAAATACGGATGCAGGTCAACCACGATATGTCAATATTTTTTTTGTGGATGCTGAGCAATATAAGCATGGAATATATATTTTTTTTCCTGTGAGGACACTGGTAAGAAATTAAAATTTACAGGAACAAGTTTGTTCGTAAGTAAGTAGATAGGATGGCAAATAGGGCTGCTTGCCTTAAACGTTTTGTTCTGGGGTTTATTTCCGCGGAGGTCAAGGTGAGGGCAGGGTGGGGTGGCATTGAAGGATAAATTGAGTTCTAATCTTTCTTGCAGTACCGGATTAAACCCTGTGGAGGCCCTTAGGTCCTTAGGCAGTCAAAATCTTTGCCCCCCCCCCTCCGCAAATTGTCTCCTAGTACGTTTTATCAATATTATTTTGATCCGTTGCTGACGTGCCCCTTTGTCGGTGCCTACTCTGCCTGATGGTAATCCGGCACTGCTTTCTTGAAAGGATTAACGAGGCTAATTGCATTTTAATAATAATAATAATAATAATAATAATGAGGACTTTGTATAGCGCCTAATCTTTAGAAGCTCTAAGCGCTTTACAACATTAGACAACACTTATAAGATAAAAAAACATACATAATGATATGATTGCAAAAACAAACACCATGAAATTAGAAAACATAAAAAACATGCTGAGAATATTTAAGGTAGGAAACATTATTAGGTTTTTAAGTTTGTTCTTGCAGTCGAAATAACTGAGTTTTGAGAGATCTCTTGAATGGGATCACTGTGTCTTTGTGTCTAAGTTCAGTGGGCAATTCATTCCACGTTGCTGGGTCCTGGTATGCAAAATAATGCTGTCCATATGACTTTGTTTTCGTAGTAGGAATAATGAGTATAAGATTGTCAGAAGAGGAGCGTAAGTATCTTGCTGGTGTAAGTATCTGGATACACTTGACAATGTGAATGGATCTTTTTGTCACAGGTCTAAAATTATAACATTGGGCATTTTTGCATACAAGTTTTCTTTCTAAACTGTTTGACAAAACCGTCAGTAGAGAAGACATATATATATATATATATATATATATATATATATATATATATATATATATATATATATATATCACGGTAGTTTGCATTTACTTTTTTGTTTTTAATTACCCCCACCCTCGCATTGTTGCGTGTTTTGTTTCAACGAGTGGAAAGAAGTTATTTTGAAGTTAATTATGACTGCTATTATGTGATGTAAACTTTAGATATATTGTAATATATGCCTATTGTGGTGGAGTTATTCTTCTTGATGTTGGTTAACAATGTCTAGAGGATGATCGATCACGGTGTTATAACTCGGAATGGGCGAATGTTAAAAAAAATATGAAATTAATGGATGGAATAAATGGAGATCCGAGTATCGATACATCAAAAATTAATTAATTAGATAAACAATAATAAATTGTACAAGACCAGTTGTATGATGCACCTCCACCAGAAAATAAATTAACTCGGAGTTCTAAAATGCGATTAGCTGTTCCGTTTACAAAGATATGGCAAATAAGCATCATGAAATCGAGCTAGTTTTTCGAACTTCAATTGTCCGATACTCCTTCTTGAGAAGTAAAGTTTGTTTTATCAAAGGCAATGACACGTGCAAAGCAAATTGCGAGAAAGTCCAAAGGATTCTGAAAGAGAAACCATGCAAGTCACCTTCGCTGATACTTCACAAGATGAGCTAAGAATCATATAGAAAAACGAAATTACTAAAATATTAATATTAAGAAAAATCACAGAAGAATTCAACATGGAAAATTATTCACAAGCCGCACGAGACACACGAGAAAAAATGGCAGCCAACAGAGCAAACAATGATGCCAGAGAATTAGAAAATTACTTTCAGACAAGACGAATATAAACTAAGGAAGGATGCTTCCTGGAATGTAGTTACAGAAAAGTAACACAGGAATCTTGACAAGACAGGGATACCCAGAGAAAGTTGTTGTTTTGGGGTTTAACGCCATTTTTCAGCACACAATAGGTTATGCATGGCGGCCAGTATTAATGGTGGAGGAAGAACCCGGGAAAACCACGGGAAGAACCACCGACCCACGAGAAGCCCAGATAAAGAGTACCGGGAATAACGTCAGTGACGAAGGCAGTAAAAGTTATAAACCCGGAATATTTGCAACAAATACGTTCAATAAACCGAAAGGGTATCAAGGATACATCGTACGCCCTAAAGGAACTCAACCTGTACTACCTTTTGGAGAGTTAAATATTGCAGGGAAAACAGTAACGGTCAAACAACCAACACCAATTCTGCGCAAGATAAAGAAACAAACGGGTGAATTGCACTTTTCTGATATACCGTTGGAAATACCTCTGGAAGCAACGGTCGAAAACTTCGAGGCAAAATTGAAAATCAGGGTCATTTCATCAAGACTAGCTACAATCCCCTAGACATCTATTTACAATGGGACAATACTCTTTGAGATAGAAAACAGTAAACTAATAGAAGTAAAAAGAGCATTCTTTCTACATGGGTTTTTAGCCAAATCATGGTTTAAGGCGTGAATTTACCACAGAAAATGCAACAGATGTCAACAGATCGGACATACACTGCACAAATGTCTCAAAAGCCAAGAGATACCAATAGAAGAAAATGAACAGAGAACACCGCAAATACCGAGAGCGAAACAAGAACAACAACAACAAATACCCGGAAAGAAACAACCAGACGAAGAATTGCAAACTATAAAGCAACAGCAGAAAGATAAGCAAATACAAGCCTGACAGTAGAACAAAATCCAACAACAACAGCAAGAACAACAAAAGCAAAAGAAAAAGAACCTATAGAGAAACAAACAAAAGTAACCTCCCAACAAGGGAAAACGAACCAGAACCAGAAAACACAAACACCATCATTAACATTAGGGACTGGAACAACAGAACATTCACAAGCAGAACCAACAACATCAACCCGAGCAGGAAAAAATCAGACTCAAACAACAACAGGGACCCCACCAGCAACAATTAAAACAAAAACAATAGCAGAACAAATAGCAACAGAGAACAGAGAAGTAACAATTAATCCTAAGAAAAAGAAAGCACAAGAAAGAACTCTACAAGGAAGAACTCCACAAGAAAGAACTCCACAAGGAGAACAAAACAAGGAAAAACAAATACCCAAGACATCAATAACAACAACAGGGACAACACCACCTGAATTGTCAACGAATGGAATAGAAGACAAAATAGAAAGAGACATAATCATGAGAAGAGAAAAAAGAAGGCAGCAAAAAGAAGAAGACGAGAGGATGGCTGAAGAATACCTTTTACAATATGATGAATGTTTAGAATTAAAACACACACACACACACAAATTTTTTTAAAAAGATGCAAAAATAACAACTCATACAATATAGCACAACAGTAGGGCAGAAGGGCCTCCCTAAGTGGTCTGTAAAGATCAAACAGGGAGAGCACCCTCCAAAAAGAAAGTGATTGGTCGGTAAAACTTAGAGAGGAGATTCTAAGGAAAGACAAAGCTTCGTAAAGGCCAGCAAGTTATTTGTTCGATTTTAGCAGAATATCACGACATTGTAATTGTAATTATGTGTAGTATATATACTTAATTACTATGATTGTTTAGTACGTTGAATTACCTTTGTAGAGTTTAATTTACATGCATATTTGAGAAATGAGTTTGAGTATTATGAAGAGAATTATATAGATTGTCAGCTTACGGTCAGAACTAATTTTGTCATTCGCTAATAGGTTACTTCGTAGTAAGCTAGTGCATTTATTCGTGTGATTTATTCACGTGATATGTTAGAATTTACACATGCTTGAATTGTAAATTTTGAAAATAGTTGAAGTGTGTAAGATTAGTTAATATGGATGTATGGATATATCAGATCATGGATATTAGAATATTTGTGTACTATGTATGAGTTGTAATGTAAAGAAAATCGTCTGATTGTTGTGATATTGTTTAGTATACTGGGATTAGGAATATGTACTGATGTGACGAAATTTATTGTTGTACGTATGAGAAGTAATTGTTACCGTGCTTTTATTACAACGTTATTTTACCATAGAATAACACACGAGTATTTCGATGCGAATAAATGCACGATCAAAGAAATTTAATTGCCGTTATCTGATGATAGGCTGGGTGTAGTGTAAGATGAGAGGGGTAAGGAAAATATTGTACCGTCCTTGTGTTTTCACAGGGGACAGAACTTCCGGTTCAGTCCAGTCCCGAGTCTCTAAGAGAAGAGACGGAAGTGAGACTAGCAGAGCAGTCGGATTCGAGAAGTTTAGTCTGTATAGAGAGTCGAGGAGGAGGAGGAAA
Source organism: Sinohyriopsis cumingii (assembly GCA_028554795.2). Lineage (NCBI taxonomy): Eukaryota > Metazoa > Mollusca > Bivalvia > Unionida > Unionidae > Sinohyriopsis > Sinohyriopsis cumingii. The sequence continues at coordinate 100,350,274 of CM068841.1, read as the reverse complement.
GGAAAGGGAGTCGAGGAGGAGAAAGTAGAGGAGGATGATATAGAGAAGTCTAGGTGTAGAAGGAATTTGGAGGAAGTCGGGATGAAGAAAAGGAATTGGAGGAATAGGAGAGGAGAAAACACAGACGAGTAGAATACAAGGACAGGTGTAAAGCTATCTCACACTATTAATCAAATGATGCAATAGACTAACACAGGGTGGAGCGGAAGGAGAGTACTTGGGAAATTTTAATCATTTGATTATTGAATTGTCATTAAATTGTTATTCGTTGGTTTCACTTTCTGTATATTCAATCATTTAACGGTCGGCGTTGCTGACTAAGGGTATGGAGCTTCACATCTATCTTTCACTAATTTAACTTCCAACCAAACTCGACCCTGGGCGGGACTTCTATAATAATTAAAATAAATTTTGGAAGCATCCCACACCTACCACAGTGACTTCATAACAACCTATCACGCAACACGCATACATCAACTTAAAATTGTTATATGTTACACCGACATCTGTAAAATTCACTCTTTTATGTATTATAATGACATCGGCAAAATTCACACTGTTACACCCATAATGTCATGCATTGCTAATATAGTTTCCAAATCATATTATTGGCATTGCTCGATAATGTAAGTTTCAGCATTGACATAGTTGGTGGTAATAATCCAATACCGTCATTTTCGTCTATACTGATGTATATCGACATCCGTCAGGAGGCGATGGACAAAGTCTAGGTGCAGTGGAGTTTCGCTCATTTTCCAGCCGTGTTTTGGATAGTTCTTCTTCTAGCTGTTTACAAGTGTCAACGATGGGTATCCAGATTGAGCGACTGATCGACTGACTGAATTTAATTTTACATTTAGATTAGAACATTTGCGTTCAGTTAATCTGCATACGGTACACTAATTTATTACTCGTAATGGGTGTTTCTTCCGTCAACGCATTACTATCTCCACCGCACAATTGTTAATTACTTCGGTCCATAAGAGGAAAAGACGACGACAGAGGGCGTCTAGACGTCTCTGGAGGGCTTCAAGTAGTCCAGGGATACATTGTTTGTCTTTATTTTTTAAAGCTTAGAAAAATAGTCCACTTGCACCTGATATTAATGTGTTTTCATACAGAATTTTGAAAATGAACCCTATATGTGTGGCTGCGAGTAAGGTCCAGCTATAGAGTGGTTATAAACGGATTACAGCAATTCTTGACACGGCTGTGAGAATCCGCAAACAAATAGTGGTCCCTGTTCTGGAAGACGTTTGCTTTGCCTCTGCTGAAGATTTGTTTTACAAGATACAGCTGTTGTTTCACAACGATATAGCTTTAACACTGATAAACTTTGTTAAGGTAACATAAAAGAATCACATAATTAAAAAATTCTAACAATCATTTTCTTTATTAGAATCTCATAATACAAACATTCTTTATTAGACAATTTATATTTACTATACAAATTTAAATTACAATTCCGAACATCACACTTTCTAAAAGCAGTTTTATTGATTTGTATCCCATTAACAAAGAAACAAAGTACAAATTTTACTTCAAACTATTTTGGTTTTCAAATTTCAATTTTCATCCGTACCTTCACATTACTTAGGACAACACTGGTTTTGCAGATGACCGATTTAACACTTTCTTAACGATGCCTTCACATATTTTTTAGCTTCATCCAAACCTGCGCATTACAGTTACTCCAATTCCTTTCGTGGATGTTATAAATCAGAGATTTAACACCAAAATTCCCACTAGAGCAATGTTTAATTTACATAGCACAATTATAAGCCTTAAATTTTGTCAAACTTAAACATTCTGATTCCTTAAACACATAATATTTAATTTATATCCAATGTTAATATTAAGCTCAGCATATATTTCTTGTACCATATTTGTGCATATTCGGTTTATTGCGAATGCTACTGCACAGATTACGGCTAAATATGAACAACTCTTTTGCTTCACTAAACTCTGGTCCAACATGTATTTATCAACTATAGTGAATATGAATCTATACGATTTAATCACTGGCAAGACAAGGTCATATAGCAAAGCATCCATGCACATCCTATCTTACTTTGATCTCCAATTCTCTCTTTACCGTTTTTTCAAATCCAGAGACAAATTAACTGAATTTAACTCTTTCTAACTGTATCATTATTCGTTCTGTTACCAACTCTCTCCCTGGAAATACACTTTTAGTATCATCATAATGATGTCATTTGCTTACATCTGTCACTCCTGTGCAACATATTATATTGAAAAGTTAGTAAAGCTTCTATCAAATGATATTGTCATGGAAGAGTTTCATCATTCCGTAGTCTGGTACTTTGAAACCATTCTACCAGGGATTACACGTGGTCGGCTACAGAGATGCGTCCTTGGGCAAGGCGCTTTACCCCAGTTGGTGCATTGAAAATGAATAACCTTCTTGTGTTGCTTTGTTCTAAAGCACCAAACAAGAAACTAGATGAAACTGGTCTGACATAAACTCATTCGAGTAAGTGTCTAGCGGAAGCATTGCTAGAACCTCCATTATTTATCGAATCAGGAAGAATTCCATCCTGTGACTCATCCACATTTGATAATGTTTCCTCCGTATTATATGAATCATTTGTTATACTGTGCCCTATACAATCTATAGCCAATCCTCTGGTTAATGATGGTCTCTTGGACTGAAGTCTTGTTTGCTCTGCTGGTGTTACAGACATTTCTCCTGAATTGTTTTCAATTTCTGTAATAGAATCGCTTCTTTCTTTATCAAATAAACCTGACTCACTGTCATTAGTAACAGCGTACGTCTCTCTGTTTGAATCATTTAAAATTTCCTCTTCTTCATTCTCCGTATATGTCTTCAGTTCAAACTCAGTTCTTTCACCGCATTGGACTGCTGAGCAAAATACTTCACTCGCTTGGCAATGTTTGCTTTCACCTGTGTTAAAGGAGGTCGTAATCGACGGAATGTTTCGAAATGAAACTGTGTCAACTGTAGAAGCTGACATTGCTTTGTTTGAGTGTATCTGCCCACGAGCTTTGTGTTCAGGAGTCATACTCCTTTCTTCTCCTACTGACATGTCTTTCTGATGTTCACTAAAGTGCATTACGTCCTCCAAGAATGCTGGCAACATTTTCTGGTGACCCTGGGGCAATACTGCTTGACCACCATTGTTATAACTCTGGCTTTCACATATCCTGGAATTGTTATAGTGTGTAGTTGTCATACAACCTTGAAAAGATGTTATTTTTGATAATATTTGAGAACCAGGTGCACCATTGTTGACCATTTCTTCGCCGCGTGAACTTGGAAGACTGGAAATAATACTAGTTTCAGGACCCTCCAGTGTGATATATCTTTCAAACATTCTATTGCTAGAGTTGCAAAGAGACTTAGTAGCTGTTTCAGTATTTTCCTTTTGTCGACGTTTATTTTGGTGCAAAGAATGACCCCTTTTGTAAACATGTGCGAACACTTTTCTACGAAGACATGAGGATCTACTGTTATTTGACTTGTGATTCCATCTGGGAGAAATATCAGAGTAGGAACTCCATGGAGAATAAGACGTTGTACCTGAAGAAGAACCACGTGGACCCGTTCTTATCGATAGAACAGGTCTGGTCTGCTTTGTACGCTGTTGGTTTGTGTCACAACTACATTTCAAAGTGGATAAATCTTGCCTGTCACATTTTCGAAGCTCTTCTCCAAGATAGCGATATTTTGATTTCTTCTCAAGCGCATTTATCAAAGTTTCTACCAAAGCATCTTTACAAACGCAATGTTGGAAAAGACGACAAAATTCTTTCCACAACTTATTTTGACAGCCAAATGACCACCTACAGTCTGAGGCGCGTCCGTACAAGCTATCAGGGATTAGGTCTTTCTCATACATGATATCAGCTACATATTTTATGTCAACATATGCCATTACCAGACAAATAATGCATCTCTTTTCAACATTACCATCCCGCTTCAGGTCATCATACGTCTTCCACACTTTGTCTACTTCCTCAAGGTTGAATTTTCTCGCATAGTCCAAGAAGTTTTTCATATCACAGAAACTCCGCCCCATAATAGTTCGTAGAAGTAGTCTAATTTGATCTTCCCTCTGCTCACTTCCCCTGATACGGTTATTCTCGTTGTCTGTGAGGCACGCTTCCTCCAAAAAGTCTGGTAGTTCGCTTTCACGATACGGAAGAACGTCTATGAGAAGCGTTAGATTCTTTTGTATTGCCTTTGATAAACAATATCTGTCATTCAAGTCTGATGTTTTTTCTTCATCTGTAAAAAACGAATTATTAATAAACAATACTAGGACGAAACAGAACTTCGTGGCATAGAATGTTCTCATTTATCTAATAAGAGATTGTTGTTTGGGAAATTTAAGAAAAGAACATAAAAAATTTAAGTTTGCCAACGTTCTGGTTGAACATAACTAATAACTAATATAATAATACAGGCAAAGAAGGTATGATAAACCACAATGCATGGCTCTTGTATCGGAATATGTAAACAATTTCAAACAGAAGATTTATTATACGAATGATGGTTGTGTCAAAATCATCCTGCCTATAAGTACTGCGTTTTATTTTTTAAAAACATCCAGAAATGTGTACAACCGTGCCTATAAAGTCATATGCTAATATGCTTCTTCTGCTATCAAATAAAAGCAAGGTTAAGCTTATAGTAGTAGTAAGTAGTATTATTAGTAATAGTAAATGCAATAACAACTACGTTGAGCATCTTAGCAAGTATTTCATCCAAATAACACTATAATATCGCTTCGGAATGAGTATATAATTTGTTATTGTTGTACTGACAGAAAACAACACCTAACTGCAGCTGTGATGGTTCGTTTATATATTGTTTTCAAAACTAGTTCCATTAAATCAACTGCATGAAAATCTCCTGTTACATGGCTTGTGTACCATTCCTTTTAATTTTACTTAAAGTCTCCTGTTACATGGCTTGTATACTATTCCTTTTAATTTGACTTAAAGTCTCCTGTTACATGGCTTGTGTACTATTCCTTTTAATTTCACTTAAAGTCTCCTCTTGTAGCAGGGACAGCCATCGTTGTCCCTTTTCACTTCACTTAAAGTTGCATTCTAAGGAACCTGCGTTTCACAGCTAAAGCCAAGATATATACATGCGGACTCATCAGTTATCTGTATTTAACGCAAGTTTCACTTGTTATCAGTAATTGAGAATTGCGCTTTCTCACTAAACATGCTATACTGAATTGGTATGTAGAGAGGATTATATGGCCGCAGCTAAACTCAACCCGGATGGACATGTTAACGGTACTTGTGTGATTTTGTCATATAAAAAGGCTTCTAACAAAATCGAAAATAACACATATCAAAATCCACAACAAATCATAACAAAAGCAGCCTCCTACTTGTACATACTCTTTTGATTTTGAGATATGGAGTCGTGCTGTACTTCTTGATCATTTGCAACACTTGGACCTAGCTCGGAACGAGGAAACTTAACTCCCCCCATTTCGTCCTGCTCCATGGTTATGTTGGATGTGTTGTCACTCAGTCTTTGATTGCTATATAGACACTTGCATTCTGTTTCATCGGCTGACCCATTCAATAATTGGAGCTGGGCATCTCTTGAACCCGGATTACTTAAAGGAAGCTTTGGTTCTGTTTCTTCACAATGCTCAAAGGTTAGTTTCACTGAATCACACCCATTTGGTCGAGGTTCACTTAAACAGGGACATCTGCTTTGGTGAGTAGAACAAAGACAATCGATACTTTTACACTCTTCATCCAATGAATGGTCCTGTTTTCCCACTTTCCAAGTTTTGCTACGATATTGCGGAGTTGCCTGCAGACATTTTGAAGGGGATGTATGATGTTTTCCTGAAACTAAAATGGTTGATAATTATTTCATAAATTTTTAAAACAGAATGCCTAAATTTTGGTTTATATCAAAACTTTTGTGATACTATTTTAACACTTTTCAAATGATTACCCTGCGATCTTCGTTTTCCATACTATTTTATTCTATTGATTGATTTATTTATTGATTCATTGATTTCCATGTATAATGTCACTTATAGTTATCTAGATACCCGGTTATGCCATGACTTGATATCAGGTGTCTTAATTTGTTTAGATATTTGCGTGCTTTCAAAATGGGACTCCATACTAAGTAAAGAAGAAACGCAAACGAACTTGATGAATCATGACAAATCAATGATAAAAACGAGGCTATGAATTTGCCGTTGCTATGGTGTCTATTAATTTGCTCACAACTAAGCACTAAAGCAATAATCATTTCATTAAAATTTACGTGTTTCTTCTTTTTATCCAGATTCAAAACTGCAAAGCACTTTTAGACCAAAAATGTAATTTTAAGTTGCATAGTAACACGAGTGTTTATAACTAACATTTTAAGTTTAAGAAATACCACCTTAAATCTCACTTGACAATAAGTTCTATGATCTAAACGTTGTCTTTTGATATTTATTACCACTTGTAAAGAAATAAAGGACGAAGAAAATAAAGAAATATGTGCACTAAACCAATCGAACTTACTTGTTTGTCTGATATTTGCTCAATTAAATAGGTGTCTGTTGTACATACTGTTGTAAGCCCAACTTGAGACCTGGTATCGGACTCCATTTCTTCGGCATCTACCTAAACTAAAAACAATAATTTAAACGGAACGAATATTGGCAAATCTAAATTAATTAAATATAGAACGGACAATGATACAGTCAGTGTGTTTGTTTAGTTTGCTTCTTAACCTGGAGAAAAAGCGAACATATGTAAAGCAAAAAGCTGGGTGAAAATAATTTAGTGGCTGTATATTTTCTGATCTGACGATAATTTGATTGAAAGGATGTGGAGTATTGTGAGGTTAACCACTGGTAAAGTTAAATGAACGGTTTATCAATAAGCAAAACTAGATGACTATTAAATATATTCATGTATGCTGGTCAATATTTTAGACGAGTTTTACTAAGGAAACGAACGAGTTTACTCTTACGAGTGACGTAACTGTGTCATTAGGTAACGGAAACTGCATCGGTCAAATGGTTCTATTACCCCGGAAAGTGTGTCACTCGTATACGGGATCTTCTCGCTGGCTTGTCGATTTACAGTTCAACGCCTCCAAAAAGTCACGATCTAATTCGGGTCCCGGCCGAGGGTAAGGTCAACTCGATCGCAGTTTTAGTCTCGCAAGCCCTCCGCAATTTTTCCTCGTCCCAGGATGAGACGAATAATTCTACGTACCTTAAGAATGACCCGTGTCACTGTAGATATCAGCTATGCTGAAAAAAGGCGCTCCTGGCTTAGCGTTAGTGTGAGGGTCGAACAGATGTCATTAAAAGGTTAGGTGATGTTGCAGCTTTGACAGAGTCATCTATTCTTCCTCTAATCTTGACATCTCCTAGCCAGGTACTCCTCCTGTCTATGAGCCATAACTCACGAGGTCGACGGCTCTTCTGAGATGGCCCGTTTCATACGTGTCCTCGAGCCTGTCTACATCCTGCATAAATTCGTCTTCAGAGGCTTTAAAGAACAGAGGAGGGATGTAATATTCCCATCGTACAAGGTAATTTTAAGGCTCATCCGGTAGATGCTGACGGCCAATAGATATAAGGTCTCGAATGTTTCTGGTGGTTCTATATAGTCCTCAATCGCGTCACAATCAAGCCGTGCTTTAAAAAAAAATTCACTTCGCACAACTCATGACGGGGTATCCAATATTCATGTCCCCTCTCTAATTACAGTGCTGGTTATATCTACAAGAGGCTCACACTTAACAAGACCCAAAACCATCACTATTTTCTGGAACCTATTCTGCAGATCTTTGTTGAAGCATATATTATTAAAGCTCCTACCAGCTTACTTACAAAATATCAGATTTTCTCTTCATATACTACCATGCCATTATATTGGCGATTAGCCCAGTCCCTTGCAAGGTAAAGACCTATTTAGTCTTGTTGGCTCCCAATCGGGATGGAGGTATATTTTGTCTGTGGAATGGTTATATCTAATTGAGTGATCAAATCTCTTGTGATCGGTCTTAGACAACATGGCATGCCCCATAAATGTTTTACCTAATCGATACTTGTCCTATAAAACATAGCTATTTTTGGCAGACATTTCAGACCAACGCAGGTCTTGCATGATTGCTTCCTTAGCGACTTGTACATGTGCTAAAGGAAAAAGCATCGCGATTCATATCTCTGATTGGCATGGTGCTAATCCTATTGCTACCATCACCGAGCGAGGCTCATCTGGACACCCAACCCCATCCCCCCCCCCCCCAAAGACTCCAGGCAAATAGTGTTAATATAGGAAACGTTGAAGCCAAACCCTGTACACATCTGATACTATGCTACCATGACCGCTAAAGTCTGCCTAGACCTACCCCCTGGGCTCAGGGGTCTTGTGAAAACGTTACTGCTTCGTGTCTTAGCAAAATGGGATGCCAGGTGGAGCAAAAACTTCCACTTTTCTACTACCTTACAGAGTAATAGAATACACTTAGTACATTTGTTTAAGCATCTTGTACAACGACCCCTACTTTTCAATCAGCATCAGGAATTTCAAACTGATAACACCTGTCGTTCAGGTCAATAGTGGGGTCTGAAACACGGTGATTATCACACCTAAACGCCAGGGAGGGGAAGGTGGAGAGAGATTTCATTTTGATAACTAAATTGTATGCTGTCATCAAGAATAGTTTTAAGCTAATTGCATTATATACCTTATTACTCCCGATGGATATAATTTCAAATACTATCAACTCTTTATATTGAATAATTACTGTACCGTTAATGTGCGTGAACTCTGGAAGTAAATGTCAACAACGTTAAATATATACATACCATGCAGACGGTTATGGCTTCCTCTATAAATGTATGTACCTCAAAAACTTTCAATATAAGTGGATGAAATATTTCTTCCTATTTTCTCCACCAGTTTGTATATGGTCTCTCACAGTAACTTAAAGATGAGTCATTATATCACCATTATGTTATTATACATTGGACGTGACTTGTATGTAAAATGCAGGGCTTCCACTGGTGAAAGTTATCGTCCTATCTTGTGCAATATACCCTCGTATGTATTCGTTTACCTTCGTATGTATTCGTTTACCTTCGTATGTATTCGTTTACCTTAGGGTTACGTGGGATAGTCAAGCTGTAATGCATATTATATTGCACACACACACAAAATCGGATACCGTGGTATGTCCCTGAGAAAGTCGTATCATTCTTATTGCCACGCCACGATATGACCTTCAAAGATTATTTTTATTTAATACACATTCGGATATAATTATTATATATAGTTACATGTTATAAATTGGATATTTTTTAAATAAGAGACAAAAATCACTAAAACCATAGATAATATATGACGTCCAGGTACACCTATCGTCTTTGCTTTTCATTTTTTCAAATATCACTATATATATATATATATAGAGAGAGAGAGAGAGAGAAAGACGCACGACATTGTCGTTGTTTTCCTGCTTTCACTTTTAAATATACGTCATATTCTAAAGTGACGAGAAGGTTGGATATGCTTCCCTGCTGCTTTTTTCCAAAGTATAAAAGTATAATGGGAAAATTATCCAATTATAGAATTTTCGAGAAAATAGTTACAAAGTGTATTTTGAGCATACAGAGCACTAGCAGCAATGTAAAAATGTGGGTCTATATTCCTTGCATGTCAACACGGTAAAGCAAGTTGTATTCAAGTTCGTTTTTGCTTGGCTTGTCTCATTGCTCTACGTACTATTTTAAGGCTGACGTACCTGAGACCATTATACCCTGTCTGTCTTTTCCTCCGGCTTCGAACATTTAAATTTTGCAAGTCCGTTCCATGAAACAGAACATGCTCTACTCCAAAAAACCTGAAAAATGCAACTTTCTGAAGAGGTTCTTGTTACTAATTAATGCACCGATTAATATCACAGAATGAAACAAGATGACTATTACTAAAACAAGCAAAACAAAAACAGAGAGGGGGTTTATAAGTGTACAATTTGATAACTAGATTTTACACGGATAGTTTTTATTTGAATTTGCACAAAGTAAAGGGTATATAAAAATGAAGTATATTAAACCCTTTACACTGAATAGTAAATGTAGTTTATCTGTGTAATATGTATCAGTTAAAGTCACATAAGTTAAATTGAATACACGCCTACGAACGGCTGTCATATGTGTACTTCAACAACGTTCACACTGCATTAAATAAATTGCTCGTCCTTGTTTTATCTGCCATTGTTAAATACACAGCTACTTGAACATAATTTTGAAATTACCTTTATATATTATTATCTATTGTACAAATCATGTTACTAAAACAAACCAGTCCTTTGTTTTAGGTCTTTTTTTGCATTAAAGCTCTGCACAGAAGAATAGGACTGGTATCTTACGTTGTTAAGTTGAATGGTTTGTGAACATGTATACCGTTTTTTCTTTGTTAAATCTCAAAATAACTTTATAATATGCATGAGGTACACATAGTTAAAAAAAACAGATATGTAGTCAGCCATCTATCCAAACATACATACAGACAGATGACATTAACGTATTAGACCTTTCTCTTTTGTGCGTAGTCAGTTTTATGTATGTGATACAAAGGTGTATGTATGTATGTATGTATGTATGTATGTATTGCTAACCTATAGATCCACCCATTAGTAGTAGGCCTCGCGAACCTTTGCCTTTGCTTTTAGAAACTATTTCGCGATCGCGTGCGCGTGTGTGTATGAGTCTGTGTGCCTTTTCTCCAATTGGGTATCGAGTCGATCGTCTTTGCGGTGATCATGGGGTTCTCTGTCGTTGGACAGCAAAAATGAAGGCGGTGTTTTTCTGACTGATTGCAAACCGCGTGAAGTTGCTGCTCTAGCCGCGAAAAGCTCTCGGTATGCCCTGCAAGAAAAAGGTTGTCGAAAAATGTGGCTGTCCTAACATAAATTTCAGCCTTATACGCTCAGAACCTTCTACCCAGCATTACTTGTCCGCATTACCATGTCCTTCTACCCAGCATTACTCGTCCGCATTACCATGTCCTTCTACCCAGCATTACTCGTCCGCATTATCATGTCCTTCTACCCAGCATTACTTGTCCGCATTACCATGTCCTTCTACCCAGCATTACTTGTCCGCATTACCATGTCCTTCTACCCAGCATTACTTGTCCACACATTCTATGCGTGTGAATACGAGTCCGCAAGCGAACCCATCGAAGTTACCACAAGGTACACATGCGGGATGATAGTGAATTTGGAACTGAAAATAGTTTACCCCAGTTATAGAATCATGCACACACGTGTGCAAAATCCTTAATAGGGACAGAATACGGGGATGTAGAGGGCTTTGGCCTAGATAAGTAGCAATAATAAACACCCACCCCAAGCTAGTATTATCCCACTACTACAAAAGTGATAAATGCACGCATGAAATTTCATGACCATACATGCAACAGTTTGTAGGAAACTGAGCTAAAAGCAATAAAGAGTGTCTCACAATCTTTGCCAATGCAGTTTGATCGATATATATATATATATATATATATATATATATATATATATATATATATATATATATATATATATATATATATATATATATATCACATAATACAATATCAAACAGACAGACAGAGACTTGTGGCTTAAACCTCACTCAGTAACACATTGAATGCTCCCTACGATTCCTTTAGAGAGAAATATAAAGTTGCTATATTTATGGCTCTACAAGCTGCGAATGAAAACTGCTTCATTCCTTGGAGAATACATTCTTGTGCATGTAAAATAGATTTCCCCAGTATTTTTAGCACAGAAATTAACGTGAATGCGTCTCGAAGTCTACCTGTTTTTCACCTATCTGACCACACCTTGAGGCGTCATGTGACCAATTACAATGCCTCACGCTTTAGTTTAGACGGGGAACTTCTACGTATGTCTAACCTTGACGTTCTTTCAACGCTGGTTTTAGACCTTTATACATTGAACAGAATCTCATTTTCCCGATTTTTTTGACATCTTGAATCAGGCAAAGTAAAAATAAAACAAATTAAAGTTAAAATTAAAATTTATGAAAATCAGATAACAGTTTTTCGTGAAGAACGGCTATAAATTTTAGGTGCTAAAATGCAGTATGCATGCACATGAAGCGGAAAGGGGACATGCTATAATCAATAAAAATATATTCTAGACGACTATTGGTATTTCACTGTTTACATACTGTGAAGTAACTATTGGAGGTGTACATCAGTTTCAAAAATAACACTTTCCGGAAACACCTAGTTCGCAAATATATCCACATATTTAATTAGTAAACAATAGCAGCTGAAAATGTCACACCATAACCTTAAGTTATGAAATTTGACAAAGCCAATTTACGAAACCATACCCTGCCAACTAAACTTGGCCTTCTTTAAACGTGCTTTTCTGTCTTTTTGCACTGAATAATGTTAGTTTGATGCATTTTGCCATTTTAAATCAGGTAGAAAGACAAATTCTAAATAAAACCATGAAAATTAAAAAAAACAGTGCTTCCAAAAGTGTTGCTCTAATTTTATCGGCTAACATTTATAACAATGAAACTTTGTACAGATCTATTTTTGCGGACCTTATAAAGTGTTGTGATGTATTTATGTATTGCGCTACCTTACGAAATCCATGTACGACTGAGGAAGGATGTCAATTGAGACCAACCTATTTGACACAAATTATTGTTAGTTTCATTTTAGAGCCGTGTTTGGCATTAAAGCTGCTGTTTGATTCGATTCCATCCCATCGGATCCCATTTTAGAGCCGTGTTTGGCATTAAAGCTGCTGTTTGATTCGATTCCATCCCATCGGATCCCATTTTAGAGCCGTGTTTGGCATTAAAGCTGCTGTTTGATTCGATTCCATCCCATCGGATCCCATTTTAGAGCCGTGTTTGGCATTAAAGCTGCTGTTTGATTCGATTCCATCCCATCGGATCCCATTTTAGAGCCGTGTTTGGCATTAAAGCTGCTGTTTGATTCGATCCCATCCCATCGGATCCCATTTTAGAGCCGTGTTTGGCATTAAAGCTGCTGTTTGATTCGATCCCATCGGAAAAGGAACATTATATCATCAATAAAAATTGATTCTTGTCGTGTACACTAATTCGGTGAAGACGGATACACTCCACTCCTATTACAATACAATTTTGTCTCACACCAAAGTGTACAAGCAAGTCAAATATAGTCGAATACACCATTCTATTTATATCGTACCTGCCGGATACACCATTCTGCTATTATGCTAAAACGTTTTGCATCAGCTGATAAAGATAGTCCAACAAGAAGGTCTTCTTTCTCTTCAGAAGTAAAAACAGTTGCAAATTAACAAATGTCACAAACCTATCTATATCCTTCATCTTTCCAATGCAAGTTCAATTCCGATCAGCTTTTGTGACATCCATTGGTATGAAGTGTACCATGATACTCGTCATTTATTACCAAGCCTTCGTTGCCTAATTAAGTTGCTAACCTGAGTTCTAAGAGATTCAGTTCCTTCCCCAAATATGTGTTGATAGAGTGTTCTGTTTGAATTTCCAGGTATATGATCACTTAATCTATACAAACATGTGCTGTCTAATTAATCAAAGGTTTAGACCGGGAGTTCACATTGATTTGTTTTTCAGGTTGATTCACGGTGTGTGTTATAATACATATGTACAAACAAAAACGAATTATGCCACAAACAAGGTGTGGTATAGCACGTACAAGTTACCTCCGCCTATGCTGTAGTTCAGAAGTTACCATTCAAGCGAGGCAGTTGTTAATTCCATTTTTACAGACAGATAGATCGATTATTTAACTGTAAACGTTATTTTCTTTAGTTCTCTTTCAATGCTCACAGTTAGATGATATCTCTCGATCGATCGATCGATCGATCGATTAAGGAGCTCACAAGTCAACCAATATACACCGGTTTGGAAAGTAAATGCGACTCGTGTAATGGGATCTGTTGCAACATAAGTACTTAAATACCGGTTTGAAAAGTAAATGCGACGCGTGTAATGGGATCTGTTAGAACATAAGCACTTACTCACCAGTTTGGAAAGTAAATGCGACGCGTGTAATGGGATCTGTTCGAACATAAGCACTTACACACCAGTTTGGAAAGTAAATGCGACACTTGTAATGGGATCTGTTCGAGCATAAGCACTTACACACCGGCTTGAAAAGTAAACGCGGCCTGTGTAATGACTATGTGTTGGGACTGAAGCACTGTCATACCGGTTTCTTTATTTTAATTGTATATTTTTACTCAGATATTAGAACGGTAGATAGCTATAGCTACAATATACAGATGTATATAAGAAAAAAAAAACTGAGCAATTAGTTTCATTCCTATTTTTGGAGTTATCCTCATTTCGTGTGTTTCTGTTATAAGTCTGCACACGTGTTTTACGTTGTACTTAGATGTTATTCGAGAGGAAAAACATTTGTTTGGACTGTTAGGTGGAAACAAAAAGTGCTCATTTCTTGGAGGATAACATTATTCTGGAACTATTGTGAACTAATAAAAGGAGTTCTGGACGATTCCATTTTGACGATGTCACGATTCTGGCCAACGAGTACATTTACGGTCTTGAAACTTATAGAGAACTTTTCACTCTTTTGGAGTTTGATAAAATTGTATCAGGACTGTTTTGGATTCACTTCATAATGCTGTAAGTTCCTCTCATATTTCAATGTATAACTTTGATAATTAAATTATATGATAATTTTTAAAACTTGATGGGTTTGCTTCTTTCTGTTACTTGGTTTGTGGCCATAGCGTCGTATGAACTGTCTGAACTGTCCCTGAAGTGGTCTTCACCTAGCAAGTGAACTAATAAACTTGGATTAATGTCTGAATTATAACTGAAGTAATCTTCGACTGGTAAGTTTACTTGGAGTAATGGTTCAAATGTTACTTAAGTAGTCTTCACCTAACAAGACTACTTGGTGTAATCTCTGAACGGTCAATAATGTAGTCTTCACCTAACAAGACTACTTGGTGTAATCTCTGAACGGTCAATAATGTAGTCTTCACCTAACAAGACTACTTGGTGTAATCTCTGAACGGTCAATAATGTAGTCTTCACCTAACAAGACTACTTGGTGTAATCTCTGAACGGTCAATAATATAGTCTTCACCTAACAAGTCTACTTGGTGTAATGCCTGAAATGTCAATAATGTAGTCTTCACTGAGTAAATACTGAACTGATATTCAAGTAGTGTTCATCTAGAATCAGTCATTGGGACAATAGTAGAGTCGTGGTGAAGTAGATTTTACTTTTTAATACCACTTTAAGCAATGCATAAACTGTGACTCAAGTAGTGTCCATTCATTTATCGGTTATTTATATCTTGTCTAGAATTTTGTAATGTAAAAGTTTCAGGTGTGAGTCTTCACGTTATTTTTCTTACCTGTGTGAAATGCCGGAATGCATCAGGTGAACTGATCAATGAAACTATAAAATGTATGTCACGATAAGAAAAATGAATGACATGTCACAACGAACATCACGCTTAAAGGGCCGCTTAAAGAGTGTGCGAATCAGTGAAATTAGATAATGTCATACGATACAAAAGACGAAACTACACATCACAAAGAACATAATGTTTTTGGGCAATATATCCAATCACAATAATGTAAACACAATTTCTAAAAGCTCTCTCTCTCTGTCACGGTTAGAAACTATCGAAATTAGCAAAACGTTAAACCCTTCCAGATTGGCTACAATGCGAAGCTACTCCAAGTACTCTTTACGATGAGTTGCCTCAAACTGATCTACCCTACTGAGAAAGGATTACGTTAATAAATCAACAATAAAAGATAGTGTGAAATAAAGGTTCGAGATTTCTTTTGCCGATCTGGGTTTACGCATTATCCACCCAATACGATCTCCAAATTATTTCGGAGAGTCATTGCACTAGATAAAAAATATTGCATTAAAAATTGTAGGCCCAGGATGACAATTCTAAAATGGATTTGTTTTTCATCGCAAACAATAGAAGTTGTGTATTACGTGCTTTTCACCAAATGTTGTTAAGAACAATGGCCGATAGCGTCCGAATGATTTACGCTGCAAGGTAACCATTTGTACATGTACAAATTATTCTAAAAATGTGTTGGTCTATAAATACAAAGTAACACAACTTTATGCATGTATACATTATAGCAAATTTTTTACATGTACATATTTATCTTACTTTGAGTTATAATTGACTGGCACAACAAAAACAAATTAGCATTCCTTTCACAATAATAAATTAGAAAGAACAGTGGCGCTTTCTGATAAGAAAGTAACCTCTGGTGCTATTTATAGAAGAAGAAGAAGATTCTTTATTTATTCCATTGTTCCAAACGAAACTGCGAAGATACACTACAGCAGCCAAAACAGATTGCGAGGATATAATTTTCTTTCTTTCAAATTAATTGAATTGAATGTTAAATAGTACAATAAACAATATCGTATGATCAGCTGTATTATACAATATGCAAAGAAAACATAGAAAGAAACGAAACTACACATGCAAGACATATGCAAATAAATGGAAATGAAATATGCAGTTAATTCACACAATTTCAGTCAATACTCAGGAACGCCACGATAATCGTATGAAATTTCAAGTTCAAAGACAAGTTCACCAACACGTTTGATATTCTTGGTTGTGTGAAAGTTCAATTGGTGGTCATTTTTGACTTGGCGTATTGCATATTGCAACGATAAATGTACAGTGATTTCACCAAGTACGCGCTTGAAGAAAATTTTATTTGAGCAGGCAGAGCGATTTGATGCCAAGCTGTTGAGACCGTTGCGTGGCAAAATATCTTATTTACGAGCCGGTACCCTGCCGCTAACTATACTATCAGCGGTGCAACGTCTTCTGCGGTTGCTTATTGGTAGTAATATTGTAGACTGTCCAGTGCAACATAATCTGATAACCAGCCACTTCATGTCACACACACTATGAGTAGAGGATAGATGAACAGAATTCATATTAAAGTACAGTACTGTGTGTGTGTGTCTATGTGTGTGTGTGTGTGTGTGTGTGTGTGTGTGTGTGTGTGTGTGTGTGTATTTGTGAATAATGTGAGCACGCTCGCGTTACACGTTGATATTTGATACCGGCGCTGGACAATGCATCAAAATGATGCACTGGAGTCGAGTTGTATAATCAGATGTGGACTATGCGGATCCAACGCTGAATTGCTGAATAAAATCGCATTCTCAGACGAAGACTCACCAAAGCAAATGTGAAAAAATCATTTAAAATGCCAATGTAGTCGCTGACGTTGTGGAGGAAAAAAAATCAATCGATGCTGTCAACTTCGACGCCGTTAAAAAGGAAACAAAAATTAATAGCATAATATATATGATCGAAGCGATTGTGGTTTTATATCCTGAAAAGCAAAAACAATTTAGCAAAATTGTACATTCGTAATAAGCATAAAGATATAAGATTATTACTCTAAGTATGCCTATGATGAATCACATCAAGCAGTCCGTACGAGACGTTGGAATAAGGATGCAAAGAGGTGCAAGAAAAGCAAGAAAAGCAGATTAACTTGTAGTATTGAGACTTTCTCTGGACAAGCCACAGCTGGCTGTGAGACAACTTTCCCCAGAAGTACCAAAGCTAGTTGTGTATGGAGGAAGATTAGCATCATAATTATATGCATGTAGTTTTTATTCTTCATTAATGCATCAACGAAGAACAGAAAATGCATGCATATAGTTATGGTAATCCCCTTGCATAGTTTTTAGACACTTGCATATTAAAATTCCTTCACAGGAAAGGCGGGGTAGAAATCGCACATCTTGTCCCTGAGCAAAATCCAGTCGCAGTTGGTATCGCCGCTGAGGATGTTGTTGTTGTTATAGTGGGGTTGTAACACCATTTTTCAGCACACGATAGGCTATGCATGGCGGTCAGTATTCATGGTGGAGGAAGAAACCAGGAAAACCCCGGAAAGAACCACCGACGCACGAGAAGCTACTGGCAAGCTTTCTCACATACCCACATTGGCCGAATCCGAGACTCGAACCGCCGCAGACAGAGGTGAGTTGGCAGTGATCCGTAACGGAGAGTGCTTTAGATCACTCAGCCACTCGCCCCCCCCCCCCCCCGCTGAGATTGTCGCGTACGGTCTACAATCTGAAAATCTGAATTCTTTCAAGGTTGTTTGCAACTGATTTATATCCATGTCCTTTTAACCTTTACATCGAACGATGCGAAAAAAAGAATACGAGATACAATTGAACCATTTAGTCCCAGACTAGGAATTACAGTTTGCAAATGTTGGTCAAATTTGGTTCTATATGTCAGATGTTAAACCAGTAAAATTTAAAATACAGTTAGGTTTCATTGATAGTCACATCTACGTCATTTGAGAAAGGTTCCCGCAGTTTTTTTTGGTGAACCTTTTAGGGTATTATTATTTATAAAAATAGTAATTTTTGATGTCTATTTATCTTAGATTCAGAATTACAGCCTACTGTTGAGTGGAAAGTTTATGCTAAGCTTTTGTAAATCAGTGACAAACTCCATTCAATCGGCTTAGATCTTTCGTTTCAGTGATTTTAAAGGGTAATGTAAAATAATTATATCGAGTAACAAGAAAAATTTGTATGGAAAAAGATGCAAATCTGAGGGTTTCCAAAGGAAGATGTAATCGTCGCCTTGCTAAAATCAAATGACTGGAAATGATGACAAACAATTATTACGTCTCTATGGTCTTAAAATAAGTAAATAGAAAAGAGGGAGTAGCAACACGCTTTATAAAATTCAAAAAATAATTTATTTCCCTTGAATACAAAGCGAACATATAAAAAGAACTTACGATATTGCTAATTCAATCCGAAATAATCATAGAATTGCTAACACAAGTCCTAATTAATAAAGTTCTGAATAAACTTTAGTGGTATTCCAAATGATTTCCAACGTCAAAGGTGTTGATGTTCCTTTAGTTACCGGTAGTAACAAATGTACCAATGGCATAAATTGTAATCATGTGCCAGAACTCTTTTGCTGAATCACAGTAATATCATCACAAAATTCCTTTTTGCATTCCCTATAATTCCAAGATAAAATCTCTTTCTAAGACTATAATACAGGGCTTCGTATTTCCGGAGGATAATAATACATTTCACGTAAATCAAAATTTAATACAACAATACAAATGACTTCTGTCCAGATGTTATTGCTGGAATAAATAATTTTTTCAGTAAGCAAGATTGTAAAGCCCTCTGTTTGACCTTGGTCACATTTAGCGTTTTCTAATAATAATAAAAAATATTTTACTTAATGAAAATTCCATTCTAAAAGATTATGTTACTAAAATTATAAAAGAAACCTTGGTAAACACAACGTCCTTAACTCAGACCAATATAAATAGGTTTACTTTTGTTGATAATGATCCTAATATTAAACCCACACTCATAGAGAAAATAGCACAGTCCCAATAACATTAAAGCATAATACAAGGTAATTGAAGGACACAATTATTCTGAATATGATTTCTCCAAAATATTATTGTGATAACGTAAGAAAATATAAAAACGGAAACTTAAATCTGCAGTTGGGAATATGCCAAAGAGAATTTTGTGAATGAACAAGAAACATGCATCCGTGACATTACACTTTTATTTTAAGGTCTCACTGGATAGTTTCGTATTTTGACACCCCCCTAATTTTTAAGGTAGAAGGCATGAACCTAATTATCACAAGCCTAACATTTATAAATTCACACATAAGCTTAATCAATAATGTGGTTTAGATTTACTTTGAATTAGGCTTGGAAATAGGTTGGCTTGTTGGTGACTGCCTGTCTCAGTTAGATGAGCATTGGAGATCAAATGCGTAACTTGGGCTGCAGATGAGTTGCCGACTTGGCAATTTATGTGTGTCTGCTACAGAGGTAAATATCTAAAAAAATCTAGATGGTTGAGGGGTGATTAAAAGGATGCTAATTTGTTATAGTACTAGTGAACTTTATTCATGCATAAGGCACATACTGATTCTTTTAGCTGCCTTGTCACAGGAAAATATTCAAAATAGCTATTTCTTGTCAAAAATGAGTGCAAAATTTAGGGGTTGGTGGCAGTGTTGGTTCAGCATAAAAACCACCAGTTGCATCAGGAATTAACCTGATTACTGTAGTCAAAATCTCACATGTATGCTTTCTACAAAAATCATTAGTTCGTTTTTATTTGTATCTTCAGTGTGAAATTATTCTCATTTTTCTGTAATTGGTCATTGTTGGATGAAAATTCACCAGATAAGTGCTAAATTCTGTTTCACGAATCACACTTGATATAATCCTAACTGGATGGCCCAACAACTAAAAAGGAACACATACAATATCATACCCAAAGAAACAAATAGGATCCACTGTCTACGAACGCTAGAACCCTGAGCTTTAAATCATGGAGATTCAAAACTAGCACATCCCCATTCTTAGTTAACAAGCAATCTACTTAAAAAGAGCAAACGATATTATAATTTCTGCCACTAATTCTCAAAATCATGATCCCAGCTTCTATTTTTCTGTAAAAAGCTATTATGAAAAATTGCATATTATTTTATTTATTTTATTTTGTAATGAGTCACAACATAATTTTATAAAAATACTTTAGAAACTTTTAACAGTTTGAGTAATTGTAATTAAGAAAATAATGTATCCAGGATAAACGTTTAATCGGAGAGTTTTTGATAACCACTCAAATGGCACATGTTTTTCATTACTGACCTGCTTGCTTACGTTGCTTAATTAGATTCCTTTGTTCCAAACCACTTTCAGCCTTACTAGCATGCAAATGCTTTGCAACACATCGTACCGTACAACCTTGTTTCTTTTATTTATTTTGTCTTCTATCAGTTTTGTAAGTATCCACAGCCAAACATCATGTGGAACCCTGCTGTATTTTGTAAGTATCCACAGCTAAACATCACGTAGAACTTTGTTGTATTTTGTTTCGCCAAAGTTGTGTAATTGGCCCATGTAGCGTTGTGTCCTTGAGAAAGGAATTAGTTGATTATTGAACTGCTTGGCCTGGTTTCCTACCTGTTTGCACTATTGTTAGTCAGCTTTACACACACACACACACACACACACACACACAGTGTAGTGTTTCTTATAACTTACACTGGCTGAATCATTAGTAGAATATATCAAAACAATATTTTTAAGAAAAAATAGAGTTATAACATGCTTCAAAAGTGTAAACAGTGGTATTTATTAATGCCAAACCTTCCCTAAAGAGGAAAACTCAAAATTATGAGTGTCTGCTCTTAATTTGAATATTGCGTATCTATTAAGCTAAACACAGAAGCACTATAAACCTAAGTAGTATAGGGGGCCACTATAGCCTCAATGGGAATTAGCATTACAGAACCCACCTGGGCCACTATAGCCTCAATGGAAATTTAACATGGAGAAAAACCCTGGGCCACTATAGCCTCAAGGGAAATTTAACATGGAGAAAAGTCTTGGGCCACTCTAGCCTCAAGGGGATTGAACATGGGGAAAAAAGCATGGGCAACTCTAGCGACAAGGGAAATTGAACATGGGGAATTGTAACAGGGTCCAGACCTGATGGGTCTATAGAAAGGGAACAGGGGAGAGGGACATAACACACACACACACACACACACACACACACAAAACGTACGCGCGAAGACACACACACACACACACACACACACATAAAATAATAATTCGGGGTTAGGCAATTGAAAGTCAATCTCTTTTCGAGAAATATGAGTGGCCCTGAAAAGGGCCTTTGGATTTATGTTAATATGCCCTTAACATAAAGGGCATCTGTGGCATCTTCTTGTCCTCAAGCTGCGTCTTACAGCAGGGCCATACATCAGAGTCCTCTTGAGGCAACCTTGTCTCTCTATGTAGACTCTTCGTATCCACAGACTGCTGGTGGTCCTGTGGACAACGGTCCACTTGGAACGGACATACATGAGCATGTCCGTCCTGAACATCATTGAAGACACGAGGGTGGAAGATTCAACGTCAGTCCACATCTTGCGGCTACGAGAATAGGTGAGTGAGTGATTGCACTGAACTGCGCTTATTTATAGGGAGTGGAAGGATTGAAACGGATTGAGTTCGTTGACCAATCCAAACACGCGTGACGAAATTCAGTCAGTCCGCATCCAATCGGAAGAGAGCAGTCTGTGACGTCACGTGGCCTATATACATTCGCTAGCGCCTGTGCGCTGTCAATCTATGCGACAGTGATTCAACATGACGGAAACTCAGAAAACGATCCATGGGGGTGCACCGACGGTGGATACTACCCAAGGGAACCCGGACTTACTTTCAGAAGCCGTAAACTGGGATTTTGTGGATTTTCTGACCTTGCAAGAATTTGTTCCAGAACCTTCGTTACCATCTTTACCGCACGTGGAGAATTTTCGACAGAGACAGAAAGAAGAATTGGAGAAATTTATACAGAGACAAAAGGAAGCAGAACAAGCTTTTCTGCTACAGCAACAGCAGCAAGAAGAAGAGGTAAGAAGAAAAAAACAGCAAGAAGAAGAAGAAGCAGCAAAGAAACAAGAGGGCGAAAGTCAAACGGTCACGGTACTGTTGGACATTTTAGCAGAGTTAAGAAGTCTGAAACAAATGTATCAGACTTCTTTATCACGACCGAAGAGAATACGACCTTCCCGAGCTAAACACGCCAACCCTGAGACTAAGCCTACCTTACCACCGTTAGTGATTTCAACCCAATCATCATCATCAAAAGTAGGCCTCGGACGTGGCAAAGGCTTAAGACAGTTAAAGTTGATTGCTTAAACTCACCCCTACACCAAGAAAATAACGGCCCTTTCCAGGGCCACCCACTTCTCTCGAAAAGAGATACCATTTCAATTGCCAATAACTCAAAATAACAACCCATTTTACCGCTATAGTACGTGTCTGTGTATGAGTGCGTGAGTGTAGGTTCTTATTTTAAAATCATAACCCAAAGTCACTTACCTTTTATCATTAATGTATTCTGTTATCCATAGTTACAATTCAATTCACAACATAAACACTCTTAAAAAAGTTCATTCACTTCTTTTGTGTCATTATTTACTCTCTCTGTTTTTTAGATTTCTTCACAGGCTTTTCCTCTTTTTCCTCCTCACTTTCTTCCCTTCTTCTTTTCTTCTCCTGTTTCTTTTTCTTCACCTGTCTGCTTTCTTCCTCTTCTTCTTCCTCTTCTTTCTCTGAAGAATCCCTCTCTTCTTCTGACTCCGCTTGTTTCTTTTTGGGGCAATCTGGAGACCAATGTCCTTTTTCTTTACAATAATAACAGGTATCTTGACTTTTGTCTCTTTTAACCCCTGTTTTTCTTTTTTGACGGTCTGAACACTCTGAAGACCAATGCCCTTTCTTTTGACAGATATAGCAAGTATCTTCACTTTTATCTCGAAAGGAAGGAGAGTAGTCCGAAGGCTGGTCTGAAGAGAATTTTCTAATGACCCCTCGCAACGCTCTGATGAAACGTTCCATCTGGCTAGTCTCTTCCATCGTTGTGATCAGGTAGAGAGTGAAATGAATAGTGAAAGGACAAGACACGTACACTTTTATATACGCTGGTCTGCCAGGACTATAAAGTAGCTCCTGGTGTTTAAACGTGAGTCATTTGACTTTTTTGCTTTCAAGATGAAACGATCTAATTCATTTGAGAAGAAAGAAGAAGAAGAAAGTAAGAGGCAGAAACGTGATCTATCGCCTCGTACCAGAGCTGAAGTCTTGGCACAAATTCATGCCAGTGATTTTGAAGACGACATGAGTGAACCAGAATCCAAGCCCTCTCAACCAAGTTCACCGCCCTTAGTTAACCCTGACAAATACTATTCCATCCGAGAGACAGAAAAGCGCTCCTCTAGAAAATTTAGAACCACGGCTTACACCTACACGGTGAAGTTTAAAGATTTCAAGTCCGAAGTACCCTTAGAGAAAGCAGAAGGGTTCATCACCGAGATGTGGGATTCTTTACTCACCGCACTCAAGCGACAATGTCAACCCAAAGAAGACGATCGCTTGAAACTATCCATACAACACGATGGTTTGAAGTCCCCTGTTTGGATCGAGTTTAGCAGACCCACAGAACTGACCCCTTCCAAAGTCATGGACAAGATACAACAGGTGCAACAATCCAATGACCAGTTTGACATCACCGATGGAAAAGCCACACTGAAAATGGCTCATGTCTCTCTTCCTCAAGGGACTGGACGCAAAAAGATGTTATTGGTGAACGATCTTCGCAGCATTAAGCGTAGCCTCGTCCAAATTTACAACCCTCATGACCAGATGTGTTTAGCCCGGGCTATCGTGGTGGGGCGAACCTATGCCAACAAGAACGACACGGCAGAATGGAAAAGAGCCTGGAAAACTATTCGACAATCGGACCGAGCCAAACAACGAAACGAAGCAGAACTCCTGTTACAACAAGTGGGCCTGTCCAAAGACACACCCTGTGGCATTCCTGAAATGCAAACATTGCAAGATGTCCTAGCTCCACGCTACACCTTGAAAGTGCACCCTCAAGAAGTGCGCGGACCGCTGTTGTTTCGAGGCCAAGATTTTAAGGATGGAAAATACATTCACCTTTATCATCACGATGACCATTTCGATACCATTACCAATATCACTGGATTCCTGGGATACAGATATTACTGTGAGAAATGTGACCGTGGTTATAATAATCGAGAGCAACACAAACATTGCGGATGGAAATGCTCAGGATGTTTGGCCTCTCCACCCTGTCTGAGCGAAGGACCAGTGCCTTGTTCAACTTGTCTGCGCACGTTTGTCAGCCCTACCTGTTACCAACAACATTTGAAGACGCAAGGTTCACAGCAGAAATGTGCTTGTCAACTGCTGAGATTGTGCCCTACGTGTGGACAAGGCATACGTACCAATAATGCCAAGGCACACGTATGTCGAGGAAAGAAAAAATGTCACATTTGTCACCACATCGTGGACTTGGAACATCAATGCTACGTGCAAAAATACCAACCAGAGAAAGAGGATGGTCACAAAAATGAAAAAGGCAATTTCATCTTTTTCGATTTCGAATGTATGCAAGAGACCGGCATTCACATTCCTAATTTCTGTGTGGCTCACGTTACGGAGATTGTCATCGTCATGCCACGGTGATGGCTCACAATTTCTCCGGATACGATGGACAGTTTCTTTTGAGGTATTATACGGAACAAGGCACCGAACGACCTAAAGTGACTTTGAACGGAGCCAAAATCATTTCCATGCAAGTGGGACAAGTACAGTTTAAAGATTCCATGAGTTACTTGGCCATGCCTTTGAGTCGAATGCCCAAAACGTTTGGAATGACAGAAATGGCTAAAGGGTATTTTCCACGCTTTTTCAATACGAAAGCCAATCAACATGCCGTTCTACCACATTTGCCTGAGGCTAAAGATTACGACCCCGACAACATGGGTACCGAACAACGAGAAGCTTTCTACGCTTGGTACCAGGCTCACGCCTCGGACCCATTCGACTTTCAGGAAGAAATGCTAAAGTATTGTCGTTCCGACGTGGACATTTTACGGCGTTGCTGTGGAAAATTTCGAGAACTGTTCATGGAACACGGAGGGGTCGATCCTTTGAAAGAAGCTTGCACCATTGCCAAAGCGTGTTCCTTAGTGTACAGACAAAGATTCATGCCTGAAAACACCGTGGCGGTCATCAGTCCTCAAACGACCAACTATGTCAAACGTCAATGCTCGGTCAAAGCCCTACGTTGGTTACATTACTTGTGCGACAAGGAAGACAAATGGATTCAGCATGCCCGCAACGGAGGGGGCGAAAAGACCATCGGAACGCATTCGGTAGATGGCTGGGACTTAGAAAACCCCAAGATTGTGTACGAGTTTAACGGCTGCTTATTTCACGGATGTCCCGTCTGTTACCCTGACCGTAAAACTAAAAATCAGTTTCTACAACGAACCATGGAAGACTTGTACCAGGCCACTTGTCAGCGACGTCTAAAGTTAGAACAGGAAGGATACCAAGTGGTAGAAATGTGGGAACACGAGTACGATCACCGTTTGAAAACCGATCCCGAGTTTAAATGTCTCGTGGAAAGTTACAAGCTGGTGGACCCCCTGAATCCGAGAGATAGTTTGTACGGAGGAAGGACCAATGCCACCTGTTTGATGTACCAAGCCGACGAAGAGAAAGGAGAAGAAATGAAATACTTGGACGTGTGTTCGCTGTATCCCTACGTGTGCAAATATTGTCGCTTTCCTGCAGGGCACCCACAATTGTTCACGGAACACATCGACCTGAAAAACATTCAGCAATACGAAGGCTTGATCAAGTGCAAAGTTTTGCCTCCCACGGACTTGTACCATCCCGTCTTACCTCACCATTGTCAAGGCAAACTGATGTTTCCTTTGTGCCGAACTTGTGTCGAAACGTGCAACCAAGACCAGCCTTGTCAGCACACCCAGGAAGAACGGGCCTTGACGGGAACCTGGGTCAGCGTAGAATTGTTCAAAGCTCTGGACATGGGATACCAACTGTTAGAAGTGTACGAAATTTGTCACTTTCCCAAGACACAACAATACCACAAGGGTGACCCCACGCAGAAAGGGATTTTCGCAGACTACGTGGATGCTTTTTCGAAACTGAAACAAGAAGCCAGTGGCTATCCGTCCTGGTGTCACACTCCCGAAGACCAAAAGACATTCAAAGAGAAATACTATGCACAAGAAGGCATCTCTTTAGACCACATCGAGAAAAACGAAGGCAGGAGATCGTTTGCCAAAGTGATGTTAAATTGTTTTTGGGGCAAAATGGCACAACGTCCGTGTTTACCCAAGACGGAGTATTTGACTGAACCTTCACGCTACTTTCAGATGATTCACGACAAAACCAAATACATGAAACACGTGGACGTCTTTCGCGAGGATTTGATCTTGGTCAATTACGAAGAAGATCTGGACTTTGTACAAGACGACCCTTTTGGAAATGTCATCATTGCGGCTTACGTGACAGCTCATGCTCGCTTAAAACTGTACGAAGCTTTAGAACTGTTAGGGGAACGCGTCCTGTACTTTGACACGGACAGTTGCATTTACATCCATCACCCGAGTCAACAGCACCCTGACATCGAAGGAGACCGTTTAGGAGCCTGGACAGACGAGCATCCCGACGACAAGATTCTAAGTTTCGCCAGTGGCGGTCCTAAAAATTACGGTTACGAATATCGGGACAAACAAGGAGAAGTGCACACGCAGTGCAAAGTGAAAGGATTGACTCTGAATTATCGTACCAGTCGAGTGGTGAACTTTGGGGTATTGAAAGAAGCCTTGCAGTCTGGAGAGGACGAACACTTTAAAGTGACCACCTATCAACCCAACAAGATTGTACGTTTACCCACTCACCACATCGTCAGTCGACCCTTGCAAAAGTCTATCAAATCGTGTACCAGAAGCGAGTGCGACTTCCTAATCATTTCACCTTACCGTATGGACACGTCGGTATTGGTCTGTATATAAAACGGAACCCTAGGCAAGATCGATAGTTCATTGTGACTACCAGGACCAAGTGAACAAGATGAATGCTTTCAGAGAAACACAAAACAAGTTTAGAAAGGCACAATTCAAGTGTGGGGTTTCTGAAGTGGAATGCGCTTGTGAGCCTTGCAACTTTTCAACCTGTGTTAGTGACAGTACCAGAAGAACCCGTCACCCAGGACAGGACTGTCGTGGACATTCCTGAAAGGTCATTCCGGGAGGACACTTGTGTGACCGTACCTCATGTAGAGACTGTAAGAACATTACACACTGTCCCTAGGACATCTTGCTTACCCAGAACATGTTGCACAGAGACTTGTTTATATTCCACTTTGATCGTTTTGATGTGTTTTTTATTCCTGTACATCACTATTTGGCTTTTATGTATTTTTGTCTTTCGTGTTGTTCATATTTGAAACATTCAACAAACGTGTCCTGAAAAAAGTATATAAACTCTCGTCTTGTTTGTTTTCGTGTCACAAGTGACATTCCTAACACTATGGCTACTTCTACTGTCTCTGCTCCCTCTTCCTCCACTGTCAAAGTCATCGACAAACACTTAGATCGTGCCAGTTGGGAGGCTTTGTATCTTCGTCATCCCTTTCACATGCTCATTGCTGGACCTAGCGGTTCAGGCAAAACCGAATTTGTCAAACGTTTGATCGAACATAAACATCATTTGATCGATCGACCACCTCAACGCATCGTGTGGTGTTACAAAGAGTGGCAATCGGCGTACAGCCTCTTGCGAGAAAGTCAAGGCGATTCCATCGTGTTTGTGGAAGGCATTCCTAAAGAAGACGATGGCATCGTCTCTGACTCCCGTCAAACCCATTTGGTCATTTTTGACGACATGTTAGGAGAAGACGAAGAAGAAATTAAACTGTGGTTCACGCGCAAAGGGCATCACCGTAAGGGCAGTGTCGTTTACATCACTCAAAATTTGTTTCAACAAAGTAAAGCCCATCGCACCATCAGTCTCAATGCGCATTACGTGGTCTTGTTTAAAAGCCCTCGAGATAAATCGCAAGTGCAAGTCTTAGCCAAACAGTTAGGAACGCCTTGGCTGACTCAGGATTACGACGATGCCACTCACACTCCACACGCCTATTTACTCGTCGATTTGAAATCTACGACCCCCGAGGATTTGCGATTTCGTACCCACTTGTTTCACCACTGGTGCCAAGATGGAGGGCCTGTCCTGTACACGTCTCCGTCCTCGACTTAACTTCATTCCACAAAAAATCTATAAAATCCTCAGACCCTTTTCGTCTGTCTCACACACACAGTGTGAACATGACGTCCCTTCAGTCGCATCTTCCCGTCAAATTGATTCGTGCCTTGTACGGCATCAGTCGAGAAAAAAATCCACAAATACGAGCTCGTGTCTTAGAAGCTAGTCTCAAAGAAGTCTTACGATGGTTCACGGTGACGGCACGTCAATTACTCCAAGGGATCATTCAGATTCCTCATCAAACCAAACGCTTTTTCGATCGAAACAAAGTCGCTTTAACTCAACTGGCCGATCCCCGCATTGACACTCAAACCAAAAAACAAATCATTTTGAAACCTGGAGGGAGCGGTACTCTAGGAGGGGTCATCATTCGCTCTCTCTTAAGATGGGATCCTAATGCTCCCAAAATTTTCCCCAAGACAAAAAAGCAGTCAAACGAAGCTCCAAGAAGAAAAAGAAAAAGACCAGGTCCCCAAAAAGACCCGTGTCTGCAAGAACTTCTCCAGTGGCGGGACCCTCCGCTTACCAGACACCACCCCGGAAAAAGAAAAGAAGCCCTCAGAAAAAGAAACAGAGAAAAAGTCCCCAGAAAAAGAAAAGCCCACAGAAGAAAACTAGTCGCAAGAGAGGCACTTCGGCCAGGACGCAACCTTACACTCGCAAACCACGACCTGCCACGGCAGTGACTGCGTCTCCGGTAGCCTCAGGTTCCATCACTTCTCCGTTGATGTCACCAAGAACCGAACAGTACTTGGAGACGTTGATCACACCAAGAACTTCTCCGTTGATGACCCCAAGAACTTCCCCAGTGGCAGGACCCTCCAGTTTCGCAACAGTGGCTGCGGCTCACAAAGTACCTGCTCCCAAAGTCAAAGTCCAAGAAAGATCGGGCATGTTACAAAGTTTACTGGATTTGTCCAGCAAGAACTGGCTCGATTTAGTCCGTTGCGTACCCCTGCACGACGTGTCATGCCTGTCCTCAAGTTGATACGACGTCAAGACAATCAGTGGCGACGCGTTCCAGTATAAAAAAGGTCTGTGACTAAGTAGGGGTATCAGTGTTTTTGGTGCTGAAGACTCAAAGATGTCACCCTCCAGAAAGCATCCCTCTTCTAAACCCCAAGGAAAGAAAAGGAAAGGACTGCCTCCTCGTTTATTCAAACATGGGGACATGTTATCTGTCCTGTCCAAAGCTTCTCCACCCCTACGAAAAAAAAACTCATTCAAACAGCCTCCAAAGAGGTCATCGATACCGTGTGCGAATGTTGTTTGAACGTCTTGAAAGGCACGATCCCTTTGTCCAAACACCAGAAACAATGCTTAGGTAAACATCGTCACGTTCTTCGCCAAATGGTTCAAAAGAAAATTCCCATTCGTCAAAAGAAGAAGATGTAGGTCCAACGTGGAGGCATTTTACCCCTCTTGTTAGGTCCCTTGCTGAAAGGAGTCTTGGGAACCATGTTGGGAGGACTGGTGGGAGCAAGATAAAAAGGCCCTCGGAAGTCCCAAGATCTCAGAATTGACCCCTGACAACCCCATGGAAGGACGAAAACTAGTTTTAGTGCTATACAAACGATGGATGGAATACCATCGTTGGCAAGAACAACGCACTCCGCATTTACCTCCCAATCCCCATTTGAGCGAGATGTCCCAGTTGCAACACGAACTGCAGTCCTTGATGGATCGCCAAGATTTGTCCGAAACAGAAAAATCGCAAAAGTACGGTCAACTCTTGCAACGACTGCAACTCTTTCACCAGAAACCTTTAGACGAAACAGCTCTACCCACTCTGAAAGATTTTAAGACCTTGATGAAAAGTCCAGCACCATCACCAGTACCAGTACCAGTACCACCACTACCAGTGACCAAGACAGAAAAAGGAGAAGAAGAAGAAGAAGGGTTTCAAACTCCACCAGAAAAAGTACGCAAGTTAACAACACCACCTACCTCCAGAATTGGATGGATTAAAAAGATGATGGCCACCCCTTCTTCATCACAAGAGAAAAAGAAAGTGAAGACAGAAGTGAAGACAGAAGTGAAACAAGAACCGATATCCACCGCTCAGACATCCTCCTCTTCAACACCTATTGCCGGTCGCACACGCAAAGCATTGCAATCCAAGAAAGTACCCCAAGAGAAAAAGAGTAGCATCCTCCAAGAGTGGGTGTCTTATTAACACACAAACACAAAAAAATGGAAAAAGTCTTAGCCAGCATTTACTACGATCCCTCTCATCCTGCAGGTTACGCAGGAGTTCAAAAATTGTATCGTGCTGCCAAAACTCGATTGAAAAGTCTCCGTTTACCTCAAGTGCAACGATGGTTACAAGAACAAGCTACCTACACTTTACACAAACCCATTCGACGCAAGTTTGCCAGAAGTCGCACCCGAGTGGAAGGCATCGATCATCAATGGCAAGCCGATTTAGCCGATGTCTCTCATTTGGCCAGCTACAATCGTGGCTACAAATATTTGTTTTGTGTCATCGACGTCTTTTCCAAATTTGCCTGGGTCGTACCCTTGACTTCCAAATCGAGCAGCGAGTTAGTGCGAGCCCTGCAACGAGTGTTGAAACAAAGTGGTCGTCACCCTCTTCGATGGTAAACGGACAAAGGTACCGAATTTCTGAACCAAGCTTTCCAAAAAGAATTAAAGAAACGTGACATTCATTTTTTT
Source organism: Sinohyriopsis cumingii (assembly GCA_028554795.2). NCBI lineage: Eukaryota > Metazoa > Mollusca > Bivalvia > Unionida > Unionidae > Sinohyriopsis > Sinohyriopsis cumingii. Next base: position 100,318,796 of record CM068841.1, on the reverse strand, counting down.
TACCACCGAGAATCCCGAAACCAAAGCCAGCATCGTGGAACGTTTTCAACGCACTTTGAAAGAACGCATGTGGAAATATTTTACGCATCACCACACTCTGAAGTACATCGACATCTTACCGCACCTGGTGCAAGCGTACAACCAATCTTACCATCGAAGCATCGGACGTGCCCCGCAAGAAGTGACTCCCGACAACGAAGTGTTGGTGTTTGAGCGCCTGTTTGGTACGTCCCCGACGAGGGCTGTCCCCAAGAAAAGTGGAGAGTTGACCGTAGGAGATTGGGTGCGCATTGGCAAAACCAAACGCACTTTCGACAAAGGTTACTTACCTAACTGGACGACCGAATTGTTTCGTGTCACTGGACGAGTGCATGGTCGTCATCCTACCGTCTATAAATTGGAAGACATGAACGGAGAAGTGCTCAAAGGAACGTTTTATTTGCCCGAGTTACAACGTGTCACCAAAAAAGAAGACGACCTGTACGACATCGAACGCATTCTCGAACGCAGAACCCGTAAAGTAGGCAAACGACGTGTCAAAGAAGTCAAAGTACGTTGGAAAGGATATCCACCCAGTTTCGATTCTTGGATCGACGCTTCGCAAGTCATCGACTATAAAAAGAAGTGACCATCATGCCCTTTCACACAGACGCAGCTACGTCGACCACTCCTTCACCCAGTTCTTCTCTGCAAGATTTACAAAAACAACCCTTGTGGGTGTGGTGCGGAGAACGAGTGCCTAAAACGCAAATCGTCTTTTTCTGCCAAATCTTCGTGGTGTATTGTGTCATCGGGGCAGCCATTGCCAATTTGAGTTTGCAACAAGGAGACAAACAATTGTGGACCATTTTATTGAGCAGTTGCATCGGTTACCTGCTTCCTAATCCCTCCCTGAAATTCACCTCGAACGGGAACCACGGAAACCTTGCGTCCAGTGCCAGTGCCAGCCACTACTCCAACAACAACCCCATTTTGAGCGGAGACACGCCTCTGACGTCCAGTAACCCCTCGGACAGCCACAGAACTCTGGAATTATGAGTCACCAAAACCAATTTTACTTAACCTTACCCAGTGACAGTTCCATGGAGGTGTTTCCCAACAACACGTTGTGCTGTTACACGGCCAAATTACCTCAGACCATCCCCTTAGATCACGAAGCCCATTGGGAAGTGGCTTTAGTAGAAATGATTCACCCGACCCAAGTCCTCAATGTCCTTCCCAATCAAAATTTTTTTGATGTAGAAGTTCATGACGAACAATTGCAACAGTACTTGGATACCTATGGCAAATATGACAAGAAAACCCCTGGCACAAAAAATCAAAAGTACACCACCTATCACTTGTTCATTCCTCCAGGCTATTATTTTAGTGGTCAACATTTGGTGAGCACCATAACCTCCAGATTTAATGTCGTGTTTCTGAAAGCTTTGGAGAGTGTCAAAAAAAGTGTCACCATGGAATACCACAAAGCAGCTCGTCGCTTCTTGATGAAATTTGACGGGAGTAAAATCCTGTCCACTTTATTTTGTCCTGAATTGTTTGACATGTTGGGCGGAGACATGGACATGAGAATGGCCATGCTCAAGAAAAACGAATTACCAATCGTTTACGACAACGAGTCTTTTAGCAAGTCATTTCGTGCCCCGGTAGAACTGAACCAAGGACTGAATTTGATGTTTGTGTACTCCGATGTGGTGGAGTACAACGTGGTGGGACACACCTCCGCACCGTTACTACGTGTCATTCCTTTCAAAGTGGATTCTGCCACGGCCACTGACGAAGAAGGTGGAAACACTTACCACGTCCACCGCGAATTTGTACATCCTCACTATTTGCCTGTCAGCAAGTCTTATTTGGACACGGTCAACATTGCTATAAAAGGAGATTTGGGACAAAATATTCCATTCACCAAAGGAAAAGTCACGGTGAAACTCCATTTTCGAAAACGGTTCTCTCACGACTCGTAAGTCATGTATCCAGTGTACCGAGGGGTTTCTCGACAGCGAGGACACGGTTTAGGAGATATGTTGAAATCAGCCTTTCGTTCGGTGGCCCCGGTGTTGAAACCGATGGTGACACGCGGATTGCACGCCTTGAAAGATGCGGCACTGACACAAGGCAAAGAATTTCTCCAAAATGTCATCATCGACAAACAAAACCCTAAAGAAGCTTTCTTGAGGGCAGGCAAAAATGTCTTGCTGCAAACGGGCAAAGACCTTTTTGGACCGACGAGACACACCTATAAATGCCCTGCACACTACCGAGTCAGGCATTCAGCAAGGACAAGGCAGAAAGAGACGAAGAAGAAAATACCCTTTCACCAGACTTCAAGCTAGAAAGGCAAAGAAAAGAAGAACCGTTCGAGACTTAGACGTTTTCGATTATTGAGAAACAGACAACAAAATGATGCACCGAGAGTCTTGCGCTTGTTCCAAGTCGGAACTGGATTTCTTTACCATGCCCTCTACCATGATGACGATGCAAGAATCCCAATGGGTGGAATTTCATCCCGTCTCCTCTTTGACGGATTCCGCTCCCATCGAGTTTGAAATCAAAGGAGAACCCGAAGATTACATCGATCTGAATAGCAGTTACCTGTATTTGAAAGTGAAAGTGATCAAAACGGACAACACCAATCCAGGAGGCGATGCTAGAGTAGCTCCTGTCAACAATTTCATGCATTCCTTGTTCAGCGAAGTGGACTTGTACTTGAATAACAAACTGGTCAGCAGCAGCATGGATACTTACCCATATCGTGCCTACTTGGAAAATCTCTTGACGTACGGAAAAGAAGCCAAGAATACTCATCTGGATGCTTGCGTGGTATGGAAACCTGACACGGCAGGTGTAGGCACGTTTAGTGACACAGTCCTGACAGAAGATGACAATCCTCACAATGTGGGGTTTAACGACCGTCGTAAGAAAATTCTGCAAGGGCGAAGTTTAGAACTGATGGATCGTTTGCATTTGGACATGTGGTTACAAGAAAAGTATTTGCTGAACGGGGTGGATATCCGTCTGAGACTGAATCGTAGCAGTTCCGCTTTCCATTTGATGGCCCATGCCAACGAATACAAAACTATCATTCAAGAAGCCCGACTTTACGTGTGTCGTGTGGAAGTGTTACCTAAAGTGGGAAACGAGGTCAGTCAGACGTTGAGCAGAACGACCGCCAAGTATCCGAAACGACCCGTAGAAGTGAAAACGTTCACCATTCCCGCTGGACAGCGATCTATGATCGAAGATCATCTGTTCCAAGGACAGTTACCCAAGCGTTTGATTGTTGGTATCGTCAGGAATTCAGCCTTCAACGGAACCCACGATCAAAATCCTTTTGAGTTTCAACATTACAATGTGTCCAAGATTGAAGTCAGTCGCGACGGCAAGACCCTGTGTACCCGACCCTTTGAGCCCAACTTTGGTGTCGCAAAGAATTATTTGAGATCGTACTTGTCCCTGTACGAAGCCACGGGACAGTTAGGAACCAACACCAGTCACGGTATTTCGTACGACGATTATGCAGGAGGTTATACTTTGTAGGGTTTTGATTTCACTCCAGACCAAGGCAGCGACGAGGGACATTTCCACCCTATAAAATCGGGCCAGATTCGTGTGGAACTTCAGTTTGCAAATCCACCTCCAGATCACACAGTGAACGTCCTCCTGTAACCAGAATTCGACAATACCATAGAAATCAACAGTTTGAGAGAAGTCATTCTAGACTATTAGAAGCCATGGAAGACTGTTATCCCTCTTTGCCTAGTGGAGAAACTTTAGACATGAAATGTGAGGAGACCGTGGAAGGAGAATCCCAAGACAAAGACGAAAAGGACATCATGATCAAGTCGAGATGTCCAGAACAAGAACAGCAATTGGTCTCCTACTGTGCTACATACCTGGCAGACACAGTTACGATATGGATGAAGCATGATTACTATGAATGTCAAAACATCAGTCAAGAAGAAAATATTCAAAGAATATCTGGACGAAGCTTGGAGTCTGTTTAAAAAAGACGTGTTACGTTGGTGGTATAAAGACTTGCGTGAACATTTCTGTCCTCCATTAACGACTCAAGAAATCCATTACATCAAAGCCCTCTTTGACAAATTCAAAGAGAAAGTTGAGATCGAAATTGATCACTTATTATCAGCAAAAGAACATTTAGTGACTTATTTTGATCATGGTGTTTCTAGAAACGATGAGAAAGTAAATCGTTGATTTTGTGACTAGTATGCTTATTTTGTTGTCTTCAGCTAGGAAACGTAGTGTCCATCCATGACTCAATGACTTGCAACAGTGGAAATCACAATTTCATTCACAACGTTGCCAACCCTGTTTAAAGTAGAGTGTAAATTGAAAAAAATGTTTGTCATTTGAAAAAAAGTTTGATGTTATATTGTTGGATTATTGTTAAAAAATGTTAGAGTTGTTGGTTAGTGTTAAGTGATTTTGAATAAAAAATGTTGTGTTTTGAAAAAAAAATGCCTTTGTCTTTTGTCTGACTATAAGAATGTTGATTCATGCACTTTGACTTCTCTCTATCTTTCTCATGACACTCATTAAACGTTGCGAATCGAAAACCGTGGAGGGATGTTTTCCTTCACGTCCGCGCTTTGACTTTAAGAACCGGGGTAGCCTCCAGTCTAACCATCCATTGTTGACTCATCCTCCTACGAAGATGTGCTCCAAACTAGCTAAGCTAAACGAAGCCTACGTGAATTTGCATAGGGTCAGACACAGTCTGATACCGAAGCCAGAAGAAATAGAGAACGTGAGAATGCTAAAAGTCACTGAAGACCTGATCGAAGAGCTCTTCAGAGAAGAAGTGAACAGGGAGAAAGAAGAATGGACAGAGAAGTACAGACTTCAGAGACAGCAGCAACAGCAGCAGCAGCAACCTGAACCTGACAAAGGCTTTGTCGATTGTCGTATCGACACCAAAGAGTTCTTCTTCTCTTTCCGAAGAAGCAGACCTATCGCCAGAAAGTCCATCCTGAGAGGACGTAGCATTCTTGGAAACTAAAAAATTGCCATAGCAAGCAAAAGAAACAGCCCTTTTCAGGGCTACCCAATACTCTAGAAAAGAAATAACAATCCAATCCAATCCAATATATGTAGGTAGAGTAGTGTGTATATAAACACTGACTCATTTATAGTGTGAGTGTTTGTGTTTGTGTATATGATTGTGTGCTTGTAAGTGCTCAAGTACGTTGGTGTGGATAGTATATTAAGATCAAGTTTTGTTTTTTTTTTGTTTTTTTTTGTTTGTTGCTTGACGTGTGGGGAGAGTAGATTTAGGGTTAGATTGCTTTGAGTATGCGGATAGTATATTGAAGTGATTAATGAACATTTTTAGAATAGTGGTGGGTAGTATAAAAAAGTGAGTGAGTGTTTCTTTTAGGTCCGCGCGTTGTTGGGTTATGATCTAGGTAATATCAATTTTGTGTCTTAGGGATGTTTTCCTTCACGTCCGCGCTTTTAGTATAACTTAAAAACTAATCGTCAGTTGGGCTACCCATCGTCGACCTGTTAACAGCAAGACAATGAATACAAGGATTGTGAAACTGCTAGAACTCCAGATGCACCTGGAATATGCCAGGCGCATAGTAAATGAACTGTCCGCGGAGGCTATCGTAGAAGAAGCAAGAATAAAGAAGGAAGAGGAGGAGAGAAGAGAGAGGGAAGAGGAGGAAAAGAAAATAGGAGAGAGGATGACTTACAAGATACCAGAGACAGAGGATTGGGGTGCTGAAGCGAATCATCCCGCCTCTGCACTCTCAAGACAAAAAGTAAAAAGAGACTGGAGTCGAAGATGTGTGTGTGGTGCCAGACCAGGAAGGTGCCAGCATTAGATAGGTGCATCTGAAGTTCTAAAACAAACAGCCCTTTTCAGGGCTACACAATACTCTAGAAAAGAAATAACCATCGATTTGCCAATGTGTGTAGGTAGAGTAGTGTGTATATAAACACTGACTCTTTGTGTGTGTGTGTGTGCTTGTTTGTAAGCGCTCAAGTACGTTTGTGGGGATAGTAAATTTGGGTTTAATTTTATTGCTTTGCGTGTGTGTGTGTGTGTGTGTGTGTGGATAGTAGATTTGGGGTTAGTTTATTGCTGATTTAACTTATGTGGATAGTATATTATATGAAATGAGAAAAGTAGGGGATGTTTTCCTTCACGGCCGCGCGTTTTAAGTGATGATCTAGGTAATATCAATTTTAAGTCTTAGGGGGATGTTTTCCATCACGTCCGCGCTTTCAGTATAAGAACCCACAGAGTTTGATGTTCGAACCATTCTACGGAATAATAAAAACGAAGATGGTGGTTGCAAGTCAGTTGTTTAACAACTTGGTACATATATACTATTGGATAATGGATGGTATCTATGTAGTGGAGAGACTAGAAAAAGAATGGAAGATAGCAGAGTACCTGTACTACGCTAAATGCCTAAACGTACCAAAAGAAGTGATAGCAGGAATGATAGAAGAGGAGGAAAAGAGATTGAGAGGTATGATAAATCCACCCTATGTCAGAGTGGGAAGCCTAAAGGAAGCACTTGACAATGCAAGCAAAGTCAGGTGCTTTCTTGAAAATATGTCACATGGGACAGAGTGCTCTTTTGTGGAGAGAGGTCTGGACAGACTGAAGAAAGGAGAGGAGTTGATGAGAAAAGTGATGGAGGTAGAGGTCAAGAAGATTAAAGAGAGATGGAATAAAGAAAGAAAAGATCAGGAAAACAAAAAGAAAGAGGCAGAGTTTGAGCGGCTAAACAACAATTGGATCAAAGTCCAGGAAAAGTTCAGAGCCATGGGTCATCCTGACTGGATAACAGAGGAGGAGGAGAAGAAGAAGAAGAAGAAGAAGAAGAAAAAAGGAATAATGGAAAAAGTGAGATCTTGGTGGAAGAAGTGGAGGAAATAGAAGAAGAAGAAGAAACACAAAGGCCCTTTTCAGGGCCACTCCTATTTCTCGAAAAGAGAATGACTTTCAATTGCCTACCCCCGAATTATTATTTTATGTGTGTGTGTGTATGTGTCTTCGCGCGTACGTTGTGTGTGTGTGTGTGTGTGTGTGTGTGTGTGTGTTATGTCCCTCTCCCCTGTTCCCTTTCCATAGACCCATCAGGTCTGGACCCTGTTACAATTCCCCATGTTCAATTTCCCTTGTCGCTAGAGTTGCCCATGCTTTTTTCCCCATGTTCAATCCCCTTGAGGCTAGAGTGGCCCAAGACTTTTCTCCATGTTAAATTTCCCTTGAGGCTATAGTGGCCCAGGGTTTTTCTCCATGTTAAATTTCCATTGAGGCTATAGTGGCCCGGGGGGGGGGGGGGGTCTGTAATGCTAATTCCCAATGAGGCTATAGTGGCCCCCTTTACTACTAACCTACTCAAACTGAAACTATTACACGAATGAAGGCAGTCGGCGTTTATAGATTCGATCATACATGGTTAGAACAGTAACAATAAACCCATCTGTTTGACATCATTATAACATTTTTTAAACGTGTGTTCAATCAGAGTTTTTTTTAACAAAAACAAAATTCTCGTTGAAATCAGAGTTGAGTGTTTATACATAGCTTCAATATTTGCGATCTCTCGAAAACATGCTTTGGGGACGAATGCACATTTCACTAGATCTTTCACTTGAAACATACCCTCAAACATACCTCTAAAAATCTCCACTTGCTTCCCAAGGAAGATTGCAAGTTTACTTGGGACCTGAGAAATAAATAAAATATAGATATATGAGTGCTTGTAAATAGTATAAGTTCTTTAATTTTTACAGTACCGTAATTTAATGTCCTTAAAGTTGGCACTGGACCACATCATATACTGACAGAAATCTGAGAGAATGAAAAAGGTTTCAACATTAATAACGATGTTGTTCAGATACAGGAAAAAAATATATCACTATCTTTCAGAATATGTAAGGCATTCTGTTTATTGCAAGCTTTAAAATTCAAATAAATCCTTGTATTATTGAAATTTGTGGAAATATTGCGTAGAATTTACTATCTGTGCATCATCATTCATCCAATACACAAGATATGTGACAAGAAAAATATTCGAAAAATATTTCAGTCTTTCAGACAGCATTCGATCTTAATATCCTCCAATTATAACCGCAAGTGTTATTTATTTATGTATGTGGACTCCCTTGGCCTATTTTGATTGTCTTTTGATTGCAATTTGTAATGATATCCCAAGCTTCAGTTGAATGCAGCAACTATTGTAGAAGACATGGAAAACGTGTGACGTTGAAACGCTTTAAACTGGATGTTAGCGGTCATCAAAGACAAAAACCTATTTAGATGCACATTCCCTGGTTAGAAATTATATCCCGATTTTAGTCAGCATGTATAATATCTTTACCATATGAATAATGGAGTAATAAAGTAATGAATTAAACAACTGTAGCATTATAAATAAAATATAAGTAAAGTAAGAGATGTTAGATTTTAATATGATGATCCGCTATCATCTCTAATCTTTAAATTACAACACGGTTAAAGTGTTTTCTAAGTTGTTTTTTTTACTGTTGCTAAAAGTTTAAACCATGACATGAGTGTTCCAGCTTAATGGTAGTCTAAATATTTGCGATTATTAGTAAATCAAATGAAGTCATCAATCAGCAATCAGCCAATTAGAAATGCATGTTTTTGAAGAGTTGAGACTGGATGTGAACAGTAAGGCTACTCACAACCATCGAATAGTATGGCTACTCACAACCACCATTGTTGAAGCCTTTATAAAGAAATTTAAGGCTCAATCAAAGCCTTTTCAGATGATTGAGATACGAATACGCATCAATAATTAATGAAATACAGGTTAGCTATGCATGTGTAAAAATGGCAAAATATAATTTTACATCAGAGCTGATATCAAGAGGTTGATAAAACATTACGATGGAATTTCTTTTCTATAATGTAATTTTTTGTCTTTGCAGTGCTCATAGTTGTTTGTAGGCAGAACAAAACTGAAATGAACATGAGTTATGTATATCACTATCTTACTGAAAAAAACATTTGAAATATACTGTAATTACTGCTGATTACAGCTAATTTGAAACACCATTTTCCTTCTACGAATACTAAATCATACTGATTAGAAAAAAATATGTTTTTCTCAAATCATCAACAAAATTAAGGTATTTCTCGCTAAGTTAGGAATTAAACAGAAAACAATGGCCCAAATAATAAGTCTGGTTTTTTCAACGTTCAATTTGCTCTAACAATTACACTCGATCAGACGAGCTGTAATACTCCTATAATCATCATTCAAGGACTGCAGAGACGCCTTTGGTGTTACATGATATGGACAGATGAATGGCGTTGACATTCAAATTAATATGGTGTTACATGATAAGGATAGATGAATGGCGTTGACAATCAGATTAATATGGTGTTACATGATAAGGACAGATGAATAGCGTTGACAATCCAATTAATATGGTGTTACATGATATGGACAGATGAATGGCGTTGACATTCAAATTAATATGGTGTTACATGATATGGACAGATGAATGGCGTTGACAATCAGATTAATATGGTGTTACATGATAAGGACAGATGAATGGCGTTGACATTCAAATTAATATGGTGTTACATGATAAGGACAGATGAATGGCGTTGACAATCAAATTAATATGGTGTTATATGATATGGACAGATGAATGGCGTTGACAATCAAATTAATATGATGTTACATGATATGGACAGATGAGTGGCGTTGACAATCAAATTAATATTTGTTTTTGCTCTTCACTAAGATATATATTAATGACGATGTTTTAATTTTTAAATTGGCTTAGTAATTTTTCTCGTCGTTATGACATTGCTTGCCTGTGTTTGTAATGATTGAAAATGTCCAGTGTTTCAAAAAGATTTGGTAAATAACCTGGGTAAATTGAAAAATGTAATTCACTAAAATGTTTGCGTGTGCTGCTGAAATATAAAGTTTACCCGTGAGAGATGGTTTTTATCGACATTTGGACCATTGCGTAATGGCGTATAAGCAGGCGTAGAACATAGAGCTAAGTGTTCCGACTCTATGTCATAAATTACGCAACAGAAAAGAGAGAAAACAAACAAGTTTTGTAAAATTGAACAAATAATTTATTTCACTAAAACAGAAAATGAAAAAAAAGACCAATAAATTACAGTATGGTGAAAGAAATCCTTTATAGTCCTAAATTTTCTATCACAAGTCCAAAAGTATCAAAGTATTCCATATGAGTTTAGTGGTAATCCGAAAGAAGTTAAATCTATTGTGCTGATGTGCCAATAATCTTGATGTATCACAATGATATAATCCAAGATACTAACTTCCAAAATCTGAGCACTATGTAATTAAAATGAATGATTTTTTTAAAAAAACCATCTCAAATGAACTAATTACAACTATTTGTCTCTTCTAGGACTGATGTTTATGCTTGGAATACCTAACTTTCAGTAAATCATTCCTTATACAAAAAAACTGAGACGTAATACGTAGTACAGTAAACAGTATTAGGCTCGAATAAATCATTTTGAAATCACTAACTGTCAACACGGTCAAGTATTTTAGCAGCTATCCAATGAGGAATTAAGTCAGCTGGGTTTTCGGGGGGGGGGGGGGAGGACTCCCACGACCTGAACTCATCTCATCAACATGTAAACTTCGATTAAAAATACATCCCGCTATCCTGAAGCTATAATGTGTTTACTCATCCCAATGTAGCAATCCACAATGTACGAAATTAGCTATTTAATCTGTTGTTTACTAAATGACATTTTCAATCAATAATCATGAAAATTAACACACATATTATTATATAAATAACACCAAGGAATAATGTAGTTTCAGTGACCATGAGTGACCTCTAGTGTGATCGCTTCGAAATCTGCTGAAGTGGTCAGGGTTTAGCCATCGAATGGTACCTCGACCTGTTAATGGGTGCATTTTGATGACGTCACCAAATTTGAATATTCCTTGCGTATTTAATCACTTGTGCATTGAATTTTGCACATAAATTACAAATTTGGCCATTCCTTGACAATTTGCAAAAATTTCCAAACCCCTTCTTAACTAATTAACCCCTGGCGCCTCGTTTACGTGTCAGGAGGTAGTAGCCTATTTCCGAGCTCTGTAGCGTCAAGGTCATGTATGATACACTGAAGTGGATGGTGTTATAGAAAGGTAGTCTGATGTAGCTCTGTAACGATACCAAATAAAGTGGACGTTCTAGTTGCACTACAAAATAGAGAGAGAAAAACGTAATTTTTCGGACCCGATTTTTTTCTACCAAATATTCGCCCATGGTCGGAATCTGATTTTGTGTCCGGATTTTATACTTTTTGGCATCAGATGTAAGGCAGACCGGTCTGAACTGCACAAAGAGAGGCAAACCTTTGCGAAAAGTAGGATAAGATGTGCATTTGGAATAAAGAGTTGTCTCGATAAAAAATGATGGGTCCGTTAAGCAAAATAATAATAGTAAAATAATGAAAAACGATGTTTCTAACACAATTAGGCATTAGGTTAACCGGAAATCTCTTGGAAGTAAACGCATTAGGACGTATTCAGAAGTAGCCTCTAAAAAGTGTTTCCTACCCGCATTTCAGGTAAAAACGAAAAAACCTCAAAGGGTTAATGAGCTAATTACCTTGGCAATGCTGGTCATGAAAAAGGATGAAAAATGGTTCGAGTCGCCAGAGCGAGCATTGAAGTTGCTACTATATTCCGCGCTAACTAGGAGGGAGTATGGAAACTAATGATATCCATCTGATGATAAACTATGGTCTGGTCATATCAAAAGTTGTCATACTTTTTTCCAAATTTGGCAACTCAGTAAATCCTTAGTGTTTCACTGATCCCGGATTTTGTCCGACAGACGAATGAAAATCTCTTTCGAACTTTAGGACCTAGAAAGAAAGAGTGGTCAAGATTCAGACAGGCTGCACATATACATATGCGTTTTAATGGCGGACTCTGACGCCGGGTTGGGGGTCGGGGGTAGTATTATAGCTCTCTTCTGCTTTGTAGAGGCCATTAGATAAATAAATTTAAACAAAAATTAAACAAAATCTTGCAAGAATCAAAATAACTACAGGTAAAAACACATTTTCTCATATTTCTCTCTATGTTTCTATCTGCCTTCAAATATACCTATGTAATCATCTACCAACCTAGGTGCCTGCTTATCTATCTCCATATTTTTAGTTAAATTTACCTCTTTAAATATTGTATCGTTTAAAAAATGTTCCAGCTTTTTTATCAGACGAAACATTAAAAATATCGAAAGGACGGTTCAATAAACTTTGGAATTCACAAGTTACACACTAATGCATACTATACGCCAATCAGAGTAACACGAGACGACACCAATCAATATCAAGTGAAAGGACGCACAAATTGCATATTTTATTTAAAATTCAACATTAGTTCTATAAAAGGTGTATGTGTTCAGAATTATTGTATAAAATTCACTGATAAGAAAACCATACATTTTGCGTTGTGGACGATCATCTTTTAAAAGGAGATATCGGGGAACAAGAAGTTTAGAAAACCAATACAAATCTGAGGCAGTGGTGTAGTAAATAAATTCGTCCTTTTCAAGTATGTAGAACACGGTACCAAACGTGTATTCGGACATCTCGTGTATATACAAACAGGGTACCAAAGGACTGTAATATACAAATTCGTCCTTTTCAAGTGTGTGGAACATGGTACCAAACGGATGTAATAAATAAATTCGGACATATAGTGTGTATACAGACAAGGTGCCAAAGGATTGTAATATACAAATTCGTCCTTTTCAAGTGTGTAGAACACGGTACCAAACGGTTGTAATAAATAAATTCGGACATCTCATGTGTATACAAAACAGGGTACCAAAGGATTGTAATATACAAATTCGTCCTTTTCAAGTGTGTAGGAACAAGGAAACAAAGGAGTGTAATAAACATATTCGGACATCTCATGTGTATAGAAACAGGGTACCAAAGGATTGTAATATACAAATTCGTCCTTTTCAAGTGTGTAGAAACATGTACCAAGAGGGTCGACCACTGACGAAATATAAGAAAAGAAAATTGTGAGGCGTACATGATAGTGGAGCAAAACGTCGTTCAATACCAAAAACAAATTCTATACTTTGCCGTAAAGAATAAATAGCAAAGACATGAATATAAAGGACAACCCCTCCGAATTTCATTGTAAAATTTATAACATTGCTGGCTTACATTGGTCCTCTAAGGCGTTATCATAATTTTGTTTTTAATTTATAAAAAATGCATCAACAGGTCATTCAGACAGAATAAGGTCCCCTTAGCTGAGGTTATGAATCACGAAATCTTCAAGTGTTCCATTTAGTTGGTGCCTCAGAATGTCATGGGTTCCTCGCTCCGATAGGTGCGCTGAGAATCTGCGACTGAGACAGAAATAACCTCACCAGCAGTACCAGTGCAATAAAGCAGTTAATTGAGGTGGAAGTTTCAGAACGGTACGTCACTTAATGAAATAGCAGGTGCTCTGAGGATTACTCTACAGGCAACTGTGCAAGAAAAATTGCATGGTGAAAGTTTCAAGCAATTTAACATTTTTATGAACGGAAAAATTTAAGAGATACGATGGGATATCTGTTACTCAATAAACAAATCTTAAGTTACATGTTCTAAAAATTCATTTTCTTTGCATCTTAATGCTATCAAAATTATTATATCTTTTAGGCAAGGATACATAAATGTTTATGATAGCAGATCAAAACTTTCAAACCATTCTGAGTTAACCTAGCCAGCTAGAATCCCTACCTTCTTAGCTGGAAGATTGTTCATCTTTAGACATCGGAACCGCACCGTCAAGATTGAAGCGACTCTGTGTGAAAATCGTTTCTGCCATCACAAGTAATAATCATTGTACAACATGTAGACACAAAGTAGAAGATGGCTGACCCCATTTTGACCTGAATCTCATTGCCATTTTTCGCATCTACGAAAATCAGCTTATTTAACAGTTATTTTCTTGCCAAAGACTTTATAAAATTCCTAAAAGAGTTACATCAGTGGTTGATATTAACACTGATTTCATGAAAGCAAATTTTTTTGTGATTATGGAAGTCTAAAAATGCACTGAAGGATTTGAAACAATATGCCAATGAATGTTATTAATGGTATTGAAGGGCCTAAGGACTTGCCATACTAATTGGACTCCTTTAAAAAAAACAATAGAAATACAATGATATTAAAAATTTGATAACTTTAAATTCTAAATGCTCATGGCCAAACCATTTTTAAGTACAGACCTAACCTTGATACAGGCTTCTGTGTAAAGAAAACTTTATGAGCCGCGGCAATTTGTAACTTTATTTTATCTACGTGCCAAAGAAGCATGTGTTTTCAATCCCACACTTAAACAATCGGTGCCAATTTCAGTACTAAGTGTTCCAATGTCAAGTCTGCAAATAAACCAATATTTCATCAACAAAACATTGTCTCCAAAAAAAATTCGGTTACCAACTGGATAAGCTCGCAAAAGATTATTTTTTAACATAACGTTTACTTTTCATTATCATCCAATCCTAGCCTTCCAAACTATAAATAGTCAACATTTGCTCAACCATTTCTAGACTTGTTCCAGTTTTTCCTGTTTATTAGTACCGTGAGTCCATAAAGATCAACAAGCGTATCAAAAAAAGAATTAAATGAAACCCCTTTTCCTTAAATCAGGGGTTTCAAATTCAAACCACCCTGAGGGCCGCATGAGGGCATTTTTGATGGCCCAAGAGCCACACTATTTTTGTTATCTCTCATGACACTTTTTGATGCAAATCATTTTGCGGGTTACAGTATGCGGCTTGGTGGGCCGCACGAGGCCCGCGTGCCACGTGCTTGAGACCCCTGCCTTAAACTGAGAATTGCCTCCCGTATGCTAGAGTGCGCTAATTGCAATTATTATAGAAACTGTATGGAACCCATAAAAAATTTTAACTGCCATGGTTTCATTTTCATTCCAGGTGGTTCTCTATCAGTAATAACATCATCGATCACAAAATGATCGAACATTTGCACCAAATCTGAAATGAAAATATGTGTTATAACTGATCTAACATTAATGTACACTTTAGACGACGTAGTTGCAACTTTGTGGACTATATATACATACTATTCATTTTTTCTTTTCATTGATTCTTTTCGAAAACTGAAATTGCTATGTAAAGATATTGTTTTAGCTCCTAGTTTTTAGTTTAATTTTTTTCCTTGTCTTTGTAAGTTTCCTTCATGCCCCTAATGAAAAAATTAGCAAGAATGAAATGAAGCCATTTTTTTTCTCTCCAAACAATCAGTAAACACAGATTAATTGTAACGCAAAATAATTTAAGTCCACTCATAAATCTAAGAATTTCTTTTCTTATAAAAAAATCAAGAAATGGGTAGTATCGTAATTATTTCGTGCTCCTACCTTGATCTCCTGTGTTTATTTTTGTGTTATATGCTTGTGCCCTTCGTCAGTGTTTGCCTTTGACAAAGAGATCCCTAGATCCAGAAAGCGCAGACTCAGTTTACACTAATTACGCACTTGATGTTGTCAGACTTTTTCCAATCACACACACACACACACACACACACACACACACACACACACACACACATTTCCGTACATGTCGGTAAAACTCCACTGAACGTTTTTTTTTAGAATAAATTAAATCAGTATTAAACTGAGAAAAAAATGATATATAAATAAAAACGAAACAATAGAATAATATGCGAACAATATAACAGACTGACCGGCTCTTTGGCAAACGTCGATGTTCAGTTCATCTACGAAATGTTTCGCGTAAAGACAACAGCAGGGCACTGATGTCACTAGATGCATGAAACGATTGAGATACATATCAAAATTTTAAGGTGCGACATAAGGGTGACTCTTGGGGGACAGCGATAAGTATAAAGGTATAAAGTATAAGTATAAAGTATTTTAAGATGGAAATGGTTAGAGACAAAATTGTTTATTGGCACAAGCGGTAATATTATTACAAGTAGGTGTCATTAATTGGGGTTACACAGTAACCTTGTTGACCTCGATATGCGCCACAATAGGTACGTATGGGAAATCCTGTTGTAAATTTGTTCATTGGTTTCACATACAATGGTGTTGGAAAGACAAAAGTATTTATACGGACAAAATTATTTATGGGGGCTCTTATGTTACGTGTTTAGGCTCGAATAAATAATAACACAAGAAAGAGTGAAAACAACAAGCTTTGAATAATATAACAAATAATTTATTTCCCTGGAAAAATACTGTAAAAATTAAAATATATGAGAACTTACGGTTTCCAGAATCAAATCCAAAATAATACAAGAATAATCCACGAATAAAATTTTTTAAGTCCTAATATTGAAATGTTCTAATGATTCCAAGTTCGAGTCCCGACGAAGAATCCAAGATGGAAGGCGATGACGTATGCTTTAGCCTGTACTGTGTTGACGTCTACAGTTCCTTGCAAAAACACAATATTTTATCCATCAGTCTTGGAGATCCAAATAAAATTTTCAATAAACGTCCTTGTTCAAGAATTCTGTATGAAAACAATAATATTTCCAGAGAAACTAATTAATCTTTTAGAGTCGAAATAATTTGGAGAAAAATTAACTAATAACTCAGAAACTCAAAAATTTAATACTTCAATACTGGTCACTACAGAAGAAAACAACCTGACATCAAGTTTTTAAAAGCCCGGACTCTGATCTCTCTCTCTCTCTCTCTCTCTCTCTCTCTCTCTAAATCTAAACATCACGAACCAATCATTTTACTCCGAGAAAACGTTGTTTAATTGACCCTCAATCAAGGCCAGGAACTAAGCCAAAAATAGAAACAATTATTTCTACTATTAGGTATTTATAGAAACATTCAGGTCAAACTGAGTTTTCTGGAAAATGTCAAATGACATGTAAAGAAAATAAAAAGATTCCGGAACCCACAAACAATCAAATCAAATCAAATACAACTTAAATCAAATATAAACTAAATCTAATATATGTAACAGGGAAATGTATTTATGAGGACATAAGTGTTTATGGGGACAAAATTTTGTATAGAGACCAAAGTGTTTATGGGGACAAAAGTGTTTATACAGACAAAAGAAAATGTAATGCTAACTTTGTAATTGTTATACGCTGTTTTTAAATTGAACTTTTTGGGGGGGTACATATGGAAAATGTAATGCTAAAATGTTTTAATACTATTCAGCAGCAGCTTTTTTTAAAAATTATAATCCTGCACACCAGACATACAATGCAACACCCACATTTTGATTAGAATCCAAACACACCACATATAAAATCCCGCACCAACGTTTGATTAATATCCAAACAAACCCCATATACAATCATTACCCACTTTTTAATCACTATCCAAAACTTACAAGGGTCTATGGAAATTTAACAAGGACAAAAAGTCAAAAGTGTATGGCTTGAAATGATGCATGGTTGAAAGCTGGTGCCTAACTGTCCCGTGCATTTTAACAGCATCTAAGAAACTCTCAATTAAAGTTATGGACACAGGTAACAATGGTCTGGTCAATGTTTGACTGGTGTTGCTTCCCATTTTAAGTAAAACTTCTACACTTAATCTTGTCCAAAGCGCTAGGTTTCCATACCGTAGAAATATCCATATGCTTGTTATTGGCTTCTTTTTCGTTAGTTTACTTTTAAGTTTTACCTCACACAGGCAAACATACACGTGACGAGAGTGATTCAGTCAGGGTAGGTATAGTCTAGTCCGGATGGAAATGCTGGTAAAGTGGGTTATTAGGACAGACATTCCAGTTTCGTACTACTCTGCAGTGATTATAAACAATACAAAAATTTCCGCAGTGAGTGATGTACTCAAAAAGGCAAGTCTATGGTAGCGATCAATATACGCACGCTGTAAAAGAATGAATAAATGAATGGACTTATGCCAGTTCTGCTGTACTGATTTTCTTGGCAGTGTGTTTTAGTTTATTGTATGTGTACATTAATAATTTTGTTCTAGCAGAAAGAAAATATATAGTCAAGTCGAGTTTTGAAATATTCTCATAATGAATAAATCGTCAGTGGCTGTACATATGTCAATGTTCAGTCGCGACGAAACTATTGATTCACAATGTATACTGAAGGAATTTATGGAAATTTCAAACAGTACCGTTCATCTTCCAAAAGAATGGAATTTCAAAAATGTTACAGACAAATTGAGATCATTCTATCGTTTGAATACATCAAACGGGTTTATTAATGAAGCACAAAATATGTTGTAAGAATTCTCCGAAGCAAGCATATCGACAAGTTGGTAAATCTGGATGTGACCTTAGAAATGGACGAAAAAAACTCGGGCAGATTTTTGATACAAACAAAACTAAAACGAATTTTTCAAATGTCGTGCATGAACAAGTACACCCTCAAGAGAAACATAATATCACGCTCACTGCATCTGAAGTGAGTGACATTTTTTATGAGGTCGGTGACCAAGAAGTTTAAGAGCTGGCTTATTAAACAAATACTTTGGGGCCATAAGTATAAGAATGCCATCCTAACTCAATTGGCTTTCCATGGAAATACACCGCGGAACAGAAAAGAGACAGCGCGAATATATAACAAAATGTTTAGACGCTCTCATCAAGCACAAAACGTGAACGAAATTCACGAGAGGAGGTTTAACATTAGCAGGTACATGCAACAGTCAACTCACAAAATTGATGTTGCTGTCGTACTCGATGATGACTCATTTGCCTTTATTGTGGTGGACCTGTTTTTTGAAAGATGTTTTACTCAAGACTGCAGAAGGATTTCGCTATATATACTCTCAGATAGGCGTAGTTAATTATTTGGCAAAGGGTCACTTACAGCTTCGCGTTCGCCATGGAGATTACGAGTGCGGGGGATGCTGTCAATAACACAGAACAGAAAATGTAGCAGTGTTCTCACCAATTGGATAAACGCTTGTGGGTATGTATAAAAGAAGCTCAGTGGGACGCAACAAATGCAAAGCTGCTTGTCTTGGGAGGTATAAACCATGTGCCAGAAAATGCCATTATGAGTACTGTAGAACACATACGTAAATATTACATGATGGTCTAGGGGCAAGACTTTGTCTGAAATGTAGCAACGGAATAAAATTACGTAACCAATTTTGCTTGTCTTGGTCATCTGTTCTTGAGTAGTATAAAGCGCATAAAAACAAATCGAAACCATAACAAAACTGTAACTGCCCAAGCACAACCAGATACCACAATAAAAATAAATGAAATAATCACCAGGATTGAAGCGATTGCAGTTTCGTGCCTTACCAAATACCAAAAAGGAAAACAAACCATCTACAAAATTTAGAAAGATGCTTTGCCCTACCCTTAGAATCAGCATGCCTACGGTGCCACAGCTAAACAACTCGCACGACAGCATGCACTATACACACCAAGTCGTATGAGAAGAGCAGACATGCTTGAACTATTGAGACCCACACTTTAACTGACCACAACTATCACCACCACCATCACGACGTCTAGTTGTTACTGCCACTGAAGCAGCAACAGCAAGTAACAAAACAACAATAAAATAACTAAGATAATTTGCTTATGAGCACAATATCAAAATGCCCAGAGGCGCAATAAAAGCCGACATCCCGACACTAGACGAGTATGAATAAAACTGTCGTCATCGTCTTTCCTCTGCTATCGGTACTGAAAAGGCTGAATATGTTCGTGCAAAAGAAAATCAATCACCAGTGCCCAAATTCAAAGTTAAGAAACGTAGTGACGAGTTGGCCATTAATCCACACATATACACACCATGCAAAGACGCTCGAAGGCTATTGACAAATATGATTTCTGGAATCATATCGGTTTTACAAAACTTTGGTCACGCTGGCGTCAAAGCAGACATGGTTTTGTAGTGCCCACCTGGTTTTGACACTTAGTCTTACTAAGATGGATTTAAAACTGCTACTCCGTGGATTCGAAGTTGTGCCCCCGTAATCCTGAATCGCAGGACAGCAGCGCCATTAATGATGAAATTGGCAGATTCATTGAAACATTCTCTAAACGCTGTAAAAATAATGCAGGATCGGGATAGACTCTCGAAAGATAACCAAATTTCAGGTCCGTCTCACGCCGTATCACCCGATTCGCGGATCCATTTACATAGCAAGACCTACTGGGTCCCACAAAGGTCAGTTACCAACGTGAAAAACTTTGAATATCGTTGTTTTGATTGGGTAGTTTTGTCGGCACTATCAGTGATCACCAGGACATGTCTCGAAAATAGCGACGACATCTGGGTAAACTCAACTTTGATGATATCGAGTTTCCTGTGTAGGTTACCAAAGCCACACTGAAGAAATATGAAACACTGAACCTCTGTATCGCTGTTAATGTATTTACCTATGACAAGGGCTTTTTCCGCTTACTTATCTCCCCATGGGCCACACAAACAAATTCTGATTGATTTGTTGTTGCTGAGTGAAATGAAAGAAACATAATTGATATCGCATTATGTATGGATAAAGGATCTTGCTCGGCTACTTAACCGACACAGTAAGCACGAACATCAAAACTTTCCATGTATATATTCATGCATGTATTTAACACCCAAGAACTACTCACCAGTGATGAGTGAAAACCCACAGCGCACAATCATGCCCGATCCCCGAAAAAACACTGTCAAATTTACCGAAGTACAATGAAAGCTAAAAGTCCCAGTTAACATCTACACTGATTTTAAATGCCTGTTTCCGTGGCAGATACAAATGTGATAACAAAGACACATATGCGGATGATAACGATCAAACAATGCAAGATGCAGAACAAATCACATGCGGGTTTTGTTATGCAGTAGTTCGATGTGATGGTAAATCATAGTCGCCAGTCCTTGATCGTGCCCAGTGTACAAGCTCGCAAAACGCAGATGAGGTGTTTCTCAGATCCATATAAGTTGCAGCAAAATGGGTTCTTCAGCAGCAGATATAATTTTAAGGGTTCATAACATTCTTGAGTTCTCCGTAGCTACTCATTGCTGAATCTGTGAAAAAGCTTTCACTGACAATGAGCAAAGCCCATCCACTGACAATGAGAAAAGCCCGTTTAGCGATAAAAGCAAAAGTCCTGGTTCCAAAGTTCGTGATCTCTGTTACATCACAGGTGCGTACATAGGTGCCGCAGACAACACGTGATATTTGCAGTTAAGAATTTATCCATCCAAAACCAAAATTGATGTAGTTCTTCACCTCTGCCTGCATGGGTATGATGTCCACTTGATAATGTTAGCAGTAGCAACGGCTTCAGACTCACCGATTAGCGTGATGCCTAGCAACATGGAAAAATACATGAAGTTTCGAATGGGACATCTGCAGTTTATCGATTCGATACAGTCTATGAATTTGTCATTGGAGAAGTTAGCAAATAATCTAACGGCGGCGAAATATCACTCGACGGTACTGTGTAACCAAAACTGACCTGATATCGAGAAAAAGTGTGTATCTTTATGAATACATAAACGACAGAAATAAATATACTGAAACTCGACTACTTCTAATCGAAGTGATTTATTCATGGTTGGCACTTGAAGCTATTTCCACAGATGACTATGAACATAAAAAGAAAGTTTGATCTGCGTTCGAATGCAAAAACATCGGTGAAAATCACGATCTGTATCTGTACATGGATGTGTTTGAGGCATTTCGTGACACCGCCATGCACATGTACAAGCTTCTTGCCGCGCATTACGTTTCATTACCGGGTATGGTCTGGAACGCATTGTTGTCAAAGACAAAATCGAGGTGATATTGACCACCGATATAGACCAGTTCTGATTATCAAGAGATCATTTCATGGTGGAATATCAATGGTGTGTCATAGATAATCTCGTGCCAACAACCCCGACGTGTCCAGGTATGACCACGATGACCACAACAGTTGCATAATATGTATCTTTATGCCAATAAATTTGTAGAGTGGTGGGCCATGATGCATCCACTTTCGGTTCTTGGATTTCACTGGATCGATCCTAAGCACATTGGTCTACAGAACGACATGCACTAATATAACATCCACGGTGACCGCTGATACTGTTAAAAGGTCGATCTGGAATATCCAGAACACTAACACACGGAACAGAACGATTATCCACTTCCCCAGAAGCGCTATTAGTGCCTGGTTCGTAGTTGTTCTTGTATCAGTGTGCAATCGGTGATGAGTCGGCCGCAAATAAATCGAATGCGCCAAACAGGTAACGAATCTTCTGACCAAACATTTATATACTGCGCGTGCGAAATCTGCAGTTATCTTGCGATTCAGTATGCGTGTTACCGTGAACCATCAAATTTTGACATGGCTCTGTATGTTCAGTTAAATAAGTACTTACGCACAAAGGCCATCAACGAATTTGAAAATAATTTTTTCAAGCTCATGATCAATGCCGTGAGTGGGAAAACCATTGAGTATCTGCGAAAACTAATTCGAGTTGATCTTGTCCGTTACAGTGAGCAAGACATACTTCTAAGGCTCATTGCAGACCCGGCCTTTGAGTCCAAAATATCTTTGATGGTGAACTTTGCCGTTTACATTTAATAAATCAAAACAAACCAGTCCATGTGGGTAAGAATGTGCTGAATACGTGGATGCATGCATGATTTTTACTATCGCAAAATCAAACGGCTTTATCAGGATCGAATCAAGATGATGTACACCGACACTGACCCGCTGTAGATTCAAATCACCACCGATGATGTGTACGCGGACATGGCACAACCAAGTTTGGTCAACGAGTTTGATACCAGCGATTATCCGAAAGAACACTGGTTAGTGCCGCATAGAAAAATTAAAAGGTTGCTGGCACGTTCAAAGACTAGTTTTCGGATAGACCAAATGAAGAGTATGTGGGGTGCGATAAAAAATATACTCGATTATGGTTGGACCGAAAAACATTAAAAAGGCTAAAGGTGTTCCACGGGTGATTGTGCAGAAAGATCTCAAACGCAAACTGTACTTAGAATGTCTTTGAGACCGACGTGAACCGATGCTCCAAAGTGAGTTTGTCCCCGCTGGATACCAAGCGATTGATACTCCCTGACGTAATCACCACTTTACACGTTTGGTCATCGTCCTATAGCGAGCCTTCTTACTACCGATATTGGTTAACGTGTCGACAGAATGATGAGGAAACTGCTAGAACCTTTAAGACGAACAGGAGTTTCAAATTTATCTACGCTTTGTTATTGGCGTAACACATGGGAAGAACACGTGGTCTTACTGAGAAAAGTTAAGATACGACTTAGACAGGGCTCACGGCCCGACCATCTAAATGTCACACAGGATTTCGGAGACTGACTTATCTAGGACACACACTCAGTGAAGATACATTAACCCCAGACAGTGCTAAAGCCGACTAACGTCGGATTGCCGCACGTCCAGCTACGAAGACAGAAGTGCAATCTTTTTTAGGACTTGCGGGTTATTATCGTATGTCTCAAACTTCAGCGCTATTGCTAGCCCATCGACTGACTTTTTTATTTGGCATAAGCTAAACTGACAAATGGACGTTTAATGAGATGGTCATTATTTCTTCAGCAATATCAATTTCAATTGCGTTACATTCAGAGGTCACTTCAGGACATGTAAACAATAACTTGAAATGCAACTTCAAAATTGGAAGAGCAAAATCCCAGATTTGACTCTTAAAGGGGAGCCTATATAAAGTGTCTACTTTTGAATTGTATTGAACCTTAAAGCTGAATGCATTGAGCGTTACAATTTTATCACATTTAAGCCAGAAAAGTCTTTGTAAATGGTCACTTCGACCTTTCTTCTCCCCCCCCCTCCCCCACCTCGTGTCAGTGCTTAAACTTGAAAGGCTAGCATGTATGACTCAGTGAGATTTGACTATGGCATTGTAACGCTGTCCTGAGAAAGTAAACATTTGAGCTACCAACCATAACCGCTTGATAGGAAATCATTTCAGATTATCATTTTCAATGGGAAATTGAGATGCGCCGTACTTCATAGATTATAAGCTGGCTAAATCTGACGAAAGAAATCATTATCTTGGGATAATTTAGGAACCGCTGCCTACGATTTGCCAGAGTAAATTAAGGCGTACACTTTAGAAGTAATGTGAATTTAAAGTAACGACCTTGGTTGGAATTATTTAGTCTTAATCTTCTGAGAGAGGAAGATTGGCCTGGAAGAATCCTAAAAAAAATAGTGCTTTCCTCGTTAAACAAGAAAGGGGACTATGTGGCCGTCTTATAACAAAAGACAGGGTTTAGTGCTAGGACGCACAATTTCTGAAAGCGAACAGCATTACTAAGAGGGCGTCGTTCGTTACAATATATATATATATATATATATATATATATATATATATATATATATATATATATATATATATATATATATATATATATATATATATCGTTTATGAGCGATATCCATCGTGTTCGATAATGATGCTAGTTGTGCCGCTTACTCATTTCGTTTAGTATAACAGATTATTAAGTCTGTATTGTACTACATAGTTGAGGTTCGCCAGTGACTTGTTTGCGAGAATAGTGATAAGTTGTCACAGGTGAATCGATGCGTTATAACTAATATTGAAATTGGCTGAGATAATAAAATTATTGTTATTGCTGGCCATAAATTTATAGTGAAAACTCTCTGATCCAAGCTACCAGAATCAACTGTTAAATAAAACCAAATGTTTCATATTACAGACCGGTTATTTTGTAAAGGTATATATTTTTCAACACAAGAAGAACAGAAATCATTTGGAAATAAAAATTTTAAATTTATTAATGACAATGACACCGTATTATATATCCTTTGCGGTGTGGTGGCTTTTACATTTAAAAACAAATACTCATGCACCGGAAAAGTGTAAGAGTTTGAACTAGAAGTGCACAAAGCGATTTTCTCTGCTGGTACCCGAATTATATTCTGGCAAGTTAATACCAAATGCCTTTAACTAGTAATATCTGAGTCCGCCGATTGGTTAGTCAGTGACTTCATTCGCACAGCAGTAGCATCGTTCCAATAACGACTAGAAACTGGACTCAGATCACAATTATTTTTTTCTTTTTTTCTTTATAGTTCCAATGCTTGTTTGACAGCACTAAGCCTACCTTTGTGTGTTAAAATATATGTAAATCTAAAGTATCAAGACGAACCAAGCTGATTAAAACCAGATCTCCGCCGTCCTACGTGAAGATATGACGATGACCGCTTAAGGGTTATGTTCTGGTGACATTTGAATTAGCCAATAGAAATGCAGCTTTAAAAAATCTGAAAGTGAATCAAATCGTTTGGTACACATTCGTGCTCTTCATCCACACTATTCAGTCTTCAGACGGTAAGATATAAGACTTCATCTGATTGGTTGATAAAATTAGAGATTATGGTAATAACAAAGGTTACCAAAACATGACCCCTAAGCGGTCGCTGTCAAATCTTTATCTATAACACTGGAGATCTGATTTTAATCAGATTGTTGGAAGAACTCACGCGAAGGTCTTGTCATAAATTATCCAGCATTTGCTTTGACCTGCTGCACTGTCAACAAAATAGCCTGCAATAGATCGCAGATTCAAATTCGGACGAACAAGAAGACCTCATTAGTCACTGTGCACTGTCGTCCAAATATACAAAGAAAAATGAAAGCAGTATTAATGTTCTAAAAATAAACTGTCACTACATTCGTGGGTATTTGCCTGGAAATATTAACTGTAACACGAGTCCAACTGCCCCCAGAACTACATTATTAGTTAGTAGCTTTACATGGACTCAGTACATCCTGGGTAAAAAGTGCATTTTATCAAATACCTTTTCAACATCTGGTGGTTGCTTTGAATAATTAATTTATATTACGTGTTTGATCTTTGTCCCTGACTGAGGGGAGAGTTTTTACCTACCTTATTTTTGTCATGGTTTTTTAAGACATTTTTTAAATTTGGGTTCAAGGACTAACCTTGTTTACAAGTTTAGAATGTTCTGGAAGCAAACTGACAATTTGGTAGAAGTTTCCATCGGAAATTTGGGAATTCCAGAATCATCTATTGCATTGCAGGTCAATTATGTTTTGCAGATAAAGAGGTTTTGTAAACAATTATTCATTCCTTTTTCATATCAGTCTTTGTTAATCAGAGCTTGTAGTTGTCTTCAGATATAATTCTAGAAGAATTATTTATTTAAATTATTCATTGTAATTACAAAGAACACATTTACTTTTTGAACAAAACACTCCTTTCTGATTATTGAGAACTCATTCAAGACATTCTGGATTAAACCATTGCGGTACATGATCGTATGAAAACTATTGGCACGTCAGCACATTAAATAATATTTGTTCATTAGGACATTCAGGACTATTGGAATTTATTTGGAACATTCTATAATTTTGGACTTGTGATAGGACATTTAGCATTATTTGGGATTTAACTGACAATACTGTAAGTGTATCTAAAGGTCTTCACACGCGTCATCCTGAACAGACTGCAGACGCTTGCTGACAGAGTGTATCCAGAGTCGCAGTGTGGGTTCCGCGCAGTGAGGTTCACAATCAACACGATCTTTTCCGTCAGGCAGCTGCAGGAGAAATGCAGAGATCAACACAGACCCCTCTTCCAGACCTTTATAGACCTCACCAAGGCGTTCGATCTGGTCAGCAGAGACGGACTCTTTACAACCCTGGCGAAGATTGGATGTCCTCCAAAGCGGCTAAGCATGATCCAGTCCTTCCACGACGACGACATGAAAGGCACAGTGTAGTACGATGGCTCAAAGTTCGACCCCTTTGACATCCGCAGCGGAGTGAAACAGGGCTGCGTCCTTGCCCCCACGCTCTTCGGCATCTTCTTCGCTGTCCTGCTCAATTTGGGACGTCCATAGAAGGGATCTACCTGCACACGCGATCGACGGCAGACTGTTCAACCTGACACGACTGAAGGCAAAAAGCAAAGTGCGTGAAGCAACCATCAGGGACATGCTCTTCTCAGACGATGCTGCTCTAGCCATTCACATAGAAGCTGAGCTACAGCGCCTGATGGACCGCTTTGCTAAAGCATGTGACGAATTTGGGCTGACCATCAGCCTAAAGAAAACAAACGTGATTGCTCAGGACGCGGACCAACAAGCATCATCATCAACTACGAACTTGAGGTAGTCAGTCAGTTCACGTACCTCGGCTCTACCATCACCAACAACCTCTGGCTCGATGATGAGTTCAATAAACGGATTGGTAAGACATCAACAACTCTCTCCAGGTTGTCGCAGAGTGTGGAACAACAGCATGCTGACCCTGAACACTAAGATCTCCGTATACTGTGCCTGCGTGCTGAGCACGCTCCTGCACGCCAGTGAAACCTGGACTCTATACGCCACAGAAGAGAAAAGACTGAGCGCCTTTCACATGCGATGCATCCGACGCAATCTCAGGATCATCTGGAGCAAGAGTAACGAACAACGAGGTGCTTAAACGTGCCAAGATTCTCAGCATGGTCACACTCCTCCGCCAACGTCTAATCAGATGACGAATCCCCAAAGACATTCTTTATTGGAAATTTGCCTCTGGCAAAAGGTCGATCGGACAGCCACATCTCCGCTTCAAGGATGTCTACAACTGTGACATGAAAGCCCTTGACATCGATGTCAACACCTGAGAAGAGTTTGCTCTAAACAGGTCATGTTGCTCTGATCACTGGTCTGAAAGCCGGCGAGGACAAGCTGCATTTGCTAGCTGATGAAAAGCGATCGCAGACGAAGGGAGAAGCAGCTCCAACCCACACCAGACTCAACCTTCAAGTGCAGCAAGTGCAGCAACAACTTCCACTCCCGTGTTGGGCTACATAGCCAAAGCAGACACTACAGAACCACCAACTGGGACATCTCTCATGGGCGCACTTCCATCGTCTCTCAAGACTAACGGAAGACAACCAGAACCATTTTTACAAAACAATTCTAAACTATACTGCAGTATTGATCTATTCTATTTTATTTTCTACGCGAACAGTCGAAAGAATTTAAAATGTAAACATAAATTTCCCTCATTGTGCCACTGTGATCTCGTTAATAATTATAATGGATATAATACTTCTAATTTGGGTCAAAATAAAACAGCTGCTGATCTCTGTGATAAGTCTACTTGATGTTGTAAATGTTTGTCAGAACTTTAACGTCAGATTTACTAAACAAGTTCGACTCCCCCGTAATTTTAATAGAGACCTTGTAAGTACCTCCACTTAAGCATGTTCCATAACAAATAATTCAGCAGAACGTTTTTGGAATTAAACGTTGGGTAACGTTTTGTCCGAATGTGCGTATTTCGAACCATTCTCTCTCTCTCTCTCTCTCTCTCTCTCTCTCTCTCTCTCTCTCGTGGTGGCCGTATTAGATAATAAACACGCACCATTCCATTTATAACTAATCAGATATCATAATTAGTTTTGTAGTGCAAGAACGAGATCGGAATTAACCAATCATCAATGAAAAGTTGCGACAAGATTTTCTAGACGGTCATCGTGGTAGCCATATTGGATATTAGACTGAGAATATTTTCATTTACGAACAACTTGACGTAAAAGTCCTTTCAATGAAAACCCCATGCTGACATGTTCATTCATTCTGGAGAAAAAGGTAAACAAGATTTTCAAGATGACGATAGAGGTGGCCATATTGGCTGTCTGAACTCGCCGTTTTCATTATCAATTAGCACTAGTTTCATATAGGACCAGCTAGAGCATGGGATGAAAGTGTGCATAACGTAACAGGGCAATGCCTCCTAGATAAGGGGGGTCAGCAATAACGAATTTGTGCTAACGAACCGAAGGACGATAGACGAAAGACCATCCCAAAAGCTATTCTGGCCAATGACCATAGGAGCAAAAACAAGTCAAGAGGCGCTATCTGATTTATTTATTTTGAAACATAAGATTGTATTTCTTTTACACAAGCTATAATCACTATATGCATTAAAATACTGGAAACACTATACTGATCCTACGCTGAGCTGCATTTTTCTTGATTTTTTTTAATCACATTCACAACGAAACAACTTTTTATATCGAACTATCGCAGATGATAGCGTAAGTAAGAGTACATAGAGATACAAGTTAGGGTTTGTTTCCACTGACACATCGCTAATGAATAATCTTAAAATGCAAAAAATAGAAAATAAATAAGTGTGATTTTTCCCTTTCAATAGTTTTGGTGGTTTTCAAATTTTAATTTCCATTCGTAAGTTCACACAACCTAGGGCAACACTGCTTTTGCAAATGACCGTTTTAGCACTTTCTTTACGGTGCCTTGACCGACTGTATTTTACCTTCATCCAAGACGTGAATCGCTGCTACACCAATTTCTTTCATAGATGATATAAATCATAGACCTAACAACTAAATTCCCATTAAAGCAGTTTTTAATTTACATTGTACTATGTATAATATAAGCCTCATTAACCACTATGACTCGTTAATTTAATTTATGTCCTATGTTAATATCAGGCTGAACATACAATTGTCGTACCATATTTGTGCGTATTCGGTTTATTATGAATGTTACTGCACAGATTACGGATAAATATGAACTCGTTTGCTTCACTAAACTCTGATCCAACATGTACTTATCAACTAAAATGAATACGAATTTATAGGATTTTAATCAATGGCAAGACAAGGTCATAGATTCAGAGATAAGCATATATGTACATTCTATCTTAATTTTTTTTCTCCAAATCTCTCTTTACCATCTTCTCAGGTCCAAGGGAGACTTAATTTAGTTTAACTCTTTCTAACTATATCATTCTCTCTAATGTCGCACACATCTCTCACTGGAAATACATTATTAGTATCATTCTCTCTAATGTCGCACACATCTCTCACTGGAAATACATTATTAGTATCATTCTCTCTAATGTCACACACATCTCTCACTGGAAATACATTACTAGTATCATTCTCTCTAATGTCACACACACCTCTCATTGGAAATACATTATTAGTATCATCATGCTGAGATCATTTGCTTTCTTCTGTCACACCAGTACAACATTGTAACGTCGCCCTCTTATAAAGAGGGGTGGTTAATTGGGTTTGACCGGCGTTATCCAGAGGATGACCTCCCTCGATATTATAGCCCGGCGGGAGTGAAATAAGAACGAATTCATACCGGCAATTCAAATTCAAGTTAGACTATATAAGTAGAATTAAGCAGGTGTGTCCAATCTGGATTGATTACATCATCATACCTAGAAGCGGAAAGAGCGCAATGTCCACGATTGATTGCATCACCTTCATTCGCTTTGACCGTATATCATCGTCTCCTAGTTCATCCTTCCTAAACTCTAGGTTCTGCCCCTTCATGAACTTCCTGGTCCTTTATTCTGACCTCGTCCTTCTTTCTTCCTTTTCCCGTACTCCTGTCTTCGGACTGTCTCGTTCTTCTCTCCGAAAGCTGTTCCTTAATGACAAATTTACCCCATAATACCGTATACCTTCTGTTCAGAGGCACATACTACAATTCACTTAATCGTTATTCAGAGCATGTGGCTATCCACAAACCGGTAAATTCTGATTTATTACGGTAGGACATTGACCTCGCTTTCCAGCGGTAAGTCTTAAATTACCACGTGAACGACTACTAAGTATTACCGTATTAATTTACATATGCTACTACATGTTCGATTACTGTTGCATGAAATTCGAAAGAAAGGTAACTCATGGCATTCCTTGACTATGAGATTATCCAAGCATTACAAAATCAGATATAATTAGATAAATATATTTAACTCACGATGACCTGCATTGTCCTAACAACAAAAAAAGTTATTTCATATAACCATATGAAATCTTACACATATGAACATTTAGATCGCATGCAATCAATTCTACCAATGAACTAATAACTATAATTAAAAAGGTAAATTGCATGACAATTATATCATCAACACTTTCAATGAAACTGAAAAAAATAAATTGCGTAACATCTCTAGCATCAAAACATTTCCATGAATTGAATAAACGATACATAATATGAAACCTAGTCACAGCAAACACATTTGCATGAAACAAACAATCAAACAATAGAATATTACGTGAAACTAAAACTGCGTACCTCGTCGCTGTTTTTCTTTCAGGACCTCCGCGTCCTTGCACTAAACATACCTTCCTTTTACACGACGACCAACTGGTCCCTTTTCTTGTTTCACGAGGAAAGTACTAATCTTTAGGCTTCCACGGAGTCGAGACAAAGTTTCCTCTTCTAGGAAATTTCCAGACTAAAGAATTTACACTAGGGTCGTCACTTTAAAGTCCGATTGCTCTACAGTGTACGCCCTAATTTATTCTACCCAATCGCAGGTAAGGGTCCCTAATCTTTCCCAGAGAAATAATTTCTTTCATCAGATTTAGACAGCTCAGAATCTTTATACGACAGTGCGTGACAATTTTCCCTTTGAAAATATGATAAGTGGACATAATTTCCTAAAAAGCGGTTAGGGTTGGTAGCTCAAATGTTTACTTCCTAAGGACCGAGTTAAGATACCCCGGTCATTTTCACTTGGTCGGAACTATTGTTCCTTTGAAGTTTACACTGACATGGGAGGAGATGAACGACGAAAGTTCGAAGTGACCTTTCACAAAGACTTCTATGGCTTAACTGTGATAAGACTTAAATTGCTAAGTGCATTCAACTTTACAATTTTCTGTAATTCAGAATTCGACGATTCACATAGTCCCCTCTTTAAAAGTAAAATCAGGGAGTTTGCTCTCCGAATTTTGAAGTTGTATTTCCCAGTTGTTGTTTACATATCCTGAAGTGACCCCTTCACCTCAGAATTAATTAGTCTACTCTGACAATCTGCTCCTACATTGGCGCTTTCATTAATGTAACGCAACTGAACTTGATATTGCTGGAGAAATAATGACCATCTCATTAAATGTCCATTTGTCAGTTTAGCTTGGGCCAAATAAGCGAGCTGTTCGTGGTCAGTCTCCAGAATAAACTTTCGCCCCTACAGATAGCGCTGGAATTTAGAGATTCCAAAGATAATCGCTAGGCATTCCCTTTCGGTAACAGAATAAATGTGCTCTGCTGGCGATAACTTTCTGCTACCATAAGCAACTGGAAATAAGTTCCCATCATGTTCTTGCAGTAAAACTGCACCAAGACCTCTGTCAGAAGCGTCGGTACGTAAGACAAAGTCCTTTATCACGTCCGGTAGTCTCACTACGGCGTCTGACGTCAACCTATCTTTCAACGTCTGAAATACTCTCTCACAATCGTCTGTCCACATAACCTTTGTCGGAGCCTTCTTCCTTGTCAAGTCAGTCAACGGACTAGTAAATCATTTGAGTGTCTAAACACATGCATTGCTAGAAGCTATATTATTTATCGAACAAGGAAGAATTCCAAAGTCTGATTCATCAACATTTGATAATGTTTACTCCGTATTGGGTGAAACATTTTTCATATTGCACACTATACTATCTATTGCTAACCCTCTGGTTAATGATGGTCTCTGGGATTGAAGTCTTGTTTGTTCTGATGGTGTTACTGACATTTCTCCCGATTCGTTTTCAGTTTTTGCAATAGAATTTCTTCTTTCCGTATCGAATAAATCTGAGTCACTATCATTAGTAACCGTGTACGTCTCTTTGTTTTTACCATCTGAAACGTCCTCTTCTTCAGTCTCTGTATGTGTCTTTATCTCAAACCCAGTTCTTTCGCCGCATTGGTTTACTGAGCAAAATACTTCACTCTCTTGGCAAGGTTTGTATTCCCCTCGGTTAGAGGTCGGAATCGACGGAATGTTCCGAAATGTAATTGTGTCAACTGTAGAAGATGACGTGGTTTTGTTTGATTGTATCTGCCAGGGGGCTCTGTGTTCAGGAGTCATACTCCTATCTCCTCCGTCTGACATGTCTTTCTGCTGGTCACTAAAGTACATTAAGCCCGGATGAAATACTACTTGACCACAATTTTTAAAACTCTCGCCTTCACATATCCTGGAATTGTTATAGTGTGTAGTTGTCACACAGTCTTGAAAAGACGTTCTTTTGGGTGGTATTTGAGAATCAGGTGTGTCACTGTGGACCATATCGCGTGAACTTGGAAGACTGGAAATAATACTAGTTTTCGGACAATTCAGTGATGAGTATCTTTCAGACATTCCATTATTAGAATTGCAAAAAGATTTCGTAGCCGTTTCCGTATTTTCTCTCTGACGTTTGCTTTGGTGGAAAGCACGACGCCTTTTGTAAAACCATGCGAACTCTTTTCTTCGAAGACACGACGTTCTTATGCTATTTGCTTTGTGATTCCATCCAAGAGAAATATCAGAGTAGGAACTCCATGGAGAATAAGACGTTGTACCTGAAGAAGAAACACGTGGACCCGTTCTTATCGATAGAACAGGTCTGGTCTGCTTTGTACGCAGTTGGTTTGTGCCACAACTACATTTCAAAGTGGATAAAACTTGCCTGTCACATTTCCGAAGCTCTTCTCCAAGATAGCGATATTTTGATTTCTTCTCAAGAGCATTTATCAAAGTTTCTACCAAAGCATCTTTACAAACGCAATGTTGGAAAAGATGACACAATTCTTTCCACAACTTATTTTGACAGCCAAATGACCACCTACAGTCTGACGCGCGTCCGTACAAGCTATCGGGGATTAGGTCTTTCTCATACATGATATCAGCTACATATTTTATGTCAACATATGCCATTACCAGACAAATAATGCATCTCTTTTCAACATTACCATCCCGCTTCAGGTCATCATACGTCTACCACACTTTGTCTACTTCCTCTGGGTTGAATTTTCTCGCATAGTCCAAGAAGTGTTTCATATCACAGAAACTACGCCCCATAATAGTTCGTAAAAGCAGTCTAATTTGATCTTCCCTCTGCTCATTTCCCCTGATACGGTTATTCTCGTTGTCTGTGAGGCAAACTTCCCCCAAAATATCTGGTAATTCGCTTTCACGATACGGAAGAACGTCTACGAGAAGCCTTAGATTCTTTTGAATTGCCTTTGACAGACAATATCGGTTATCCAAGTCTGATTTTTCTGCTTCAGCTGTAGAATAATGAATAGTTTTAAAAATGATGGTATGAAGAGGTGGAACATGGTATAAAAAGTAATGTACCTAATAAGAGATTGTTGTTGGAGATATTTAAGGAAAAGAATATATTTCAAGTTTACCAACTTTCTGACTAAACATAACTAATACTTCTCGTTTATAGTAAAACAGGCGAAGAAAGCATGATAAACCACACTGTACAACCCTTGTATAGGAATACGTAGATTACAGATTTAAGCAGCATTTGTTCGATTTTATCATATAAAGATGCTTCTCACAAATTCCACACGATAACAAATCCGAAACAAATAATAACAACACAGTCTCTTATTTATGCTTACTCTTTTGAATTAGCGATATGGATTCATTTTGTACTTCTGGACCAGTTCCATCTTTTGGACTTTGATCGCAAAGAGGAAACTTAATCTCCCTTCTTTCGTCCGTCCTTCTGGCCAAGTGGGATGGATTTTCTCTCAAACTTAGATGATTGCTATAGGGACACTTGCATTCTGTTTGATCGGCTGACCCATTCAATAATTGGAGTTGAGCATCTGTTAAACCTGGATTAGTATAAGGAAGTTTCGGTTCTGTTTCTTCAGCAAGGGGTAGTTTCAATGAATCGGAGCCATCAGGTCGAGGTTCACATAAACTATGGCATCTAATGGGATGAGTTGAGCAACGACAATCAGTGTTTGTACATTCTTCATTCAGTGAATGGTGCTGTTTCTCCCAATTTAGAAGTTCAGCTACGATAGTGTTGAGTTGCCGGCATACCATTTGGAGGGGATGCATTATGTTTTCCTGAAACTAAAACGATTCGTGCTTATTTTCTAAGTTTTGAATATAAACTCAACAACAGTTTGACACATCTGATATTTTTCAGGTAAATCCTAACAAATTATCCAAGTCATACACTTGGAACATTGTGCGAGTCCTGATCTTCATGTTTCGTTCATAAGCATGTAGAAGATGTTAAATTTGATAATTTTTAAGAGCAAATTGATATTAGGGATTTTGCAGCACGCTGGAATTTTGAAGAATAACTGTATAAAAAAGTGGCACAAGATTTTTTCGACTGGCATAAATATCAAAATATAAAATTGTATATGTTTCATTTAAAGCGGGTAATTGGGAGCATTCTAGAACCTAAATTCGACCATTCAGCAAGTTTTTAAAGGGAGACAAATACGTTATTTTTGTGGTGGACCGTTCACAGTTGAGGAAATTAATGATAATAATAAATACTCCCATATTAATATAAAAATCGTGTATTAGCAGACACAGAAAGGTTTTATTGCGGAAGGATTCCAAGATTTATATTTAATACATTTTTAACAAATGATAAAATTTTCTCAATCTTTCAATGACGGGATAGAATGTCCAAATTGTGGATTATATCATGAGGTTTTTAATACTGTTTTAACATTTTCAAAAATGATCATCATGCAACTTTTCTTTATTCCATACCATTTTTATTTATTTATCTAGATATCCGGAGAGGCTGTGAACTAATATCCGTTGTCTTAATTTGTTTAATTTTTGCGTGCTTTCAAATGGGACTCCATAATAAATGGGGTGAAGCCTGAAGGCGTAAGATACTTTGATGAATCATGACAAATCGAGTCGGAAAATGATGCCACGAATTTACCATTGCTATGGTGTCTTTTAATTTGTTACAGTTAAGTGTAAATTTTTTGTAAATATCTAATGTTGCTTCGATGTGTCCTGATTAAAATAATGCTTCAAAAAACGCACTTTTAGGCCAAAAATGTAATCTGTAAGATCAAATTATTAACTAATATAAGCGTTTACAACTCGCAATTAAAATCTTAAAAAATATCCCATTTGATCTGGCTTGACAAAAGTTATATTATCTTAACGCACACACTATGATAAATTTCTTCCCACTTTTAAAAGAAATCAAGGAGGAAGGGACAAAGAAATATGTGCACTGAAACGTTCTTACTTACTGTATGGTCTTACAAACGTTCTTACTGAATGGTCTTACAAACGTTCTTCTTACAAACGTTCACCGCTCCGATGGCCTAGTGGTTAGAGCGTCCGCCTCGGATGCGGGAGGTCGTGGGTTCGATCCCCGGCCGAGTCATACCAAAGACTTACTAAAACGGTACTAACAGCTGCCTCGCTTGGCGTTCAGCATTAAGAGGTTAGTGTTAGGACTGGTCGGCCCGGTGTCAGGATAATGTGACTGGGTGGGACATCATGCTACATGTCTGCGGCATGATGCCCCAGTGCTAGACATCACTATAAACTGCCACATTGCAGACATCGTAGCGATATGACTGAAAAATTGTTAAAGCTACGTTAAAAATCCAAATCACATCACACATCACATTACAAACGTTCATACTTACTGTATGATCTTACAAACGTCCATACTTACTGTATGGTCTTACAAACGTTCTTACTGTATGGGCTTACAAGCGTTCATACTTACTGTATGGTCTTACAAACGTTCATACTTACTGTATGGTCTTACAAACGTTAATACTTACTGTATGGTCTTATACACGTTGATACTTACTGTGTGGTGTAACAAACGTTCTTACTTATGGTATAACAAACGTTCTTACTGTATGGTCTAACGAACGTTCCACTGAAAAGGTATCGGTCGTATTTGCTGTTGTTTGCCGAGCCTGAAACCCGGAATCTGTGTCCATATCGTCAGCATGTACCTGAAAACTGGAAATCACTTAAATTATATTAAATCACCACATACGGAACGAATATAGACAAAACAAATTAAGCTCAAATGGATAAAATAAAAATTTGTGTGGTCGTGTAATCTGCTTGTTAGCCAGGATAAAAGCGACCACGCGCAGAGAAATAAAGAGACTTACGAGACGGTAAAACCTTGCCATTTTGTTATTTCATTGATGAAAACACAATATACCAGTATGAAAAACTGAACTACATGTATGACCAGAACACAGTCACCTCGAACATTCTAGGTTGCTCGAATCAGCGCTCATGTCCCGGAATAATACCTGTATAACAAATGAACATCACTAACCACAACTTCTGATTTAACAAACGAACATCTCGTGTACCTTTTATTTTTTAAAGCGCCGTAAGAATATAATAACAATCTGTGGAAAAATCTACGTTTGTTGAAAAAGCTGAAAGACTGCTAAATGTACAAGTAGGGGTCTCAAAAAGGTTAATGGTATTCTGGTATTTCATTGATTACATAAAAAGAATTATATGAGCAAAACCTTTAATTACCTTGGTATCCTTGCACTTCAAGCAACCAGATATATATATATATATATATATATATATATATATATATATATATATATATATATATATATATATATATATATATATATATATATATATATATTGCTCGCATATATCATTATTTACTTGTTATCACATTCTGTTGTTGGCACACAGAATATGCATGTCATATTGCACACACACACACACACACACAAACACATATATATATATATATATATATATATATATATATATATATATATATATATATATATATATATATATATATATATATATATATATAACAAAGTCGGCCACAGCTGTGTGTCATTGTGCAAATCCCTGGCCTTCGATGTATTGATTTGCGGTCAAAATCAAGCCAACCGACTACCAAACCTAGTCACACATACAAATCATCAAATTTGTATTATACAAACAATCACTCAGGAATATATCTATATTGATTTAGAAAGTGTGTCTATCATACCGAGTCATCGTGGTAGATGTGTTTCAACTAAGTATATTTGTTATATACTTTAGCATATAGTGTTATTTCTGTACAAGGACATGCTATATCCGGGATATTATTTTAAATAAGACACAGAGGAACTAGGAACCACGGCTAATATATGATGTTCACGTAGACCGGTTGCTTTTCCTTTTTAAGTTTTAGCCCTACCGGTCATAAACCGGTTGCTTTTCCATAATAAGTTTTAGCCCTACCGGTCATAAACCGGTTTCTTTTCCATAATAAGTTTTAGCTCTACCTGTCATAAACCGATTATTTTTCCATTTAAGTTTTAGCCCTACCAGAAAAAGACCAGAAGAAAAATTCATAATTTATAAAGTCGTAAAGAAAATTATCCATGAGTGTTAGTTTTTAGGAATTTCGAGCGTATCGTTTGTACAAACGGCTTATTAAAGATATAGAAAACATAAGGAACAAATTCCTAAATGGGTATCAATAACTGTTTATGAATAAAAAATAATCTTCATGAATAGTCGAGATTAAGATAGTGAGCCCCCACAGTATGCCACTTAAAGCATGAAAGGATAAATGCATGTTTTCCCCACTGAAAGTAATAACTGATACACAAATATGTTTCTAAAAAGTGGTTTTACTCTTTCAATCTAGATGAATCAGTTTTAATGCCGTTTCTCTTTATACATCTTCACCATAGCTATCATATTCGTTGGAATTTAAAAGCCCGTCCACTCAATAGAACAATCTTTTTTCAATCCTGGTGTGTGTGTGTGTGTGCGTGTGCGTGTGTGCGCGCGCGCGCGAGTGTCTTCGGTTGTCTCGTTGTCAGGTGTCGGCAAGATCCGTACCACAATACACCATCAAACCGACAAATCCCACAGACTACATTATTTTGCGGCTAATGTACCCTTTCCATTCGTGTCCCGTTTATTAATTTTTTTTGTTGTTGTTGCACACATCCAAAATTTGTAAAGCCCGCTTCACGAAATACATTATGTTCTATTCTAAAAGAAACGTTGTCAAGCGACCTAACTCACGGAAAGTTGATGTTACTAACAGAATGACAATTAAATTTGATAAATGAACTATATATATATATATATATATATATATATATATATATATATATATATATATATATATATATATATATATATATATATATATATATATATATATAATTTTCGTGCATTTCATAGCTTATTTCACCTAGCAGAGAATATCAAGCAGCATGACCTTCGTGTTGATAACTGTACAGTTATCTATGTAATACTGGGCAGTAAATGCCACACATTCTAAATTTAACATGTATTAACAAATGGTAATGGCTTCCTCTCCAAACTCGCGTATTTCAAGGAATTTCAATTTGCGCTAAACGAATTTTTGTTCTTCCTTATTTCTCTGTCAGTTTTATATGAGCGTCACTGAACACGATGTATAAAAGCAACATTATGTCGGTTTGCTTTGGACATGACATGCTTACAAAAATCCAACAACAGGTGTAGTTTAACATCCTAGCATCCTGTTTGATTAAAACTGGCAAGACTGACTTAACCAAGTCTCGGTGACCTTGGATATTCTGGGTATGACCTTGGTATGGTACATATATTACACACAGGACGGGGATGTGTCCATGAGCAAGGCACCTTACTCCAATTGTCAGAAAGTAAAAGACCGAACAGAATTTTAGTCTGCATTTATTTATCAGGAAAATATTTTCCATCTCGGACATTAAAGATTCCACGTCGGATAGTAAGGACCCCATGTCGGATTAAGGAATCCATGCCTTAAAAAGCGAAGACCAGAGGGAACAGAGTGCTGTTGTACAACTTGACACCAACCGACAAACTACGTTGAATCTGGAGAGGGGCCGGCAAACAAATCAGGTTAAGTAGACATGCTGGACAATTAAAGTAGACATGCTGGACAATTAAAGTAGACATGCTGGACAATTAAAGCTGACATGCTGGACAATTAAAGTAGACATGCTGGACAATTAAAGTTTGGAACGCTTCTTGTTTAAATGTACCGTTATCAGAGTAAACGGAACTGCTAATTGCATGTTAGGACTTT
The DNA here is from genome assembly GCA_028554795.2 of Sinohyriopsis cumingii. Taxonomy (NCBI): domain Eukaryota; kingdom Metazoa; phylum Mollusca; class Bivalvia; order Unionida; family Unionidae; genus Sinohyriopsis; species Sinohyriopsis cumingii. The sequence continues at coordinate 100,278,915 of CM068841.1, read as the reverse complement.
GAATTATTTTTAAGCAAAGGTGTATCGTACTATTTGTCTTGTACAATTTTACTTTGTTCATTTAATGAATAAAATTGTTACATTCTGTATAAGGGAGTTCGTGTTGTTCTATTCAACGTCTCTGCTCATGTCTCCATGTATTCAATCCATTAATTTCATATTTTAATATTCGCTTGATCCGGGGTATAATACCGTGGTCGACCATCCTCTAGACATCGAAAACCACCATTAAAAGATAATAAGCCACCACAAAGAGCTGCCATTTAGCATCCTGTCTGATGTTAAAGTGATAAGATGTACCGTTACTTCTGTTTTCGCTCACCTCACGGATACGTAGGATATAAATGCAGTACTACATGGCACACACTCATATACATTCTCTCTCTCTCTCTCTCTCTCTCTCTCTCTCTCTCAGCTCGAAATTTTAAACGGTTCTTGTTAACTCATTGTCATATCTCATTTATAATATAAAAACAAACTGGTTTATTTCCCTCCAGTCGTGTATGCATATACCATGTTTTCAGAATGTAACTTTACTATAGCTACTCGTATTCTTTTGAATCGGCCCATCCACACGGCAATGCTAGGTTGTTTAAATATGGATGTACAAACCTTTCGGTTTATATTCCGTTCCTGTCCACACGGTAAAGTAGCTGTATTTTTTAAACCCTCTCTTTTGTGGCTGCCTTTCTGTATTTTAAGATATTTTGGGGTTAAGGAACCAATTTTGTTCCAAAACCTGAACGATGAAGCTTCCAGAAGGCTTCTGTTGCTCAACAACAGAACAGCGCATTCAGTACCTTTGGTTCCTACATAAAGCTTGAAAGACCTTGGTAACCTGTATACAGGCGTGGACGCTTCTCCAACTTGAGGAATTCGAAACTCACATGACCTATCAAAATTCAAATTATTATTGGAAAATCAAATATGGCGACCGTAATTAAAATAAGAGGTACGTGGAGTGGCGTGGTGTGTGGGAGTTCGATAAAACTGGATTGTATAACATATGGATAAGAAGTTTATTTAATTGAGCTGTCTTATGTGCCGTATTACATCCAATTTAGAAAATGCAAAATAGCACGAACTCTCTATGCTGAATAATAACCGTACGTGACACATTCTGAGCAGAATACATACCTACCTATAGACGGCTGTAGCTTCCTCTGTGCACCCATGTACCTCAACTATTTTAAGTATCCGTTGAAAACATGTTTCACCCCTATTTTCACCCTCATTTCAAAATATACAGTAACTGGGACATGATTCATTAAATCACCGTTGTTATTATCCATTCAACATGACATGTTTATAAAATCCAGGGTTTGGACTGATGAAGCTTGATATCCATTCTGGTAGAATGTACCGTAAACACTCGTTGTGTCTTCGTTCACCTCTTGGCTACGTTGGATATTCCGGATATGTGAATAGTGCATGTCATTTTTTTCTGTCTTTTAGGTTTCAAATACACATCCAATTCTAAATTTACCAGTAGGTGTTTATTCGCCTTATGATACATATGTTCATCTAAATTTGGAAAATCTAGCGGAGAAGATATTGGAGAATTGGAGACCAACATCGGAAACATATTTGGATGAATCTAGGCTTTCATAAAATAAGCCACTCTTTTGTAAAAATAAATATGGTATTTACTCTAAGCTTTTTGGGTCTATGATATTTAGGTGCCCAGACGGCAGGGCAATCTGTATTTCTTCAAGTCCTCTTTCTCTTGGCTTTTTTGTTATACTACATGAAACGTTTGGGTTTTCATAACTCTCTTCTTTTAGTTAACCTCACTTCTTCAAATTCCATTCCAAAACCTGAAACATGCGACCTCCAGGATGTCTGTGTTTCTTAGTAACAGGAAAATCAACACGATACACTTGGTTTATACACCGAGGTCTGTACACCTTGCTTGAGTGCATTATGGTAGGTTATTCCACTCAAATGAGCAAGCTGCTTCAAGTTCTCTTACTTGGTTTGTAGGGGCCTCGACTGGCCGAGTGGTCTAAAGCGCTCATCGTTACGGATCACTGCCATCTCACTTATGTCTGCGTGAGTTCGAGACTCGGGCTCGGCCAGTGTGGGTATGTGAGAAAGCTTGCCGTAACTTCTCGTAAGTCGGTGGTTCTTTCCCCGGTTTCTTCCTCCACAGTTAATACTGGCCGCCATCTACAGCTTATCTTGTGCTGAAAAATGGCGTTAAACCCTATAACAACAACAACAACTTGGATGGTTTGGTACTTTACGGTACAGCGAAAAAGAAGAAGGTTATTCAGTGCCGCGGGGTCACCGCCATCTCACCTCTGTCTGCGTGGGTTCGAGTCTCAAATTCGGCCAATGTGGGTATGTGAGAAAGCTTGCCAGTAGCTTCTCGAGGGTCGGTGGTTCTTACCGGGGATTTCCCGGGTTCTTCCTCCACCATTAATACTGGCTGCCATGTATAGCCTATCGTGTGCTGAAAATGGCGTTAAACCTTACAACAACAGCAACAACAACAACAGTGCCGCGGCAACTGGAGTACAGTTCAGTTTCTAATTTCATCACTTTATCAAACACATTAAACAGATATGATAATCCAATCATTTTCCTCCATCAGTATTACAACCAGATACCTCCACAAAAGAGGATAGAAAGTCTGACTTTGTTAAAAACTTCAGGTATTCCAGCATGTATAATGATAAGAGTATTGTCATCCTCATTTATTTTTATAGTTAATTGATTTGATCCAGAGACAAAGCTTACAGACATTACTAACTGGTGAAAACCCGCACACGTACCTGTCTACCTTGATTGGGCAAGAAAGACAAAATAAAAAAATAGAACATTCTTTTCTAGCACATTTAAGTAGAGGTAATAAGATACTAACCAAATTAGTGGTATTGTTTTTTTCATTTTCGAAAATCTTTGTTTTAAATCTGCTTGAAAAGCCCCTATCATTGTCCACGTCTAGAAGCTACATATTACTGGATGAAAGTCAGATGTTTTCAGACACAATGGAGTGACAGCCATCGATAAATAGGTCATGCATACTATCATGACTATGGTCTTAAAACTAAGTAATAGAAAAGAACGAAAACCAACAAGTTTTGTAAAATTCAGCAAATAATTTATGTCCCTAATACAGATTAGAAAAGTACTTACAGCATTACGAATTAAATCCCAAATAGTCGAAAGTTCATTTCTAAAACAAATTAAGTTATAATTAGACAAGGTCTGTTACTAAAATTATAATAAAATATAGTCACGATGCATCTACTCACCGAATTTCATGATTCTTGGTAGGATAGTATGCACTTAAATGCAAAAAAAAAAATCAAGTGACCATGATATACGTGCAAAAACTTAAAGCCAGTGAAACTTGAAATATAGGTCACTACAAGCCTCTTGTTGCAAGAGTTTGGAAGAAACAGAGATGCATATCTATACGAGTTTCACGATTACAGCATGAACAGAAATGATCAAAATATAAAATTTTACCCCAATAATGAAGCATAAAGTAAGGTCCATATTGAATTAGTGAATTGAGGGAGTACTATTTTTAATGACGCATTCCCAAGTTTCTTGATTTTACAATAACAGAATCCATAGACCATGCCAAAAATCCAAGTGATCACGAGATAAATGCAACCTAAGCCAGCAAAATGTGAAATGTGGATTATAATGACCTTTTTTGGTACGAGTTTTGTACCAAAAAAATAAAGCATAACGTCAAACTGAACCAAAGTTAGATCAGTGTGAACTATGGGTCACAGTGACCTATTTTAATACAATGTGTAGTATTTATAAAGATGCATCCTCTAACCATGTTTCATTATTCCAGTTATAGCAGAATTATAAAGTAGATAAAACAAAACAATGTAGTCATGAACAAATTGCCAAAACATGCGCCAGCAATGTGTTAAATGTAGGCTGCAATGACCTTTTGTTGTAAGGTTGTGCCACGAACAGAAATCAATAAAATCACCTGGTTTGGTCATTATGGCATATATATTGCTTTAGGCTGAAACCGAGGCAGTAAAGTATTAAATATGGGTCACGGTGATCGTTTTGCGATGAGAGCGTATTATTTATTAAGGTATACGCCTACATCAAATGTCAAGAATCTTGGTATAACAGTATGCATACAAGTTCCTAAAAACGATCTGTTTCTGAGCTAAACGCAAAAGCTTAATCTAAGCCAGTAAAATGTGAAATGAAGGTTACAGTTAAATTATTTTGCGGTAATTGTTAGTGGTAGTAATAGAGACGAACACAACCATCCAGTCTGATGATTATAGTTTAGACAGAACTTGAGAAATAAATGTAAAACAAAATTTAACAAGATTTCAAATCTTCATCTTGAGGTCTACAAAATAATCACACCCACAGAAGGAAATTCTAAGCCCATTGTGCACATAATATCCCCCACTATATCTCAGTAGGTAGAATGTTAACAAAAGTCCATGAAGGATTAAATATAGGTCGCAGTGACCTACTTTTGCGATGAGAACGTAGTACTTATTAGGATGCCTTCTTTCACTAAGTTTAATAAATCTATGTATACCAGATTATATACGTGGTGCTAAAACCTATTTCGTCATGAACTAAACGCAAAACTTAACCTAAACCGTTAAAATCTATAATGTAGGTTGTAGTGACTTTCTTTTCTGGTAACGTATGGTACCTATAGAGATGCTTACAATTATCAAGTTTCATGATTCTAGCAAACACATCGCTTCAAAATTAAACGTAAAGCACAATTTTATCAAAAATCAGTGAGGCATTTTATATATATATATATATATATATATATATATATATATATATATATATATATATATATATATATATATATATATATATAACGTTTAGCGCATTACTGGCTATATTATACAGGGTACATGGGAAGCTAAATGCTTTTTCCCTGGACACAACGAGGCAGCCATCCCAGACTGGCCTGAAAATATTTAAATTAGCAAGTTTAGATTAGCAGAACTTTTTAATTTGTTTGACACGATCTTGATAACCTGGTGTAGCTTACTCAGCTTGAGTCAACTGAACTACATTTTCCATAGGACTGGTTTATCTATGCAATATTGGATATGCTACACACTTTGGACTGAATACGTACCTACAGATGGTTGAGGATTATACTTTGTACAGTGTACTTTGGATTGAATACGTACATACAGATGGTTGAGGATTCTACTTTGTACAGTATACTTTGGATTGAATACGTACCTACAGATGGTTGAGGATTCCACTTTGTACAGTGTACTTTGGATTGAATACGTACTTACAGATGGTTGAGGATTATACTTTGTACAGTGTACTTTTGATTGAATACGTACCTACAGATGATTGAGGATTCCACTTTGTACAGTATACTTTGGATTGAATACGTACCTACAGATGGTTGAGGATTCCACTTTGTACAGTGTACTTCAACTACATTCATCTGCCTTTAAGAACTCTTCTTCCTTTATTCTCAGTTATTTTTACATGCACAATGATTTGAACCTGGTCTGTTCAATTATCTTTAGGTTATTATTCATTGGACATGACACGTTTATAAAATGCAAGGCTTCGACTTTGCCCCCCCCCCCCACACACACACATTGGTTTCCATTTGTCTCACATAATACAATCTTATACGTTATTTTAAAACTGGGAAACGTAGCTCTGTGATGTCCACGTAAAACGATTTATTTTCCATTGCATTATTTTTTAAAATATGACAGTATCGTTCGACGCCTCCAAAAACTAAACAATATTAAATTCGCATCCCGGCCGAGAGTAAGCTTAACTCGATCGCATATTTAGTCTTGCGAGTCCTCCACGATGCTTTCCCGTGCAAGATGAGTTCACGCGCTCATCTCAAGAAAGATGAATAGTTATGCGATCCTTAAGAATGACATGTGAGTGGCTGCTAGAACGGCCCATGTCGTTGTATCCATCATCGAAGCTGAGTAAAGGCACTCTGGTCTAGGGTCGGTCCTAGGACGGCGCTGGTCTCATTAAAAGTTATGTGAGCGTGCAGCTTTTACTGCGTCAACTACTCTTCCTCTAGCCCTGACTCAGACCTCCCTTAGCCGAGTATGAATTCGACGGCTTTTCCAATTTTGGCCAATTTCGTACGGGTCCTTTAGCAAGTAAACATGCTCCATATATTCGTCCTCAGAGGCACTAAAGAAAAGTTTGTGCAACGAAGACTATGGATGGAGGAAGGATATGATATCCCCGTCGTACAAGATAAGGGCCTTCGGTCCAGTCATAACGGTTGATGCATGTATTTTCAAGATGCGTCAGTTAAATGTTAACGGCTACTAGTAGTTCTGTGTAGTTCAAAACGTCGACACAATCAAAGGTAATGCGGTTATCGCTTGAGTAATATAATACACGCTGCACCTTTATTTAAGCACCTTCGGTGCGTGTGTAACGCCCAACCTGATTCGGGGAAACTATAACTGATAACACCCATCACCAATTCAGGTCATTATTGGGACTGAAACAAAGTATCATCAAGCATAAAAGTCGGGGGGGGGGGAGACAGAGAGTTAATTGCAAATTAACACTTTGATAACTGTTAACTGAGTAGTAATTCAAAAAATTGAGGCAATACTTAATAACACTCTGCAAGAATACGAAATGAGCAGCAGAGATGTTTATACCTCTTAAGCCGGGGATCAGAGCCATTAAAATTACATATCTGGTGCATGGAAAGTTCTGATATTGTTGTATATTGCGTCGAATTTGGTCCAAAATTTGAGATACCTTGCAGTGTAACATTATTACCCGCCTTAATAATAAAGTCACTAAATATATGTACTGCTTCCGCCATGTCTGGATTACATACCTGACCTACTTAATTCAAAACTCAATTTCAAGCAAGACGCATCACTTAAAGTTTTCAAAAATATTTTAAAAAGGTTCAAAATGTTGCTCTTTCTAAAAATGTACGTGTTCAGGGTGCATTTGGCAGAATAAGAGGATCATGTACATATTAAAATGTGCGCAAAAATAATAATAAGATCAGATATGAAAGATCTGGTGTCTTTGCTTTGCAGAGAAACCAATAATTCCATGCAAGAAATAATCACGAATACAAAGTATGGTGCAAAAATAGACCCGTTTAGGACTCTTGGTCAAATGTCATTTTCCGAAACCTGCTTAGAGTGATCCCCCTTGCTTGAGCATTGCTCTCTTATATGTTATTAAATGTAGCGCATTATGAACAGTATACATACCACACGACGGTTGTGATTTTCTCTATGTACTACCTCAACAAATTTCAATATGCGAGGAAGAAATATTTCTTCTTTTTTTTCTCCACCAGTTTTTATATGGTCTTTCACAGCAACTGAAAGACGAGTCATCACATCACCATTATGTTAGTATCCATTGGACGTGACTTGTATGTAAAATCCACGGCTTCCACTGGTCAAACTTATCATCCTGTCTGGTACAGTAGACCGTAATCCTCGCATGTATTCGTTAACGGGGTTAGGTGCGACATTCAGGATGTAATGAATATTATACAGCACTCGCACAGAATAAGTCGACTAACGTGCTATGACCCTGGGCACGTGGCATCATTCACATAGCATTGCCACGATTTGGCCGTCCATAAATTAGGTATCAACATGTTTTAAGTGGGCTATTATTTTAAAATAAGAGACATACATCAATATTGAATCCTAGCTGATATATGACGTACACCGGTTCTTCTACCATTTCATTTGTTTAAATTATTACGGTACATATATATTTATGCAGAAAGTATACAATTATTTTCCTGCTTTTAGTTTTAAATCTACATTTTGTTCTAAAGTGACGAGATGGGTGGATATGTTTCCTTGCATCTTTCAAAATTATAATGAAATAATATCCCAGAGTGGTTGCTTTTAGAACTTTTGGGAAAATCATAGTTGCGATTTATATCATTAAAAAAAAAAACAGTAGCCCACAATGAAAAACTTCGCGAAAATAGCACGATTCGGAGCCCATAACTTCACTTTGGTACAACGCAGAAATGTCAATGATGGCTTGATGGATAGAAAAATATCTCATGAGTAAAACAAGTCATTTAGTATGGTCGTGTGCCTTTAAAGATGGAAATAGCAGAAGAAAATCGAGGGTCATGGGTGGAGCGAAGTATTTGGAAGTTCCGTACGTTCTCTCTTATATATTATGATAGAGAGGGTCTTATGTCACAATGGGTCATGGGGGTAATCTAAGGTATTTTTGTCACTCTGTATGATTTTTTTCCTTTAGATGATTGTTTTTTTTTTTCTTCTTTTCTTAACATCAAGCTCGCGTCGAGCACCTGTGATGCAAACTGTATTATTCGATTTATCTTTGTTTGGCTTGCTCGGCCGCGTGTTATTTTAAAACCAACGAACCTGCATGCGGATGACATTCACATATTGGGACTTTTTTTCTTTTGCGCGTTGTCAATTTGATGTATTTGACGAAAGTCCTAATTTGTGCGTATTTGTGTATGTCTGTATTCATGTAGGTAGGTTAGTATATTGTTCTACTGCTAGCGTATGAATCCACCAGCTAGTAGTAGGCTTCGCGAACCTTTGCTTTTAGGAACTATTTCGCGATCGTGTGTGTGTGTGCGTTTCTCCATTTGCGAGCGAAATCAAGTTGGTTACTTATTCCTTATTTCTTATTCCCGATACAATAAGGAATAAGTAACCAGTTACTTATTCCCGATTCAAATATTTTCACATACATTTGAATACTTATTCCTTATTCACACCAAGTTTTTTTATCTATTCATTATTCCCAATTCAGTGGGTAATTGGTTACCACTTAGTTAATGCAAATGAATGCCTTTTAGGGCATGCATTGGTGTAATTGTAACATGATTGGAGAAATACGAGTGCTATATAAAGCTAAACATAGACAGATCACGGACTATATAGAGGAATGGTTTAGGATATTGATAGGAATACGTGTTTTGTAATTTAATATAGGATTAATTATTTGTGTTAGGCATTTGGGTTGTGTCTTGTATTAATATTCGGGTTCGAAAAGCTTATTAATGACTCAAGTAAAAGTGAAACCACAAAAAGCCATACAAGTGTGAAATTGGAGATTTATCTTGTGTGGTCGTCATGTCCTTAGAGGAGAACAATGTGGAGTATTTACGAGTCAAGAAGCCTTCAGTTGACTTGAATATTGTCTTGAAGTCCTTGGAACTGGGGAACTTAGCATACTTGTAACCGATTTCCAGAAATTGGGGTTATAAAGGGGAGTGGAAGACAGGTAAAGCACATGCCGCAAGAAGATGAGTGGAAGACAGGTGAAGCACATGCCGCAAGAAGATTATATCTTAATTGTACAGTTTGGTCGTTAAGTATCATCTTTAAAGAGATCTGACAAGGACCCTTCTTGACATGTTATCTCTAGAGGATAGTGTAGTAACGAAAGAAGTCCTGATGATGGAGGTCTCGTATGACACATACCGTAGGATTATAACATAGACCCTTCTTTGACATTTTACCTCTAAGGGATAGAGGTCCATCCACGAAAAATGTCCTGACGAATTTCGTCGAGAGGAAACAGTATAAGGGACGCCCTATGGGTACCTGGTGTTACCTCACCCCCACCTCCGTAAAACCCGACAAAAACAACAACACGCAAATATTAATATACTGTATCGATAGTTTGTACTAATTAAACACCTGCTAAGAGGATTCTGATTTCAACGTCTCCTGCATATTATCTAACTAGGTACACGGTCTAACAGTAGAAAAAGTTCCTGTTTTATTTTAAATTCGTTGAGGCGATTTCGAGAAATCTACTGCTAGATGAAGGTCGAGTAAGACACATGCCGTGAGAACATTATATCTTTATACCTTGTTGACATGGAACCTTCTTTTATATTTTATCTCGAGGGGATAGAGTCAACTCTCGAACGAAGTACCGACGAATTTCGTCGATAGCAAGCCGCGATATAAGGGGCGTCCGATGGGTACGAGGTATGAAAAACACACATAAATTAATAGACTGAATCAAGAGTTTGTACTAACTGAACTTCTGATTAGAGGATTTTGATTTCGACGCCTGTTGGATAGCACCTGATTAGGCATCCGTGCTAAAATTAAAAATTAAATAAATAACTAAATACGTTGAGTCGATTTCGAAAAAGTCGCGACCACATAAAGGCGGTCGGGTACAACACATTCCGGATGAAAATTGTATATATTTTGGCCATTAAGTCCCTTCTTTATAGAGTTTGTCATATATCCTTGTTGACATTTTATCTTTAGGAGGATCGAGTCCATCCACGAAAGAAGTCATGACGAATTTCGTCGAGAGAAAACAGGGAAATAAGAAACGCCAGATGTGTACCGGGTATGGAAAAACACTCAGTTGTTAATAGAATGTATCAATAGTTTGTACTAACTGACCCCTTACTTAGAGGATTCTGATTTCAACGCCTTTCATAAAAGTATATAAACAGGGCCCCAGTCTAACAGCAGGAAAAGTCTGGTCATTACGTCCCCTCTTGAGAGATTTTACATGGACTTTTATTTGATATTTTATCTCTAGGAGATAGAGTCCATCCACGAAGGGAGTCCTGACGAATTCTTCAAGAGATAGAAAGTCCATCCACGAAGGGAGTCCTGACGAATTCTTCAAGAGATAGAAACGAAATAAGGTGCGAATGGTAAGTACCAGGTATGAAAAACACGCATATGTTAATAGCTTGTATCACTGGTTTGTACTGATTGTGCTCCAACTTAGAGGATTATGATTTTAACGTCTCTTGGAGAGTATTAAATTAACGACCCGTTCTAACAGTTGGAAAGTTTTGAAGAAAATTCGTCGAGCCAATTTCGAGAAATTAGCGGTTTGATAAAGGAAGTCAAGCAGAACACATGCCTTAAGATTATATCTTAAGTTTACTATTGGGCCATTACGTCACCTCTTTGTACTCCTTTGACATGGACCCTCCTTTGATATTCTATCTGTAGGGGATAAAGTCCACATACGAAGGATATCTTGATGAATTTGGTTGAGAGAAAACGGTGAAATAAATGGCGCCTTATGTGTCCCAGGTTTGAAAAACACACAAATATTATTAGATGGTATTGTTTTTATTAACTGTACTCCAACTTAGAGAATTTTGAATCCAACTGTTCCTGGACGGCGTCTAATCAGAGGTGCTCGACGCGAGCTTGATGTTGAGAAAAAAAACCTAATAATCTAAAGGACAAAAATCATACAGAGTGACAAAAATACCTTAGACTACCCCCATGACTCGTTTTGACATAGGATTCTCTCTATCATAATATATAAGAGAGAAGGTACGGAACTTCCAAATATTTCATTCCACCCATGACTCTCTATTTCCTTCTGCTATTTCCGTTTTTAAAGGCACACAACCATACTATATGGCTTGTTTTACTCCTGAAATATTTTTCTATTCATCAAGCCATACTGACTTTTCTGCATTGTACCAAACTGAAATTACAGGCTCCGAAACGTGCGATTTTCGCGATTTTTTACTCTGAGACACGTGCTTGTACATGTGAAAACCGGTGACAAGAGCTACATGTACTATGTTTACGACACTATGATGCATCCCTTCTTGAATCACAGAACAGTGGTAGATGCAAAAGTAAGTTTTTACTTACCAATAACTCGATTCAGCTTTAGGAATCCTGTTCCATGCAAGAATTAGACATTGTCTTCTTTACTGCACAGACATCGTATACATGCGACTCTCTTTTCAAAATAGGTAATCTATGCGGCACACACGTCAACGCCGAAATATGATTGGCTCAAAAGGTTATACTTATTATCACATGAGCACGGACTTGTCTCAGACTAAAAAATTTAAATTTTCAGCTACATTTTCAAAACGAGTAAAATATTTGTCTGCTTCTTTTCTCTGAAAGGGGGTAGTAATATAATATTATTTACAAGATCAAAACTTAAATTTGTGTTTAAAGTGGAAATATAATTTTCACTTGCCAGCACCATTTCTTTTATTCTAAACTGGTATTCCCTATCTTTCTCTCGTTCTTTCTTATTTTGTTGCATTTGCATTTGTTCTTTTTGTAATTGCATTTGTTTTCTTCCCCTCTTTCCTCTCTCTCTCTCTCTCTCTCTCTCCTCTTTTTCATATTGTAACTGAATTTGTTTTTCTTGTAACTGCATTTGTCTTTTTTTCTTTGTTTCTTCCGCTTTTAATTTCGTTTGTTTTACTCTTTGTTCTTTCTGAAGCTCCACCTTCCTCAACTGCAATTCCATCTTATATTTTAATTCTAATTCCTTCCCTTTTATGTCAGACTCTGATACAGACTTACTGATCGAAACCAAAGCATTTTTATCCACAAAAAAAGAATCAGATTTACAAAACAAACTCCTAGAATAATCCACGATTTCAAGTTCGAGTACCGACGAAGAATCCAAGATGGAAGGCGATGACGTATGCTGTATCCTGTTCAATGTTGTTGTCAACAGTTCCTTGCAGAAACACAAGAAATAATCCTCCGGTTTTTAAAATCCAAATAATTTTTTTCAGAAATGTCGTTGTTCACGAATTCTGTATGAGCACAACAAATATTTCCCAGAGAAACGAATTAATCTTTTAGAATCCAAAACTAATCTGAAGAAAAATTAACATATAATTCAAAAACTGGCTACAACAGAAGGAAACGATTTGACATCAAGCGTTTTCAAGCCCAGACTGTGAGATCGATCTCTAAGCATCACTATTTAAACTAATTAATGCGCAATTTTGGACGTGACTCATTGCGAAATAGAGGATCACGTTATCATGTTTGCATATAAAATATCACGAAGCCTCTGTATGTCCTTATTACTCCGAGAATAAAAGTTGTTTACGTCACGAAAAGCTATTTACAAGTCGAGGGTCACATATCCAAAACAACCTCGATCTCAACCTTAATATTCCCACAGTAAAAAATAAATAAAAATTAACCTGTTCACATTGCACTTACTAATTCTGAATTAAAGTCGGGAACCAGGTAAGCCTTATGTTACAAAAATAAAGAGTCAAGGTCAAACTATTTTATTTAGACCCAGTCGGCGCCTCTCCGACCAAGCTGGCGAACCTGTCGGCGACTCTGCGACATAGTCATCGACACAGTCGACGACTCTGCGACACAGTCAGCAACACAGTCGACGATTCTGCAACTCAGAGACCCAGTCGGTGAATCCGCAACCACAGGACACCCAGTCGACGATTCTGCGACTCACAGACGACCCAGTCGGCGACTCTGCGACACAGTCAACGATTCTGCATCCCAGTCGGAGATTCTGCGACAAAGCAACACATTCGACGATTTTGCGACTCACGTGGAGACCCAATCGTCGACTCGGCGACCAAGTCGGGGACTCAGCAACCACGCCAGCTACCCAGCCATTGATTCAGCAATCCAGTCGACGGCTCCATGACCCAGTAGTAGACCCAGTCGACGCTAAAGGTCCCATGAGTACAGACTATTGATACAGTTTATTAACATTTGCGTGTTTTTCATACTCAGTACCCTACCCCCCCCCCCCCGCGAAGATGTCCCTTATTTTGCTGTTTCGTCTCCACGAAATTTTGTCAGGACTTCCTTCGTAGGTGTACTGTATCTCCTAGAGATAAAATATTATCCATGGAGGGTTCATGTCAAGACTGTATAAAGAGGGGACTAAAGGCCCACATGTATATAATCTTACGGCATATGATCCGCACGACTTCCTTTATTTAGTCGCGAGTTTCTCGAAATCGGATCGACGAATTTTCTTCAAACGTTTTCTGCTGTTAGCAAACGACCTTATTTCGAAACAGTAAAAGCGGCGTTGAAATCAAAATTCTCTAAGTAGGGTTTCCATGAGTACAAACTATTGATACAGTTTATTAACATTTGGGTGTTTTTCATACCCGGTACCTCCTAAGGCGCCCCTTATTTTGATGTTTTTGCCAATACTTCACAGCTGCACCATTTCTCCTGATCCCATTTCCGCAAAGTATCGGTAGTATTTCACGCCTTGAAAATATACAACTGAATCACCTAGACAGGGAACTATTTTACCTGCGCTGCCTCAGGCCAGTCAAATTATGCTTTGAGACCTCATTTCGCCTATAACCTTTTACCATAGCTACCATTATAACAACAACACAAAACGTCTCCAGACAACTTAACCGTCCCTTCTGAATTACTCTATTGCACAATTTACATGTCATCCATCCTGAACACTGCACATGCACTCACATGATCGTTATATATAGTTAGGTTTTAATAGGGACTACTCATCTCAGGGACACTTATGGTACTCTGGCCTGAACTCACTTTAAAATGAAACCATCCTTCCTGGAACCTCTTCAACACTGTGGTCTGTGATGTTTTGCCCTAGCAATTGGCTAATTAGTCGCGCTGAGGACACCGATTACCAAAACCAACCAAGTGATCACTTAAATCTATGAAATCCTTAAAATGGAGAGCTATATGCAAATGGCTGATACTCAGTTTATTACATTATTTGGGATGGGTCTGTGTCAAAACTATAAGGAGGAGACGGATTAGCTCAAATGTAAACGTAATATAAAGTCTTACGTCATGTGTTGTGCTCGACTAACTTTATCCAGCCGAGAATTTATCGAAATTGGTTCGACGTGTTTTCTTCCACATTTTCTTTTTGTTATTTACATAATAATCAAGAGGCCTTGTAATCAAAATTCTATCAGTAGAGGTTCAGTTAGCGCAAAAGTTTGAGATAATCTATCAACATTTTAGTGTTTTTTATACCCGGTACCCATCGTTGTTTAAAATCGACGATATTCGTCAGGACTTCCTTCGTGGGTGGACTCTGTCGCACAGAGATAAAATATCAAGGAAGGTCCATTGTCAGAACTCTCTAAAGAAGAAACGTAGATGCCCCACTATATACGTAAGGTGTAATATTCTGATCGCATGTGTTGTGCTTGACCTCTTTTATTTAACCGCGAATTCGTTGAAATCGTCCCGACTAATTTTCTTCTAAGGTTTCTTACTGTTGGGATTTGTTACTCTTTACCGACTGTCTAAACAGGGGATGAAATCAAAATTCTCCGAGTAATGGTTCAATCATCGCAAAGTTTGGCTGCAATCTGTTCATAGATTATAACGGTTTTAAATACTGCTGGTATCCGTAAAGACCCTCTTACATTTTCTGCTTGTATTAGACAAACACCGTCAAAAATGCTTTTGGGAGTCAAATATATATCTGTTTAGAAGATATCGTACACTACTAAATGCCAATATCGTGTTAGTGTTGAACTGTAGGAACCAGATATGGACTGAATAGGCAATCTGCTAATGGACTTTGTTACAACTATCATATATTTATCTCCGGTATCCAAGAAATCGGGTGGACGAATTTTTTAACTATTCATACAGTTGAATGAGATCCCTAACTAGATATGCTCAGAGAGGCGTTGAAATTGATATATTCTAGTTATGGGTTCAATAATATAAAAAAAATTTCACTCGATCCAAATTGTGCGTCTTTTTCATACCCGGTGCCCATAGGTTGTCCTTTTGTTTTTGTTTTTTTGCTGATTCCTCTCGATGATCAGGACTTATTTCGTGACACTATCCCCTAGAGATAAAATGTCAGTGAAAAGTCCATGTCAAAACTCTTGAAAGAGGAGAAGTACTGGCCCACCTGTATATTATCTTCTTGCCGCATATGCTGTAGCCACCCACCCCCTTTATGTAGCTCCAATTTCTGGAAATCGGTTAAACAAATTCTTTCAATGACTTTGGCTTATGTTGGAACAGAATCCTGAATAAAACCTGTCCATCAGAAGTTGCAATCGAAATCGTTTAGGTACGGGTTTAATTCGCACTAAGTATTATTAGATTTGACTCTGCGCATGTTTCATACACCTACCCGTATGCTTGTTTACCCAGTTCCAAGGACTTCAAGACAACATTCAATGTCAACTGAGGGCTTCCTACACCCGTAGATACTTGATATAATTCTTCTCTAAGCACATTATGACCACATAAGAGCAATCTCCAGTTTCACACTTATATGGTTTTTTGTGGTTTCACGTTTACTTGAGCCATTAGTAAGCTTTTCGAACACAAATACTAATATTTCGCGTCATGTAAAACATGACTCGACCCCAACATCTAACACAACTAATTAATCCTATTTCAAATTACTAATTATGTATACCCACCAATATATATCCTAACTCTTTCATCCACGTAGTCCGTGATTTGTCTCTATCAGCTATATATAATAGCAGGCACCAAAGAACACTCTTAATTCTCTAACTGGGTTAGAATAACACCAAATGCATGCCCTGAAGGGATTTTAATCTTCAATAAGTTATTATCAATTATTTATGGAACTATAAATAAATAACGAATACTCAACTGGATGTGAATAAGGAATCAGTAACCACATGTATGTATAAATAGTTGAATCGGGAATAAGTAACTGGTTACTTATTCCTTATTCAATCGGTAACTGGTTACTTATTCCTTATTCAATCGGGAATAAGGAATGAGTAACCATCTTGACGTCAATGTCTTTACGTTGATCTTTGGGCTCTCTGTGGTTGGACAGCTCATAGCTAGTCGAGTGAAGTTTTCTTTGGTTTGCTGTTGCCTTAGTTGCGAAAAGCTCTCGGCATGCCCTGTAAGGAAAAGGTTGTCGAAAAATGTTTATGTCCTAACAAAGGCCTCAAGGTTAAAGCATATTATCCCCGATAACTTTGTCCTCATTTGATACGAATGTGCATACGAACCAGCGAGTGAACCCGTCAAAACTGCGCAAAATCGTCCACGCTAGTTATAGAATCATGCACACGCATGTGCAAAAATCCTTCATGGAGACAAATCACAGAGATGTAGATGGCTTTGTCCTAGAAAAGTAAGAATTTTAAAAAAATCCAAATCTGCTATTATCACACTACTGTGGGTGTTAAGTGATACATGTGAATGCATCCGTGAAATTGCATGACCATACATGCAACAGTTTGAAGGCACTGAGATAAAGCGACAAAGAGTGTCTAGCATCGGCGACCACAATAAATAAATAGTCCTCTATTATCACAGAAATTAACCTGAAAGCATCGCAATGTCTGCCTGTTAATCGCCTATCTGACCATGTATTAGGCGTCACGTGACCATATCACATTTACCCTGCTTTATTTTAGACGGGGAACTCCTGCATATTCGAAATTTGACGTTATTTCAATTTTCGGCTCATTTTACTTTATCTCAATTTCCTTATTTTGGAGATCTTGAATAGGAGAGAATATAACAATACAAAATTCAAAGTAAACTTGATGAAAATTGATAAACAGTAGCTCTTGATGTACGGCTTTTAATTGTAGCTGTTAATATTGATAATAACAATTTGCAGAAATCCATGTTGAGCCGACTCTATAAATTGTATGATGTATTTTCGCAGACACTGTAAAATCCTCGTCTGACTGCTGATCACAGGCACTTGATTCCGGGGTAGACTAATGTTTACACTCACCAATTAACACAAGGTAACTAACTCTCGCCGGTCAGAACCTGACCCGCCCCCCCCCCCCCATGACTCCGATCTAACTTTCCGATCCTATCTGCGCATTCATTCATAACGTACACCATAGGAAAGAAGACACTCCAAACCTTTCATCCATTACCATTTAAGTAACCTTACTATTCTGATGGGCCAATTTTGCGAAAAGTTTATCCGTTGCTTCGTGTCTTCCACACACAAGCGACCATTCCAGGGATCAACTTCCGGTCTACTTCGGAGTCATTGCGATTTGATCGTGATTGCTTCAATGATTGGTTCTTTCATTGGATGAATCCTTTCAAACATCGCTTGCAATAACCACATCTCGGCTTAACCCGGCAAATATGCAGTCAGAATATCCACGGTATTTTCCGTCAAGTCGTTAGATCGGAGTCATCGAGGGGTCAAATTGTGACCGGCGAGAGTAAGTTACCTTGTTTACCTGGTGAGTGTGCACATTAGCCTACCACGGAATCAAGTGCCTGTGCTGCTGATGGGTGTTCATTGAGCAAATTAGATGAATTTACTAGAAGCAAATTTTATTTTTAGTTTCCTTTCAAAATATGAAATTTGCTTTAAAACTTATTCTTTCTACGTTTCCGTCCTCCCCTCCCTCCCCTCTAAGAATGCACATTAAGCGGGAAGGGGGCATACTATAATTAATAAAAAAATGGATTCGCTGGTTGTACACTTCTTTTTGTTTTACTTTGTGAGATTCGTTACACTATTATGCAATTATAACGACTTTGCCTTGCATCAAAAGCGGTTCTACTAAATACTGCAACGACACTCAAAAGACATGCAAAGACACAAAAATATACACAGACATAACGACACACACACACACACACACACACACACACACACACACATATATATATATATATATATATATATATATATATATATATATATATATATATATATATATATATATATATACAAGACGTAAGAAATTAAAAATATAGGTTGCTATTTTTGATTTTCGAATCCCAGTCGATCGCATTCAGTAAGCGGCCTGTTTGTCATGTTCTCCGTCAGACTTACCGAGACAATTAAACACGAGTTATATTTACCTTTCCTGAAAACCTTGATTTAACTAAAATTATCAGGCCATGTCTGCTAAGATTAAAGACAAAGATGTCACATATTTGGACAGTAAGTTTAATAGTACAAAGAAATATCGACAAGCAATGCTACTGCGCGTAATTAAACATGTGCTTCCTTGGAATGTTCATTCCCATCGAATAGTGTTTTCGCTGTATGTTATTCTATTTTCAAGTTTAGTTTATGGGCACTCCTTTTCAAATTCTAAATCATTGGGCGTGTTTAAATAACAGCTTTCACGTTATTTTAATTATGCTTCCACTGTGATAAGTAAAGTTTATTCTGTGACATAATCCTATTTGTAATAAAATGCCATCGGCACGGGCCTACAAGAAGCCCAGGACTGAACATTCACCTTTGTGTGGTTTGTGATAAGAATTACGCAACAGGTCAGTAGAATGTGATATATGTAAAAACTGGGTTCATGCAAAATATAACGGTATCGAATTCAGCGATTCGAGTGTGGTCTATAAATTTTACACACATGTGCCTTTGTGTATTCAACAGGAGGATGGAGAAAGCTGTACTTTTCATGTAGATACAATTATAAATCCTTAGAAAGTCTTTCATACTATAATCTATCAATGGATATTGTGTTCGGCGACCTTCAATGTCCACTTCGTATGTTATTTGTAATATACCCTTATATCCCGCTCTAAGTGAAGTGATGTTGATAAAATATATGTAATTTTAATCTGGTTAATTTTAAAAAATAAAAATAAAAACACGTTTCTCATTCCAATATTCGACAAAGATTTTTTTTTCAAGAAATATTGTCATACAATACTTCCTACATGGAATTTCAGATACCATATTTTATTTCATGTCCGATTTAAGAGAGATATAATAACGTTTTAATGTGTAGTAGGTCGGGAAAAATCGAGCCAGAATGTCTCAGCTACGTTTATTATGTAGGTTGCAGTTAAATATAATGTAAATTAGTTGGCATTATGTGGTCTATATAACAGAAAAAGACAAACACATTAGTCTACACACGTTCACTTTTTCTATGGACACACATTCTTTTTTGTTATTGATCTACTAGTAAAATATGTGAATAAAATGAACCAATACTTCAACATCAGTGTCATGTATTTGATTATGAAAACCAAGGAAAGTGTAGATCGCTCATAATAAACATCAACTACATGCTAGGACAACAGACAGCAGTCGTCAGAATAATAAATACTGTTGCATGATTACATGACTAACACGCGGCCTCAGAAAGAACAGCACGTGATGTGTGCGTTCACTAGCTCTGACCTATTTACCATGACAATTATGAAAATAAACTTAGTGGTAACATCGAAGGAATTTACTTTTGTCTGACAAACTGAAAATATACTGCATACAGAATGTTATGCCAGCTAGTAATCGAACACACATTGTGCACTTACAGCGACTAAATCCGATCCGTCTAACAGCAAGAGCGAACTTACAAATGCTACAGTGAAAATTCCCTCATAAGAAAGTGGGAAGCTTTCTGACTGGTCAGCTTTTGAAAAACATTCATAACAAAAATAAATCTGCCACATTTATATGGTTTACATGTAATTTCTTCTAGCATATTTATTTTCTCAACAAATGAATATGAAAAGTATATAATTACAGAAAAGTATTAAAAACTGAAAATCCGCCGCATGCATAGTCTGGTTTTCTGCTTCGTAAAACAGCAAAGAGGGTGAACAGCCTCTAATGGACTTATCTGTCAAATCGCAAAATAAGCCTTCCTCTGAAAATTGAAAAAATTCTAATTGACTCACTCTCGAATCGCAAAAATAAGCCTTCCTGAAAAATTGCAAAAAAAAAAGGATCGCGGCGGTGATGGGGTGCCGAGACAGCGCCCTCGCTGATACTATAATTAAATAAAATTATATCAAATAATGCCCCCAGCGCAGGAATCTTACACAACTAGATTAGCTCGAGAACGACTAGAAGCAATTAATAAATATATTCCACTGAGATATGATGTTAAGGAAAAGGTACAAGCGAGACAAGAATCCCAAGTTGAATTCTCAGAAGGTGCAGAACAATT
The DNA here is from genome assembly GCA_028554795.2 of Sinohyriopsis cumingii. NCBI lineage: Eukaryota > Metazoa > Mollusca > Bivalvia > Unionida > Unionidae > Sinohyriopsis > Sinohyriopsis cumingii. The sequence continues at coordinate 100,258,250 of CM068841.1, read as the reverse complement.
ATTTAGACCCGTTACAACGGTTACTGAAAGAGTTGCAACGGCTGCTGAAGGTCTTCTTCCGTCAATAAAACAAACCGCCGAACAAACTGAAAAAATAGCAGCGAGGACTAAGAAAACAAGATTTTACGAGAACTTCCAACTGAAATAGCTGCAGCTCAGCCTCATGCAGGTGAAGAAACACCTGAGAATATTCGCATCGCCGGCGTAGAACAAGAACTTGCTCCTAAATCCAAAGTAAAACAAGAAAATATTGAATTGATTAAAAAAATTAAGGAGGGGATTGTTGAAGATATTAGAAATACTAAAGAACGTGAATTGCTTGGAAAAATACTACTTGGCGTGTATGATAAATCTAAAATATTAAACCCAGGTCATGAAACCGTAAATGATGACAATTTTATTAAATGGATATATCGTGTATATTACAACAAAAAACAAGTCAGACGTGATGATGCTAAATACGATGCACTTATTGAAGAAATAAGAAGACTTGATAAAGAGCTTAATAAACAACGACCTTCTGTACCTTCTTCTTCACCACCACCGTATCAACCTCCTCCACCGCAGCAACAAATAAAAATAAAAAAAACAATAGTCGGACATAGAAGGTAACCGACCTACAGTTATATTTACCGATGAAGCTCTTAATCAATTTAAAAATCCGGATGATTTAATCGATATTGCTGCAAATGGATATGAAACACGTCGAGATTTCTTAAAAAGTGATAAACCAGTAGCACCTGGTAATTGGATTCCTGTGGTATATTTTGCTACTAAAAATTTGTCGATTAAATTACAAGATCCGGATTACGTTAAATTTAAACAGCAAGTAGAAGAAAGGAGACGAGAACTAAAACAACGACCTTTTCGACCACAATCTCCAGGACAATTTTGCGATGCACCTGACACCGGTGTTACAGGAAGTGGTCTTGTTACTTGTCCTAACAATATCATCGATGACGTTCAACGACTAGAAGTTCTCATCGGAGGAAAACGAGCCGGTAATAATTCTCTGGAAATAGCAGCTGATATTTGTCGACGATTATTTAAAGGCGTTATCATGGATATTAATGTGTATCGAGAACTTATTGATGAAATCTCGGACGGCTACTACAGCGATTAAACGAATAAATAACAAATAAGATGATCATACATGACTCTCACCGCAGACCCAAGATGGTCAGAGTAGTAAACTCGCGATTACCTGTTTACAGGAGGTTCGCCGCACGTGGTTCAACAACAACCAGTGAAATTACCAAGCAAGTTATGCCCGCGAATGTCAGTAAAATAATAAATAAGGCTGCAAATAAAAAAAACTAGCAGAGTTGGCTGGTGTACCTTCCGCTAAAGAAATATAAAAAAATATAACTGCAAATCTGATAGCAGGAAGTGGTCTTCGTGTTAGACGATAACAACTATAATAAAAATGTTGAAGTGCTTATCCGACACAGCATTTGACGTAGATGCACCAATTCCCAAAGTTGAGTCTTTGCGTGGTTATCAGTATTATTCTTATGACGCGCGCACACCATACGCACGTGGAAGAATTGAATTACATGTTCAGGATACAAGTAGATATTTCCTACCCTCTGAGGCATTTATCGAAGTTGAAGGTAGACTCACAAAAGCAGATAATACAGCATACGGAGCTAGCGGTCATGTTGGTTTTGTTAACAATGGCATATTGGCGTTATTTAGTAGAGCTATATACTCGATTGATGGAAAAGATATTGAATCATGCCTTGAAAATGTCGATGTTGCCAAGACGATACTTGGTCTTGTAATATACTCCGACGACTGTACGAGATTGGCTGGTCCATCAATGATGTTTGCAAAAGACACAACTGACTTCCCTAATGGTAATTAATATACTATAAGACCACCAAAAAAGCACACTGCTGCCGCCGATGATGCAGATGTAGAGCCTGTGGTTATAAATGTTTTTTCAGAATTCAACTTGGGTTTTGCTGCACGCCGAGGAATGTTAAACGACAATGAAGAGTTTTCATGCGCGATTCCAATGTCTCATATTTTTGTGATTTTGCAAAGATGTTAGAAAGGTTATATTTGACGCTAAACATACAGTAGCAGTTGTTAGAAAACCCACTAACGATGATGCAATATGGCATCCTGCTGGAGTGGATGATGGTAAAGTAACACTAATAAAACTGACACTGTGGATACAAGTAATGACCCCATCGCTTGCTGAAGAATAGCGATTACTTTCTTTCATGAACACAGGTGGTAAATCAATGTTATCATGGTTTACAATGACCACAGAAAGTGTCCCCGTTAACGCCACAGGTTTGTTCATGTGGCAGTAGCATCACAGCAGGGGGTGTCAGCACCACGACATATATTTGTTGCGCTTCAAGCAAATACCAGAGTAGGCAGACAACAAGGAAATCCAATGGTATTTGACTCATTTGGAGTCTCTGAAGTTGTTTTGAGGATAAACAGACATCAAGAACCTTCTGAAGAAATACTGCTGAATTTTGAACACAATCATGTTGCACGTGCATATCATCGATTAATGTCGTATATGGTACGTGTTCAAAACGTAGACACTGGTTTGCAAATATCTCAGCGCGATTTCACAACACTGTATCCGATCTATTACTTTTCGCTGGTACATTTGGATTTATTCAGACAATCTGTCGTTGATATACACTTCCGAGCTCGTGTAGCTAGAATACCAGCAGCATTAGCTGGTTCGTCGGCTCTTCCTGGTGGTGCTAGAGCAATCGCGGTCATACTTAGCGACAAAGCAATGTTGTTTGAAGATGTTGGTGGTCGAATGAGAGTCATTGATGCATCAGTAGAAAATATGTGATTTAAAAATACGAGTATTTTATAAATGTCATCATACCATCACGTTAATGTCAGTCTGACTCCTGGTCAGATTAAAAAGCTAGAATCTGCATCAGTAAAAAAAAACTAGGAACCACAATAACGCTAAAGCACAGTCAGATCACAGACGGTGAAAACAAACTGTCCTTGACAAAACGTCAACTTAAACATTTTAATAAAGCCAAGCTATCCCGAACTGGAATACGACTTGAACTTTCCGCTGGTGCCATTAAAGACACTGCTAAGACCGGCGGTATATTTCCACTTCTCGCAGTAATACCAGCGCTGATAGCAGCTGCTGCTCCAGCTGTTGAAAAAGCGGCCGCGTTAGGTGCTGTTGGAACCGCTGCTGGAATGGCATTAAAAAAAGCAACGGTACAGGGCTTAAGACTTCCAAGAACTTATCCTCGGGGAAAGGGTCTGAGACTTCCATAAACTCTTCGTTGATTTCAACGCTGTCGAATTTTGATTTACTTGATGCTGCTAAGCAACTAAAAATAAAAAACTTTAGAGGTCTTTTTATGCGCGATCAATTACCACAGCGACCAAACAACACTCAAACAGGTATTATTAACGTCGATAACAGCACGGGACCTGGAACACACTGGGTAGTATACGTGATTGATCCTCGTAGAATTATTTATTTTGACTCATATATGTAAGCTCCACCGCAGGAATTTATCAACTATGTCGCCCCACACAAAATCCCGGTTTGGTGCTCAACGCTACCAACACAAACACTAACCGATCCACAAATATGCGGCCGTGAAGCTATTGCTGTACTTGACGCTGTATCAAAGACGCCATCGTTACCACCTCACAAAGTCGTATATAATTATACAAGTCAACAGTTTTGAAAAATCATTGATTTAGATCAAGAACGAAGAAAATAATGGTAGATATTTACGGAAGATGCAGCGGTGATGCTAATGCGAGTGAAAAAAGTTCGACGAAATAGATTTGTCAAATTACGCGACTAAAGACGAACTCGCTGATAACATGAACCAATCTGCGATAAACCGAGATGAGGTTGTTGTTTTGCAGGATAAAAATACGGCGTTTTGAAAACGAGCAATATCAAATGGAATGATATAGTTCGTAGAGTTCTCGGTGCTACCACGGATAACATCCCTGTGTTTACTGACGGCGGTAGAATCAGAGACTCAAATATATCGTTTAGAACCATCAGAAATGAAATTGCAAGAAGCGTTGCGAATCGTTTGAAGAATACCGGCGACACAATGACAGGCGAACTCAGCATGAACGGAAATAAAATAGTCGTGGTAAGAGATCCAACATCCGACGAAGATACCGCAACAAAAAATATGTAGACGTTTAACTACAGCGCCGTTGATGGTAAATTATCCACGCTTACAAATCTTCGTAGAAATTTTAGAAAAACTAATGAAACCGCAGAGGAATTCTTTGGTAATCCGTTGACTGCTGACGTGAAACTCTCTGATATCAAGGCGAGCATTGACACAATTAAGAAAATACAAACAGGTGTCATAAGTGGAATTCCTGATATCGTTAAAAAAATTAATCTTATTAAAATTCCTCACCAACAGATCACCAGTAACGCATACACAGCGTCATCGCGATTCTCGACATGGTCACAGCAAAATAATACTATCAAACACACAGCGCAAATCACTGGTGTGTACAGATTGTCTGTGTTCAGCGCTACAAAATTTAGCATATACATTACATATCCCTGGCGTCATTCAACCGATAAGTTTTCTGGAGTTCTGTCTATTGTGTTAAATAGCGGAGACGAAGATACAGTTATACCGGAAGTAGCTCATAAGAAATTAACCGCAATATCTTACTGGTGGTGTCTGGAATTTGTTGCTGAAACTCCTCAATTGGTTACTGCGTAAAATATAATGAGCATTTCAATCGACGTTCAAAAATTTAGATATGATCAAGTACGTGATTGGCAAATAACGTTGAAAACCATCGTTGACAAATATACAAAGAAAGTAAAAAATATCGAAGACGTGTAGTAGCCATCGATGTCATTGTACACTCGGTATCTACACTTGTTGCTGGCACCGGTGTAGTATTATCAGCGCTAACACCAGTGACAGCAGCTGCAGCTGTGACAATATGTGTTTCATCATCAATAACCATCGCTGTGTTTTCAATATTATCGCGAGAAAAATATCCACGTGCATGAGTATAAAATTGCATGATTATGCTGTGCGATTATACATGGCAACAACAGCGTATTCTAAATTATCGTCGCTGATATCATCAGGCCTTGACGATACGACGATATCAGATTCTGAATTTGATATAATAGTTAAGACATACAATGAAAATTAATTGATTTAGAAAACCGCCATTTGGAAAATGGAAATTTAAATAAGGACAGAACTTCTTCAGCAGATAGTCGCAAATACAAGTCCGCTGAAAACAACGATGATATCAGTAAGCTCAACCAACCCTGAATTCAGTATTAATTTTCCAACTGCGATTCCAGTAAACGAAATCCCATGTGCAGTCGTGATTATACTACAGTTGGCCAAATGTCAGGTAAAGATCATTCGGTGGTGTACAATCGAATAATTCGTTGGTATTTGCAAATAAAAATAAACCAGATGATACACCCGACTCGGTAGTTGTTGGAATACCCACAGGAAGTTATCAAATTGAACAAATCATTGATGAATTTCAGCGCAGAATAAAATCTATTACCGGGAAAGAATCCAAGATGGTCATAACAGTACACGAACCAACGCTGTTCTCCGCAATTGAAATAAATTCTCCGGATTACGCAGTTGATATCTATCAGTCAACGATTAGATCAGTGTTAGGATGGCCTGAAGTTGTTCCTCCACCCACCGCCGTACCACCCGAACGAACACGGGCTGAGTTTACATCGGATAAACACTCGTACCATGGAATTACTCCGAGTTTTATATATATGTGAACATCCAACTTGGAACGTAAAAACCCGAAGATGGAATAAACGAGACGCATTTAGGATTGGACGGGATGGTAAACGCTTTTGGGTTTCACGCAGCGATATAGAAGAATCGGGAGGTTACCTTTACGAGGAACGCGTTGAGCCAGCTTTCGACCATATGAACCGTGACCATAAACAACCACAAGAAAAATTACATCAGCGTTTCAGCGAGTATCTTTTCAATGTGACGTCTACGAAAGATGAAATCATCACACAAATAGAAACTCTGAATCAGATCACTGATTATATTGAATATTATCACAACAGAATTATGAATTTAGTTATTGAAGCATCAAGTGAACTTAGAGGATCTTTTCTCGATGAACATAAAATAACAGAAACAGATCTTCTGACATTTAAATATCCTGGATATATAACCCCATCCGAGTTTTAAAAAAATCCGTCAACGACATCATTGATGAATATTTCCCTAAAATACTCGCTGAACGGAGAAAGATAACACCGCAGCAGGATAACATTCTCCGATACAACAATGGACAACACAGACAAGGCCGTCATATCTCGCCGGAAATTGTAAATATAACCTCAGCGATCGCGGTCAATCTTGTATGTGACGTAATTGATGGCAGCTATGAGATAAACACAGAAATATCAAATCAGGCACAACAAGGATATATTTTTTATACTTTCGACCGGCAGGTTCCACACATATATTTGATTATGCAAGAAGCGATTAATCCGGTCTATCTATTATGTCATAATCCGCTATTATCAGACTCAATTTCAAACTAACTGACCAGAGCAATGATTTGCTTGACCTTCGTGGAGAAGTTCTGAGTCTGAATCTATATGTAAAATCTTACTGATTTTTAATCTTAAAAATCTACGTTTTTCCAGGTATTTTAATCGTAGAGTGTTGTCTCCCCTTAATAAAATCAAGGGAATAGTACATTCCTGAAAAATACCACTGACGCGTTATAGAGATCAGGCACATTATAAACAGTTTTAAAAAAATTATCCCCGTCCTTGTCCTTGATAAAATCATTGGGTGGATATATTTTTTTTTACTGACAAATCAACTAAAATCAGTGGGAGAAAGACTAAATTCTGACATACCTTCACTTTCATTTCCACGAATGATTCTAACTTCATTTTCATTACTACTGACAGTTTCTGATATAATTTTTCTTAATTGTTTTATGCGAGTATTGTCTTTTCTGCCTCAAATTCACGAGACAGTTCTGATCAAATTTTTTCTATTGCGAGAGAGAGAGGGACGAATTCCCTGACTTCATTTTCTTTTACTGTAGCCAACGATTGAACATAGCCCCTTGAATTCGCTTTACAAATTTGTATTCTGATGTTAGTGTGTATCAACCTTCATATTTACGTTCTTTTAATATTTCAAAGTCAGAAATAATTTTTTTCAGGATTTAGTTCATCAGATATATTCATGCCGTCTTTTTTAATGTTTTAATAGCAGAAATAATATCATTGATATTTTCATAGTTCATTATATAGCATATAATATATCTTTAAATTATATTTATCAACCGGGGGCTCCAAGTGGCCGAGTGGTTTACAGCGCTCACCGTTCCGGATCACTGCCATCTCACCTCTGTCTGCGTGGGTTCGAGTCCAAGGCTCGGCTAGCGTGGGTACGTGGGAAAGCCTGCCAGTAGCTTCTCGTGGGTCGGTGGTTCTTCCCTGGGTTTTCCAGGGTTCTTCAACAACCAGTTATACTGGCCGCCATGTATAGCCTATCTTGTGCTGAAAAATGGCGTTAAGCCCTAGAACAACAAGAACAACAACAATTTATCAACCATGTGATATAATACAGTTGTGTAAACGCAACCTCTAGATTACTGAAGAAAATTGTTTCTATCAATTATAACGTAGATATTTAAATTGTACGATCGCGACTGCTACAATGACTAAAACAATAATCAGTAACAAACGAAATAACTGCTTAATTAATCTACCGGAGAAAACTTAGTCTGGCGGAGTTATCTCTGTAGATTTTTATCAAGGATGTTGTCGGTATCGAACACTAATGGAACATAGTAAAATGAAATCCTTTTATCATTCTTCTGCGAAAACGTAGATTTTTGTATTTTATCTGCAACGTATTGCACCGCGCGCGTGTTAATATCGAAATACTTGCCAGCTGCATAAACTGACTGAAATATTATTTCTTCGCCGGTCTCAAAATTTTCAGCTTTAACTGCCTTCCTTGTAACTGTTCTGCATTTTCCAGTATCACCACGTGCAGAATTCTCGCGCTGTGTAATAGCTTGAAGGTTATCCAGGGAGTTATTGAGATTTATCCGTCAGTATGATCGATCACAAGACCGTCTTTGATCACCCCGTGAAAAGTCTCGTACACAAACCTGTGATTGTAATACCTCTTTCCTTCAGTGTTGAATCTAAAATAACCGGTATTATCAACAGTGCCAACTGGATTTTTCAGCTGACAGTTTCTGATTACACCTTCACGAGATGCGACATTATTCTTGATGATAGGTTGTCGGACAAATTCTTTTTCCTCCATTTTATATATAATATTATTTGTCTAAATTATAATTTGTCTTTACAAATCTAGCTATATAATCTTCAGGGTTTTTTATAACTTTATGAAGAGCAGAGTCCTTGACAGAGTCAGAGTTGTTATTTTGTTTATCAAATACCGCTTTATTTCTCTATATCTTTTACCACCACATTGCACACACAGCTGTGTTTTCCTTCTAACTCCAACACCACACCGCAAACACTGTTTTGGACCAAGACTTCCTCGACGCAAGCTTTGCAAATGCTTTCCGCAGAATTCATTTACGCAAGATTTGTTACAAAGAGTTGAAGACCCTATCATCAACCACTTACATTGATTTCTTATTTGACTCATTGTATAGATAATATTTTTTATTTAAATACTTGTCTAAAATATAATAGGGAAGAATTTGAGAAATTATCCACAATCGAGCCCTGGAAAACTTCGTTTCCTGAATCCAGACTCGATCTTGACAGAACAACCCCTGACTTTCGGAGGCGAGCTCTGGTTGAACCGACCAATAATCTGATTAATAATTTTCGGAATGCTAAAAAAGAATTTCGTGATGATGGGGCATCTCACGTGTGGTCGACATACAAAATTATACGCAATGACAAAGTCATCGACAAAGGTGTCGACGAAGTCATTGTTGCTACAATGAATGATGAGCGAGAGGAAAATATTCTTGATTATCTCAACGATCAAAGATATTTTTCAGAATAAAGTTTACTGTGCTAGCGGAAACAGATTCCGCTGAATGGATTATCCGTGACAAACGTGATCCTGTTTTTCATAATGGAAAAACCGTTGTGCAAAGTAAAAATTCCAAGGCAGGAATGCTGACTGGAATTGAGAGACCATATTACGCTCGAGCGTATCCTACGACCGCGGTTATTTATGGAATTTATCAGCTAAATGATAACCCTAACATTAATGATCTTGCGCCAAGGAGATTTTCAAAGCTGAATTGTGTAGCCGAAAGAGTAATCGAACATTTTACAAACGCGATGCGTGGAAATGGGTTAACGGATCTACGACGTGAAAAAATAAACAAATGGCCCGAATCGGTCAAGGATACAGGAGCTACAATAAATGATGTCGCCGAGTTAGGAAGCAAATTAAAATTCCCAATAATTATAACAACGATTTCCAAAGAGATTTTATGCGAATCAAAGAATAAGTCGAAGGGAGCTCCAATTGAAATTATTGATCATAATGCACACGCCTGGACTAACGCAGTAACAATATTTCAACGAGAGAGAACCGTAAGATTTTACCCCCCCCCCCAGAGAACTCTGGGAGGGGAAATATGTCTGATTTTATTCACGAAATAAGCAAAAACGATTCTGTATCATTATGGCTATTTAAGAGTTCCGATGATAAAAAAATATGATAAATTTGTACGACCTAACGACGAAATATATCGTAAAGAATCTCTCCACGAAGAACTGAAAAATCTTGCACAGAAATCTTCAACAGAGAATACTGAACAATTGTTGAATAATTGTTTTACAGTTCCATCTGTTGCAGCTCAATTTGCAAGAGAGAAAAATTCGTGGAAGCCAAAGCGATTTTAATTTCTTGAAGACGTACAGCATAGCTGCTGTGGATACGGACACGGTGGATTGTGGAATACCGAATATGACCGCAACGACGTTATCTCGGTTGATATGATCACGTGTTATCCTGGAAGTTTTCTTGGTTACGGAGAGTGTTTTGGATATATTAAAAGATTTGGACACCCCACACACGAGATAACAAGAATATCGATAAATGGACCCCTACCTGATTTTACTCTGACCGGATTCGCTCGCATTGTATCATTCGAGTTTGCTAAAGGTCTTCATCCGATCTGTTATGTTTGGTTTGGTAGACACTTTTCAGAAAAACTTTGGGCACCAATTGTTTTATTACGATATATGCTCGATGTAGCAATGTTGATATCGTTGATTGTAGGTGAAGCAATTATATCATACCGTCCTCAGACCGAAGTTTAGTTACCACCACCTGATGATGATAAAACCGCAAAGGATCTCGGTAGAAGAATAATCGGTAAATTTACTCAAGGCTGGGCATATGATCATAAACGACATCATGCACGATTAATCATGGATGGTGTTGAATATGATTTTATAATTGTTGATGCAACAACGAGAGATATATTTGTAAGTCGAAAAAACGCCTACTTGTATAACGGAACACCATTAGGTACAATTGTTGGTTATATTGATGGCGAGTCACCTCAGTTTACTCATTTAAGATCCTCAATGCTTGCTTATGTTTCTATAACTTTAATATCGATGATAAATAGATTTCCTACCACTGCATTCAGAGTTGCAACGGATTCATTCTATATCGAAAACAATATACAGAATTAGTGACTCAATTTACAGTTCATGATGCATCGTGGGGTGAATGGAGAATAAAACAAGAAATGTTATATAATTATTCTGAATCCGCAGATGTTGTGATTAAAGACATTTATTGCAATAAGAATCAGATATCAGAATTATCGTCTGTGGCATCTGTGTATGATCCAGTGTCCAGACACAAGACGGTCTATCTAAACGGACCAGGAGTTCTGGTAAAACATCTCGAGTGATTGAATTATTTCGAAAGAATTCAGATGATATGGTTGTTTTAACACCTGCACACAGACTCGCAAGAGACATGAAACAACGAGGAGTGCAATCATATACTTATCATAGCTTTTTTCGATACAAGGGTGACATATGGACTCCTGATCGAATGGGAGAGAAATATATTCCAAAGATCATCATTTGGGATGAGATATGTACAGTGTCGCTAGATACATTAAAAATATTTCTCGATTGGCTATTATTACAAAAATACAGCTATGATAATGTGCGGAGATTATGGTCAACCACCGCCGTTTGTTGGGTTATCTCCGCACAGGTGGCTAATGAATTTTGTAGATTATTACGAGGAGATAACTGATGATCATAGATCTCTTGATGTAGAATTAAGTGAGTTTAAGAAATTAATCAGACTACAACCGAATAAAATTCAATGTGAAATAATTTCAGAAACGTATTTGAACGACTTTCTGCAAGTGTGGAGACCAAATGATTTAATAGTGGCAAGTAGAAAGATAGTTCGTGATACACTTCAACAGCGGTTATTTCAGTTGCATAAAGAAAAATTTCAGATCTACGTGTACCATGGTGTTATAGACCAGCTGATACACTACAAAATATCGACCTTGATATACCAGGACAGACTGAGAAACAGATTCTCGTATTAAATGATGTTGTCGCATTTAATGTCAGTGTTGTTGAGGATGCGCTGAGCTCGGATAAGACTACATGGACACTGGGATACGCAATGACAATTCTTTCATCTCAGGGGTTAACCATCTCTGATACGCGAGTTTGGATTGTCGATGATAGTGTCGAATGGTCAAACTTAGTTTATCTCGCAGTGTCTCGAGTCAGAAGAATATCTCAGCTGCGGAGAAATATCATAGACACTACAGAAACCATCAATGATGTCCTCGATGACAGTGATATCGTAAGAAAAAAATTAGCTGGTTATAAACAAAGTGACCAACAACAGAAAAGCAAATTTGATCTAGATGTTGAATTTGTCATAGGGCTAAAACAACAGCATAATAATCATTGTGCGAGCTGTAATTGTATAATGTTGTGGCGATATTCAAATAATGATCCAAGACAATTTACCGTGGATAGAAAAGATAGTAGTCTTGGTCATACACGTGAAAATGTGATGCGATGGTAATAGTGTGTCTTCAGGAATTACTTGTAATTGTTCACGTGTAAACCCACGTTGAGGAGCAGTTGAATCTAATCTGTGGAGTGCAGGTCTACCCGCAGATCATACCACGCTGGAAATTTTATGTGTCGTAATACTCCAGATAGGATCATTTGCTCTTTTTTTTACCACCTTCAAGTTCACCGGGTTCATAAAAATATTTTACAGTCACATTTCCTAATACTGGTTGTTTTGAAAAATCACATCATTGTTTTGGTATATATTATGTTGTGATTGCGCTAATAGGTTTCATGGCAGTTGTTCGAGTAATTTCATTATTTAATGCAGCTATCACACTTGGTAATCTTGCAACCCATTCGCGAGATTACGTATCCTGAATTATTTCCTTCGCATATTGATATCCCAATAACCGCTCAGCAAGTGCTCGATTAAATCGTTCAACAATTGCCTGATCGCGATGAATTGCAGTATGTCCTCGTCGTATTTTGACGTTATGTTGCTTCATCAACGATGATATTGCGCCCTGAAATTCTTTGCCAGGATCAACTTGTAGCAGCTGTGGCCATCGTGGACCACCACGTCGATAAATTCGTTCAAACGCAGAAGCTACTTCAGTTGCTGTTTAGTTAATAGCGGCTCTGCTTCTTATTATCTACTTGCAACATCAACGGCAGTTAACGCATATTTGTACATTAATCGACGTCTTCCAATTTTGATAGTATCGTGTGGTAGAAATAAAATATCAGCCTGATGAACTTCATTAGGGACGCTAACATCAAAATGTGCGTACTGAATTGTTTTAGGCGGTGGTAAATAAATTTGCCATATTGCCTGTCGTGCTAACCATTTTTCAGCAGTAGAACGTTCGACACCTGCTGCTTCAGCGAGTTCACTAATCGCCGCTCTACCCCTCCAGTATCCTCTTGGGCTATAATACATCGACTCCATTATAATAATATTCGGTTGATTAATTACCAGCTCCCAATATAAGCTTACTTTTCATCTAAGATTTCACCAACCATTAGCTAATGATTCTTTGAATGATTTTTTTAAAATGGAATTTAATGCATGAATTAATTTTATATCTGCAATATGTCTATCTTGTAGGTTTTTACTTTTTTAAGCTACATCATGAGCGTGACACGCTTTATCAGTAGCGTTTACTGGAACTCACCAGGTTTTGGCTGATCTTGGTTATCAAGCCTGATATCAAGTTGAGTACCAGGACAACATTAATTATATCCTGGAAGATGTTTGTCTCCTGGATATTTCGCCCATGGAGTTCCTGGTAGTTTTGCTAACTGAGCGGCAACATCACCTCCTCTTTTTTTATATATTGTTTGGATTAGAAATAAATTTAAATTTCTTTGTACCACATTGTTCACACTTGCCTGTAACTGCTGATCAGTTATTTTTTCTTGTAATAGTTGTTAGTCCACTTGTGGGAGTACGCGTCCTGCGTTTTACATAATATAAAGCAATATTATTTATTATATTTCTACAACATAGATGTAATTGATTTCTCAGTGACACGAAAGCAGGAGCCGGTCAGGCATCATCCAGAGCTACCAAATTATCTCCGAATGATCGTATTAGGTCCATCTGGAAGTGGTAAAACGCAACTTTTACTTAATATGAAAATGAGATGGATCAAATATGACAAGTTGTATCTAGTAGCTCCGTCTGTAGATGATCAGCGATGTTACGATGTACTTAAAGACTTTAATGAAAATGCGAAGTTGTTGGATGAAAATGGTGATGATGTTATTGAATTTAAGCTGATATTAATGAAGCGCCATATGTAGATGATATTGATGGATTTATCAATAATTTAGTTGTATACGACGATGTAATGCTGGATAAGCAATCAAATCCTGCTAGAATATTTTCACGCGGTAGACATACAAACACAGATGTAATTTATGTTACTCAGCGATATACACAAATACCAAAAGTGATCAGAGATAACTGCAATATTTTAGCTGTATTTAATGGTGTTGATACACATACTCTACGAAGAATTCATCAGACTTGGTGCAGCGGAGATATGGACATAATTAAGTTGAGAAATTTATTTAGTCAGGCTCAGTTATCCCCGCATGGATTTATAACAATAAACTTACATGATCCGCGGTCGAGATACCGAGTCGGTCTTGATAAATTTTTTGGATAGTAGCAGCAACTAGGGTGTTTTATCGGCACCCCATCACCGCCGCGATCGGTTTTTGAGATTTTTATTTTTTTGGTTGCGATTTTCAGGAAGGCTTATTTTTGCGATTCGAGAGTGAGTCAATTAGAGTTTTTGCGATTTTCAGAGGAAGTTTTTTTTGCGATTTGACAGATAAGTCAATTAGAGGCTGTTCACCCTTTCTGCTGCTCGTAATCTCCCTGTGTTGTATTCTGCTATACGTATAGCGGAATGAAACTCAGGAAGCATATGAAGCACGGAATCAGACTACCACATGCACACTCCAGTGCATATATCGAAAAATGCTGCCATAAGAACTGACCCGGCATTAGTTTGGTTCTCTGTTCGTGCGCTCAATGACCTTTACTACGCCATACTAATACCACTCATAATAAATATCTGCTGCATGCTAGTACAACAGACAGCAGTCGTCAAAATAACACATACTATTGCATGATTACATGGCTAACACGCGGCCGCAGAAAGAACAGCATGTGCTCACCGAAACCCCGACAAGCAGACTTAGGTGCGAAATACGATATCGACTATACAACTATCATAACTCATAAGGCAGCGCAATTGTATTGTATCGCCGGTACATGAATGAGATGCAAATAACTACAATGAGTGTATCAGTTATGAACAAAATATCAACTTCAAAGAGTTGCTTAAAATAAAACGTTAACGTGTACATGCATCTACTGAAAATGCTTCTACTAAAAATATACTGATAAAAGAAAAGAAGTGAAAAGAGAATTAAATTGATGAAACAGATTCATGTCCACAGCTATTTATAATTAATGATGTAGGAAATACGATGCCTTTAGAAACGTGTTTGAAGCCAAGCTTTAAAATGTTTTAAACATACATAATGACGCAAACAAAAATTAATTTTGTTGTTATACTTGAAAACAAATCTGACTAGCATACCTCGTACGTTTGTATGTATGTATGCAAAGGTGAACAAAGGCACGCAAAGAACAGCACGAGAAACATAAGCATACAGACATTAAAAAGCAATTTAAATGGAATGATAGCAGTGTCTGCTTGTCATGTTTATTGTCTTTGTACCACTTTGTGTATCTTTATATGCCTTTGTGAGTGTTTGTCTTCTCGTGTCCATGTCTATTTTTGTGTGTCTTTGCATGTCTTGGTGTATCTTTCTGTCTTTGTATTTGGGGTTGGGGTGCATAAAAACTTCCATTGACTTCTTTGGTCAAGTGGATAATATTCGTGTGCTTTGTTTTACTATAGGTATCAGAAAATATGTACCTTTTGACCTCACTTGTGTATTTTATTTTTTTATGATTTTTTATACTAGGTCGCTGATTGCGACATTAAATTTTTTCATAAAAACTGGCCCCTGCCCCCTTAGTGGGGCCACATCAAAAGTGCTAAAGACAGTCCAGTTTTGTCGGGCACACCATTTTATTTACACTGTACGCGTCCGGTTCACGGTTGTATTATTATTATTATTATTAATATATACCTTTCTTCATTAAGGTGAGAAAAACAGAAAATGCTATTTTATTTCAGGGGGGAAGAAATACTCACATTACCCGCTTAAAATAAAAGCAATCCAGCAAGAGGAAAACTGTTACTTGACCAAAGGGGACGCGACTGAAATCCTGAACGAAACATGCAGTCAGTTAAACAAAATGATTTATCTATTCATTCACAATTATAATCGGACGATATCTCGCCTGCTTCGTCTGTATAATACATAATTCAAGACCTTGGCATAGCCAGCTTAGCAGAAAATGAAGGTCATTATAACCATCTTTAGTCCCTAATGGGTGTTAACGTAAGTGATAGATGTGACTGAACACATGAAATTGAATGACCATACAAGTATAACCGATCATGAACGGCGTTTGGGGGTGGCAAGTGGGGCGACCGCCCCAGGCCCAGCTCTTGAGGGGGGCCCCGCGCTTCAGGCCTTAGGTCGTCCTTATGAGTTTGTCAAGCTATATTCTCCGCCAAATCGCGAAAGCTGATCTAGTCTAGACCTAATCAGTGTTTGCAGTAGCATACCAATCGAGATACCGATACTCTGGCCCCGTGCGGTCATGGTCGGCCCTAGACCCCGCGTACTCCTAACGCCGCCTCTGTAGCCAATGAATAGTGTCTGACGTACGTTGCCAAAACAGTTTTGATCACTGGATATTTCAAACTACAGTAAGAGAGAGAGAGAGAGACAGACAGACAGACAGATTTTATGCCACATTCCGCAGTTCCAATTACAAAAAAAAAAAAATGAGACTTGCTTTATAAACTGCTCTAGTAGCTGCAGATTAAAACTGCAGAATACATTAATGTGCATTGACACGATTTCATCCCATCGACGACAGAGGTAAATTGCATATCGAAGTCTACTTACTACTTGCGCCCCTGACGAGACATTGAGGTGTCACGTGATCACATTGCGCGTAACCATACTCTACTTTTAAACAGGGAATCACGC
The DNA here is from genome assembly GCA_028554795.2 of Sinohyriopsis cumingii. Classification (NCBI taxonomy): domain Eukaryota; kingdom Metazoa; phylum Mollusca; class Bivalvia; order Unionida; family Unionidae; genus Sinohyriopsis; species Sinohyriopsis cumingii. The sequence continues at coordinate 100,241,515 of CM068841.1, read as the reverse complement.
ATATCTAAGCTTGACCTTTAAACTCGATTATCTGTATTCTTGCACTTCAACATTGTTAATATGAAGATGTTGGACGTTTTTTATCAGATGGAGAAAAGCTAATTCAAAATAAAATCACGAAAATGTATTAAACATCTGTTGTAATGACCCTAAAAGGTGCTGTGACGTATTTATGAAGGCGATGAAGTATAAAATCCAAGAAGGATGTCCATGCAGCAAATAAGATCAATCTAACTGATGCAAATTACTGACAACTGTTTTTTAGGGGATGCGTTCGACTTTAAAATTGATGCTTTCGTCAATTCCGCCCCCTCCGCTCTTCACTACCACGAATGCACAGGAGGCAAAAAGTACCATGATATCATCAATAAAAATATATTATTTTCCTAGACACTGCTGGTTTAACTTCATTAGAAGTCGGTACAACTTACTCTTATGTTAAATAATTTTGCCTTACACAAAAGTGCAAAAAGAAATCCAACATTGTCGGACACGCCAATCTTTTTCATGGAACCCGCAGGGTACACCATTCTGTTATTATGGTTAAACTTTCTTTATCACGGTAAGAAAGACAGTCCAACAAAGAGTTACTCTTTTACTGCAGGAACTAAAAAGTCCCAAAAATACCCATACGTCAAATCCCAATATGCCCATATGTCATGTCAAATCCCAAAATACCCATATGTCAAATCTCCAAATACCCATATGTCAAATCCCAAAATACCCATATGTCAAATCCCAAAATGCCCATTATGTCAAATCCCAAAATGCCCATATGTCAAATCCCCAAATACCCATATTTCAAATCCCAAAATGCTCATATGTCAAATCCCAAATTGCCCATATGTCAAATCCCAAAATGCCCATATGTCAAATCCCAAAATGCCCATATGTCAAATACCCATATGTCAAATCCCAAAATGCCCATATGTCAAATCCCAAAATGACCATATGTCAAATCCCAAAATACCCATATGTCAAATCCCAAAATACCCATATGTCAAATTTCAAAATTGCCGTGTGTCACAACCCAAAATACCCATATGTCAAAACCCAAAATACCCAAATGTCAAAAGCCGATCTAATAACAGGACGCTCAGGCGTCCTCTAAACATCCTTTATCTTTGCAAGAAAAGCTCTTGAGTACATGTTGAATTCTGATCCTTTGGTTTGAAGTGTAATATGATTCTCGTCATTTATTACCAACCTTCGTTGCCTAATTAAGTTGTTAACCTGAGTTCTAAGAGCTTCAGTTCCTTCCCCAAATATGTGTTGATAGAGTATTCTGTTTGAATTTCCAGGTATATGATCTCTTATTATATACAAACAAATGATATCTTGTAATTAAACTTCGACTGGGAGTTTACGTTTACTTGTTTTCAGGGTTGATTCCCTGTATGTGCTGCAACACATATATACAAACAAAAGCCAGCTATGCGATATAAAGTGCGGCATAGCACGTCTAAGTTATCTCCGCCCATTTAGTATTTAAAAAACTGTTAACGAGAGAGAGAAAGAGCATCCAACTATCGAACTGCGATATGTTATAAACGTTATTTGCAAACGAGCTACCTGTGCAAACACTAAACGTTAACATTATTTTTGTGGTCAGTATCCGCAGTAAATGTAACCTGGTTTTTTTTAGGCAATAGTTGAGAGAGAGAGAGAGAGAGAGAGAGATTCCATAGTTGTATACAAAAGAATAAAAATATAATATGTGTCTTCTGATACCAAACTTACTTTTTGCAGTGGATGTTTACTATAAAGTTTATTAATAATTTTTTTTTATTAAAAAAAAGGCATTTACTTACCAAACTATGATATCCTTTGGTAATCCTTGCATTTACTTGCAAAACTATGGTCAAGATGTTGTGATGCTGATGTGTGAGATCTCCCACTCCTCATAGGTGTTTGGTTATCGTTATCCAGGAGACGATCGACCAACGTGTTATTTCCCAGATCGAGTAAAGAATAAAATAAATTATGAAATGAAAGGATTGAATAACAGAGATCTGAGCAGAGATAATGAGTATTACAACACGATGTAAAATATAACAATTTAATCAATTACATAAACAAAATGAAATAGAACATGACATTTGTAGGATTCCCTTTCACTTAGAAACAGAGTTACCAAAATTATAGGAAATTCAATTAGCTGTTATGTTATACTGATAGAACAAATTTCATCATGTATGCGAGTAAACAGATCGAACTCAAATTACCAACATGTCCGCATCACCTGGTGCTTCCGGACTTTTCCAAATCCCTGTTGGCGATAGGTGGGCGTTGCCGTATTTCTTCGCCATATATCTTTCACAACCTAATACACACTCACAGCCCTATTAATGTGAATTTATGTATTTTGTAGGGGCTACCGCTTCCTGATTGGAAATAAGACAGAATTAAATAACTATTTCTGTCCCGCTGTACCAATACATTACCAGCTGCACTATGCCTATCGGCACACTCTACTAATGCGTACACAACTAAATCCGAATTTATTCATATAATACATGAGTCATATAATATTTGAGACAAAATGCATGCACAATTAGCTTTTGAACTCAAGGAAAAATTGATATACGAATACAAATTTACATCAATGAACATGAAGTGCATGTAACTGAGACTAACCTTGTGCTTTATTCGAGACTCACACCTTTTTATGAAGTCGAATCTCCTGTTTCGCGTCCATCATTTTCTTACATGCGCCCCTTAGACAAGTCAACGAGAAAATTGCCTTTCTATTAGTTCTCGTAGCTAACTTCCGCCTTGCCTCAAAAACTTTGATTAATTCCGCGAAAGGAATTTCTTAAAAACCTGTATTCCGCTATGAACACACCCTACATCGTGTTGCTTAGCCAGTCAGGATTATTCTTTACCTGCCAAACATTATATCACTCCCATTGAAGTCAGAATAATTCTCTCTGGTCCGCCTGTTGCGACTCTATGGTCACAAATTAGGTAACAGGAAAGAAAAGCAAAGCAAATTTTGTTTGTAAAACTTAATAAATAATTTAATTATCAAATTTATGAAAGAAAATGTGGGAGAAACTTACATTATTATGAAGTGAATCCAAACTAGCCGATGTAGAGGTCTATAAAAATCCTAAATGAATGAAAAATTCCTTATAAATTTCAAAACAGGACATGTACTGGTCCTTCAAGAATCGTGACGTTGACAAAATAAAACATGATGTAAGTTGGAATAATTTGTTAACACTTCCAGAATAAATAATGAGCATTTTCCATTTCCACTGAACAGTCCAAACAAATATTTTTCAACGCAATAATATCTAAGTTCACTAAAAACAGGTCTGCAAACTATCAACAGGAATATGAGAAGTGCGAATTTTAAAATCGGAATGAAATTGATTGCTTAATTCCCGCTTTATTTACACCACATATTGCGAATGTATATCTCAATAGTCCCCACGTGACAGAATACACTAGTCATTTTGCATCAATTTGACCTATTTATGTGACCTATCCCAACCGATGGGTAGTTACAGAATTATTCTAGAAACGTCAAAACCCCATCAGCCACTAAGAAATTAAATCGAAAGCGCCATTTCAATATTATTATTAATAATTGTCAACACATACATAAACAGCTATTTATAGATCATATACAATATGATGATCTTAACAGATTTAAGTCATGTAGGCAAAATGAAATATATTCTGTACACATTACAGCCATGAATACAAATTATAAAATTGAAATAAAAATCATATACCAGGAGTTACAAAACCGTACATATACATAGCACCTCCCCTCTTAAGGAAAAGAAAGATTTATGCAATAAAGCTGTGAGGGGGGAAATTTCTCTCGATCTACGAAAATCACATTTTTTGGGCCAGAGATCAATTAGTTAGATTTATGGAGACAGGCGCTTGTTAAATCGCTATACTGTAATAATTTCTACTCTCTGGTCGGTAGGGGTAGAGATTCTTAATTAAGCATTCGTTTACTTAACCGCGAGATGGACTATTAGGGACACGGTTGAACTTCGATTTCATATCAGAGCTTTCAAACTTGAGAAATTCCAGAAACAGTTAATCGAAAACCTACGGCAAGCTGACCACAATTTTGGCACCTATTTATAAAAGGTGGTAAATATATTTCATCCTGATTGGTTACACTAAATAGGGATGTGTTTCCCACACGAAATTTCCCTGCTGCAAATATCCTCCCAATCGAAAAATTTAATTAGTCTAAGCCTTGCTGCAAGAGGAAAGGTACAGGGGACACCGAGAGTGAATTTGGAAGAAATTCTTTCGTAAAACATTTGTCCAAGGGACCGGATGTTTGGAAGGTCGACGGATACAATTGTGGTGGAAGAAGCGAAAAACGCTTGAATGCACAAAAGGTATTTGCGTCAATTTCATAAGATTCGTTGACAACAATATAATGTTTTTCTTGAATTATTTGATAATATGTCCATGAATTTAGGTGTTTCAATTCACAGATCAATTATCTTGATATCACTAGTACTGTGTTGAGTTTATATATATATATATATATATATATATATATATATATATATATATATATATATATATATATATATATATATATATATATATATATATATATATATATATATGTGTGTGTGTGTGTGTGTGTGTGTGTGTGTGTGTGTGTGTGTGTGTGTGTGATTTCGTACAATAATCTTCTTTATTTCAGGCTGTCGAATGTTTTTTAATTTGTCGACTTGTGTATAGGAACTGGGTATTCTAAGATTTCATGTATTACTTTAGTTGATATGAGTTTCGAGAATCCGTTTGTATTCACTGATCTTAGATGATTTCACGTATGATAAAGACTTGAATGAGTGTATTCACTGAAATAGCGTAGTTCAACCATATAATGAATTTCATTCATTCATTTATATAATTGAGACTAGAACGGAACTGTTATGTCTCGTGTGTTAATGCGAAGTAATGAATTAGCGATTAGGAAGTACATAAATAGCCTTTGGTATCTGTTTCAATACCGACAGTAAGATCTAATAACGAGAGGGGAGTAATGGTCTATCTCCAGTAGGATAACCGACAGAAAATTTTGATTTTAAAGTGGAAAATAGCTCTTCAGACGTATTCTCAGACGTATCCTCAGATATACCTACGCACAGACGTATCCAAGAATATGTGTATCTACATGCTTACATATCTACCTACCCACACAAAGTTTGAGTGCCGAAGTTAGGTGAAACAGTAGGAAGGTTGGAGAGAAAAGGGAAAGAAAGGAAAAGAAAAGGCGAAAGGACAGAGAAAAGCTACAGTGAAATTGGAGTGAACCAGAGCTAAGCAGATTATGCAATTGTACAAAACAATGACTACGATTGTTCACTCGATCGTATGATGAACTAATTCTGTCAGTAAACAGATCGGCTATTTTTTATAAATATATTTGGGTTTTGAAATTCGGTGAAAGATTTATTCCAAAAAGAAGTGTATCTACCTAATGTATTGTATTATCGCCATTGTTTATGTAATTGATTAATGTTTGATTTTTGCACGGGGGCTCGAGTCATTCTGTTTTACATATCTGCTCAGATCTCTATTTATTCTACCCATATGTTTGCTCACACCCCTTACAAAGAGTGGACCGGTACAAAAGCTTTCTTTCTCAATATTAATCAAATACATACATCATAATTATCATGAAATTACACAGAAGGAGATATAATGAATACACAAAATGTATACAAAATAAAACAATATAAAACTCTTATACAAGTGAAAGTACATTAAATTTTCTTTTCCATTAATGTGTTTCCTATAACATTAGTACTTGCAAAGACAATCATGTTCATCATCAACGCCCTGGTGGAATTATTGAAAATGTTGTATAAATAAATATAAATAAATAAATATAAATAAATAAATTAAATAAATATAAACTGTCAGGTTATGCAGACATGCTTCTTACTTGATCTAAAAACTATTCTGCAATCTGTTTGCCTTTTTCTCCATATCGTGGTGTTAGATTATATTCTATGAGTTTTATTATAAAGTGTTCGGATACCTCTGAAATATCTGCAAGTGTTAGGAGTTGAACCAAGGCTTCTGCTATATTTTTACTCATATTAAATAGGATTTATATATATGTCCCTGGATATTGATCATAATTTACCTATATCATGACTTATAGTAGAGTTTTTCGTTAGATGGTTCTAATACTATTAATTATAATTTGTAGATCGATTTGATTGATCTCAGATTTTCTTACATCAGGGTAATATTTGAGAGCATTCCATATCTGATATGATCTAGTTGAGCTAATCCATACATATTTTGGACTTCTTTTGCAGGAATAGAACCATGCATGCATTGTGTTTCCTTAATTGTTTTCAACTGTATGTCCACCTTTGTGAAATTTATATAACTCTTTGTTTTAAAAGCAAATTTCTCGACTTTTATTGTATGTACATGCACAATCACGCGGTTCCTTAATTATGCCAGTGATTTTCGATTTCCCCCAGTACAATCTCGAACTCGACCGCCCTAATTAGTGTATCCTGTATAACCACCGAATACAGTTTACTAATCGTATTGTGCATTGCAGAGAGTTCTGAATAGACAGTATTCGTGGATGAAATTGTATCGAAATTAATTTTATTGCACCACCAGAGACACCGGTTACTATTGATATAGCCCCAACAATATTATCGATTAGTGCGCATATGATGGTTGTTATGGTTGCAATTCCAGTCACACCAAGACCAACAGTTGCTGCAGCAAGACCATAAATAGCATCTACGACGAAACACGCGCGTTTGTGTTTCCCAATCAACACGGTTTTCTTTGTGATTTTATCTCGCAGCTGTTGCTCCTCTTCGATTATTTTTGCACGTCGGTTCCATTGAGGGTCGATAATAGTTCTTCTGTTTATAATAGAATTGCGTAGTGCAATTGTACGACAGGCAGACTTGTCCAGTTTCATCACGTCCAGGTGTAATTCACACACGCACTTATAACCTATCACCCTTTATTACTATCATAACTGTCATACAATCATTAAAAAAAATCTCTGGATGAAGATTATTTAAATTTTTTAACAATTATACATCCTGGAGGTTTATCACCAAATTTGCTGGTTGCCCTTTTCATTTAATATTATCCTGGTTTCACCTGTGTCTGGTGTATTAAATGACCGGACTCGTCGTCGCCCAATAACTGTTTCACGGACAAATGCACACTTGCTGAATAATAGTCGAGATATTTTTTTTTCTCAGTTGAGTCAATGCTGGTGTAACAAATAAACTGGTGAACATGACCTAGATGAATTCAGCGGTGAATTCCACTTAGTCGTTGTAGAAACAATCCCAGAGTGTTTTGGCATCTGGTGATGCAGCTAACTCTTGGGCGTTTGCATTTGCGATGATTCCAAGTTGGCCTCGAGTTGGTAATGGCGCACCAGGTTGGTCCAAACGTTCAATTTCTATTTGACCAACTCTTAACAAGCTTATATTTCAGTGTCTGTAAACACCACTCTGACGCAGACATTCGTCAAGAAGTAGAACAAAATCACCATCAGTGTTTACATCCTGTACCAATGGTCCAATACGCCCTCTGTAAATTCCGCAACTTCATCACCTCAGTCGGTATCCATCACGCATATACAATGCTAAATCTAATCTTGAATACAAACACCAAAAACGGTTAAGTATCCTCTTGAACAAATGTTTAATATACTGTTAAGAAATTGTTCATATAAACAAAATCGGTGTTGGTCGTCGAAGATGAAATTTAATTCGAAGAACTACTGAATTTTGCACTGATGCCTCACCGTTATAGTCATTTTTATCATTAAATTTGGTGCACCCCACTTGTAATTAAAACCGACTCCAACGAATATATATAATCCAGGCTCGAGCACCTTTAAGATGTGAAATTTACGTGTGTCAAAACAATTCCCGACAGAATGGGAAACAAGTAAGCCATTTGTTATGCCTTCAGTTATTGTCTCTCCGCCACTGGTTCATACACTTCCAAATATGCCCCCGGATATACTACTCGAGGTGGTGCGTGCACGATAGCGATTTGTACATACAGCTATTGTTTTGTTGTATCATCAGCATACTCTTTGATAAATGCAACCGACACGCCAGAGTCGTCGATTCCTCCGAAATCAATAATCACAGCAAAATTATTCCCAACCGCGCTTCTCAACCTGACAACAACATTATGAATGTGCCGTTAGACGTTTATAATTTACCAGTTTGATTTTCGAAAAATCACAAGCTCACCTTTTTCAACACCATCCGGCTGATAAACTCAGGCAAATCCGTTTTTAAACAGATATTTTTAATGTACACGTTAGACATTTGATTTTACAAGTTTGATCTTAAAAAATCACAAGCTCACTTGTATCAATGTCAAAAACAACACGACTGGTAAACTCTGCCAAATTCACTTTGGTGGCAAATCTGCTCAGATACACATCAACGCAATATCCTCGAGCTGAGTAACGCCCTTAAATATTAACAGACATTGTATATATTAAACACACTTCAACGTGAAAATTTATAAGAGCTTGTGGGATCGGGCTTGAGGAAATATTGCTTCTCGCTAGTACTTGCAACAATGCACTTTGTTAAACAATCAACAACTTCAGCTGATGGTGCAAGTCCATATGAGTCAAAATACAAACGAGGTCAAGTTGTCAGCACATAAGTAACCCAATGAGTGTCAGTCCTGTTGTCAAATCCAAGTTGACAATACCTGTTACAGGAGTGCGTGGCACCATCGATGCAAGTGCATTTCACATAAAGACACCACCAAATTGCTCGAAGGATTTTTCCATCGCGAATAAGTCAAGATTGTTAAACGACGCGGCCTTCTGCGTGTTGTATCAGGTAATCAAAGACCTCTTCCCGATAGTATTCAACTCCGTGTTCCTGGCAATCGAACGCTTTTTCATGTTTTTATTCGCATGCGACCTCCAATCGCCTTTCTCAGCGCCATTCTAGACGTCTTTCAGTATCTTTGCAACTTGTATGACCCGCTACAGCATTTCGAATCAATTCCTGGTGTTCACGAGCGGTTTTATGTTATCGTCGTCTTTCATGCTCTTCTATGACATCACTGGCGCACATTTCATATTATCATGATAATTATGATTCTTACATTGTTTTATCCAAACCCGCACGATATTTTTGTTCGGGTCCACCAGTCAAATTAATAGTAAGAAAACTATAAGTGTCCTTGGTGATTTGCGCAAACATGTCACGAAACTCATCCCACGAGTGGACGGCGGCACACCAATTCCAATTAATATCTTCAAGACCATGCGTGTTAATACCACGAAAACGCATCATGTTTCAGTTTTCACGGATTGCTTTAGGAACGTGTGTGTATCGCTGATTCAGATATACCACATCTGTGTTTTTTTAAAAATTTATAATTGTGCGAGATTGATTTGGTGCTCAAGCATCTCTTTGTCATTCATTACAAGATTATTTTCACATGAATCCATATCATCAATGGTAGGTGCCTTATTAATTGTGGAATCGAAATCGATGTTGGACTATCCTTTATCGCTAAACGCTTTTTGAACATCTTTTATAATATCATAACATGGTTGATCATCAGCCGACAACGCGATCACGTACAGCCGACTCGACTTCAGTCATCGCAAAATCATATTCAGTATATTTTTCCTGATCCAACAGGACCAATTATTAGTGCAAGAAATAGAGTTTGGAAACGCGGAATCGGTTCCATGCTTCGATGGTGTAAGTGTTTCCTGCGCGGAAAAGTCAATGGCAGAAAAATCTTTAGCATATTCCGATCTTTTCTTTTTGTGACGCCTAAGAATAATATTTTTTTTGTATATAATACAATCATATCTTCATATTGTGTGCGATATAACAGGGAAACTCGTATCGCAAATCCACCTCGAGTTATGACCCGTAATGGTAGAGCCGCGATCACTGGATCTTGTGTTCAGTGTGCAGCAAATAAGTTCACATTTGTTAAAAATATCCTTGTTGACAAACATATACCTGCATACATTTACTGTTGCCTGGTACACAGCTTGATATACACTTAAATTCTAACAATTAACCAAAGCCTGATGTAGCAACAGTAAATCATGTTGATGCTGCATGTTACCGACATAACCTTGTTTATAAAACATTAAATGATATTCGTGAACGCTAACGTACCAACGTGGATCTCATCCATGATTTGAATGCGATTAATCCAACATTCAGAGAGCGAATCGCAAGATTGATTGTAAGCGTTGGTGTCACGCTACCCACGGTCCACTGGCAGAAACCTTACACGACGTCTTGCAAGAGGAGTGGGTTGGCGGAATGTACCTTCTTTCAAGGTGTCCGCTTAATTCGATTCTCGTTATCTAGAGGTTGATCGCCCTCGATATTATTGCCCGGTTCGAGTAAATATAAATATAAGTGGTGAAACGTGTATGTGGAATAGATAGAGATCTGAGCAGATATATAGAACAAACAATTTAATCAATTACATAAAACAACTGTGAGAATTCATTACATCAGGAATATACTCTGTTTTTAGATATAAAACTTTCAACCGAATTACAAAAGAAAAACCACAAATATATTTAAATAAAGTAGCCGATCTGTTTACTGATAGATTTAGTTCATCATAGGATCGAGTGAACAGTCGAAGTCAATGCCTTGTGCAATTGCATAACCTGTTTCTTGGTTCACTCCACTTCCACTGTAGCTGTTCCTTCGATTCTGTCGGTCTTGCCTCTTTCGGTCCTCACTCTGTGCGCAGCACGTAGATTCACAAATACGTCACAGGATACGTCTCAGAATGCGTCTCAGAATTCGATTCAGATTTAATACGTCGTACCATACGTCGCAGAATTAATACGTCGCAGGAGCTATTTTCTCCCTGTTAAAAAAATATAAATAGAAACAACCTAAATTTTCTGTTGTTTAGGATAACAAGGGCTTTTGCAATATTTCCCCACGTTGTCAGATCTTACTATCGGTGCAAAACAGATGCTAAGGCTATCAGTCGGCTCCACGTGTCCTATAATGACCCTATTAGTTCAATGGCTAATTCATCACGTATTAACATCACACATTAACACCACACGAGGCATAACGGTTCCGAGCCAGCCTCAATTTACACAAGTGAATAAATGAGATACATTATATGACTTACTACGTCATTTCAGTCAATACACACTCCCCCTTAATCATAAGTGAAATCTTCTAAATTCGGTGAATTTACACGGTTTCTCGTAACTCATATGAAATAATGTAATGCATGAAATTCTTTGAACCTAATCCTTATGCAAACAAGACGACAAATTCAAACAATTCGTCAAATTTATCTAAATAAGATTAATATAAGACTTCCTATGCATAAACTCAGCACAGTTATATTTCCTAAAGCAAATTGATATACGAATGTAGAAATTACATTCATGCAAATACAAGTAAATGAATTCAGCAAAGCATTATATATGGCATCAACAAATTACATGGAATTGTCACAAATACCTTTGAGCTTTCAGCGTTCCTCGCTTCTACCGCTATATTTGTTCGTCGGTTTTTCTCGACAACAGTTTTACGAGAGAACTTCTTCCAAATTCTCTCAGAGTCTTCTTTACTTGTTTTCTCTTGCAGAAAAGCTTAGACTGATTACAAGCCAGTCCTTGTCATGAGAAGTAAGGTGCATGTTCTAATTTGGACACGTGTACGACATTGTCACGAAATTACTCAAACACATCAGCTAGCAACAACATATCGGTGCGTAGATACATATCGTGATAGTCGTCAATGTTTTTGCATTCGAATGCGGATTAAAATCTTGTTTTCTTGCTCAAAATCTTTTTTTCTGAAATACCTTCACGTAACAGTGACGAATAAAACACTTTAATCAGTGGCAACTGAGTTTCAGTAAATTTGCCCCAGCCGCTCATGTACTCGTTTGGGTACACACCCCTTCTCGTTAGCAGGTCATTGTCGGTGGAACAATATTGATGGGTAACTTTGAAGTTTTCCACCGCTGGAATGCTTACTAACTAGTCCAAGGGTGAATTTAGAAACAGTAAGGAATCAATAAACTGCAATTGACCCAGCCAAAACGTTAGGTATGTTTCCATGTTATTTGGAATAACACTTATTGGTGAGTTTGATGCCGTGACCACTGCTTGCATTATTAATTGGCCATTACTACAAGGAATTTTGTTTTGTTTGTATAAATTCTCAGCTGTAGATTACATGCGTTGAGTGCGGCTCCTCTGTAAGCCAGTGATGTGACAATGGTCACGAACCTTGGAACCGGAACTTCCAGTCGTGGTGGAAGTGAAAGCTCCTTCAAAGATCCATCAATAAGTTGCTGAGGAAAACTCACAAGTGTTATTGTTAGTCATAATCATGTCTGCGGGTGAATAAAGATGTTGTCCAATTGACTTCGACGTAATTTCAAGCGATTTAAAAAAAACCTCTACCGAGTTCTGACCATAATATAACACGTGATTCAGTTTGCCCGTCACATCTAACAACCGTGTAACAAAACTCGCATGGGACTTGTTCAGCTAATTGTGCTGTATTTGTTGTTTGGTCGTCAAATGCGTTCGCACCTTCCACTTTAACTTTGAGACAAATGTAAGTCCACACTTTAAATACATGCTTCGTCCGTATGGAAACTTTATATGCGTGTTTGCCGTATAGGTTAAGCAACCGAGCAAGATTCTTTATCCTTAAGTAGTGTGACAGCGACTCTGAATCTTTCCTATCACGCAGCAGCAATAAATCAATTTGGGTTTGTCCTTGTGGCCCATGTGTGGATAGTGCAAGTCGATAAGAGCCTTTATCCCAAGTAAACAATTTATCTGGGTTAAGTATTTCAAATTTCTTAAGTATGGCTTTAGTAACCTGCATAGGAGACTCAATTTTACCAAAATTAAGTTCATCCAGGTCCTACCCGCTTTGACTGTCACTATCTAGATGAAACGCAGACAAAATCGTCCATCAAAAACATCGATGATCAGAATAATTTTCATTTATCACTGACTGTGGTGGTACCCACGTAGGTGTTGGTATGTAACTGGATCCACGAAGTGGGTGATATGGGAAGAGAACTAACTCAACTGTGCACATCTCTAGAGTCTGTTATGATCAAGTCTTGGTGTATTTCTCCAACGTTTCGAGAATCTTTTCAGTGCCTTTATCGATTTCGTCATTGTTGTATTTAAGATTCAAAAGTGTATGAGCACCGCTGTGAACCCGCGGTGTTGTGATTTTTAATCCATCCTTGTCAAGGCTAAGCGGCATAACCAAATGCGCATTGAGTGAGATCAGAGCGCTGTAACACCGATGTGATTCCATGAGTAATATTTGATAACGGTTGCCTAGCATCTTTGCATGGTTTGTATGTGTGCGGGATAAGTGCCACGTGATTGTATAATTCGCCACTACGCGTATGAAACTTAAATTCATGTACTTGTGATTGATGTGCTTTTTCACGAACATACTCAGCATCCTCGTTAACAATAGCACATGCAATCCGTTTTTGTTCATCTCGATGACGGTTTTGTTCATCTTCAATCGCAATACGATGATGGATTTGTTCATCTTCAATAGCAATACGATGATGGATTTGTTCATCTTCAATAGCAATACGATGAAAGTTTTGTTCATCCTTATCCACACTTAATAATGCAAGTATGTCAGATTTTCTTACACCTCTTGGTATTCGTATATTACGCTCAGGTGCAGACTGTTTCATTTGTTGTACTTTGTTGTTAGCAATGGTTGTTGCATTAGTAACCATTGTTGTATTAGTAGCCGGTGATGGATTATTTGGGACAAGTTGATCCTGTGCAACCATGGGTCTCAATAATGCAATTATATCGGCTTTTCGCATACGGCTTGGTATTGGTATTCCATGCTTCCTTGTTATTTGTTTTAGCTAATGCTCGGTTGGCAGGCTCATATAAGTAAAATCGTTCTCTGAGAAGTCTGTCTATAACTTGTTTTAATTTGTATACTCTACCAAGATCAGAAACTGCATTTGTTTCAATCCTAGCTATTATTTCATTTATTTCTGTCTCGTTTGTGATTTCTACATGTATGTGCAGTCACATGTGTTTGTACAATGACAGGGTCAGTAAATTTCTGACGTCACGAGCGATAATATTCACAAACAGATTCACAATACAAGGCAAAAATGAATACGTGAGTTGACTTTGATGACACATCTAAGACATGGTCAATCACATGTACCAACATGATAAGCAAGCAAATGTGATTTAAGGTATTCATAGTGGCGTACTCTGCTGCAGAGTTCACGCGTATACCTTTGCACTGATTACGTTCTAGTGCCATTTAATTTTTATATTAAAAGTTTATTTAATTAGAAAGCCACATCGTTGCACTCATAAATGGATTCCCAAACTTTCCTCGTTTGGTTGAACATAGATACCCGTCGCCGTTCTTTAATATCCTCATCCGCATAAAATGGTACACTAATATTGACGCTAGTCGATATAGAACTGTCCATTATGCGATGTTATGAAAATTCGAAATTTTAAACCAAGGCTTTCTTATATAAAAAAGTTTGTCCTTATTGAAATAACATAAAATATTGCAAACGTAGATATAAATTCATCTGCAAATGCAAATGAAATAAACTCCAACTTACTATCATCCAAAAGTAACTCAAATGATCCATCACTGAGTATTCCGCCAATTTGCACATGGACAGACTTTATACGTTTGTATCAAATAACATCAAATGTCTTTGAGCGTTGGCGATTTTCCTCAATGGCTTTTGCTTCAGTAATAAAAGAGTCCGAAAATTGTTTCCTGTGCTTGTGCGTCACTGTACCACATTTCATAGATATATTGAAGATTGGTGAGTTCGAAATCCATAATTATATGAATACCCCAAAACTTTTTGTTAATTGATATGCTCTTGGATATCTTCATTTCTGCCAGAATATTCATTCGTATCATCAGAGTGTTCGTTTTTGAAACTCCCCTCGCTCACATCAGATATAATAGATGATTTACTCAACGTTAGAGCCTTCATTTTTTTTCTCCCACAATATTATGTTATCTTTTCCTATTCATAAGCTTGACCAAGGTTACAATGTTCCTGTTCTAAAATCTTTCCTAAGTTAATCAATGTTAACATTTTGAGCTTCTTTGATAAAGCTGTATGATGCGTTTGAACAAAACAGTGATTTAAGTTTTTCTGTTATATTTTACATGTCATTATTGGTGACCTAAATGAATTCCTTCGAAATACTACTAGCATCGACCTGAGAATTTTCTACATTATACACCACGGTACTTTTTCAATATAAAAGGAGATATCTCCATTGAAGCTGTGCTTTTGAATAGTTCTTTCAGATTATTGGCACGTGACTAATTGTACGCTGTTCTATGTGAAGTGTCCTATGATTAAGCTAATGTATTGCAGTCCATATCTGTTATGCGATTTCTAATACAACCCTAGATTAAGCTAATGTATTGCAGTCCATATCTGTTATGCGATTTCTAATACAACCCTAGATTAAGCTAATGTATTGCAGTCCATATCTGTTATGCGATTTCTAATACAACCCTAGATTAACTCCTAGTGTGGTAAACGACATACTAGAAAGCTCAGAGGCCACTGGAAATCAGATTCGCCTCAGTATATGTAACTGATATAAATTTTACATCACCATGTGAATTTTCATGTTCATATTTCACCAACCCGGACTCGGAGGCCTTCCCTGTTATTAGGGAAACAATGTTCTTCTGTACTTGGACTCGAACCGGCGATGTTGTTTTTTGGTAGCACGATGGTTTAGCTTTCACTCACATTGTCTGTGTTAATACACAAAATCTCGTATTTAAAGCAACAAAATTATAGGAATATATGAGTGTCTCCTCCTATACTCACCTAATATAGAAAAAATAAGCCATTTTGAAAAGCTATTTTTATGATATTGTGCATAGTCACACCCACAGGTGCTCGACGTGAGCTTGACGTTAAAAAAAAAAAAACAATCATCTAAAGGAAAAAATCATACAGAGTGACAAAAATACCTTAGATTACCCCGATGACCCGTTCTGGCATAGGATTCTCTCTATCATAATATATAAGATAACATTATATATTATATATCTCTTATATATTATGATAGAGAGGGTCCTATGTCAGAAAGGGTCATAGGGGTAATCTAAGGTATTTTTGTCACTCTGTATGATTTTTCCCTTTAGATAATTGTTGTGTTTTTTTCTTAACATCAAACTTGCGTCGAGCACCTGTGACCACACATGGCCCCGTGTAATGTAAGCATGTTATGAAACAGTAATTTTTGGTTTACCAGCGTTACCACCATTAAATATTCCAGATATTTTTCGATATTAGCAAATTCAATTTGTACCGGTCTGGACAAAAGCTTGTATTAATTTTGCTTTCAGTTAAAGCAGATTTCTTATTAATACATTGCAATTTGAATAAAAATACATGTAGCTTATTTTTATCTGAGTTATACATGCTAAAATGAGCTGTTCTGATTATTGTCTGGCTATTTTATCGCAGGATAGAGTTTAATAAGGTTACTGTACTAAAATCGCTCAGTCTCAATATTTACTGCATGGAAATATAGATCATTTATAAATATAATAGTAGTGGCCCTAAATTAAATCCTTGATGGACTCGAAAAGTCAGTTGTTTTTTTACATGACACTGTTTATGCCAGCTGGTTTTCTTTTCTTTTCAAACATGACTTAAACCAATTTAAACAGGTGTTCTTGAGCTTTTTGAAAGTTTTAATTTTTTTCAAGTAAAATATCATGATCAACTAGATCTCAAAATGAACAAGCACAACTACCAGTCAGTATCCATTATCTAAAGCTTTGAGCCATTTTTCAATACTAGCAAGAGCAGTTTCACATGAATGATCTGGGTGAAAGCCTGATTGTCTATCATACAACAGATTGTGTTTATCAGAAAAATCATTAGGGAGTCATTTTCAAGAATTTTTTTTTTGGTATGAGAGGACGGATTGAGATGAGCCTAAAATTAATTATTTCATCATGAGAACCAGTTTTATGAAGAGGTTTCAGTTTATTCTCCTTCCATTTGCTAGGAAATGTATTTGTTTATACTTAGATTACATATCTATGGTATGCTTTCCGAAATGAAAGGTGCTGTTATCCGTAATATTGATCAGCTATGTCAGCATCTGTGGACTTTGTTACTTCTAAATTCTGCAGATATTTCAATACTTTATCATCCGCTATGAAGGGTATTTCAAAGAAAGTCCTGTCATGATTTTTTTTTCATTACAAAGGTGCAAAAGTTCCTCATGCCTTGAAGGAGTAATTGCTTCTTTAATGTTATCAGCAACAGTAGCAAAACAATTATTAAACTCAATGGCAATATCTTAGTTATTATTGATGCATACACCATCTTTTCTTAAAGAACAACAATTATTAGAACATGAATTAGAATGACCTTTACTGGTTCTTTAAAAAAATTCCAAATGTTTCCTGGTTTCTGTTTTGATTTATCAATCAGTTATTGGTAATGAATTATTTTTGATAATTTAAGAGCCTTACAACTTTATTTCTCACTTGTTTGTATTGCTTAGTGTTTCCAAGTGCTTTTCTATTGATAATGCATTTTTATTTTTTGTATGATTTCTGATGTAATCAAATTTTGTTGAATAACACGTTTAACTGTACTTTTTCAATGGAGTGTGCCAATTGACATCATCTACAGAGTGACAAGAATCTAATGTGTCATTGACATGCTCAAACATTTTAATATCACATGGAATATACTTCAATTCCTCTTGGAACTTATCATTAAATTTTTTTTAAAGTTCTATATGAAATTGTATGGTGAGATGATTTGGGGGAGTGAAAGCATTGGTCTTGGGTGTTAAAAATGTGGGGTAATAGTCACTTGGGCCAATGAAGGTCAGACATCAACACAAATCACATTATTTGAGGAATTTGACTAAATATGGTAAATTAGAGTTTGACATTTTCCGGTGACAACCTAATAGGGTTCAGTTATATCCTGAGTCAGTCTAAATGATGTCAGATAATTAAGCCAATAATTTTTAATTTGTGGGTTTTGGTTAAGTTCCTGCTAATGTCACCAAGGAGGAATAATTGTTTTTCTTCATTTAGAACTTTTTCAATCTTCAAATATTTCATTCCATTTTACAGTAGAATTTGTATACTTGAGATAACTGCTATTCTTAGGTGACACTTCTAACCACATACTTTCAAAATCATTCATATCTAAATTCTTCAAGTATATCCTCACATACATTGATTACCAAACCTCATGACCTGTCAATTTTGTCTTTCCTAAAAAATGAAAGTGTTTAATTTGAAAAGCATCAGTCCCAAGTTTGCTTTCACTCCGACAAAGCCAAGATATATTTTCTTTAGATATTAAAGTAAGTTTAGTTTGGTCAAGTGTACCTGTTGTTCTTGTTCTACTAATGTTAATGTGACCAATATGCATACCTTTACCTCTTAATTCCAGGTGCAATACATTACAAGTATTTTGGGTCAGCAAGGGAGATAAATATGAATTGGATGGACACAAGTCAAGGAAATCATCTTTTACTAGAGTACTATTTTCTTATGCTTTTTGTGTTGACAATACTTCTTACATTAACAATTGTACATAGATCCATCCAGTACGCTTTTGTAATGAGATTCTAAAAATGTCACATTTGCAAAAAATGTTTCCACCTCAGTCTTTAGACCTTTCATGTGTTTATAAGTATATCATAAACAATTATATAGGATGTATAAATATTGTCAACATTTCATGTGGGACATAAGTATATTATCAAATTTTCATATGGGACATAAGCATATTGTTAACATTTCTTGTGGGACACAATTATATTTTCAAATTTTCATATGGGACATAAGTATATTTTTAACATTTCTTGTGGGACACTAGTATATTATCAAATTTTCATATGGGACATAAGCATATTGTTAACATTTCTTGTTAAACATGAGTACAATGTCAACATTTCTTGCAAGTATATTTTGTCAGCATTTCATGTGAGATGTAAGTATATTTGTCAGCATTTCTTGTGGGATGTAAGTATATTTGTCAGAAATGTGGGATGTAAGTATATTTGTCAGCATTTCATGTGGGATGAAGTATATTTGTCAGCATTTCATGTGGACTGTAAGTATATTTTGTCAGCATTTCATGTAGAATGTAAGTATATTTTGTCAGCATTTCATGTGGAATGTAAGTATATTTTGTCAGCATTTCATGTGGGATGTAAGTAATTTTGTCAGCATTTCATGTGGAATGTAAGTATATTTTGTCAGCATTTCATGTAGGAAGTAAGTGTATTTGTCAGCATTTCATGTAGAATGTAAGTATATTTTGTCAGCATTTCATGTGGAATGTAAGTATATTTTGTCAGCATTTCATATGGGATGTAAGTATATTTTGTCAGCATTTCATGTGGGATGTAAGTATATTTTGTCAGCATTTCATGCGGGATGTAAGTATATTTTGTCAGCATTTCATGTGGGATGTAAGTATATTTTGTCAGCATTTCATGTGGAATGTGAGTATATTTTGTCAGCATTTCATGTGGGATGTAAGTATATTTGTCAGCATTTCATGCGGGATGTAAGTATATTTTGTCAGCATTTCAAGTGGGATGTAAGTATATTTTGTCAGCATTTCAAGTGGGATGTAAGTATATTTTGTCAGCATTTCATGTGGGATGTAAGTATATTTTGTCAGCATTTCATGTGGGATGTAAGCATTTTTTGTGGGATGTAAGTATATTCGTCAGTATTTCATGTGGAATGTAAGTATATTTTGTCAGCATTTCATGTGGGATGACAGTATATTTTGTCAGCATTTCAAGTGGGATGTAAGCATTTTTTGTGGAATATTCGTCAGTATTTCATGTGGGATGTAAGTATATTTTGTCAGCATTTCATGTGGGATGTAAGCATTTCTTGTGGGATGCAAGTATATTTTGTCAGCATTTCATGTGGGATGTAAGTATATTTTGTCAGCATTTCAAGTGGGATGTAAGCATTTTTTGTGGGATGTAAGTATATTCGTCAGTATTTCATGTGGAATGTAAGTATATTTTGTCAGCATTTCATGTGGGATGTAAGTATATTTTGTCAGCATTTCAAGTGGGATGTAAGCATTTTTTGTGGAATGTAAGTATATTCGTCAGTATTTCATGTGGGATGTAAGTATATTTTGTCAGCATTTCATGTGGGATGTAAGCATTTCTTGTGGGATGTAAGTATATTTTGTCAGCATTTCCTGCGGGACGTAAGTATATTTGTCAGCATTACATGTGGAATGTAAGTATATTTTGTCAGCATTTCATGTAGGATGTAAGTATATTTTGTCAGCATTTCATGTGGGATATAAGCATTTCTTGTGGGATGTAAGTATATTTTGTCAGCATTTCTTGTGGGATGTAAGTATATTTTGTCAGCATTTCATGTGGGATGTAAGTATATTTTGTCAGCATTTCATGTGGGATGTAAGCATTTTTGTGGGATGTAAGTATATTCGTCAGCATTTCAAGTGGAATGTAAGTATATTTTGTCAGCATTTCATGTAGGATGTAAGTATATTTTGTTAGCATTTCATGTGGGATGTAAGCATTTCATGTGGGATGTAAGTATATTTGTCAGCATTTATTGTGGGATGTAAGTATATTTGTCAGCATTTCATGTGGAATGTAAGTATATTTTGTCAGCATTTCATGTGGGATGTAAGTATATTTTGTCAGCATTTCATGTGGGATGTAAGCATTTCATGTGGAATGTAAGTATATTTTGTCAGCATTTCATGTGGGATGTAAGTATATTTGTCAGCATTTCATGTGGAATGTAAGTATATTTCATCAGCATTTCATGTGGGATGTAAGTATATTTGTCAGCATTTCATGTGGGATGTAAGTATATTTCGTCAGCATTTCATGTGGGATGTAAGTATATTTTGTCAGCATTTCATGTGGGATGTAAGTATATTTTGTCAGCATTTCATGTGGGATGTAAGTATATTTGTCAGCATTTCATGTGGAATGTAAGTATATTTCGTCAGCATTTCATGTAGAATGTAAGTATATTTTGTCAGCATTTCATGTGGAATGTAAGTATATTTTGTCAGCATTTCATGTGGGATGTAAGTATATTTCATCAGCATTTCATGTGGGATGTAAGTATATTTCGTGAGCATTTCATGTGGGATGTAAGTATATTTGTCAGCATTTCATGTGGGATGTAAGTATATTTGTCAGCATTTCATGTGGGATGTAAGTATATTTTGTCAGCATTTCATGTGGGATGTAAGTATATTTGTCAGTATTTCATGTGGGATGTAAGTATATTCATCAGTATTTCATGTGGAATGTAAGTATATTTTGTCAACATTTCATGTGGGATGTAAGCATATTTTGTCAACATTTCATGTGGGATGTAAGCATATTTTGTCAGCATTTCATGTGGGATGTAAGCATATTTTGTCAGCATTTCATGTGGGATGTAAGTATATTTTGTCAGCATTTCATGTGGGATGTAAGTGTATTTGTCAGCATTTCATGTGGGATGTAAGTATATTTTGTCAGCGTTTCATGTGGAATGTGAGTATATTTTGTCAGCATTTCATGTGGGATGTAAGTATATTGTGTCAGCATTTCATGTGGGATGTAAGTATATTTTGTCAACATTTCATGTGGGATGTAAGTATATTGTGTCAGCATTTCATGTGGGATGTAAGTATATTTTGTCAGCATTTCATGTGGGATGTAAGTATATTGTGTCAGCATTTCATGTGGAATGTGAGTATATTTTTTCAGCATTTCATGTGGGATGTAAGTATATTGTGTCAGCATTTCATGTGGGATGTAAGTATATTTTGTCAACATTTCATGTGGGATGTAAGTATATTGTGTCAGCATTTCATGTGGGATGTAAGTATATTTGTCAGCATTTCATGTGGGATGTAAGTATATTGTGTCAGCATTTCATGTGGGATGTAAGTATATTTTGTCAACATTTCATGTGGGATGTAAGTATATTTTGTCAGCATTTCATGTGGGATGTGAGTATATTGTGTCAGCATTTCATGTGGGATGTGAGGATATTTTGTCAGCATTTCATGTGGGATGTAAGTATATTTTGTCAGCATTTCATGTGGGATGTAAGTATATTTGTCAGCATTTCATGTGGGATGTAAGTATATTTTGTCAGCATTTCATGTGGAATGTGAGTATATTTTGTCAGCATTTCATGTGGGATGTAAGTATATTGTGTCAGCATTTCATGTGGGATGTAAGTATATTTTGTCAACATTTCATGTGGGATGTAAGTATATTGTGTCAGCATTTCATGTGGGATGTGAGTATATTTTGTCAGCATTTCATGTGGGATGTAAGTATATTGTGTCAGCATTTCATGTGGGATGTAAGTATATTTTGTCAGCATTTCATGTGGGATGTAAGTATATTGTGTCAGCATTTCATGTGGGATGTAATTATATTTGTCAGCATTTCTTGTGGGATGTAAGTATATTTTGTCAGCATTTCATGTGGGATTAAGTATATTTGTCAGCATTTCATGTGGGATGTAAGTATATTTTATCAGCATTTCATGTGGGATATAAGTATATTTTGTCAGAATTTCATGTGGGATGTAAGTTTATTTTGTCACCATTTCATGTGGGATGCAAGTTTATTTTGTCAGCATTTCATATGGGATGTAGGTATATTTGTCAGCATTTCATGTGGGATGTAAGCATTTCATGTGGGATGTAAGCATATTTTGTCAGCATTTCATGTGGGATGTAAGCATATTTTGTCAGCATTTCATGTGGGATGTAAGTATATTTGTGCGCATTTCATGTGGGATGTAAGCATATTTTGTCAGCATTTCATGTGGGATGCAAGTATATTTTGTCAGCATTTCATGTGGGATGTAAGTATATTTTGTCAGCGTTTCATGTGGAATGTGAGTATATTTTGTCAGCATTTCATGTGGGATGTAAGTATATTGTGTCAGCATTTCATGTGGGATGTAAGTATATTTTGTCAGCATTTCATGTGGGATGTAAGTATATTTGTCAGCATTTCATGTGGAATGTAAGTATATTTCGTCAGCATTTCATGTAGAATGTAAGTATATTTTGTCAGCATTTCATGTGGAATGTAAGTATATTTTGTCAGCATTTCATGTGGGATGTAAGTATATTTCATCAGCATTTCATGTGGGATGTAAGTATATTTCGTGAGCATTTCATGTGGGATGTAAGTATATTTGTCAGCATTTCATGTGGGATGTAAGTATATTTGTCAGCATTTCATGTGGGATGTAAGTATATTTTGTCAGCATTTCATGTGGGATGTAAGTATATTTGTCAGTATTTCATGTGGGATGTAAGTATATTCGTCAGTATTTCATGTGGAATGTAAGTATATTTTGTCAACATTTCATGTGGGATGTAAGCATATTTTGTCAACATTTCATGTGGGATGTAAGCATATTTTGTCAGCATTTCATGTGGGATGTAAGCATATTTTGTCAGCATTTCATGTGGGATGTAAGTATATTTTGTCAGCATTTCATGTGGGATGTAAGTATATTTGTCAGCATTTCATGTGGGATGTAAGCATATTTTGTCAGCATTTCATGTGGGATGTAAGTATATTTTGTCAGCATTTCATGTGGGATGTAAGTATATTTGTCAGCATTTCATGTGGGATGTAAGTATATTTTGTCAGCGTTTCATGTGGAATGTGAGTATATTTTGTCAGCATTTCATGTGGGATGTAAGTATATTGTGTCAGCATTTCATGTGGGATGTAAGTATATTTTGTCAACATTTCATGTGGGATGTAAGTATATTGTGTCAGCATTTCATGTGGGATGTAAGTATATTGTGTCAGCATTTCATGTGGAATGTGAGTATATTTTGTCAGCATTTCATGTGGGATGTAAGTATATTGTGTCAGCATTTCATGTGGGATGTAAGTATATTTTGTCAACATTTCATGTGGGATGTAAGTATATTTTGTCAGCATTTCATGTGGGATGTAAGTATATTGTGTCAGCATTTCATGTGGGATGTGAGTATATTTTGTCAGCATTTCTTGTGGGATGTGAGTATATTGTGTCAGCATTTCATGTGGGATGTAAGTATATTTTGTCAGCATTTCATGTGGGATGTGAGGATATTTTGTCAGCATTTCTTGTGGGATGTAAGTATATTGTGTCAGCATTTCATGTGGGATGTAAGTATATTGTGTCAACATTTCATGTGGGATGTAAGTATATTTTGTCAGCATTTCATGTAGGATGTAAGTATATTTTGTCAGCATTTCATGTAGGATGTAAGTATATTTTGTCAGCATTTCATGTGGGATTAAGTATATTGTGTCAGCATTTCATGTGGGATGTGAGTATATTTTGTAAGCATTTCTTGTGGGATGTAAGTATATTGTGTCAGCATTTCATGTGGGATGTAAGTATATTTTGTCAGCATTTCATGTGGGATGTAAGTATATTTTGTCAGCATTTCTTGTGGGATGTAAGTATATTGTGTCAGCATTTCATGTGGGATGTAAGTATATTTTGTCAGCATTTTATGTAGGATGTTAAGTATATTTTGTCAGCATTTCATGTGGGATGTAAGCATTTCATGTGGGATGTAAGTATATTTTGTCAGCATTTCATGTCGGACATATATTGTTAAACTTTCATGTTGTACATAAGCACATTATTAACATGTTTTGTGGACTTTAATTATATTAAAAGTGTCCTTTCCATATTTATGACAAAATAGTTCAAAAACTGTATCCTTTTTTATGAAACAGTTGTATCTGTCACAAATTAATGTTGACAAATATAATTACATTTTTGATCCTTTACTCACATCTTTGATGCCTGTCATGTATGACATCATGGTGGCCAAATGAATTGTGAAACAGATTCTGGCAAAATCCAACTTTCAGAAAATTTTGGATTGATATAAACATCACATTTTAGTTTATTTACTAGTGTATGTGAATGTGTTAAGTATATCTATTTCTTTGTAAGACATAATGAAACATCCTACCAGTTTTTTGAGTGCACTTGTTTTCTGTCTGAACAACATGTAATTTTTCAAGTCCACTAAATAATTTCACATTTGTTGAGTAACGGTGTTTAATGTGTACTAGCCCTCTCTGATAAATATCATGCCCGGGTGCTGGCATCCCACTCAAAGTTTCATTGCCTACTATTTCAATAGTGTACCTAGAAAACTGCAGGCTTCAGTTATGGCCATTATGGAAGGGTTTTTATTGCATCGTCCACCATATTATTGGGCATAGATTATTTATGTAAAGTTCTTTTCTCTATCCTGCCCCATTTGTAAGTGGGACAGTTCTCAGATTGAAAAAGAGAGTAATAGAGTTTGTCTCCTTCTTTTTGGAGGTGTCACTCTTTGCGATGTTGATGGTCACGTTGCTGGTGTGCAGAGAGGCACTAGGTTAGAACTGTAAGAAGAAGAGGAAGAACTCTGTGAAGTCTAGGTTGAGCTTCTTTTACTGAAACAGCACAAACCTTTAATATAGAAAATGTATACTTGAAGTTATACACTTTAGATATAGAAATACATATACATGAAGTGGTACAGTGTAGAAATAGAAAATGATATATAAAATTATCACATTTCTTCAAGCTAAGCAACTTTATACAATTCTAGAATTTCTATATTTTTAGAATATAATGTAAATAATTAAATATTGAATGATTTGACGATTGCAAAAATGAATTTGGTATTTCAGACTGACAACACAGTTGTTTGCAATAATAAAAAATTATTCAATGTTTGATCTTAAATAAACAAACTATCATGTTCTGTAACTTTAAAGGTACATTATTTTATTTCTCAATTAATTATTACTGAGCATGAAATTGGTAGCGAAATTGTCTTTACAATAAATCAATACTAAGATTACAGATACATGGAAAGCCTTAATGCAGTTCAATAATCCATTACACAATAGATTTCAAGTTTAATATTATATAACAAAAAAAGAATACAAAATGCTTCAAATGTTTCTAGCTGGAATTGAATTAAAATAAGTCAGTATCATAACCATGTCCCCTAACATTTAAATTATTACACTGTAGTCCTAAAAGAAAATCTTTAAAATATTGTAACATTTTATTTCTCTAAACTTGTAGGAAGAAGAGGAAAAACTCTGTGTGAAGCATAAGTAGAGCTTTTGCTTAACATTTTGTCTGCCGTTATTCATATGATTTTGGGTAGTGAAGAATACAATTTCATTCTATAAAAAGCCATAGGCTCAGGCAATGGACTCACCTCTAGGCTTCAGAGTTAAGAAAAATTGCAAGATATGTTTTCTGGAGTTTTAAGGAAAATTCCAAACTTGCTTCATAACGTATTCTTTTTTTTCCATAAATAGCATGCCTGTTTAGGCAAGAACTCTTATGCTTAGCTTCAGAGTTTACAACCTTTGAAATATCAACTTTTCTTGACACATAAATATAGACAAATTTGATGAAACAGCAACTCTTGACATCATATCTATACTGTAACATGTTACTGAATTCGCTAACTTAGAATGTAGGATTAATTTTTGTAGCAGGTTTATACAATGTTAGAAGTATTGCATTAGTTAACTGACAATCACAATCTTCATCAAAATTATATAAATCTCATTTAAAACCTTACAAATTGCATTTTATGAAAATTCCTAGAAAATTATGAAAATTCCTAGAACATACAATCATGCACTTCATATTTTTATCAATAGTGACTCAAATGTCAGCATGATGTCTTTCATAGAACCAGCTATAGTATAAGCTTAATTATCCCCCTTTAGTTACAGGGTTTAGATTACAACTTATACAACAATTAACATTGACATAGCAAATTCAGCTACAGCAATGTACTGGCCATTTAATTAAGGGGGAAATGTCTGTGATTTTGTTCTGAGATGAAATATTTTCTTTTCTTTTATCTCAAGATAACTTTTATTCTTAATAAGATCATGGACGCTATATGGTGTTTGTTATTTTGATATTGATCTGAGCAAGTTATTGACAAGATGGTATTAAACAAGAGTGTCGGATTCTTACCCCAGAATATTAGTCTCTAATGTAATTGTTGTATTCCATGGTATGTTGAGAAATACCAAACATTTTCATGGTACCTAGTTCTAATAAGTATATTGTCAACATTTCATGTGGGACATAAGTATCTTGTCAACAATTCATGTGAGACATAAGTATATTCTCAACATTTCATGTAGGACATAAGTATCTTGTCAACATTTCATGTGGGACATAAGTATCTTGTCAACATTTCATGTGGGACATAAGTATCTTGTCAACATTTCATGTGGGACATAAGTATCTTGTCAACATTTCATGTGAGACATAAGTATCTTGTCAACATTTCATGTGGGACATAAGATCTTGTCAACATTTCATGTGGGACATAAGTATCTTGTCAACATTTCATGTGGGACATAAGTATCTTGTCAACATTTCATGTGGGACATAAGTATCTTGTCAACATTTCATGTGGGACATAAGTATCTTGTCAACATTTCATGTGGGACATAAGTATCTTGTCAACAATTCATGTGAGACATAAGTATATTCTCAACATTTCATGTGGGACATAAGTATTTGTATATTGTTAACATTTCTTGTTAGACCTAAGTATATTGTTAAAATGTAATGTGGGACATAATTATATTGTCAAAATGTAATGTGGGACATAATATATTATCAAATTATCATGTGGGACATAAGTATATTGTCGAAATGTAAAGTTGGACATCATTATATTTTCAATATTTAATTGTTGGACATAAGTATATTGATATATATGTAATATATAAATATATTGTCAACATTTCTCATGAGACATAACAAAATATTGTAAACATTTCAATTGTTCACAAGCATATTATCAATATTTCATGTGGGACATAAGTATATTGTGAATATTTCTTGTGGAACATATTTGTATTATTAACAATTCCTGTGGAACTTAAGATTATTGCTAACATTTCTTGTGAGACAGACATATATTGTCAACGTTTCTTGAGGGGCAAAAATATATTAATATTTCATAAAACAGAAGTTCTAAAAGAGTTAATTTGTAACTATTTTAGTGTAAATTCTGTCTATTTGTCCTACTTATTTGGGCAAGTTCTTGTCCAGCCACCCAGTGATGTAATCATTTACCTTTAGCTGGGAATCAAGTTGATTAGTGGTTCATTAGAATGTATGTAATGCTATAGTTGATGGACAGAAGCAAATCTTGAGAATGGAGTCAATTTTTAACATTTACTTTGGCATTTACTGGTATGTCATCTTATTTCTAATGACTATCCTAATTTATTAACACTCTATATCATGCTGAACATAGAGGTTGCAAATATTTTAACTAAATTCTTCTTCTGATGAATACTGTCGGCAAACAGAAACAGGGTTCCTTATATGGACAGGGTATTTAAAGTGAGAACAGACCCAATAACATTAAAGCATCATACAGTCCCAATAACATTAAAACACCATACAGTCCCAATAACATTAATTCAGCATACAGTCCCAATAACATTAAAGCAGCATACAGTCCCAATAACATTAAAACATTATACAGTCCCAATAACATTAAAACACCATACAGTCCCAATAACATTAAAGCAGCATACAGTCCCAATAACATTAAAGCATCATACAGTCCCAATAACATTAAAACACCATACAGTCCCAATAACATTAAAGCAGCATACAGTCCCAATAACATTAAAACATCATACAGTCCCAATAACATTAAAACAGCATCCAGTCCCAATAACATTAAAACACCATACAGTCCCAATAACATTAAAGCAGCATACAGTCCCAATAACATTAAAACATCATACAGTCCCAATAACATTAAAACATTATACAGTCCCAATAACATTAAAACATTATAAGTCCCAATAACATTAAAACATTATACAGTCCCAATAACATGAAAACATCATACAGTCCCAATAACATTAAAACATTATACAGTCCCAATAACATGAAAACATCATACAGTCCCAATAACATTAAAACATTATACACTCCCAATAACATGAAAACATCATATAGCCCCAATAACATGAAAACATCATACACTCCCAATAACATTAAAACATCATCCTTTAAAACTTGAAAGACACAGCTATTCTGAGTATGATTTCTTCAAAAATACTATTCTGACAACTTTAAGGAAACAATATAAAACATTGGAAACTTTTGTCTTGCACTTTAGGAATATGCCAAAGAGAATTTCATCAATGAACAAGAAACATCCATCCATCACATCAATGCTGGATTTGTGCATGTAACCAAGTACTAAATCCTGCTTCACCAAAAGTAAAAGTTCTCTTGCACCACTAGTCCTTACTTTTGACTTTGCACCATTTTTTGCAGGGGCGATGAGCACAGGGTCAAGTGTTTGTGTTCTGGTACAAGAAAGCTACGCGATAGATGCTGTTACTTGTTGAATGGGTTCAAGTAAATGTACTTTGGATACAAAAAAAATGGACACAAAACTCAAATTGTTACAAACACACGCCATAATAATATCTATTTCAAAACCAACTGACAAATACCATTACCTGGTTCTATCAAGCTGCAACCCAAAACACTGCAAGCAAAAGATTCCCTACAGTGCTCAAAATGAAAAGAATATGACAAGTTTCAATGAGAGGAGAGAGATAACCCAACATGTTACAAAACAGGCCAACAACAAACACCTAAAACTGAAAATGATACGAAAAACCAACCAAGCAAATCATGCTGACCTCCCTCCTAAAATACAAGGTAACAAGAAACAAAGAACGAATACTTTTTATGATCACATTTCACTTCAGAAGCCCTCAGGAAGGTCGCTTCAATGAAAAATACTGGCCAAACACTAAATCGTTTGAACCACTTAAAAAGATTTTGCTACACAAACCAATTGTAGCATTATGTACACCTAAATTTCTGAGAAACCAGTCTCAAAATTCAAAATGACAGTCTAGTCAGGGAAAATTTAAAACCAGTCTCAAAAATCAAAATGACATTCTAGTCAGGGAAATTTAAAACCAGTCTCAAAAATCAAAATGACAGTCTAGTCTGGGAAAATTTAAAATCAGTCTCAAAAATCAAAATGACATTCTAGTCCGGAAAATGTTAAGCTGGTCTCGAATCAAATGACAGTTGGGATATAAAAGCCATCTGGAGACAGAGGCAAGATGTGCCACACATAATAGAAAAATGCATACATTTTGAAGTACAGTCAAGTGTGAAAACTTAATGATTTAGAGCCAGACAATAACATGCAACACAGAAAATGTAATCTACCTCATGACATGCAATTATGTACTACCATCCAGCATGTTTAAGAATCAAAGAAATTAAATGTTAGAATAATTCTCTACTTATTAGATTCAGCAAACCAAAAACAAAGTGAAACACTGTCCAGAGGCAGAACATTTTCTTTAATCAGCCACCTTTCAATACTGGAATGGCCCTATAACTAAAACAGGAGTGCATAAAATAGGAAATCAAAACGAATAGGTTGCACTGTCTATGAACACTGGAACCCAGAGCTTTATATCAAACAGAATCCAAACTAGCAAATTCACATTCTTAGATTGCATACCTCCTTCAAAAAATTACATTTTCTGCCACTAATTCTCAAACTCATGATTGTAATTATTTTGCTGTACAAAGCATATTTTATTTATTTTATATTTAGTTAGTCACAATATAAGTTTATAAAATTACTTTTATAGTCACAATATAATTTTATAAAACTACTTTATCAATTTTTACTAGCTTGAAGTAATTGCCAGTTAACCAAATACTATACAGGCTCAACTAATGTGGGTACACGAGAAGCTTTTCAGTAGCTTCTCATGGGTCAGTGGTTCTTTCTGGGGTTTTCCAGGGTTCTTCCTCCACAAGTTATACTTGTGCTGAAAAATGGCATTGAACCCTACAACAGCAATAACAAAATACTATATCCAAGATAAATGTTAAGTGGGAACATTTTTGATAACCATTAAAAATGGCACACAATTTTTTCATTACTGACTTGTGTTGCAAATTTAGATTCCTTTGTTCCAGCTACTTTTAACTTTGATTGCATGACCACGTCATGCCGTACAACCCTGTTTCTTTATTCATTTTGTAAGTATCCACAGCCAAATATCATATAGAACATTGTTGTATTTTGTAAGTATCCACAGCCAAATATCATATAGAACATTGCTGTATTTTGTAAATATCCACAGCCAAACATCATGTAGACCATTGTTGTATTTTGTAAGTATCCACAGCCAAATATCATATAGAACATTGCTGTATTTTGTAAGCATCCACAGCCAAACATCATGTAGACCTTTGTTGTATTTTGTAAATATCCACAGCCAAACATCATGTAGACCTTTGTTGTATTTTGTAAGTATCCACAGCCAAATATCATATAGAACATTGCTGTATTTTGTAAATATCCACAGCCAAACATCATGTAGACCTTTGTTGTATTTTGTAAGTATCCACAGCCAAATATCATATAGAACATTGTTTTATTTTGTAAATATCCACAGCCAAACATCATGTAGACCTTTGTTGTATTTTGTAAGTATCCACAGCCAAATATCATATAGAACATTGTTTTATTTTGTAAATATCCACAGCCAAACATCATGTAGACCTTTGTTGTATTTTGTAAGTATCCACAGTCAAATATCATATAGAACATTGCTGTATTTTGTAAATATCCACAGCCAAACATCATGTAGACCTTTGTTGTATTTTGTAAGCATCCACAGCCAAATATCATATAGAACATGCTGTATTTTGTAAGTATCCACAGCCAAACATCATGTAGATCTTTGTTGTATTTTGTAAGTATCCACAGCCAAACGTCATGTAGACCTTTGTTGTATTTTGTAAGTATCCACAGCCAAACATCATGTAGATTTTTGTTGTATTTTGTAAGTATCCACAGCCAAACATCATGTAGATCTTTGTTGTATTTTGTAAGTATCCGCAACCAAGCATCATGTAAAACTTTATTGTATTTTGTTTTTGCGTAATTTGTTTAATTGTCCCATGTAGCTTTGTGCCCTTGAGAAAACACTAGTTGAATCTGAAACTTCTTGGGTTAGTTAAATACCAGCTTGCACTTTTGTTCGTCAGCTTTTGTTTCACACACACACACACACACACACACACACAGAGTAGGGTTTATTATAATGTACACTGGTTGAATCATTAGCAGAAGATATCCCATAATATTTTTATGAGGAAATAATATTATAACATGCTTCAAAAGTGTAAACAGTGGTATTTCTCATTGACAAACCATCCCAAATTGGAAATCTAAAAGTTAAAAATTATGAGTTTCCTCTTAATTTGAGTTATGCCACATCTGTAAAGCTGAACAGAGAAGCAAATTAAACCTGTTCAAACTGAAACCAATACATGAATAACAGTGGTGAGCTTTTACAGGTTCCGTTATACCTGTCTAGAACAGTAATAATAAGCCATCTCTTTTACATCATTATAAGCATTTTTTTCCACAACTGCGCATTGTCAGAGTTTATTTTTATACTATGACTAAATTCTCATTCAAATCAGAGATGAGTGTCTATCCATAGATTTCAATTTTGTGATCTCTCGAACACATGATTTGGGGACCAGTCCACATTTCAAAGTCAATGGATCTTTCACCTGAACGACACCCTCTGACATCTCTCTAATAAACTCTACTTCGTCCCCACAAGAGAGTGCCAGGTCACTTGGGGCCTGAAAAAAAAAAAAAAATTTACAATTGTGTGTCATTCTTTATACATTGCATATGATATGTGGCTAAAGATATATCTGAAAAATATTTTAATATTTCCAACAGTATTCTATCTTAATATCCTCCATTGAACCACAAAGTGTTATTTATTTATTTACTTTACGTATATGTACTTCCTTTGTGTGTTTTTCTTGTCTTTTTACTTGATTATTACTGTATAGCTCAATTCTTCATATGTTCAACATATTATAAACGCTGACTGAAATTTAGTGAGCAACTGAGTAAATATTTTTGACATTTCCCCTATCTGTTACATAACAAACTGACCACGGTATGGTATCCATGATAACTTTGAAGTTTTATATTGGAGTTAACATCTTCTCAACCAATGTGCTTTTTTCTAAAGGTTTCCATGACAAATATTTATAGAGACTAGAACAGTCGGATGTGATATTGTCATGGTTGAACCGTAATATATTCATCGGACCAAATCGGGGTATACCTTCCAACGAATGAATACTCATACAAATAGTTATTGTCTTTGGAGACTGCTAATGTTCTAGTTCACAGTTTTTCAATGCCACACCTCTTCCGTTTCTTCTACATTAGTTGTTGCATTAAACTGAAGCTTAGGGTAGTGTTATTTTAGGTATAAAGTGTACACACTTGTATGCTAAGAGTTCCTGTCTTGCCTGTGTAAGCAGAAACCTGGTGAAATCACTGTCAAGAATGTCATAGTGCTGTATGAAAGCTTATGAAAGTTACGTATTTTCTATATCAGTCCTTTTATTAGACTGAAATTCCATATGCTAAAGTTTGCATATGAAATGATAGGAGGTCTTGTCTAGGCAGAAAGCTGGTAGCATTATTGTTGACAATGTCATTGTTGTACAAAAGTTATATAACTCTACATTAGTCACTGTATTTGACTGAAATTTTGGAGTAATATACGTCTCTAGATTATATCTATACACTATGAGTTCCAGTCTTGTCTGCATGCACAGAAGGCTGATGATGTTGCTATCAACAATGTCAAGGTGATGTGAGATAATATTTGAAAGACACTCTAGCCATTAGCTGTAACTGACTGAATTTCTAGAAAAACATTACTATAATCATTACAGTTTTTACTGTGGGATACTATGTATTTCTGGTTTGGCTGCACAAACAAGACATTATGTCATCATAATTCTTCTGTTCACATGCAAGACACAGCATTCCACTTAACCCTTTTACAGACCATTCCAGTGGCCTAGTGGTTAGAGTGTCCGCTTCAGATGAGGATGGTCATAGGTTCGAACGCCAGCCGAGTCATACCAAGCACTTAGAAAAATGGAACTAACAGCTGTCTCTCTTAGCACTCAGCATTAAGAGGTTAGTGTTATGACTGCTTGGCCTGGTGTCAGAATAATGTGACTGGGTGCAATAACACGTTTCATGTCTGCGGAATGATGTCTCAGTGCTAGACATCACTATAAACTGCCACACTGCAGACATCATAGCAATATGACTGAAAAACTGTTAAAGCTATGTTAAAAATCCAAAATCACACACACAGACACAACCTCTTTATAATGATTTGGCTGTTAAAAATGTTATATTTGTCAATTTTGTTAATTCTGTTCATTAATTAGCCACAGAAATACATGTTTTATACCTATCACAGCATGTTGATCTTTTTTTTTAAATTTTTCTTTGCATCACAGCAGAATAGACAAAACACTGACTTCAAACTGAAGAAGCAATTTTCAAATGAAAGTTTCAAGATATCCCTGCATTCGATGCTTAAAACAGATTTGGTTGACAATGTCTTATAAGTGATGGTTATGTCATGCTCAAGTCATGACTAGAACAATGAGCATGGAACTCCTGTGGAACGAATTCATTGGTAAATATAACAGAAAGTCACAGAACATATACTTTTGCACAGAAAGGTCACAAATATTAATGGTGTCAAATATGTAGAAATGTTTTATATTTTTTATTCTTATGTGTTGTCCTAATTATCACAGAACATATAAAATGTATAGTTTGGGTCCATGATAAGGCAACTCCAACATCAGCAGACATAAGACTGCAATATGATGCAGGTTTTGTTGTTTCAAATACAATAGGTAGGGGTATTCAGAAAATTCAGGATGTTTGCCGCTACTCTGAGGTAGTTCCTGTGTTGGTGACTGTGTTAGGAACTACAGCCATATTATGGTCAATGAAAAGAAAGGCTAGTAATGGATATAAAACTAAGTACTTGAGATCATTATCTCTGTCAGTAATTCTCAAATAAAGTATATACATAACATCTACAATTATGTATATTGTAAAATGACATTTTTATTACTAAATTTTTTCTTCAATTTTTAGGTATTTTATGAAACTGTTAATAACTGTATCATTTTAAATAAAATCTAGACCTGGAAATGGAACCTATATGTCGATTAAGATATATCAGATTCTGATATCTAGACCTCGAAATGGAACCAATATGTCAATTAAGATATATCAGATTCTGATATCTAGACCTCGAAATGGAACCAATATGTCAATTAAGATATATCAGATTCTGATATCTAGACCTCGAAATGGAACCAATATGTCAATTAAGATATATCAGATTCTGATATCTAGACCTCGAAATGGAACCAATATGTCAATTAAGATATATCAGATTCTGATATCTAGACCTCGAAATGGAACCAATATGTCAATTAAGATATATCAGATTCTGATATTTAGACCTGGGATAGGAACCTATATGTCAATTAAGATATATCAGATTCTGATATCTAGATCTGGAAATGGAACCTATATGTCAATTAAGATATATCAGATTCTGATATCTAGATCTGGAAATGGAACCTATATGTCATATAAGATATATCACATTCTGATATAACGATCAGCTATCATCACTAATAATTAAAATATAGTGAGGTCAGGAGTTTTCATTTTCATTAACGCTTAAGGTTTAAATCATAATTTAAGTGTTCCAGTTTATTGGTGGCCCAAATATTTGTGACTTATCAGTAAATCAAATAAAATCATCAATCAGCAATTTGCCAGTAAGAAACGTATATTTTTAAATAGTGGATATGATCAATATGGCTACTAACCACCACCATTGTACAAGCGTGTGGAAAGAATGTCAAGGCTCATTCAAAGCAATTTTAAATGATTGTTATAAGAATATGCAACAAAAAATTAATGAAGCATGGTTAGTTATGCATGTGTAATTATGGCATATTATCTAAGCTAATAGAAAGAGCCGGTTTATTGATACAATATTTTAAACTTGGTTTTCTAAAATAATAATTACTACTGAATTTCTTTTCTATATTATAATTGTTTGTCCAAGCAGTGCTCATGGTTTTTGTGGCCAGATAAAACATAAATGAACATGTGGCACACGCAGCATGTTCTTGAAGAAAATTGAAATGCCATTTTTAATTATTACTGAATGCAGCTAATTTGAAACACCATTTTCCTTCTATGAATACTAAAATAAACTGATTTGAAATAAATATGTTTGTCACAAATTATTTCCAAAAATAAATGTATTTGAAACTATGTATGAATTCAACAGAAATAAATGATCCAAAGAATGCATCTGGTATTTTCCACGTTCACTTTTCTATAACAATTACACTCGATATGAGCAGTACAATAGTCTTTGTATCATCAAGCGAGGACTGCAGACATGGTGTCAGTGTTATGAGATAAGGACAAATGAATATTGTTGAAAATCAATTTGATATTTGTTTTTGCTCTTCATTAATATATATTTATGCCAAAGGTTTTATTATAAATTGGCATTGTAATTTTTCTCATCATTAATATATATTTATGCCAAAGGTTTTATTATAAATTGGCATTGTAATT
Organism: Sinohyriopsis cumingii; assembly: GCA_028554795.2. Taxonomy (NCBI): domain Eukaryota; kingdom Metazoa; phylum Mollusca; class Bivalvia; order Unionida; family Unionidae; genus Sinohyriopsis; species Sinohyriopsis cumingii. The sequence goes on along the minus strand of CM068841.1, from coordinate 100,204,783 downwards.
TTTCTCATCATTAATATATATTTATGCCAAAGGTTTTATTATAAATTGCATTGTAATTTTTCTCATCCTTATGACATTTCTTGCCTGATTTTTAATGACTTTTTCAGAGATTTTGTAAATAACTGGGTAAATGAAACCAATTTGAGTGAATATAAAAGTAAACATTTAATCAAACATATGCAAAACCAAAGACAACCACTCCTATTATGGCCAAAAGCCTTTGATGTTAAAAAAAACAACAATCAACCAGTAATGAGAAAAATACTATTCAACACCTCTCCCTCCACAACACATGCACAATGGGATCCTAAAAATAGTCCACAGCATAAGCATAAACGAAGTTGAGAGTTACCCAGAGACCTCTGCAAAATGAAGAAAGGGATGGACATCTACAGTGAGAAGGGTGGGGGTGCATTAAATGGTTTGAAAACTTATTTCATATTTGTGTTGGGAACAGTTCTCAATAAATAACATTTTCTGGCAAAATTGTTTACTTTTCTGTATAAAATACATTATTTATTGTCCAAGACAACCAATCTCTGAAAGATTGTAAGAAAACATTACTCCAAGAGTTTGAAACGAACGTGTACTAGCAAAAACTGTGACAGTTGACATGAATTTTACTTGATAAAACTTATTTAATTGGTATTTTTGTTCTAACACTGTAGGCATTAGCAGCATTTTAATTGATTGACATGTCATCAATTTTTGTTAATTACAGAGCACTCAGAATTTTGTTTATACAGAAAAATTAACAAAAAATGATTTCTCATTAGATGTGGATTTCATGATGTTGATTGAAATGTATGGGTACTAACCAAAGTTTATATGAGGCATGTATCAAGGCTAACCAAAGTTTATATGAGGCATGTATCAAGGCTTCCAACCAAAGTTTATATGAGGCATGTATCAAGGCTAACCAAATTTTATATGAGGCATGTATCAAGGCTAACCAAAGTTAATATGAGGCATGTATCAAGGCTTCCAACCAGTTTATATGAGGCATGTATTAAGACTAACCAAAGTTTATATGAGGCATGTATCAAGGCTAACCAAAGTTTATATGAGGCATGTATCAAGGCTTCCAACCAAAGTTTACATGAGGCATGTATCAAGGCTAACCAAAGTTTATATGAAGCATGTATCAAAGCTAACCAAAGTTTATATGAGGCATGTATCAAGGCTAACCAAAGTTTATATGAGGCATGTATCAAGGCTTCCAACCAAAGTTTATTTAAGGCATGTATCAAGGCTAACCAGAGTTTATATGATGCATGTATCAAGGCTAACTAAAGTTTATATGAGGCATGTATCAAGGCTTCTTTAACCACTTTTGATCACAAATTTTATTGATGATTGACATATAGGCCTAATTTTAGGCATTTAAAAAAAGAGTCTCTAGAAAGGAATGATACTTTAATGGGTGAAAATAATTTCCAGGAATTAAAGATAAGATTCCTTTAAACCCTCAAGTGTGTTGAAACCATTTCTGATATTTCTGATATTCTCAAGCGATAACAGGATTTTCTAATTAGTTAATATGGAACACAAATACGATGTCAGTATGACACCATTTTCATTTAGGACTTCGTGAACAACCTGTGACAGTGACCATCCTCTAAGGGGATTAATGACAATACGATTTTACAACCTGTGACAGTGACCATCCTCTAAGGGGATTAATGACAATACGATTTTACAACCTGTGACAGTGACCATCCTCTAAGGGGATTAATGACAATATGATTTTACAACCTGTGACAGTGACCATCCTCTAAGGGGATTAATGACAATACGATTTTACAACCTGTGACAGTGACCATCCTCTAAGGGGTTTAATGACAATACGATTTTACAACCTGTGACAGTGACCATCCTCTAAGGGGATTAATGATAATATGATTTTACAACCTGTGACAGTGACCATCCTCTAAGGGGATTAATGATAATACGATTTTACAACCTGTGACAGTGACCATCCTCTAAGGGGATTAATGACAATATGATTTTACAACCTGTGACAGTGACCATCCTCTAAGGGGATTAATGATAATACAATTTTACAACCTGTGACAGTGACCATCCTCTAAGGGGATTAATGATAATACGATTTTACAACCTGTGACAGTGACCATTCTCTAAGGGGATTAATGACAATACGATTTTATAACCTGTGACAGTGACCATCCTCTAAGGGGATTAATGATAATACGATTTTATAACCTGTGACAGTGACCATTCTCTAAGGGGATTAATGACAATACGATTTTACAACCTGTGACAGTGACCATCCTCTAAGGGGATTAATGACAATACGATTTTACAACCTGTGACAGTGACCATTCTCTAAGGGGATTAATGACAATACGATTGTACAACCTGTGACAGCGACCATCCTCAAAGGGGATTAATGACAATAGGATTTTTAAAACAATCATCTTGGTAGCCATGTATGACTGGAGCCATTTTTATAGATGGTCCTAACTGAAAATCCATGCATGCTGTAGTGAGAGAACACTGTAAATGAAACATTTTGCTACGACATTGTCTTGAGGAGAAACAGATTCTACATTCATCTTCTCTGCAACAACCAATGATTACTTTTCAGTATGACATATCAAGACCACAAGTGTCATACAAATAAGTCCTGATTTAAAAATATTACATTTTTTTCATTTTTTATGGATATTCCATTCTGAACTTTGGCAACAACAAAAAACTATATATATGCTCTGGCTATTTAATTCATTGTTGGAATCGTAAATCCATTAATTCTTCATGAAATATACAGTGTATATATGATATGACATATGCAGTGTATATAGGATATGAAATATACAGTGTATATAGGATATCAAATATACAGTGTATATATGATATGAAATATACAGCATATATATGATATGAAATATACAGTGTATATATGATATCAAATATACAGTGTATATATATGAAATATACAGTGTATATATGATATTAAATATACTGTGTATATATGATAAGACTCATTGTCTCATCCTAAAAACATTGCTATTGTAAATACAAGTTCTAAGTATGGTTTTTGTGTTTATTAATTATATTGATAGCAAAGTAAAAAAGCCACCATCAGCCATTATATAAATTTTTTAAAAAAAATAATGTGAAATTAGAACGCTCAAAAATGTAAGCTGCATTTTCTCAAAACGCTGCTCTGAGACAATTGTTAAAACTTCCCACTTTTCTAAGTATCTACCACATATACCTGCAAACAACACAGATCCTGACCTGCTGTCACATAATGCACTTGGAGATCAGGATATATGCTGTTTGTTTTACTGACAACTCTTAGCAAGTTGCAGAGACCCAGATCTGCAGGTTCATTGTTGAATGGCAGATCTGGGTCTGTGCAGTCGGATCTGTCTTATATGCAAGTATATACAGTAGATAACTAAATATTTTTATTCCTACCATTTGTTTGGATCATTTTGTGTAATGAGAACTGTGTGTACCTGTATTCATGTACATAAACTAACTTACTGTTTGGTTTGTTTGATGCTTGGATCAAAGTCTCTTTTGACCAAGAGTTACACAACGAAAAACTCGGTTTTCTTCATGAGCGAAACAGTATAGCAGAAACAGTATGAACACGTTTTATCTGCAATCTTGAATGAATTCAGATTATTTGAATAAACTTGGTGAAGCTTTGTCACCACATCTTTTTGATCAAACTGATGACACTCTAACCCATTATGTGCAGTCTGTCTACCCTATTTGGTCTTTCTGTTGACTTTGGGGTGAGGCAGGGACCAGTGGTATACTAATTAAATACTAGGTCATATTATAATCTACTGTTTATATCCAGAATACACACTAGTTCTGTCCACCTCTCCAAATTTTACACTAATGTTTATCTACATTGTTTCTCACTATATTTGTCGACTTAGAATATCTATCACTGAATTGTGTCCATTAGGTATCTTTTCTCTTAACTCCCCATCTTGTATATATCTGTCTGATTCTTACATCTTATCTCTACTATCCCTTTTTCTTTCTCTGCCCTCCTTCTGCTTTTCTTTCTGCTTTGTGTCCTTCTGCCTTCTGCTTTCTCTACTCCACACAATATCTTGTATCTATCCTAATCCCACACACTTTGCCCACATACAAAATATGATTCGCTAACCATTTCTAGACGAATGACAGCTCCCTTCCCCCAGATCATACCATAACTAAATGGTGCTGAAACAGCAGGAATATGATGCAGTTATTAAGATATGCCATGATGCTGACCTGTTTAACCAGATTTGTCAAAGCCTTCCTAAAACACAAAAACTTAACTTGCTGTTGATGTGTTCTCACACCCAACTTACATTAGCTTCTATGATGCTGACATAGTTACCCAGATTTATAATTGCTTCCCTTACATCTGCCTTTGAAATTTCCATATTCACACGCCCCACATATTACTAGTTAGAAACCTGATATTGGTACTGCTATATATTATACTTTTTCCCCACATTAAAATCCCTTTGGTCATTAGTACTAGTACCCCAACAATTACAGCTTCATTGCGGGGCCCCGAGTGGCCGAGTGGTCTAAAGCACTCTCCATTACGGATCACTGCCATCTCACCTTTGTCTGCGTGGGTTCGAGTCTCTGATTCAGCTAATGTGGGTATGTGAGAAAGCTTGCCAGTAGCTTCTCGTGGGTTGGTGGTTCTTTCCGAGGTTTTCCCGTGTTCTTCCTTCACCATTAATACTTGCCGCCATGAAAAATGGTGTTAAACCCTACAACAACAACAACAGTTTCATTGCAGCAATGATGTCACACACCATAACCATCGTAAAATGGTCAACCAATGACTATTTAACAAAACTGTTTTCCTTCTGAAACCATCACCAGAACCAAACTCTGATCAGCACTCAGCTGGTAATTTACATGTAGTTCTTTCGGCATAAATATGAAGACTTTTAAATAATCATCTTTATCTTAAATTATAGTCCTTCTGCAGCAGTTAGTTAAAAAACCAAGAAGAAGCAAAATTGGTTGAGAGCCAAAACACTTTCCTCATAGGGGCTCATCATACAAATATTTTGGACAAACTGTTTAGTGGGTATTTTTGTTTATAATTTGTTAACTTGTATCATTATATTTTCAGAAGTCAACGTCAAAGTACATATGTCAATAAATGCAGCTTTCATGAGAACGTTCTATATTTCTATACTTACTAGTTCAGGTTAATGTCAGGGAAGAATTTATGCTACCTCTCGAAGTCAGCAACCATGCAAAGATAAAATGTTTTCCTGTTTCCCATTGATACACCTTAGACAAAGGGAAGAAACTTTTCCCAACCTTTTCAATTACCTCCCCTTGTCACTGCTAGGTGGCAGCAGTTTACTCAGATTTTATTTGAGCGATACCTCAACAAGGAAACTTGCATTTGCGGGGAGGTTTAGGAGGGTTTTTATTGTAACTGGGTAAGTATTCTAGGAGAAACATAATTTAGAATTTACAAAATTCTTTGAATAGACTCCCTGAACATATTAATATAGACCTCCTGAACATATTAATGTTAATGAATATGTAACAGGAGGAGGAAATGCTGAGCATCCTGCATCTAACAAAGGCATCCTTAGTGGGAAGAATAGTTGGATTCCCTACATGAAGGACAACCTGCTCTACTAAAATGAGAGCAGCACAGCTAGTGGTCACCTAATCAATGAACATAAATGGATAAAAGAAAATAATGCATTCTTCTTACTGGAAAAAATTCAGTAAAGGCACTAAACCCATGCCCATGAGAAAATTGTTTTGACATCAACTGGGCATTGTGGCTATTAGGGCTGCAGCCACTGGACCCATCAGACTCCAGTCTTGTCTCTGCTATTAGCTAGATAATGGAGTTACAACTTCAAGATGATTGAAAGTTCATGCAACAGAACAGCTTATCAGATTAAAATGCAAGACTTGCAGATATTGCTCTTGATGCATCAGCTGAACTCCGATCTTCTGAGATTTCAGAGTATGAGGAATGTATTACCCACTTCATCTATAACCATTGTAATTGTGAAGTTATATCTTCTTTCATGACTTTCACCGGAAGAAACCAGACATTGTTCTGCATGACATTATTCGGTGTACTTAAAGTAGTGCTTGAGACAACAGACAGGGTCTTGTATCCTCCACTGCTACTGATGTACTGTTTGGTATCCACCAATGAGTTAGCCGTAAAGAATTGATTCAAAGGTTGGATTGGAGGCCAGGCAAGCAGCACAGTTTGTATGAATTGATGGATAGTGTGTTGGCTGGTCAGCTCAGTTATTCACTGGATTGATGGACCGATTGCCAGCTGGGTGGAGTACACAGTTGTTGGCTGGATGGCTGACTCAGGGACTGTCTGGTTTATTTGTCTGGTATGGCAAAACATGCAGATCAGCTAAGTGGATCACTGTATAGCTCCACATACTATGGTGCAGCCAGCCAGTCTAAAGCACAGCTCACTAAAATGACAGATTCCCACTCTATGATTGTGAACTACTGCTGGATGGACAGTTGGAGTGGCTGGTCAGTGGCGAAAATGGCATTACAGGCCTGTATGGATAGCAAAAAGTATACTTCACATTTGAAAAAATGTCCCATGCGTCTGGGCTTACAGGCTGTATGACCAAGCTCAGACATGCAGGTAGACTTACATGCACTGGACTGCCAAAATAAGGGAGGACACTCTTCCTTTAACTCAAAGCTATTATTGGTATCTGTCATTGACCCATTTCTTCAAGCATTCTGGCAAAACCATGGGCAAAATTTTTTCTTAACACTTTGCGCATACTGCAGTTTGATGTCGATTAAGATTTTTTGCCATTGAGACATCTATCATGCATGACCTCATTGAGACATCTATCATGCATGACCTCATTGAGACATCCGTCATGCATGACCTCATTGAGACATCTATCATGCATGATGCCATTGAGACATCTATCATGCATGATCTCACTGAGACATCTATCATGCATGACCTCATTGAGACATCTATCATGCATGACCTCATTGAGACATATATCATGCATGACATTGAGACATCTATCATGCATGACCTCACTGAGACATCTATCATGCATGATGTCATTGAGACATCTATCATGCATGACCTCACTGAGACATCTATCATGCATGACCTCATTGAGACATCTATCATGCATGACCTCATTGAGACATCTATCATGCATGACCTCATTGAGACATCTATCATGCATGACCTCATTGAGACATCTATCATGCATGATGCCATTGAGACATCTATCATGCATGACCTCACTGAGACATCTATCATGCATGACCTCATTGAGACATCTATCATGCATGACCTCATTGAGACATCTATCATGCATGACCTCATTGAGACATCTATCATGCATGATGCCATTGAGACATCTATCACGCATGACCTCATTGAGAAGCATGTGCCAAATAACAGCCAACAACAAGCAGCAAATGTGACTGTGTTGGAGCACAAGGTCAGAAAAAGAACTGCGACAAATTCACAAAAATATTTTGCAAAATAATGACTGCATCATTACCTCGATACTAGACCATTTTTTTACAAATGCAATGTCCATAAACAACAAGATTAATTTTGATTTGGTGTGAGGTAAGAGATAAATATCATGCATGTTGCATCAAGCAAAAGCTAAACCTGAGTAAACAACTGTAGCCACCTAGTGGTGATAAGGAAGAGTAATAAAAAGATTGGTAAAAGTATTTATCTTTTCGTATATCAATTGGAAAGATGAACGTTTTTTGTCCTTCTGTAACTGCTGGATTCAAGAGGTATCAAATGCTTCTTCCTAACATCAATGTTATCAGGAAATGAATTCAGACAAGAAATTAAAAATGCAAATGGCGGCTTCATATTCCCTGAATATTATTAAATACTGCATCTTTCTCAATTCTATTTTCATTTTAATTTCATTCACAAAGAGTGATAACTTTATTGCTCTAAAATGTTCCTGATCAATAATATAGTCATCGGGACAAAGCAGACATCAGTATTACAGTCATCGGGACAAAGTGGACATCAATAATATAGTCATTGGGACAAAGCAGACAAGAGGTCCATATAACACTAGATAACCTGTTGTTTATTTCTTTTGTTTTTGTTCCAAAATATCAGTAGTGCGATTGTGCACTTCGAAACTGATTTGAAATCTTGACAGCATGGATGTTACTGAACTTTAATGTTTTCATTATTTTGAAGAAAACTTTAAAATTAGATTATTCATTTTTCCTGAGGTAGCTGTATTTGATATCAGTTCATGATTTAGATTTATGTACTAATTTTCTTGCAGTCCATACTGGCTGGGGACATACACAGGGATAGGAAACTCCTTAATGAAGCCACTACATATTATCTCCCTTTGGATATCCAAATGATGGCAATTACAACCTGACATCAAAGGAACCACAGATATATCTTTGAGGGCAAGATAGGCATTTTAAGGACAATATTTTGTAAATCAGACCACATCACTTATTTCATCATTGACAAAACTGATTAATTCATCATTTTATTCACAAATGATGCAGGAGTGCATTTGTGTATTATACTTCAATCTTTTGAGCAATGTATTTTGAAAACTATGTGATAGTTGAACATTTTAAACTTTAAAAATAATTGCTCTTGATTTAATTTTAGAAATCACTTAAGTATGATTTTCCATTAATAGAGTTTTAAATCTGAGATCACATATCACAAGTGAGTTCAAATAAGACATTGGTTTCTATCATTCATAAATTAAACAAAAATATATCAGAATGGGAAAATGGTTTTTCCTTTCATATCAATTTAATTCCAATTAATTATTTCAATTTTAAGAAGGCCTATGTTTCTTTCATTAGATCAATGTTACAACTAAATACAACCTTTAACCAAGGTAAAGTATATACACCTGAACCTCAGATAAGCACACCTGGAATTTAGATAAGTACACCTGGAATTTAGATAAATACACCTGGGACTTATATCCTGAGGGCATGGGTAACTTTTTGGATGATTTTGGCAACTTCATCTCCATGTCAAATGAGAGAGAAAGGATGATAAATGGGAGCTCAGTGGAGTTTCCAGTTCCCCTAGTATGCTAGGCCCCAATACTGGGAAATTCAAGGAATATGATGCCATCTGGTTAGTTTGAAGAAAAGCTAATACCATAGGCAGATAAGTACAAACAGCAGTCATAATTCGTTTACTTGGAGGCACTGGATCGACAGTGGCATATGGGGATTCAATATCGGCATAATCTCCTTCTGAAAGAGAAACAAGAGCATAATAATGAGGCATTGGAATGGTGGTCCAAGGTTGTTCTGGTTAACTCTTTCATCAGTTATCATAATCAATACTTATAAGCTATTTGGGGCCATAGGTCATGCTCTGTTCCAATCTAACTCAGTTTGTATTATTAGCTGTATTATTTTGAAAACAAATAACCTTATTCCCCCACAGAGTCACAACAGTTACATTTACTGAAATATATTAATATTCCCACATAGAGCCACAATGGTTACATTTACTGAAATCTATTAATATTCCCCCACAGAGTCACAACAGTTACATTTACTGAAATCTGTTAATATTCCTACATAGAGCCACAATGGTTACATTTACTGAAATCTATTAATATTCACAATTAGAGCCACAATGTTTACATCTACTAAAAGATATTAATATTTCCACAGAGCCAGAATGGTTATATTTACTGAATCTATTAATATTCCCACATAGAGCCACAACAGTTACATTTACTGAAATCTATTAATATTCCTAAATAGAGCCAGAATGGTTATATCTATTGAAATCTGTTAATATTCCCACATAGAGCCACAACTGTTACATTTACTGAAATCTATTAATATTTTCATATAGAGCCACAACAGTTACATTTACTGAAATCTATTACTATTCCAACATAGAGTGACAACAATTGTATTTAATGAAATCTATTAATATTCCCACATAGAGCCACAATAGTTACATTTACTGAAATAATATTCCCACATAGAGCCACAACAGTTACATTTACCGAAATCTATTAATATTCCCACATAGAACCACAATGGTTACATTTACTGAAATCTAGTAATATTCTCACACAGAGCCACTACAATTACAGTTAATGAAATCTATTAATATTCCCACATAGAACCACAATGGTAACATTTACTGAAATCTATTAATATTCCCATATAGAGCCACAATGGATACATATACTGAAATCTATTAATATTCCTACATAGAGCCACAATGGTTACATTTACTGAAATCTCTTAATATTCCCACATAGATCCACAATGATTACATTTACTGAAATCTATTAATATTCCCATACAGAGACACACAATTACATTTACTGAAATCTATTAATATTCCCATATAGAGCCACAATGGATACATGTACTGAAATCTATTAATATTCCCACATAGAGCCACAATGGTTACATTTACTGAAATCTATTAATATTCCCACATAGATCCTCAATGGTTACATTTACCGAAATCTATTAATATTCCCATACAGAGACACACCAATTACATTTACTGAAATCTATTAATATTCCCAAACAGAGCCACAATGGTTACATTTGCTGAATTCTAAAAGTATTCCCACATAGAGCCACAGTGGTTACATTTACTGAAATTTATTAATATTCCCACATAGAGCCACAACAGTTACATTTACTGAAATCTATTAATATTCCCACACAGAGCCACAATGGTTACATTTACTGAAATCTATTAATATTCCCACATAGAGCCACAGTGTTTACATCTAATGAAAGATATTAATATTCCCACATAGAACCACAATGGTTATGTTTTCTGAAATCTATTAATATTCCCACATAGTGCCACAGTGGTTAGATTACTGAAATTGATTAATATTCCCACATAGAGCCACGATGGTTACATTTAATAAGAGCCACAATGGTTACATTTAATGAAATCTATTAATATTCCCACATAGAGTCACAATGGTTACATTTACTGAATTCTAAAAGTATTCCCACATAGAGCCACAACAGTTACATTTACTGAAATCTATTAATATTTCTACATAGAGCCACAATGGTTACATTTACTGAAATCTATTAATATTCCCATATACAGCCACAATGTTTACATCTAACGAAAGATATTAATATTCCCACATAGAACCACAATGGTTATGTTTTCTGAAATCTATTAATATTCCCACATAGTGCCACAATGGTTACATTTACTGAAATTGATTAATATTCCCACATAGAGCCACAATGTTTACATTTAATAAGAGCCACAATGGTTACATTTACTGCAATCTATTAATATTTCCACATAGAGCCACAATAGTTACATTTACTGAAATAATATTCCCACATAGAGCCACAATAGTTACATTTACTGAAATAATATTCCCACATAGAGCCACAACGGTTACATTTACTGAAATCTATTAATATTCCCACATAGAACCACAATGGTTACATTTACTGAAATCTAGTAATATTCTCACACAGAGCCACTACAATTACAGTTAATGAAATCTATTAATATTCCCACATAGAACCACAACGGTTACATTTACTGAAATCTAGTAATATTCCCATACAGAGCCAAAATGTTTAAAATTTCATGAAATTTATTAATATTCCCACACAGAGCCACAATGGTTACATTTACTGCAATCTAATAATATTCCCACACAGAACTACAATGGTTACATTTACTGAAATATATTAATATTCCCACATAGATCCACAATGGTTACATTTAGTGAAATCTATTAATATTCCCATAGAGAGCCATAATGGTTACATTTACTGAAATCTATTAATATTCCCACATAGAGCCACAATAGTTATATTTACTAAAATTTATTAATATTCCCATATAGAGCCACAATGGTTACATTTGCTGAAATCTATTAATATTCCAACATAGAACCACAATGGTTACATTTACTGAAATCTATTAATAATCCCACACAGAGCCACTACAATTACAGTTAATGAAATCTATTAATATTCCCACATAGAACCACAATGGTTATGTTTTCTGAAATCTATTAATATTCCCACATAGAGCTCCAATGGTTACATTTACTGAAATCTATTAATATTTCCACATTGAGCTCCAATGGTTACATTTACTGAAATCTATTAATATTTCCACATTGAGCTCCAATGGTTACATCTACTGAAATCTATTAATATTTCCACATTGAGCTACAATGGTTACATCTACTGAAATCTATTAATATTTCCACATTGAGCTACAATGGTTACATTTACTGAAATCTATTAATATTCCCACACTGAGCTACAATGGTTACATTTACTGAAATCTATTAATATTTCCACATAGAGCTCCAATGGTTACATCTACTGAAATCTATTAATATTTCCACATTGAGCTACAATGGTTACATTTACTGAAATCTATTAATATTTCCACATTGAGCTACAATGGTTACATTTACTGAAATCTATTAATATTTCCACATTGAGCTACAATGGTTACATTTACTGAAATCTATTAATATTTCCACATTGAGCTACAATGGTTACATTTACTGAAATCTATTAATATTCCCACATAGAGCTCCAATGGTTACATTTACTGAAATCTATTAATATTTCCACATTGAGCTACAATGGTTACATTTACTGAAATCTATTAATATTTCCACATTGAGCTACAATGGTTACATTTACTGAAATCTATTAATATTTCCACATTGAGCTACAATGGTTACATTTACTGAAATCTATTAATATTTCCACATTGAGCTACAATGGTTACTACAAACCGTCTGAAGATACTTATAATGTTATTCAAGATTCAGTTGCTAAAGAGACATTTACATAAAGATGGTATGCATACATTCTTGAAACCATTGCCAGTGCAGATCACTGATGCATAAATTAAGATGGGCGGGATGAAATGATTTGCAAACTAATATCAATGGTGACATCAAAGATCATTAAATATAGGGGATTAATTAAATGTATATTCCACAATTTCATTATGAATGTCGTGTCAGGAATAAGCAAATCACACACCAATAACAAAGTTAGTAACATGGCATTTATTTATACAACAACTTTAACTTCAATGACTGATAAACTTCTTAATCGACACAGTTTTTTTAATCAAGAAATTTGTGTTAAAAATAATTATGTTCTATAATTTCTTAACTTTTCAAATAAACCTGAAACAATAAGTATAAAACTTACATAATGATTTGCATATGGCTTGGAATAAGATTGCTTAGCTGTCTTTGGAATTTTCAATAAACATTGAGTGATTGCACTTCAGTGTGAGGTATGTGGCTATTAGTCCAAGACATCACACCTTTACCAAATGGATGTCTCTCTATTTCAACTTTTTATAAACAATATAGGTGAAATATCAGTATCATATAGAATATGTATATACTGGAAGGAAGATCATTAAATTTAGAAGCAAGATACTTGTACCAGGTTTCTTTAGAGGAGAAAGAGGTTGTGGAGGACGGTTGCTGATCGTGGTAGTTCTCGATGTTTGTTCTGGAAGTGTGCTAGGTTTCGATTGTGTCTGTTGTGGCCTCGGCTGATTGTTCTTTTTTTCAGTAGACCTGTTGTAGTAATTCTCGTACTCAATCTTTTCTAAAACAAAAACCTAACCATGACAAAATTGCATAGAGTCTTTCATGTACATATGTCCATAACCTAACCATAACAAAATTGCATATAGCCTTTCATGTACAGATGTCCATAACTTAACCATGACAAAATTGCATATAGCCTTTCATGTACTTATGTCCATAACTTAACCATGACAAAATTGCATAGTCTTTCATGCACAGATGTCCATAACCTAACCATAACAAAATTGCATATAGCCTTTCATGCACAGATGTCCATAACCTAACCATAACAAAATTGCATATAGCCTTTCATGTACAGATGTCCATAACTTAACCATGACAAAATTGCATAGTCTTTCATGCACAGATGTCCATAACCTAACCATAACAAAATTGCATAGTCTTTCATGCACAGATGTCCATAACCTAACCATAACAAAATTGCATGTAGTCTTTCATGCACAGATGTCCAAAACTTTTTGTGTGTATATACAAATCTGGACTGACTGTAGTGTTTTCTGCACTGAGAAAAAAAAACTTCCAACAGAAGCAAAAGTATGTTTGTAAAGAAAAGCCTGTTTTCAAAAACTAGTTAAAATTACTGAATTTCATTGACAGTCAAGATTTTTTTAAAACCTCAACTAATTTTTTAACTAATATAATAAATATAATTTGTAAATTTTTCTACAAATTAGAGCAAGAACATTGTTTTCAAGCTTGTTAGGGTCTGGAAATTTTTCAAACAATTATCCTCCCATCTGGATAAAATAAATGATCAGTCCCTTTGTATTATCAAATATCATCACCTCACAGCCTTTAATATCCATTGGACAGTGGAATATGAAATAATGTCTTGAGTAGATGAAGTTCTCAATGTTCTCAGTAGTTAGTGGGAGGTTTGAGGGTGATGCAAATGTCATTAGAGTCTAACCATTTAATTTAATGGGGTAGGGCTAGGATTTTCTTTTTAAATATGATTTTTTCCCCCAAAGGTAATTCATTTTTTTCAACTAATGTAATAGATATAATAGTTGGAGGTTTAAAATAAAGTGCAATGTTTGTGTGGGTATCTGAGAACCTGGATCTCATAGAGTCCATCTTGTTACTCACCAGTCAGACATACCTGAAGATTAAGTTGAAGTGTCCTCAGCTTAGAAATGATATTTTTGTTTTTGTACTGCTGTGATGGAGTGTCAAACATGCGGTGTAACTATTCCAATGGATAATGTACAATATAGAATAGCTTATCTCAATGTGATGTTTGTAGTATGTGCAAAGAATTAAACACACCGCAAGTAACAACACATCTGTCTATAAATACAAATGATGATAGTCACAAAGGCAATGTAACACAGACCAGGCATTGTTAGCATGTTCATTGACACAAGGTGGAAATAACACATCAAGACAGCAATAAAGGCAACGCATCAATCTGAGTATCAGTAAACTTGTCCAAACTGCTCATGTACTTGTAAGGTTATAGTACTCCTTTGCGGAAAAATAAACTGAATACTCCAGCATCAGCAACACTGTACCGATGACTGATTTAAAAACAATATTTGCCTAAACATAGTGTATTTTTTTTCATGTCTGGGGGTTTGTATTCATCTGCACTTTGATGCTGCTAGGACATGTTGCATGATCAGGTGCCATGATACCCAGGCAGGTTATGAAGCATCAAAGGATTTTTGTTTTATCAATGTAAATTCACCATTGTAGATTTCAGGCATTGTGTGCAGCTCCAAAATACATGACATCAATGTGACAATGATCAAAGCTCCTTCATGAATTCAGCAACAAGTAGTTGCAGAAAACTCTCAAATGTTATTTGCATGTCATAATCATGTCCACAGGAGAGGAGAGCTGTTGTATGATTCAGGCCATTATTCCAAACAAATACATAAACAGGTATGCCAGGATTAAGTCATTCCAAACTTACTGATATCTGTAATTTGTAGAGGTAATTCCATGTTACTAATCTTATGTCAACTTGGTCCAGATGTTGCTGTATTTCCTGGGCTTGTCCTGGTTGTCGCTTACAGGGTAAAATGCAGACAAGAACACCCATTCAATACATCGATTGTCAGCATTCTTACATTGATTAGACTCGCCACTGAATACATGCTGATGTTGGAATGTAACTCATACTGAAAATAGGATTTAATGGAGAAAGATGCAGCTGAAGTTCTAAGCATCTGTCAACAGTCCATCCTGATCCTTCATTGCATTGGTGAATGTTTTCAATGTCTGAAGAAGCATTGTCTATTTCATCACTAATGATTTCAGTGACTTTGTGATTCAGGATCCCATGAGCACTATTATAAATCCACTGATTTATGATCTTAGATGCATTGTGAAGCAGCATAATTAAATAGCATAATTAAAATACATGGAGAATAAGTCCCATCTTTACTGTGGAAGTTCCTTTGTTGTGTACTATTGATAATATTCCTGGATGCATCTTTGAAAGAAGTTTTACCACAGCTTTAGCATATTTCATCAAAATAATTACACAGTAATCTTGTAAATCACCACATCATTTATGTAACTCAAACTCAGGGATTTGAATTTGTCATGCTTTGTGACAGCCTCAGTAGCAATGGTATGCTCTTGTTCATCACCAAGCACTGTGCTATTTCAGACCACTTGGCCCATGTAGGAATCTTTCTATGTGGTTGCTTTACAGTCAACTGTGACCCCTCAGGAGAAAGTCTAACATGACAAGTATGTCAGCTTTTCTCATACCACTTGGTATTTGTATCCCACTCTCTCGCATGAGATGCAAAAATTGAATCAAAGTTGTCATGCTACATTTGAGAAAATCATTGTATAATTAATAAATTGTTGTATTATTGTTTATACTTTAGCAGGATCAGAAACTGCAATCACTTAAATCTGGATTCTTTTTTTCAGTCTGTGTTTCTTCCATGGGGTTGAGTGTTTATACAATCATATGTTCGGTGAGTCTTTGGCTGCATGCGATAATACTCATGTCTTAAGTTGATGTTTGTCCAGATCAGCTCAAATGATCCCAAACTGAGTACTGCACCAACCCAAATACACCACTAGTAGCATAACATCCAATAATTTTAATCATTTTGGACTGTTTGTAAATCTCGACTGTGATATTTCTTCACTAGACTTGAAAAGGGGTTCATAAAATCAAACCCACTGGAATGTCATATTAATATTAAAAGTATCATTCTGATTGTGGTCTTCACTGTCATCACTGTGACATAACAGTCTTCTTCATTATGTGTCAATGGTTTTAAGTTTTCTTGCACAATATCAAATTATGAATTTTTGCACTTTTTGTTGTATTCCTCATAAAGTTAACATTGTTGCTACCCCAAAACAATTCCTAAATCAGTCAATTAATCAAGAAACTCTGGATATATTTTTGAAAAATCATTTTGGCATCTTAGACAATTTTGTATGAAGGATTTAAGCAAAATAGCGATTTGATATTTTTTCTGTACCACTGGTTTGGTAAAATGATGGCAGCTCATAAATCCTTTCAAAAATACTAAAAGCTTCAATCTGTGAAATGTTTTCTATTTAATATACTAGGTATTTGTTTAATGCACAATGAAACATTTCTGCTTGTGTTGTGCCTATTAATCCGTATTTCTGAGACTAGAGTGTTATAATTCTATGGTCTTTAACTAAGTAAAAGAAATGAGTAAAAACAAACAAGTTTTGTAAAATCCAACAAATAATTTGTTTCCCTAGAATACAAAGTGAAAAATTAAAAATAGCTTACAGAATGGTGAATGAAATCCTAAACAGTCACAAATCTAAAACTATTGACAATTCCAAACAAGTTCCAGTGTTGTTCCAAATGAATCTATTGTGATGATGTGCCAATAGTCCTTATGTATGACAACAATATAATCCTAAATGTCTTTAAATGAATTCCCACTAATTCCAAAAAGTTACTTAACCAAAGTTTATGAGCAGCTTATAATTCCAATGAATAATAAAAATAAATAAAATCATCTCAGATAATTGAACACAGCTAAAATGACTGATTCTTCTTCAGGTGTTAAGCTAGGAATAACTAATATGTTTCTTTTATATATAAAAAACTAAGTTGGAGTTTCAGAAAAAGAATGAGGGTCAAATTAATCATTTCAAAATTATTAACTTGTCAGCATGGTCAGGTACTTTAACAGTCAGCCAATTGGATATTAGGTCACCTGGACTTTTCTAGCTGGAAACCCATGACCTGAACTCAAATTTGCCAACAAGATTTCTTCTAGTTTCCAAAGTCAAAAAGGCCACAATAATGTATTTACTCCAATGAAATTTCCTCATTGCAAAGTGTAAACTTACAATCAAGAACAGAATTAGATATTTAATAAGTTGTTTACCAAATGAACCATATAATCTATAATATAAAAATTAACACACATAACATAGATATAAATAACTACAGGTATGCTGCCAATTGTACACTGTTACACATGAAGTCCTTATGATCAAATGATATATGTAATCAGCATCAATAGCCCATTTCATACCGAATTTAACCGAGTTGCTCTGTAATTATCCGAATAACCTCCCAAGTTACTTTATACTCCAGCCAATCAAACGCTGGTGGGCACATGTAAATAACAAAATGGCGTCCATTGTTGTTTAGAAATATTTCAGAAATAAAATTAATTAAATGATTGAAAATTATATGTAAATTATCCACAGACTTTCAAAAACAAATCTGATAAACTCATATGAAACACATTTTATTATAGTGACATTTTAGATGCACAGAAATAGTTTGAACAACTTGCTCTTTGACTGTCAGGATTAAATTTGTTTACTTCGACACCGTTTCCTTACTTACATATACATGTCCAGATGTAAATAGCTCAAAGCTACTCTTGTATGGGTTTGAAATCCGCCCGTTTCCAGAAAATAAGACGGGATGGTTCCAATATTAAATTTTGTCAATATCTGTGGCAGCATCGCTGGTGAATATGCATTTTTCAACTTGATAAAAGATGTTGAAGTAGTTACAGAAATTGATGTTGAAACGTCTGCCATATTTTGCCCACCACCTATCGAGTGACTATTACCGTCAGCTGACCACCTGCCACATGATCAAAATTCTGATCAAATTACAAAGTTCACCGAAATCTGCATGAAATGGGCTATTATGGTGGTTTAAATGCAACCCAATATGAACCCCTAGCATGCCAATAAACAGGCCAAAAGACTCGGGCAGTTGTTCAAATCACAATCAGTCCCAGTGAATTATGCATGCCATTGTAATTTACCTTAACCTTACTCATCACACTGACTCTCATTTTTCATGTACAACTTGAGCTCTGACATTTCCTCAATTATTAAGAACAATAATATTATGTTAGTCAAAGCTGTAAGTTTCTGATTAAAAGAATAATATGGTAACTGACTAGGCCACACAGGCCACTTAGCAAGTTAATTGAAGAGTTCATACTGGATGTTATTAGGCTGGTAGAAAAACATTCATATACAATCTCTCTATATTAAGTCAAAGTAAAAACAACACCATTTTGAATTATTATTCCATGACTCACTATAAACATACCAGTATCCATATCTGGGCCATGTAATAATAGCCTCAGAGATCCCTCAAATATTGCTAGCACTTCCACCTGGCAATAATTTGACTAGCTTTTACACTGATAACGATTAATTAGGCAGTCTCTTGTATAAGGACAAGAAATGTACTCTTTCCATTTGGGACAATCAGCATGCCAAAATTCCACATTTCTTGATTAGGTCTTTGAGAAATGTTGTTGTTGTTGTGGGGTTTAATGCCATTTTTCCGCACACAATAGGCTATGCATGGTGGCCAGTATTAATGATGGAGGAAGAACCCGGGAAGAACCACCAACCCATGAGAAGCTACTGGCAAGCTTTCTCACATGCCCACATTGGACGAACCCTAGACTCAAACCCATGCAGACTGAGGTGAAATGGCAGTGATCCGTAATGGAGAGCACTTTAGACCACTCGGCCACTTGGGGCCCCCTTTGAGAAATGAATGGCAAGCAAAATTACAGAATTTAATACATCCTTATATCAGTCAATCACTATGCTGACAGATAATATAGAGAGCTAACATTACATGTGCATGTATATATTTATTAGTCTGCAGGCACAGCTGCACTGATACTGGAAACTATACTTATGTGCATAGGTTGGGTATATAAGACATTTCAAATATTTGTGGCTACATTCATGCCCAGAGACTGTAACCATGCAGCCTATGAGGCAAATCAGGACAATGACAAGTGGATTTACTCATGCTGCAATCACATATGTGCTTGTCATAAGCATATACAGTGGACCTTGTAGTCATGTACTGTATTTGTCACATCGACAGACAACCTCATGTACTGCATTTGTCACATCCACAGACAACCTCATGTACTGCATTTGTCACATCCACAGACAACCTCATGTACTGCATTTGTCACATCCACAGACAACCTCTTGTACTGTAATTGTCACACTGACAGACAACCTCATGTACTGTATTTGTCACATCCACAGACAACCTCATGTACTGCATGTCACATCCACAGACAACCTCATGTACTGTAATTGTCACATTGACAGACAACCTCATGTACTGTATTTGTCACATCAACAGACAATCTCATGTACTGTATTTGTCATATTGACAGACAATCTCATGTACTGTATTTGTCACATTGACAGACAATCTCATGTACCGTATTTGTCACATCGACAGACAATCTCATGTACTGTATTTGTCACATTGACGACAATCTCATGTACTATATTTGTCACATCGACAGACAATCTCAGAGATATGAGTAATGGGATACTAAGCAGTTTTTCTGGTTACTAGTTTAGGTTGACGTCTTAAACCCCACATGACTTTCCTCTTACAGGGATGCCTGTGGATA